>OV816026.1:126023394-127396693 GCA_929113105.1 Agrypnus murinus | reverse complement strand
AAATGAGTTGAATTTATCTCGAAATGAATAATATTTAATTATTTTGAGATTATTTTAATGAAAATTAATTATAGAATTAATAAAAATCTTGTATTCATTTTTTGTCATTGCTATTTAAATTATAAACAATTGTTTCTGTCTTTTTATTTATATAAAAGAAAATATTTCTTTGATGGTATCAATTTTCGTTTTGTTTATTGTTTCATTATTACTTGTTAATAAAAATAAAATTATCCATGAGATTTAATTGTGTAAATGTGTTTTGCCATTACTGTGTCCCTAATTATAACAATTTTTTTATCTATTGAAGCGATCCGCTTGAGGGAGTCTGAATTAAAGGTAAGCAAGTTGTAATTTTTGTATTTTACGAGTATCTTTTTACATTTATTTGTATATTTTGTCTGTGTATTTGGGAAGTCCAGTCGGATTTATGCTAATACCGCTATATAAATATCGTATCAATATGTATAGGTAGTGCAAAAAATACTTATGTAAACACTACAAAGTTCTAAAGTACATTGCATATTTTTTTTAACAGTAATAAATAATTGTGCAATATTCATGAACTTAATTCTATAATAGCATATTAATAGTTTTTAGCGCACGCGTCCGAGTTTAGAAAACGATCCGCCCGTAGCGGGGAGTTTTCTAAAGGACACGTACGCTAAGACGTCTTATGAAACGAATGGTTTATACTATTTTTTCTATTTACGTTATTTCATTATTAAATAATTTAAAAAAATACTTCGTTTTAAATAAAATTTGTTAGGGATATTTTGGTAAGTAGCATGACAGTTGACAATACTAAAAATTATGCATTTGTTTTTCACATAGCCTCGCTAACTTTAAGCAAACCGCGCGACATAAGCATTTCCATCCTTGTCTGATACACACAAAGCCCACTAAGAGGTAGGACCTTGTTTAAACTTGCCAGGTGTATTATATGTATGTCTGTTGAAAATTGTTATAAATTCAAAGTAGAATGAATGTATGCCAATATATTTGTGACATAAATGATAATTGCTACTTAATAATTTTAAAAATTGGATGAAATAAGAATTATTATATTTCATTTCATAGAATAAATACCTTATTTGTTAAGGAAATTAATGATATATAAATGCAATAGTATTTTTTAGCAAAGAATGATTTTTGTTAACAAAAATAATTATTCTATGGATCTTTTGGATAATATAAGGTAAAGATATAAAATTTTATGAAACTGAATTTTATTATTTTAAATCTATCGTGAGCATATTGCACTTAATACACAACACAATGCATCCCATGATACCGCCGACGGTGCGCGGCGCCTTGCAATGCTAGTTGCGCTGCATTCCATTTATAAGAGTTCATTGCGTAAACAAGATAAGTTGGACTCTGACATTCTAAGAACAGCTGTCTAACAGTGATATCAACTTTAACAAATAAAATATTACTGTTTCTAGTACTTATTCTAATAAACTTTATTAGGACACAAAAATATAAAAATAAACTAATATAACCGAAAAATATTAGGCGTTAGGTATTCTCAGATACGGTAAGACTATACTCAAGTGATGTGATAAGGTACATCGGTCTCTACAAATACGACAGGTGTTTCGCCACCCTGTGTTCGTCCTCTGATAAATTAGTGGTTAGCAGGTTGACCACATGATCCTAGGGTAGTGTTGGAAAATGGTCGAGCATTTATTTTTGGAGAATATTCCCAGAGTACAAACGAGAAAAAAATGAGAATAAACCCTCAAAAGTGAGCAAGACTGGAGAATATACCTTTAACTTGCAATACCCAAAATAAGGATAATTTCAAAAGTTCTTGAAATATTCTCAAAATGCTGAAAATGCTCGAATGGTCTCCATTTTCCCTCTTCTTATTTATAATGCTAGTAGTTGTAGTTAATTTGACTGTTGGAAGGTAATATGTTGAAAAGTAATGTAATAATAGAAAATTAAAAAATACTAAACCCGTTGGACCGCATTCACAACTCACTATTAAGTTAATAACGTATTTAATTACCATGGTGACCAATTCTAATCTTTTTCACCTATTAGACTGAGATAAAGCTATATTTTTTCTTGTTGATTTTAATTAGAACTTTAGTTAGAGACATCTTTAATCATGGCATGTGAATACGTCTTATTATATTTAAATTAGAAGCTTAGGTATGCACTTTTACGCCTACCGGACACAACGCTGACCCCGGACACTTCGCCAATCGCTGTTACTACGCCGACCTTTGCAGACTGTGGACCTTTTCTTGTTCTAACGAATGGAGTCAACCATCCTAACAGCTTTCTTTTAGCCTGTAGCCTTTAACTTATATACATACTAGGCCGTTCTTTGGTTCTTATGTTGTTTGATTAATTGTTTTTTCCTACGACCATATCAGAAAGTAGCTCATATCGCACAATCAAGTTGCCTAGAAAACCGAACATAACACACGAAAGTAAAACACACTAGTGTATTTTACTTTCGGCTGTGCGATTTACTTTCGCAAATCTCACGGTCGAAATATATGCAGTAAATAGCAAATTATATCGAGTGTTTTTTTAAATTTGACGTCAACGTAGGCTGTGAATAGTCGATTGTGAATTTTATTGGACAGAGGTTGGATTTGAACGTTTTGACAATGACATTTATTAATACGATCAAGATCCGTTCACAATCAACTACCCATAGCCGTAAGTAATAAGAACCTGCTTATATTTTTTGACTATTTTGATACATTAATCATCTACTTAATAATTAATTAATTCTAGCTGTATTTATTTCATGAAAAACTATTGATTAGATATATTGAGGTATATTTGACATATTTTCACTGCACCAATTGTCATTACACCAAAACAACTTTTCACTACAAAATAATAATTTTAATCTTGTTTTCCATTTCCAACAATATATTTTAATTTAAATTGCTAAAATTCATATTTTATAGATTTATTGTTAAAAAGTTTTAATAATTACTTAGAGTATAATTAATTTCTAAAAATATTTTAAATAAATAAATACTCAGAGACGGCTTTGTATAATGTTCAATATGCGGATGATAGTCTTTTGTTTAAAGACGCCATAAGTTTGTTTGTTTGTTTTGTTTTTGGGCGAGGAATCAGGATGGCTGAGCATCCTTCGTACCTCATGGCACCGATTGCTATGATCATTTGGCCGACCCTACTAGAATTTAGCCGAATCTGGGGGAATTCCACCCCCAGTAGGAATTCTTAACGTGCCAAACATCGCATTGACACGGGACCTTCAATTTTACTTCCTATCCGAGAAGAAGGCATGTTTTTAATTTTTCTCCGCTATGAAAAATTACCAGCTCGGCCGGGGATCGAACCTGCGATCCTTGGATTATGAAGCAAACATGCAAACCACTGATCCATCGAGGCTGGCTGCGCCATAAGTATAAAGGCTAATTTATCATTGTTAGTAGTTAACTGTAAATTTTTCTTTGGTTTAAATATTTAAAATGGTTAAAATATTGAAAACTCATTTTTACAAACACCTTTTCACAACTCTCATGATGCCCGGTTTCATAAAACCGTCATTAACTATTAGTAAGCAGATATGCTAAACTAACAGTCGATTAAATTTTATAAGTATTTCTGTAAAATAACAGAATGATTTTAAACATTAGTTAGTAAGCAGTTATTTTAAAAATTAATAGTGTGTTTCCATCTTAAGTTGGCAATAAAATGCAATGTGATACAACTTCATTTGTATTTTGGCAGTAAAATTACCGCCAAATAAACACCTTTTTTGGTGCATTCTTTGTGTTACTTCTGTGTTTACCCTAGTTCTCAAAGTTTGTAAGTATTTAAAATTTATTATTTGCATCTAAAACGTTTACAAAATGCTTATATTATTTTTTCGGTTTGTTTAAGTTAAAATGTGAAAGAAAACGGTTAGGAATTATAATTATACACAACACGAAAAAGAACAACTTACTAATTGAATTAGTAGAGCTAGAGAGGTACAAGCATATCATACAAAATAAAAAAAATAGAGGGCGTTACAAAAAATAAAGAAAAGCAAGAATGTTGGAGAAATATAGCCATTGATTATAGCAGTATTGTTGAAAGTAGCAGAAATCCAGACCAACTGAAGGGCTGCTACACAAACATAAAAAGAGTTAGGAAAGAAAAAGTTGCAGGTCACAGAGTGAGATCTACAGAATTTCCACTTCTATCATTGTTCGTAACTCTGGTTAAGGCTTTCTGCAGTTTTTCTTAGCTGTAACATAAATGTGGGCTTTGTGATAAGCTTGCTAAGCTGGCTTAATCTGTTAAGTCGGCTGCAGCCGCACGTTGGGCTGCGTAATAGTAATAATCGCCCCTCCCTGCCGCACAAGCTTCATAGCTTGTGGGGCCTGAAAGGCCAGATAATGGGCAGCAGTATTATAATTATAATAATTATTACAAAACAGAATGCGAAAAGGAATGTTACTACACATAAGATCCCTACACAAGGTAAATATTTATTTAGTTATATATAAATATAACTTAATTTTATGTAAAGTGCCTTGATTTACTGATACAACAGAAATTAAGCATACTGGAGGTGGTTACGTTTGTGGAGAGCACTACAAGAAAGGTGTTATGTTATAAATCTTGTTTATATTATTATTTAACAATGTTTTATATTTAAGTATTGCAAGATTTTCTAGTTATAATTTTTTTTATAACGTTTCGCATTGACAATAAAGTATATTAAATAAAAATTAATTCTACAAACAAAACGAGATTTTGCTGCTTTTTATTTGTCTATAGAAGTTTTAACTGTGTGTTAAGATTTAACCTGTGCTCTAAGCACCTGCTATTTTAACAATATGTTTATCGCATTGTTAAACTTAGCAATGATTTGTGAAACAAACATTTCGATATAATGTCCTGTTAAAAATATAGCAGTGTGTTAAATTATAACAAAGCTTTTATGAAACCGGGCAATTTAATTCCAAGAAATTTAACTAATTGTTATAATAATCCCTTTACGGATAAAACAATAATACTGACTATTCAACTCACATGTCATTTATTAAAAATTGACCAATTAAAATGCAGCATTTGATATTTTTAATCCAATGAAAATGAATTGTATCGACAATTCTCACTAGTGAAAATTGTCGACAATTTTCACTAGTGATAACAATCGACAATTTTAATACAACACAAATATTTAACAACATTTATTTTTGAGTATTGAACGTACAATTATTAAATGTAACATTGCTACATTTATGAAAAACGATTTGATTTTTTAAAGCGTGTTCGTTGAATAGTCTCTCGAATACCATAAGTAGTCAAAGTTAAGTAGACTATTTTTGTGGTGCTTAACACTCATGTCTATCATGCTTGCGAATACCACTCGTGCTGCGCACTCATGGTATTTAAATGCAAGCATGATAGACATTCGTGAAACCACCACAAAAATAGTCGACATAACTTTGACTACTAATGGTATTATAAGTGACAATATTCAAAACGCACTTACACACACGCTTTCCCCAATTAACTTCACAAATTGTTACAATAATCATATAGTTATAAACTTTATTGGTACTGAAAATAATGATAAAAATAAAATTACTAAATAAAATGTAAATTGTTTTTTTGTTAGCATTAAAATAATTTTTTCTTTGGAAAAATGTATTTTTCTGGTCGTAGGAAAAATAGTGTACATAACTCGGTGGAAAGTGTTTCTTACTCGTGTGATTTCCGCACTCGGCTGACGCCTCGTGCGTTAATTTCACACTCGTACGAAAAATGCCACTTTCCACTCTCGTTATGTAATATACTATTATGAACTTCTGAGCGTTCCGTCCTGTCTTTTAGACACGAATTGAGATACGCTCTATTAGTGCGCATTGTCTACACGTTACAATGCTACCAGTAACTCACTGGTAGGAGCGAGGTTACTATCCATCATCTACTAGCTCTCCAGGTTAATACCAGAGCGATAAACCTGCTCACGCGTTGGCACCTTATCCTAGAAGGTGGTACCTCGTCCAGCTTCGGATTTTTCTCTAGCTTTTAGAGTTGGGGATCACTACCCGATCGAATACAACCTCAATTGTGACAGGACTTGGTTTTTAATGGTTTTGTTACCCCAATTTACCAGTTATAGACCTGGTGTGCCCTCGACAGCGCTTCGTTTTCAAGACGGGCCGTGCATGCAACGCTCCGGCCCAGTCCGGTCACCATACGGTCTTGTGAGCATTACCTAATTTAAGTCTATACCAAGAATATTTTTCTTAGTTAGTTTCGGTTTTATTCTCGATTTTTAATGTTCTTGTTTATGCTCGTTTGTGCTGTATTATTCTGAAAGTTCTCGAGAATTATTATGAGAACACTCGCGAACGTCCTTGATTATGCTCTCCAAGAGAACTTTCTTTTGATACGGTTATAGCATGCGCGAACGTTCGCGAACGTTCTCATCAGCATTTTCAGAACGTTCTTTCATTTACAACACTATCCAAGGATGATCGGTTTGATCTCAGAATAGAGATAAATTAAGACATACCTTTTTTTCGTAAAATCGTAGGTCCAACGTCAGTGTTTAAAATACCCTAAAAATACTCCTCCGATTGGTCACAAGCTCAAAGCAATCTGTGCCATGGGCACGAAGGATGTTCCGCCACCCCGATTCCTCTCCCAACAGCAAACAAACAAATAAATACGTGACAATGTGATGTGACATTAGAGCGAAAATGAAGCGGGCATTTACATCAAATTAAATGTAAGTTTATTGCTAAATTTTATTGTGTAATAATTTAAGTGCTAACTATGACCTATTTAAGTAAAATATTGATTTTAATTTTCACTGCAACATTTTGCTTTACGATCCTGATGTACTATTATAATAAAATGAAACATCCAACTTTAATTGAAAACAGTGATCAAATAATAATTGAAAACAGTGATCAAAATAAGACAAAGTACATACTTTATTGGCCAACTTTTAACTACATATGGTGGAGTGATAAATGGGGATACAAGTATGAGCCATTCAAAAATTGTATGTATAATAACTGCTATGCAACAAATATGATTGATTATATGCCAGAAGAAAATTTTGATGCTGTTATCTTTCACGTATCAAATAATGTCAAAAGAGATCATATTCCGTTTGCTAGATCACCTCATCAGGTATATATACTGGCGACTATGGAATCCCCTCTATTTAGTGCACCATGGGATCTTGAATGGTATGAATCGTTTTTTAACTGGACAATGACTTATCGATTTGATTCGGATATTGTTAATCAATATGGATATGTATTTAAGGAAATCACTAATTATAGTATACCTAATACGAATTTCTTTAGAAATAAAACTGGAGCAGCTTGGTTTGTAAGCCATTGTGACACTTCCAGCAAAAGAGAAGTGTTGGCGAAAGAGCTTCAGAAACTATACAAAGTAGATATTTATGGAAAATGTGGAAATTTGACATGCTCTATGGACAATCCATATAAGTGTTTTGACATGTTAGAGAAAAAATACAAGTTCTACTTATCATTCGAAAGTGCCTACTGCGAAGATTACGTTACTGAGAAACTATATGATATGTTACAGCTTAATGTCGTTCCCATCGTTTATGGTTGTGCAAGCAGAAATGCTGCTTTGGTACCACCAGGAGCTGTAATTAATGTGGAAGATTTTACAAATGTAAGCCATTTGGCCGATTATTTAAAATATTTAGATAATAATACAGATAAATATGGAGAATATTTTAAGTGGAAGGTGAATTATGTAGTTCGTTCGAGGCATAACATAGCAGCCTGCAGACTGTGCAAAAAACTACACCAACCTATCAAAAAACATATGTATGAAGATATAAATGCTTGGTGGTTCGGCATAAAGAACTGCAAAACTGGGAAAGAATTACCCAAAATTGTTAGTGATTTGATAGAATAGTTTCGTTATAGAAAATAAATATTTACGTCTACTAAAAATAATTCCCGATTCATTTCCATTCAAGCACTATAATTCAATAAATTATTCGAGGAGACTGTTGCGTGGTAAGGTGAGTATTTTCTAACACCCGCGTACAGTCGATATTAAAAATATAAAATCGCCATATCATTTTAAGTCAGAAAGCCTACATACAATTACATATATGCACTAAGTACGTACGTAATAAACGTAATAACGTACCACAGTAATAATACACTAAGCTACATTTGATTACTTCCACTCTACAAATGTGTCAAATCTCCTAAAATGTTTATACATTTACCTAATAAGTTATAATAGACTACTTTATAAATTTTAAATCTGTTGCACGTTGAAAACACCAAACAAGAAAAAAAATCAAAAAACCATTTCTTGTTTTGATGCGACTCAAATGTCACGGCACTTGATTACCTGTAAAATAAAACAAAACACAAATACTTATGAATTTATTCACTGGAAAGACTACCGGATGAGACTACTTACTTAATCAAATTATTTTCGTGTCGTGGGTGTTAATCACCAATGCTCACCAATTTCAGATTAAATACAGGAATAAATAAACACTATTATAAAGGGCGCCACCCAAATCATTTGTTATTATTGTTTAAAAAATGCAACAGGAATCTACAATTTGAGAAACGAAATCCGTTTGTTTATTATTTTGAAAGATTGACTACAATCTGTTTAGCCAATTTATAGCAGGAGGTTGATTATGCTTAGTAGTCGTTAATTAAATAAAGTACATTGCCCTCATGTAGTTGAAAATCAAGACAAGTAGTACAAGGCATATAATGTACCACAAGCCCGGTTCTTTTTGTTTAAACAAAAAAATTCAAAAATGATTACAAAGTAAGCTTAATTAGAGGACCCGCCCCCAAGTAGCACATGATATTGGTTAAACATTGTTTTCATATTGGCCTCGTATTGATTTAGTTTCATTGTTATTACAATATCCTGCCAATATTAACGCAATATTGTTTTGGAAATGTTGTAAACTAAAATTATTCCAACATTGATTAACTAGCTTCAATCAATGTTTGGGTTTATCAATGTTGACCTTAGATATTGCTTCAATATAGTATATCAATATAGGGTCTATATTTAAATTGTCATTTATGCGAAGAATCCAATATTGATCCAGAGACATAAAAATAAGTACTAAGTACTTGAACAGTTTCATTGCTCATAATTATGACGTAGATAATTTATTTCAAAAGTAGTTTTGACTGACAATGCCGGAATTAACATAATAATAATCCGAATAACTTGATGAGGCAATTGGATGTGGAGAAAATAAAACGTGGCATCTGCGCATCATGTGATACCGTTGCATTTATTTTGTAATTACTGATTCCACCGTTTGGTGGCTGGTGATTTGCTAAGTATATAGCCCCTCTATTTCATATAGTAGCGACATCGTGGAGCAAATCAGGCACAAACTTTAATAAAGAAAAAATCATCACATGCATATTGTTTAGTCATTTTAACAAAAATTTGTTTAAAAATTACAATTTCGTAGTCGTATATTACATTAATAAGATCGTTTTTACATAACATGAATGTCGGTTATGAAATTCATGTTAAATTGAGAATATTTTTGTGCATGATGATTATTAAACCTAAAATTTAGTGTAAAACGAAATGTCAAATCTGGTAACTTCCAATGTTACCAACATACTTTTGGTCCAGCTCCGAGACCAATCGTTGTCGCTACTATTTGAAAATAAAGGGGCTATAGCTAAGTAGTCTCAAGTGTTGTTCAAAAACATCAAATCTTGTTTTTTCTTGTGGTTGCTAATTATTAAGTTGTGAACATTAAGACGAGAACTACGACTACTGTAATTTTGGTATTAAACTTTATTAGTGACCTTAGGCATTACTTATAGTCTAAAATACTGTAATGTACACTAGGTGCTACGCATGTGTTAAGTTCTAAAATTTATAATCAACGATTTCTCTTAGTTAAAATTAAATATTTTTCCACAATAACAGCATAGTGAATAAATAGAATAGTTGTATAATGTAAGATTAATTATACAGGTACTTTAACTAGCACGTATTTGTTTTGAACTACAATATTGGTATAAGTTATTGGTGAAATATTGTTATAAGTTATTGGGCTAACATTGGCATATGTGTTTGGTCAAATATTGAGGTATGTAATTGGGCAAATATTGGCGTATGTTGTGGAGTCAATATTGCAGAATATCCACATTTTCCATTGGTTCAATATAGAGTAATTCGTTTGGCCCAATATATTTTCAGCATTGGTCTAATATTGGAACAATATGGTTGTGCAACTTAAGCCCTTCTAAATTACAAAATTTTATTACTACTTTACTAGAGAACATGAACAAATACGTTTATGTCCTTTAGAATTGTAAATAATTGTTTAGCAAAATAATTTACAATACATTACTTATCCCAAGCAACACCAAACACCATGGCGCGTAGAAACTTCAACCTCGCCGCTAGAAAAGAAGGCTAGTTAATGTTAAACTCTGAACTTTCTTCATTAAATAAGTCTTTAAACTTTACAATCATTATCACTACTGAGTTATTAAAATTTGTTGTAACTTAATCAATTGAATTATTGCTGGAAGCAACTCGACAGAAAGAGAACATTTATTTGTGTTTGGTTTGGAGGTTTGAAGGTTATGATAATTTAACGTTTATTAATAAATTTCTTACGAAGAAATTAAAAAAATACACACAAGTTCACTGAATATTAATAGGAGGGATAATTCCATGTTTAACGAATTGCAGAATCTTTCACAATTTATTCGAAGGACCAGATTTTACCACTCATTTATTTAAACCGTTTGACCGCATCGTTAATGCTGGTGCAACTAACTAAAATAATTAAAGTCAACTTACAACATGTTAATACGTCTTTGCAAAAAGCTATGCGACATACTCGCGTTGTTAGGGCAAACGCCTGTAGCGGAATGACTTTTGTCTTTTAAAAATCTATATCGGGGCGGTTATATTCTAGAAGGTTCTATCCAACTACATTTTAACAAAAACTAAACCAAATTACCTCTCATATTTTTTAAGAAATGCAAGCAGGTGCAGTATTTTGTGAGAAAGACTGAGTTTATCAGAATCCTTAGTGTAATTACGCTTTATAAAATATAAAATATAGTTCCAAAGGCAATATATTTCATATCTAAAAAAACTGGCTCAAGTTGAACACACTATTTGCTAGAAAAGGAGCATAAATTGCTACATATTCTTGATATGCAGAATTTATTAGTATGCTTTAAGGAAATAATTTTTACTTAAAATAATTCTGTTGACTATCACAATAAACAAAATGATTTCAATATGGGGCCAGGCTCGCCATCTGAATTTATATTTTATACAATTAATAAACCTTTAGCCATTTAGGTATTTATTTTTATTTAGCTGTTTTAAAATCGTAAATATACTAAGGGTGCACTAAGGAAAGGAAAAACTTTACAGATAGTAAAAGAAACAGTTGAACTTCAAAAGGGAGTGAATAACATTCCGCCAACTGTCAAATAGGTGTATTATATGTCAGTACTGGAAGTCACAGACTCCCGTGTATACCTAAAGCTACCGCATGCAAGTACTGCCAAGTAATACGTAAAATCGTATTGGTAGTTTTTTTCGAAGGGTATGTCATGTTGCATATGCTAACTACAGTAAAATCTTGGTTAAGGCACGTATTCACCTTAAAAAGAAACTTCAGTAACCTCACTAGAAATGCACAACAATTGCAACATATTTAATGGCTATTTTTATTATTAAGTTAAGTACACTTGAATGTTATGAGAAGCACAGCATTTCAAAACACCTCTAGACAATTGTTTCACCCTGTGCTTGGGCTCATAAGTAAAAATGGTTTTGTTTTAGATCTTGCACCATTCATTTGCGAACATATATAAACCCCAAAATAACATTAATCTTAAAAAGTAACAGTAATGATATCTACCTAATGTCATCTGTGTATTTTTACGAAGGGTTAAATTACAAAATGAAAAGATTAATTTGGAAATCAAAATTAAGATAATTGCATAATGCAAATAATTATTAATATCACAGCACATCAATTTTATTGAGGTTGCCAAGGGCAATAAACTTCTTTTGTAAGCTGTTTTCATATAATGGGATGGAGAAATCAATTTTAGTTTTTTAATTTAGTTAGCTCCTGCCGAGGCTTTGGAGAGAGATCAATTTAACTGTATTGTAAGTAAGTAGATTTTAAGTTACTTTGTAAATTAGTTTAGGTTAAATATAATATATAATTTAATGGATGCTCTATTAATTACTACCATCTGAGTAACCCACAGTTACAAAATAAAATATAACGGTATTACGATGATCTGGGTTTATAGCTACAGAATGGATATGTAAAATGTTTTATATCTAACAATGACATTAACGGCTTTTTGGTATTGCTGAAAGGTCTGTTCGTATAAATTCGAAAATGAAGATATGATTACGATGCTGGATTCTTTATACACTAGGTTAGCAATGACGTTGATAGAAATGTTAGGAAAAAACAAGACACAGAAAAAGAAAAAGCTAAGAGCCAATATTAAGCTGAGAAAGAAAGATTTATGAAAAACTATAAAATTATTATAACGAAAAACCGATAATGAAACCATTCTCAAGGAAAGAATTGTATCAATTATAAAGGATATATTAACAACCTAACCTAGCGTAATCAAGCTTAACCTAACCTAAGCTAACCATACTTACATTTTATTAAACGATGATAAACGTCAAAAATGATTTTGCTTTTCATAAAACGTTTAAGATTATTATACATTAGTTATTTAAGGGCCGGTATTATAAAACTTTTTATTTTTTAGTAACATGATATGGATTATTTTCGTCCTAGATACCAACTATGAAAAGCAACTCATATCTCCCAAGGGAGTTTTAACACCATCCATACATGAAATCGGTCATATTCTTTGATGTACAAATGTTCAGACTTCTTCGGAACCAATAACTCACTGGCTTTTTCCGCTTTTATAATCACACTGTGAGGAATAACGCTGCTGCTTTCAGACATTTTTTTTTGTTGATTGAAAAACAAATTCATGCAACTGTAGCAACCATCGTAACAACGGCACAGTCAAACCACCTTTGATATTCACAATTTATTTTAATTTTGAATGTTTTTTTACGTTTTAAGTTGAAAATAAAGAATATGATGTTACTAAAAAATAAAATATTTAATGCACTACGGGAGATATTCTGTTTTTTGTCCTCGGTAGACTTACAGACCGCGGGCCTTCGGCCCTTGTTCTGTAACACGTCAACCTCGGGGGAAAAAACATTCATATCTCCCTTAATGCATAAATATCTATTATTCACAATCATATTGCAATATGTACATTTCATATGTTGTAAAAACCTTGGAAAGTAAGCTATTGCTATAGCACCACCAAAGTGGTTAACAATTTCCTTTACATGTCTGTAAAACTGACGTAAAGTTATGGCCAACTTGTTTTTCTGAATAATTTAAAACAGGACGTTTTATCCGATTTAAATTTGAGTTTTTATAAATATATTTAACGCTAAAAACATATTTTTTATTTAATATTAGTTTTATTTTTATTTTTCCGTATTTTATATTTAATAATTACAATGGAAATAATTAATTTCTAATTTTAAAATACTGAGCGCATACATCGCCATCTACCGGCGAAGAATGAAACCTTACTTAAAATTTCTTTTGGTCGATAGATGGCTTTGATTGAAATTATGACAGTTTATAAAAAATTTATTTTAAAATTTAAAATTACTTTTTATTTTGATTATCTTAAGTCTAATTATTGTGAATAAAATAGTATACATGTTTCGTTGGTAAAGTTTCCAAGCCTCGCGATAATTGTTTGACCTCGACGTACCGTCTCGGTCAAACAATTATCGCTTGGCTTGTAAAGATATCCTTTACCAACTCAACATGTAATATACTATTACTTCCTAGATAAAATTTACTTTGACAGTAAATTAATTTATTCTGTCAATTTAATATGCAAATTGACAGAATAAATTAATTTACTCTCACAGTAAATATCTAGGAAGTAAAAAGTTTTATAATACCGGCCCTTAGTGTAATATTTTAAGATTGCATCAAATGTCAGCGTTTCATGAAATGTTTGAACAGTTCATGAAATGGCCAATTTTACTAGATAGCTGCTACATATTAACTCTACCTACCTGACCTGAATTCCACTTATGTATCTGCCTGGGTATTTCTTGTGTGTGCACCTTCTTTGTTCTGCTGTTCAGGTCAATTATAATCCACAATCCACTACAGCATTGGTTCCCAAACTCCCCTCCCCCGATAATTAAGACAAACTTGACAGCAATAAACTTTATTTATTAATTTATTTAACAAAAAAAAAATTAAAATACAAAATCATTAATGTGAATTTGGCGGTGTTGAATTTTTTTAACGAGATATGAAATTATCGATCTTATCTTTGAAAGTCAACAGCGTAGGTCGCTAGCTACATCCCCAACAGTAGGTCGTCGAGAAAGGTAGATAAAATTTCAAAGCCATTTCCGCGATTATAGAGTAACATTTTATCCAAAAACACTAATTTTCAAAGTCACCTTTCGCCGATAAATTGTGTTTCACGTCAATTGCAATTGCGGCAAAACTGAATGAATTCCGTGCAAATTTATGTTTTCATTGTCGTATAAATTGGGAAGATAATGTCTGTCAGCTCTGCAGGTCAAAATTAACTGGACTGCGAACAGGGGAAGCAAGCAGGTTTTTTGCTTTGTTTTGAAAATGGACTAGATACCGTGCGCGGGTGCGACAATTCCTAAATTCAAAATTCAAATTTTGATTGCTGTTCTATTATTTGTAATCAAGAAATAAACTTTTCCAAATTTATATGATGTATCTACATTTTTGTTGAATTGAAATTGAATTTTTATTCATAAATACGATTTCTTTTCTGTGTGCTCTCACGTCCCCCTTAATGTTACTTCACGTCCCCCAGTTTGGGAATCACTGCACTACAGCAACTGAATGCAGCGATCAGAAAATAAACAAATCCTCAGAAACCAAGGGAAGAATAAAATAGTATTTTGTGTCTCAAGGGCAGAAAAGTACCATTTTTTGGTCCGAGTGACATACAAAAGTTTTTCGCCTACCTGTTTGAAAGTTTAAAAAAGAATTCCAAAAGTTAAACAGTAACGTAACTTATTAGTAAATTAAATAGGCATATGTTAGAGGGAATGAATGAAAATGAAAATAACGCCAGACGTTTTTAGTAATTTATTAACTAAATTAACCTAATAATCATTACACTACATACAACACGGCCATATAGTAAATGTTTTTATTATTATTGGTAAATAAAAGGAACAGGATATGATTTTTAATTAGGATGAGTTAGATCAATTTATAGTAGACGCATTTGCTACATTTCATGCATACGCCGCATACGGCGGACAGTCTTTAGTCTTTAGTACTGGCTAGGCCGCTAGACAGGGTTGTTGTTGTCCCAGGCCGCTCAGCTCAGCCGGCTTTACTTGTAAACACTAATAAATAATAATAAAAAATATATAAAAAGACAGTAGCTTGTTCTCGAAGTTCAGGTGGTGTACAGCTGAACTCATCGCTTTCAATAATATCGTTATTGTTGTCTATCATTGTATAATTTATTGAAATCACAATTTTCTTTTTATTAATTAATTGTCACAGCCACCATTTATACATACAATGACACTGTGAAAAGAAAAAAACAAACGACAAATTTATCGACGAAGACATGAAAAGTTATGATCTAAGAAGCCTAGAAAAATTTGACGTATGTTTTATATATTTTTAAAGGTTAAGTAAAGATATGTTTGAGATTACATTTTCCGTCATATTCCGTTGCTAAAAGTTTTACGAATGAGTTATATTTTTAATGTTAAAAGCTAATGATTTCATTTTTTGATTAAAAACTTTTTAGGATAATGCACAGGAGTGGTCAAAGTATGACAATTTAAATAACAATTACGATTTTTACAGTATCTCCAACTTAACATAAATAAATCGTGCTTTCATGTAGTAGTAGTTAGTATAGAGGTTATGTATTTGACATAAGAAGGCAGTAAAAAGTTTGACATAAGAGGCCCGCAAAGAAGCCTTAAATGCCCTCAAAACAGGACATTTAGAAAACACTTTCTGATCAGGTAGGCGAAAAACAATATAAAGATAAAAACAAAAACTCGTAAATACGGATCTTTTAGTATACAGTGTGTTTTTTGTAAACGATAATATAGGAAATCCAATGGAATTTTATCATTTTCCTGGTAAGTTTGTACGCTTGCAAATGTAAGTAGAAATTTTGGTATCAATCGAAAGAAGAATTCATTTTACGTCAAAAAAATATTAAACTTTATGAAGAAAACCAAAATCAATTAAGAAAAATACTTAAAAAGCTTATGGATTTATTGCTTTTTGTAATAAGCTATTAAAAAAAAGCTGGAAGCTGAACGCCGGTGGTGTAGCGGTTAACGCTTCAGATTTCTAATCAAAAATCGCGAGTTCAAACCCCATCATCGTATACTTTTTTTTAAATTGTATTGCTTACTAATTATTATTTTTAGTACTTTATTACAACGATTATTAGTTTTATGCCCTTTTTTCATTTGCCTGTTTGATGGGTAGTTAAAATTGTACAAAAAATAACGGTAAACCCCCGTAGCAAAAATAGCTAACAATAAAAAAAAATTAATAATCGTTGTAATAAAGTTCTAAAAATAATAATTAGTAAGCAATACAATTAAAAAAAAAGTGTACGATGATGGGGTTTGAACTCGCGATTCTTGATTAGGAATCTGAAGCTTTAAACGCTACACCAATCGGCGTTCAGCTTCCAGCTTTTTTTAATAACTTATTACCGAAAGCAGTAAATCACTAAGCTTTTTAAGTCTTTTTCTAAATCGATTTTGGTTTTCTTCACAAAGTTTAATATTTTTTTGACGTAAAATGAATTCTTCTTTCGATTGATACCAAAATTTCTACTTACATTTGCAAGGGTACAAACTTACGAGGAAAATGATAAAATTCCATTGGATTTCCTATATTATCGTTTACAAAAAACACACTGTATAGTCAATTATTATGTTAGGGAGAAAATCAAATAATAACATAACAATTTAATTATTTTGTAGGGAATAAACAGTCGCATTGAGGGTAATTAGCGAAATTTTGATTTAACATAATAGTGTCGTGGATTCATCTTCTTTTGTTGAAAAAAGACAAGTTACTTTCTAGATTGGTCAGCCTAAAAGTCATGTTATTTAATTACTTAATTTGATTTCTTTTCTCCTCTTCTCTTGCAAACATAAAAGCAGGGGTGGTATTCCCACCGGCATCCGCCCTAATCACAGGGCTAAATGGGCTATAGCCTCGAGGCGCCAGCCTTTTGTGGAGAAAATCTTGCTTGCTCTCAAATCAGATTGATGACTGTACCAGCGTGACCAGCGCGTGCGCACCGGCAAGGATGTTTATACAGGGTGTCTCAAAAATCACGAACAATAACGCAGAGGGTTAAAGAAAGTCAGGTATTAGTCAAGGTCAAGTCGACCGTTTATAAACGATGACATATCACCAGAGACGAGAAAGATTTGCTGATAAGCCTGTGCAATACGGCGGATCATATGCGTTCCAATAATCTTGTCTAGTAATGTTTCTTTATGTGATTTAGATGGAATAAAAGTGTTATATAAAAAATAATTCAATTCACAATCATCACAATAATTTTATCAGTCAATATTACTCCTTTTTGTGATAGATTCATACATGAAGAAGATGTTATATACAAGCTCCACGCCACTGTCTTAATTTTATTGTATGGTGTAGTTGATAATGAGAAATTTAAAACAAACATGTGCGACAGTGGAACACCTCGGAAGTCATCCGGTTTCTTTATAAATTAAATAAACATCAACATATAAAATTGTTTGGACGACTATCTAAATGCTCCATTTCTTGATATTTGCCACTTGATTTACAAAACAACATTAGGAGTGTATAAAATTTCACATTTAAATTATTTACATGTGTTTATTCCATTTATAAATGAATCGTTGCTTTGGACACCCATTGCATTATTTTACATTTATTTCTTTATCAGCTTTTAATTCTCGTCTCTGCATATCACTGTAATAAGCGTTTTTGTGTTCTATAAACTGCAAGTATCATCAAACTAATTATTTATATTATTCGAAGGTGTTTTCTGTTTTAAATAAAATGCATCAATGATAAAAATTGTTCTTATTTAATAAATCATCCTTTAATTTAATATTAATTTACCTAATTTTAACAATTTTTATAAAAAATGTGCAAAATGTCCCAAATGAGAGTGGGAATTTAAGTTAGAATTTACTTGTCCAAGATTTTAAAAGAAGTGACTCTTTAGTTCCGTTATTTGTGGTTTGTTGAGCAAACAACATTCAACCTGATACCGTAACTATGAGGATGTTCTTTTTAAAAGTTTGATTTGCCTTCTGTTTATTCTCAATGGATTAAATATTTTAGTTCTCAATTTTATTTCAACAATCTGACTCGGAGTATATTGCAGGCTAAACAAAATCGTACTTTATTGACAAATTATCTCAACTTCAACAAACTACAATTGTATTAAGGATTATTATTAAGGAGAATGTCGAGCAGAACTTGCAAGATCGGACTCAAAATTTGAACCTTAAATAACTTGGAAAATAAACATTTAAGTTTAATACAATTAAACATTTAATAAAACAGTAATTATTATTATTATTATTATTATTTTAAGTAAAACATCTATAGGAAAAGTTTTCTCTACACATCATCTACTATCGGGTATTCACGTATTGTTCGTTATATTTGGGACACCCTGTATAGTTTGTTTATGTTCATATAGGTTATTTGAATTTTGTATGAATTTTATATATTTATTTGTTTATTGGTAATATATTATTCTTTTTCTAGTTCTGAAACTTTTGTAAAACTTTATAGGTCACCCCGCTCGCGCTTCCCATTATTGTTAGTAGCCCTTGGGCACCAAATATCTTAGGACGGACCTGGGTATTCTATATTACCACCTTCTCGTATATAGTTTACGTACAAAAGCAGTATTCATTCTCTTACAAACTAGGTAAATAATATACACAAATACTTTATATAAGGTACATAATATATTAATATGTCTACATCTTTATAATTGTTAAAATTGAACAGATTCTATTTCTTAGCATCATCTTTTTCATCATCCGAATTCTTTTCCTTTTCTACTTTCTTTATTTCGGTATCTTTCAGTTGTGGCACCAATAGCTTTTGTAGTGCCGAAACAGGCATTTCCACAAAAAGACATAATATTAGAGCAAATACATAAGCTACCGCTGCATCACCAAACGTTTGATATATCTAGAAAGTATGACAAAAAATTAAAAATCTCAAAGTAATTCATATATCATTCACGGTATACTCACAATCAAGTAGGTAGTTATATAATTAGGCGCTCTAATTGCACCACCTCTCATACGTATCAAAGCTACATGTATTAAGTATGCAGAATACGACAATCTTCCAAATACTTGAATTGGTAACCAATTCATTACGTCACGCATAAACCCTAAAATAGGAAAATCGATTCAAAAAGTATTCTCGAAACTTTATTGGAAGTAAACTGAGGAGTTAACTGCACTTATTGTACTTCTTGTATTTTGTGAATGAAACAGTTTAAAAGCGAAAAAAAATAAAATGTTAAAGATAAAAATATTTACAACAGTTTGTTTTTAGTGTAACCTTATAGTACCTACATATAGACTTCTCTTGGCATCTCTTGTTAAAGGATTGGAAAAATTCAACATTAAATATATCAAAAACTCGTTTCAAAATTTTACGGAATTCGGTAAACTTGTAACAGTAGACTGACCAAAACCCAATTCATCGTGCCGTAATAGTATATTAAAGAACGAGTTTCATAAGGCAAGATTTAATGCAAGAGTCTAAATTTAAAAAACGAGCCGCTTGCGGCGAGTCTTCTAAAGGACCAGACTTGTTTCATAATGACGTATGAAACAAGTTTTTTATGCTATTTTTTCTATTTAGCGCCTTTTATCCCCTTTCTAAATAAAAAAAACACAATTTCAAAATTTAGGGAATTTAGTGGTACTTGACAACACTGATGTGATATTTAAAAATTCAAATTTTTATAGTGAAGTTTTAGCCAATTTTCTGTTGTTTTTCAATTTTTTTCAATGCTGCCAACTTCGGAAAAGTTGGGCTATTAAAGCACTCAAATGAGCTATTAACGCACTGTCTTGGGTACTTTAACAGCTTTATTATAGACACAAAACAGAAAAAAAATCTTGTAACACAAAACAAAAGTGCTTAGATTATAGACAACAGTTACTTTCGTTATATTGTATAAACAAATGTAATGTACAGCCCGTGCAATATTTGTTGAGCCAAAATTCCTAAACGACCGCTACCAGAATTAGCCGCATTCGACACCCGAGTTGGAAAGACATTGGTGGCCTCGCAAATAAATTTTTCTTTGTTTATTCATTTTTTCTATGTTGTATTATTGTTTCGCATAACAACATGTACCTAGATGATAGTCACAAATTATTGCAATAAAAGCAATAAAAACACATGGCTTGCAAGATAGTAAATATTTTTTACAATCTACGTTTCAAAGCACGCCGATGCTTGCAAATATCAAGCCGTGGCAGACCGTTGCGTTCCGAGAATAGAACCTAATTGTCTTTCTCTTTTCTAGGAATTCTGGCTCAAAAAATATCGCATGGACAGTACTATTGCTTATGAGTTGCCTTTTCTAAATAAAAGAGTTTCATAGAATTCGATTTATTATATTTTAATTGACTACTCCCCATTGAAAAAAGTAAAATATTTAAACATGGTGTGTTAAATTTAAGCTCACCAGTACCTTAAATTAAGGAAAAATTGTTAAGGATTACTTACATCCAATTCCTTTAGTTACACCAAAAAGTCCTACAGCAACTCCTATTGCAAAAAGATTTCTCGAAAGCGCTTGATATACCGCAGCTAGAATTCTAGAATGTTGGTAATTATCGTTGTAGATAGGGATACCTAAATAAATCTGAGACAGCGGTAATACCCATGTTAAAATCCACCATAGTATCAGTTGGAACTACAAGAAAAACATAAAGCAGTTTCTAATTACTTTTTATTTTTTCTAAAAATATTCTACGTTAAAAATTTATATCATGTTCATTTTCATTTCCTTACATTATAATGTTATAGGCGTTTACGAAAATTATAGGCGTAGGTATGTATCTATCGTTTATCATCTGGCAGTTAGCTGATTTTGTGGTAGAAGTATCGGATTGAGTAACTTAACTATGAACGCTTGAAATGTTTAACGACAATATAACCTTAAAAGCGTGTCTTGTCGTTTGGTTCGTTATTATTATTAACAACGAAATAGTTACAGCCGTTTTTCTACTGTATCCGGCAATTAGTTTGTCGATTATGTTTTCATATATTTCATTGCCGTCCTCTAATAAATGTTGTTTATCAAACGATCAAACTAACCCAGTACAAAGTTCCAATATTCCTGTAAACCACAAATTCAACATTCACCAGTTATTGGGACGCGCCAAAGATTAATCCGCACTCTCACGGTGTTTTGTTAAAACAAATGATGCGGTAGCTGTGTTGCAACATGTATGATCACCAGCACAGCAGTGGCGTGCGGTGAGAATTTAGGCTAGGGAAGCAACCACGATTTTAATTATAATACACCTAGGTACAGGCGCGGATTAACGGGGAGGGAATAATCCCCCCCCCCCCAATTTAGAAATAAGTTTACATAGAATAGAAACAAATAATGTTTGTTTAATTATTATTTATTAAAACAGTTATTTTTCCAAAGATTTCCCCCTCAAAATACTTCTCTGGATCCGCCCCTGCTAGGTACAATAAAAAACAGTGTTATAATTATTAAGCTTAAAAGTTTTTCAAAGGAGCACTTTTACACTTTATACTTATGGAATTTGTTGACTATCATTCTTTATTTAAAAAAAACTACTACTATGTATCAATTTTCCGGTATTTCTTAGCAAAATACCGGTACAGGTTTTAATCTTTGTTGTTAAATTTGAAAGTTCTGGTTTTGATCTGCCTTTCTTAATAATTTGTAATTTCTCTCCAAAAATGTATGCGAAAAATTCTTTATTAATAATTTACAAACTGAACAAAAAATCGTCCCGATTCGGATATATCGAAAGTACTCGAACCTTTCACCGAAGCAGCTGAATTTGCAGTCGTGACGATAATGGAATTTTAAATTTGCATACAGGCAAACTAAATAGAATTATTTGTCTTTAAAAAAATCCAACTTATAAATTGAAATAATAAAATGCCACAAAATACAGTCTCATTCGCAGATTTACATTACTTAAGTAACATTAGATTTAACAAACACTAAATCGAACAAATAACCAAATTATAATAAATATACATTTGGGCATGAAGCACACTAAAAATAACGGCTAAAGAATGCTCACCAGCCAAACAGCATCGTCTACTATATCACCCCACGCCCGCTGATTCACGCCAAGGCTAAGAGAAGAGCAGTTATAAGCAGTAACACATGTAACACATATGTAACACATTTGAATCGGCGTTACCTTTCCGTGTAAGTTTAATGAGCCTAATTTAAAACAGTACTCTTAATAATTATACTTTTTGCTGTACGGAATTGATATTGAGCTTTAAGTTGATTAAATATTACAAATTTAAATAAACGATTACCATAATTTTATAAATATTTTTGTTAGCTTTGTTTTTTATTTTTAACAAATTCTCAAGGGAAGCATTGTTTCCCTTGCTTCCATGGACCGCACGCCACTGCAGCACAGTAAACATAATATTGTTGAGAGGAATCTATGAATGACAATTTAATTTTACTGACATTTCAAAAATTATAAAATCTAAATATTCTTCTTATAATTATCATAAAAATTAATTAACATTATCACATTAAATGTAATAACATAAATATCACCCACTAGATTATTGTTAAAGTTTTGAACTATGCAAAATATTAGTGCAAAATTACACACGTTTTCACAGAAAATTGATTATAAAATGAAGCAGGTAAAATAAAATGTGAATTTGTTTTAATTTCCTGGGGACTTACAACAAGTAAAACTTTTTATTAAGAATGACATTTTTCGATAAAATTAAAAATAAAAATTTTTTCCCTCTTGTGAACTCAATCCGTGGACGCTGTAGGAATGATTAATTGCATTAGACTATATTTTATGGTGAAAAAAGACAATCTGCATCTACCAAATTACACGTGCTTTACAATAACTATTTTGTATTTATATAGGTTTAATTATAACACACCTTGACTGACCTGTTATGTGGGCTATTTATTTTGCGTTGAGAACTAAGCACACAATTACAATTAATTAGTCACCTCTCTTCTTTGTATGTTTCCGACAAACCAAAACCTTAGCATGACATATCAGCTCTCTCGATAGGCAGGTATCACAATCTAAACCGTGTCATAAAGACATAACTCCACCTGCACACGATGTTTCCACTTAAATTTACTCCCTTTTTATTTTTCTTCCTTTTATCTATATAATGAAACACTGGGACTAGTTACTTGCATGAGATTTCATATTTTATATTGTGACCATTTAATTTTACAGTTTCACAAAGAGAAAGTTTTATAACGTAATTCCTAACAGTTTTTATCCAAATTTACGTCCAAGTTTTATACCATTTTTAACATGTTTTACATTTTAAGAAATTTTTATCATTTTAAGATTTTCTTGTTATTATCTTTCAATTATTTTCATTATTATTTATCTAGGTTTTATATTTATCTCTTTCTCTTATTAATAGAAAATAAATTATTATTTTAATTGTCTCTGCTTAGAAACCTTTATTTTTAATGTTCACTATAGTAAACCTTGTATTGCGATATTTTTCCTTATTGCAGGTGGTGGTATGTAATGATGCTTATATCTACCAAAGATAGTATACACTGCTATTAAATTAAGATGCAATATGCTCCATATTGCATTTTAAAATAATCATATCACACCATTGCATTATGTTATGCCACCAACAATACATAAACGCTTATAATGTGCTAGCCGTTTGACTTTTTCCATTTGACATTCATTAAGCTAATAATTAACACCGAGTTTATTAGAAATACAAAAGCAAATTAAAGTAACATTCATTGTAAAATAAAAGATGCAGAGGTGTATTTTTAACAACAAACACCTTAACCTAACTTTAAACAACAGGTAAATAGAATTACTTATTTGAAAAAATCAATCATCACTTCATTTTAGATATTTTTTAAAATGCCCACCCTCTTGTTCCAAACAGAACCTAGTCTATGATAAAAATCCTAAACCTTGATGGAAGTCTGTTTGAGCTTATCACATTCTGCAACAACTCTTTCTTTTAATTCGTTTGTGTTTTGTATGGGTATAAACTTTTGATTTGAGGTAACCCCAAATAAAACAATCATTTGGAGCTAATCAGGGGACCTGGCTGGCCAGACTATTGGCCCATTTCTTCCAATCCACTGCCCAGGAAAATTTCCATTAAGAAAGTTTCTGACTTCCACCGTCGAGTGAGATGGAGAATCAGGTGTTGGTACCAGGGATTTTCAATGGCAAGTTGCTGGATTTGAGGAACTATTGAATTACGGAGAAGATTTAAATTAGAATGGGAGTTTAAATTGCCATTAATGAAAAATGGACTAATTGGTGTATTATTGATTATACCCAAGCAGAGATTTACTTTCTCCCTATACTGTGTATGAGTCCAATTTTGTATGTGTAAATTTCTTTGTGCCCAATATCTGTAATAAGTGATAATAGGTTACGCTGAAGTTAGTTAAACTGTAGAATTATAAATAAAGTGTACCTGTAATTTTGTGAATTTACTTTTACATTTAGAGAAAAGGTAGCTTCATCGGTGAAACAAATCTTGTGTAATAACTGTTCATTTGTATTTAATATATTTAACATTTTTTTGCAAAAATCTGTCCTATTAATTTAGTAAATTTCAAATAATTGCTGATTTTTAACTCTTGAACATTTCGAACGCTGGAGCCTAAGATTTCAAAAATTGAAGTAACGCAATGAACTAAAAGGTTTCTTTTCCGTGTAAACTAAAATATTCAGTCTCATCTCCTCTGTTAATACAGTTCTTGTTCGCTTACGATTTAAGTGACCAGCAATACACCCTTCATTTTTTAATTTATTAAATGTTAGCAAAATTGTGGAAGGATAGATAGGGCGAGTTGGAAATTCAGTAGCAAATAAATCACAAACCATTTGTAAGCTATTGTGGTTTTGGTACCACAGACACATTTGCACCTTTTCTTCTTTAATGTACATTTTAATACCTACTAAATAATTGATTTAAGGGGGCGTTATTGGCGCGAAATATTAGCGTCAAAATATAGCTCACGTTTTTCATTCAGTTTTCTTTTAATAATCGTTTTTTTAGGAAGATAACGTTTGATGTCGATTACTAAACTGTTAAGGTAGTGTGGATGATAGTTTGTAAGGTGTAGATATCTAAAATAAATTTTATAATCGTAGTCGAACATAGCCAATCTTGTAGAATTAACATTTTTTTAAAAATATCCATAATACAGTCATTATATCACTGTTTAATAGCAAAATCTATGAAAATCGATAAATGTTTTTGCTTGCTTATTTAGTATTGATTGAAATACTGCACCAGGAAGCGTTGGGTGGTAATATTCGCGGGACATTTAAAAATAATTTAACTTTCCTAATCTTTTAATTATTATTTAATAAATTCCCGAAGTAAATGTCGTTTTTCTTTACTTAAGAGTATGTGACGGTTAATTTTTGAGTAAACTATTTCACTCTTAGTTAGTCCTGATTAATTTCTTAAAACGAATATATATTTTCAATATTTTAATATAGTAATACTTTTCTTTTTCTTAAAACCAGCAAGAACAACTAATATTTTTAAAGATATTTAGCAGTTTTATATTACCCTTTTTGATTTCAACTACCTTAAATTATTCCTTGGCATTTAAAAATTAAAAATTTCAGGTAAACTTAAAATATTTTGAAAGTTCACGCATGTCTGGCAACACTGTGACCACAAATTTTTGTTTTAAAGAAATTAATTCCGTTTTGCGGACCATACCGCCATCTTTAGGTGTTTATAGTTAATGAAGCTTCCTATTATGAAAACTGGCGGCGATAACGCGCCCTTAACAGCTTACTAAGTAATTCATTTGTTTGATTTTACCGGCATTTTAGATCGAATAAAATGATAAAAATACCGTGCTGTATATTTGGTTGCCTATGTGCACATAATGCTTTGACTCGATTAATTTAAAATGCAACATAGAGCAATGCACATTTTGCAAGTTAATTTAATAGCACTGTATGTAATTTAATGAATGTTTTGGATGTTCATTTGAACAATAAAATCAAATTAATAAAAAATCTCAATAAGTTAAAATACCTTTTTGTATGAATACTATGTGCATTAGGGTGGTCCTTATTATTTTACTTATAATTTTCAAAATACGTACCCTCCAAATTTTTTACGTTACATGAAAGGAAGTTACCCTAAAAATTTCAAGCTGATCAGATCCTGCTAACCCGGCTCGCATTAAGGTCAAAGTTCAGCTATTTTAGGCTGTTTTTCACATAGTGCGTATTTACAGTGAAACGGTTGCAGCTACGAAAAAAGCTATTCTTCCTTTTTTGCAGGAAATTTAATCTACTATAAATTTGGTCCGTACATCATTTTCGAGAAATAATCTGTTTTTAAGTTATGAAAGGAAAATCAGATGCAGTAGTTTACGGGCCGTGCAGTGACATATTGAAGAATTCTATGTTACTTATTTGTGGTGCTTTTCTTCAATACTTCTGACTATTAGCATACTTCTAATGCTTTTCTAATACTTCTTACTGGAAATTATTATTAATATATAATAATAATAATTGCTACTACCCATAACTTGGCGAACCAGGCCCTAGAAGCTATGAAGCTTGTGCTGGGGGAAGATGTGATTATTACTATTACTCTGGACCAACGTGCGGCTGCAGCCGACTTAACAGATGGTATGGCAACTTAGGCATCGCAAAAACTCCTTGCAGAACGCCTCAAAATCTTTTGGTCTAGAACACAAGCAACATTTAATTTTCCTGTGTTTAAAAACTTCAACTTTGTCTGTTAATTCCCAATCGCAGAGAGTATCATAGAATGCTTGAAATACTTTTTGCCCTGTTGTTGACAGTTCTGGAACCACAATTAATTAATCGACACTATTTTTTTTATAATTAAGCCAATCTATACTTCAGATTTTCCAATTAAAGCTGGAAGTAGTTTTGAGTCTCAGTGAATGACTGCAAATTGTAAATATATTTCTAAAAATGACAATTTTATTTTGTTAGCTGTCTGTACGCTAAAATATTGTCTGTATTCCCTGATGGAAGATCTGCTTATGACATAGTCATTTGGGTCTATTGAAACGGCTTCTACATTTGCTAACAATATGTGACAGGTATCCTTGTCACTTATTTTACATCTATCTAGCGCTGATAAAATTCGTGAAGTCAAAATTTGTTTCCTGATCCTTTTCTTTGCTCTTAGTAGTAGAGTCCATTGTAGCACCTGAAGTCCCATTTTGTATAGCTTGAAATCGATTCATTTCTTTCACTCTCTTCAATATCTGACGCTTCTAAAGTTAAAGGATCCTCGTCTAAAAACATTTACTTGCCTATTGAAAACATCACGTGAATTTCACTTTTTAATCTTACTTACATCAGTGGATTCAGTTTCTTCTCTTCTTGAAGGTTCTGGTACGTCTAAATGCATCTGCCTGTCTGCTCTTTTAGTTTCATTTTTTTTTCATTTTATTTCCTTCTTTCTGTATTCTAACCTCTTTTCACGCGCAGTAGGATCGTATCTTTGTCTTCTAAGATCTTCATCGTTTCTAGTGCATTGGCACGTGTGATGTCAAATAAATCATCTAGTCCTCTAAAAATTCTTTTCTCTTTGCCTGCAAAAATCACTTTTTTGTTCTACTTCTTATCGAATTGCTGCCAGGGTGCAAACATTTTTTTCAACGTTTTGTCGCAGTTTAAATAACCGTGTTGGAGAATTCGTGCCTTTTTTCAAATCACTGATCTACCACAAGAGCAGCACTTCCATTCAAACGAACTAAACGGGCAGTTATAGAAATATTGTTATGATCCAAAATAAGTATTACTGAAAAAGAAACTAGAATGTATTTCTTATCAGTTACTGCTGGTCCACGTGAAAACTGAAAACGCTAGTCTTATTCCAGTTTTCATAAACGTGAGTGAGAATTACGTGCTTTGATCTTTTTGATTTAATTTTGTTTAATTTGTATAACTGCAAGAATTGAAGAAGTAATAATTAGTTAGAAAGAAGAAAATAGAAAAGCAATTCGAGAAAACCCAATTGCATTGTGTAGCCTTTATTACACAACAAACAGACCACTGTAAAATAAATACTTGACGGCTGGTTATAATGTACAATGGTTAATGGGATACTTAATCCGCATATAGAAATAATCTTTGTGGATAAATTGAGTATCCCAATGAGTGAGTTTCGCGTATTTTAAAAACAACTCAGCGTCTTCAAAACCAATACAGAACCCTTTAACACAAATACCGCTGGCTTAATATTTTATATCTGTAATGATGAATTACAATTATTAATTATTGATGACATTACCTTATGACCCATATGTAATAGTATTAGTGGTGTAGGGACTAGAGTGCTCTTCTCCCACCCAAGTAGCCCGGTTCAACTCCCGGTAATGGCAGATCTGGTTAAGGTTTTCTGCAGTTTTCCTTAGCTACAACACAAATATGCGATTTATGCTATACAATCTGTTAAGTCGGCTGCAGCAGCACGTTGGTCCCGAGCAATAGTAATAATCGCCTCTTCCTCCAGCACAAACTTAATAGTCCCTAGGGCCTGGTTCACCAGGTAATGGGTAGCAGCAATTATTATTATTAATAATAATTTCAGTAAGAAGTATTAGAAAGGCACTAGAAGTATGCTAGTAGACAGAAGTATTAAAGAAAAGCATCACAAATGAGTAACATAAAATTTTTCAATATGTAAGTAAGTGCACGGACCCGCAAACTACTGCATCTGATTTTCCTTTCATAACTCAAAAACAGATTATTTCTCGAAAATTATGTAAGGACCAAATTTATAGTAGCTTAAATTTCCCACAAAAAAAAGAAAAATAGCTTTTTGTCGTAGCTGCAACTACCGTTTCACTGAAAGTACGTACTATGTGAAAAACAGCCTAAAATAGCTGAACTTTGACCTTAATGCGGGCCGGGTTAGCAAGATCTGATCAACTTGAAATTTTTAGGGTAACTTCCTTTCATATAATGTAAAAAATGGAGGGTACGTATTTTGAAATTATAATTTTTTTTCTTACCCATACAAATAAGGACCACCCTAATGTGCATGGCAATATACCATAACAATATATTACAATTCCTATGAAATAAATACCATAAAGAACAGAAAGATGTGTCTAACCAATATCTTTTATAATTTATCTCACCTTTCCAAGTGAATATTTATGATGTCTGTATTTATAGAATAGGTAGCCACACATTACACCAATTAAGTAACCGCCGGCATTTGTAAACGCTGGAATATGCATAACGTGCCATTCTGGAACACCCAACAGTGCTTTGTACAGTGCTCTAAACAGAATTATCATCATATTACAGTTACAATTGTCGTAAATAGGTTCTGTACTTACTCAGGATACTGCCGAAGTACTATGTCATAGTCGTTTATGTAGTTGATCAGACCTGGTATTAGAATGGCTATGAAAATAGAACCACCAAGAATAAGCTTTATTCGCTCTTGATGTTTCCACATAAACCATACAACTACAAAAGATACCAAAAATAATTGCGTGTCAGTTGCCAAGTACCACGTCTGCTGAACACACTGAAAAGTAAAATAAAAACGGTAATTAATACATTTAGAAATTAGATATTTTTTGTACGACCATGCTATTTCGAATTGTTTACCATACTTGGTTTTAGAACAGTAGGTTATATTTACTGGTTGCTAAGCAAAAACGCGTCGGTAAGTAATTACTTACCGTCCAGTTCTGTCAAAAACAGAACGGTAAGTAAATTATATGTAATTTATAGAATAAATGCATGATATTTAGATGATTCTTTAGCGATCGCGAAAAAATCATTATTTTCTAAATAATTGGACTATTAAAAAAATGTATGTTTTTTATTTAAATTTGCTTAGGCATTTTCAATATCCTAATTATATTCGTTTTCAGATTCACTCCTTCTCACAAATTTGACAAATATAGTAACATTAAAAAATAATAGTAATTACAAACGTATCCATGGTAACAACAAAAATATCGTGACATTCAAAAATAAAATTACAAACGTATCCATGGTAACGACAAAACCTACTTAATATTTGGTGGATATACAGGGCAAAAATAAATTATCTTAAATCTATTTTTTTACCATCTTCGGGATATTTCCTTAGTTAATACCTTTGTATTCATAGTGATCGTACAAAAAATAGTATAAGCATCTCGAACAGTAAGGAGTTTACCGATCTCCTCCAATATTGGCGACTTCGCTTCGCTCAGTCGCCAAACATTGTCGTCGATCGGTAAACTGTCCTTACTGTTCTTGATACTTAATATACTATATTTGTTTTGTAAAACAAGTCAGAAGAAAGTTATGCACTACCAACACATTTACGACGCACATTATTTTTCAACGTTTGTATTTTAATCCAGTTTTATCGATTTGCAGTAGAGCAATTTAAATGATCAGCTAGAAAAAGAGTCTTCAAAAACGGACGCTAGAGAGAACTAAGCATATCGGCATTCTGAAGTATTTCGAAAATAGCTGGAGATATTGAGGTACACTTTGGATTGCTGTTTAGGAGTTTTTACTAGGAGTTCGTTGTTGCAATTAGACTTGTCAATCGTCCTTGAAGTTGGTCGACACCACCATTAGACAAAAATCGATATATTTCAGAAACTATTTCACTATTTAATTGAGATGTTTTGTACATCTATAAACTAAAATCTGTTAAAAGATTGATAGTGTGAAATTGCTAAATTTGAGTTCTGGAGTCTTCAACGTTATCAGAAATACCTAGCGCTTTCAAACTTGGCGTTTTTAAAATTCGTGCATTGGTATTTAGACTTTGAGTTGTATAAAAATGTACCAGGTTTCAAAACTTGCTGATTGGTGTTCGGAGTATTGAGATTCTGCTATTTTAATTTAAGCGTTTTCTGTGTAGTAAAGAGTAGGGATTCTGTTGTTTAGTAATATGTTCCTTGAGATTCAACAGCTGATTCAGCAGTTTTATACCGTGTACTATAAGAGTAACCGTTTTGAACTTTGAAGTTGCTTTCGTCACTTTTATTATGCTGGCTTCCACATAGAAAATAAATCAGATTTCCTTCATCACATATTATTTTGTGTGATTATTATGATATGTACGAATATCTAAGAGAAACAATGTATATATCGTACATCTCATCATGAACTATGTAAACTATAAGTTTTACTTAGACTGTGCCAATATTGACTGTTTCTTGACAATTGTGAAATTTCCCAAAGCTTTTTAAGTCGCTGTGGATTAGAAATTAGAAGATTCTTTCTGATTCGTTTATTGAAAATCTTAACTATGTGTAAAATCTATAACGAGAAATAAGTTCTATTAAACAACAAGTTTCCTATCAATATCAGAAACTATTACACAAGATATGTTGCAAAACAAAATTAAAATCTACTGTATTATTCCGACAATGGTTATAATTTATTAATAGGTGGTTTGATAAGTCAGTGACTTTTTGAATAAAAGATATTTATTTCGGCAAATAAGCGTTTTATTTCTCAATATAGTCTCATTTTAGCTCGATTCATTTAGTCCAGCGTTTTTCCAATTTTTTTATTCCTTCCAAATAATAGGTTTTCTCAAGGTCCTCAAAATAGGCGTTTGTTTCAGTGATGACCTCTTCATTCGACCCAAATCTCTTACCGCCCTGGTCATTTCTTCAGGTTTGGAAACAGGAAATAGTCACAGGGGGCTAAATTTGGAGAATATGCTGGATGGGGTAGCAGTTCGTAGCCCAATTTATGGATTTTTGCCATGGTGACTACACACGTGTGTGCACCCGTGCATTGTCTTGATGGAGCAGCACCTTTTTCTTCGCCAAATGCGGTCGTTTCTGCTTCAAATCAATATCGAATCTGTCCAAAAGCTCTGAATTAATTTCGCCTCTTTTGGGCGACCTGAACGTTCGGCGTCACTTGTGCTGGTACGACCCCAACGCAACTCAGTAAACTACTTCTTAACCATTGAAATTGATGGTGCAGAGTCCCCATAGTATTTATCAAGCCTTTTCTTGGTTTCGGTGTTGGTTTTTTCACGCAAAAGATAATGCTTAATCAGCACACGAAATTCACTTTTTTCCATTTTCGTTCAAATTCACGAGGTTGTTTGCTTTCAATGGCTGTCAAACACAAACTAAATGGGGCAGCCTTCTCAAAATCTTACAGTAGTCTATTCATAGATGACAGTTGACGGGAGCAGTGTTGCATTTAAAGTTACTGCGCGGGAAATTCAAAAAGTCACTTACTTATCAAACCACCCTCATATGTAGGCGTGTAAACTTTAATTCTATTAATTGCTCAATTGTATATTCAACTCTGAGATCTCTTCTGCTTGCAGCAAGATGCATTTCTATATAGGCAGGTTCTCTTAGTACACAAGACTTGATCTTATTCTAACGGTTCATTCAAATTAATCCTGGTAGCTTCCGGTTAAGGCTTTAAGCGATTCTGGTTTTATTTATTTTTAGATTATGTTAGTTACGTTATAATATTTTAGCAAATTCTAGGAAAGGTAACGATACTTTGCTCTATTTGGAACTTCATCATCCAAGCCACCTAGAACAACTGACATTCATAATTTTAAATTATTCAATTCCGACTCTCACAAATGTACTCTTGTTGGACTTGTCTTCAGTTTTTCTAGCAGTACCTGTAAATAAAACAATCATTAGAACTTACCATATGCTCTGCATCGTAATGGTTGTTAATATAAAGCAAATTTGTCCACCAATTCATTCTGCAATGACGATATTCCATTCCCACTAATTGATCCCACACAGGTCCCCTATTGAAATGATATAGCCACGTGCCGCTTAAGGCTACTACTACTAGTACACAAGGGGTTAACCTGAAGAAAAGTAATATTATTTTTTAAATAAAACAACATATTATATAAGTACCTGATATATCTGTTAATAAATGCAATTATGATATAAGAAAATTTTACATTTTTTTGCCTTTCGAAAGTTAAGAAGAAGTAGTACGATAAAAGCCAGCCAGCAATAAGAAAATATGTTTGTATTGGATGTGTTCCATTAACTATTATCATGTTGAGTGGATTGTCGGTTATCTAAAATTCAAAGATACTAACTTACCAAATTATAGTTTTGGTTATTATATATTCATAAGAGCAAGAAACTGTTACATAACGATTTTCTAACCAAACTTCTTGTCTACGTACAAATAAGTTAATAAGATGTACTGCTTCTTTACCTGCTTGAGCTACAGTAATAAGAAGAAAAACATATAGATGAAATGGATTACTCAAATTCGAAACATGATTTTTATCCTACATTAGGTGAAAATCCATTTTTCGCGCTTTTATAGGCGCGCGAAAGTATGTGTTTGCACCAGCAACATTACCATATTGGCGACAGTCGTCGGCGACGTCTTAGCTATAATTATAATCATCATTAAATATTCATAATTTAATATTAATTTGATAATAGACGTTCATGTTCTCTAAAAACGATCATATTAATAATAATAATATGATATAAAATAAATATATGGGTCATTCTTTCTGAACTCAACCACCGGCTAGATCCAAAAATTGGCGCAACTTAGGAAGGCCAGCGGGGGCTTATTTTAAAGCTTGAAACCTCTACTTTCGAATGTCACTTGTCTCCTATATGAAAAAATTTATATTTGACCCCTAACACGTACTTATTCAGTTCCAAAAAAATTTTAAAAGTTGAAAAAACTAGAAAAAGAAATATTTTTTAAACTTTTTTAACGGCATGGCATTCTTCGTCAAAGAATACATAAATTTTGTTCACTGTGCTTTTTTCCTAGAATGTTTCAATTTCGAGCAAAACTGAGAACAACAATTTGCTATTTTTGAAAGTTTATCATTTTTTCATCGAAAATGGCGTCAGATAGAAAAAAAATGACCGGTGGTTTAGTTCAGAAATAATGACCCATATACTACTTTTTTAATTTTTTTTATTTCACGCCTGCACTACGAGGGAACCAACAGCTAAGGTCATGTCCCCCATCTAACGTGCAACACGAATGCACACACCCATAGTTGAGGTGGTGGAACTTATTAAATTAAAAAACATACCGTCGTCCCAATTGCGATATATACTATTTGAAATTGCAATTTTCTAAAGGCTGTCTCCAGGATATTTAAATAAATTTGCCGTGAATGGAAACAAGAAAATCTTGTGTTGTTCAATTTGCTTCAAACTTTCAGTGCTGATTCTTTAGCCTATAAAGACCACATTGCTCAGAAAAGTTTGTATCAGAGTGGTAAAGTTCAAACTGCTTTGTGTAGACTGTAGAAGCATCGCTATCCTCATATGCTATAGCTCATTATGACGAGCTTGGCGAGCAGAACTTCTTTAGTCGCCCGCGTAGCAAATCTTACAATTATTTATAGCAAATCTTACAATTATTTGGTCTGTATTGCAGATATCGAAATAACTTTTTTGCCAAAAACTTCTTTGGACTTTTTTCTGTAAATAAACGGTTTTTTAAAAGCCTGTTCCCCGACTAAGATAAAAAATTTTAAATTCAAATGTTTTGTTATTAATTGTTACCAACATGAAAACAAAAAAGTCTTAATAGTACATGTCATCTAAGAATAAGTTAATTTTATCTAAAAATTCATACAGAAGTCGGCACAAAAAAATTCCTGGATCAAGCGCCCAGAAACTACATTACAAATACTCCTTATTTTGTAACAGACAGTTGTTATCTATTTTTTTTATTTTAAGAGCACCTCGTATATTGATAAAAATGTTATTGATTTATTTAGAAGACACCCTGTGTACTATAAAAATTCGATTTCCAATGTTTATTTGCAACGCCTCTAGCTTTAGTAATATTGACTGCAAAATGACGGATTTTTCTTTGTGATAAGTTAATTCTTATCGTATTTTTCTTTTTTGTTAATTAAGTTTAACATTTTACTTGCAAATTATCGATTTTCAAATCCGTTTGCTTGTCGGTTTTCATTAAATTAATAATATTTTGTATAGTGCCATCTAGCTTTGGTATTTCAACTACAAAATATCGATTTTTCAATAATCTCCATATGGGCATAAATGTTTTCTAGCATTCTGATTCGCTAACAAGCCATTAAATTCGCTAAAGACGCGTCTTGTGGCGGGAAAACCACTCTCCCCCCCGAGACCCGATTCTCTTCTAAAATTTGCTTTCTTCTTGAAAATTTTCTTGACAAGGCAAGACGTTAGATTTGGTGTTGCTTAAACTTCTGTGTTTTAATGGTGAAATTCCCGTTTCATGAGCCAATTATGGTATAATTTGTGCACAGATTGGTCTTGCGAAATACTGAAAATATTATTTCCCATTTTGAAGTATTGGAATAAAACGAAATTAAGAGATTTCTTTGTGATGAAAATTAATGCCCTGGCTACATCGTGAATTCCCGCTGAATTTGGAACCTAACATCTTTATTTAAATTAAAGCTTCTTTTTTATTGACGTGATCAATAAATTTCTTTCTACATGATCCATAATTATTTATTATGGTCTCGTGTCCATTTTGGATAACAACTTACTATCCATTTTTTTTCTAGAGTCCTCTGACTTTGAAAGCGTATTGCTCGTAAACTAACGAGCCAAATTAAATGTTTTAAAAACGAGCAAATAGTAAATTTATTTCTACATGTAATAGTAAAATATTACATTTCTAAGTACTATAATTTTGTTTTTATCGGGCGATATGTAATAAAAGGTACCCGTTTTTACGGCCATTTCCTTTACGTGTTAATTAAACAATTTTTTTCTCAGAAAGTATATGCAATATATCTATGGAATTTTTATAGGAGTTAGAAGAAAACTTTGCCTTTCATATGCTACTAATTTTCAGACAAAGAAACATTTTATTGGAGATTTATATGAAAAAATAACGAACTATGTTTTCTTGTTTATTAATAGAGATTTTTCATATTCATTTTTAATTAAAATTTTTCATATCTAAATGGCCCTTCTTGAAAAATAATTTCAAAAATCTAATTACAAATATTTAAAAAAAAAATAAATATAAAATCGACCAAATAAGAGTGAGATAAAATACCATAATAGCAGATTTCCTCCTGCCAGTATTTATACGGAGCGTTGTTATTTTATTACGTTCTGTCGTACATAAATTGCAACGGTTATTAATAATCTTTTTTCCATTTAGTACTTATTCCTAATTAGATTAAGATAATTTTTGCATTGTAAATTAGACATCTATTTATTTTTCAAATCAATACACATATTATTATAATGTCTACATAAAATTAGAACGATATCGTTTATAATAATAGTAAGTTTTGCGGTTGTGGTTTTTGTTATTTTGTTTAATTTGCGTTTACTGCAAAATATTTTCTGGGGAACTGAGATAAAGGTTAAAAGGAAATCTTTCATAAATAATCTTACGTATGTACTTGTCTTGCGTATTGTACGACAAATCATATTGCAGAAAATATTTATTTCGGAATCAAGGTAATGAAGTTTTGTTTTTACTAAAATATTTTTGAAGGAAATTAGATAAAGGTTGAAACACCACTTTATATAAATAATATGTACATACAAATAAGCCAAAAATATTTTTTTGATGTCATGTGTTTTTGTAACTTCAATCAATGTACTAGTTATTATAAATAGGAATGCTACCCAAAATTACAATCATTGTGAAAAAGAAACCGGCGTCAACTATTATAATTCAGTTGTTCAACATGCCAACGCATTGTGATGAGTCACTCAAGCAAATAATATTAAAAACTAGAAATTACTTTGAAGAAGAAAGAAGAAATGGTCTGGAGAAGATTAATATTAATCAAGTGGTGGAAAGAACAGCTGATTGTTTGGGTATTAACGTACGTACAGTGACACGAGTAACAGCAGAAGAATTAAATACCGGCACTTTACCGCCAAAACCCATGGAGGGTAGAAAGAAAATTAAACTCGATGAGGTTCTGCAAGGTGTCTTGCGAAGAACGATTTTGAATTTTTATTTGGAACACAAATTTCCAACCATCAAAGAAGTTTATCAGAGATTTAAAGGGGATGTGGAAGATTTGCCAGAATTTTCCGTATCAACGTTGTACAAATGGATGAAAGAAATTAATTTCTCTTATAAAAAATTAAGCAGCAAGCCGATTCTAATGGAACAAAACAGTGTAGCTGCAAAGCGATCAGAGTTTTTGAATGCTATTAAGAACTATCGACAGACTGATTGGAATATCTTTCACACCGATGAGACGTGGTGTGGCGCAAACCATTCAAAAAAGTTTGGATGGGTTGAACGCATTAATCCGGAAGTACGTGCAAATCTTGACCAGTATCGTGGGGGCATACAAGAAATCAATGGTTTTAGGGGCGGAATAAAACGTCCGTCTGGATCTGGACAAAGAGTTATAATTTTGCATATTGGAAACGAAAATGGATTTTTGGAAGGGTGCTTAAAGTGCTTTGTTGGGAATAAGAAAGCTGCTACTTTAGATTACCATAACGAAATGAACAAAGAACATTACGAGGAATGGTTTCGTTTTGTACTATCTGTAATACCAGAAAAATCAGTTATTGTAATTGATCAAGCTCCATACCATACAATGCTGGATCCCAACTTTAGAAATCCAACATCAGCATGGAGGAAGCAAAGAATTATTGATTGGATAGCAAAAAGGAATGTCGCATTGCCTGATGAAATCAATCGTTTCGAAGATTTAACGAAACCAAGACTTTTGGAAATAAGTAGAGCCTACCATTTTGAGAAAGTATATCTACTGGAAACGATAACCAAAGAGCTCCGAGGGGATGATGTGAAGCTTTTATGGTTACCAGTGGCACTGCGAATTTAATGCCATAGAGCTAATTTGGGCGTATGTGAAAAACAGTGTTGCTAAATTAAACACAACATTTAAAATAGCAGACGTTTTGCGACTTTGTCAAGAAACTATACAAAATGTTCCTACATCAGTGTGGAAGAATTGTATTGAACATGCTAAAAAACTTGAGGAAACATATCGAGAAAAAGATCATCTCGTTGATGTTGCGGTGGAACCGTTAATAATCAATCTCGGTGAAGACAGCGACGAAGAATCTGATTTTTCTAATGCACCCACTGATATGGATGATGTATCAAACGATTTGTAAAGATTCGTTGAATTATAATAACTACTATGTACATTTTATGCTAATTATATTTTAAACTATTTAGAATAATACGTTGGGAGATATATTTAATAAATCTCTATTTAAAGAAAAAAACCCGACTTGCTTTATTTTAAAGCATTTTAGTTTACAAACACATGATAATATGATATGTATTAACATGCTTCTTTTAGCAAAACTCTGGCTGGTTACATGAATAATTTTACTTTTCTCTTCAATACTTATTACTTCTATTTATCAGATTGTAGGTTATTGCACTCACTCCATCTTAATTAGTAAGATTATCAATATAATGCAATTTAAAACAGCAAGTGACTAATACAAAAGTTTGGAGGTTACATATATACTACTATCATAAAGAAAGCATATAATAATAAACAAACGCCGCTACATTGTTAGCATGGTTAGGCTCACAGGACACTCCGCGCGTCTTGACCCCCTTGACGCTTTTGCATCGGATCTCACTAACAATCGTTTTCTTCTTAATACATTTTTATTGTTAAAATTAGGAAAACTCTTTCGATGAAAATAATGCCTCCATATGAAAAGTGTTCATTTAGCGAAAAAATCTTGACGCTATCTCTATTAATAAACAAGAAAACATAGTTCGCTATTTTTTCATATAAATCTCCAATAAAATGTTTCTTTGTCTGGAAATTAGTAGCATATGAAAGGCAAAGTTTTCTTCTAACCCCTACAGAAATTTCATAGATATATTGCATATACTTTCTGAGAAAAAAATTGTTTAATTAACACATTAAGGAAATGTCCGTAAAAACGGGTACCTTTTATTGCATATCGCCCGATAAAAACAAAACTATAGTACTTAGATTTGCAATATTTTACTATTGCGTGTAGAAATAAATTTACTATTTGCTCGTTTTTAAAACATTTAATTTGGCTCGTTAGTTTCCGAGCAATACGCTTTCAAAGTCAGAGGACTCTAGAAAAAAAATCGATAGTAGTTTGGTGTTAATCTTCATGCTTGAAACTGCAAGCTTCACCTTTGTTTGTTTGATGTTAATGGCGAATAAATGCTGAAATCAACTATAATGTATTATAGTTGCAAATATTATAGTTGTAAAAATGGTCTTGCAGTCCGCAGTATTTTTAATTCCTATACGTGATATCTGGAAGCATTCTCCTAAATAACAAAAAGGTTCTTAAACAACCTGGTGATCATCTGCAACTAGTGGACGGAATCAAAGTTTGTAAACAAATTTAGTTTAGAGAAACAACCAGGAGGGTTCTTTAAATCTTATTTTTATGTTACTTATTTCGTGTATCAAAATTTAAGAACAAATTACTAGAAGGTTGTGTTAAAAATGTTCATAAATTAACCATTTGTGGAAAATCCATGATTCGATAAGAAATCAATTTTTATAAGATTTCGAACTTAATTTATCAAATACCTAATGAACTTAAATAACGATCAAGGTTGGATTTTATAAACAATTCTTAAAACTAGTTATGCATAGTTAAGTTAATATATAGAAGCCCTGAGTGTTTACCTATTCATTTTTATGTAGCATCATTATTAATTATAGTAATACATTATTTAATTGACGTCTCGAGGCCTTCTAGTTCACTATTTTACAATGAGGGAAAAATAATTTTTGTGTGAATAAATAAATTAATGATATTATTGGAGATATTTATTTTGTTTTATATCGTTAATTATTCTTGTGTGATCGTCAAAACTTGCTTTATTGAGAGCAAGAATAAATCGCTCGCACGAATGTAAGTGCGCGCACAGCGTTTGTGCGCTTAAATTTGCTGTCAGTACGCGCCTTTAGAAAGGACGATTATTATTGACCTATTTGAGACTGCAGAAATTGATTTTTTAAATCCCTTGCCAGAAGCCTCTAATATACACCTTCTATTTGCCAGATGCCTCTGTTATTAACCTATAACTTTAGACTAATAACTTTTTTGGCACGTCCTATACAGGGTGTCCCATAATGCTGTTTACACGCAATATCTCCCTTATTTGAAAAGATAAAGAAATCAACCAAAAACTATTGCGAATGACTCAAAATGGACCTTTAGAAAATGTCCTTAAACGCTGGTTGCATAGCAACGTTTAAGAGATCATGTCAACTTGATTAATTTTTCAAATTGCACCCTCTGTTTCTTTTTCACGGAAATGTATTTTTAACTTCATTCTGCATACGGTAGTATGCCTTACTTAATCATCTAATGTGCATTTAGGGGTTGAAAAAAATATTTTTTATAAATTGAATTTATCTTAAACTTAAAGCAAATGCTCAAAATGCCCTCCTGTGGACTCTGCAAGGGCTTTAAATTGCCTCAGTAGGCACGGCTCTAATCATAATATTTTTTGAATAAATATTTAGTTGGCGAATATGAAACGTACAATTTATAAAAAATATTTTTTTCAACCCCTGAATGCACATTAGATAATTAAGTAAGACATGCTACCGTATGCAGAATGAAGTGAAAAATATATTTCCGTGAAAAAAAATAAAGGGTGCAATTTGCAAAATTAATAAAGTTGGCATGACCTCTTAAACGTTGCTATGCAACCAGCGTTTAAGGATGTTTTCTGAAGATCCATTTTGAGTCATTCGCAATAGTTTTTGGTTGATTTCTTTATTTTTTCAAATAAGGGAGATATTGCGTATAAACAGCATTGTGGGACACCCTGTATATAAGGCTCTACTTTAGTCCCCCAAAAGAAGGAGTAAAGTAGCACTTTTACTCCCTGATGGAGTAAAGTGTTTCCATGACAACAAAAAAAAGTAATCGCGGTACATGTTAGGATTTATTATCCTTAAACTATGTGATTTTGGCGTTTGCAGAGTTCAATTGTCCGAATGACATGTAACGAAATTTTTCGAAAAATTTTTTCGAAATTTTGAATTTTTTCGATTAAGTTCTTTAGGACGTGCAAAAAATAGCGTGTATACCACTGGACTAAAGTGCCTTTTAATCCCTCATGTGTTTATTTTTCTCGCTGACGCTCGGAAAATAAATTCACATTCGGGACTAAAAAATGCACTTTAGTCCCTGGGTATATAATATACTATTTTAAACAAAGGAAAAGTATTCTTGCAAATTCAAAGCAAAGGTAACATGCCAGTGGTGAAAAAACTTTTACATTAACTATGGTTTGAACATGCTGTTATAGCCGGCCTTATTATATACCGGCCTCGTGATTTAAAATCGACGTTAACGGTATAATAGCTAGTCTAAACTTTGATTAATATAATATACGAGGGTAAATCAAATATAAACGGTAATTTTGCTATTCCGCTTAGAATGCAGTTCCGAGGTACCTGATGTTGTGTGAAGTAGATGTTTGGTTTATGAGGAGTGGGGAGCCGGCCGGGTTTGCGCACATACTTGGCTTTGTCGTCTGTACAGCCATGACCGAGCAAGAGTTACATTCGTCTGTTGCGCAACGAATTATCATAAAGTTTTTAACCAATGAAGGCGTTAAAACGTCAGAAATTTTAACTCGTTTGAAGGCACAGTTTGGGGACAGTACACTGTCTCAGAATCTTGTGTATACGTGGGCTAGAGAATTTAAGGGCGGACGAGAACGTGTTAAAAACGAAAGTCATGATCGACGCCCAAGGACAAGCGTTACAGATGACAATGCCCGTACCGTTCGAGAACTTATAGAACGTGATCGCCGGTTAACCGTGGAAGAAATTTCATCAGAAGTGGGTATCAGCTATGGAAGTGTTCAATCCATTATAACTGATCAACTTGGTTTTCGAAAAATTAGTGCTCGATGGGTTCCGAGGTTGTTGACTGGAAACCAACAACAGGTTAGATCGGAGATTGGTGAAAGGCTTCTGAATCGATTTCAGCGAGAATGGGGGGCCTTTTTGCAGCGCATCGTGACATGTGATGAGACGTGGGTACATCACTACACTCCCGAATCTAAAATGGCAAGTAAGGAGTGGCGAAGAAAGAATAAAGGTTGCCCAGTGAAGGCCAAAACTCGACACTCAGCTGGAAAAGTCCTTGCAACGATTTTTTTCTCTAGGGGAATTTTACTGATCGATTTTCTACACGATCAACGTACAGAGAATGCGGCTTACTACTGCCAGTTGTTACGGTCGTCAAGAGCCGCTTATCGAAACAAAAAACGAGGTATGCCCATTAGAGATGTCATTATCCTCCATGACAACGCCAGGCCTCACACCGCGGCCTTGGCAAGAAATACACTGGAAGAAATGGACTGGGAAACCCTCGAGCACCCTCCTTATAGCCCTGACTTGTCCCCTGTGACTATTTTTTGTTCGCGCCTATGAAGGAATCACTGGGAGGAAAACGATTTGGAAGCAATGAAGAAGTCGAAGAGCACGTGCGCAATTGGCTTACAACTCGCCCTCAAACTTTCTATAACCAAGGAATACTGAAACTTCCAAATCGGCCCCAAAAGTGTGTAGATCACGCAGGAGACTATATTGAAAAATGTTAAAACAGTGATTTGTGTATAACGTTATTCAATAAATGATGAAAAAAATTACCGTTTATATTTGATTTACCCTCGTACTATTATACTTTTTAAATCACATGTTTTATTTTATTAAAAAGTGTTATCTATTTCCATGTTGAAATGATAAGTTGCAGTAATTGCAAACATTTATACTTCTACTTTATAATATTGGTAGTTTACAACGTAATTAAGATATCCACAGTAAATAATATACAATTCTGCTATGTACTTTATGCACAATCACATACAATCACACGAGTGTGAAATTGGAGTTTTTGCACGCGTTGCACATTATACTTTATCTGCAATTTAAAAAAAATAAATCACCAAAAGCTAAGAAAAATATTTAACCTAGAATTTATACTCGCATTCATATTTCTTATGTAAAATCTCTGGCAATAAATTAAGAGATGTAATGTGAGCAGCTTCTACGATGTTTGGAGGTATACAAGTGTACACTCCATTTTCCCAACATCGGATTCACTCATTATAAATCCAAAATTTCAAAAAGTAAATATTAAATTTTTAAAGACAATAGTAATAATACGTTTACAATCTGTATAATTTCAGTTAATCTACTATTTAGTACTTACAGCTAAACAATCATACGTATGTACTCGTTTTCAAAAAGTAAAAGTTTGCAGAAAGTTTTTTATAAACAATTACAATTCAAATGTAAATGTTATTAACCCCTTCGCTGCGAAATATAAACATATTCTGGAATGTAAACCAATTGTGATGACAAGGAAGGTAGCTTTAAGTGTACCCATCGCGCTTGCACTTGTGTATTATGTAGCAAGTTATAAAAACTTTCATTATTTCTATTGTAATTTAGCAATAATAATGAATAATAATATATTAACAATTATATAATAATGTAAAAAAATTAATCAATTTGTTAATTGAATTTCATAATATAGTAATATTCTTCTTTATTTCTCGTTCTTTATATAGTAATAATAATAATTATTTTAGGTCGTTTAGATAGGTGAAAGGAATGAGGTCTGGCTTAGCAAGCAGACGGTCCAGGGTTTGATTTACCACCAAAGCGATCATTTTTCTAGATGGATTTGCATTCAAAATCTGATTTAATCTAAAACATTAATTAAACAAAATAAATCTACCTTTATCTAAATTTTATATCTTTTATATTTCAAATAATTATTAATATTATAATATAACATGTGCTGACATTTAAGGCGTTTTAATAGAACAACTAATCGTGGGAAGTCCAGGGCCGTAGCTACAGACTTAGGGGCCCTAGGGCAACAAATAATTATGGGTCCCCATGTTATCTTTCCCTTTACCTCTACATCACTTTCATTTAGCACGCCTTGTTTAATAGGGTTGCTTTTTTCTGTTAATGTAGAGCACACACGGTCGTCCGCGACCACATCGCCGACCATGCTGGAAATGTGGTCCGGATAATGAGGAACTATTTAGATTTGCTGTAATTTATTACATAAACAAATTTGTCCTCGAGCTGGTTTGTATAATAAAATTATAAGTATCCTATTTCTTTGAAACGTGTATATCGAAATAATTTTTTTTTATTTCGATATACACGTTTCAATAAAAGTTCATAATAAAATGTCTACTGAAATCTTTTTCTTTAATTAGAACTATTTAGTATTATGCAGTCAATAATATCTTGCATTGTGATAGAAATGTTTTAACGAAATACGATACTTATAATTTTATCATACAAACCATCTCGAAGCCCAAATTTATGCAATAAATTACAGCAAAGCATTCCATCATTATACGGTTAACGTCCCCGACTTGGTGCGCGATGTGGTCGGCGATGTGGTCGGTCTTGTGGTCGCGGACGACCGTATGTGCTCTAATATAAGATAGCATGCGCATTTAAAACAGACAAGACACATATTTACTTGTCACATTGAGTTTAATATAAAACTGTAGATGCTTGCTAACCGTGGCTAAGGCGTTAGCCTTATACTGCAGCAGTCCCTGTTATTTATTATTAATTTAGCGGTAGTCGTTAGGTCACGTTAGCCGCCTATTGCGATGTAAAAACTTCTGCACCAGGCGGAGTACCACCCGTTATACGACATGCAAGTATACTTATAAAACTTATGAAGTTACAAGTTACAATATCCTAAGTCTTCACAGGTTGAGTTTTAACTGAAAACAGGATTACATTAAATTCTGTTTCCTAACTTTTTTACAGCGACTTTTAAGACAGCGGGTGTAGGACTGTAAGCTATTGCAGGAAAAATAGCAATGGCGCTGCTATACATTACAAAATTTATAAGGCAAAGCTGAAAAAAGCGCTATTTATCTTTTATGTTTCACTTCATATTATTTGTTATTTATACCTGTGATACGAACTACAATAACAAGTCCATAACGCCCAGGGCATTATAAACGGGCATATAAAGTATATAATGCCCGCTCAGCGTTTACTTTGCAATCGAAGATGACATGTGGTATTAGGATATTTTTCTGTTTTCATATTGATGACAACTAACAACAAAAACATTTGAATTTATAATTTCATATCTCTGATGTTTGCAAATTAAGTAAAAGTTGTTACCGACAAAATTTAATTTTAATTTTCTAATTCTAATTTTATAAATATTAGGTTGAGTCAAAAGTTTCCTACCACATTGTGGCTAATTTTGTTTTCAAGAGTTTAACATAGGAGCCATATTCAATTTGCATTGTTTACGTATGTCATTTTAAAGGTAATTTAATACAGATTGAGATTCTATATTTGCGTTCAACATCATTTTTACCGCGACTTTTAAGACAGCGAGTGTATGAGTGTAGGCTATTGCAGGCAAAATTGCAAAGGCGCTGTTATACATTATAAACAATTTTAATTTGTTAATGTTTTAAAACTTAATATATTTTTAAATCGATGTATTTAATGTTTAAACAAGCTAAATTTGGCTCAAAACTTTTTTAAGACAATTTCGTAAAATGTTCCTCCGCTTTCGGGGGCCCACTATGTTTGGGGGCTCCGGGTCGCTGCCCCGGTGGTAGCTACGGCCCTGGGGAAGTCATTTTCTACGGTCATTACCATTCAGATTCACGTATACTACATTGTGCGGATTGTGTAACTTTCTATAGTGGTCGTAGATAAAAGCTTTTCTAATTTACCATTTATTATACCTTCCTAAAAGTATTCTCATTGTTGTAACTAAATACATAATTACCGCATTTTAGTTCTATTTTCGATTTAAACAATTTTGCTATAAATAACATTGTTATATCGTTATATAGATACACTTTTATTAGTTTAATGATAATGATGATTACTTCCAAAAGCACAAAAACTAATAGTTCATACACATAGTAATAATACTAAAAACAACATATTTTGACAAACCTAAAAAATAATAAATAACAATAATATGAAAACCAGATTCAATATAAAAATTGGAATAAAGAATAATAATGAAAGGGTAAATACGATATAACTATGTGAACGACGACAAAGTAGCCGAGGCTTGGAGTCTGAAGGTTGGCCTAGGCTTGGATCATGTTGAACCACCAACATTTGGTTATCCAATATTCTTATATTCAGCCCAGCTGGGGCCTGTTGTCTAGACTGGCAGCTCCTATGTGGGTATCTATTAGAGCTGTTGTGGTTGATTTTCCTTCAATATATCCATGTTCGTTATCATTTAATAAATTATGTTTTTTAGAACGCGTCTAAGCTATTTTTTAGCAAACCCTCAAAAAATGAGAGTACTGAGAGAATAGCAATTGGTCTTGTAATTATCAGTTTTATTAATGTCACATTTTTTATGTATGGGAGAAATCTTGGCGATTCTTAGCTCATTTGGGAACTTTCCTTTCTCAAAGTTCTTATTTATTACATGTGTCAATGGTGTTAAATAATATAAGCAAACTTATCTTATGTGTTGCTTTTGTCTTGATGCTCCGTACCAAGTTGAGAATCTCAACTTCAGTTACAGAGAATAGGTAAAAAGATAATCTACTTTGTTGTATCTTTTAGTTATTTATGTATTAAGGGCATAATGAAGTTTTTATGGCTAGAAGCGTTATTTCTAGCCCGAGGCGTTAGCCGAGGGCTAGGAAAACGCTGTAGGGCCATAAAAGCAAGTTATGCCCGCTATACATACACTATTTTATGCACAGATTAAGTTTTTATGTTAAATATTTTATTGTATAAAAATATAATCAAATGAGTACGTAGGCACATCAAGCAGCTGTGTGTATAGTTATGTGCTTATACGAAGTATGTTACTATAGTTACTATTCCAAAATATTTAATTTCAGCTTATTTTCATTGGTAAGAAGTTTACAAATTATATTAAGAACCAATCAAGTTCTACAAAAACACTTCTGACATTTAATTGACGTTTCGTTAGTGCCCGTCTGACCATAAAGACACCCTTGGGCCATAAAAAGACCTTTATGTTTAGATGAGCCTTGCAATAATAGTCTAATTATAATGCATCTGTGCATAATAGTACATTACATACCGAGGCTGAAAGTACTCCATTCCTTTCGAGAGAACAATATAGTTTACCGAGAGGCGATAGCCTCGCGGTGAACTAGTTCTCGAGACACAGGAATGGTACTTTTGCCGAGGTTTGTATACTATTTTATTCGCAATCGTCCTTTAAATACCGAATTATCTAAAATTCTTGACGCAAAATGTCATCGGTTGGGATTGACATAACGTATGTCGCCACTTACATCATCAAATTCGATCGCATAATATTTCGAGGATTTTATTGAATAGGAGTATTTATAAATTAATAATAATACCTGGGTACTCGTTCTTTAGCAGCCAAGGTCCGCAACATTACCAAACATGATTTATACAGCCATTTATACACCGCATTTGGCGATGTAATTTTCTGCGCGCCACCTAGTAGCTGAATTTAAAGACACGTAGAGGTGCGAAAATAGGTCGTTTCGGACCATGAGAATGTCAAAGTTACAAACAATGATGCATTTTCGGACCTCTAAATGGTCAGGAATGGACTTACCAATACGATTGCGAATAAAGTTTTTTAATGGCCTCTTCAACTAAGATAATTGTTCCTCCATCTATTCGATTTAGAGCTTTCTTTGCTATGGCTATTATACTGGCTAAGTAATTGCTTAATTCTGTGGTTCCTCTGCTATATGCTTGTTTTATGTTTATTTACTTCATGTTTTATTATTTCCCTTACGCTTTTTGCTTATTTTCTGTACGTTGGATAATGTTAGCATTAGATGCCCTTTTAGCTTTATTAGTTTTATTCTTTCTTTATATTCTTTTCGTAATCTTGCGTATAGATCTTTAGCATCTGTATTTTTCGAAACGGTTGCTATTATGTGAATGCTGTCTAAGTGATTTTTCATTTATTTTTACTCAACATTATACCAACTGATGGACATTCTTTTATTATTAATTGTTTTCTCTATTTCAGGAAAACTGGTATTGAAGGCATGGAGAAAAATAGTGTGAAGAATTCTAAACAGGATGCTGCGTCTTCAGTACTGTACGAGGGTGGTCCCAGAAGTACCCGACCCAACAAAGAAAACACAAAGATTTTGGAAAAAGATTTATTTATTTTTCAACGTAATCTCCTTTTAGCTCTATACACTTTTCCCAGCGGTGTTCAGAAAGTTCGATACCCTTTTTATAATAAGAACTGTCTTGCTCCTCAAAATAGCCATTAACTGCTGACATCACTTCTTCATCGTTGGAAAATCTTTGACCACTGAGCCATCTTTTCAAGTTTGGGAACAGAAAATAATCCGAGGGGGCTAAATCTGGCGAATATGGTGCATGAGGTAGCAATTCAAACTATAATTGATTAATTTTGGCCATTGCAATAACGGATTTGTGAGCTGGCGCGTTGTCGTGATGAAACAACACTTTCTTTTTAGCTAAATGCGACCGTTTTTGCTTGATTTCTTTGCTCAAACGTTGCAATAAGTTTGCGTAATACTGGCCGTTGATAGCTTTTCCTTTTTCGAGATATTCAATAAAAATTATTCCACGCGCATCCCAAAAAACCGACGCCATAACCTTGCCTGCAGATGAAACGGTCTTCGCCTTCTTTGGAACCGGTTCTCCCTTTTGAGTCCATTGTTTCGATTGTTCTTTTGTCTCGGGTGTGAAATGATGGACCCATGTTTCATCCATTGTTACGAAACGGCGCAAAAATTCTGCTTTGTTGCTGTGAAACCTCGCTAAACACTCAATTGAAACATTTTCACGACACTGTTTTTGCTCGAGTGTGAGCAAACGCGGCACCCATCTTGCACACAGCTTTCTCATGTCCAAATTTTCAGATAATATGCGATGTACCGCACTTTTTGAAATGCCCGTAATGTCTGCTAGCTCGCGCAATTTCAGTCGACGATCATCAAGTACCGCTTTGTGGTTTTTCTTCACCATTTCTGGAGTCGTCACCTCATTTGGTCGACCACTGCGATGCTCGTCTTGGCAGCTCGTACGGCCTCGTTTAAACTCAGCTACCCAAAATTTAACTGTTGTAAACGAAGGAGCAGACTCACCCAGAGTAGAATCCAGTTCAGCTTTTATATTGGTTGGGTTGAGGCCTTTCAAATAAAAGTATTGTATCACATAACGATGACCAATTTTCTCCATTTTCACAAATTCACTGACAACGTTCACTATTGATGGCTGCCAAACAAATACTGAACAACGTGGCGCTTTCAAACTTAAAACATATGCTTTATAGACTGCGTAATTTCCAATACAGTGATATTTTCAAACTACCGCCACCTCTTGGTCAGATCGGGTACTTCTGGGACCACCCTCGTACATGCTCTTCATTTAACTGTTTTTAATTTTTCTATAAAGTGGTTTGTATTAACATCGTTAATTTTTCTTCATTTAATTTTATTATTTTTATTTTTAGGAATTCCTGTATGACAAGGATGGATTACTATTTGACAACTATGATCTGAGAAACGTAAATTTTTGGTATATACTTCATAGTCGTATTCTAGATTAGTAAACCTATCTGTAACTCTTGATGGTTCGTATGTAACTGGTTGCAATCCAAAAGATTTGAAAATGTTGAGTTGTTTAGTATCATTATTATCTTTCAGAAGATTTATATTACAATCACCAGCAATAAATATATATTTGTATTTCTTATTACTAGTTATCTTTTCCAAAAGAACTAACTTACTTGTAAACATATTCAATGAGAGACACTTAAAATGCCTCATATTATATATCATTTGAAAGGTAATTTTCGGCAGACATTGCAGGCTCAATATTGGTTTAGATGTTGGCGAATATATACTAAATATTTAAGAAATTGATGAGTCCCAAGTTGAATAAGGTGTGCTCAAGCCGCCACCTGGAAAAGGTGGTGGTTTAAATGAAAAATCCTAAACTTGTGTTATGCGTGTTCAGTGATTGGATTTTTATTAATTTCTGGGAAATTTCCTGGGCAAAGTATACCTCGGTGGTTTGCCATTGCCTTTCGAGAGAGATGCGATTTTTAAAAATCCGGTGATATATGAGTCGGGGTTCGAACTCGGATACCTTCGTCGATAATCCCGCACGTAACTAACCGAGCCACAATTGCTCTTAATGGCAGCTCTAACACACCTTATTCAACTCGGGACTCAATTTCTTAAATAGTATGTATTTGCCAACATCTATGTCAATTTTTAGCTTCCTATTAATTTTTTCTGTTATCTTTTATTTAAACCGCTATATTTTCCAAGATGGTGACTCGAGCGCACTTTATTGAACACGAGACTCATCAATTTCTTAAACAGTATGTGTTCACTAACATCTATGCCAATTTTCAGCTTTCTATTAATTTTTTCCGTTATTTGCTTAATTTTGATCTAATTTTACTTTTGGCCATTGACCTTTTCATGGTCAGTTTTTTATATTTAACTTTCCTGAATTACCATCTAAATATTCAGATGGATTTGTTCTTACTTTTTCTTTTAATAGACTAATTATAAACTCTTGATCTTCTAGTTTCTTTTCAAATAGTGGAACCAATTTGGTCATAATCTCATATTCCGGCGTTACATTATCTTTTGATTGATTCGTGATATTTTCAGAATTTTGTGAAATCTTAGCAGTAGCTTGCGTTTTTTGGGATATTTCTTCAGTGGCTTCAAAATGTTTTCTTAAAAAATTGTCCAATATTTTGCTTTTTGGGCATAAATTGGTTATTTCTTTGTGGATTATAATTTCTATTAAATTTTCTTTTTTAATTTATTGCATTGTTTGCATATTTCGTTTAATAACGATACATACTGATGCCGTTAATATTGCAAATATAAACAAACAGGAACTAAAAACTATTTAAATAACTCTTATCTCCTTATAATAAAAGGAAAAAATAAATAAAGAGAATAAGCAATAGTATTGCGGATTATTTATATGGAAAGTTAACATAGCATAGCTTTGCAAAATGTTGTAATAATGAATAATGTATTTTAAACATACTTATAGATAGTAATAGCAGCGATATGACATGTCATTAAGCTGAATTAAAACATGTAGAAATAATTATAATGGATAATAAAGACACTATTATTATTATTATTATTCCAAAGTATAATTATGCCATTATTGTTTATTTGTACACCCTATTTTCTAGGGCAATAAATTGCTGACATTATTAACTCTGATTCTTTCATCATTTTATTAGAAGTTGCTGATCTATTTAAATTGTTACTTTTAAATGTAAACAATATGTAAAGCTATTTGTGTGTAAGTAGGTAATGGTAATGTATTCGCAATTTATAACCTGAATAAGATCCTTTACCTTGAGCAGTTTATTTTTATAAAAGAAAATTAGATTTTAATTGTATAATGTGTAATAATTTGTTAAGTGCTAATTATGATCAATTTTACTAAAAAAATTATTTTAATTATTATATCATCAGTTACAATTATAGTTCTTATGCATAATTACCAACTAATGAAGAATTCGACTTTCAGTGAAAACAGAGATGAATTTAAAACAAAATACATACTATATTGGTCATCTTTTACTCGTGATTGGTGGAATGACAAATGGGGATATGGATATGAACCATTTAAAAACTGTATGTACAGTAAGTGCTATGCAACAAATTCGATCGATTATATGCCAGTAGAGAATTTTGATGCTATCATTTTTCATGGATCAAACAATAAAAGAAGAGATGGAATTCCAAAAGTTAGATTACCTCATCAGGTATATGTACTGGTAAATTTGGAATCGCCTATATATAGTGCGAGGTGGAATTTTAAATCTTATGCATCGTTTTTTAATTGGACCATGACTTTCCGGTTTGATTCGGATATTGTCAATCAGTATGGATATGTATTTAAGGAAACCACTAATTACAGCACACCTAATACGAACCTTTTCAAAAATAAAACCGGAGTAGCTTGGTTTGTAAGCCATTGCGATACTGACAGTAAAAGGGAGGTTTTAGCGAAAGAACTTCAGAAACTCTATAAAGTAGATATTTATGGATCTTGTGGAAATTTTACGTGTCCGAGAAACAATAAAAATTGCTATCAAATGATTGAGCAAAAATACAAGTTTTACTTATCATTCGAAAATTCTTACTGTAAAGATTACATTACTGAAAAACTGTTTTATGTGTTACAGCTTAATGTTGTTCCTATTGTTTACGGTGGTGCAACTAGAAATGCTGCTTTAGTGCCACCACGAGCTGTAATTAATGTGGAAGATTTTAAAAATGTAAGCGATCTGGCTGATTATTTAAAACATTTAGATAATAATACAGACGAATATGCAAAATATTTTGAATGGAAGATGAACTATGTTGTCCTGACGAAACAAAATATAGCAGCTTGCAGACTTTGTGAAAAATTGCATCAACCTATTAAAACATCCGTATACGAAGATCTAGATGGTTGGTGGTTTAGCAAACAGAATGCAGTATGTAAAAGTGGCAAAGATTTACCCAAAATAGTTAGCGACTTGTTAAAATAAAACATTTTACTTACAATACGTCTATTGTTTTATTCTTCCATTTAAAGTTATCACAATGTTATTCAATCTATTCAACATAATAAAAGCACTCAGTAACATTGGTAATAGACTGAGGGCTATGGGATTTTCTCAAGTTACACAGACCTACTAACTTAGAGACTTACGGTTAAAATATTACCAAAACCTTTGTGGATTTTTATTGCTTCTATATACGTGGGATGACCCTGCACGTACCTATTTTGAGAACGGCAAGAGATACTAAAAAAGTTGAGTTAAATACTAAAATTGGTTGGTATAAAACGAATTTAAGTTTTATGACATTTTTGTATATAAGTTTTTATTTTAAATGGAACACCCTATATATTTTTAATATTCTCGATTCTGCACTTTCTGTTAAGTAGGGTACTTAAATACTTTTGTTTATACGTGTTTATCTGAATGTTTATGTGCATGTGCATGTACATGTACATGTTTATCAACGTTTCTGAGTAAATTGTTCTTTTAAATTGTCGTTAAGTTACTTGCATACTACTGATAATAATATACCACAATTATAAATATCTAAATAATTAACGTTTTTTATAAATTTATTGTTGGGCGGTAATAGAGTGTTCAATTCACTAGGCCAAAACAGAAATCTCAATGATTTTAAATGAAAATTTAATTTCCTTTTCATGAGACACCTCTATATTTAAATTTTACATGATTCAGCTTTTGGTTCTGCACCAACTCATATAAATACATTCAAGTTCTATTCCAAACGTGAACAGTTTCAAAATTATCAACGTTTACCCTGCTAGCTTGGATGAAAAAGTTTTCATAACTAACTGCACTAGCGCGGAAGAAATTATCTGTAATAGTTTTTCCCGCATTTGATAAATGAGGCTGTGTTGATTAGAAACATCAAGCAGGACGCTTGAATTCGAAAATGTGGAAAAAACTAACTTACTAACATTTGATTAGCTAAGGTGCATCTTATGACGTAAAAATTACGTCATCTCGTATGCAAAATTGTTCGTATGAGTTCATAAATACGGGCTCTGGACTCACATTTTCAAAAAAATAATAATGTGTATCAGCGTTGCAAGAAATCTTCAAAAATCTTTTTCGAGTTTCGTGCGAGGGTTAAAGATGAGATTTAAAATAATCACTGCCCAACAAAATAAAATTTTTGTCTTGGTGCCGGAAAAGTAAGAACTGATTTTGAATATTTTTGATGTGCTGATTCCAAAAATACCTGGCTTTTTTTTCGTAGCAGCTCTAGTTTTCGAGATACGGGCTAATTGATATTAGTTCCGATAAAACGCAAAAATATTGAAATAGTGACATCTTTAGAGGCCAAAAGTGAAATTTCATACCTAAATAATTAAAATCTAATGAGCTAGTTTGAGTTACTTGGTATTATTCATTAGTGTAAAACCCAACATTCTTATAGTTACCCCCATCAAAACCTAATTAACACGCAGCTATATTAACTCGTATCTCTGCTTTACGAAGTACATTTACCTATTTAGTTTACGTAGGTGAAGTTGTGGTATGATTTTGTATTGTTCAGTGATAAAACATTTAATTCAAACCATGGCATTCTGGAGCAAACGTAGTTGTGTGAATCATCCAGACGTTTTTTGCTATGTATGTGGCGAGTACACTTTTAAAGAAAGTAGAAAACCTATTTCTGGCTTTGTGAAAAGAAGTTATCTGGCCTATTTTGGTGTTCACTTGGGAGACCAGGATAAATCTTGGGCTCCACATTTTGTATGTAAAACATGTGTTGAACATTTGCGTCAGTGGACAATTGGAAAGAAAAAATGCCTAAAGTTTGGAATACCAATGGTTTGGAGAGAACCAAGAAACCATCACGATGACTGCTATTCTTGTCTCGTAAATATCAAAGGAATCAATAGGAACAATAGACAGAAATGGACATATCCTGATCTAGATTCAGCAAAGAGGCCTGTACTGCATAGTGAAGAAATACCCATTCCATCATTCGGCAGTCTGCCTACGCTCCCGGAAGATGATGCAGAACTACCCACGTTTGATGAAATTCAATGTATGGAATCAGAAAACGACAGTGATTTTGAAGCAGATTTAGCAAGTCCCCAACGTTTCAATCAACAAGAACTGAACGATCTCGCTAGAGACCTGAATCTTTCAAAGGAATCTTCTGGATTACTCGCTTCCAGATTAAATGAGAAGAATCTACTTCAGGCAGGTAGCAATATTACATTTTATCGTAAAAGAGATAAGGATCTGCTGCCCTTTTACTCTGAGGAAAATAACCTGGTATTCTGTAACGATATAAGAGGACTCTTACAAAAAATGGGTTTGTCGGAATACACACCAGACGAATGGCGCCTTTTTATAGACAGATCAAGACGTAGTTTGAAATGTGTGCTTTTACACAATGGTAATAAATATGGCTCAATACCCATTGGTCATTCTACCAGCATGAAGGAGGAATATGAGGTAATATCACTAGTCCTGAAAAAAATTAAGTATGAAGAACATCAGTGGGTGATTTGTCCCGACCTAAAAATTGTGAATTTCCTGCTTGGGTAGCAAAGTGGATATACAAAATATCCTTGTTTTTATGTCTTTGGGACAGTAGAACTAAGGATCAGCACTGGGTTAACAGAAATTGGCCTTTAAGAAATGTTATGATTCAAGGAAAGCAAAATTAGACTATTTCTTTCTAAAAAAAAGGCCAATATACAGTATCTCAAAAAACTAGATCTGATAGACCAAATTTGGAGATAGTTTTGGATTCTGCACCCAAAACTTACATTGAAGCAGTTACAAAAACTCTGGCACCAAAATGTGTGTTGGGCTGTGATAATTTTTGTTAAGGCGCTAACAGACACTTATTCCACTTTAAACACATGCGAGATCGACGTGTATATCTCTATACATACATGTGTTTGTATTGTAATTGTCCATACATCAGAATAATAACGTGGCTTATATTTTATAGTGTCGCACTTGGACAGCTCTTTATGATTATGATGAAAATAAAGAATACGTTAAGATACGTCAAAGAAACGTCAAAAGAAAAAATATATAAATCAGTAATAAAACCTGTTGTTCTGTATGTTACCATGTTTCTCAAGCATGGACATTCTCAAAAGCCGAAAAAAGAATTATAGGTGTTTAGTGAAAAAAGATACTAGAACATCTAGGATTAGTAAAAGAATGAGAAACCTGGAGATAAGGAAGGATTAATTAAGAGCCTAAGGAATTATTAAAAAAAAATGAAAAACTCGGATAAGTATAGTATCCGAAATCAACAAGAGCAGATAACCAAGGTCATATACACGATAGCAGTGGCTGTATAAGATTTAAGAAAAGTCGGTGTAAGAAGGTGGAGAAAGAAAGCTCTAGATACAAGTAAATTGAAGAACATAGCTAAAGAAGTTAAACAACTAGTCGTATCGGACTAACGATGATTGCCACGAGTCTGTAATAACAAACGAAGTCTGTAAAACAAACGTTATGAAAATGCTCTCGGGAAGCTCCACTCCGTCTTACCTCCAATCTTACGTGAACGATTTTTGCTATTCTCTAATTTTTTAACGATTCTATTTAAGTAAACGAAAATTTCGTTCGCCGACGATTATACGACAATCGTTATTCAAAGATTTCTGCGATTTTGTAATTTTATGGAAACCTCTAGTATACGAATTTTTCGTTAAAGTTTGTCGTTTGCTAAAGTGCGCATGCACTGGTACCTGTAAAGCAAAAAAAAACACGAAATGGAAGAATTATTGAACGAATGCGAAATGAGATAAGTTTTTAATAACAAAACTGAAATTAGCATACTTTTAATCGGTATTTAATTTTTTATTAGGTTTCAAAATAATATCTTGATGCGGGAACTAAGAGATACAAGCAATCCATTTTTAATTCCCGAAAATGAGTTTAGAAGAATGTACAGAAATCCTAGACATTTAGCACATCAACTGCTTGCACAAATACAGGCGTTTTTGGATGATAGTATCAGAAGAACTAGAATACCTGCAGTAGTTACGTTATTTGCAGCTCTACATTTCTATACGCAGGGTTACCAAAGATCAACTGAAAAAGATAAACATAGTACAATGTCGCAATTATAAATCATTCAACAGTACAGCACATCAAGTTTCCTGAAACGGGTAATGAAATCGCAGCTGTAAAAGCTAGATTTTTTAATCAGTACCAATTTTCAAAATTTCTGAAAGTTTACCTACGAAGTTAGGTATGAAACACGCTTGACGGTATCTTTGATACTACTAAACTTAGAAACTTTCATCTCGCTCATTACTGTACGAAATCCCAAACGAGTGCGTTAGAGAATAGCACTTTTCATGGAATCGTTTGAGTTGTCATAATAATTTCGTTTATAATAATAATAATAATAATAATAATTACTACAACCCATAACCTTAACCAAGGCCCCAGAAGCTATAAGCTTGTGTGGAAGGCAGGGAGGCGATTATTATTATTACGTAGGCCCAATGTGCGGCTGCAGCCGACTTATAGATGGAACAGCGCAAATCCCACATTTGTGTTACAGCTAAGGGAAACTGCAGAAAACCTTAACCAGATCTGCCAGCGCCGGGAGTCGAACCCGGGCCGCTTGGGTGAAAGTCCGGCACGCCAGACATTACACTACCAAGGCTGTTATAAAAGAAATCTTTCACGAAAGAAGAATTACAGAATACAGCTGTAAAACTGACAATGAAAATGAAACTGTAGTTACATTTTTAATTAATGATTTTACATTAAATAATATTTTGAATGCAAATTCATATAGAAAAATTTATCGACTCTGCTGGGACTCGAACCCGGGACCCTCCACTGTCTAGGTAGTATCTTTACCAACTGAGCTAGTATGTTTGCTAAATATCTAATTCATATTGAAAACTTCTCGCTATGCTGACAGTCGTTCTCTGTAGCTCAATTGGTAGAGATACCACCTAGACAGTGGAGGGTCCTGGGTTCGAGTCCCAGCAGAGCCGATAAATTTTTCGATATGAATTTGCATTCAAAATATTATTTAATGTAAAATCATCAATCAACTTAATAAAAATTAACTTCATCTAAAAATACATTTTTAACTACATGTTGGCAATGTGTTGACGGTTTTACTATTGTATGAGCAAAACGTAACTCCATCAATGGCGCCTTTGGAATTTTGAACTCACGTGTTTTACTTTTATAAAGGTAAGTACTCACAGCAGCGGATCCGCAGGCGGATGTCATACAATTGGTCGGTTTGAGTCGATTTGTCGAGTCCTTTGACAGTGACAGTTGTTGTTATTAATTTAATTTTCTGGGAGTTCAAAATTCCAAAGGCACCTTTGATGGAGTTACTTTTTGCTCATACTATATTATTAAGAAATGAAACGATCATTGATCACTTGATCTTTGTATCGATTGTTTCTAAAATGTTGTCATGTAGACATTTGCGAAGAAACCGATTTACACTCCTGTATAATGAGTGGTCTACTTATATTTTTATCGCAATTTGACAATGTTGCTAATTTCCATTTTATGACATCAATGTAGAATTAGAAAAAAATACATATTTAATATCATTTGTTAATAAATCAATAATAATCTTGTAAAACTAGAAGCTTTATAATGTTTCTCAACAGTTATTTAAAGAAATAATAAGCCTTTTTCTAGAAACATGGTTAATGCAGTACAGTCTTAGATTGCTGTCTCTAAGATTACACATGCCTCTATATATTTAAAAGACAAGGTTTATTTTTGTTCTAGTTCGTTTGAGAGTTCTACAAGCCCGATTTATGTGATTCTTTTTTTTATATTGAAACTTTCGTTTTGTATATTAGTCAACACTACTTAATATCTGTAGTTCATTAAGTTTTATATTAAAAAAAAATCTAAAACATTTATTTTGATACGCAAGAGAATGACTATCTACTTGCAGCGCCCTCTCAGTTACCAGCATTGCTAGCTTTTAGAACTATTCACGATTATAAAAGTTTGCACCAAATCCACATTAGTTGAAAACCGCATTTTTTTCTTTTAAATCGCATATGTATTTATAATATAATAACAACATATATTAGTATAATATTTTTATAATTAATGAAAATTCTACTACTTAAATGTTCAATTTACTTATTAGCCTTTGTTAGTTACATATACTATGTGTTCATAATTAAGTTTTGTTCTTGGAATTTATTCCTGGTACCTGTAAAAACTTTATGTATATTAAATAAATCTACACATTTAAAACACTAGGTTGATTTTTCTTCCAGTTCGTTTGAGAGTTCCACTGGGCCGATTTACGCGATTCTTTTTTATATCGAAGCTTTCGCTGTGTTGCATCCAGTTTATTGCGATATTTTGTTTTTGTCGCATTTCACATAAATATGTGGTAGCAAAAGGCACTAACAAATAAAATAGTAATTGGGCAGTTATTGTAGGAAAGTTTAAAGCGTTTCAAAAGGTATCCTTTTGTTATATTATACCACAGGACTATTGAACGATCTTTGATTCTATTCTTATATTTCGTAAGGTAGAATTTCCTTATGTATGTATGTAGAATAAACTGGAGGGGAGGGGTAAGCCAGAGAGGAAGATATGTCGGAAGTGAGGAGGGTAAGCTGGGAGAGAGGAGTGCTGGGCTTAGAATTTTCAACTGGTTATGTTTGGTTGCGTTTATTAAAATAATCACTCAGGGAAATCCGATGAATTGTAATTACACAACGAATGTTGTATATAGGGAAACCCTTCAATCCTTTTGATCATCATGTCTTGGCGAAGTCTCCCTAGTTAACTAATAAATTCACATTTACCGCGTAAAATCCTCCAACTACAAAAATGTTTACCATAGCTAGCGTAATCCTATGAGTAAAGCAAAACGAGAAATATATTGAATGATAAAAAATTAGTACTTACCCTTTCGAAGAACTGAGGATTTACGACGGGACTGGCATACGCAATCATACAAGTATGAGCCATTATGACCAAAAACATGTTGTAGAAACGTACTGCATTAAGACCTCTTAATGCAACAGCATCTGGACTGTCACTAACACTTCTTAGGCGATTCCAATTTTTAGGAATGGAAAAACATGACAGTACTTTCCCCACTAAATATAAACAGAAAATCGTATTATGAAACTCTTATTAATTTCTTTACCTATGCTTAATAAATGTGGTTGGTAGCAGTATGTATATCCTGGTATACCTTCAAGTTTTTTTCTAATAACTAACTAACGTTTTATTTGATAGAATACATATTATTTTCTCGTGCAAAACGTACTGGGTGTGAAAAAAGTACTGCGCATTGGCAATAAATAGCTCGTTAAATATTGGTTCTACCAAAACAATTCATTGAGAAAGTTTGTTTGGCAAATTATGCTCAATAGCAACATAAATTTCAATCTTTCTTTCGCCACACCATATTTAGACTGAGACGGCCATTTTGATTTTTTATTAAAAACGTGTCATTTCTAACTCTAGCACGCGATCTCGACATTTCAACATGTTCAGTGAAGGACATTCTTAAAAGAAATAAGTTTCATCTTATAAGGTACATAACTAGTGCATACTCTAAGTAAAGATGACTTCGACAGATGGGCCAAATTTGTAAAAACATTATGGAAATGTTGCAATGCTGATCACACTTTCGCTGGTATAATTGTCGATATTGGGCAGTCCAAGATCCTTACTGGATGGAGGAACTATAGATACAATATCCATAAAAAATTAATGTGTGGATGGGCATTGTTGGAAATTACTTCATCATGTCATTCTTAATTGAAGGAACTCTTACTACCAACAGAGTCCTTCAATTACTTTAGGAAAACGTCAGAAGAAATCGAGAGAATACCAGCAGATGATGTGTTAAACAATGTTACTCAAGCATTTCATGATGATCTTAGACATTGAGCAGTCGTAAATAGAGCTCAATTTGAACATTTACTAAAATAGTTTTTAAGCCTTAAGTGTTAATTTTGTTATTACATTATTTTTTGTTATTGTTGGTTTATCTGATCCAAGAATATATTTTTGCAAAAAAAGTTTATCTGCTCCGTTCCAAAAGAATGTCATTTCAAACCCAAGTGTAACTCATACAATTTAAACTTCAAACGCAATCAGTCATATTCCTTTTTTATGTGTTCTTTACCCTGTTATGCTGTGTTTCTTTGCGGTTTTTGCAAACTACTTAAAATCTTAATCTCTTAGCTTATTATTAGTATAATATCGTATGCATAAAGTAGGGTATTTAGATTTTTGGGAATGAGATATCTGCATCCGATATTTGTTCTACTTTTTCTCTTATATTTTTTATTAATCTATATATGACTGTAAGAAGTAGTAATGGACTTATGCTGTCTCCTTGTTACACTCCTCTTTTCATTATACTTTTGCATTAGTATTTTGATATTACTTGTTTTTTTTTCTATTTACTATTAGCTCTATTAGATTTCTCAGTATTATTTCCCCTTCAATAAGCGTCAGATGTAGTTGTTCTCTGCTATCTTTTCTACTAGCTCTTCCACTACTCTCACATTGTCAATTGTCTGTTAATTTTAAATGGCGCTTGTTCATCTTCAATTTTTTTCTTTTCCATTAACTTTCTTAGTCTTTTACCTACCATTCTTGTGTACATTTTATCATAGACAAATCGCTCTATAATTTTCGCAAGTTGTATAATCACTTTTCTTATGAATTAGTAGTATTAAGATGGTTTCCCAATCCTTATGAATTGTTTCTGTTTTTCACGTATCCCTACATGTCATGTATAGCCACCTTTTTCCCTTCTCACCTATCTACTTTATCATCTCAGTTTCAATATTATCTTCTCTTCGTATTTTTTTATTTATTTCATCATTATTTCTTCCATTTGTTAGTTGTCTCCTAATATTCTGCTTGTTTAATTCTTTCTTCTGTTGTTTTGTCTTTGTTCGAATTTTTCATGTAGTTTCCATATTTCTAGAATTTCGTTATCTCGTTAGTTTTATTATTTATTACTCTTATTCGTTTTCTTCCTCTCATATTGCTGATTTGATTTCAGAATATTTTATTATTATTTTTGAAGTTAAGTAATTGTAATTCTATCTCAAACTTCTACTAGCTTTTTGCATTTATTACTATTACCTTTATTGGCACATCTTGACTATCCTTGTTTTCGTTTTGTGTCTAGTTTGCTTTAATATAACTTTTTCTTGCTAGTTTTTGCATTTTGATTTTTCCTTTTGTGCTCACTAGTTTGTTCATTTTTGTCTTGGTTCTATTTTCCCCTTTCCACATATTCCCTCTGCTTTTTTTCAAACTACCCCATTTTTCGTCTATATTAAATTTCTTTTCTGCTTTTTCTTACTTCTTTTGTAAGGTAACGAGGCGCTAAATTGGAAAGTGCCACTACTCGGGCGCCGTTGCTTACGAAAGGCGTTGGGTGCTTTCTCGGTTGTCGACGGTAATCTTCGAGCGCCATATTGGTAAGCTTCTCTGCTCAGACCCCGAATTTGTAAGCTCCATGTCGGCGATAATGTGTGTTAATTGTAAGCGTCGCTCTGGTTAGTTTTCGGTTTGCCGTCTGGGTTATTTTAACGTGGTATGCTCAACGGCTCCAGATAGCTGCTAGTGGAGAAATGGTAATCCAGGGAACGTCTGGGGTCGCAGAGGCCAGCTATGTCGAATGGTTTCTTGGGTATCTACCTGTCTCACTAAAGCATCTTCCTATTACTAAATGTTGATCGGCCGGCTCGGCTATTAACTGGTCCTGTTGGCTTCGAGTTCCGGGAAAGAACTGATTAAATCGGCCAGCGAACCCTGTTTTATAGGTGCCCATATAGAATTATCCGAACGGTCCAATATTGGCTTATCATTGGCACCGTTATTGTCAATCTTGGCAACCAATATTAGGAAAAGTGTCGAAATGATAACACTGGCAAGTACTTGTCCCATTTTACATAGCCGATATTGGCAGCCAATATTGGACCAGCGTCGAAATGATAACACTGGCAAGTACTTGGACCATTTTACACAAACAAGATTGGCCCATTTTGTTGATATGTTAATATAACTCTGGCCTTATACTGGCACAATATTGGCTGTATATGGGTTGCACACCGGTGTATAGTAATGTTCATTATTATATTTTTTAATTATATTATACAGAGTCTTCATTAAGTTTGGAACCGGCTTAATATCTTCAAAACTATTAACTGGATTAAATTGAAATTTGGGGTGTGCATTTTATAAATTAATATCTATTGTACCTAATTTTTTCACCTGCTTTGCATCGTTACTTTACGAGATACACAGCCAACTTGATTTTTTTTAAATAGCAATGGGGGTCAAATTTGACATCATTTGAAAGCTTATTTTTTCTGAGTACCATTATGTAATACACGTGTTGTATCATTTTGACAAAAATCGCCAAAAAAATTAAAATCAACGAAACATGTTTTATCCACAAAATCAAAAGTGTTGAATAAATTAAAAATTAAAATATCTAGTGATCTTACAAAATTCATAGAAATGTCAAAAGTTACACATTGACAGTAAATATTTAAGTAATTTTAAGTAAAAGTAAATTTTAAGTAATAAATTTAATTTTGTGGATAAAACATGTTTCGTTGATTTTAATTTTTTTGGCGATTTTTGTCAAAATGATACAACACGTGTATTACATAATGGTACTCAGAAAAAAATAAGCTTTCAAATGATGTCAAATTTAACCCCCATTGCTATTTAAAAAAAATCAAGTTGGCTGTGTATCTCGTAAAGTAACGGTGCAAAGCAGGTGAAAAAATTAGGCACAATAGATATTAATTTATAAAATGCACACCCCAAATTTCAATTTAATCCAGTTAATAGTTTTGAAGATATTAAGCCGGTTCCAAACTTAATGAAGACCCTGTATATATATTGTACACTAAGAAACATAGTTGTAAAAATTTATTAGTTTAAAATTTGCAGATCAAGAGCGTTAATATGATTATAATCTAAATTCTGAATAAATTATCACTACAGTACCTATTATAATGTATTTGTAAATTTGTATTTATAGGACTGCGGAGATTATAATGTATTATTATATTATTAAGTGTTACAATAACTTTGTTTATTAAACACAATAATTTTCTTAAATCAACAAAATCGTACAACAACATAGGTTTTGTTGAATCAAGGTATTATTTTCTGTGTGTAATTAGCCAATATTGACTCAATAATGTTAATATGTTGATATAGCTGGACTCATACTGACACAATATGGATGGATATCGGTTGCACACCGGTGTATAACAATGATCGTTATTATATTTTTTAAGTATATTGTATTGTAACAAGAGAGAAAAAGAAAGAACCTCTTCTCGAACAACAAATGGAATATTCTACAGCAATCGAGAGGATTACTCATCGCACGAAGCCGGTGACAGAGACGCGGTTATTCTAGAAATATATAGTAGTTTCTAGCGGGTTCTATAAGATTTACATGGGGGTATATAATCGACTTCGCGGATAAAAAGAGGCAGTCAACAGCGAGTTATTAGATGGGTATCACGAAATAAATAGTAAATGTAAAGATAAATGTTGTATTAGAAATTAATTATAGTTTTAGTGGTTTATAATCATAGCGTTAATTTATAGTGTATTCATTAGTGTTTGTAAATAAATATTTCTTATTAATAGACGATTTAAACAGCACTTTTGTTATTATTTTAAAAAGAACGTTACAGTATTATACACTGAGAAAAATGGTTCGTAAAAGTTATGTCCGCGTCGTCATATTAACGCTCTTGATCTGCAAATTTTAAACTAATAGATTTTTCGAACTATATTTCTCAAAGTACAATATAATATAATTAAAAAATATAATAATAAGCATTACTATACGCCGGTGTGCAACCCATATACAGCCAATATTATGCCAGTATGAGGCCAGAGTTATACCAACATATCAGCAATCTTGGTTGTGTAAAATGGTCCAAGTACTTGCCAGTGTTATCATTTCGACGCTGGCTCAATATTGGCTGCCGATATCGGCTATGTAAAATGGCTTAAGTACTTGACAGTGTTATCATTTCGACACTGTCCCAATATTGGCTGCCAAGATTGATAATAACGGTGCCAATGTTGAGTCAATATTGGTCCGTTTGTTCAACATCAGCAAATTCTATATGGGTCTCGTGGAGCGTGGGGGAAATGGTAAGAGTAAATCGGAGTGGCGTACGCAAAATGAATGACAAGGAGAGCGTACGGTTGCGTGAGTTAGCGGCTTATCCGGCCGGCTATAGATTGCAGCGGAACTTATTTACTCCCACACAAACAATAATTACAATAAAATAACTTCGTTACACTTAAATGTATCGTTTGTCTCCATTTGGACTGCTCTTCTATTTTCTCTTCTTTTATTTAAGTGTTTTAATTTTGATATATTACTTTTCTATTTCTGTTTCCTGTACTTGTACGTGTACCTGTTTTGTACTGTTCTGTTATCTGTTCGTTCGCTTCCACGAATCTATGATTTAATCGTATTTCTAACACGATGTACTATGTACAGTTGCGATCATTGACTAAGGAGCGATGAAAAAATTGTGACAGCCGGTTTTTCAGTTTTTTTTACAATATATGCTGTAATTCAACCTAATTTATGGACTGGTCAATTATCATGTAGAACAATGAAATGTTCTATTAATTATGGTAATCATACCATGTAATAATCCAGTAATGACTTTTTCATCATTTTTACGACCAACGTACCGAGTAATATAAAACCTAGATTCATTAATAAACATTACTGATTTCCACTGCCGAAGTGGTCAAGCGACATGTTGTCGTGCAGGTTTTGAATGAACTACTGGTTTCTTGTGTAAAATCATATTTGAACCGTATTTTCATCAACCGTTTGTATGTAATGAAAGTATGTATTTTCTTATCTAATATCTACGTCTAAAAAACTTACCACTGGTGTTAGTAATTTTATCATACTCTTCTTTGGTTTTATATCTTGCTAGTCCTTCGTATAATGATCCGTAGACAACAATTAAAAACAGAATAATGAAACATCCACTGTAACAAATACTTACAATAAACAGGCGCTTACAATAATTATCAATTCTATAGTCTTACGCAACCACCAAATCATAAAAATCAATACGATAAAATGGTTCTTGGGTTTCACAGTGCATATCAGTGACCCTACTTATCAAACCTAAGTCATAGTACTTTTCAGTATAACATTTGGAAATATCTTCTCGTAGAACTTCATGATTGTTTTTATAAATAGTAATATTCTCGACAAGTTCCGGACAGGAATGAGAGATGCACACTCCATGTCGAAGTATGTCATGTCTGTAATTCTTTTTATTACTTATCACTTCCTGAAAATACATATTTAATAAATGTAAATTATTTCTTTCTCAAATTTATAAACTTCAGTGAATTCTGCAAGATACTCACTTGTATCGTTTTCCACACTCTAGACGGGTTTTCTGAATCAATTGGTGCTAATTCAACAGTGACGGAACAGTATAATGCACTTTCTCCCAAAAGCATACAACGGTCAAAGTCGTCTAAATGAAAAATTGGGGGCATCAATGCGTATTCTTCATCTGTAACAATATTAAAACACGTTTTAATTTGATTTAAATAGTAAAGTTTTACCAATGAAAAATAATACGAATTAAAGCTCGTGAATGATCTGCGAACATATGAATAAATATATTGACAAAAAAATTTGAGACGATCACGAAAATCATAACTAATCTTTTCCAAAAATTTCTGAAAGATATATTATATATATATCGCGTCTTTGCTGAAATGCTTCTTACTATACAGGAGATACTTAGTAGAAAGTACTTTAGAGAGCCTAATTTTCGAAATCAAGGGTTCTCGGATGGCTACTATAGTTACGTCTTATAATTCTACTATTTAACATAATTTAATCTGAAACCTGTTTTCATAAATTTACCTAAAACGATTATTTAAATAGTTCAAGAATTGATTAACATTGAAATATCTACAAGAAAATGAACATATATATAATTAGGTTGAATCGTAATAAAAAGGAACTTTTAAATCCTACAAAAATGACAAGTAGCTGAAGTGCTATTCGTATTACTTCGCACAAGATTATTCCACAGAATTCCGTTAAAAAAGTCCATCTAAGGAAACACTATACATTCTCTATTAAACAGAAATCCGATAAATCAATATTCTATTTATACCTTTTTTTATTAACTCCAACTTGTTACAATCTGTCCATGTAGGACAATAAGTAATTATTATAACTAGTATCTAATATGCACAACAATGGCTTGACTAGTTATATCACTGTTCAATCTAATTGCATACCTTCGAGTAGTAGTCGCAAGACTTCCAATTGGCTGTTAGAGTGGCATTTTTGAAAAAGTGAGTCAAACATCCTAAATTAGTTAAATTATCGTGTCCCGGTGCCGGGGAGCTTTCGTGGGCGCGTTCCAAAATAAAATAAATAGAAAATAAGTTAGAATTTGTTTATTACAAATTATTTAACAATAAATACAACTAAAATTGACAAATTACCAGAAATTATTCGTCTTTAGAGTCGTCGCGTTCGTTTCTTCTTTTTCTTCTTCTTATGTTATTTTGAAGAGCATTCTTCACGCAACATTTTATATAATTCAATAACTTTACGTAATACTACATTACTTGTTTCTAATAGTAACTTTTATCATAAACTTTTATCTTTTATCAGTAGCAATAGTATGATAAAACGTGCATTAAATGAACATTTGCTGTTGGTGCACACAATAATTATTTAATTCAAAGTTTAAAATAATTCCGAAGATTTCTACGAACTGTCCGATTTTAAATTTAAAAAATATCGTGAATTCAATACTTATGTGTAGACCCTTCTGCTGCAGTTGATAAATGACTTTCTAATTACTGCTATAATGAGTGTAAGGAATTTGTAATTTTGGTTGATACTATCAACTGCCAATACTTTATTCTAAGTTATTCGGTAATTAAAAAGGAATTTCAGTATGCTTATACAGAATATGTTTATTACAAGCCTTTATTTGTTCTTTGGAGCACGTTAACATTTTTGAGTTGCGATTATTTGTACCGTCTTGGATGTACTGTTACGTTTTGTTATTGTTATTATTTCTTGGTTGCTGCTGTTGTGATTTATTGTTGACAATTGTTATTTTTTATTTTACGTTTATATATCGAGTTTGAACGAGATATTCCGACACAAAGAAAATTTTGTTTTTTTAACATTTTTTGAACACCCCGGTAATGAAAGCATTAAAAACGCTTTAAAGGAGTGGAAAGGCAACAATTGCATAACATATTTTGCTAATGATTATTTTCCAATTTCCAAAAAACATAATTAATAATTTTATTAATCTATTTTTATTAAGCCACGTTTGAATAATACAACAATTGCTAAGCAATTTAACACGAAATTACTACTTAAAAAATAGTCAGTTACGGGGGTGTATCAAAAAATGTTAAAAAACAAAATTTTCCTTATATCGGAATATCTCACTGAATATCAAACTCGGTATGTGAACGTAAAATGTCATTAGAAATATCTTTTATTAATAACGCTTTTCTATATTTTAACAAATACAGTCATTTTTCGCTAATTTTGTTTAAATAGCGAATTTGACATATACCGAATGTCACCTGTCAACTTTGACATGGCGCATTTCAAGTATTTTTGGAAGCAGAGGTGATTGCCCTAAAAAGTTCTTTTTTCAATAAGAATATTAAAACAAATTCCCATATGGATCCAACTTTATGGCTGACACTGTAATAATACCTTTCAAAAAAATATTGTGCACAACTCATTCAAAAGTTTCTCTGTACTTCCCATCTAACTAATTATAAACTACAATTTGTTATATAAAAGGTCTACTTCAATTTAGAACTACTATTTTTATTAATTACGAAATGAATTAAAATGTAACTAACGCATACATAAATCATGGGAATTTCCCAGAAAAAGTATACATGAAAGTCTCTAATAGACAATTGCGTAGCCGCTGGTTGAACCCGTGTTTCAACTTATACAACTGTATTATACACAATCAATTTGTCGTGAGGGACTTGGAAGGTTTATCGATCATGTTGGATATGAAGTAGATTTCTTTTAAATGATATTATCAATTCGTGATTCAACTAGATACTTATGTAACTAGAGTAAATCGATAGTAGTATTTGTATTTAAAAAAAGTATATTTCGTTCGTCTTATGCATTATCTGTATCAACATGTCTTTCATATACAGCATGTCCGTTCTCAAACTCGAACATATGCATTTAACATTGTATTGAACGTTTTTGGTGATTCCTGCTCGCCAATTCAACTACAAGAAAGATAATGGTATCAATAGAAAGAGAAAATCATTGCGCATCAAATGATACTAATAATAATATTAAGAATGCGATTTTTGTTTTAAAATACTAATTTAAAAGTTGGCTGTTGTTAAGTATGATAAGCCATGCTTTTCAAATTATTTCATTTTAGAGTAGGACTGAATTGAATAACGACTATTTAAACTGTTGAATACTTTAATATGTAGATATTGATTTAATACAGACCTGGAAATTGATATAGTTCACCTAGAATATTGATATAATTTTTGATATATTTTTGTTAAAACGTATCTTAGCGTAAAACCACTTTAAAGGCTTAGTTACTAAGCATTTTTATGTGTTCTCCTACCTTTTCAAAACATCTGCATGTTTGGTACAAAAGGTAATAACATTTGAATATAAAAGTGAAAAGTTTTAAATGTTTGTAAATTGGAAATTGAAATAAGTTCACTAATTAAAATTCACCATTTATTAAACATTAAATTATCAAAACCATAAAAGATCATTAAATTGACAATCAGTAGCACCGCCATTATGGTTAATGATTTGAAAAATTCGATTGTTCATGCTTAAGACGAGATGATTAAGCTCATTGATAGTGACATTACCAAAGCCTGCAAAATGGCTCTCCTAAGATCATTGACAGTGCGGAAAGGATCATTTCCACTGTAAATCTTTGAACGATAATGTCCCACACGTTTTCCATTGGGTTAATGTCCGGAGAGCATGATGGCCAGCATTGGCGTAACTAGGAGGATCCAGAATGGGGCCGGCCCTCCCTAGAATGGCCATGGCCCCCCTAGGAAAAAGTCAATTGAGCGCCAGGATGTTTAAGACGCTGTCTCCGGGAAAGTGAAATAAATTTGTATTGAATGAAAACAGAATTATTTTTATGTTCTTCAATTTGCTTCAAACTTTCAAGGATGATTCTTTAGCCCATAAAGGCCGTACTGACCGAAGAAAGCATCACTTATATTGATAAGATGGGCGTAGCAGGGCGGTAAATCTTAAAATGCTAACTTTGTGTAGAAGCATTGTATACTCACATACTACAGCTCATTTTGACGGGCTCGGCGAGTAGAACAACTTTTGTCTGTTGATGCATTTGAAAATCCTACTGTACACAAATCTGGGTGTTAGGGAGACCACACGACGTTCACCCATAAAACTGGGTGTCTTCTACCCTATCCTTGTTTCCTTGGAAACTGGGTAATGGATGAAGCTGTCAAGTCAAGTGTGTGGTAGAGAAATTCGTGAGAATTCTCGACGGTTACTCATATCGATCAGGGGGAGCCCTGGTATATGATACCGGTGTGGGCGGATCCGAATCTCGCCTTGGATAAGGTAATTTATGGTCACCAATGAAACCCGCTGTTTGACCGAGGTCATTTATGGTCTCCAACGGAACCCGCTGTTTGACCGAGGTCATTTATGGTCATCAAAGGAACCCGCTGTTTGACTGAATCCTAAGTGAGGAGAATTGAAGTGAGGTTTATCCCGGGCAGATGGGAAACTGCATGCCGCCAGGTAAATGTGCTTAGGAGCTATCCCGACCACCCTATGATCCGGACTGCAGCCGGGTACAGCGGTTGGGAGAAGCTCTGAAAGTCATTACACTTAAGGAGAGTTGAAGCGAATACATAGCCTCTCACAATCAAGACAACTTCACCTTAACGGGTACACACTGGGAGTCTATAACGTGTAGACTTAAACGAAGCTCTGTCGAGGGCCCACCAAGCCTATAATTTGGTAGATCGGGGTGGCAAAACCATTTAAAAACCAAGTCCTGCCACAATTGAGGTTGGATTCGATCGGACAGTGGCCCCAACCCCTGTCTCGGGGAGGAGCTTATGAAGGTATGAAAGAGGACTGGAGGGCTCTCTCTATTCAACTGAGTTAAGTTGGGGGAGTAGTCCTATTGCTGGACGAGGTACTTAGCCCCGTATGAAAGAGGACGGGAGGGTGCCGGCGGGTGAGCACGTGTGAAGTCAATCGCTCCGGTACTAGCCTGGATAGCTAGTAGAGGGTGGATAGGCAACCTCGCTCCGACCAGTGAGCAGACTGGGAGCAATTGCTTCGCAATTGCGCGCTGATTGGGCGTATCCCAATCACTTCCTCTTGGAAGGAACGTGGGGGTATGTTGATACGGGTACCCCACGTAAAACAAATTATAATAATCTGTACACAAAGTTATGCCAAGAAAACTACTGAAAAAATGGTACATTTTAGTGGTTTTAACCATTTTTTCGTGGATTCAGAAGGTTTGCCACCATAAGCTGCATATCGTCAGAATCTACAATAAATTTCACTATAGATACGCTTACATTTATGCACTGACTCCGGGTCGCCTGGAGAACTAGTTCAAAATGTACGGTACAAAAGTACAACAAAATCTTCTCTCTTGCCTATCTCAACAAATATTACTCGAAATTAAGCATTGTTGTATGTCATTCAAAGCATCTCGACGAGAGCTACACCATGGCATTATACAAAGGCATTATGGTTTTTAGGTTTTGCCATAATATGGTAACTAGTGGTTAAAAATGTTTTTTGATAAATGACTGGCAACTATACCTTAATCCTATGGGTAAGCTTGACCTATTATACATTTTCAGAACCCGCTCGTTTAGATGTATAACTTTCTCTTTGCACCAACTTGATCCAAACATTCCCTGAAAAGTTCAACGACATTTGTAGAGACTTGATTTCCAAACATGCTCGAAGATGGAAGTAAACGTAACAGGAGAAATGATAAATATGTACATAATAGAGAAAATATTTATACAATTAAGCGACAGATTTCTCAGCAATGTTCAATTTATAAAACTCAGAAATATTTGTATTAGATCGTTAAAAAAAATCCGAAAATAAGAATAATTAGTACATACTAGATTAGTAAATAGATAAGGAGCATTATTACTAAAAATCGCCTCGATGCCTAAAAGGCTGCAGGAGGCAACCTCACAGTGGCGTGCGGTCCATGGAAGCAATGGAAGCAATTCTTCCCCTGAGAATTTATTAAAAATAAAAACCAATGCTAACAAACATATTTTTATAAAATTATGGTTATCGTTTATTTAAATCTGTAATATTTAATCAACTTAAAGCTCAATATCAATTCCGTACAGCAAAAAGTATAATTATTTAGAGTACTATTTTAAATTAGGCTCATTAAACTTGCACGGAGAGGTAATACCGATTCAAATGTGTTACATACACAGCATATAAGCACTGATATCGTTGCTTATAAGTTATAACTGCTCTTCTCCAAGCCTTGGCGTAGATCAGCGGGCGTGGTTATACAGACGATGCGGTTAGCATTGTTCGGTCGTTATTTTTAGTTTGCTTCATGCCCAAATGTTTATTTATTTGTTCGATTTAGTGTTTGTTAAATTCAATGTTACTTAAGTTATGTTAATCTTTTTTGAAAAACTTTTAAGCTTAATAATTATAACACTGTTTTTTTATTGTACCTAGCAGGGGTGGCTCCAGAGAATTATTTTGAGGGGGAAATTTTTGGAAAAATAGTTGTTTTAATAAATAATAATTAAACAAACATTATTTGTTTCTATTTTATATATATATATATATATATATATATATATATATATATATATAAATAATATTTAGAATGCAAATTCATATAGAAAAATTTATCGACTCTGCTGGGACTCGAACCCAGGACCCTCCACTGTCTAGGTGGTATCTCTACCAACTGAGCTACAGAGCACGACTACCAGCATAGCGAGAAATTTTCCATATGAATTAGATGTTTAAGCAGACATACAAAGTAACTAGATATTTTTTTTGAATATTATTAATGAAGATCAGCAAGTCGCATGACAACAACATCAATATTCGAAAGTATCTAGATTATTTTTAATCATTCCGAAAGGAAATTAATTATATATAAATTTTAGTTGAAATTAATTTTTGTTAAGTTGAATAATGATTTTACATTAAATAATATTTAGAATGCAAATTCATATAGAAAAATTTATCGACTCTGCTGGGACTCGAACCCAGGACCCTCCACTGTCTAGGTGGTATCTCTACCAACTGAGCTACAGAGCACGACTACCAGCATAGCGAGAAATTTTCCATATGAATTAGATGTTTAAGCAGACATACAAAGTAACTAGATATTTTTTTTGAATATTATTAATGAAGATCAGCAAGTCGCATGACAACAACATCAATATTCAAAGTATCTAGATTATTTTTAATCATTCCGAAAGGAAATTAATTATATATAAATTTTAGTTGAAATTAATTTTTGTTAAGTTGAATAATGATTTTACATTAAATAATATTTAGAATGCAAATTCATATAGAAAAATTTATCGACTCTGCTGGGACTCGAACCCAGGACCCTCCACTGTCTAGGTGGTATCTCTACCAACTGAGCTACAGAGCACGACTACCAGCATAGCGAGAAATTTTCCATATGAATTAGATGTTTAAGCAGACATACAAAGTAACTAGATATTTTTTTTGAATATTATTAATGAAGATCAGCAAGTCGCATGACAACAACATCAATATTCAAAGTATCTAGATTATTTTTAATCATTCCGAAAGGAAATTAATTATATATAAATTTTAGTTGAAATTAATTTTTGTTAAGTTAAATAATGATTTTACATTAAATAATATTTAGAATGCAAATTCATATAGAAAAATTTATCGACTCTGCTGGGACTCGAACCCAGGACCCTCCACTGTCTAGGTGGTATCTCTACCAACTGAGCTACAGAGCACGACTACCAGCATAGCGAGAAATTTTCCATATGAATTAGATGTTTAAGCAGACATACAAAGTAACTAGATATTTTTTTTGAATATTATTAATGAAGATCAGCAAGTCGCATGACAACAACATCAATATTCAAAGTATCTAGATTATTTTTAATCATTCCGAAAGGAAATTAATTATATATAAATTTTAGTTGAAATTAATTTTTGTTAAGTTGAGGGTCCTGGGTTCGAGTCCCAGCAGAGTCGATAAATTTTTCTATATGAATTTGCATTCTAAATATTATTTAATGTAAAATCATTATTCAACTTAACAAAAATTAATTTCAACTAAAATTTATATATAATTAATTTCCTTTCGGAATGATTAAAAATAATCTAGATACTTTGAATATTGATGTTGTTGTCATGCGACTTGCTGATCTTCATTAATAATATTCAAAAAAAATATCTAGTTACTTTGTATGTCTGCTTAAACATCTAATTCATATGGAAAATTTCTCGCTATGCTGGTAGTCGTGCTCTGTAGCTCAGTTGGTAGAGATACCACCTAGACAGTGGAGGGTCCTGGGTTCGAGTCCCAGCAGAGTCGATAAATTTTTCTATATGAATTTGCATTCTAAATATTATTTAATGTAAAATCATTATTCAACTTAACAAAAATTAATTTCAACTAAAATTTATATATAATTAATTTCCTTTCGGAATGATTAAAAATAATCTAGATACTTTGAATATTGATGTTGTTGTCATGCGACTTGCTGATCTTCATTAATAATATTCAAAAAAAATATCTAGTTACTTTGTATGTCTGCTTAAACATCTAATTCATATGGAAAATTTCTCGCTATGCTGGTAGTCGTGCTCTGTAGCTCAGTTGGTAGAGATACCACCTAGACAGTGGAGGGTCCTGGGTTCGAGTCCCAGCAGAGTCGATAAATTTTTCTATATGAATTTGCATTCTAAATATTATTTAATGTAAAATCATTATTCAACTTAACAAAAATTAATTTCAACTAAAATTTATATATAATTAATTTCCTTTCGGAATGATTAAAAATAATATAGATACTTTGAATATTGATGTTGTTGTCATGCGACTTGCTGATCTTCATTAATAATATTCAAAAAAAATATCTAGTTACTTTGTATGTCTGCTTAAACATCTAATTCATATGGAAAATTTCTCGCTATGCTGGTAGTCGTGCTCTGTAGCTCAGTTGGTAGAGATACCACCTAGACAGTGGAGGGTCCTGGGTTCGAGTCCCAGCAGAGTCGATAAATTTTTCTATATGAATTTGCATTCTAAATATTATTTAATGTAAAATCATTATTCAACTTAACAAAAATTAATTTCAACTAAAATTTATATATAATTAATTTCCTTTCGGAATGATTAAAAATAATCTAGATACTTTGAATATTGATGTTGTTGTCATGCGACTTGCTGATCTTCATTAATAATATTCAAAAAAAATATCTAGTTACTTTGTATGTCTGCTTAAACATCTAATTCATATGGAAAATTTCTCGCTATGCTGGTAGTAGTGCTCTGTAGCTCAGTTGGTAGAGATACCACCTAGACAGTGGAGGGTCCTGGGTTCGAGTCCCAGCAGAGTCGATAAATTTTTCTATATGAATTTGCATTCTAAATATTATTTAATGTAAAATCATTATTCAACTTAACAAAAATTAATTTCAACTAAAATTTATATATAATTAATTTCCTTTCGGAATGATTAAAAATAATCTAGATACTTTGAATATTGATGTTGTTGTCATGCGACTTGCTGATCTTCATTAATAATATTCAAAAAAAATATCTAGTTACTTTGTATGTCTGCTTAAACATCTAATTCATATGGAAAATTTCTCGCTATGCTGGTAGTCGTGCTCTGTAGCTCAGTTGGTAGAGATACCACCTAGACAGTGGAGGGTCCTGGGTTCGAGTCCCAGCAGAGTCGATAAATTTTTCTATATGAATTTGCATTCTAAATATTATTTAATGTAAAATCATTATTCAACTTAACAAAAATTAATTTCAACTAAAATTTATATATATATATATATATATATATATATATATATATATATATATATATACTTATTTCTAAATTTGGGGGGATTTCCCCCGTGAATCCGCGCCGGCATCTAGGTATGTTAAAATTAAAATCGTGGTTGCTTCCCTAGCCTAAATTCTCACCGCACGCCGCTGCAACCTCAACAGCAAAGTTTAGTGATAAAATTATATTAATTACTAAAAAACACCACGACGACAAAAATAGAAAACTCAACAAAAATGCTAACGTATAAAAAAATTCGAAGATATAGACTATAACGTAGATGAGAGGATTCTGAAAATGTATAATATTGCACCCTTACCCTGAGAATGTAGGTATTTTCCAGTGATTTATCAAAAAACCACATTTACCACCATATTATGACACAAACTAAAAACCACATGCCTTTGTATCACTTGGTGTAGCTCTCGTCGAGACGCTTCAAATGACATAACAGTGCATAGTTTGGAGTGATTTTGTTGAGATAGACACGACAATAGTAATTTACGTTATAAGTCCTGGAAATGGAATTTTACAGTCGAGTAAGATGTTACGGACAAGGCGACGAAGGAGCCGAGTCCGGAACATCGAAACGAGACTGTCAGACCATTTCCAGGACGTATGACGTAATGCGTTTTATTTCATACTGCAATTATTGGAATATTGGTTTAATTTAAACAAAATTATATAAAATAAATTTCCGAATGCAAAATATGGACATCTATGAAGAACGAGTTTCCATGGTAACTGATTACGTATTAAAACATTGTCCAGTTGATTGATTGTATTTGCGTCCGGTAAAATTCTTTACAGTCACAAGTGACTGTAATAGTATTTTATTCACAATCGATACATAATGTGTTTATTACTGACGTTTAAAAAGTTAGAAAGTAGTTTATTATACATCAGAGTCAATAATAAGTTCTCTTGGTTAGTAATGAGTTCTCTTGGTTAGTAATATCCATTACTTACCTTTTGCTCGTTCTAAATATTCTCAACAGATGGCAGAAGTTTTCGTATCTATCTTTACTTTTAGCAGGTAACAAACAGTCAGTCACTGTTTTAGCAACTTCTCGCTATTCCGGTGGTGTGCAACTTACATCAGTTTCACTATCAGGCATTTTAAATCGTGTAAATTGCAATTAGGAGCAATGTAATTAAATTTGGTTTAGTAGTGACACGAATTTACTTTGACAATTGTTGCAGCAATTGTCATTTTATCGCCACCTGAATAAAAACGCTGGTGTTGTGTCCTACATATATCAAGTATAAGGTATCAATGTCAGAACATAATTATGTACGATTGTGAATAAAATAGTATACATACCTCGGCGGGAAGACATTACGCGTCGAGCAATTGCTGCCCTTGGCGCTAAGCGCCTCGGGCTGCAGCATTGCTCTCCGCGTAATGTCCTACTTCCCGCCTTGGTAAGTAATCTACTATTACATTATTAGCAAGGTAAACCTGTTTTTACTGGCGATAGAAGGAAATGACTTGCGAGCCTGTCACCTTCTTGAGCCAGTAAAAACAGTTACCTTGCGTATAATGTATAATATTTTATTTGTTATTCATTTGTAAACAACACACAACATTTATTGTATCTATAAAACCTGGCCCTAATCCTAACAATGACAATAAAATGTTACACTTTTTAATAATTTTATTAGCCGTGGAAGTGTGCGTAGACGTAGAGGTTATTATGACAATTAGTCTATGAATGTCATATTCCACTAACTTGTAAAACTTTTACAGATCAGCTGTCAGTTTTACAAGTCAGTAGCTTGTAAAAGTAACCTTTCGTTGTTTGTATTCCGTCGCATAAAATGACGTTTACAAGTGAGTAACAAATAAAATTTTTGCAAGCATACTAGACCGTAAAATCGCATGTTCTGGACTAAAAAGGTTGACGTAAAACTGACAAATGTGACACAGTATGAAATAAAAGATTTTGTTGTACTTTTGTACCGGCATCTTGGTCTAGATCTGCCAGGCGACCCGGACTCAGTGCATGAATGTAAGTGTATCTGGAGCAAAATTTATCGTAAATTCTAAAGATATGAGCTTATGGTGGCAAACCTTCTGAATCCCTGAGAAAATGGTTAAAACCACCATGATGTACCATTTTTCAGTAGTTTTCTTGGCATAACTTTGTGTACAGTAGAAATTTCTAAATGCACCAAGACAAAAGTTGTTCTACTCGCCGAACCCGTCAAAATGAGCTATAATATGTGAGTATACGATGCTTCTACGCAAAGTTAGCATTTTGACTTTTACCGCCCTGCTACGCCCAGTTTATCAATATAAGTGATGCCTTCTTCGGTCAGTACGGCCTTTATGGGTTAATGAATCATACCTGAAAGTTTGAAGCAAATTGGAGAACATAAAATCTTTTCTGTTTCCAATTTTGTGCAGTTTCTCGGAGACAGCCTCTTAAAACTCGCCGCGCTCTATGGGGCCGTCCATAAACCTGGGGCCTGCCCTCCCCCCTAGAGAAATTCTCTAGTTACGCCTATGATGGGCAGTGTAAGGTTGGGATTTGTGACGCTATCAACCCTGCTCGTGCGTTCCCACAGCGGTAAGCAGGTGCCTATCCTGTTGAAAAATTACGTTTTCATGCTCATGATCTTCATAATAAGGAATTCACTTGTCATCCATGTAAAACGAATTACCATCCGAAGCTTGTTTATTCCGTTAAAAGAAAGATGTTTGCAATTTCAGCTGAAAACCTGGTTGAACGAAACTAATAACACATATTTAATGTTCCCTGTTGTTTAAATTAATAAAAAAGCTATTTTTAGATAATCTGGAGCGAAAAGAAAAAATTAATATTGACTGACCTGAGGGGTTTCATGATTATTGGCATGATTTATGAAAGAAACCATTGAGCTTTTCACGTAGAAACTGTTACGGTTGTTTCCTAATAATCTAGGCTGGGTTTAACGGAATAAACAAGCTTCGGATGGTATTTCCTTTGACGTGGGTGGTAAGTGAATTCATTATTATGAGGATCATGAGCATGAAAACCTAATTTTTCAACAGGATAGGCACCTGCTTACCTCTATCGGAACACAAGAGCAGGGTTGGTAGCGTCACAAATCCCAACCTTAGACTGGCCACCATGCTCTCCGGACATTAACCCAATGAAAAACGTGTGGGACATTATTGTTCAAAAATTTACAGTGGAAATGATCCTTTCCGCACTGTAAATGATCTTAGGAGAGCGATTTTGCAGGCTTTGTTAATGTCACTATCAATGAGCTTAATCAGCTCGTCTTATGCATGAACAATCGAATTTTTCAAATCTTTAACCATAATGGTGGTGCTATAATAATAATAATTGCTACAACCCATAGCCTGGAAACAGGCCCCAGAAGCTATAAGCTTGTGCGGGAAGGAGGAGGCGATTATTATTATTACGTAGGCCCTATGTGCGGCTGCAGCCGACTTACAGATGGAACAGCACAAATCCCACATTTGTGTTACAGCTAAGGAAAACTGCTATTGATTATTAATTTAATGATCTTTTATGGTTTTGATAATTTAATGTTTAATAAATGGTGAATTTTAATTAGTGAACTTATTGCAATTTCCAATTTACAAACATTTAAAACTTATCACTTTTATCTTCAAATGTTATTACCTTTTGTACCTAATATGCAGATGTTTTGAAAAGGTAGGAGAACACATAAAAATGCTTAGTAAATAAGCCTTTAAAGTGGTTTTACGGTAAGATATTTTCTAACAAAAATATTTCAAAAATTATATCAATATTCTAGGTGAACCTATGTCAATTTCCAGGTCTGTAGAAGTACAGCAAAATACATACAGGTAAAATGCATAATGTTGATTGCCTATGATAGACTTTCAGAGTGGACACCCGGTATATGTACATGGTGTCCATTTAGTGCATAATTGTCTGATATCTCTTAAACTACTAAATATCGTCAAACACTTTCCATACAAAAGTTTCTTGGTTCCCAAAGATTCATCCTTTAAAAATATTTACAACAATACAGGGTGTTTCATACAAGCATGACAAATGAAACTACGATTTTCTTAAATAGGACATAGATATATTTGTAAATATTTTTAAAGTATGTATCTTCGACACCCAAGAAACTTTTATATTGAGAATTTCTCTCGATATTTAATAGTTTAGAAGATATCGAATAATTACGCACTAAATGGACACCGTGTATTTGGTTATTATTAAATAGTATTCAATACAGATTCAAAATATGTATGGATTCATTACACTGTTTCAACCGGTTTTAATCTTGAAGCATTTTCTGCGTTGAGATTTGTCGTTAGGTTGTTTGCATCTTTGATTCCTTCCTCATAAGTATCCCCAGAAAATGCTGAGTTGTAAGATCACACTTTAGCTAATCACATTATATGATTAGATGAAAAACTACGGTATGTATTGATGGACACTTTTTCCATTAAATGTAATAAATAATATTGTAATAAAGTATTTACAAACCTGGAACTCTTTCTAGGACATCTTTTCTTCCTTGGATCAACAGAAATTCTGTACATAATATGATAAAAACTTTAAAAAAATAATGAGCAAACATCTTAAAATGGGTTGAGGTATCTGTTTTTTAAAGGCACTGTATGTATTCACTACTATTTCTAACTTATTTCACTGAAGTATTTCTATATAATTGTACTTAAAACCGAATCAGTTACAATGAAAGATGTTCAAACAATTTGTGCATCAGACAACGGTGGTGTATCGTTTAATATTAAAAAAAAGTAAGTCGGGAAGGGTTATATAACCATATTACAACTAATAGAATACATTTCTTTATTTATTTTATAAAAAATAAATGAAGGATAACAGGGACAAGATCTAAATACCTGTTTCAATGCATAATAAATTAACTAAATGCGTATATCTGTAATCTTGCAGGTCATAAGATGTATTAATGCAGTACATTTTTTTAATATTCTACATTATGTAATTAATGGCTTGTTTAAAGAATTTCGATTGGAACAAAAAGCACGACGTAATTACAAAACATGTATTAAGTAAGTTAACAATATTTATGATGTAAAATACAAGGTAAACTAATTATAATATGGCTGACGAAGGAGCTTTCAAGCTAGTATCAACTAGTGGTCGGCGATAAGGCAAGTTTTCAAATTTTGTAAAAGTTGTTATCATCCAACAAACATAAAAATTATTGGCAACGCTAACAATTACATATACATTAAAAATAATTTTCTACTTTTTAGGCCAGTCAAATAAGAATTTTTCGAGGAATTAATTCCCAGCAAGCTGGAAATCGTTTCAATACCTTCATTTGGTCCTAAATAAGTGTAATCTGAGTTTGCACTATCCCAGGAGGTGAGCTTAACTTATGGAAGCCCAAAAAAAATTAAATTTTTGCACTTTCTTTAGTTTTTTGCTTGTAGCTCGAAAACAGTGCGTCGGACGGAAAATGACATCACATTCAATATTAAAGAGGGTTAAGTTCTGCATAGAATGAGTATATAAACCTTCAAATTCGGTTCAGTAGTATAGCCGAAATCAAAAGTTAGAAACCGGGAAATTTTCTCATTTCAGTGCAAACTTACATTTTGCGACTTTCCAGGATGCTCATACCCTCATTGTCAACACCGCCATTCAAGTGGCAGAGAGCTTTGCGACGGTCATAATAATCGGAGAGGACACCGATCTATTGATCCTATTAACCGCCAAAGCACCCAATTCCTCAAACATTTACGTCAGGAAACCTGGAAAGGGAACCTCTCAGAACACGTTCTACTCTCCCAGGTACTTCAACTTCTCTTCTGCTGTCAAACAGAGCCTTCTGTTCCTACATGCAATCAGTGGGTGTGATACAGCCTCTGCATTCTATCGCCAAGGGAAGTTGAAGTTTGTCAAGCTCCTTGAAAAGAACACGACTTTACAGGAGGCTGTCAAGGTTTTCCACGATGCAGATGCTGATCCTGAGAACCTCATTTCAGCAAGTCAACTGTTCCTGGCAGCCCTCTATTCACCTAAGGCCAATGATACCTCCTTGGACAAAATCCGCCACGAGATGTTCTCAAAATCCCTCGTAAAGCCAACTTTCAATCTAGCGTCTCTACCCCCAACAAATGCAGCCCCCGCCCAACATATTCTGCGGGTCTACCACCAAATCCAGTGCTACTATGATAGACCAAATGATCCTCTCAGCTGGGGTTGGAGGAGGACGGACCATGGCTTGCTCCCCACCATGAATACAAAGGATCCAGCTTTCTTGATTTATATAACATGTTTTTGAATATCATGTCAAGTTTAAATGTTTTTATTACTTCATTTCACCTAAATTATTAACAACTATGATTATTTCTGATTAATAAATTAATTAATATGACTAATACTTACTAATTAAAGATTAATTCCACATTTGAAAAATTAAAATTGTTTTTCGTTCATACTACCTCAAATCTCTACTGACCGTGTATATACTTATATAACTAGTTTTCTGATTGTGTATATCTTAGAAGTTGGCCTATTTAGAGATTCTCGTGAAAAATAAAATCTTGTATGCACCACGAGCATTACTAGATGATAACTCCCATCGGGGGACTACAATTCTTCGCGCCTTCCAGGCCCCCGAACTGGAACATCGTCGTCCTCCTGGCATTATCATCATCGTAACGCCCTTGGTACCTAAATAACTATTACGTGCCGCTGGTGGTGAGTCAGGGCCAAGTTATAGCATAACAAAAAATCATTTTGTCAAAATTTTATTTTTTGTCTACGGCAAAAACATGATATTTTTTTGAGAAAATTTACATTTCAATTCATTCTTTACGTTTCAACGCTTCAGCACAAAAAGTTTCACATAGGGTGCGTCCAACTTACACACCTCTGGTAACGGAGCGCTGCAGCAGCTTTTAGAGCCGTCTTAGATCTAAAAACCACCTATTTAAAATTTTTATTGTTTTACTATATCTCATATCTACTGTCAAAATTGATGTGCCTGTAAGTGATACGAACAAGTTTCGCATACGTGATGACGTAATTTTTACGTCATAAGATGCAACTTAGCCAATCAAATGTTAGAAGATAATAGAGAATTACGTCATCTCGTATGCGAAACTTGTATACGAAACTCAAGAATACGGACCCTGGCATTTTAATTATTGACATTCAGTAAAGCAGTCGTCTAATCCCAAGGAACACAGTGTCATCTAATAAACATTTACTTAACATCTAGCATATACAGTGAGAATTTTATTTCACTGAACATAGGACTATTGACATTCCCTATGTTCAGTTTTAAAAAAGCCAAGTCAATGCATTGCGAGCAATTAAAACATATCCAAGCAACCTATAAAACAATTGCTATTCGTAGTGTCATTAGAAAGTGTCAAAACTGTGTTTTTTTTATTGTACATTCTTTTGACACAACTGAAATTATTTAGTTTTAGGTTAAGTATAATTACATCCAAATAGCAAGTTTAAACAGAAACTTTTATTTAAATTACTTTAACAAATGTTCAAAGTGACCACCCTCCTGTTCCAAACAATATGCTAACCGATTGTAAAATCCTTGTACACTATTTCTAAAAAAATTTGGATTTATTTCGTTGCAGGCGGTAAGTATTCTATTCTTTAGCTCTTCTGTATGCTCTATTACTCTATTATTGTAGACTTTGGATTGGATATAACCCCAGAGAAAGAAATCATTTGGTGATAAATCTGGGGACCGAGGTGGCCAAGCTATGGGGCCAAATCTTCCAATCCAGCGATCCTGGAATGTTTCGGTTAGGAAGCGTGTAATAGGGCCCGTGGAATGTGGTGGAGCGCCGTCCATTTGAAACCATGGGTTTTCAATATTTAAAACTTCTAGTCGTGGTATAATGTTTCTCCGCAGAAGTTCCAGAAATTTGGCAGCGTTTAGGGTGCCATCGATAAAAAATGGACCAATAAGGGTACCGTCAACTATTCCAGTCCAAACATTAACACTCCTATTGTATTGAGTGTGTGTTAAATTTTGAACGTGCTTGTTTGTACGTGACCAATACCTGTAGGAATTAGCAAAGAAGGATAAGGAGAAAGGAGAGAAAAGTGTTAGATACAAACCGATAATTCTGTTTATTGACAGTGCCATCTAAACAAAACGACGACTCGTCTGTGAAAACTATTTTTTGTAGAATATCTTCATTTTCATTTAGTAAATTAAATACTGTTTCACAAAAATCTGTTCTTTTAATTTTGTCAATAGGAAAAAGCTGCTGGTGAATGGAAAATTTGTAGGGTTTGTATTTATACTTCTTGAAAGTTTTAAGCACAGAGTCTTTCGAAATGCCAAATTGCTGTGCTACTATCCGCGAGGGGGTAATGGGATTTTCTTCTGCATAACATAATATTTGTATTTCTCGTTCTTCTGTTAAAACGGGGCAAGCTTTTCTTCTTTTTTTATGTGAATTTATTACACAACCTTCACCATTAAATTTTTTAATTATGCTATGAATAGTTGCGACAGATGGTATCGGTCTTTCGGGATAACTTACGGAAAACAAATCGCGCACTTGTCTCATACTATTATTGGAATTGTACCAGTTTACAATGGCAATCTTTTCATCTTTTGAGTACATATTGCAAAGCACAAGTTGAAAAACTTTTTAAAAAAACAGTTTTGACTTTTTAATGACATTAATGGCAATTGTTTTATCAGAGGTTGCTTGGATATTATGTTGTAATTGCTTGTAATGCATTCCTATGCATTACCTCTGATAACACAATTGACAAAATTAAATGAACAGATTTTTGTGAAACAGTATTTAATTTACTAAATGAAAATGAAGATATTCTACAAAAAATAGTTTTCACAGACGAGTCATAGTTTTGTTTAGATGGCACTGTCAATAAACAGAATTATTGGTTTGTATCAAACACCTCGCTTCCCTTTCTCCTTATCCTTCTTTTCCAATTCCCACAAGTATTAGTCACGTACAAACAAGCATGTTCAAAATTTAACAGTCCTCTGGAACTTCTGCGGAGAAACATTATACCACGACTAGAAGTTTTAAATATTGAGAACCCATGGTTTCAAAAGGATGGCCCTCCATCACATTCCACGCGCCCTATTACACGCTTCCTAACCGAAACATTCCAGGATCGCTGGATTGGAAGATTTGGCCCCATAGTTTGGCCACCTCGGTTCCCAAATTTATCACCAAACGATTTCTTTCTCTGGGGTTATATCCAATCCAAAGTCTACAATAATAGGGTAATAGAGCATACAGAAGAGCTAAAGAATAGAATACTTACCGCCTGCAACGAAATAAATCCAAATTTTTTAAGAAATAGTGTACAAGGATTTTACAATCGGTTAGCATATTGTTTGGAACAGGAGGGTGGTCACTTTGAACATTTGTTAAAGTAATTTAAATAAAAGTTTCTGTTTAAACTTGCTATTTGGATGTAATTATACTTAACCTAAAACTAAATAATTTCAGTTGTGTCAAAAGAATGTACAATAAAAAAAACACCAGCTACCAGCAGACCTGCAAGTTTGGTTGCCTACCCAGCGACAATGTTTGCGACATGATTGTAATCCTTGACAATAATTATCGACACGAATATTCATTAATTAATCATAATAAAGGCATAAAGTCCTCACTGATGCCAAAGACAGCTTCAGGTCAGGTCAGGATCTGCAGCTGTCTTGGCAAAAACTTTGAAAAAAAAACACAGTTTTGACACTTTCTAATGACACTACGAATAGCAATTGTTTTATAGGTTGCTTGGATATGTTTTAATTGCTCGCAATGCATTGACTTGGCTTTTTTAAAACTGAACATAGGGAATGTCAATAGTCCTATGTTCAGTGAAATAAAATTCTCACTGTATATCTATCGACTGTATTTTCTAGATGCATTGTAGACCACTAAATGTCCGCAACTTAGATTGTATATACGACGTCTAAGTTATACTATTTTTAGATGTTCTAATAAGACTGCAAATCTGCAGCTGCTTAGGACCTATATCTGATGTCTAAGCTATACTATTTTTAGATGTTCTTATAGACTACAAATTTGCATTTGCGTAGACGGAATATCCGACGTCTAAGTTATACTATTTTTAGATGTTCTAATAGACTACAAATTTGCATTTGCATAGACGGTATATCAGACGTCATGTTAAAAATAATACGTACAATAATCTGTATAATTTTTATTAAAAAAGTCAAATGGAATCTTAACAGTACTCAATACTTATAAAATACATCAAATTATGTTTGATTTTTTTGGTGTCGTTGGGGTGTCGTCTCACGGTTCCACCTACTATTATAGCCAGTCTGTTTTTCTGGAAATTAAATATTTCTTATTAGAGTATAAAATAAGAATTTTTTACAATCTCAAATATAGAGAGGGTGTTCAAAAAGTAAATATTATTGATATAATAATAACACTTACCTTAGCAAGTCTACAACAATAACTTTTTGCTGTTATATATATTATATTATAAATCCAAAAACTAGATACCCAAAGCAGTAGAGATACTTCTGGTAGTTCTACAAACGAACTGAGTACCGAACAATAACGGTAATTCAACAATAACTACCCCCTGCCCCCATCCAAAGTTCACGAACAGGCCGCATGCCCATCACGTGGGTGCAGGGTTGCAATATAGGGGGTTTATTGAGAAAGGAGATGTCCTTTATGATTATGTTTATTATTGGAACGTTATTGTTATTTCAATATGAATACAAGTAAAAATACAAACAGGTACCGACAGGCAAATGCCGAGGAGTCGGAGTCGGAAAACCCTGATCTTTTCCAGGAAAAATACTAATCTCCAAAAGTCCCTCAGGCAAGGTTAATTGAAAATGTTTGGTGCATGTATGATAATTAAAGTTTGAAAAGACTTCCGCCAGCAGAAATATTATTTCTGTTATTTTTACTGGAGGCGATTGGAGTGTCAAAATTCTTACTTTAGATAACATTAAAAAAAAAGCCAGTCTCGGTGGATTAGTGGTTTGCATGTTTGCTTCATAATCCAAAGATCGCAGGTTCGATCCCCGGCCGAACTGGTAATTTTTCATAGCGGAGAAAAATTTAAAACATGCCTTCTTTTCGGATAGGAAGTAAAACTGTAGGTCCCGTGTCAATGCGATGTTTGGCACGATAAAGATCCCTACTGGGGGTGGAATTCCCCCAGATTCGGCTAAATTCTAGTAGGGTCGGCCAAATGATCATAGTAATCGGTGCCATGGGGTACGACGGATGCTCCGCCATCCTGATTCCTCGCCCAAACACAAACAAACAAATTAAAAAAAATAAAATTAAAAAATAAAGATTATCATTATTTATGGAACCATTTTTAAGCAAGGGTAGACTTTTTATCAGGTTAATTTTAAGCATAATTAACAAATTTTTGAAAATTCTAGATAATGTCTAATACATGTCTAAAACATATAGCTTTATAGACCAATAAAGTAGCATGTTTAAACTACATCTATTAAATGTAAGACAATAGACTCAGTTCTGATTCATCTAACTTAGATTGTAAATAGATGGTATATATTTTAGCATGTGTTTTCGGTCAAAAAGTTCATCATTCATCAATTAGACGCATTTCAGATAACATTAAAAAAATTTTTTTATGAAAAATTAACATTATTTTCCCTAACAAACTATTTTTAAGCAAGAGTCTAAACTTTTATCAGGTTAATTTAAAGCATAATAACACCTTCTTGAAAATTATAGATAATGTCTATAACATGTCTAAAAGATATAGCGTTATAGACAGAATAAATTACTGTGTCTAAACTACATCTATTAGATGTAAGATAGTAGATGAAATTTAGATGAGGTAGATGGTAGATAGATGGTCTATAGATCACTATGTGTTTCTTGGGATGTTATTTGTTAGGGTTTCAAGCGTGTTATATATATAAAGCGATGATGTATTTCAATGGATTTTATTGCTTCAGTTGCTTTTTAAGTCTAAGACGGCTATGGAAGCTGCTGCAGCGCTGTATTTCCAGCGGTGTTGGAAGCACTCATAAGCTCCTTATAAAATAATATACTATTATCTGCCGCTCGTAGCGGTAATAAAATACTTCACTGTCGCTATGAGATAAACGCCAAAAAAGACAGGCTGTTTTACCTTGACAGCTGTGTCTCAAAATGTCATGTTTTTCGACGTTTGAAATAAATAAATAAATTTCCGAATTGAACATATGAACATCTATAAAAAAACAAGTTAATTACTATGGTAACGGTTTGTCGAATTCAAAATATGAACATCTATTATAAAAAACGAGTGTCTATGGTAACCGAATAGCAAATAATTATTTAGTTGGTTTATTTTATTTAAATCCGGTAGAAATGGTCATTTGTATACCAAGACACTAAACTTTACTTTTTTACCACGAATATGGAGATAATGAGTGATAAAAAATCAACTTTAGTTTTAGTTAGATAAAGTAAAACTTTACGAACTATTTCGGAAAAAATGTATTTCATACTGTGTTAGTATTACAGTAGTGAATGAGTAAAGTGTTGTTATAACAACTTACCGGACTGAAAAAATAAAGCTATTGAATTTAATATGAAAACAGATTTTCTTTTCCTACCATTTCGTTGCTAACATTACTATAAATAAGGTTATGAGATTATCCTTGATCATTTACTTAAAATTAGTACTCTTTAATTAAAATTGTAAAACAGCATGAAATAAAATTTTGCAGAGACTCGCTTCGGTATTCCAGACTCGGCTTCATCGTCTACTCCTCCAGAAACATCAACTTGCTACTGTAAAATCTTATTTAGCGGACTTATAATGTAAGAGTTATTTATTTCATACTGTGTCACATTTGTCAGTTTTACGTCAAACTTTTTAGTCCAGAACATGCGATTTTACGGTCTAGTATGCTTGTAATAGTATATTGAAACACGAGTTTTGTAAAACTCTTATTTCGATACGAGTCCAGTTTGCAGCACGACTGCCGTAGGCAGGAGTGCCTGTAAAGGACGAGTGCTCGGAAGTTTTACAAAACGAATTTTTCATGTTATTTTTCCTAATTTGCAAATAAAATAGCTTTTTAATACAAATAAAATCAATTTTGCTAATTTAGGGAATTTTGCAACGGTTGGTGACACTTTTATTTCAAAGCCTCCATTTAAAACAAAATTTTAAATTTGAATCAAGTAGACTCACTATAAATGTCATTTTTTGCAAGTTAAATTCGTTGAAGTGCAAAATTAGTTAGAAGATGAATTCAGAAATTTCTTGCAGCCCACCAGAAATACGGCAAATTGCAGAAAATAGTATGCTAAATTTATTGCCCGTGAAATCTCATGGCAAATATAAAAAATAATTTCAACATTTTCAAAAATGGTGTGCCGAGAATGGGATAAATGGGATATCAGAAAATGTTCTGTTAGCATACTTCAATATGCAACGAGACAAATATAAACCATCTACGTTATGGAGCAGGTATTCAATGCTGCGAACATGCCTGAATGTCCATAAAAATGTGGATATTTCCACTTATAAAAAACTTCAAGCCCTATTAAAACGCTCTTCACAGGGATATGTCCCTAAAAAATCAGAAATTCTTGAGGAGAATGATATAAAAAGATTCATAGCGGAAGCCGATAATAGAAAATACCTGGCTATGAAGGTAGGTTTCAAATTTTGCTTTTCAAGTGTCACTATAGGTTTACATTGTAGGTTATCCTTATAATGGGGTACAACGGCGCCTGTAGGCGAGATGAACTTACAAATATGTCCCTGAATGATCTAGATTTTAAATCAAATTCCATTCTCGTAAATATACCTAAAACAAAAAACTATGTTCCTAGGATGTTTGCCATAACAGACAAAAACTGGATCAAATTGATTAAAAAGTATAACAGTCTCCGTCCTAAGACTGTTAAACATGACCGCTTCTTTTTAACCTACCGCAACGGTTTATGTATTAATAGTCCCATTGGTATTAATACCATGGGAAAGATTTCGAAAGAAATTGCTACCTTTCTTCAGCTCCCAGATCCTCACCTATTCACAGGCCATTGCTTTCGGAGATCGAGTGCTACGCATGTAGCAAACAGTGGCGGTGATCTTTTGACGATTAAACGCTTTGGAGGATGGAAAAGCTCAGCAGTTGCTGAGGGTTATGTTGATTCATCTTTAAGCAACAAAATTGAAGTTTCAAAAATGTTTGTCCAGGAAACAAACGTTGAACTCCCTGGCTGTTCCACGATCACTAATTCAAATGACTCTGAAACAGTATTACAGAGAACAGAGAGCACTCCAGCACAAAACGGCCAAGTCACTGTTGGGGGGAATAATACCCATGAAGAGAATGTTTCCTCAACTCACGGTATAATTATCAACTCCACTGATAGTTCTACTGTCAACATAAATGTTTATAATAATTGTACTTTTGCAAATAGTAATTAAAACTTAAATTCAATGATTCCAACGATTTCTCTGTTGTCTGGCTTGCAGCCATAACCTGTAACCACAAACTCATACTGACATCTGACATCCTGTACAATTTATGTCAGTATGTTACCAACCGAAAAAAAGTCCCTAGATTTCGGGTTTGGGAATGGTTCATTTCCACACCCAAAATGGATGCGGAAATAGCTTTGTTAACACAGCAAATTAGGAAAAAAATTTTACAGGACTTGTGACTGTAAAAAATTTTACCGGACGCAAATACAATCAATCAAGTGGACAATGTTTTAGTACGTAATCAGTTACCATGGAAACTCGTTCTTCATAGATGTCTATATTTTGCATTCGGAAATTTATTTTATATAATTTTTCTTAAATTAAACCAATATTCCAATAATTGCAGTATGAAATAAAACGCATTACGTCATACGTCCTGGAAATGGTCTTACAGTCTCGTTTCGATGTTCCGGACTTGGCTCCTTCGTCGCCTTGTCCGTAACATCTTACTCGACTGTAAAATTCCATTTCCAGGACTTATAACGTAAATTACTATTACGTTATAAGTCCTGAAAATGGAAATTTACAGTCGAGTAAGATACAAGGCGACGAAGGAGCCGAGTCCGGAACATCGAAACGAGACTGCAAGAACATTCCCAGGACGTATGACGTAATGCGTTTTATTTCATACTGCAATTATTGGATTATTGGTTTAATTTAAAAAAAAATTATATAAAATAAATTTCCGAATTTAAAATTTGGACATCTAGTTATGAACAACGAGCATTTATGGCAACTATTAGTCGAATTCACATTAAACTATAACTGAATACTAAAGCATTGTTCAGTTGATTTATTTTATTTGAGTCCGGTAAAAAATTTTACAGACATACTAGACCGTAAAACCGCATTTTCCGGACTGTAATCGCTACCGTAAACATGGATAATATGATACAGTATGAAATAAATAACTATGGCCGTACTCAGTTCCGTAAAGTCACATTTACCGGATTATAATTGTTAACGTAAATGGATATTACGATACAGTATGACATAAAATATCTAACTTAGGTTTATTATAATTATAAGTAGGTATAGGATTTGTATGCACTTAAAAATGCTGAAATATGCATGCACTTATGCACTATAAAAACGTGAAATATGCACTTAAATATGCACTTAAAAATCATGAAATATGCGTTTATTAGAAATTTTTATATATGCATATATGCATATATTGCATATATGCATATATGCAATATATGCAATATATGCACTTTCATTATTAAAAAAAACACCTGTTTCGCGTCATTTACATTTTATTTACAGAAATTATTTTAATTAGACATCCTATGCAATAATTTAATTAATTATATTTTCTAAACATAGAGCGTTACAGTTCACAATGACGTACATTTTTAAATTTTCAAAAGTAAACATATGCCTATTATCCCTAAATATTGTTTTATATTTTGAGAAACTCCGTTCCACATCGCAAGACGTAATTGGGGCATACTTAAAATTGTTTAATTCTACAAGCGATTAATGTTTTAGCTCGTCTAAAATGTCTTGGCCAGATAATGCATCGTTTATGCTTTTAATTAAGTGAAAACCAGGATTTTTGTCTATAATGGATTTAAATTTTTGTTTTATAGTCAAACCCTTTGGCCCTTTTACTTTATTCAAAGAAACACCTAACAATTTTACATGCTGAAGAGATTTATCTAATGAATTTCCCTGACTTTTTAATTTCTCAATTACTTTAGCTAAACGCAAAAAATTTGTCAAAACAAACAATAATTCTGCCCTCACCTCCTTAGTATTAAAAGCATCCTGTGCGCTTTGTATCCATAGTGCATCGTGTTTATTAAGTTTGTTTACAAATGCTTTAATAATATCAAAATAAGCTGCATAATATTCTGATGCAGAAAGCCAAGTACCTCACCTTGTTATTACAGGCTCAGGTGGGAGAGGCACTTCTTGAGCAGTTTCCCTAAATATTTGTATGCGATATGGAGCTTTACAAACAATTTTTTTTACATCTGAAATTATAGAGTTTGCGTTAGGATATATTTCTCGCACTTTTTCCGCAACTCTATGCATTGCATGGGCAAGACAAGTTAAGTGGATCATTTTTTCGTACAGAAGTTGTAAGCCTGCTCCAGCCTTGATCATGTACGGTGCCGCGTCGGTGACGAACAGGAGTACTTTGTTGTACTGTATGCCGTCCGGCCATAAAATAGCCATCGAATCATTAAACAATTTTGCCACAGAACAATGATTGGTGCTCTTGAAAACGTCCATTGCTAATAGATAGGATTTGGGATTGTTCTCCGAATTTAAAACGCCAATTATAACGTTAGCTACGTATCTGAAAACAAAAATTTGATTTTTATTTTATCGAACTACATAATTAGTCGGTTACAAACAATTAGCGCAAAACAGTTATTTAAAAAATTATATTTTAATCAAGCAAAAATATTGTTGTGATTAAATATGTAACTAACAAAATAGAAAATAAAACGTCCGTAAATTGCTCTGCTGTCTTTAATTAGTTAAATTTTACTAACAAAACGAAGGAAATGAAGTCTCTACGCACCTTCCAGTAGTGTCAGTAGATTTGTCAATGGAAACCCATATGTTGATTTATGGTCTCTTCGTATAAACGAGGTAAATAATTTTTCCTGAGTGTAGACTCGTCGGGTATTGGCATTTTTGAAATTTCTTCCAGAAAATTACGAAATGCTGAGTGATTAATTTTATTTAACGGGATATCTGCAGCCACTAATGCACTACATAGTTTTTTATTAAATTCGATCGATTTGCTGGACTCACCGCGCGAATTATTAAGGTACCCCGGTAACAATGTATGTTTTTTGATTTCAGGGCAACACACTTTTGATGTCGAACCGTGTTCAGATGTTGTGTAACTTAAAAGCGTTTCGTTGCAGCCACTTTATCGTCGCACACTGTACAATACAACACCTTATCGTCAGTTGTAAGAACACTGAATTCCTTAACATAACTTCGAAGTGTAACAGACACAGACCGTTTTTCTTTGCCCATCTTTACACTCTAAAATTTCAAACTAAAATGCAGTTTGCAATTTCTGAACTGTCTTAATTGAAAGTACAAGATTAGTAAACAAAAGCACAGGCAAATTTTTCTATGAACAGGAAGTTGTCAAAGGGTCTTTGGAACTTCCTAATACCTATTTATCACAATACCGCAAGATGTAAGTATTTAAATTTTAGTTGAAACTTTTTCTTTCTTAGAAAATATTAACAAGTACACAGATGGTTAAGGCAGTAAAATTTTAAAGCCTAGTATTTAACAATAAGCTTAAATTATGGGTTTCCCCTAGACTCAACTAAGCCGCCCTTGGTTGGTTGTCTAAAATGCTAAAATTATTTAAAAAATATTAGAAATTTCATAATTAAAGCATGTAAAACGCTCAAAAAGTGGTAAAATATGCACCGTCGTTCAAAAATGCTAAAATATGCATGCATTTATAAAAAACACCTAAATATGCATTTATATGCACTTTCAAATTGACATATGTGATTCATATGTGGCTTAAACATGTAGAAATATAACTCTACATATGTTTGCTATAAGCAGAAAAAACATGCAAATGCATAGAAATCCTATACCTAATTATTAGAATATTTGTATTTTTGTTTAATTTAAATATGTTCTCCTAATAAAGTCGATTTATTATTATTATTATAACTTGTGAGAACATCACCTATAAACAGAACCTAGTCACTGACATTCAAATCTGTCAATACGGCGGACGCGAGAGGTTTCTGTCAAATGAACAGTGCATTGTACCGTCTGGCCATTGTAACGAAGTTACAGAATTTTAATTAATTATTACGGGTAAAATAGTGAATATAGCTATCAGCTGTACAATCTCAAACGCTTGGATAAGCGGTCGACTCTAGCGAGAGCACGCGTCCCTTCCCTAACCGATATTTGGCGTGCGCCGCTCTGTTTCACTCTTACCATTTCCCCCACGCTCCGAGAACACCTATATAACGAGGTACTGTCGCTCGATTTATTCAGTCCGCGTCCAGAATTCATCACAGTACCGACCAGGAGCAGACCAGCCGCCGCCCCAGAGGGAATATAAGAGTAAGTCCTTTTGTCGTAAGTTCCGATTCCGTTTTCCGCCCCGATTTCATCCCTTACCCTTTCCGAGACTGCATGTTAACCTGGGAGTCTCATCCTTTCATCCCTCACCCCTTTCCGAGACTTCACTGCGTGTTAACCTGGGAGTTTCATCCTTTTACCCCTCACCCCTTTCCGAGGCTTCACTGTGTGTTAACCGGGTAGCCTCATCCTTGCCCCTTCCGAGACCTCACTGTGTGTTAACCTGGGGGTCTCTTTCCGTCCTCCCTTTCGTCCGGCCCGGACGACCATTACCCGACATACCGTATCACGACCCCATATCCCGAACCCATATTTGCACGCTTGTTTGTTATTGCACGTCGTATTGCACCCTGCTTGTTGTGATGGTCGTAGACTTTTAGGTATAGAGATTGAAGCTTGTTGGAGGGTTAGAGTTTTCGTATTAATAAATATTATTAGTTTTGGTAATCGTGTATTTTATTTGTTAACTTGAATACCCTCTTATTTTGTGGGAGCTTTAGGAGCAGGTAAAGTGATCCAGACTGGACCGGCCTCAACAACCCCAGCAGTTCCCTGAATTATCTTTTCTCCACTAGCAGTTATCCGGATCCGTGGAGCATACCACGTTAAAATAACTGGCGCCCGAGAGTACCGCCGAGCACCGAAAGCACACAAGCGCCATTACGTAAGCGGGCCCCTTATAAATTTGGCGTCCAAGTAGAGACGTTTACCGAGACACCCCAAACCGCCTTACACTATCATAATGAATACAATTCTCTATCGATCGTATTTACAATTCGTATGACAAAATCTAGTCATCAACTACAGTATCAAATTTATTATTGTCAAAAACTACAGGCTAAACTATACATTGCAAATGCAATATTTGAATTTAAATAAAGAGGTGTTGGATAAAACATTGTATGGCACATGTAAGTTAAGGATATTATACACTCAGAAAAATTAACCAACATGGGCCTTGGACCATAAATAACTATTCCGGTCAGGCGATTATGACCTATTTAGCGGCCTGGTTTTAGAGCGTAAATTGTTAAATTAAAGCAACCCCTTGTACTACCCTTGTTTACGCCGTCTCCATAGTATTAAAAGTAATTATAGACCACTGCACCTACCTACTTGAAGTTTTGCACTTTTCAAATTATTTTTATTTTAAATTAAATATTAATTTAAACTTAGACCGGACGTAAACTAAAGTATGCATTTCGTGCTTAATCGTTCTTTATCGTCATAGCGGTTTCAGCTCTCGCCTTAGGCACGAACTGACTCTACGGGCTCTACGCCACTCAATTAGGCCCTTAATACATAATATACTATTATTCACATAATGCACATAAATCATATTGCAATATGTACATTTCATATGTTCTAAAACCTTGGAAAGTAAGCTATTGCTATAGCACCACCAAAGTGGTTAACAATTTCCTTTACATGTCTGTAAAACTGACATGTAAAGTTATGGCCAACTTTTTTTTTCTGAATAATTTAAAACAGGACGTTTTATCCGATTTAAATTTAAGTTTTTATAAATATATTTAACGCTAAAAACATATTTTTTTATTTAATATTAGTTTTATTTTTATTTTCCCTATTTTATATTTAATAATTACAATGGAATTAATTAATTTCTAATTTTGAAATACTGAGCGCATACATTGCCATCTAGCGGCGAAGAATGAAACCTTACTTAAAGTTTCTTTTGGTCGATAGATGGCTCTGATTGAAATTATGACAGTTTATAAAAAATTTATTTTAAAATTTAAAATTACTTTTTATTTTGATTATCTTAAGTCTAATTATTGTGAATAAAATAGTATACATGTTTCGTTGGTAAGGTTTCCACGCCTCGCGATATTGTTTGACCTCGACGTACCGTCTCGTTCAAACAATTATCGCTTGGCTTGTAAAGATATCCTTTACCAACTCAACATGTAATATACTATTAGCCAACATCTTGAAATAAAAAGAACTCTTTCTTGGTTGAAGTTTATTCATTAGTGAGTAGAAAAAAACTTGTTACTCGCTGTAGAATGGTGATTGGCTACTATTGTAGGTAGCAACCAATCACAAGCTTACATTTGCTAATATTAATAATTTCCAGTCATTAGGCTAGTGTCCGTTGGGAGTCAGCTTTGAACGTGTTTATTGCTTCATTAGTGTCAACTATTGCAAGTTGCCGGCGACGCGTAATGTAATCGTATACATTGAGGTTATGTACGGCTGGTGGTTTTTCTTACGGTAATTTTATTGTTTGTGTATAATGGAAGAAGCAGCAATACTCGAATAATAATTAATAATGTTACCATCGCCTCCACAACTCATATTTCGATATATCCTGTATATTTGTTTGTAAAAGAAATTAAACAACGAAAATACGACAGCAAAACAAACCATTTGGCTGCAACAGTAATATTATTATTGTTTGAAGTTAGAATGACAATCGATGAACGCCGACAGCAAATAAAACCGCGCTGTATAATTTACTAAGCAGTTGACACTGTTGACAGCGCGCACACTTAACAGCAGCGTTCAGCGAAGCGTTGTCAGTCAACAGTCTCAACGGTTGCGTTCGCTAGACGCGCCCATTGTTATTTATAGGTTGCAATTTGATTTTTTTGCAGAGTGCTCGAAGATTTGTTCCTGTATAAAAACTAAATGTCCTGGAGAATGTAGTATAACTATGTAATATTTCTCGTGATCTTAACTTCGCTAATAGGGTTTTTCAATTGAGGCGGGTCAATGTTGGCAGTCTGTGGCGGCCATGTTGTTTTGGTGGCGTCTGTCTAATCTGTTTATTATTCAGTCACTGATGCCAAATCACCAGGGCAAGTTACACGCTTGAGCAGCACGTCCAAATGATAAAACTTTATTATCAATATGAGTGTTCGTTAGTGCAAAGTTGTGCGCGTTGCACCCATTTTACGGCAGACGCGGTGGCCTTTCAAAGTCGACTCTCCAACGTTTGGTGCGCAAATCTGAGGCGACAGGTTCGGTAGAAATCAGCCAATACCCGTAAGTCAGAGGAACGCCAGATCGGCGGACAATATAGCCGCAGTCCGTGAAAGTGTGCAGGAGAACCCGAGGCAGTCAATTTCTCGCCGTGCACAAGATCTCGGCGTTTCGCAGACTTCAACTTGGCGAATCTTACGTCGGGACTTCGGAGCTCAAAGTTAATGACCATAGACGGCAACCAATTTTGGCAGAAAAATCATCTTCACCAACGAGGCGCATTTCTGGATGAATGGCTATGTCAACAAGCAAAATTGCCGTATATGGGACGACGCCAACCCACACGAGGTTTACCAGGTGGCAATGCATCCACAAAAGGTTACTGTTTGGTGCGGATTTTGGACCGGCAGTGTCGTTGGTCCGTACTTTTTTGAAAACAATGTTGGTGAGGCCATCACCGTCAACGGCAAGCGCTACAGAACGATGATAACCGATTTCTTTTGGCCCATATTGAACGACATGAACGTATACGACATGTGGTTCCAGCAGGCCGGCGCTACGTGCCACACAGCGAATGCCACGATGGACATTATGCCACCAAGACCATGCGATTTGACCCCGCTAGACTTTTTCTTGTGAGGTTTCCTGAAGTGAAGCCGCAATCGACCGATGCCCTTAAAGTCAACATAACTAGGGCCATCTCTCAAATTCAGCCGGATTTATGAGGCAGTCTTTGAAAATTGGACCACTCGGATCCGTGCCACCGTGAGAAGTCGCGGCGAACATTCGAATGATTTTATATTCCATACATAATGGCATACATGGGCCTTTCAAATAAAAAAAAATTCGTTAATATTTCACACACAGCTTGTTTTATTCCACTTGAACATCGACCCGCCCTTGTTGGAAAATCCTTAGAATATCAAGCAGAACATGTAGTTTGCGTGAGTATTTATGGCTTTGATCACTAATAATTACAATTTTTGAAAAAAGTTAAAATTTCCTTAAGCGGTACGTTTTTTTCTGAAGCTAATTAAATCAGTTTTCATATTGCTAAGATAAAAAAATGATTTCAATGCTCATGAGTTCTGTAAAGGCAGACTTCTTCAAAAGTATTGTAATGAGCGCGGTCAGCCCTTTGAACTCCGCCGGCTAAAGTTCGAGAATGCGTAACCCAACAACATCTGCCCGCGTGGTTCGCCGGCGCCGGTATGTGTGATTTATCAGTGTGAGTCATAGACGGCGCGAGAAATCAATAGACCTTCTAGAAGAATCTGTGCATTTTCTAGAAGAATGTACGGTATATAAACGCCGGGTTACACGGAAGGGGATTCAATGAGTGAACCGCGAGCAATCAGACATGTTAGTAGACGCAAGTGGTAATAGATAAATATCTGAGTGTGTACGAAATAAATATTGGGATCGAATATAAATAATAGTTAATAGTTAGTTTATAATTGTGTTTTGTAAATTAGTTAAGATTGAATTAGTGTGTGTTAAGTGTGAATGTTTTCTCTTTATTAATAGATGATTTAAACAGCATTTTGTTATTATTTAAAAAGAACGTTGCAGTATTATTAGAAAACTAAAGATTGATAAAGATATTTCTCGTCGATATGCAAAACCTCAGTACACTGCGCAGTGCTGTTGGATGGGTATTGTAAATTGTCTATAATATTTCAATAGCACAAAAACTTTGTGCAGATTGATAGTGAGTCACATTCTGATCAGAGCCATATTATGAATGACATCTCGAACAGCACATTCTATAGATTCTGAAAGATGTGTGGTTTTCAATTTTGCTCTTTTTATATGATTTTATTTTGTAAATTCCGTACCCGTATCCCTGTTTCCATGTTTATCAGCACTTACACATACGGCGCCTTTATCTAATAGGCCCGAGAGCTCCGGGCCTAGGGCTGCAAATTTTGTAGAGCGGTAAAGTTCGGATCGATTTAGATGTTTAAATAAAAAATTCCATGAGATTTATGGAAATTTTATAATAATTGGAAAGCGTCAATATTCATACTTCACAAAAGGCTTTGACCTGAAACTAACCAAATACATTTCAACTAATGTTAAATAAGTACACATATTGATAGACGTCAATGGTAGCAACAGAACCAAAGAGTGAAGCGAGATTATTTTATTGTTTTTTACAGGAACTATTAGCCCCTTTGGGCCACTCAGTAAAATAAACACGTATTTTACTGTGGAAGTGCAAAATCTTTTCAACATTTTAGATAATTCCTTTATTCGTTTACTAATTTTTGTTCAGTTATCTCAGTTGTGCATAATTTTACTTTCGCTGGATTAGTAACTTTTGGAAATTTGAATTTTTTTACATTAGTAAGTTTTGCCTTTTGCATAAATTGCATTTACGTGTGTAGTAAATCTATAAAATTAAATATAAATTTAATATTTTATGTACATAAAATATCGAATTAGTATATTAGATCTTGGAATATTAAAATGAATTCGTGGACATTTAAAAAGGGTGAAATAATTCTTGGAATTATTCTATAGTAGTATTCTTTTGAAAGAATGTATCCCACATTTTTTTACTAACCTTCATTAATTGTTCTGGAATATTCAAATTAATTCTTTGAAATTTAAAAAGGGGCAAATAATTCTTGGAACAATTTCTTTTTTTGTTAAACAATTTAACTATTTTATAGTAGTATTTCTATTGAAAGAATTTAACCTACATTGTGCTGGAATATTAAAGTGATTTCGTGGATATCTAAAAACGTGAAAATAATTCTTGAGACACTTTCTTTTTCTATTAAAATCTTAACTATTTTATAGTAGTAGCAAGGGCGTACCCAGCGATGGGCAGCTGTCCTCCACCTACTAAAAAAAATAAAAGATAATAAAGCCCACTTCAAATTGATGCGTCTGTGTTGCAGGACGGGATGCGAATCAGTACGCATTTTTTTAGTGACTAATACAATCAGGTTTGCAATAGTTGTGAGTTTAATTTTGTGAGAAATCACCGTGTTTCACTTTGCCCTCCTTCCTCGAAACTAATATCAGTTACTCCTCTTTAGTTCAGATCCTGAGTATGCCCTTGGCTTTAGCCCCACGAGTTTTGTTAATCGAACCTGTTGCAACTTTAAATTCTTAAACTTAAAATAATTAAATTAAGATAATTCATGTAACACATCAGATGACAAGTAACACCTCGACATTGACTCACGTTTCGGTACATGTAACTGTGGTAGTTCACAAAATAACGAATTCATAGTTAACTTACACGTCAAATTTTACAAAATACCTTTTATTTACAATATGCTTGCCTATTTAATAAATTACATGCAATCATAACAATAACATATTTTTATTAAGGACGTAAATATGAGTGGGCCTCTAGGCGACAAATGACATAATCCGACCCTGTAAACATGTTTTTCTTGCATCCGTTTCAACACCCTCTTCAAAGTAGGTTCACTAATTTTTAAAGCATCCACAACTCGCTTACACACTTGAGCCACTGTGCACTGGTATCAGAGGTCTAAGATTATTTTTTTCTTTTGTAAAATAAACATATAGGTACACTTTTAATTAACTGATCAGCTGATATAACGCAACGTAGCGTCTTGAAAAATAAATCACTCTCGTCGTATGAATTGCAAGTAGTACTGAATTTTATTGTAAAGGTCTACACCTAACGAAAGGGATAGGTAAAATTATTACTTTTCCAAACTTATTAAGTTTGGGATTCTTACGATGATGACTGTCTATTGAAAACAAATGAACCCTGTAGTAATTAGTACTGTAAATATTACATAGATTCGAATGAAAATAAATTTATAGCTTTAAAAAGGATCAAGCGCTTTAATATACGATGACTATTAATTATGACTACTAATGAAGTTATGAACTTGGTGCATTGTACCACGGTTTGACAACATTTTAAGCTATAAACGATAGCTTAACACAGACATTGTTACGGTTCTAAATTCTAAGTTCGTACAAAAAAAACGAACTTTACTATTTTGTCTACTTTCCTATTACGTTTGTCATTCTGACATGTAAAGCTTGGCAAGTATGCTACGGTCTTTCTTTCTCAGATGTATTGCTATTCGCTATTTTTCCTTTGTTTACACATGGAAATTCAAACTCAAAACGAAGTTTTATCAACACTGTATCAATGGCGCGCGGCGAGAATTTAGGCACGGGAAGCAACCAGAATTTTAATTTTAATACACGTAGGTAGAATAAAAAACAACGTTATAGTTATTGAGCTTAAAGTTTTTTTAAAGAAGAACTTTTACATTATTTTTGTAAGCGTTTTAATATTTGTTGTTAAATTTGGAAGTTCTGGTTTTGGTCTGCATTTCTCAACAATTTGTAATTTTTCGCCAAACCTGTATATGCAGAAACTTCTTTATCTAATATAATTTACAAACGGAACAACAAAATCGTCGCGATTCGCATGTATCGGAAGTACTCGAACCTTCTACCGAAGCAGCCGAATTTGCAGTCATTTCGATATAAATGTTGCGTACGCAGCAAAGTATATAATAATAATAATTGCTACAACCTGCAAACCAGCCCCCAGAAGCTATGAAGCTTGTGCGGGAGGGAGGAGATGATTATTATTATTACGTTGAAACAACATAAAAACAAAACCCCACGATGGGCGACATTAAAACACTCTTAAATTCCTCTAAACACAAGACAAAAGTCCCCGATGGACTGTCACTTTAATCTTAATAAAGATTTTTAAATACTTACTGAACTATATGCACCGGCTGAGATCTCTAATTATGCACATATAACTACAGGCATGGGTGTTAACCCCAAAAGCTTCTAATTAATTAATGGACTCAGGAACAAATAATGAAAACATGTTGGGCGCCACCAAAACTGAAAATGTTCTTAGATTTAAAAAAAAAGGTCGGGAAGTTATCAGTTTTGAAACTAACTTCCCATTTAAATTTGACGTTAAGTTAATCATACATTTATCAAGCAATAAAAAAAATCTTACATGACAAAAAACATCAGCAGTTCGTTGACCCTAACCATATCAAACGGTACATTAATTTGAAATCTGTATATTGAAACATAAAAAAACATTGAAATAAAAAATGGAAATACAAAGCACATCATGGTAAAAAAAATTATCATACAAAAAGTTAATTACATTTCGGGATCACAAATAAACTTTACATAAAAACTTAATTAAAAAAATCAATACCTTACAACATTTTCGTAAATCCAGTAACTGCTGACCTTGAAGTTGCGGGAAGATTTCCTTATTTTGTTGAATTTTGAACTATATTGTCTTAATATTAACGAGAATCATTAACATGATTAATTGCAATAGCTTCTGTACAATACTTCCGAACGGAACATTCTCGAAGATCACAACGGTAACGGCACCTTTTAACACTGTTTACTTGAAGGCTGCTTAACAAATTATTAATCGATAACACAAAATTATACTTAATTTTTCGGTAAGACAAGACGGTATTATTTTCTTTGTCAAACTAACAAAACTTTGCGAAATAATCCTAGTATGGATTTATTTCCAAATAACTAAATCGGTACAAAGTAACACTAACTTAAAGTGAGACGAGAACGGTAATACGGAATAAATAATCAAATTTACTAATTCCGAATTAAATACATTTATTAATAAGGGCATACATTTTTTGTAACGACCCTGTTAAAAATAGCCTCGAGGCATCAGCCTCTTCCATGGTGGTCTATTGTGGACTGACTTAACTAAGAAAACTTCAATTTTACAAAGTGACAAATAATTTTTGGGGGGATACTTCAAATTAACCAATAGCGAAGCAACGTGGCTTCCACAAGCCAGCCAAAATTAATATTTTGAAACAAAGAACGTTCACAAAAGTGGGACTTGACCAATAGTTAAAATCTACCGCGTTTACAATAATACGATAGATGGGATCGAAGGTTGTTTATCCAAAGCCTACTAAAAAGCATGTACGAGGAAATCATAAATTAAAGCCAAATGGATTTTATTAATGTGTTTTTCTATGAAACATAGATTATAAACCTGGGAACGTTTTAAAATGATCGTTCGCACCAATGAAAATTTTGCTGATTTTAAAATACTGTTTGTAAATGCACAAAGGTGACTCTTTTATAATTGAAAGAAAACATTATTTAGCTAACGTAATATTTGCAGTTCCGACGCAATTGAATTTGTTAAAACTGCCAGGACCGTACTGGAATTCCTTTATTAATTATACATATGAAATGGCATTTATTAAATTGAAAAAAAAACGTAACGTTACAACGTAGAGAATTATTGATGTTTAAATAAATTGAAATAACAAAATGCTCCAAAATACAGTCTCATTAGCAGATCTTACATTGCTTAAGTAACATTTAACAAACACTAAATCGAACAAATAACCAAATTATAATAAATAAACCATCTGAACACGGAGCACACTAAAAACAACTTGACCTTACGATGTTAACCGTATCACCACAATGCGCCGCTTGCTAACGAAAGCGAGGACGGAGAAGTGCAGTCAGCAACTAAATCAGTACTTACATGCAGTGTATGTATCACATTTGAATCTGTATTAACTTTCCGCGCAAGTTTAATGACCCTAATTAAAAATAGTACCTACTCTAATTATACTTTTTGCTGTACGGAATTGATGGGGAGCTTTAAGTTGATTAAATATTATAAATTTAAATAAACGATAACCATAATTTTATAACAATATCTTTGTTAACATGTTTTTTATTTTTAATAAATTCTTAAGAGGAATATTGCTTCCACTGCTTCCTTGGACCGCACACCACTGCACTGTATACAGTCTTTTTGATTTAAAGCGCCCCGCCTTGTAGCAACTTTATTTTCGATCAGAAATGGTATAAACCGTATATATTATTAAATGGCATAAAATGGTCTATGTTCTGAAATCTTGATGTTGATCTATGTCTCTCTTAGTGGATTTAAATTAAAAACTAAATGAGAATGACAATTTTCTATTCAGACTATGAGTTTTTTCATTTAATTCTCTATGTTCTGATTCAGAAAATCTTGTATTTACTAAATCGAACTTTTTTTAACTACATGATAGGTATTTTTTTTACTGTAATCGATTGAGTATTGTGTTCTCTTTTCATCCATAATAAATATTCGTACTCTTACATTTTCATTTTCAACATTTTCAAGAAAAACGTGAATAATGATTTACGACTAGTAGGCTTTGATTTTTAGTTCTCCAAGTAATAAAACAGAATTATCTAACAAGCTTAGGTAAATAACGAAACTTTAGTTTTTCCAGTGACATATTTACAATTTCTTTCAGGGTGAGGGAGGGATTTCTGTAAAAATTCCGAATCAAAATACTTAGATTTTTACATAACATAGATTTTTAACATAAATAACCTGGACTATTAAAAAACTTCGGGGGTGGCTCCATCCAGTTAGCTCCCTAAAATAAATATGCCACTGAGTTATTCTGATCGTCTTTAATCTCCAATTAGGGAAAATGCAGAACAAAACAATACCAAAATAGGAAATCAATAGAATAAATTGAACTTATTTTAGAATTTCACTCATAGATAGAGCCGCAATAGGGAATTATTGATGTATTTTTTACCATGCCAGAAAGTATTAGCTTATCCCATCGAATACGAGAAACAACAATATGCCCATAAGAAATTTGCATCTCAGTCGCCCTGCAGAGGGCGCTCGTTTAAAATCTTTCGGGCGGTCTGGCACCCACGCACGACTGTCCAATGTTTCTGGCAGTTATGGTTTGGTATTCTTTGATATCCTTGGTATCCTTTATTTATGTATATTAAATAATACACTTCAAAAATAAATAGCATCATTTACACAGTAGCTCTCGTGGCCAAATCAAAGCTTAACTCTGATATCCTTCATGTTCTATTTCATTGGTTTATCTTATCATATTGATAACGAAGAACAAGGATGTGATTATAAGAAATTTGTATTTCGGTCGCCCTGTAGAGAGCGCTCGTTTAAAGTCTTTCGGGCGATCTGGCATCCATGCGCGTCTTTCCAATGTTTCTGCCAATGATGGTTTGGTATCCCTTATGATGCAAAAAGTTAGAAAAAATAATCAAGTGGTAAAAAGTATGTCACGTGATCCTTCCACTAATGCAATGTTAAAGGCCGTCTGACACCCTCACCCGACTACCTAATGATTCTGGCAGTGGTATCTTGGTATTCATTATGATTCCAAAGATACCCAACCATAATTGCCAGAAACATTGGAAAGTCGCGCGTGGGTGCCAGACCGCCCGAAAAATTTTAAACGAGCGCCTTCTGCAGGGCGACTGTCAGATGCAAATTTCTCATGACCAGATTCGTGTTCTTTGTGTATTTGATATGATGAGATTAATACTTTCTGGCATGGTAAGAAATACAACAATAGTTTCCTATTGCGGTTCTTTATCCATTAGTGGAATTTTAAAATAGGGTTTTTAATTTATTCTATTCATTATTATTTATTTTGTACTGTCACAGTGGCACTCAGTGGCGTATTTAGGAGGGTTAACGGAATGGAGCCACACCCCGAATTCTTTTTAATTGTCCAGGTCATTTATGCCAAAGTCTAGGTTATGTGAAAATATAAACATTTTGATTCGGAATTTATATAAAGTAAGCACCCCCCGAAAAAAAATTGTAAATACGCCACTGGAAGTACTAAAGTTTCGTTATTTACCTAAGCTTGCTAGATAATTCTTTTTATTAATTGGAGTACCAGAAATCAAAGCCTACTAGACGTAAATCTTATATAAGTAATAATGACGTATAACAATATAATTAATACTTTTCTAGGTTAAGGTAGATACATCAGCGAATCTTGTTGTTCTTGAAAACTGATCTGTTTTCTACTTTTTAGGATAAACAAAAACAAATAATTTAAAATTAGCGAAAATGCTTGAAAAACTTAACATTAATACTAAATATCACAATTTACATTGTTTTTGAGTCTGAAAGCAAGGCTGAGAAACTTGGATAGAAATATTTATTGTTGAAACTATAGCAATCGGGGCCGACATTTCGCTGAAAGCAAATACATAGTATCCTAATGCAATGGATATACACCTACAATCTACATAGTAAAAAATATGTCATTTATCAATTAAGCTATATTAAAAAGAACAATTATTACATTTGAATTTTATTTATTTTCAACAATTCCATCATTAGTATTGTTGTTATTATTATTTTTATTCTTCTGTTGTGTTCTTGTTTCTTTTAGTTGTGGTACGATAAGTTTCTGAAGTTGCGAAACTGGCATTTCCACAGAAAGGTATAGAATTACAGCAAATATAAACGATAGTGCCACATCACTGAATGATTGGAGCAACTAAAAATTATTATTACAAAGTAACTTACAGTCAGATTAAAACCAAACATAAAAAATACTTACAAGTCCAGACTGGCTTATATAATTAGGTGTTCTTATTGTACCAGCTCTCATACGTAGTAAAGCACAGTGTACTATATATGCGGAATATGACAACCTTCCAAAAGCTTGCATTGGTAACCAGGTCAACACATCGCGTACGAGCCCTTTAGGAAAACATAAGACGATTAAATAAATAATTTTAGAAATAAATAAAACAGATATTAAAATAGAAGAATCAATAGAACAAATAGAGAAAACAATTGATTTTTCGTAAGCACTTTTTAAAAATATAAATGTGTTTATAAAAAAGTCATACAATTCTATGTAATATATAATATACTGTAACGTTCTTTTTAAATAATACTAAAAGTGCTGTTTAATCGCCCATTAACAAAGGAAAACATTTACATTAACACTAATTACAAACACTATAATTATAAACTGTAACCAACTAAAACTACACTATTTACAGACTATTTATTTACAATATTTATCTTTAATAATATATAAATCTTTACTACACGTTTATATTCAACTAATCTACGATACGCGTATTCATTTAACTCGTTGACTAAATGAATAATCCCCTCCCTGCACGGCGGCGCTTTATATACTGTATACAAGATTTCTGGAACGCGGTAGATTAGATTGGTGTATTGTGTATCGTCCAGCTGCTGATGAGTTATACGTTGGGCTGCTGATGAGTCATACGTTCAGCTGCTGAGGAGTCATACGTTTAGCTGCTGATGAGTCATACGTTCAGCTGCTGATGAGTCATACTTTCCGCGTCGATCTAGAATGTTTACCGGCAGCGTGTAGGGGTTAATCTCCTTCATTACAATATCCAACCAAGAGATAGAGTAATAGAACTTCGCGTGCGCTTGTTCTTTCAAAATGCTGGTTTCCCATTGGTGAACCAAACCACGCTAAAGACGCAAGCCAACCTGGTTTACATCAACGCAATTATCAAACAACAAACGTGAATTAGATTAGAATTGGTAAGTACAGTGAGTCCCAGGTGTCTATAAAACATGTAATTTTGTTTTTGGAGAAACGTCAATTATTCAAACTTCAAAAGCAATATTTGGAGATTTGTTTATGTACATTTTTTTATAATTATTTATTAAATTATTTTTTGTGTAGACAATTCGTAAAAACTCTGTGATTTTAACTCGACGTGTCTGAATCTTAATGAGCACATTGTTCCCTCGTGGAACACCATTCATTCATGGGTTAGAAAATGGCATATACATGGTATCGTTTGAGATGGAAAACGGTTGCGAGAACCAAGAACAGCTAACAACTCTGAAAATAAATTGCAAATAAGAAATTCAATATTTCCATGTCCAAAAAGACCATTTCAACAACATGCAGCTATTCTAAACATGCCAAAGTCAAGTGTTTACGGAATATTGCGGCAAATGAAGATCCATTCATATAAAATGGGCATTGTTCAAGATTTAAGCATAATTGATAACGCAACTCGGGTTGATTTTTGTAGATAGTTCTTAAATTTACAAGCCGTTGAATCAGACCTTTCAAATCGTCTCTGAATGAGCGATGAGACTCATTTCCTCATAAATGGCTTTGTCAATAGACAAAATTGCCGTTGCACATCTACTGAAAATCTTCGGATGTTTGACAAAAAACCACTACATTCACCAAACGTTACCGTATGGTGCACTGTATCAGCATTTGGAATAATCGGATCTTATTTCTTTGAACAAAATCTCCAAACCATTTCAGTGTCAGTACGCTATAGACATATTCTTAAACTATTTTTTATACCACAGCATGAGGCTCAAGTAGTGATGGGTAAATTTCCGGAATTTATTTTTTGGGGAATATTCCTGGAAATATATCTGGTAATATTCCCAAACTTCCCACTTTATCGGGAATTTATATTTTTGCTTTAAAAAAGGTCCAAAATAGAGAATTTGTTCGAAAAAAAGTTTATTTTAAAATACAAATAGCATAAATATAACATGATATATAAAAAACAAAACTCATTGGAAAAAAATAATATTAAGTGTACAGTGTACTATCTGTACACTACGCCGGCAGCGCGTAAAATATATCAGTCTTCAATCTAACACAATGCACATCAAAGATAAATGTACACTGAACGTGCTAACTTAATTCTAGAACCGGCCACGTGTTGGTAACAGGTCTTAGCTTGCAAATTTGTATTAGGCGGTGTACGCTTTCACGCGTGTTTGCTTGTGTTTCACTTACTGGAGTATAAAAAATAAATTTCCATTTTTCGGGAATTTATCGATGATTTTTATAAATTCTCAAAATAAATTCCTGGCGGGGAATATTCCTCACCGGGAATCACTAGCTCCATCACTAGCTCAAGGGCACAACAATTATTGGTTTCAACAGGACGGAGCTACCAATAACACAGTGAGAATAAGCATGGAGCTTCTACAGGATAGATTTCCGAATAGACTCATCAGCCGCAATGGAGATTTGCTTTGGCTGGCTAGGCCACCCGATCTAACAACGTCTGATTTCTTTTGGTGTGGATTTTTAAAAAGCAAAGTATACATAAATAAACCCGGGAGCAATTAGAGACTTAATATTGCAAATTCTAGAGGAAATTCCAGAGGAAACGCTTGTTAGAGTGTTTTGCTGATTTCACATGGCGCTTAGTAAAATGCATTGCAGAATATGGGCGCATTTGAAACATTCTATTGTAACGAATGTGGAAATTCCCTATACGCCGCAAAGGACATACTAGAACGTTCGAGAAATATATGTATGACACATCGGCTGGTGGATAGACGGGCTACAATACTGGAGGATTCCCGATGTTCGTGATATATGACGCATCGACGAGGTAATACACGAGTATGTTCCAGCGTTTTCTGGAACGTTTATATGGGGGATATAAATCGACCGGCCGCGTAGGTCAGGGAATCAATTAGTGTTCAACCGGCGTATTGAAATGTGCTTTGTGTAATTAGTAATATTAGTGAATAAATAAATGTTTAAATAAATGTCGTAATGATAAATAAATAGTCCTTATATAATCTACTTTAAGCTTGTAAGTATCTAGCATTTAAGTTCGTTAAGCTGTTTATAATTATAGTGTTAAATAATTAGTTAAGATTAAATTGGTGTATGTAAATAATATTTCTCTTGTTAATAGACGATTAAACAGCATTTTTGTTATTAATTTTTTTTTTATTTTTTTTTTATTTTAATGGAACAATGAGCGCGTCGACATCAAGGTCATTGGCGCTGGCTTATTTACATTATGTTATAGAAGATACGATTACATGCTTAAATATATAACAATCACAAATATAGTACTACAGAGAAAGTTTTATACAATTAAGAAAATTAATAATTTTGGTTATGGAATCTGCATTATACGCAAGTGCCTTACTGATGTCTGCTGCTATATCAAACCGTTGTCTTGCTTGTCTAAACTTAGTGCAGTTTAGAATTAAGTGCTCTACAGTTATCGGTATGTTACAGGTTGAACATATAGGTGGTTCTTTCTTCTGAAGTAGATAGCTATGAGTTAATTGTGTATGTCCAATTCTTAGCCTAGCCAAGTTGATTTCCTGTTTCCGATTTAACTTAATAGACGGTGGATAAAATTCTTTAGTTGTAGTGTTTTTAATTTGTCTCATTTTATTATTTTGAATATTGGTCCATTCAATTTCCCACTGACTACGCAGCATTTCTTTTATATAACTTTTGACGTCATCTTTGGTCACCTTTGTTTCATTTGTATTAAGTAATTCTGTAGCAGATTTTGCAAATTTATCTGCTTCTTCATTTAGGCCTATACCTACGTGAGACGGTATCCACATAAACACTATTGATTTATTGTTCAACGATAACTGTTGGGTCTTGAATCGCGCTTCTTGTGTTAATGGGTCTTGGGAGTATAACTTTTTTAAATTAAGAAGAGCACTTAACGAATCCGTTAGTATAAGGAATCGAGTATATAGATTTTCGTTAATAAAGTCTAGTGCTTTAATTATAGCATACGTTTCGGCAGTATAATTTGATGTTATATTTGGTAGGCGATAATGTTCACGGTGTTGTTCACATATAAAGGCACATCCTGTTTTATCGGCTATTCGCGACCCGTCGGTGTATATATGACAATAGCTTTTGTAATCGTTGATTATTTCACGAAACTGGTTTTTATACATTACAGGGATTGTTTCAGCTTTTGGAAGTGTGGTAAGCTGTAAGTTTATCTGAGGTGGATCTATAAGCCAAGGAGGGATTGGATTAGAGACTTGGTAAAATTCTAAATGGGTTATCTGGAGCTTTTCCATTTCTTTCTTTGCTCTAATTGCATATGGTGCTTTAATATTTAAAGTACTAGTATTATAAAGCAGTTGATATCTTGGTTCTTTGGTTAACGAATAATTGTTGTGTGTGTCATTTGATAGTATGGAAGTTGTGTAGTTTAGAAGATTTTGGTTTATATAGTAATTCACTGGTTTTTCTCCAGCTTCGCATATCAGACTCTTAACTGGACTAGTAATGTAGGCTCCAGTAACTAGTCGTAAACCATTGTTGAAGATAATTTTCACAATTTTTAAGATATGTTTATTAGCGGTACAATATAGAAAACTACCATAAGTTAATTTTGATAGTATTAGTGCTTTGAACATATTTTCCAAGATGTTACGATTGGCTCCCCATTCATTAAATGCTACCACTTTCATTAGAGCAAGAGATTTTTGGCATTTTTGTTTGAGGTGCTTAATGTGAGGTACCCATGTCAATTTATTGTCAAATATCATCCCTAGATAATTGATTTCCTTTACGTAGTCTAGTGACGCAGCATTTAGTGATATTGGAGGATTAACAATGTTTCTAGTTTTTGAAAAATGTATACATTTTGTTTTGGATGTCGACAGTTTAAAGCCATTCTCTGTTGTCCATTTGTGTAAGATGTTAAGTGTATGTTGTAAGTATTTTTGTATGTAATTAATATCTTGACTGCTGCAATAAATGATCAAATCATCAGCATACATAAGGCTTTTGACAGGATATTTGATATTATCTACTATTTCATTTATAGCAATAAGAAATAGTGTTACACTTAGTATGGATCCCTGAGGGATTCCGTTTTCTTGATTATGTGTTTCTGATAATGTGGTGTTTAGGCGCACACGGAATTGACGGTTGGTTAAAAAATTCTGAATATAGTTAACTATTCTGCCTTTTAATCCGTACTTTAATAGAAGCTTTATTATTCTATCCTTCCATGTTGTGTAGTATGCTTTTTCCATATCTAACGTTATAGCTATTAAATGTTCTCTATTTGCAAAAGAGTTTCTGATTTCCATTTCAAGTCTGCTGATTTGGTCCATTGTCGAGTGTCTTCGTCTAAAGCCACTTTGATTTTCCCTCAACATTTTGTGTCTTTCAAGATACCATATTAATCTTTGATTAACAATCCACTCCATCAATTTACAAAGTGTACATGTAAGTGATATAGGTCTGTAGGAAGTAGGATTATCTTTATTATTGTTTGCTTTTAAAATTGGAACTATAATGGATTGCTGCCACATTTTAGGAAATATATTATTTGACCATATAAAGTTATACATTTTTAACAATGAGGTTGTAGCATTTGGTGGAAGTTGTTTGAGCATCATGTTATGTATCCCATCTGGTCCAGGAGCCGAATCTTTTAATTGCTTAAGGGCTGCTTCTAATTCATGCATACCTAAATCAATATTATAATCTGCATTGTCATCTATTGGTATTTCTGGTGGGATTTGTTCAGCTAACTGTTTAATTTCTAGAAACCGTTTGGAATATTGTAGGGAGCTGCTTACTTTCGCAAAGTTTTCTGCTAGGGTTTCTGTAATTTCAGTTGGAGATGTAACAATGTTTCCATTCTTCTGTAGTCCTGCTATTTGGAAAACTTGTGGCCTCCTATCTATGCTACGTATTTTATTCCATATTTCTTTGTTTAAAGTAAGAGAGTTTATAGATGATATAAAGGTTGCCCATGATTTTTTCTTACTGTCTTTTATAATTCGTCTTGCTTTAGCTCTTGATCGTTTTAGTGAAATAAGATTTGCTTCAGTTTTATTATTTTTGTACTTATTGTATGCTTGTTTCTTCTGACGGATTGCCTGCGCACATTCGATATTCCACCAGGGTACTGTGTATTTATATTTTATATTGGTTTGATGCAACGGTATAGAAGCATTAGCGGCATTAGTAAGGTTTTCTATTATAATTTCGATGTTATTATTGATGTCAGCGTTTGGATTAAAATTCAGTTTATTTTCTTCTAAGTAGGACCTATATTTTTCCCAATTTCCCTCACTCAATTTCCATTTAGTAATTGACTGGTTCTGATTTTGGTATATGCTGGAGTCCAGTAGAATAGGTATATGATCATCGTCGAAATAATCATCTAGAGGTGTCCATGAAAATTTATGCGCGATTGTGGCGTAGGAAATTGATAAGTCAATTGCTGATGGTTTCTTAGTTCGTGGGCATAAGTAGGTGGGCCTTCCATCGTTCATTAGCATAACGTTGTCTGTTTCCAATAATTTCTCAACTATCTTCCCGTTGTTGTTTAAGCTTTCACCGCCCCAAAAGGGGCTGTGAGCATTAAAATCTCCTACTAAAATGAAGGGAGTCGGTACTTGTCTAATAATGTCTTGTAGATCATCATAGTCTATGTGAAAATTTGGAGGTAAATAGATGTTTACGACTGTGTATTTTTCTGGCAGGTTTACTTGGATGGCAATCACTTCTAGGTGTGTAGTTAGTGGTACAGCTTTGGAGAAGATATTTTGTTTAACACCTATGCATACACCACCACTGGCATGAGCTACATTGTTACGCGGTTTACTGTATATTTCGTATCCCTGAATGTATGGGGGCTTATTTTTTATATGGGTTTCTTGAAGACAAATTATATGAGGTTGATAGTCTTTAATTAAACATTGTATGTAGGTAAGACGGTTATAGAATCCGTTACAGTTAAATTGAATTAATTTCATTAGTCAATTTTAAACACCAGATGATTGAGAAAGGAGGTAATCTTCGTCAGGAAAGTTTTCTGTGAGTAATCGTTTTTTAATGTTCGATGAAACTCTTGTAAATCTGTTTTTTATTTTGGTGTGCGTCAGAATAGTATATAGATCTTTCATAGTGGCAAGCAATTTTTCTACGTCTTGAAAATATTTCCGGGCTGTTTCAAGTGGATTTTCAGACGTCCATGCTTCTTGAAACAATTTTTGAAATTCTTCATATTTCAGATTGTAACGCTGATTGTATTTTTCTAAATGTTCTTGAAGCGGCTGAAGCATTTCTTCTATAGATATCTGCGAATCGTTATTACACTTAGTTTTTTTATGTTTTTTGGTTGGCTGCTGGAATATAGGTCTAGGTTTGTTCGTATCTGTTGTCATGTCTTCTTCGGATGTACAGGTTGTAGTTAGATTTTGCGATTTTTGGGTAGTTGATTGTATAATTTCAGGAGAAGATTGTGATAATGTGGGAGGGGGCCGTTTTTTTTGTATGGGTAAGTTGGTATATGTATTGTTACTAGTATTGCTTTTTGTCTGGATTTCTTGTTCATTATTTGGTATAGTAAATGTTTGTGAATTTACGATTGTTTTCAGGTTAGGTCGTATTTTTGGTGCAGGTGGAAGAGTGGTCATTTGGGAGTCTTTGCAATTTATAGAGTGATGCCCAGATTTATTGCATGTAAAACACTTCATTTCATCGGTTTGTAAAAAAATTCTGTAGGTTTCCCCTTCGTAAGAAATCAGTACAGAATTTGGTATAATAAGGTTTTCTTCTGGGGTTATATATACATATCGGCGAAAGCTAATTATGTGGGAGTATTCGGATTCGTGCATACCAGCCTTAATAAATTGAATAGTGGAGGTTATTTTAATGCCAATATCCTTTAAAGATTTTTCAATTATGTCGTGTGGTATGGTAGGATATATATTAGATAATACTAATCTAACAGAAGGTGTTATTAATTTTCTTACATTGATTTCATTTTCGCCTATCCGAATCTTGGGATGATTATGTATTAGTAGATTTGTTAGCTCCTTCGTTGAGAGGTACGAGGATAAATTGAAAAGTCTCCGGCCTAGGCAATAAAACAAAAGAATATCAGGTTAACAAAAATTTTATTTTTCTACGTAGTCCCCATCGAGTTCAATGCACTTGGTCCACCTTTGTTCAAGTGCTCTTATACCGTCCCTATAAGCCTTTTCTTCTAACTCGTCAAAATAGGCGTTTGTGGCAGCAATCACTTCTTCATCGGACTCGTATTTCTTTCCAGCGTGAAATCTTTTTAGGTTTGGAAATAAATAAAAATCCGATGGGGCTAAGTCTGGTGAATAAGGGGCATGGGGTAACAATTCAAATTGCAATTCATTGATTTTTGCCATGGCAATTGCCGACTTGTGACAAGGTGCATTGTCCTGGTGAAACAGAATTTTTTTCTTTGCTAATCCAGGTCGTTTTTCTTCAATATTTTTTTTTAATTCATCCAGTAAGGTAGCATAGTATACTCCGTTGATTGTTTTACCTTTTTGAAGATAATCAACGAAAAGTACTCCCTTGGCGTCCCAAAAGACTGAAGCCAAAACTTTTCCGGCTGACGGAACTGTTTTGGCTTTCTTCGGAGCAGGTTCTCCTTTGGCAGTCCACTGTTTTGATTGCTGCTTTGTTTCGGGTGTGTAGTGATGAATCCACGTCTCATCCATTGTTACAAACCGTCGCAGAAAGTCCACTGAATTTCGATTAAACAAGTCTAAACACTCACTTGAAACTGTTTTGCGAGTCAGCTTTTGTACCACTGTGAGCAGCCGCGGCACCCAACGTGCCGATAACTTTCTCATTCCCAAAATCTCGGTTAGGATATGATATGTTCGTTCCGTTGAAATGCCCAGGCTATCTGCTATTTCAGCCAACTTCAATCGCCGATCATTCAACACAACTCTATGGACTTTTTCGACAATTTCCGTTGTGGTGGCAGTTTTCGGTCTTCCTGAACGCGGTGCGTCATCTGTGCTTTTGCGACCCCGTTTAAAGTCCGCAACCCAGGTTTTAACTGTGCTATAGGAAGGAGAAGATTCGCCTAATGTCCCGTCTAGCTCAGCTTTGATTTCTTTTGGGGATAAACCCTTAATGTGAAAATATTTAATAACCGCACGAATTTCAGCTTTTTCCATTTTAACACCACACAAAACTTTATCGACTTTGACAACTTGCCAAACAATTATTGTTTGACAGAAATTTTTGTTATTTCACAGCCATACTGATAAATTATGAAAAAATAAAATGCCGTAAAAACATTGCAAAAATTTGTATCCCATATGGGTTAGGCCGGAGATTTATCAATTCATCCTCGTATATACATACTCTTCCATTTGAAAGTCTGGAAGCGGCGATAATATTTCGAGGTTGAATGATTTCGCCTACTTTGTAAATATAATCTCTTAGTGATATGCCTTCTATTGAATTTAAAACGATAGCTTGTTCTTTTGTGGGATATTTAAAAGATTTTGTTTTAACCACGTCGGTATAGGTAATCATAGGAGTTTCAGTAGCTGGGTCCCTTTGGCTGGGGATTTCCATTATGTTATATATTTTGTTTTACAGTACGGGTGACAATAGGTAGACGTAATAAAGGATTATAATTACTTGTAGGAAGTGAGTTCCTGGTTCCGAGGGAGACCAGGACAATTTGGTTATAAAATGTATCGGAGAGGAGGTTTGTATCTTACGTGTGTAAATAATTAACTGATAGTTGTTTATTTCAAATCGCCGAGACTATAAAACACGCACAATGTGTACAGCTTAACAGTCACAGCACGACTCCGTTATTAATTTAAAAAGAACGTTACACTATCTTTAATAAAACTCCAAAATATGCAGATTAGAAGTATATTCAAATGTTTTTTAACGTTCAACCAGTACTTTATTAATTTGATATTCTGATTAGTCATAGACACTCGGGACTCCCGTATAAACGAACACATTTCATTGTTGATGGTAGCGTAAAATGAAAGAAACTATAAAAGATGGCTGTATCAGTAGGCATAAGAAATTAATTATTTATTAATCACAGAAATTTTAAGTTATGTAATAAAATTGTATTATTCAACGAGCATATTATAATGAGGATACTCGAATGATTTAAGTACGACACTTGCCTAAACGGCACGTGTTGTAAACTTCATTCTTGTGAATAATAACCATTATATGAGAGTAGGATACTATGCTTTGTCCACGACTATTAAAATTTGGTTTTTTTTAATTAAAAACTTTAAAATAAGAATAATGATTAATCACCGCTAGTAGTAGATAACATTATAATTTATAAAAATTGAAGAAATACAACTATAATGAGTATATTATAACATGGTCGTGGACAAACGATTTAAATCACTTCAATTTGTTATAAAAGTTACTGTGATTGAAATGAATACAACCCTGTTTATAAATACGAGTATTCCATTAAGTTACGTAAATCTGAATTTTAGCGTGTGAATTAGTCTTTCGTCCTTTCCACTTTGGAGAATACACAAACGTAATTTTATTACTCTTGGCTATTATCTGATGGTTGGATACAATATATTTAGTCAGAAATTTGATAAAGTATGCGATTTTTGCTTCTATAATAACCAAACAACAAAATACTATATATGTAATTGAAAAAGAAGGGCTTATTAGTTTGTTATGAAACACAAAACATTCACTCTCGAAAGTTACTTTGAAATGAATAAAAGTTAGAAAATGTGTTTGTTTTAAACTTATCCTCGAACTGAAATTCGTCGATCGAAAGCAACAAACGGTGTTCGTGTCGCCAACAACATTTTTGTTTAAATATGTTTTAAGGCTTCCTAGACGACTCTTTTCCGAGCAGCTATTTTTTCATAAAATTGTATTTTAATGTAAGTAATTTAATAAAATGTATTTTTCTACAGTCAATTTGATCGATATAATTAATTCGTTTTTATTTAACAAAATTCCCAAAAACGTCTTTCGTCATCATTAACTAACTATTAGTTTAGTAGTAATATTTATTTACGTCTGCTTGTACAAGAACTCATTATATTATTGGATACTCATTATATACAAGAACATCAATTTATCACACTGATGGTCGGTATTATAAAACTTTTTATTTCCTAAATAAAATTTACTTTGAGAATTAATTAATTTAATTTATCAATTTATTATGCAAATTGATAGAATAAATTAATTTATTCTCAAAGTAAATTTTATTTAGAAAATAAAAAGTTTTATGTCCGATTGCATTATAAAGTACTGTTTATTGTATTTTGTGGCAGTAAAGTGGCGTATTATTGTACTCGTAAAATAAAGTGGTAGTAGTAAAATAAAGTATGGCAACTGTATATTACATGTCAAATCTTCTTCTGTCATGAATAGACGTCAAATTTATAAACTGATTTTTTTTATAATTAACCAATTTTAGGAATCGGACATAAAGCTTTGTATGCAACTCTTACATAATCGACTTTATAGATGAGCTCAGTTTATGGCCGAGCGAGCGAAGCGAGCAAGGCCTATAAAAAGGGCGAGTTACGCGTTTAGTTGAGTTATTTGTTTAGTACATTATGTACTTGTTACATAAATAGCTATTATAATACCGGCCATAAGTGGGATAAGGAAATCATGATCATAATTGCCTGGTTGCTATGGCTTCGAATTCTAAGCTGCTCTGATTTTAAATAAAAAAATTCATAGTAAGTACAAACAAAAAACCATCACTCCCCTGAGGGACATAGGGTTTTAATATAGTCTTTCCAACTCTTCTTGTCCACTGCTATTTGTGCCGATTCCGAAATTGCCATCTTTGTTTTATTTAATTAATTTCATTTAATGGTCAATTATTTTTTATTAATTAATTGGTTAATGCAACTTTTATATTTGCATTCGAAATGTTTTATGATCTGAACTTTTTTTTATCGAACGTATAAATGAATGTTATACTATTGCCGCTATGATAAGATTATAAGACAGTTAATTAATTAATTAAAAAATTAATTTAACAAGTATAATAAAAAACGCAACGTAGAATTAAAGATATATAATGTAGTAATCTAATAATAATAAAGCAATTAGAAAAGTTTCAAACTGCTGGTTAGAAAGCCACTTTAACAGAGGAGGAAACAATTAGAAAGAGGTCGGTAGTACAGAAAACGTTTACAACATTGACATAAGAATACTTACAGCCTATTCCTTGAGAAACACCAAATAGCGCTACGGCAATTCCAATTGCATAAAGAGTTCTTGATACGGCTGAATATATTGCAGCTAAAATTCTTGAGTGTTGGTAACTGTCACTGTATATAGGAATACCTACATAAATCGTGCCTAGTGTTAATCCAAACGTTAATATCCACCATAACAGTATGTGCCACTGAAAAGGAAAGACTGTAAAGATACATTAAGCAATGAGTTTGTAATGTAAGTAGTGTAGTATCAAAGCTTGAAATTACATATTCTGAATTATAATATGTTGGTGGTAATAGATATAGAAAATATGGAATAAAAGAATTACATAAACATATATGACCAAATTTTCCATCGAGAGCTCCTTTAAAGAAATATGCTATAAAATCTTCATAATACAAAAGATTCAAAAGTATTGTACTGTAATTTTGTTTATATAAATAAATAACTTCAAAAAAATTTTATTTCAACATTTAATCAAAATGAAGAAATCAAATATCAGGAAAAATCGGGGTTCACGCTCACGGACGGACCCATGGGGGAGGGAATGGGAGGGGAAGCTCCCCCCTCAAAGTTGATAATTTTGAGCAAGAGTTGGCAATTTCACAATTTGAGAAAAATGAGAAGATAAGAAAATGTGTCTAAAACAATTTATTTTTTAAAATTTAATCTAATTACCATGCATACACGTTGGGGAGTTCTAAATAAAAATAAGACTTGTGTAAAATACTAATTTTGCTTCATATAATGTTAGGTACAAATAAAAAAAATTTCTTACTAGTAGTTAGTATTTTCATCGTAATAAGTTGGCAATTTTAAGGTTACCCCTCCCCAAAATAACTCTTTAGGTTCGTCCCTGTATCACGCTTTTCTTGTATGTATTCTATGTATGTATGTAAGTGCAAAACAGCTAGCTCCCTCTTTTGAAGTACATTATCAACATCGACTTCTACCATTGAACTCTATATAAATAACTGGAAGGGACGCGCAAGCACGCTAACTCAGAGAACGTTGTGTCAGGCTGTCAGGGGCAACAGACAAGAATGTAGTATTCCGGTTTCTTTCTAACTTATGTTACATGTATTGCAAGAGCACGTGGTGAAACTTTTTACTGATTTTTAACGTAGATTAAGTTTTATTTTGTGTGAGACCAAATGTTTAATTTGAATCATTGAGTTAGAAAAGGATGAGGATCCTACATTGCGGCGGGTTGCATAAAATTTCATTTGCCTCAGCTATTTACACAAGGCATCCATTCCAGTTATTTATATGTAGTTCAATGCTTTCAACAAAAAAATGATCTAACCTCAAATTTTATTTATGTGACAGGTAAGTGGTTACTTTTCTTTGCAAAATTTGTGTTACTTCTTTTATATTTTCTTTAGGCAAATTTGAAAACAATAGTTTGCAACTTACTTAACAAACTTTTGTAAACCTAGATAATGCTATATACACTTGCAAAAGGTTTATCTTTGAGTAAGTAACATTTCTCTCTTGACTTAATTACACTGTCCTTTTATGCTATTTCTTTTACCCAAAATAGACAAACACTTCTACGCTTCTTTTATTTCACGCACTTACTTTTACATTCACCTCTATATTCATTTCTTATTACCGCTTATTCATTTCTAAAAATCTCTTTTCTTTCAGGTATAATCTCCTTAGCACCATCAGGATGGATGAGCTCTTCAAGCTATTACTAATGCCCACTCTCCAGAAATAGCTACTTCTTATTGGGATTAGTCAGTAATACAACTGGATACACTCTGTAGGTACGTTTTATTTTATTTTTTAACTTTTATTAATTTTTTTTATTGTACAATCACAATAACATAATACTTTGTACAACTTCCTTTCAAAAATCTATTTCTATATAGTTGATAAATAACTTATTATTATTAATATTTTTATTAGAAAGATTTTTCTTCTCTAAAATTTTTTAATTTAATTTTTCTTGTTATTTTTCATTCTCAGAAACGATTATTAATATCCCTACTCATCCTTTTATTCTTAGCAAAGATAGCAATATTATCAATAAAATCGTTTGCCTCCATGGTATCTAAGTTTTATTCCATATCTACTGACAACCCTTCAAGGGTTATGGATCTTATAATTATAATTTAATTTATTAATCTAATACAATTTCTTTTTTTAGCTCGTTGCAAACTCCAAACTGACTCCCACGAAGTCACACCGACAAAGAAAATCAATCCTCAAGAAACCCCTCACTCTTTTTTTGTATTTGAAATTTGTAATGTATCCTTTGAATTTTGATTAAATGTTTAAGCCTTTAAATAGTTATTTTTAATTCAAAATATCATCACAGTATTTACTAAGAGAAAAGTTTAATAGTGAATCACCATGACAGCACCGAAGATTGATTTTGATACTTACAATGGCGGTCAAAAAAATGGCAACAACAACATTAATCAAGTTAACGTTCTTTTAAAATTTTACAGACTGTTTAGTGCTAAAAATTATTTAAAGGTTATTTAAATTTTGGTAACGACCAACAAATATATTAAAAAATAATATGACACCAATCTCGATTTTAACTCAATATATCTATTTATAATATCAAAAAATTAGTGTTTCCTATTGTTTTGGCCGCCACTGTACTTCTTTTCTCTTCGTGAAAAAGTTGTTGTAATTATTGAAGAAAGGTTATTTCAAGAAGACATATTCGCTTACCTTTTTGGTTAAGATTGTTTTGTTTCTATAATGATAGAACAAGTACCCAGTTATCAAACCAACTACGTAACCACCTGCATTATTATGTCCCGCAATAAACATAGTGTTCCATTCGGGAACCTTCAGCAACGACCAGTACAATGACCTATACAGATTAAGTTAGATTTTTAGTAAGTGTTGTAATAAATAAAAAGATTGCATATCATACTTACTCAGGATACTGTCGAACGACTATATCATAATCGTAGATGTAATTGTGCAGTGCTGGTATTAGAATTGCAATGAATAAAGAAGTTCCCATAATAAGCTTAATTCGATGTTGATATTTCCACATAATCGTAACGATTATAAGAGATATTAGAAACAATTGGGTATCAGTTGCTAAATACCATGAATGTTGCATACACTATAAAAAAATAAGCATATGTAAGTACAGGAACTGACGTCAACTTTTTTATTTTAAATAGCAATCCCCAATCTTTCTTAGCAAGTTACTTTCGTCTCAAAATATTATGATCAATGATGTATCGCAATATGACATTATTCTTCAAAATAGCCGCCAAATGCCAATTCAGTACTTTTCACTGAATTGGCCTTAGAAGGTCATTGCTAATTCAAATTAATTTAGGCTATGGATGTGATAGACTGACCATAAATATTTGCTAGTACTATGCTATATCACATTCAGCATGTAATAGTTAAAAATTAACTGAAAATTCAAAAAATGAGAACCTCTGGCAACTCGAAATTCACCTACTTCTTATTAAACTAGAAAGATGAAACAGATTTTGGGGGAGTCCCATAATTGGAGTTTAAAAATTAATAATGAATTGACCCTTGTGACAATAAAAACAGTAAAAAGGTTGACTAGATTACGCCGACACCCCACCATCCACTCCGAAATTAAATTTAAAAATAAATTACTTAAACAAATTTGGATCCAACAGTAAAATAAAGAAAAAACGACATTAATCGTTTTCTCCGCCCCCAAGCAAAATTCGAATTTAAAAGTAAATTCAGAATTAAATAAACTTGTGTCTTAGGAGATCAAGAATATTAAAATAAAAAAATTAGAAATTCTCCCTCCCCCCAACAGCAACTTGCTTTTAAAAATAAATTAAACAAATTAGCCTGTACGAGAAAAAAAATAAAAATCCTCGCACCATCCCACCATTTTGTGCAATTAAACAGAGCCAAATAAAAAATCTCGTCCCCAGTCAAAATTTTAAATTAAAGATGAGTTTCCGGAACTTTTCAACCCCTTAATTTTTAGAATTTTCTTTTATTTCATTTACCGGGGTTTGTTCATTAATTAAATTCGAAGTTATCCGGTTTACAGATCGTTTTCCTTCATGCATTTGTGCTTGTCATTCTTTTGAGCTACGGGTGGGCAAACAATTTAATTCTTGAGCAAACGTAAGCTAATGATTGGCATAAATAGTATAAAAATACAAAATTCCTAACTTTCTAACTAACTAACAAGATATGTTATGTCTCAAGATATATCCTATGTCTCCGAAACTATAAGTTGTAACTAAATAAATGAAAAACCAATTTGTGAGGAATTATACAAGCAATAAAAAGCTTTACTAATAATGGTAAGGACTGTGGTTTATCACAACACTATATTTAACGGAGTCTCCTAACCACAGATTGTATCTGACTAATTGCCAATACTTATTTCGGTAACGATGTTACCTTTTTCTCGGTATAAAACCGTCTGAATTCTAAAAGTTTTTATACCTTAAAATCCTCTCGGGTGCATTTTTAAAGGGCCAATCAAAACCATGCAAAACAGTTTTAACACAAACATGCAACTAAGGATAAATATATTTTTTTATACATGAAAAAAAAAGAAAAAAGAAAGCTTGACAAAGTATTTTTATTACTAATGTGCAAAACACATGAGCAAAACCGAAGGTAGCTGGACTTAAAGCAGTTTAAAAGTTGTTTCAAAATCTTCTGTCATATTCGTAAAATATTTAACTTTCGTTAAAAATTACGTTATTTTGGAAACATAAAAAATGTTAAGAGTAATTCATTTTCTGATAGATGAAAATGTATCCGACTCAGCAAAACTTATTATGTTTTTATGTTTTTAAACTGTTTTTGTCAACTTTCCCCGGGCTTTATATCAGCGTTAATAGTATAGAATTGTCCACATTTCCCGGATTTTTGTTTAATAAACTTTTTTAATAAAAATACTTTCATATGCATCAAGTTCTCTGACTGAATGAACACTTTTAAGTAGTTTTCATTGATCGAGTTTAACGGCGTGCGCTGTGTCATGTATATGTTTAGCGACACTTGATTTTTCTATGCGATTGTATTTAAAATCTGCTATATGCTCTTTGAATCTAGTCAAAATTGATCTTTTTGTCTTTCCAACGTAACGCTTATTACAATCGTTGCATTCAATTTGGTCGGATTTCAATTTTTTACCACTGACTTAAAGCAGTTTCAAAATGTTCCATCCTATTCGTAAAACATTTAACTTTCATTGAAAATTACGTTATTTTGGAAACAAAATGTTAAGAGTAATTCATTTTCTCATAGATGAAAATTTATCCCACCCAGCAAAATTTATTATGTCTTTAAATTGTCTTCCCCCGTACTGTATATCTGTGTTAATAGTATAGTTATAGTTAATAGTAATTACTATAGAATTGTCTACATTTCCCGGATCTTTGTTTAATAAACTCTTTTTAATAAAAATACTTTCATATATATCAAGTTATCTGATTAAATATCACTTTTAAGTAGTTTTAATTGATCGACTTTAACCGCGAGCGCTGTGTCATGTATATTGTAACAAGAGAGAAAAAGAAAGAACCTCTTTTCGAGCAACAAATGGTGTGTTCTATCGCATTCGAGAGAATGACGCATCGCGCGGGCATGTGAACCAGACGCGGTTTATTCTGGTGTATTCTAGAAATACATGGTATGTTCGGGCGACTTCTGGAACGTTTATATGACGGTATAAAAGCGGATTCGCGGATAAAAGGCAGTCAGTCAACAGCAAGTCATTAACTGTGTATTACAAAATAAATAGTGAATATAAATGTTGTATTAGAAATTCATAGTCTGTAAATAATAGTTTTTAATGGTTTATAATCATAGCGTTAATTTATAGTGTATTCATTAGTGTATAGAAATAAATATTTGTTTGTGAATAGACGATTTAAACAGCACTTGTATTATTATTTGAAAAAGAACGTTACAGTGATGTCAGGTGTGGCGTTTTAAAATAAATAAAATCGCGTAATAATTAATTAGAGTGCTGTGAGAATAAAATTTTTGGTGTTAAAACATAATTTCAACAAACGATTAAAATGGTGATGAAACTGTTAAAAGATCTCAAAGTAATAGACTTGAAACATGAACTTGAAGAACGAGATTTAGACACAACGGGCCTTAAAAGTGTGTTAATAAATCGGCTAAGAGAATGGCTTTTGGAGCAGCAAGAAGACCCTGAAAGTTTCCTCTTCGAAATACCTGGACCCGCAATTGATACTAATTTGTTATTAAGTAAAATAGAAGAGAATTCTAGAATGCTTAAAGAAGAATTATTGGAAAAGTCCGAAGAGAATTCTAGAAAGTCTGAAGAGAATTCCAGAATGTTAAAAGAGGAACTATTGGAAAAGTCTGAAGAAAATTCTAAAATGCTTAAACAAGAATTACTTGAAAATACTAAAGCGCTGGAAGAAAAAGTACTGGAAAAACACGAAGAGAATTCTAGAAGGTTTGCAGAATTACTAGAAAAGGCCGAAGAAAATGTTAGAATGCTAAAGGAAGAAATACTGGAGAATTCCAGGAAATCCGAAGACAGTTCTAGAAGGCTTAAAAGAGAATTGTTGGAAAATGTCAAAGCGTTGGAAGATAAAGTTTTCGAAGAATCTTTGGAGAATGCCAGCGCGTTGGGACTATTGGAAGGTAGATTGGCGGAACAAGATAGGGTAATAAAGATGGTAGAAGAGAAAATAGCCCAAATGCAATTACCATCAACAGCTAAGAAAGACGACATAACCGATATGTTGGAAGATAGAATGAGGCAACTACGGTTTCCCTCAACTTCTGAGTTTAATGAAGTAAAGAAGCAAATTAAAGAAGAAAAGGGTCCTGCCGTAGGGATAAAAGTAAAACCACCCACGTTCGATGGAAAGATACCTTGGTCCACCTACTACAAACAATTTGAGGCGGCCGCTGGGGCCAACGGATGGACAGGCAAGGAAAAGGCCGTTTCTTTAACTGTGGCTTTGCGTGGAGACGCGTTGAACGTCCTGCAAACAATCCCAGCAGGACAGGAAAATGATTATCAATTGTTAGTGTCTAGATTGGAGATGAGATATGGAGATGCGCATCTTCAACAAGTGTATCACGCGCAAGTGAAGAATCGTATCCAGAAGAATGGAGAAAGTCTGCAGGAGTTTGAAGCCGATGTTGCGCGGCTTGTCCGATTGGCGTACCCTACGGCACCCGATTCATTTTTGGGACAGCTCGCTGTGCAGACCTTCATTGATGGGTTAAGAGACGGGGAAACACAACAATCATTGAGGCTAGCACGACCAAGAACAACTGATGATGCGCTTGCTCACGCTTTAGAATTTGAAGCTGCAAAACAAGCGTCCCGAGGTCACGGGCGTGTTCGGGCCGTTGTGGAGGAAGAAGAAGGTTCTAAAGATCACCTAGAAGAGTTAGTACTGAGAGTTCTTCGGAAGGAAGAAAGCCGTAAGAAGAATCATCAAGAAGTTCGAGGGCCTCGTTGTTGGAATTGCGGCGAACAAGGTCACATACGACGTCGTTGTCCTAAACCAAAACAGGTTCAGCAGTCGGAAAACTAAAGAAGGTCGACGAGTGGGGGCGAACGTTGACCTTGAGTAGAGATGCCCCGAAGATCACCATCCATGCCGTAACATCAAACAATAGTACCAGCAGTTTGTTCGTAGATGGGAAAATTGCTAATCGTACTGTTCCACTACTCATTGATACGGGGGCGACAAAGTCCATCATACGCTCTAACGTTCTACGAACAAGTATGAAGCTGTTACCAACAACTACTCAACTCCGTACAGCAACAGGTGAAGTGATACCAACACGCGGAGTGGTGAAGATGAAGATTGGCATTGGAAGTGAAGAACGTGATCATGAGGTGCTGGTAGCCGATATCACTGATGACTTCATCTTGGGAATGGACCTCCTGAGAAAATTTGGTTTTACGTTGGATTTGAAAGAGGGTGTTTTGAAGGTCGGTAACGAAGAACTTCCTTTGCATCCACGAGAAGATCCGGTTGTAAGGGTTTTGCTGACTGAAGATGTGATATTGCCGGGTCAAAGCGAGATGGTTGTCAAGGCGGGTTTGGATGGAGATCTTCGGGTAGGATGTGTGCGAATGATGGAGCCTGTTTGTGATAAGAAGATCCATAGTGGCATACTGGTGGGAAAAGCGCTGATCAAGGTTGGAAAGAGAGTACCGGTGAGAATTATGAACGTTAATGTGGATCCGGTGACATTGAAGAAGAGTACCCTTGTGGGACAGTGTGTGCCAGTATTTCGAGTAGCCAGGTGTATGGCTGATGTTCCAAAACCAGTGCCCAAAGACCATGGTGGAAAATTAGTGGGTATGGTTACTAGTTCGTGCGAAGACCTTAACAGAACGGAAGTGAAAGAGGTACAGGGTTTGGTTCACCGATACCAAGATATCTTCGCTCTTGACGATAGCCAGAAGGGACGAACAAATATAGTAAAACATAAAATCAATACAGGCAACTCTATGCCTGTCCGTTAGCAGCCGAGGCGTCTACCTCTAGCAAGGCGAGCAGAAGCCGAAAAGATGATTACTGATATGGAAGAACAAGGGGTCATCGAGCCATCCAGCAGTCCATGGGCATCACCGGTGGTCCTGGTCAGTAAGAAGGACGGGTCAACGAGATTTTGTGTGGACTATCGGCAGCTTAATGACGTGGCCAAGAAAGACAGCTATCCCTTACCACGCATCGACGACACGTTAGATACCCTGTCTGGTTCACGATGGTTTTCGACTTTGGACTTGAAGAGCGGTTATTGGCAAGTTGAAATGGAACCTGAAGACCGGGAGAAGACCGCGTTCACTATTGGTTCCGGACTATGGCAGTTTACAGTTATGCCTTTCGGTCTATGTAACGCTCCGGCCACCTTTGAGCGTCTAATGGAGACCATCCTGAGAGGGTTGTCGTGGAAGACCTGCCTGGTATACCTAGATGATGTGATTGTAGTCGGAAAATCATTCAACGAACATTTGAACAATCTAGAGGAAGTGTTCCGAAGACTACGTGGAGCCAATCTGAAACTGAGTCCGAAAAAGTGCCACATATTCAGAAAGGAAGTGAAATATCTCGGGCATGTCGTATAACAAAATGGAGTGGCAGCCGATAAGATTCGTGCAGTTCAAGAGTGGCCAACACCGAAAGATAAACACCAAGTTCGTAGTTTTCTTGGGTTATGTACCTACTACAGGCGTTTCGTTCCTGGGTTTGCCAATATAGCGAAACCTCTGACAAGGTTAACTGAAGATGGGCGCGAGTATGTTTGGAGCGGAGAGTGTGAAACAGCTTTCCAACAGCTGAAGCGTGCCCTGACAACAGCACCAATATTGAGCTATCCACGGACAGAAGGGAAATTCATACTTGACACAGATGCAAGTAATCTGGCCATTGGGGGGGTACTTTCTCAGATACAGGATGGACAAGAAAAGGTCATCGGCTATTTTAGTAAGGTTTTGTCGAAAGCCGAAAGGAATTATTGTGTGACCAGAAAAGAACTATTGGCCGTCGTGAAGTCCGTTGAGCACTTCTACAAATACTTGTACGGACGGAAGTTTTTATTGAGGACGGACCATGCAGCGTTGAAATGGCTTCTACAATTCCGTAATCCTGAAGGCCAGGTCGCAAGGTGGATCGAACGATTACAAGGATACGACTTTGACACCGAACATCGAGCGGGCACTAGTCATCGAAATGCCGATGCTCTTTCAAGAAGACCCTGTCCAACGGATTGCCGTCATTGCTCTCGTTTGGAAGAGAGGGTTTGCCAAGTATTAAGGACTACCATCGTCAACGACAATTGGTTGCCGGAAGAATTGCAACGACAGCAGGAGGCTGATCCCGAACTAAAAATGGTACTGGAATGGAAGCGCGTGGGAGAAAGGCCTGCCTGGGAGGCCGTCAGCCCTTTCAACAGAACGCTCAAAGCATATTGGGCCCAATGGGAGTCCTTGAAGGTGGAAGACGATCTCCTGAAGCGAGTACTGGAGAGTGAAGATGGCACCACCATTAGGTCTCAGTTCGTGGTTCCAAGAAGCCGAGTGGCTACAGTATTGCGACATCTCCATGACGGTGCCTCAGGGGGACACTTCGGTGTGAAAAAGACTTTGGAGAAAGTTAGGGAGCGTTTTTATTGGGTCAACTGTAAAGAAGACGTGAAGGAGTGGTGCCGGAAATGTGAACTATGTGCCACTGGTAACGGACCCTTGGGGAAACGAAGAGCACCTATGAGGCAGTACAATGTGGGTAGTCCTCTGGAAAGAATAGCCATAGATATTGCCGGACCATTTCCCGAAACCGACGATGGGAATATAAATACATATTAGTGGCAATGGACTATTTTACCAAATGGCCAGAAGCATATGCCCTACCAAACCAGGAAGCTGCGACTGTTGCTGACGTACTAGTCAAAGAGTTTTTCAGTCGCTTCGGAGTGCCCATGGAGCTGCATTCGGATCAAGGCCGCAATTTCGAGTCTGTACTCTTTGGAGAAGTCTGTCGATTGTTGGGCATTCGCAAGACTCGGACCACACCGTTACATCCGCAGTCCGATGGAATGGTAGAACGCATGAATCGGACAATGGGCAAATATTTGGCCAAGGTCGTCTCCGATCATCAACGAGACTGGGACCAATACCTGCATCTGTTCCTGATGGCTTATCGTGCATCGGTCCACGAAACAACCGGTCAGTCACCAGCGTCTGTAATGTTTGGACGCGAGTTACGGTTACCGTGTGATCTGGAATTTGGGTCTCCACCTATAGAGCAGGAGGTAGCCGGGAATGATTATGTCATCAACTTAAAGAAGAAGTTGGAGGATATTCACGACCGAACCCGAAATAATAGTCGAATCGCGAGTGACCGGATGAAAGCTACGTACGATGTGAGAGCCCAAGAAGGAGGGTTTCAACCTGGAGAGCTTGTCTGGTTATACAACCCGCAAAGGCGTCGTGGCTATTCTCCAAAGTTACAGCGAAATTGGGAGGGTCCATACCAGGTGAAGAAACGAATAAATGACTTGATTTATCGCATCCAGAAATTGCCAAGGGGGAAACCAAAAGTGGTACACTCCAATCGTCTGGCGCACTATGAGGGAAATAATGACGCAGTCCCGGATCGGAAAGATGAGGCTGAGGTGGCTATCAATACCGTAAGGCCTGAAGATGATCAGCCAACCTTTAGAGAATTTATGGCTGCGTTCTCTGGAACTAGAAAAGCGCGATTCGGAGTCACGACTGAGATGCAACAAGATCTCTTCCGGGTCCCTGGTGATTATTCCATTGCCCACTGTGTCTCCGCGGATCTCCGTATGTCCAGGGGGATCGCAGTAGTGTTTAGAAATAAATTTGGACGGCTGAATGAACTTCGAGAACAAAATCCCTCTGTTGGGAAATCCTTACGCTTGCCTGATCATGACCGATCCATTTACTACTTGGTAACCAAGCAGTTTTACTACCAGAAACCGAGTTACGCCGACTTGTGGAGGGCACTATGGAATTTGAGAATCGAGTTGCTTACCAGGGAAATTAACAAATTGGCAGTTCCCAAACTCGGCTGTGGGCGGGACCAGCTGGATTGGAGAATCGTTAGAAACATGCTGGAAGTTGTCTTTAGAGGTACGGACGTCAAGATCTTCGTCTGCAGTTTTGACCCACAGCCCGCATTAAGGCCAACGAAGAGTGTAGACTGTTATTTCTACCGTAATGGAACGTGTAGTCGAGGTGAAGACTGTCGATATCGTCATGACCCGTTCTACAGGAACCAGAGCATAAAATCTGTTCTGGGACAGAACAGATTCGAAGAGGGGGGCAGTGTAACAAGAGAGAAAAAGAAAGAACCTCTTTTCGAGCAACAAATGGTGTGTTCTATCGCATTCGAGAGAATGACGCATCGCGCGGGCATGTGAACCAGACGCGGTTTATTCTGGTGTATTCTAGAAATACATGGTATGTTCGGGCGACTTCTGGAACGTTTATATGACGGTATAAAAGCGGATTCGCGGATAAAAGGCAGTCAGTCAACAGCAAGTCATTAACTGTGTATTACAAAATAAATAGTGAATATAAATGTTGTATTAGAAATTCATAGTCTGTAAATAATAGTTTTTAATGGTTTATAATCATAGCGTTAATTTATAGTGTATACATTAGTGTATAGAAATAAATATTTGTTTGTGAATAGACGATTTAAACAGCACTTGTATTATTATTTGAAAAAGAACGTTACAATATGTTTAGCGACACTTGATTTTTCTATGCGATTGTATTTAAAATTCGCTAGATGTTCTTTGAATCTAGTCAAAATTGATCTTTTAGTCTCTACAACGTAACGCTGATTACAATCATTGCTTTCAATTTGGTATATTCCCGATTTCAATTTTTTATCAGTTTTATCTTCTGGATTGCCTAACAAGTGTTTTAAAAAATTATTCGATGTATTAAATACTCACATACCCTCATTTTTAAATACATTTTCCAAATCTTTGCCGATTGGGTGAAAAGCTAGTATTTGATTTTTTGTAATAATTTGTGGATGTTTTTAGAAGAGTAACCATGATATAAGACTAATTCTTTTATAAAACTAATTCCGATAGCTTCTAATAGGTGGGAAAAGATTAGAATTGATCGCCATAATAATTAAACATGTTGTTAACTGAATAGTGAGATGTGAATACGCCCCATTATCTTTTAAGGGAGTTGTGGTGGGATAGTCTGAGCCAAAAGTTATGGAGCTTTGCTATTTTGACAAATAGAAATAATTACAGAGTTTTGCTTAAAATAATGGCTCAAACGATACCAGTTTTATTAGAATGCATGTGAAAGCAGTTTAGTTATTATTTCTATATGTTTTTAATTAATTATTAGTCTTTTTAAAGTCAAAGATTAACTTTTGATTGTCTAGTCCAAACTTAAGAACGTGAAAATATGACGCAAAAAACCATTATTCTAAGCGGAAATTTCATTCAAGTTTACTTTTTTATTAGTAAAAATAAAGTAATATTACTACTATGTAAACACTAAAAAATAAAGAAATTCCTCTAAAATATAAATAAATTATACGCTTCTAGAGTAGTGAAAAAGTGACAACGTTGCCTTAAATTGGCACCAGTATTTCGTTTGTTGTTCTGATGAAAACAGATTGATGCACTAAATGACGTTCACTGCCCTAATTTATTTTAAATTTTCATCATTTTTTTCTACCGCCACAACTTCCTTAAGTTGATTCCCTACAACTTTGGATAAGGAAGAAATTCAGGAAAAACGCGTAATTAATAAATGAGTTGTGTGCGCGTTACTTTTTTTTACACGTTTCTAAGTTTCTCTATAACATGCCACAAATTACTTCCTATTATTATTATTAGTTATCCACTTTGCATCGAGATTATATGTTGCAAAGTACGTCAATCTATTGTCATAATACTAAACAATTAAAAGTCTTTATTTTAAACAACTAAAATTAACTGTCATTAAAATAATAGTTCTTACTTACCATATTTTCTGAATCAACATAATTATTTATATACAACAAATTAGTCCACCAGTTCTTTCTGCAATTACGGTATTCAACTCCTACTATTTTATCCCAAACAGGTCCTCTATCAGCATGATATAACCACGTACCGCTAAAGGCCAGTGCTACCAGAAGACAAGGCGTTAACCTGAAAAATTATCATTATATATACTCTAACTGCAGATTAACAAGTGTGTTTTAGTACCTGATATATCTGTTAACAAATGCTATCATGATGTAAGAAAATTTCACTTCCTTTTGTTCTTCGAAAGTTTGGAAAAAATGGTAGGATAAAAGCCAGCCAGCCATAAGAAGAAATGCTTGATTTGTAAGTGATCCGTTTACTAGGATCATGTTTCTGGGATCATCAAGGATCTAAACTCAAAAATAATGAATCAGTATGTGAAGGAGAAAAATGTAAATAAAAAGTACTTAAGGTATAATGTGCATATTGATTGTTTCTATACAAAATATTCAGTAACCTTTAATAAGACTTTCTTTTAACAAAGTGTGCTGAAAGTTACGTATGAAGTGTACTTCAGTTAGTACTGAAAAGTCACGCTTTTGTATTATTAACCATGACAATAGTTGTCAAATTATTCTAAAGAATTGTTGATGATCATTCTGATGAGTGATTGTGTTCCATGAAACCGTGCTTAGAATGTTAATTTCCTACATGTATCAGAAAATTGCGTATATCTTGGAAACTATTTAACACAGAATGCTAAAATGGGAATGTTTTGTACAATACTTAAGGCTGTCCTGCAGGATAGTTAGAAGTATCCAAAAAATGTAATAGTTTTTAGGACTTGTTTTTATAAATTAAATTCCAGAAAATACAGTGAAGGACTCTTATATAAATATACAGTAGGCAGTTTCTATATTTTATGAAAATTTGGTTCACACAGTTAAAATAGGTTGATTTAGAAAAAAAAATTTATAATAGTTTTTCTCAACGGGTAATACAGCCAGGATTGTGGTTTTACTTTATTTTGCAAACATGTTATTTTTTGTACTAGGCTGTTTTTATGAATTTGTTTAAAAGTTAATAGTTATTAAAATAAAAAATGGAAAATAGGCAATCCAGTTAACAGAGGAGCTTCGAAATTATCTAACATTAGGGGCTAACAGTAGTATAATTCTCGGATCTTTTAATCAGGCAGCCAGGCGACATTCCGTCGAGACAGTATCACTTACAAAATGCATGAAGGGAAATTCAATACGTTTTAAAAACTATAAAGAAATTGACTAGTACTTAGTAAGAAATTCTTTATAAATTTGGTTAATATGCATTACCTTATATTAAATCTACCTCATAGTTTATTATAATTAATTTATTTATAAACCTTGAAAACTAATTACTGTTCTTCTGTTGTTATATACATTTCAAGTGATAAATACTTGATAAATACAATAACACTCGCACAGAAATATTAATAATAGGTGCATTATTTATTCGCATCGTGCGAATAAAAATGAATTAATTTAGAAAGAAAAATTAATTGAAATTACCGTACTAGAATAAGAAGGTTACAAAAAGTTTAAATTTATTTATGAAAATTAATCATTTGTGTGCATTACAACACAAAATTAAAATTAATAAAATATAGACGGTACAGTGCGCGTATAAAGTCTGGAACTATCGAAATAAACCTTTTATTAAATATTTTTGAAAAAATCCTCGAACACGTTGATTTTTATCTTAAATGAGACATATTTTAGTGTAATTGTTATTTGTAGATAGTCTTTTGTTTCTGAGTATTGGCGATAGTGAAAATTTTTTAAATGGAAACCCTAATTTTTTATGATGGATTTGGAAAGATAATGCAATTCTAGGAACTCTGAATTGTTTTTTAATTTTTGTTTTAAAACTTTAAAAGCAATTATCTCGGAAATTTCTTAATACAGTATCATACTTTTTTAGCATATTTGGTCTTAGAATTGCAGTATCTTTCCAAATCCATCATAAAAAATAGGGTTTCCAATTAAAAGAATTTTCGCTATCGCCGTAACTCTGAAACACTAGACCATCTACAAATAACAATTACATTAGAATATGTCTCATTTAAGATAAAAATCGATGTGTTCGAGGATTTTTCTCAAAATATTTAATAAAAGATTTCTTTGGATAGTTCCAGATTTTATACGCGCATTGTATAAAACGTACTAAAATTATAAAAATTAAAATTATTTTAAAATTCTAGCATTGATCTTTTTGCGTTTCTGATAAACGTATCTGATGAAAAGTATAATAAAATAAGAAAAAACAAATATAATCTTTGGCTATGTTACGTTAGCAATAAATCTCATCTACAATTTTTTTTTATTTTTCAAAATTTAAAAAACATTTCATAACAAAACAGTTGGAAAAACTATAATCTTTCTTAACCCAGATATTTCTTGCCCAATTTCTTTTTTTGCGAAATACTTTTAGTCCTTGACGTTTTCTTAATAGTAGAGGTACTATAGAGTTAGTACTAATAGAGAAAAATAAAAAAGAAAATCCAGTGTGCCACAATTATACGATAGTACTATTATATTTTATACGATACTATGTATGTTTTTTTATTTCTCATCATTTTTTTCACTAGTCGTTCCGGTAACTCTAATTCTGTTCTCACGAATTGTCCCGGTACACCGAGTTTAGCCACTCCATCCAATCATGATATAGTAGTAGTGAAAGAATTGTCAAAATACAGATGGTAGCAAAATTTTCAGTTAGAAAGAAGAACTTTTGCATATTCTAAAACCACCCACGGACTCATTCCTTCTCAATTCCTTATATTCGTTCCTTATTGGATCCCTGCTAGGGTTCAACAATGCTGTATATCCTTTGTCAGTAGCACCAACCCAAAATGTGAAGCCATACCTAATGGGTTTGACATTTATAACTTGCTTGCACGGGTGCCTACCAATATAAGGCACCATGGCTTCATCGACTATGATATTCAGAGTAAGGTGCATTTTCCAAAAATGTTTCATCGATCATAGTGAAAAGCGGTCTCACTTTTACAAATTTGCCCAACTGGTTAAGTGCTTCGTTGTTACAACAATGGAAATTTGTCATTAAATGTACTGTTACAAAAACCGTTAAAATAACGAAATCATCCGATCAAATGAAGTCATTAGTACAATTATCTACTTTGATGACATCTCTTGGGCTTAGAATAACTAGCAATAAATTAAACTGAAAACGTCCTTTTAAAGGACGGTGGGCAAATCACAAGAAACATGCTATAAATAATGCTATAGTGCCTCGTAAAAGTACCATAGAAAATATGTTTGACAACTTTTATCGAAAAATGTTTTTTACAGCCTAAGAGTACGCTAAATTTCCTACAAAATAAGTGAGGAAGTTATGTTTTTTTACTTTGAAAAAGACGTTGGAAACTGAATTATTATATCATTCGCGTAAATAAAATGTTTACATAACATGCAATGGCGTAGCTAGGGTGGGTGTCACCCGGGGCAGAAGTAATGGTATCACCCCTATACTTAGATGTAAAAAAGTTTATAAATCCTATAAATTAATGAAAATTTAGAGAGTTATACAATAACACAAGAAAACAAACAATACAATAAAGCAAATCAAGTTTTACAATAATAAAACAATAAAATTACTAACAAATGTACTATTTTATTTATTACAATATTGAATAAGAACAAAAATGACTGACTATGATTCTATGTCTCTTTTACAACAATTTTCTTCTACATTTTAAAGCAGCAAACTCATTTATAACATCTTCAAAATCAATTTCAGATGTTATTTCCAATAGACAATAAAGCTAAGCCGGAAAGCCTCGATTGACTCATCGTTGATCTCAAATAGTTTTTTATAAGTGTGAATTTTGAGAAAGTTACTTTTTATTTAAGCTCCATTAAAAATAATAGAATGAATGTTTGAGAACTATCATGGTATTGCATTGGCTTGAGAAATTTGGATAAGTACCTAAATTATAGTTTTCGAGGTATTTTTGGGCTTTGAAAGGAAATTGAAAGGAGGTACAAAAACAAATATAAGTAAAATTTTTACACCACTAAAGGTCGCTTTTAAATGCATTTAAAGCGCTAATTTGATTGGAGGATGAGTTAAAAAGGTAACACAGGGCGTTTCTTTTTCATAAAGAATGTTCTCCGAACGTCCCTTATTATATTGCAATTTTAGACTGATAGCAATGTTTTTTCATGGAAAAATGAATTTTTTGAATTAAATGCTGAATTATGAATCTATGTTTTTATTTTGTTTTAATTGTGTTCAATATTCAATTTTTACTTAACTCTATTGTTCTATTTTCTTCTTTTTCCTTTTTGGCTTCTTTCTGATTTGTATGTATGAGTTGGATGTGTTGACATCATCTTCGCTATCCTCCGCGTAAGGAGAGACTCCTTAGCCACAAACACAAATCCCCCTAACATGGCATTTCATTTTACTGTACCGTATCGAATTTCCATAGGCATTGCAACCTAATGAAATCGTCGCCATGCTCATCAGATTCTGAAATTAACTGCTTCTCACAATATTCAAAGTGGCTATTAAAAAAATGTGTTTTGAGAGACATTGGTATCTTTTTCTTTTTGAAAAACATTTGGAAAAAAATTTACTGTGAACTATAACGCTCTCTGTCCCCTCTCTCCTTATCCCCCAATCAAATTAGCGCTTTAAATGCATTTTAAAACCTGTTGGTGCAAAAATGTTACTTATTCTGGGCCCCGCAATAGGATTGTACGGTTTTTAACCGGCCACTGTAAAGAAACAAACAATATATTTGGACTAATTGTTACTAAAACTAAAAGTATAATTCTGGAAATCTGTTATAACACTTTTAGTTTGCAAAGATCACATCCCTAAGATGACCACCGTCTTCTTCTATTCATTGCTGCAATCTAATCCTGAAATTGAGCATATCGTTTCTGAGTAAATCTTTGTTTATCGAATTTATCTCTTCACGAATCCTCTTTTTAAGGTCAAGAAATGTTTGGGGACGGGCAGAGTACATTTACATTTTAAGAATCTCCAGAAAAAAATCCGGGACCATTAGGTCCGGTGATCTTGTGGGCCATACAATGTCACCAAACCTTGAAATTAGGCGATTTGAAAACATCCGCTGTGACGTTGTCCTGTTGGAATCATGCTTAATTTTAATCCATTCTTTGGAACTCCGCACCCACAAATGTTTCCAACGTTTCAACATACCTAACTGCATTGACTGTAACAATGTGGCCGCTTTCTTCAAAAAAGTATGAGCCAGTCACACCAAATGTGGACACTCCACACCACACTGTTACCTTTTGGTCATGAAGTGGGTTCTGCTGATTAACGTACCCACTAAGCTGGAAGTGAGCTTCCTCATACATGATCAGTTTATAAAAAATGTCTGCATTGTTGTTCAATGTTTTCAGAAATTGGTTGCAGAAATTGAGGCTCTTAACTTTATCAATAGGATTCAGCCTCTGGACTATCTGTATCTTATACGGACGGAATTCCAAATCCAGATGTAAGATTCATCGAAAATTTCGCTCTGAAATTCGAGGTGCAATCGAGTGCCGAATTGCAAAAGTTGTAGACTCCGCTCAACTGCTACTCTGACGCTGTCAATACTCCCTTGTGTACCAACTGTACGGGTACGACAGATAATTTTGAGCTTACACTGCCCTTTTCGTTGAAATCGCTTATCCATCTAAAGATGGAATTTCTTGTTGGAACTTTAGCCGGCTCTGGCAAATTAAGATCATGACGAAAACGACTGGATCAGAATAAACGAATTTACAACAAAGACATTGTACATTGTAACACAAAACCGTCAACAATAAAATACAATTTTATCACTATTTGACGTTTATCAAATAAACAGTATTTCCATAGCAATTTTTTAAAAACGTTCAATCCTTTTGCCGGACGCAGTATTTGTGTTTGTATCTACTTTCAATTTCCTTTCAAACAAGCCCAAAGCCACATCAAAAACTATATCTTTAGGTACTTTTTAATAATTTTCAAGCCACTGCAATACCGTAATAGTTCTCAAACTTTAAAATTTAAAGTCTTTCCAAAAAACTTTCCATTCCAAAAGAAAAACTCCGATACGAAAAGTCTCGCACTGTGAATATTTAGTTGACATGTTTTTTATAACACTTTTATTATGTGAATAAAATGTAGCGAATTAATGCTTTTCCTACTGTTAATAAAATAATACAAATATGATTTTTAATCGATAAGAATATCATAGATAATTTAATTCATGTATAAAAAATCCCATAAGCCGCGATACATTTGTCACTTTGACATCGGATAAAGTTAGCCCTAACTTTGCATCTGGATAAAATGTGTTTAAACTTCCATGGCACACTTTCTCGAACCTGATTATTGTTTTTAATAATTGTCATATTCAAGTTAATAAATGTGTTCTTGACTTCTTCATAATTACCTAGTTATTCCTTTTTATTATTCATTAAATTATCTCATCGAATTACGCTCGAGGTTTTTTTCTCCGGGATAAAATTGATTTTTTAAACTCTAATTTGGTTTCTTTTTGGTAAACTGACTCTACAAACCACCAGATAAAAAAACTCGTCCTTCGGACTCGTTTTTTTTATCGTAGGTGGTTTGTATCATCAATTTACCAAGCAACCAAATTATCGACTGTAATTACACGAGAGGTCTTTTTTTGTCCGGATAAAATTGATTTTTTTAACGATAATTTGGTTGCTTGGTAAATTGACGATACAAACCACCTACGATAAAAAAACGAGTCCGAAGGACGAGTTTTTTTATCTGGTGGTTTGTAGAGTCAGTTTACCAAAAAGAAACCAAATTAGAGTTTAAAAAATCAATTTTATCCCGGAGAAAAAAACCTCGAGCGTAATTCGATGAGATAATTTAATGAATAATAAAAAGGAATAACTAGGTAATTATGAAGAAGTCAAGAACACATTTATTAACTTGAAAATGACAATTATTAAAAACAATAATCAGGTTCGAGAAAGTGTGCCATGGAAGTTTAAACACATTTTATCCAGATGCAAAGTTAGGGCTAACTTTATCCGATGTCAAAGTGACAAATGTATCGCGGCTTATGGGATTTTTTATACATGAATTAAATTATCGTTAAAAAAATCAATTTTATCCGGACAAAAAAAGACCTCTCGTGTAATTACAGTCGATACATACATAGTAGAAGCTTTTACTACTTTTATTCACATGACCCATTATTACATTACGTTATTACGTATAGCATATTCCTAATAGATCTTGAATTGCTTTTTCTATCAGTTTATTCAGAATAGTTTTTCCATCTGTTTTGTGTTTAATAAACTGATTGATCTTTTGAGATTTTCTATAAAAATTTAAATCAAGTTAAAAATTCTAAATTAGTCGTTTGAGGAATTAAAAAACAATATGTATGGATGGAATTTATTGCTAACATAGCATAGGTATAAAGGCGGGTCTTCGAGGAAAATAGAAAACTTCAAAAGTCAGATTTCAAAAAATAAAACTCTGTCTAGAAATGAGAAATATTTAAATAATTTCAATAATAATACATACAGCAGTAGCATACTATAAAACATACAATAGTATAAAAACGTGTTTATTTTATATCCAAGACTGTTTGGGTAATTTAAAACGATAAGATATAACTATCGCCCGCAAAACATCTATCCCGTAACGTATCTTCGACTGCGTTACGTCAGCAGCTATTAAATGTTAGCAAGAAATACAATGCTGATTTATATATAATAATATCACAAAAATATGTTCGTCCTTCTCTGAAGTTTATTAACTCTCTCGTTAAGAAATTGCAGGAGGTCTGCAGGACACCCTTAATAAGATCTACAACTTTGCTACAGTGATTTGGGGTAATTGGGACGCGCCAAAGATTGATCTTCACTCTCGCGGCAAATTGCTAATAGTAGATTACTTACCGAGGCGGGAAGTAGAACATTACGCGGAGAGCAATGTTGCTGCCTGAGGGGGCAGCAATTGCTCGACGCGTAATGTCTTCCCGCCGAGCCGAGGCATGTATACTATTTTATTCACAATCGCACATAATTATGTTCTTACATTGATACCTTATACTTGATATATGTAGGACACATCACCAGCGTTTTTATTCAGGTCGCGATAAAATGACAATTACTGCAACAATTGCCAAAGTAAATTCGTGTCACTACTAAACCAAATTTGATTACATTGCTTCTAATTGCAATTTACACGATTTAAAATGTCTGATAGTGAAACTGATGTAAGTTGATCACCACCGGAATTGCGAGAAGTTGCTTAAACAGTGACTGACTGTTACCTGCTAAAAGTAAAGATAGATACGAAAACTTCTGCCATCTGTTGAGAATATTTAGAACGAGCAAAAGGTAAGTAATGGATATTACTAACCAAGAGAACTCATTACTAACCAAGAGAACTTATTATTGACTACATGGTGTATAATAAACTACTCCTACTTTCTAACTTTTTAAACGTCAGTAATGAACACATTATGTATCGATTGTGAATAAAAGAACTTATACGGTAGCTCTGTTGCAATATTTATAATCACCAGTGCAGTGAACATATTATTGAGAGGAATCTATAAATGACTATTCCATTTCACTGACTTTCATTTCAAAATCTAAAGATTCTACTTAAAACTGTTTATTAATCTGCACAGAATAATACTGTACGACACGTCTATCTCAGGTCGCTTTTATGACTGTAAATAATCTTATAACCATATTATGAATTTTGCCCTCCTTTATGAGACACACATTGAATTATGAATCCTCAATTGGGTTCCTTTATGAGTATTTATGATTTTGATAAAATGAGATTTTATCTTATAGTCTGCATACCTCTCTTTGTTTTTATGATGGTTTGGTTAAATGGGAAATTTCTAATCACCTTGAAACGTCGATTTTGACGTTTGGTTCATAACATAACTGCAAAATGCGGACAACACAATTGTGATGAGTCGATCAAGTAAATTTTGATTTCTTTTCTTATAGTTGAAAATTATAATTAACTTTTTTAGTTTTAGATTATGTAGTTTATCACTTGCAGTTTTTTAAGGTGAGTTCTTTTAACCTTAACTAAACTGAACTTAAAATGACCTCACTTTTTCTCTTCCTTTAGAAGAGCACTAGCTATGCCTTTATTAACACTTTTTTTAATTTTCACAACCTTGAATCTTGATTGACTTGTTTCCCCTTTTTCAGTCTGCTGTATGGAAGATCAACGCACAGGAATTTGGCTACTGCTTATGAACTCTGGAACTCCCCACAGGATTGGATGCTCAGCCGCAGCTAAAACGTTGAGGTAAATCGCATCTAATAAAATTAGCATTTTTACATGCTGCTTCTTGAACAACGTTCAAGAATACATTTTATTTCTTTCTTGTTTTCTCGAGTTTCGGTTTCTGCGTGTCTAGCAGGTCTAATGGAATGGAACTTCACTTTTACTGCTCTCTGGTCTACTGTTTTATTTTTCTTTTTTCTTTCTCATTGTTGAAATAAATATACGCCTTTTTACACTTGTTAAACCATTACACTTTTATTTTTCTTGCTTTTCAACAGTTCTTTACAGGAAATATAAATTTTACAACTATTTTTTAATATCTTTTTCTTTTCCCCTTATTTATTTAACTACCTTCTTAGTAACGAAACATTCTTTTAGATTGCAATTATTCCTTATATTTTCCTGTTATATTTCAATTCAAAATAGCTTCTCTTTGGTCATTATTTTAATATCATGATTATTATCAACCATGTAATTGCATTTTAAGACATATATTGGTTTTCTTAATTACCGTAGTCAAGGATACTTTTATATTGTTATATTATTGTTAATGAGATATGCAATGTTTTATAATTTTATTAAACTAATACATTTGCTTTTTTTCAGATGTAACTGCAAGTGAAAATCCTATCAACCCAAAATAATTCCCTTAACCAAACTACTACGTATAATGTACATGTACCAAATCAATAAAATCAACTCAAACTTGAATTGTTTAGCTTTATAAATGCTTAATTAACAATTATTAATGATAAACGCAGACAGTCAACATTTAACGTTTCTTTATTGGGTAACAATAAGAATTCATGATTTTAACTTCAATAGCTGAGGCAATTAATTTTTATTAATATTATGATGGAAAATCATTACAATAAGTATTTCTAAAATAATTACTAATTAAACTTCTACATACAATAACAACACAACGTAAAAAATCAAAATAACTCAAATAAAATTAAGAGATTAATCTGTGCTTTTAAACTAAAAGCAAGTAAATAAAATTATTATTTTTGTTTATCATTTTGTTTATTACTTCAACGGTCCCGAAAATGAAAAAAAACATTTAGTCCCATTTTTTAAATAAAATTATTTGACGTAGTGCAACTCAAAATAAGTGTAGTGCGCTCAAGAGCCGACATGATTCCATAGTTCAGTTAGACAGAGCAGGGTGGTAATAAGCCCAAGTCGCAGTCGTCCCAGGTTCGACTACATACGTTACGAATCGAGGTTATTTTCACTCCGCTCTGGCAAACTAAGCTATACTATCAGGGCGGCGCTCGAGCACACCACACTTATTTTAAAAGTAGGTAGCTACATTTTTAGAATATGAGTACTGTTTAAACGAATACAAAAATGATAAACATAAATAAAAGACTTCATTTACTTGAGATTTTACAATTGATTTTTTTAAAAGCACAGGTCAATCCTTATATTCGATTTTCAAATAAGTTATACGGTACTAAGAACAGAGAATACATTCTTACACCATCACAGGATCACAGAAAACTGGGAATATGTAAGTATTGAGATGCGTCATTAAATATAGACCGCATTGTACAACAACAAATTTATATAAAATAACGTCGATATGCGCTAGTTGATCATGCATGCAAGCAATGAAACGCATACTTTAGTTGTAACATAACCTTCAAATCATCCAACATTTTTAAATTCCGCTAGGAAGCAAATCAGTAGTTGACGAATCACAATAATAACTATAATAATAACAGTTAACAGAAGATATTTGAATTGTAAAATAATAAGCTATTATTGTTTATGACAGTCAAGCACGATCGTTCACGCCGCCATTTTATATAAAAGATAGTTTGCCGCGAAAACAAAATAAAACAATTGCTTTAAAATCGCCGTTTCAGAACGATGTAAAATTGGATTTACTTTTAAAAGAGTTTTTAATTCATCGATATTTGATATTAAAAAAGTAATTTAATTATTTGTATTATTTATAATTTATTATGATTCATTTGTGAGTGTTTTGTGGAACTTTCGTGAAGGTGATAAAAGGATTTCGTATTTCGAAAATAATTGAAAAATAACCTTCGATTTGGGCTACGGGATTTTAATTATTTTTCAGCCATCGTTTGAGGCACCAAAGAGTAGAAATTGGGGTAAATTTGGGAAACGGGAGAATTGGATTGAAAGATTGCCGAAACCTGTTCATTTAAGGTAAGTCCTTTTATGGGTTTCTATTATTAACATTATAAATCCTTTTATTACCCTTTGATTTATCGTTTTCAAAAATACAGTCCACTTATTGTCGTCGAAAGGTACGGGTTTCATTTGTATCGGTGATTATTTTCACATTTTCGAAAGCCCGTAACCTAACAATTATTTTTATAAGAAAACACGTTTCTTAGAGCACCACTTCTTTCAACGAAGATGTTTGCAATTTATGCTATGTTTAATTTTTTAGCAATACTTGTAGGCAAAAAACTTTTTAGTCAGCGTAATGCAGAAAATAATTTTTCAGCTCTACATATTGATATAGGTATGGCCATCAAAAATTTAATAAACTTTAAAATTAATTTTTTTGCCTTTTTTTTGCAAAAGAAAAACCAAAACATATCTCAGTTGGATAAGTTCGTAGACTCCCCTCTTTAGATTTTCAATTTAGAATGTTTATTACCTAAAATATACTAACTATGATAAGACCTCAGTGCATTATTTTAATGGGGGCTACAGCCTTCGAGCCACCATATAATCGGCACGGAAAGTACAACACAGCAAAAACAATCGCTAAACACTACGTCATCAACTATCGCATAGTAAAGACATTTTGATGTTGTACAACGCCATCTATATTTATTGGCACGTCCCAATATCTGAGAAATTATGTTTTTACATGCTACTCGCCTATGTAATAAAACCGATAATACACCCTATATGCATATAGTACAATGAGGTAAGACTTGAGGTAAATAATTCTACAATGTTATGATAAAATATATTAAGGTTTAATAGTTGTTGATTTACTTTAATCACGTTCCGAAGAGCAGCCGTACAGATAATGTAAAAGTCTTATTTGGAATATTGTCGATAGAATCTTGAATCGCAAAACATAGCTACCTCTAACAAAATGTATTCTATGTACAGCTAAACAGTAGTAGTATGCATGTATCATGAATGATGTCTATATATATTAAAGATAATAACATTCTTTATTAGACAATCTGGAAAAACTAGAAAATAAAGAAATAAATAAGGTATGGAGGTAGTATTTACATACATAATTTAAATTAAAGTTTTTTTATCTGTTTAAATACTTTTCCTTGATATACGCAGAAAGAGCCAGCATCTGTTGCTAATTTGCAACTTCAATGAAAGTTCGTAATTAATTAATAAATAATAAATTAATAAAATAAGTAATAAATTAAATTAAAAAATGTAACAAAGATGCAGACCTTTATTAATGGAAAATGACTACACTCCAAGCTATTCAGTACTATCTGCACATGTATATGTAATGTATGTATGTTTCTTAGGGTGGTCCTTATTTGTATGGGTAAGAAAAAAAGTTAGGATTTCAAAATACGTACCCTCCAAATTGTTTACATTACATGAAAGGAAGTTACCCTAAAAATTTCAAGTTGATCAGATCATGCTAACCCCGCATTAAGGTCAAAGTTCAGCTATTTTAAGCTGTTTTTCACATAGTGCGTATTTTCAGTGAAACGGTTGCAGCTAAGAAAAAAAGCTATTTTTCCTTTTTTGTAGGAAATTTAATTACTACAGATTTGTTCCTTACATCATTCGAGAAATAATCTTTTTTTAAGTTATAAAAGATAAATGAGATGCAGTAGTTTACGGGCCGTGCAGTGACATATTGAAAGATTTTATGTTACTCATTTGTGATGCTTTTCTTTAATACTTCTGACTACTAGCATACTTCTAATGCTTTTCTAATACTTCTTACTGGAAATTATTATTAATAATAATAATAATTGCTGCTACCCCATTACTTGGCGAACCAGGCCCTAGAAGCTATGAAGCTTGTGCTGGAGAAAGAGGCGATTATTACTATTACTCTGGACCAACGTGCTGCTGCAGCCGACTTAACAGATTGTATAGCATAAATCCCACATTTGTGTTACAGCTCAGGAAGACTGCAGAAAACCTTAACTAAATCTGCCATTAACGGGAGTCGAACCGGTCCTCTTGGATGAGAGAAGAGTACTCCAGTCCCTACACTACTAATACTATACCTACCTACATACCTACATATGGGTCATAAGGTAATGTTATCAATAATTAATAATTGTAATTCATCATTACAGATATAACATATTAAACCAGCCATATTTGTGTGAAAAGGTGCTGTATTGGTTTTGAAGACGTTGAGTTGTCTTTAAAATACGCGAAACTCACTTACTGGAATACTCAATTTATCCACAAAGATTATTTCTATATGCAGATTATTCCATTAACCATTGTACATTATAACATTATTGTACATAACAGCCGACAAGTGTTTATTGTACAGCAGTGGTCTGTTTGTTGTGTAATAAAGGCTACACAATGAAATTGGGTTTTCTCGAATTGCTTTTCTTTTTTCTTCTTTCTAAGTACTTATTATTTTCTCAATTCTTGCAGTTATACAAATTAAACAAAATTAAATCAAAAACAGGTAATTCTCACTCACGTTTATGAAAGCTGGAATAAGACTAGTGTTTTCAGTTTTCAATAACTGATAAGAAATACATTCTTTTTCGGTAATACTATTTTGGATCATAAGAATATTTCTGTAACTGCCCGTTTAGTTTGTTTGAATGAAGTGCTGCGCTTGTAGTAGATCAGTGATTTGAAAAGAGGCACGAATTCTCCAACACGATTATTTAAAGTGCGACAAAGTTAATACTCCCATATACCAGACAACCTTAGCCGAACTGGACTCAGATCATGTGCCAGTAATAGTCACATTTGACCGCGCAGCTGAACATATGGAACAATACCCACGACTTATAAATGGTAAAGTTGATTGGACACTCTTCCGGGAACACTTAAACGCAACCTTGCAATGTCCAACGACCCTAGTCTCCAAAAACGACATTGACATCGCAATTAACACATTGAATAAATCCATTGCACAATCTATTCAGATCTCAACAATGGTCCAACGCCGAAGGCGTAGTTTAGATTATCTGATTCCACCGCAACGAATAGTAAACTTAATAAAACAAAAACACGCTCTAAGAAGAACCTGGCAAGTAACTAGGGACCCAGCTATCAGGCAGCAACTAAACAGAATAATCAGGGAAGTACGACAAGAACTAGAGCAAAACCGTATCAGCTCCTATAGGAAATACATCGATGAATTGGAGCCACGAGATTCTTCAATGTGGCTAGCCACGAAACGAATTTTAAAACAACCGCAAACTACCTCTAGTCTGTATAAAAACGATGCAATATACTCTTCGGATGAAGAAAAATGTGAACTATTCGCTAACCACTTGGAAACAACGTTCACAACTAGTACCGACGAAGACAACGACGAAGAATTCAACCAAGAAGTCGAAATACAATTAAACCAACATGCACTCTTGGCTCCAGGAATCATAAAACCTACCAGCCCTAGAGAAATTAAGAAATACATAAAGCGGTTACCCAACAAAAAATCACCAGGACATGATCAAATTACCAACATAATTTTAAAAAATATCCCAGATAAAGTATACGCTTACTTAGCATCCACTTATAATGCATGTTTATACGTAAGCTACTTTCCCGACACATGGAAACTAGCGCACATTTCAATGATTCACAAGCACGGAAAAAATCCTAAGGATCCTGCAGGATATCGCCCTATCAGCCGACTGCCCACCTTATCCAAAATACTGGAAAAAATCATTCATGACCGTTTAACAAAATTCTTGACTCAGAATAATATAATTCCACCTTTCCAGTACGGCTTTAGACCAAAACATTCAACGGTCCAACAATTATCACGAATCACAGAACTCATAGAAAAGGGATTCGACAAAAAACTGCACACAACGGTGGTGTTTCTCGACATAGCTCAAGCCTTTGATAAGGTATGGACAAACGGACTACTCTACAAGCTGTTAAAAATAAAATTACCTAATTATTTATTTCTAGTAATCAAATCTTTCCTCACTGATAGAAAGTTTACCGTTAGAGTAAATGCAAAACTCTCAACAATAAAAAGTATAAACGCAGGGGTGCCCCAAGGGTCGATACTGGGGCCAACGCTTTTTAACATCTATGTGCATGATCTCCCTGAACTGGACAACACAACAACCGCAATGTACGCCGATGACACTGCACTTATAACGCAACACGATGACATTAATACTTCAACACAACGCTTACAAGAAAGTATAAACACAATTAATGAATGGTTACATAAATGGCGCATAAAGTTAAATCCTGGTAAAAGTGAAGCGAAGATATTCACGTTACGTCGGCCAAACACACCGGCAAATATAGTGATCGATGCCCGCGAAATACCATGGAATCCCTCCGACAGTGCGGTAAAGTACTTAGGTGTATTCTTTGATAAAAGACTCACATGGGGTATACACATAAACCGAAAATTGAACGAGTGTCATGCAAGATATTCAAAGCTGTATCCAATAATGAACAAAAACTCTCCACTAAAACATGAATGCGGAACCCTAATATACACCGCAATTATACGGCCTATACTTATGTATGCTTGCACTATCTGGGGAACAGCCTCAAAGACTCACCTAGCCAAAGCTCAGCGATTTCAAAATAAAGTGTTGCGTTCAATTCTAAATGCACCATGGTACATAAGAAATACGCAAATACACCGTGAAATAGGCCTCCCAACGATACGTGAGCAAATATCTAAAACAGCGAAAAAATATTACAACAACATAACAGAGTGCCCTAGCGCCACACTATATGAAACAGGCAAGAAACACATCCATAGAAGACTGAAAAGAAAATTAGCACAAGATCTTTACCTATCACCAACATCGACAGACGAAAGTGATGACTAAAATTCCATAAAAGTTAACAATATAATAAAAGTGAAACAATTTAATTCTAGTTATCAGTTAATTTGAAGTGACGGAGGCGCTTTAAAAGTGGATCTCATTAGTGCGATTAAAGAAGTGAGTGACTGTCAATAGTGAACTCAGCTGTGAATAGCAACGAATTGCTGAACCGGCTAAATAACTTGGAAAAAAAAAAGAATTATTTTATATACATGAAGACACAAGTTTAAATGCACAAAAGCAATTAACAGACCCTTTCTCTAGGTTATAACACAATTATAAGATTTATAAAAGTTCATCTGTTTATAGTGTCTTAGGGGATTGTAGAGAAATCTCATAATAAACCAATAACTACAAATTACTTTTCTTTGATGCGAGAACACTTTTATTCCTCTTTTGAATAAAACTTTTTAGTCACAAATAGAAATGTTACAAATATACACGCAATTCATAAAATCTAAATAGCAAACTAATAAAAATGTTACATTGTGGTGTCAACCACAAGGTTTTTCGCGATCAGCAATTTTTAAAGATGCATTTCTACCACCTTTTTTATCGACAGTATCGACAGTGTACCGACAGTAGAAGCAACATCGCCATCTCGTATGTCTAGTCATGAACCATAATTTGTAATTCCCGCGCGAGTCATTTGCACGGCCTTGATCATAAGACTTTCCTACCCATGGTTTAATGTGATTTTGTTATTATTGAAAAATGTAATTTATGTATATGGATAAATGCATATGTTGAGTATTATAAATAAATATATTGCATAGTAGTTTTGCCCCTTAATTTCTAAAGGTTACGGGCCCAGGAAGGTCAGTGTTTATTTAAAGTTAATGGTACCTAATAAAAGTAATTTTGAAGTAAAGACGGGATTGTAGTAGAAATGTCAAAAATGTCACATAAACAATCTAATTTTCTAATAGAACCTTTAAATGGGAATAACTATTATCACGACCTTCTAGATTTCACGAGACGAAGTCTCTTATCCGGCCTGCGCACTCCATTAGTTCAAGTGTTTCTCCGCTGGCGCCACCAAACACGAAAATGCGGAAAAGGATATATAACACGTAAACGCCAATTTCAAACTACGCTAACTTCGCGCGCTTTTATACTTTTTGTCGGTTTTGCGCGTATCGCCAATAAATTATATTTTCCTAATCTTTTAAGGCAGTTTTCTTTATTTTTCAATATAATTACTTTATTTCCTTATTTGTTTAAATTTTCGTAGTTTTGTTGCTGTTTTTTCGTTCACTTTAGTAATGGCAAACACTAGCAGAAAAAAGTATAACTGCCGCAATGCAATGTGTAATGGAGAAAAATGGTTTCAAATCTTACGTTGGGGTTATGGACACCAACACTCAACAGCAAAATAATATATACTTCTCTTCTTTATTTCGACAGATCAACAATTACAGATACCTGAAAGAGTCAATTTCTACATCAAACTTCCTAAAAATATAACAGAATTAATAAAAGAACTCCAAACCTTATCTATGCATCTCGATTGCGAATTCTTTCAGCATTTGTAGCCCTTCTGGCAGGATACATTGCAAAAAACTGAAGAAAGGATTGAATGTCAATAGCCTATTAGATTCTCTGTTAGCTGCCTCGGGTTCAAATTCACTGATAGGATTTGTAAATCTTCAAAACAGAGGTGCCTTAAAATACTCCACTAGAAGATTTACACTTTTAATCAACCAAATAATCGAACTTGTAATACATATTGTAGAACATTTACCTGGAGAATGTAATCCGTCTAATATTCTAACATCACTAGGTATTTCTAACTCCAATTGCTTTTTCACAGTTTTTGGTTTGCCACGACCACAAGCAGGAACTTAGTAATATAATTCTTTAAAAATTGCTAAAACCTTGTTTGGCAAACAGAAACATTGCAAAAACGTGAACAGATAATGTACTTACTGCTCACTATCTCTATATCCTAAATCCAGCTCACGGGAAGTTATAAAATTGTAATTTCAATAATGTTATTGAACTTGTAAATTAATTTTAATAACATAATTAATTTAATTATATAAATTTATTTAATTAATTCGCAAAATATTTACGTAAACATGCAATGCTTGACATTTGTAAGGGTTATCTAACCTATATATCTTCCAAGTGACAAATAAACATCAGCGTGTCAGCTAGCGCCAAAACGGCGAAATTTTGCGTTTTCTCAGAAACAAAGTTTATATGGGAAATCGTAAAAGTGCCCAGGCCGGATAAGAGACTTCGTCTCGTGAAATCTAGAAGGTCGTGACTATTATAATTGGAAATTTAGGATGGAAATGATATTACGGGATAATGAAGTATACGATATGGTGTTGAACAAATATGAAGAATCTACAGATGAGAAAACTAAAACTGAAATTTTAAAACGTGATAACAAGCAAAATCATTAATTGTTCAAGCAGTGAATGATAATCAGTTGGAATTATTGAGAGATAAACAAACCGCAAATACTATGTGGAAGAGTTTAGAAGATATGTACCAGAAGAAAGCAATTGCAGGTCAATTATTTTTAAAGAAGAAGTTGTTTCAAATAAGGCTAAATGAGAATGAATCTATAGATGAGTTTATTATGCAGTTTGAAGAAATATTAAGACAGTTACGATCTGCTGGTATAGAAATGAAAGATGAAGATATTATATGCAGTTTATTTTTAGCATTACCTCCTTCATATGATATGCTAGTAGCAGTTTTGGAAAATATGTCGAATTTAACTTATGATTTAGTAAAAGCAAAACTACGAGCTGAAGCTGAAAAAAGAAGATTAAATGCAATAGCTCAAGATACCCCTAACAATCCTCCAACTGCTTTTGTAGCAAATAAAATTCCTAAATGTTACAGATGTTTTAAGCCTGGACATGTTATGAAACAATGTGAAGAACGAAGAATGAAGAACTTTGTAAATAATCAACAGTATAATAATTTGCAACAGAATAGAAGTAATTATGGCATAAATTATAGAAGATCGTTTAGAAGCAGCGAAAGCAGAAGAAATCCAAATGCACCTGATAGATCATCATATACACAGGCACCAAACCTTTATAATCAAAGTAATCGTGGAAGACATTTTACAAGAAATAATTACAGAAATAATAATAGACTATGGAGAAGCAATTTTGTAGAAAATGAATATGAACGTGATGGCAATAGTGATAAAGGTGTTTGTTTTAGACAGATGTCAAGAATGACAGTGAGTGTAATCAAAATGATGACGTTTTAAAGTTTTTTATAGATTCTGGCTGTACAGATCACATGGTTAATGATGATAAATATTTCACTGACTTATGTTAAAGAATCCACAAAAAATAGCTGTGGCTAAAAATAATCACTACTAAGAAGCTGTAGGAATTGGAAATATTAATGTCAAGAGTCTGGTAAACAGTAAAGAGATGTAATGTACCATTAAAAACGTATTTTTTATACCTCAACTAAGAAAAAACTTATTATCAGTAAAAAGATTACAGAATTCAAATGTAATAGTATTATTTAGAAATGGAAAGGTACAGTTAATTCACAATGAAAAAGGATTAATTGGTATTGGTATAGATAAAAATTTATATGAAATTTCTTTCAAATTATTATCAAACCCTCAATGTTTAAATGTTGAAACAGAAAATCAAGAAAGAATAAAATGGCATCGAAGATATGGTCATGCAAGTTATGGGGTTTGAATACATTAATTAGAAATGATTGATGATTAGTTGATGGGATGGAAAATGTAAAGTTAGGCACTATTGATCTTTGTGAATCTTGCGTAAATGGAAAAATGTCAAGATTACCATTTCAAAGTAGATGTAGAAGCACACGAGTTTTAGAAATCATACATTCAGATGTATGTGGTCCAATCACACCGTCTTCCCATGATAGAGGGAAATATTTTGTAACTTTTATTGATGATTATAGTAATTTTGTAACTGTGTATATAATAAAAAATAAAAGTGAAGTTATTGAATGTTTCAAAGATTATGTGAAGATGACCCAATCGAAATTTAATTATAGAATTTCAAAACTCAGATGTGATAATGGAGGCGAATATTCTGCAAAGGAAATGTTTAATTATTGTAAAGAAGAAGGTATTATATTGGACTATACAGTACCATAAACTCCTCAACAAAATGGAAAAGCTGAAAGAATGAATAGGAGCTTGGTGGAACGAGCTAGAGCTATTATTAACGATTCAGGTATTCCTAAAAATCTATGGAATGAAGCGATAGGAACCGTAGCATATTTAATGAACAGAGGGCCAACAAGTTGTGTAGAAGGCGTTACCCCTGCAGAAATATGGTATAAAAGAAAACCAAAAGTTAATAATTTAAGAATCTTTGGATGTATTGCTTATAATCATATACAAAAAGAATTTAGAAATAGATTTGATGATAAAGTTGAAAATGCATTATGGTCGGATATGCACCAAATGGATATAGGCTATGGAATGTACAAAAACAGAAGGTAATAATTTCAAGAGATGTTAAATTTAATGAGAACTCATTCTGCTATAATAAAAAGAGTGTGCAGATTTATATTGACAAAAATCAAGATGAAAATAAAGATAAACAAAAAAGAAAAGATACGGACGAAGACAGTAATGATGAATGGAGTCTTAATGAAGATGTAAGTGTTAAGAAACCTGGACGAATAATAAAGAAACCATTGAAATTAACGGATTATGAATTATATATGAATATATCAATCTTGAATATATGAATGATATCAAGATATCATGAAATCCGGCATTTACCGTTTGAATTGTTCTTTTTGTAACTCGGTTTATATTGGACAAACACTTAGAAATTTCGGCATAAGATACAAAGAACACGTACGCTTTTATAGACTTAAACATCCAGAAAAATCGAATTATGCCAAACACATTTTGGAACAGAACCACCCAATGACACCTCAAAACAACATTAAATTCTTACATTTTTGCAACAACAAACACAAATTAGACATTTTAGAAGCTTTTGAAATATACAAACATAATCGCACAGTACCTTTAATAAATGAACAAACTGAGCTTAGTAATTCTCCTTTATTAGAAGTGTTAGATATTTAGTTTTTGTCTGTATTGTATCTAGTTACCTATTTTCTGTATGTATTTATCCTTATCAACGTGTTTGTTTATCAATCTTTTCTACCTTTGATAATGACATTTTAATGGCGAAACAATATTATCAGGTTAAGATAAACTAATAAAACTTGTGAAACTTTAAATTAATCTTTTAATTTGATTATATTTCATGATTATGGAGTTCCACACAGTAAGGCTGGAGACAGTAAACATAAGTAATTAACTAATCACTAGATATAATCATATCCACACAGATATACATTTATCTTATGTGCACTAGTTTTAGTTAAGACAGACCGCTAGGATTATGGACCGTATTGTTACTAGAAGGTAACGAATGCAGGTTGCGCCGGCTGCCTGCAACACGGTCTTTGGAAATTTGTCCTGCCAAAACTATTAAAACGTCCAGCTTGCCATTTGGCATTTAAATACAAAAATGTTCAAAGAATCTGTACAATTTTTTGCACACCGATTTTTCTGCATTTTAAAAATATTCCGTTTAAAAAAGAATAAAAATACGTTTGATAACAAAAATTACTAGGCCGTCCAAAAAGCCCATCTTCTTGCGAGCAATATATAAAAAAAAAAAATTTCTAGGATAAATACTTTTCGAGATATTTATATTTCTTTAAAGACATGCAAGCCGTTTTGATGATTTTTTCAGTTTGAATATTTCCGAAGTTCTGCGTAATCTAGCAAATTGATGAATGAAAGTTATTTTCATTAGTTGATTACTACCTCATAATTGATTTTCATTGCAATCCGTTAGATCGACCGGTTTTGGTGATCGATTTCGCATTGAATGACCCCATATACAACATCTTAAGTTTGCGTTTTGGCTCTACTGTCTATGCAAAACCATGAAAGTTACACATTCTTATTTTATTTTAGACATTATTAATTGGTTGCATTGCCTTCTACCCATCGCTGACTCTTGATCTAGAGAACATGAGAATTTGTGGACTCATAATATAACAAGTTAGACATCTACGAGCATAAGAAATTAAGTATTTACTGCTTTCTTAAGCAAGTAATGAAAGTAACACGTGTGCTATGTTATAGCTTTATTAAAAATGATTTTTTTTCAAAATATTTTCAAATGACTTCTGCAAGTTTCATTTCATCACCAGTTCGAAATTTGTATGTTTGTCAAGTAATTTAAGGAAAATGTATCCTTCCGTTTAAATTAAGATTTTTTGCATAAAATCACACCGATTGGGAAAACCAATTTTTAGCAAAAACCTTTCCTTCTATCGACGTGTGGAGGAAAATTCTGGATTTCTGCAAAACTGGAAAGTTTTCAAAGTTTGGCAGCAAACCCAACGGCTAGAACTTGGGACTTTTGGGATGTGGATCCACAAATGTGAATTCACAATTTATACATGGCTGGATTAAAATTTATATGATTTGGACTGTATGGGTCCAAGGTTTGGGAAACACTACCTCTTGGTAGTACATAGTCATTGTCTCTTGTTGAAATTTAACCGCTGAATAATAAGTTATCATTATATTCTAGAGCTAGTAGCAGTATCATATCGACAAATTTTAAATAATCCAGTGGCCATCCAGTCCATGGAAGCAATGCTTCCCTTGAGAATTGATTAAAAATAAAAACCAATGCTAACAAAAATATTTTTATAAAATTATGGTTATCGTTTATTTAAATTTGAAATATTTGATCAACTTAAAGCTCAATATCAATTCAGTACAACAAAAAGTATAATTATTTAGAGTACTATTTTAAATTAGACTCATTAAACTTGTATGGAAAGGTAATACCGATTCAAATGTGTTAGATACGCTGCATATAAGCACTGATTTCGTTGCTTATAACTGCTCTTCTCCTAGCCTTGACAAGTGGGCGTGGTCATACAGATGATGCGGTTAACATTGTTTGGTCGTTATTTTTAGTGTGCTTCGTGCAGAAATGTTTATTTATTATAATTTGGTTATTTGTTCGATTTAGTGTTTGTTACATTTAATGTTACTTAAGTAATGTAAATCTGCGAATGAGACTGCTTTTTGTCACATTTTATTATTTCAATTTATATAAGTTGGAATTTTTTTAAAGACAAATAATTCTATTTAGTTTGTTCTGTATGCAAATTCAAAATTGCATTATGGTCATGACTGCAAATTCAACTGCTTCGGTGGAAGGTTCGAGTACTTCCGATACATCCGAATCGGGATGATTTTTTTGTTCAGTTTGTAAATTATTAATAAAGGATTTTCTGCATACAGTTTTGTAGAGAAATTACAAATTATTGAGCAAGGCAGATCAAAACCAGAACTTTCAAATTTAACAACAAAGCTTAAAACCTGCACCGATATTTTCCTAAAAAATACCTGGAAATCGAGTTGCATTATAAATACATAGTAGTAGTTTTTTAAAATAAAGAATAATAGTCAACAAATTCCATAAGTATAAAGTGTAAAAGTTCTTCTTTGAAAAACTTTCAAGCTTAATAATTATAACACTGTTTTTTTATTGTACCTAGCAGGAGCGGATCCAGCGAATTATATTGAAGGGGGAAATTTTTAAAAAATAATTGTTTTAATAATAGTATATTAAAGAACGAGTTTCATAATGCAAGATTTATTGCGCGAGTCCAAATTTAGAAAACGAATTTTCTAAAGGACGAGTGCAATAATGACTTATGAAACGAGTTTTTTATGCTATTTTTTCTATTTTGCGTCTTTTATTCCCTTTTTAAATAAAAAAATCGCAATCTCAAAATTTAGTAATTTTTGTGGTAGTTGACAACACTGATGTGACATTTGAAAATTCATTGATTGACACAGAAAATGGAGTGAAGTTTTTGTCAATTTTCTGTTTTTTTTCAATTATTTTTCAATGCTACCAAGTTTGAAAAAGTTGGACTATTAAAGCACTCAAATGAGCTAATAACGCACTGTTTTGGGTGCTTTAAGAGCTTTATTATAGACGCAAAATAGAAAAATAATAATTAGACAAACATTATTTGTTTTTATTTTATGTATACATATTTCTAAATTGGAGGGGGGATCTCACACCCCCCCCCGTGAATCCGCGCATGTATTTAGGTATATTAAAATTAAAATCATGGTTGCTTCCCTAGCCTAAATTCTCACCGCACGCCACTGAAATAATCCAATTTTTCAGCGAGATAAAACACGTATTCATGTGGCAAGAATCTTACTGAAATATTTAACTGTAATGTGTAGACATTTTATCATCACCAACTAGATCTCTTAATTTGTCTTCTGTATACCATGCGTAAGAAGATTAATTCAGCTAATAAATCCCTTAAAATACTTACAATAATAACTTATAAAATAGCAATATTACCTACCTTTTCGAAAAACTGTGGATTTATTACAGGCCCTGAATAGGCAACCATGCATGTATGAGCCATTATGACCAAAAACATGTTGTAGAAACGCACTGCATTAATACATCTTAATGCTACAGCATCTGGACGGTCGCTAATCTTTCTTAAACTGCTCCAGTTCTTAGGAATAGAAAAGCATGAGAGTATTTTCCCAGCTGAAAGACAAAACCAGCATTAAAACATCATTTTGCGAATAACTCCATTTCAAAACTACTCTAAAAATCTCGTAATTCGAAAATCAGTCTTTTAGATATACATTTTTAGTCTAATGTGAAACAATAAATAGAAATAGCCGAATGAAAATTATAAATTTATGCATTAATCTATTAAATAGCTTACCAGAAGTATTTGTAATTTTGTCATATTCTTCTTTGGTCTTATATCTAGCAGTTCCTTCGTAAAATGTCCCCCACGCAACGACTAGCAATAATATTATCAGACAAACTCTGTAAGAATACTATTAGTTCTTAAGCTTATATTAATAGCTATTTATTGTACTAGTATGTAATAATGCACATTAGTCGCGCAAGAAGAGTTTAGTCAAGAGACCATCAGATGGAGTGGCTATTTTTCTTAACTGACTAATGTGCAAATACACGCGTGTGGAATAAAAGATTTTATCTAACACCAATTTTTAATGAGTTTTTATTCAAATAATAATCTTTATCTGCAGGCTCGATCCCCGGCCGAGCTGGTAATTTTTCATAGCGGAGAAAAATTAAAAACATGCCTTCTTCTCGGATAGGAAGTAAAACTGTTAGGTCCCGTGTCACTGTGATGTTTGGCACGTTAAAAATCCCTACTGGGGGTGGAATTCCCCCAGATTCGGCTAAATTCTAGTAGGGTCGGCCAAATGATCATAGAAATCGGTGCCATGAGGTACGAAGGATGCTCCGCCATTCTGATTCCTCGCCCAAAAACAAACAAAACAAAACAAAAAATCTGTATCTACGACCACTATAGAAAATTACACATTTCACACAGTTTAGTAACTATGAAAACAGCTCGTTGCTCACAATTTCCAAACTGAACAGAAATTATCATATCATAATATTATTGATTATTTGAAATATAAAAGTTATAAATTTTAGATAAAGGTTAATTTGTCTTGTTTAATTAATGTTTTACATTAAATTATATTTTGAATGGAAATCCATCTAGAAAAATTATCACTCCGGTGGGGAATCGAACTGTTGATCTATCGAGGAGATTTGCCATAATTTAGTTATTATTACTATATAAAGTTATTGTGAAATTGTTATTGAATTAACGTAAAATAGATTAATTTTTTACATTATTATATAATTGTTAATTTAATATTATTATTCATTAATATTGCTAAATTACAATAAAAACAATGCAAGCTTGTATAACTTGCGACATAATTAAATATTTTTCTTAGCTTTTGATGTTTTCTTACTTTATTTGTAGTAGATAAAGTATGGTACGTAACGCGTGCAAAAACGCCAATTTCACACTCGAAATTGGCATTTTTCTGGATTTGTAACACAATATACTATTTCAATTTGATAATTCATTTGACAAATTAATTTTTGTATATGTCAAAAAATTGTATTGCATTGGGTAGGTCATGGAATTTATGGGCGAGAATTTTCTAAGTAGTGACTTTTTGAATATTCTCTCGCTAGTGAGTAGTATATCATATTACTAAGTATTATTACCATAATTAATTAATTATCATATTAATTATCATATTAAATTATCACTGTACAACACAAAAAAATTTCCAGGTTTTCATATAGTTTTTCTACAGCTTTTTGGTGTGAAGATCACGAATCTGCTATTGGTTTTTTCGGGTCAGGTCAAATACTGTTGTTTCGATGTCATTCGGGTCATTCCATGCCAAATCATCACAAGAAAAATGAACTTCTCAATCCGACCATCTCAGATTTTCGTGAAATTTAGTAGGATGGTAGAGGACATCAAGTAACTTACGTATGTAAAATTATAGCCCTCAGTGATACATGGTATTCATACAGCAGGGTTGCAAATATGATAAAAAATGTAAAATGAATATCTAAGAAAGTGTACCTTCAATTTCTTTAGAAATACAGTATCTTATACAGCTAGGTGTAGACTCTTTTTTATGTAAGTTTCGTTTTGGGAAGCCTTTGGGAACAGGGATAAAAAAATGTTAAATATATAGTTACACACTTTTAACACAAAACATGAATCTGGAAGTTCAGACAAGAGTATTGTATCAGGTATTTAGTATATACGAGGGTAGATTGAAAAGTTTCCGGAATGGGCAAGAAAACGCAGTAATTGAACAGGTTTTTGTTTTTATTTTTCAACATAATATCCTTGCAGGGCGATACACTTTTCCCAGCGGTGCTCCAACTTTTTTAAGCCTTCAGAAAAATATGATTTCGGGAACTCTGCAAAATAAGCTTTAGTGGCGGCGATGACCTCCTCATTTGACGTAAAGCGCTTGCCTCCGAGCCAAGTCTTCATGTTTGTGAACAAAAAGAAGTCGCACGGGGCCAGGTCTGGAGAGTACGGGGGATGCGGCACCACCTCGTAGCCCAATTCAACCAATTTAGCATTGGCGATTCGGGATGAATGGGCCGGCGCGTTGTCGTGATGGAAGAGCACTTTTTTTCGCTGCAAATGAGGCCGTTTCTCCTTCAAAATGCCGTTGAATTGATCCAATAAATCGCTGTAGTATTGTCCCGTGATAGTTCTTCCCTTCTGCAAAAAGTCGATGTGTATCACACCTTGCGAATCCCAAAAAACGGTGGCCATGACCTTTCCAGCAGATGGGACAGTCTTTGCCTTCTTCGGAGCAGATCCGCCTGGAGAAATCCACTGTTTCGACTGCTGCTTGGTTTCTGGTGTGTAGTGGTGGATCCATGTTTCGTCCACGGTCACGAATCGGCGAAAAAAATCCGTTGGATTACGATTTAACAAGGCCAAACACTCTTTCGAAGTGGTCACACGATTTCGCTTGTTGTCCATAGTCAGCAAACGCGGCACCCATCGCGCCGAGAGCTTCCTCATGCCCAAATGTTCGTGCACGATATTTTGCACACGTTCATATGAGATGCCCGTGGTCTCTACTATTTCGCGCAACTTCACTCGTCGATCGGCTAACACGAGATCATGGACTTTATCGACCATTTCTTCATTTGTGGCCGTTTTTGGACGTCCACTGCGTGGTTCATCCTTGGTGCTCGTACGGCCACGTTTGAACTCGCTCACCCAGAAACTAATAGTCGAAAATGAAGGTGTGGATGTGCCATGAACTTTCTGCAAAATATCTCGTATCTCCGTCGCCGTTTTCCCGTCCATCCAGAAATGTTTGATGACTGCACGAAATTCGTTTTTATCCATTTTTGCAAAAGTGCCTGAATTGCTTCACAAGATATCCTAGTAAACATAAACGGAACGACGCACGTGTCTGAAAATTTGACAGCTTTCCTAAAATAGGTTAGCCTTGACAACCATCATAACAATTTCACGATACGCGCGCCATCTCTTGCCCATTCCGGAAACTTTTCAATCTACCCTCGTATTTATACATAAACCTTCAAATCGTATCTACTAAGACAAGCATAGGTATGATGTTGTTCTTGTACCTGCAGATACAGGGTGTTGTTAAACGTAAATGTTTGCCTACCCTTCTCGTGAATTTAAAAACGATTTTATTTGAAAACAAATTGGAATATAACTGAAATTTGACCTGACCCGAAAAAACCCATAGCAGATTCATTTTTTAAAGTCCAATTTTGTTGTACAGTGTTATAATTATCATATTACTAAATCACCATAGGAATAGCGTCATTATTAGGAGGTGTTTGATAAAAACTTTTATAACATGCGTTCAAAAAGTAGCTGGATCGGAGCAATATATTTTTTTTAAATTTATGAAATTATGTAGATGTACTATTGTTATCTTATTGCTGATCCATTTACCTTCAGATGTATATTTTACTGCATTATGTATATTTTATACTATATTATTTTATGTGCTGTATATTTTACTTACGCAACTACTACATCATAAACATCAATGCTATAAAAAGGTTCTTGAGTTTCACAATGCATTTCAGTTACAATACTTTTTAGGCCTAAGTTGGAATACTTCTCAGAGTAACATATGGATAAGTCTTCACGTAAAAGATCATAGTTGTGTTTATAAAAGGAAATATTACCGGCAAGCTCAGGACAAGAACGAGGGACGCATACGCCATGTCGAAGCCAGTCATGTCTGTAATTCTTCTTCGTACTTATCACTTCCTGGAAATAAAAAATTATATCTAGAAGAGAGAAATTGATTGCATTTTTAATGCATGAAAAGTAGTCTCAACACTTTTTAGCATAGTCTAGATTTTGTTATTTCCAATGGTCACCGTGGACTGTGGTAAAACAGTTGTCAATTCACAACTAATAATAAGCATCCGCCTAATATCTCGGGTTATTAACTAATATTACATAGTTGAATAATTACACTGTCCAACAAGTGTTTTTGTTTCCTAGTCTTAATTAATTATTGTTTCTGGTCCGACATCAGCCAAACACTAAAAGCCTAAGAACTTGAAAAAGTTAGTTCGTTTAGGGAAAATATGACAAATCTTAGTTTTTTGGTTGGTACGCTACCAGGGCAAAAGATGTCCAAGTGTAATGGGGGATTATTACTGGTGTTTGTTGCGTGAAGCGTTCTTTAAAATCCTCCAAACACTAATAAACTTTAATGTTGTAAAGTTTGTATATCATATAGATTTGTGAACATTTAGTGCTGTCGTAAGACACTCTTGTTTGAACTCGATAGACAACAAAATTCGGTACTACTGATTTCTCATTTTCCAGCGAGATGCTCTCTGCCATCATTTACCTGATGACTTTGGATACTTTTAAAATAATATTTCTACATACAAATTGTTCATTTCTTTCTTTGAGTATTTTATGTATTTTTTCACACCAAACACAAAAAATCTAAGCAATTAATAAAAAGTTATAATTTAGACCAGAAAAATTATTATTCTCATACTTTTTTAAGTATGTGATTTTGTTCAGAATTTTATCTACTTTTAGAAAATGTAGCTAACTCCATTTCGACCTCGTAAGAGTTAAGGTTCCTTTTCCTGTGGACGGTCACATTTATCCTTAGCAACGTGTTTGTTTATTAATCTTATCTACCTTTGATAATGACATTTATTGTCGAAACAATGGTAAGGTTAAGAATTTATTAAAAACTTGTGAAACTTTAACTAATCTTTTGATTTTTATTATATTTTATGATTATGGAGTTCCACAAAGTAAGGCTGGAATATTAACCAAATTAGACATTCTAGAAACTTTTCAAATATACAAGCATAAACGCATAGTACCTTTAATGAACGAACAAACTGAGCTTCTCCTTTATTGTGTTAGATATTTAGTTTTTGTATATATTGTATCTACTATCCATTTTTTTCTAGAGTTCTCTGACTTTGAAAGCGTATTGCTCGGAAACTACTGAACAAAATTAAATATTCTAAAATCGAGCAAATAGTAAATCTATTTCTACATACAACAGTAAGATATTATATTTCTAACTGGTATACTTTTGTTTTTATCTGACGATACGCAATAAAATGCACCCATTTTTAGGTACAGTTTCATTGAAAGTAAGTTAACTAGTTTTTTTCTCAGAAACTATATGTCATATATCTATGAGATTTTTATAGGGGTTAGAAAAAAACCTTGCGGTTCTTATGCTATTAATTTTCAGACAAAAAGCGTTTTATTTAAGATTAATGTGAAAAAATAGCGAACTATGCCTTTTTGTTTATTAATAGAGATTGCGTCAAAATTGTTTCGCTAAATCAACACTTTTCATGTGTAGACATTATTTTTTTCAAAAAAATGTTCCTAACTTTTATTGTTAAAATTCGGAACATTGGTTTAAAGAACATAATGTCTACATATGAAAAGTGTTAATGTAGTGTAAAAACTTTGCGCTATTTCCATTAATAAACAAGAACACATAGTTCGCTATTTTTTTATATAAATCTTAAATAAAACAATTTTTTGTCCGAAAACTAATAGGATAACAACCGCAAGGTTTCTTTCTAATACCTACAAAAATCTCATAGATATATGAGATATACTTTTTGAGAAAAAAAATATTTAACTTACTTTCAAAGAAATTGTCCCTAAAAATGGATACCTTTTATTATGTATCGTCCGATAAAAATAAAAGTATATCAGTTAGAAATATGATATTTTATGCACATATGCATTATAATTAGACTATTATTGCAAGACTCATCTAAACACAAACGTCTTTTTATTGCCCTAGGGCCTCTTTATGGTCAGACGGTTAATAAAGAAACGTCAAATAAATGTCAAAAGTTTTTTGTAAAACTTGATTGGTTCTTAATATAATTTGTAAACTTATCACCAATGAAAATAAGCTGAAATTAAATATTTTGGAATAATAACTACAGTAACGTACTTCGTATAAGCACATAAGTATATGTACAACGGCTTGATGTACCTACGTACTCATTTAATTATATTTTTTATACAATATTAGATTTGAAATAAAATCTTAATCTGTGCATAAAATAGTGTATGTATAGCGGGCACAACTTGCTTTTATGGCCCTACAGCCTTTTCCTAGCCCTCGGCTAACGCCTCGGGCTAGAAATAACGCTTCTGGCCATAACAGCTTCTTTATGCCCTTAATACATAAATAACTATTACTGTTGCATGTAGAAATAATAATTGCTCGTTTTTAAAATATTTCATATGGTTCAGTAGTTCCCGAGCAATACGGTATCAAAGTCAGAGGACTCTAGAAAAAAATGAATAGTAGTTACCTATTTTATGTATTTATCCTTAGCAACGTGTTTGTTTATCAATCTTATCTACCTTTGATAATGACATTTAATGTCGAAACCGTTGTAAGGTTAAGAATTTATTAAAACTTGTGAAATTTTAACTAATCTTTTGATTTTAATTATATTTTATGATTATGGAACTCCACAAAGTAAGGTCAAAGATAGTAAACTCTATTTTAATATTAGCCAATTGTTAGTTGCAAGTAATTAATTATAGTTTTGACTAGTTATTTGTTTATTAAAAAGAAATTATAAGAATGAAAACAAAAAAGTTCGTGCTTGGTGAAAATCAGAAAATCTTCAAACGTTATGGTTTTTCAATTTAAGATATAATCAAATTTTTTTGTAATTGTTTTACCTGGCCTGTATCTTTTCTGATGAGTGAATAAGTAAATAAATGGAATTTACTCTGTGTTTTACTATAGTGGTAAAGTATGTTTATGTTTGGTCTTTTATTGTTTGTTTAGTATCATTTTCTATTAAAATTAAAAATCAGGATTAACCATTTCTTAGCATAAATTATTGACCATTGTAGTATCAACCAATGCAAACCTAGTGGCGCTTAGCAAACATTCTAATCTACTTCCCCATTCTCCGTCATTCCCATTTTCAAATCTAATGTTTGGTTCTCTTTAATCCTGATACAGTTTCACTAAGATTGGTTTCTGTGGTCCTGACTGTAGTGTTGTTTGCGGAATCAGTTGTAGCTTTTTAGCTAGATAGCTATTTACAATTAACTAAATTTACCAAATTAAAAACTAAAACTTTATTACATATATTATCATAGTTATAAGCAATGTGATGCTAAGTAGCAAATTTCCAATTTTCAACCATATAAGATATTATATTTAATTCTAATAACGTCAACCTTTAAAATATTTACAAACTGATCAACTAATGAATTATTAAAATAATCAGCCTGGTTACGATAGCAATTTTTTTTAGCAATTCTTTTTTGGTTACCTTAGCAGTTTTTTTAGCAATTTTTTTACGATAGCAATTTTGTTAGCAATTATTTGCACTTTCTCTTAAATCTAGTTTAAAGAAAATTATGCATCGATGATCCTTGTGCAAGGACCTTGAGGACGCATCTACAGATAATCCTTAATGGTCAAAATCGTTTGTTTTATCGTTATTCTTTTACAAATCGTATAATACCTATAAAATATGGAAAAGTGCCAATCAGCAAGTTTAACTTAATTGAGAAATTGAACTTGTGCATCGATGATCCTTGTGCAAGGACTTTGAGAACCCATCTCTAGCTGAACCTTAATGGTTAAAATCGTTTGTTTTATCGTCATTCTTTTTCCAATCGTATAATACCTATAAAATATGGAAAAGTGACAATCAGCAAGCTTAATTTAAATGAGAAATTGTGTAGTGACCTGTGTAATCCTTGTGTAAGGACCTTGAGAACCCATCTCCAGATGAGCCTTAATGGTTAAAATCGTTTGTTCTATCGTCATTTTTTACAAATCGTATACATATAATATATGGAAAAATACCAATAAGAAAGCTTAATTTCAATAACAACTAGAGCTTCTGCATCGATGATTTTTGTGCAATAACCTTGAGAACGCATCTCCAGATGAGCCTTAATGGTCAAAATCGTTTGTTCTATTGTCATTTTTTACAAATCGTATAATGCCTATAAAATATGGAAAAGTGCCAATCAGCAAGTTTAATTTAAATGTGAAATTGAGCTTGTGCATCGATGATCCTTGTGCATGGACCTTCAGAACCCATCTCCAGATGAGCCTTAATGGTCAAAATCGTTTGTTCTATCGTCATCCATTTACAAGTCGTATAATACATATAAAATATGAAAAAGTGCCAATCGGCAAGTTGAATTTAATTGAGAAATTGAGCTTGTGCATCGATGATCCTTGTGCAAGGACCGTGACAACCCATCTCCAGATGAGCCATAATGCTCAAAATTGTTGGTCTCTTGTCATCCTTTTACATATCGTAAAATACATGTAAAATATGGAAAAGCGCCAATCTGCAAGTTTAATTTAAATGAGAAATTGAGCGTGTGCATCGATTATCCTTGTGCAAGGGCCTTGAAAAATGATCTCCAGATGAGTCTTAATGGTCAAAATCGCTTGTTCTATCGTCATTTTTTACAAATCGTATAATGCCTATAAAATATGGAAAAGTGCCAATCAGCAAATTTAATTTAAATGAGAAATTGAGCTTATGCATTGATGATCCTAGTGCAAGCACCTTGAGAAACATATATGGGAATAAGTAATTCAATAAGAAACCGAAAATGTTTGAAAATGATTTGGTGTAGAAGAAACAAAGAAAGTAAGCATTTTTCTATTAATTTTACATTAATTTTACTAAAACAACTATGATTTATTTATATTCACTACTGGTATGTGTGTACTTTATAGTATAGGGTTAGGGAGTTATTGTTAACCGTTAACCATATAAACTCGATAAAATGAAGAAAAGTTTTACAAATTGTTTTGAAAAACAGATTCGCCAAATCAAATCGCAGGAATTTCCAATTCTTGCCAATTTCTGTTTTTGACAAGTTAACTTGAAAACGGCAGAAATATTGAAAAATAGTTAAAAATAGATATTTTTTACTTAGGTTTTCAAGTAGAGCTCTACTGAACTAAATGCTTTTGTAATTGTGATATTCTTCGAGTTTTATGATGTAAGCTTTCATGTTTGATACAACTAGGTACAACTTTCATCTTAGTATTGTCTAGCTCATTTGATGGAGAGTATTCTACTGTGCTACGAACAATGTCAAAATAGAGGCATTTAATAGTTGTATTATGTCGGTAAATTCTTTAGGAACCCAAGTCTTTGCAGCCCTTTCGTTTTGATATGATTGATGTGGGCTTTAGAATCCAGTTTATAATCAAACAGAACACCCAAATCATTAATGGTAGTTTCTTCGCTTAATAAGGAATTACATAATTTATAGTCAAATTTGATATCCTTTAATGTACGATAACATTTTATACACTTGCATTTATCTACATTTAGAATCATTGCATTTATTTAATCTATTGATGTCGTTTTTAATTTTTCTTTACAGTCTTCGATAGTGTTTACTATGCCAAATAATATAAGGTCATCGGCAAAAAGCAAAAAATGCAATAAGTGAAACAAGTGCCAATATCGTTTACCTAACAGTTAAAAAAAGGGGTTGCTCAAAGATCATCGATGCACAAGCTCTAGTTGTTATTTAAATTAAACTTGCTTATTGGTACTTTTCCATATTTTATATGTATTATACGATTTGTAAAAGAATGACGATAGAACAAACGATTTTGACCATTAAGGCTCAGCTGGAGGTGGGTTCTCAAGGTCAATGCACAAGGATCATCGATGCACAAGCTCTAGTTGTTATTTAAATTAAACTTGCTGATTGGTACTTTTCCATATTTTATATGTATTATACGATTTGTAAACGAATGACGATAGAACAAACGATTTTGACCATTGAAGCTCATTTGTAGATGGGTTCGCAAGGACCTTGCACAAGCATCATTGATGCACAAGCTCAATTTCTCATTTAAATTAAACTTGCTGACTGGCACTTTTCCATATTTTATATGTATTATACGATTTGTAAAAAATGACGATAGAACAAACGATTTTGATCATTAAGGCTCATCTGGAGATGCGTTCTCAAGGTCAATGCACAAAGATCATCGATGCACAAGCTCTAGTTGTTATTTAAATTAAACTTGCTGATTGGTACTTTTCCATATTTTATATGTATTATACGATTTGTAAAAGAATGACGATAGAACAAACGATTTTGACCATTAAGGCTCAGCTGGAGGTGGGTTCTCAAGGTCATTGCACAAGGATCATCGATGCACAAGCTCTAGTTGTTATTTAAATTAAACTTGCTGATTGGTACTTTTCCATATTTTACATGTATTATACGATTTGTAAACGAATGACGATAGAACAAACGATTTTGACCATTGAAGCTCATTTGTAGATGGGTTCGCAAGGTCCTTGCACAAGGATCATTGATGCACAAGCTCAATTTCTCATTTAAATTAAACTTGTTGACTGGCACTTTTCCATATTTTATATGTATTATACGATTTGTAAAAAATGACGATAGAACAAACGATTTTGACCATTAAGGCTCATCTGGAGATGCGTTCTCAAGGTCAATGCACCAAGATCATCGATGCACAAGCTCTAGTTGTCATTTAAATTAAGCTTGGTTATTGGTACTTTTCCATATTTTATATGTATTATACGATTTGCAGAAAATGACGATAGAACAAGCGATTTTGAGCATTAAAGCTTATCTGAAAATGGGTTCTCAGGGTCTTTGCACAAGGATCATCGATGCACAAGCTTAATCTCTCATTTAAATTAAACTTGCTGATTGGCACTTTTCCATATTTTATATGTATAATACGTTTGGTAAAAGAATGACGATAGAACAAACGATTTTAACCATTAAGGCTCAGCTAGCGATGAGTTCTCAAGGCCTTTGCACAAGGATCATCGATGCACAAGCTCGCTTTCTCATTTAAATTAATCTTGCTGATTGGCCCTTTTCCATATTTTATAGGCATTATACGATTTGTAAAAAATGGTGTTAGAACAAACAATTTTGACCATTAAGGCTCATCTGGAGATGCGTTCTCAAGGTACTTGCACAAGGATCATTAATGCACAAGCTCAATTTCTCATTTAAATTAAACTGGCTGATTGGCGCTTTTCCATATTTTATAGGTATTATACGATTTGTAAAAAATGGTGTTAGAACAAACAATTTTGACCATTAAGGCTCATCTGGAGATGCGTTCTCAAGGTACTTGCACAAGGATCATTGATGCACAAGCTCAATTTTTCATTTAAATTAAACTTGCTGACTGGCACTTTTCCATATTTTATAGGTATTATACGATTTGTAAAAAATGGTGTTAGAACAAACAATTTTGACAATTAAGGCTCATCTGGAGATGCGTTCTCAAGGTACTTGCACAAGGATCATTAATGCACAAGCTCAATTTCTCATTTAAATTAAACTGGCTGATTGGCGCTTTTCCATATTTTATAGGGATTACACGATTTGTAAAAAATGACGATAGAACAAACGATTTTGACCATTAAGGCTCATCTGGAGATGCGTTCTCAAGGTTATTGCACAAAAATCATCGATGCACAAGCTCTAGTTGTTATTTAAATTAAGCGTTCTTATTGGTATTTTTCCATATATTATATGTATACGATTTGTAAAAAATGACGATAGCACAAACGATTTTGACCATTAAGGCTCATCTGGAGATGCGTTCTCAAGGTTATTGCACAAAAATCATCGATGCACAAGCTCTAGTTGTTATTTAAATTAAGCGTTCTTATTGGTATTTTTCCATATATTATATGTATACGATTTGTAAAAAATGACGATAGAACCAACAATTTTGACCATTAAGGCTCATCTGGAGATGGGTTCTGAAGGCCCTTGCACAAGGATCATCGATGAACAAGCTCATTTTCACATTTAAATTAAACTTGCTGATTGGTACTTTTCCATATTTTATAGGCATTACACGATTTGTAAAAAATGAGGATAGAACAAAAGATTTTGACCATTAAGGCTTATCTGGAGATGCGTTCTCAAGGTTATTGCACAAAAATCATCGATGCACAAGCTCTAGTTGTTATTTAAATTAAGCTTTCTTATTGGTATTTTTCCATATATTATATGTATACGCTTTGTAAAAAATGACGATAGAACAAACGATTTTAGCCATTAAGGCTCATCTGGAGATGGGTTCTTACACAAGGATTATCGATGCACAAGCTCAATTTCTCATTTAAATTAAGCTTGCTGATTGGCACTTTTCCATATTTTATAGGTATTATACGATTTGTAAAAGAATGACGATAGAACAAACGATTTTGACCATTAAGGCTCATCTGTAGATGAGTTCTCAAGATCCTTGCACAAGGATCATTGATGCACAAGCTCAATTTTTCATTTAAATTAAGCTTGCTGATTGGCACTTTTCCATATTTTATAGGTATTATACGATTTGTAAAAGAATGACGATAGAACAAACGATTTTAACCATTAAGGACCATCTGTAGATGTGTCCTCAAGATCCTTGCACAAGGATCATCGATGCACAATTTTCTTTAAATTAGATTTAAGAGAAAGTGCAAAAAATTAAGTAACCGAAAAAAAATTGCTAGAAAAAATTGCTATCGTAACCAGGCTAAAATAATCATAGTTTCCATAAGTAAAAGTTTTAAGTCAAGTTTGAACGTAAAGTCTTCTTAAAATAATTTTATCAAGTATTAAAAAAGCCTTTTTTTACCTAATAAACAATATAACTTGACAAAAATCTAGTTGAATATACTGTTTACTAAACTTGAATCATACGGATAAAGGAAATCTCAAGCACAACAGCGCTAAATAAACATTTTAACCGAGTTCTAGAATTAGTAGCTTTATTATAATTCGCACGCCCTATTTGAACCTGTTTTATGGTTATATTTACTATATCCTCATGCTGACCGAAGCCAACGCCTCTCGCAAAGAGTGCTATTAAATTAAAATATTAAAATGCGATATACTCCATGTTGCATTTCAAATCATCTTAAAGCATTGCATTTGCTGTAGGTTTATGAGAGCAACAATACACTCAAAATCAATCAAATTACTCAAAATGCGCTAGCCGCTTAACCTCTTTTCGTTTCACTTAGGGATAATTTAACACTAAAGAGTGTAATATTAATATTCTAACGCAAACGTAAAAATACCATTTATTGCAAAATAAAAGATGCAAAGGTGTATTTTTTTATAATCAACTGCGTCTGTTCGTAGGAAAATGCCAATGTACTTGCAACAAACAACTAATTTAACCTAATGCTTTTACTTGATTATTTTCAAATGCAATATACAGTAATAGAGTATATTGCATTTTAATTTAATAGTACTGTAGAATTAGTATAGTACAAGCCACTGATAATATCAATATTTTATAAAATTCCTATAATAAAAATATTTCTTGACTCTGAAGTCAAATACAGAATTAATATCAAATTTATTAAGCTATGTTTAATAATTACTTACTTGTATTATCTTCCATACTCGTGATGGTTCTTCAGGATTTATTGGTGCTAGCTGGGCTGTGATAGAACAATATAAAGCATCTTCTTCTAATACCATGCATTGATCGAAATCATCCAAATGGAAAAGTGGGGGCATTAACGCATATTCCTTATCTGCAAGTAGATTAATTTATATACTAATTTGTTTAATTTTTACTAACACTGCAAATCGTATTGCTATACTATATACAGTAGGGTGGACCTTATTTTTCGACCATCGAACTTTTTGCACGCTACCCACGAAACAGTATCTAAAGCAGGCTGGGCCACCGGAGGGGCCCCTTACGCGTGTCTAACTTCCACTACTGCATCATATTGAGTCATTTGGGTTGTCCTTAACCCTCATTATTCCCCTACGCGGCTCCCACCTCTAGTTAACTTCCTTGTAGTAGCACGTTTAAATAAATATTTAGATAAATGATAAATATAAATTGAAAATTAATGTTTGGTTTGGGATTATGAAAATACATATTTTAAAAAATTATAACAATATAACTGAAGAAGTAACTAATAAATCCTACATTTACAGCAATATTATTTTATTCTTTATTGGACGATTTTACTAGCCATTAACATAATTTCATAAGTATAAGTAATTAGATGTTTGGGTTGATTAATTTACGACCCTGTTCAATTGTGATAAGAACAAAATCCATAAAGATTTTTACCTAATAAAGATTTAAACTACATAGTATTAAAAACACGTATGTGTATCTATTTAAAAGAAATTTATAAAAATTGCAAGATATAACATAAAATTATAAATTCATCATTCTTTTAAGATTAGACTAATTTAGACCGGCAGTGATTGCTCTGTGTTGGGGTACGAGTGGAACGTTACACGGGCACGGGCACGGGCGTGATCGTCGCAGTATTAGCAGAGTAGGGGAATGTCTCGAACTCGCGGGCTTGAGCTTGGCCCACTAAAGTATCCACTGATTAAAAAATTAATTTCGATCGCAGCGTGGTTTCAAGTGCTGCAATTGAATCAAAACCTGTAATTAGAATCTTAATGAAATCTTTTATAATGATTGATTTTATAAAAGTATAAGGTCTTAGAATACATACTCTAATGTTCCGATACTTTACAGTTTTATTAAAGTGTTTAAGGCGAAAGTTGACAAACCTATACACTCAAAATTAGGCATACAGTAGAAGCTTGTAGAAGCTTTACGGCGAACCCGACCTTTTTGAACTTGACGACATTTTTAGTTAAGCAACTAAAGTTTAAAAATTCAAAAATAATCAAAACTTTATACTGCAGATAGCAGATAGAAGTAGATAGCTGATCGAGCTCAGGCCACCTTAGTACACAAACTGTAGTATTATTGTGTAAATTAGTAAAATTGTGTGGACTAGTCAAGACTAATCTTCACGTTTTAAGAATCCAGACTGTTAACTGCTTAAACGAGGATCTGCGACGAAGGGTTTTTGCTCTTTAGAGACTCAAGCTTGGTGTAGTGACAAATTCCAAATAATTTGGCTGTTTTTTTCTTCGGCAAATCGACAATCTTTCGAAATTAAATTTAATTTTATTTTAATCGGCGAATGCAGCTTATAGACGAAATACTAATAACCTATTATTATAGAAGAACCTATAACCTATTATTGAGAATGAATTCGTGATTCGTCACGGAGTAGACGTGTATTTGTGCTCTCTAGTAATTTTAATTTGTTTATACTTAACTAATGATTTATACTGCAATTAATAAAGCACAAGTTTACAGTGATCTTAAATATAACTAGGTGCCAACTGCCTACCCTAATGGGTAAGATTTAGTAACTAACGCACTCTTAAAACACTGCTGTTTTTACTGATTGTTGCTTTTGTTGAAATACGAAAAAAGAATTCAAGCTCGGATCCTCACCTCTCTTACATCGCGTAGTTCAATAGGGTTTGGGTCATCCAGCCCTAGGTAGCGCTGGCTGTAAAAAATATACCGAGACACATGAATGAATGAATGAATGAAAACACAATGCTTGTACTTAAATATTAAGAAGGATAGTGGTTACTATCTGTGATAGAAAATTTTGCAAAAACATCTGGATATTAAGGTATTTGGAAATTTTTATTTTGTTATTGCAAATAAATTCCACCTTGTCGGCCTTCATGTAATCTTTGTTAATAACAATGCCAAGTACTACTTGCAAAACATGCGTAACTAAAATTACAAAAACAAACCAGGCTTGCTATGCAATGGTAATTGCTATCTTACTACCACGCAGCTTGTGTTCAATTGCAAGCTAAAGATCTTAAGATAATAATGGCTGATGGAATAACTTGGATGTACCCTAGTTGTAGGGATGATTCTAATAATGCTAATAAATCAATAATTGTTAGTGACGAAGAAGATGATCAAGAAGCCTCTATTCAAACAGTATTAAACAGCGTCAAGTCTATTAATAGCGAAATAAAATAAATATGCACAACTGATTGAATCGATAGATTTTTGCAGCAACAAGATTTCCGATTTTGAAAGTAAAATGAAATCCTTTGAAGTAAAATTCAAATCTATAGAACAATTAAAACAAGAAAATCCACAATTTAGAAAAAACAGTACAATCTTTAGAAGTTAGAGTAGATGAATTAGAACAAAGAACCAGAATGGATAACTTAGAAATCTGTGGAGTACCAGAAGAGGCTAATGAAAATGTCTACAACATCTTAGAAGCGATTGGGGAAACTATTAATTGCCCAATTAACAAAAATGAAATATGTACTGCACACAGGGTGCAGCATATTAACAAAACAATAAAGCCCCATAAGTAACATTATCGTTAGGTTCATGACGCGTATCAATAAAGACAACATATTAGCTTCTGCAAGAAAAATCCAGAAATCAGCGGGTAGTGCAGGTGGATTTAGAATTAAAGTCCCAAATGTTAGTGATTCCTTATTTATCAAGGAGCACTTAACCAGCAACAACAAAAGCTTGCTCAAAAAAAACTAAAGATGCGGCTAGAAAACGGGGATACAAGTATATCTGGATTAGAAACTGCACAATTTATATTCACAAAGATGATACCTTTCATGTAAAAGTAATTAACCATGAAGATGATTTATCTAAAATATAATACTCCTACATCAATATACTGTCGTTTTTATTAAAATATTTATGAATTTAAGTCTATATTATCAAAATGTTCGTGGTTTACGGACCAAAACTAACGAGTTATGCCTTCATACAAGTGATGCTCACTATGAGATTATGTTTCACAGAAACATTTTTAGGATCTGATATATCTGACTCTGAACTGGTTAATTCAAGATATACTGTTTATCGTCGTGATCGTTCTACTACTGCTTCAAATGCTAATTACGGCGGGGGGGGGGGGCTAATAGCAATTAGCAAAAGAATTAAATCTACACGAATGCTGGACCTACAAAGTGATTTCGAAGACGCTTTGGGTTCTTATACCGTGTGGTTCGAGAAGTGTATACATTTGTTGTGTTTATCTGCCTCCACGAGATACTGTTGCAGCCGAAAGTTTTCGTGATAAATTACTGGTCAACATGGATCGTTTTCCCAATGATTTATTTTTGATTAATGGCGATTTTAATTTACCGCAAGTTATATGGCGCGAAGATAAAGATAATTCGTTAAAAGCTTATGAATACGATACATATTCATCAGATTTTATCAACATATTTTCTTATTGCAATTTAACACAATTTAATTGTATACGTAATTCAGATAATAGGATATTAGATTTAATTCTTTCCAACGAATTTTGTATTTGTGAAGTTGAAAAATGCACTCTTCCAATTCTTAATGTTGATAAGTATCATCCCCCATTAGATAGATATACACATTCAATTTATCAAATTTTAAACAATCGTTTAATAATAATGCAACGAGATATTGTTATAAAAAAGCTGATTACGATGTTATTAATTTATCTTTGGGTAGTGTGAATTGGGTAAACATATTTCGGGGATTGAATTGCGAAAATTCTTTGACTACTTTTTATACTATAATATCCAATATTATTGACGAATGTTCCTTGTAAAAAATATTTTGCATTATCCATTTTGGTATTCCTTAGGTACTATAAAAGTAATAAAGGAAAAACGAAAATATCACAAAAAGTGGAAGCGTTATAAAAACAGAATGGATTATCTCACTTTTAGTTTATTAAGGGGAAGATCCAAATATTTAACCACCCGTGATTTTCGTAATTATACGAAATCGATTGCAATTGATCTTGTTAACAACCCTAAAAGAATATGATCTTACACAAAATCCAAAAGAAGTGATTCCAGTCTCCCCAACCAATTAAAATATCAAGATATAATTGCAGACGATGGTTTATCTATTTGTAATGCGTTTTCGCAGCATTTCAGTTCCGTTTTTATAGATGGTCAATTAACTGATGATAATACGGATCAGTGACAGAGGGATTCTACACCGATGACGTTAATTATAACAGAAGAAAGAGTTCTTCAGTACTTAAGTAAGTTAGATGTTAATAAAGGAGCCGGACCAGACAGCATCCCTGCGATATTCTTGAAAAACTGTGCAGTAAGTCTGGCATTACTTTTATCTATACTTTTCAATATGTCTTTGAGGGAAGGGATCGTTCCACTAGCATGGAAAAAAAGTTATGTCATCCCATTATATAAATCTGGGGACAAAGAAATGGTGAAAAACTACAGACCTGTTTCAATTTTGTCGACAATACCTAAATTGTTTGAAAAAATTTTATATGACTTTATTTTAAGCTTTGTTAAACATCATATCTGTGCCCAACAGCACGATTTTTTCCCTGGAAGATCTGTAGAAACAAACTTAGTTACATACGTAAATTTTTTGCAAAAAGCGGTTGACCAGCAAACCCAAGTCGACGCTATATATACTGATTTTAGTCAGGCATTCGATAAAATTGATCACAACATCTTTGTACGAAAATTAGATAATATGGGGGTGCCATCAGACTTGCTGCGCTGGGTAAAATCATATCGTAACCTCCGAGAATAAAGAGGCCGCGACCAAGCAAGTTGTGACGTCACGAAAACCGGCTGGCATTTGCGAAACGTAAAATACCCAACATAAAGACACTTGTATATTTCTGAGTAAAACTGAATATTATTTCAAAAAAAGCACTTATATTATGATAAAAAACAATGAATGGGGTTTTCCACGTCACCGTTGAGGTACCCATGATAGACGCGTTGGCTCTTATGGAGGCCTCGCCAATAGCCCTATCTCTATGCGTTAATGTGTTTTATAACTTCTTAACCATTAAATTTAATCAGTTTTCTCTTTGATAGATCCATGTTTTGGGTGTTAATTTTGTCGTTGATTATTTTTGAATAGTTATTGAGAAATATATTGGCAAGAATATGACAATTTTTTAACAATATCGACTTCAACGTTTTGCTACATAAAATACATTTCTCATTGATTTCGTGTACATATTTTTCCAATTTTAACATTGTCAATTCCCGTAAAATAATCCTTTGTTTACCTGTCTTTAGAAATTCAATTTCATATTTATCATATTATTGTTATAACCGATGACTCTGAGAAATGTTTAATACATACTACTGAATGTTTTGTTGGATTAAATGAGTCTCTATGAATGCATTTAATCCACGTTTTCTTCAACTCTTCATCTTTTGGAAAAGAAAAAACGGACACATACGTATGGGTACTATCGTAATTGCTTGAGCAATTAGGCACGCAACATTTATCAGGCATTTTTAATGAAATAAACAAGACTCACCCAAGTATCTCGTCAAACTGTTGGCTTTTTTGATTAACTAATCAAAATATTTATGAAATTGTATTTTATATAGGTAAACGACACAATACACAATCATATTATGAACGACACCAACCGAAAGTTATTTTATAAGTAATAAAACAGCTTTCAAATACAAAATTTATCAGCGGCCATTTCTGCCAACGCCCACACTCGATACGGCAATTGAAAAACAGTCTCTTTTCACTGATTTTATAAATTGTCTTCACATAAATCAAAAATTCTGAAAATAAATAAATCTAACGTAATTCACGTAAATTCACGTAAATCTGAAATTCTACACCTTTAATTTAACACTTTAACTTATTTGAACTTATTTATGAGAGTTTTTGAAAGAAAAAGAGTCTAGTTCACACTACTACGATCACGGCAAATCTAAACTGCAATGGCGTTTGACTTGTACGCATCGCCTGTCCCCGCAAGTCGCCAGCCGGCATTCGTGACGTCAGATCACGTGACACAAGCCTTGTTCGTGGCCTCTTTATTCTCGGAGGTTACGATCATATATATCCAATAGATCTCAAGCGGTTAGAGTTAGTGGATTTATTAGTGATTTTCTACCTGTAACATCAGGAGTACCGCAGGGTTCACATCTGGGACCTCTATTTTTTATAGTGTATATTAATGATATTGTTACATGTGTACAAAATAGTCAGGTGCTTTTGTACGCAGATGACATGAAAATTTATCGTAAGATCCATAATATGTCTGAGTGTCTATTATTGCAAGAAGATCTAAGACGCTTACATTATTATTGCTTACGTAATAAATTGTTTTTAAATTTTCAAAAATGCTTTGTTATTTCATTTACTAAAAAAATTACGACATTTAATTTTCCTTACCACCTATCTAATAATAGAATAGCATCAGTTAATAATATAAAAGATTTAGGCATTATCATAGATACTAAATTGACTTTTGGTAAATATATTAACTACACTGTATCTAAAGCATTTAAAAATTTGGGATTTTTGAGAAGGGTTTCTAGATTATTCACAAATATTGCAACTATTAAGAGTCTATATTTCGCCTATGTATATAGTGTTATTAATTACGCCAGCGTAGTGTGGAATCTCCAGTACGATCTCCATTCTGGAATCTATTCAGAAGAAATTTGTGAAGTATGTCAACTATAAGTTTCACATGCCCATTATTAAATATAATCAGTCGTGTCTTGAAGTAGGTGTAACTCCATTAGTTAAAATAAGAGAAGTAACCGATTGTGTTTTTTTATTTAAAATATTATCGGGTTTAATTGATTGCCCTCAGATTTTGGAAACTATTTCATTTAATGTTCCGATTCGTTCAACAAGATGTAATCAACTTTTTTCATGTAGTTTTTCCCGAACGAATTTATATCGCAATTCTCCATCGCTCAGAATTATGAATACCTATAATAAAAAATATAGTTCTAATGATATCCTTTCCAATTCTTTAATTACGTTCAAAAAACAATTAAAATTATGCCGAACTTAGTGATATATTGCGTTTTTCTTTCATTACATTACATTGTATTTTTTATTAGTATTATATCATACTCTCATTCTATTGTAATTAAATATAATAAGCATGCTTTTAATTTTTTATATATATTTTTAATTTGCAAATATTGCACATAGTTATTTTTGATTACTTGTCACTTTTTTATTGTTTATTTTTCATTTTCTTTTTTTGTATAGTCCTATATTATGATAAACATTTCTCGTTTAGATTATAAAGTAAAGAGAACACTCATATTTAATTTATGGTATGTTACTGTCTAGTATTTAAGAAGTATTTGTATTGGGTTGTCCTGTAAATACTTTTTCTGTTTAAATAAATAAATAAATTATATTGTAGGTAGAAGTGATCGTTCTCAGTTTATGTTGCTGAAGAAATTTATAGAATTTGATGATGAGAGAAGGCGTATGAAATTATTTCCAAGATTTTCTACTAATGTATGTAACATAAATTTTGAGAAAATATTGCACTGTACATTTCTCAAGAAAAAACTAAACCATGGCTTACAAACTGAAAATAAGACACAGTATATACAATCTGGTTGGACCAATGCCTAAATAAAACATTGTAAGATGAAACAGGAAATGATGCATTTTACACTGATGGCATTGAAAATTGCTTATAAAAATTTCTCGGCAAAATTTTACTGTGGTGTTCCCAGTACGAGAGCTAGCAGACAAGGAACTAAACGATAATGATCAAAATTTTCACTGATGGGAATTATTTTATTGGTGTTTGGGTATGCCAAAATCAATCGTCTGCCGTCTCAAAGTGGTAGCATTAACTTGGGGAGTGTATTAAAAAAGGAGTGTTTTAAGGATTTGGTGAATGACATTTATCAAAAACAATTTTTGCGTCTTTCTATTCATATACTTGGCTTGGCTACTAACGTATTGGCAGACGAAAAAATAGGTAGCAACTTCGGAGCAGGCGCTGTAAAAATAGCAGATCCAGTCAAACGATTTGCTGATTATGGATGCTGGATATTATTATTGTTTTTTTTGTGTTTAGTGGCGTTTATTGCACAAATACGTATTTCGAGATTCCCTAAGTAATTGGATGGTACAGTTGCGATCATTCGCTCAAGAACGATGCAAAAATCGTAATAGCCGATTTTTCAGTTTTTTTGTTCAATTTACGCTGTAATTCGGTCTGATTTATAGACTGGACAATTCTTATATTCAAAAATGAAGCGTTCTTGTTTACCATTTTTAAATTTAATTGTACTCATCGCTCTTTAGCGAAAATGATCGCAACGTACCTAAGATGCTGAGTTTTAAATTATATCATGTTATGTAGTAAAACGCTTACAGTAGTTATCTGAAAGTAATCCTAGGAAAATACTGTGGCATTTGCTTCAATTACATGATTAAATGTCTCAATAAAAGTTTGAATCAGTCAGATTATTCTGAGTATATAATTTCTACCGTAGGATGATCAAAAAGCTGGACTGTCAAAAATTAACTTTTTGGAATAAAAACAACTCGTGATTTCTCCTGCAGTAAAAAAAACCTTGTGTGATTCTTCCTGTTGTGAAAGAAAATCTTCAAGTTTTAAAAGAAAATCACTCATCACTCGTTACAGAATTTACACGGCCGATTAAAAAAAGTCGATATTGATAAATATAGAAGTCTTCCTGATCCTCCCGAGCCTCTTCCTAAACAGATGTTTCAAATATTCAGAATTGTGACAAGTTTATAGGTGCAATTCCACTGATGCAACACTAGGCTACATGTCACATGCCACATGTCGTCTAGCGTTGCTGACGCATGTGACAGGCAATGACAATCAACGTGTGGCATGCGACAAAGACGCATGCTTTATGTCGCTTCATGTTACTTCGGTGGAAAGACTCAGTCCAGCATGCGTCATTGCTGCATGCCACATGTTGCTTAAATGTTGCCTCAGTGGAATTGCGCCTTAAGGCCGAGAACAAAAGACAAACCCGACAAGGGATAATTATACCTCTTCCGTCAACAGAAACCCTGTTATTCAAAAGTGTCGCAATAAAAAGTTTTGTAATTACAATAAAAAAAAGATATGAACTTGTACATATAGTTTCATGCAAAATTCAAGACAGTATTATTTCTTGGGTTAATATTTTAAATGATCAAGTAATGCGCACAAAAGTGGACAACATTTATTTTATTGCAAAAGGTGTGAAACATCATCAAATGTGTCGTACCAGATACCACCAACAGAGCTAGGAGTAAATTTAGAAAAAAACAGACTTGAAGAAATTAGAATCTGGAAGAAAAACAAAAAAGCTCATAACGAAGGTTTTCAACGACTCCAACTCTATGTCTCTCATAAAATAATTGAAATAAAAATCATGTATTTTTATTTTTTTAAATTACGTAATTACGCAATTTTTACGTCAGAACCTATCAGGATATCTCAAGAAACGAAATATTACGCCTGATACTACAAATGCGATGTTTCTAGAAACGAAGCTTCTAAGTTCATTAATTGCAATAAGAAGGTGCTTCCACTGTATTATCCGATGCTGTCTTTTTACAATTAGCAAATGAAAATAACAAATAGTATGAATTGCAAAGAGTCACATGTCGCTTACGCCGGGAAATAATGAATATTCAAAAACATTCTCTTTCTGAAGATCTCCAGTTAGACTATAGTTTTAGTAGAGAATGTGATATGAGAACCTAAAAATGTCTTTAAAACACCTCATGATTGGTCCGTGGGCAAAGGAAGTGTTATGTAGAAAATATAAAAGTAAATTGTATTGCTGATAACATTATATAGAACGTGACAAATGGAACTGTTAAGTCCTCTACTAACTAACAGTAGAAAGGTTATTAAAGCTACTTATAATATTCCATGCAATTTTAAAATTAGACCGGCGGATGAGGATGGTTCTACTCGGCAAAAAAATGTATTTACATGTCTCTTACTTCGTAGGCTGTTGTAGCAGAAAACTTAAATATGGTAAAAAGTGCTTAAGAAACGAAGCAAGAAGTAATCGTCGTTACGTATGACTTAGCCATAGCCAAGATTGCATTTCAAATTCAGGGGTCGCGACTTACAATAACATACTTATAGAATTAAGAGCTTTTCTTATCCAAATGGCGTACTTTAAAGCAGTTGGTAAATTTATTGAAGAATCTGGTTGTATAAATGTTTTAGTAGAGTGGGACGTTTTGCAGTAGACTCAGCAAAGAGATTTATAACAGGGACATATTTTAATAGATTAAGATACAATTAAAGACTTCACCCGCTTTTTTCAACGGCCCTTGAAATGCTTCACTTCGAAAGCTTAACCAAAAGCTACCCTGAACCTAACATTTTGACAGCGTCTGCCACGAAGTTGCTACCGATTTTTTCGTTTGCCAATCCGTTTTTAGTGGTAGCATAGGTAGACGAATCGAAAGATGCAAAAAAAATGTTTTGGTCAATATGATTTACTAAAAGGTGGATTTTACCATTTTGACAGGTGTCTGCTATACATAAAGCAACCAAAAAAATCGTCTGCCTAGGTAGAAATCTAAATCTAAACTAGCCATACTAATTATTCCCCACATATTTTTTTTGATAAATGTGGTTCACCAAATTCTTAAAACCACCCCTTTTTCAATACACTCCTCAAAGTAATGTTCCCACATTGAAACGGCAGACGATTGACCAAACACCAATAAAATAATTCCCAAAATGAAAATTTTGATCATTATCGTTCAGTTTCTTGTCTGCTAGCTTTCGTACTATCGACATTACGTCTAAAATCGAAGTTTGACAACCAATGCATGCAAGCAACTATATTCAGAACTGCCTACTAAAACTGCTACAGTTTATTCACAACACATCAGTAAACAAAGAAACCATATTTTGGCCTGGTTTAGCCTCAAGTTATTAAGCCAGCATAATCACAGAATAATAGAACAAGAGTGTCCTTTTGTACCTAAAGCAGACCTTCCACCAAAGCTCGTGCCATCGAAGGTTATTGCCACGGTTATTACTGAATCGCAAAATTAACGATAATAATTTAGAAAGATTAAGAGTTCAAGAATATATCTCAGTATGTACAGTATGTACTTTAATATTTTTTGTAATGAAAATTTTTATGTCATCTGACTTTTAAGTATAGTGCTAGTTTGTGTAATTGCAAGCCCCTTTGCCTAAAAATAACTTTTCCGTCGATACCAATTATTCATAGCTGCCAACCAAATCAAGTAATCACAATCATTTACGATCACCTCACATATATTTAAATCAATATATTAAAAATATAAAACACAATAAAATAAACCAAGCTCTAACCAACACAAGCCACTCACAAGCCCTCACAATTTTTGAACAAAACCTTGTTCTTTCCGATTCTTTCTTTTAATAACTTACTTTTTTAGGACCGGCAGTAGCAAAGTAGTGTGAGAGTGCTATGAAAAATTGTCTATCTCATATATTGGATGTGTTGATTATGTTGCATGTTATATGAAGAGCACATGACCTTAGACATGGGTTCCCCCGTAGTGCGGGCGTCAAATAGAAAAATACTACTATAAATTTTGCTTCTTCTGAAAACTTTAACAAATCACAGACAAAGGGGTTTTGCATTTTCACCGACGCACTGTGGGGCGAGCCTTAACAAAAACCGCGCAATGAGGTAAAAATCCAACTTGTGTAAAGAATAAAAAACATATTGGTGTTTGATTATAAAATGTTCAGGGCATCTAGAACCGGTGGCAAAATTTAAGAATATTTATTATTGATAAAAATGTTGATGCTTTAAGTGCTGCTAATAAAAAAGTTATCACTACTTTGAACTAACAATTTCCAGGCTGGGATTTAAAATTAAATTACTTTTGTTGTATGGAACGTATTAAAACCAAAATTAAAAATGAAAAAGAGACATAGTATTTGTAGCTACACAACTCAAAAAAACATGAAAATGTGTTATAGTTTTTATTTTAAAAAATCCAAAATTGTAAAAGCTTTTATTTTGCTAAAGTTCAAATTTTGCTGGATTTATAAAAAAAACGCCCGCATATGCCCGCTTTAAAATTTATGTCGAAGAAAGAGCCAAAGCTTCCTGGTTATTTTCATACAAAAATCAAATCCAACTAGATCCAACTTAAAAAGTTAAAAGCCGTTATTATAGGCACTGCAAGAAATATTTACCGGTATTATTCGTATTTAGTTGTTGATGCAACATTGTCTTTTTACACCTTATATCTCATCTGTTAGAAACAACTAAATTCCACCCTTTAAGAAGTTGGCTTTTTTAAGTTTTACCATGATCCCTACCTACGCAAAATGGGGTTTTATAATAACTGCAATAAAAATTTAACAAAGCTGAAAGCATCATAACAAACAGCATGATTGAAACCTTTAAGTAAAATGGAGAATATTTATGAATGAAATATTGGCAATTATTATAAAAAGTTACAAGTACTGTTATTTCTTAAGGGATGGTAATTCCTTTATAAATGCCGACTTAAAAACATTTAATAATTCTTTCTTAAATATTCAAATCCCCTGTAGTATACACTTCAGGGTGAAGTGATTGAAAATTAAAGTACGTATCTTGAAAAACCTATGTCATCCTTATTAATTTTAGGACGTTTAGAATTTCTAAAAACACAGCAAATTGCAATAGATATATTATAGAACACCTTTGCTGGAATAGCATAAATCCTCCTATTTTCTAATAAGCTGTAGGTATAATGAAGAAAATAAATAAAGTTCCCCTAATTAATTTGAAATTATTAATTAATAGTAGTAGTAAAATTATTAATTGCACTTAATAAATAATGCTCTAACATTGTTATATCAATTCCTATAACTTAAAAAGAACATATGAACACCAAAAATCGTTAAAAATTATTTATTTTACTCGATTATAAGGCTTGCGCGCCCCGCGTCCTGAAAGTACACTGTAATTTGTATTTTAGTCCATCTTGAATAGTAAGCATAGTTAGCCAAGCGAATTTAATAATCTGCGTATTTTCTTCTAATTTTAATGTTATTTTTAATAAGTAAGCTAAAAAAGTAAATTATTGAATTTGAAATACCAAAAAAATTTCCGTTACAATATTTTAGAGTAGTCGAGTTCAGAGTTATCTTGAAATTTAAAAAAAAACAAAAAATATATTTGCTTTTAGTGCCGTATTTATCTCTAAAACTAGCTCCTAGCTACTGAAGAAGTTACCCATCGAGTTCAGGATGCACTATACAATTAAGCACACATATGAAAAAAAAAATAATAAAAATCAAAATTCCAAAATGATGCTTAGATATGACTCGTTATTGTTATGTAAATATTTCAATTTTTTCAATATAATTGTAGGTTAGAAGAGCGGTCTTGGTCCTTTTAGAACAAAGGCGTCCTTTAGAAGAAAATCTTTTTTTTTAGATAAGAAGATAAAGTCGTAGATCCTGTGTGAACGCGATATTTTACATGTAAAAACGTACTGGGGTAGAATTCTTGTAGGTTAACTAAATTTTAGTAAAGGTATGATGCCAATGTCAATATCTCCCTCACAGAGTAACAAAACCTAAACAAGGATAATATCTTTAGCTTTTAGCATAATATTAAAGATACCAAAGAAATATAAAAATAGTATAATAACTACCAACCTGTAACTTTTCCATGTACCGTTATGGAAAACACTAGCAGAAAGGCACTAACAGTTTTCATAATTTTATTCAGTAGAATTACAAAAAAAAAACTATTTTAACGAAATATAATCGTTATTGATATACAATTAAGGAATATTTTTGTTAAATTAAACTTCACTTAAATATAACTGAAGCACAATATTATTATAATCATATTGATGATGGCTCATTTATGATAGCACCCAAAAAATAAATTTTGTAGTGAACCACTAACGTTACGAACTGAAACAAAAAGAACAAAAATCTATCCACTCCATGCTTTATAAAATCCATGAAGGATAGCAGGATAATTTGCAAATATTCTAGTTCCAATGTACAATTAGGTAAATGAACGCAATTTGTACGGACAAAATGCGTACCATTTTTTGTTTGCATTATCTACTTTTTTAAGAAATTGCTGTCCTGTGGATATACTAAAGCGATACTAAGAGATTATATTCTACATAAAGGGGACTTGTCTGTCCCAGACTTTTCTTTAGAAGAGATTTATTGAATTTTGATTATTTGAATTACGTAAAACAATTTTTTGCAAATTCGTGGAAATATGGTTCGCGTATTCATGATATCTAATTAGTGATTAGTAATTACATGTTATTAGTAGGTATGGTATTCTAGCGAAGTGTTTAATGCTATTAAGTACTGCATCAATCATTAATTATTAATCAATCAATGATATATAAATGTTTATGCAATTGTAATTATGTCCATATTTAAAAGCAAACAATAATATCTTTGATAATAGTTATTATTTAAAAAGATGTAATACAAACGTACAATGTGCAAACTTCTTGTTAAGGTTTATGCTTTATAAACATAATCTAATCTCGTTGACTTGTTTTACCTTTATATTAATTACCTATATGCTTAAATTACTGTCTTTACTTAGAACTCATTGAAAAAATGAATCAATGTTAAAACAAAATATATGAACACAATTCAAATGCAGGTTTCATAATTTAAAAATTCCAGGGATACTTAATTCATGATAAACGATAATTATGTAAGTTGCACATTAGTATAGTTTAACTGTTAAGGCCAGTAATAGATGAGCGTACAACGCGCTGCTCCGCTCAGTATTATTGTCTTTTAATAATTTAATAATCAGAACTGTTGACCATCTCTGTACTTGCCCGCACAATATCGCTGCTCGTGTATCCACCTGTGTAATAAGCAATGTATTGCATTGCCGGGTTTCCTACACGACGCGTTGTAACGTGCTCAAATTTTCAATTTTATAGGAATATAATTTTATACGTATAAATAGCAAATAATCTTAGTCCGGCCCTGCGTATTTCAATGCATTTTAGTTGAGTTAAAAATCTGCAGACTTTAGTTTATTTTAAATGATGCTTTCTTAAAATTCCGGGGGTTACTCTAAAATGTTTTCGTCTAAACGACATTCCTTCTAGAATAATGCTTCTAACGGCAACATGTTGACGTCTTTGTAAATGTTAAAGTTCAGTTCAAGACGTTTCCATAGTTCTAAAAGTTATTTCGTAGAAAATAACCTTGATAAAATTTAATTTATAAATATCCTAAACTAATACCGCCTTTCTTACAAAGGATTTCAGTTCCTAAAATTCATTTAGTTTATATTTATGGCTTCCTGTTTATGCTTATCGACATGGTGCATAAACAAATTCTCCCGAGTGCATACGTATGAAAACACACTGAAGCCACGTGTGGATATCGAGTTCTTTTCGGTAAGCAGATTTTAGTTGCGGCGAAGTCCCTTGAAATTACATAGAAGGTTCTCGAAGCTTTTTACGCGTCGGCTCTCCCATTGGTCGAAGAATTATTAACTCTTCTTGGATAGGCCACTTTAAAATTCATTTCTTAAAAGATTATGGCACCACCATATTTTCACACAATCCTACAGACAGTCTTGATTAGAACTTAATACAGTCTAGATTGAAGCTTCGCTTAGAGAGTCAAGTGTGGGGTTTTCTCCTCTGGGAGGTCCCCGGCAAAATTATTATGATAGTTGGCGTTCCTAAAATTATAAGTTTTATATATGGAATAAAGTAACAATTTGAATAGCACTTATTACTTGTGATAATGCTGTTTTGTGTATTATCGTGCAGTACAGGAAGTTTACTTGCTTCAATTTATCGTTTGGTTTTCGGTGATAACAAATCAACACAAATAATTCGGTTTTTCAGAGTTTAAACAAGTTGTGAGGAAAATTTGATCTGGAATTGAATTTTAAAACTTCTCGTTTTGATTAACGAAGTTAGGTCTTCAATTCAAAGTTCTTTCCGTTTTGCAGCTATAACTTGTAAGGTATTACACCTAGTGTTTAAGTGAATTAAGGTTATTTTTGTGTAAGTGTTGTTTGTGACATTTTGAAGAATTATAAAATTCTACTATTGTATCAAGCACTTAAGGATACTTGTTTGCTAAAAGTAAGTTTATGTAAATGTGAGACTTATCTATATCATTTTTTTAACATTTCTTGTAAACTTATGTACTGTGTGTTCTTTTCTAGGAATTCTTATTAGGGTATTATTATCAAAATTATTATCATCAAAACCTTACTATTGTCATTGGAGACAATTGAATATTTTATTTATGAATAAATATTTAAATTAAATTTTATCATGAAAAAATGGACCTAGCGTTAACTGAAGTTATTTAATAATTTAACTTATGTTATCGTCAATCAAACTTATGTTGATTAGTTCTGTTTTTTTCTTTAATTAAAATAACCTAACCCTTTGTAATTCGGGGGTGTAAAAACTGAAATGACTTTGAATAACTGGCACCCATTTACTTTTATTGTGTCTATTAAGCCTTGCTTATCCTTACAATAAAATTGGTATGTTATGGAAATGAATACCTACATCCTGAGTTATAATTAGTCAAAAGATGTCTTAAGAGTCGGAGCATTTACCGTTCAGTAAGTATCGTATTTATGAATTTTTTCTCATTTTATTAAGTTTAATTGACTCCTGATCGAGAGGCTTTTGTGTTGAGCAACCCTTTTAAAATGTTTCAGCGTTGGCAACGCAATCAGCTGCGTTCTGTCAACGGATATGCACGTGGTCATCGTATTTACTTTCTCAATACGACTGAGAAAACGCCGCGCGCGGCGCCCAGCGTGCTGTACGTTCGTCTATTACTGGCTTTAAGGGATAATTCAAATGTTATTTTGTACAGATGCGAAGCATTTTGGGCAGATTTTGTAAGAATGCGGCGACGCGATACCGGTAACACGGCCTCGTCACGCGTAAAAATCGAAACGAATTTAAAGTGTAAAACCAAAGTTTATTTGAGTAAAAGTAGTAGTAGAGTGCTCGGAGCCCCGAAACTTGCAAAAAACACATTTTGTGGGACTTCGAGGTAAAAATGTATAAATTACATAGAATTGTAGCTTTGGTTCTGTAGATTCTAAAACTGCAACTTGTCAAAAAATTTTATGGTGCAAAAGGGCACTATTTAAAAATTTCGAGTTATAAGTACGTAGTTGGAAAATAGAAGATATAAGCTACATCTGTAATAAAAGATTATGTATATTTTTGTACAGATTCTTGTTGATTTTAAAGTCTTAATAAGAGCTTCCGTTTGGAAATGCACGTAAATCCCATAAGCGAAAATTGAGAAGGTTTCACATTTATGTAGATTTCTCGTTTCAAGCACTGCACAAATCTAATTAAATTCGACTAGTTTTTGCTTTACACAGTTTTATCTCGGGAAAGGTAGCATTTAACAAAAAAATGTATTCTTGTGAAATTGTAACCACGTTCTTTGCAATTGCGAAGGTCCTTGATTTATAAATTCTAAACAAATATTAATAAAGATATGTAATAAAATGTAAAACATCATTCATTGTGATGTTCCACCGGCCAGCAGCCGTCTGTACAATCATATAAGGCGTTCGCATCTCTCGTCTTACGCGCCTGCCCCGCGTGTAGTACATAGGTATTTATTTGTCTCTCATCATTTACTAATAAATTCTCATTTTTGTTTTCTGCTTGCAATTATTCGTAACAAAAGTATATTGTATAACTAGCAAAATAATTTGTCCGTAATCCCACAAACTAATTCATCAACCGGTAAATGTATGAAATGCCGGTAAGTTTTTTGAAACTGAAGAACTCATACCTATTTCCTGAACCGCAATATATCGAGAGACTTTTTGATCTTCAACTTTCATCCGAATACTTCGGTTTCAAAAAACTTACCGGCAAAAATAACATGCATAGTCTGGTAACAAAAATGTATACAAACAATACCAACATCACATGTATAAATTATTTATGAGGAGCTCTTGCAGCCTCTAAAACGATTGACAAGTTACCACCAGTAAAAGACAGTTTAAGGTAACATTGCTTACGAGCTCATCACTAGGCCAAAATATGGTATAACAGTTTTGATCCACAACCCAGCCTGTTCGTACAATGGTACAGAAGTCGCATTATGTAACATTTTCATGATCTGGCAGAACGAAATTATTTACACCCATAAGTGTATATGTTTTATTTTGCATTGTATCAGTTATAATTTTTTGTTTGTTTGTTTGTTTGTGTTTGGGCGAGGAATCAGGATGGCGGAGCATCCGTCGTACCTCATGGCACCGATTGCTATGATCATTTGGCCGACCCTACTAGAATCTGGGGGAATTCCACTCCCAGTAGGGGTCTTTATCGTGCCAAACATCGCATTGACACGGGACCTACAGTTTTACTTCCTATCCGAAAAGAAGGCATGTTTTAAATTTTTCTCCGCTATGAAAAATTACCAGTTCGGCCGAGGATCGAACCTGCGATCTTTGGATTATGAAGCAAACATGCAAACCACTAATCCACCGAGACTGGCTTATAATTTTTTGTATAATTCTAAAACTTTGGTGCATTATTAGTCGCACTATCTAGAACAGATGAATGTTTGCACTTCTGGCCTGTTTAATAAATTCAGCACATGGCATCGTTATGATTGTAGTAAATTTTTTGGGGGGATTCTCTCTGATAGCTGTTAATAAATAATAGAATCGGAAGATATTAAAAATTAGTTCCAGACATTCTATTGGTTATTGTCGTGAAATTCTTCGGGCAAACTATTGTCGATACTGGCGATAATCTTTATTTCGGGATCCCTGGGTTTCTTCCGATAACCGTCCTAGAGGAACAATACATCTATTTATAATACCTTTTACATGCATTAACAATATTTGCATGCTAGGTAAGCATCGCATAGTAATCAAGCATAATGATTGAAATATACAGTGTGTTTATTTGAAAAATTTCTATCTCAAGTATCTCTTAAACTGTACAAAATAGCAATTGTGACAAAAACAGGTCGATCGATTTTTCGAGGGGACATTTAAATGTAGTATAGCAGTAAAATTTTTGCATAAGGGGGTGGCCCCTTATCCCCAGCAATCTCAACTTTAAAATGCCAAATGACAATTGCATGTACATTTTTCTTCAAAAAAACTAAAGCAGGCCATGGGTTGCTGATATAAAGGGAAAAGTTTTTCAACAAGCCCCTTTTAATATCTCTCAAACTATTCGAGATATCAACACCAGACAATTATCAAATATTTCTAACTCATTCCTTCTTCTCCTCTCATCCACAGCCACCTTTATTTTAATTTTTATTATTTAAATTTAAATTGTGTCGAATGGACCAGTAGACGACGTGGTCGAGTAGACGACAAAATACTACCTATTTTACAAACATTATCGGCATTATCTGAAAACTTAAATATTTTGATAGCATGTGGGTGTAAAAAAGGTAAAAGTATTCTATTAATTCATTTTAAATTATGGACTGTTATTTATGTACAAGAAAATTTATTTTTAGATTGCAGAATAAATCTTGCAGATGAAAAAAGTTTTTTACTTGCATCATGCAAAGATTCTATAGAAACTCCATCATTTCCATCTCAAGAAATAGATTAAAATATTTTGTAAGATTATTTGATAGCTGTTAACGTGATGTTTAGTAGTTTCAACCTAGGTGTTTACGGTAAATTTGGTTGTTTTTCTACTTTCCTTGTTCTGTATTTTCCCTGCTTGTTTTTGTTAAATTTATTTGTAAATTTGAGTGACAAAAACATTTTGGGAGAACAGTTTGAAACACTCGTGTTTTTCTACACAAAAATACAATTTACAAAATGGCCCCGCGTTGAAGCCAGTGAAACAATCGTTTATCTGCACGAGAACAGAACTATAAAAATGCTATAAAAAGTTATGAAAATACATCATACTTACTGTAACGGAAAACTCAAAAAATATCTGCCACAGCTTGAGATTTAAACTCTCTCTTTACAAATTAATTAATCAAGTCGTAGGTATTGGTTCCACAGCTGTGTATAAATTGTGAAAAGGAATAGATAAGGGTTCAAACACAAATAAAAACTTAAAAGGGCGCCATCTGGTTCTGAGCTTAGTTAATTACAAATTAACCATTCAAAGATGTTAATTGAATAAGCATTAAAATTTATTAAATTCATTAACCAGAAAATGAATAGAATATTTAATTAAAACAAAATTTTGTTTACTTAAAATTGTTGAAGAGATGAACTTAAGCATTCATAACCAATATGGTTCCGTTTTTCAGATCATTCAGTTTAGAATTAATAACATTTATTAACAGGAAAATAATAATAACACAACTTTGCATAAATAAAAATAAAACACACATCGTATATTTATTACAAGTCCACCCTAAATTTATTAGGTTATAATTGTACCAAAATTAATCAATAAAAATTCATTCAAAACTTTTCATAAATAATAAAAATAGCTCAAAAAGATTGATTAGATCAACCACAAATATTGTCCAAAAAGCATTAACACAAATATTACTGACTCATCTTATTCTGGACAAAAAAATAAACGAATATCTAAATGAGATTAGACAAATTAAATCAGTTCGAAAGTATCAATATAAATGAATTGTGATTAAATTAAAGTTTAAAGATTTTTTAACTAACAAGGAGAGCTCTCCCTAAGGAAAATTCTTAACTATGACATTCTTCAATACTTGAATTACAAACAACTACTTAATATTACAGTACCTTGCATTTTTGTTATTCATTAAACTCATGGAATACCATACACATAGTTCGGTAGAAATTGGAAATTCGCCTTTCATGCGGGGAACTTGCGGTTGAAGTCAGCGCAGCATCGAAGTGTAGATTCTCCATACAAAACGCGATCCAAATTAAGTATTATCACCAGCCCATATGATTACATAAACCGATAGAGTCAAGCACAAAAACACCCAAGATTTTAATTTGTTATTACGTATTATCGTAATTATTTCCCTCGGAAAATTAGCGAAAATGTTTCTTGAGCTTTAAATTGTTTTAATTCTCTTATAGCAATAAATGCTTTCAACTTCTTTAAGCCGAATTTTAGTGTACAAACGCACATAAATTGATCACTAAATTTAGGATTGCTTTACGAGATTCTTCTCTCATTAATAAACGGCACTTAACTGTAGGTCGGATGAAATGAAATAATGGCTATTACACATTCTTCCAAAAAAAATAAACCACTATGATTTATACGCAATACGAAATTACCAGTCTTTCAAACACAACTTAGTGCATGTAAACCCTTTTCAAAAGGATTAGCACTTAACGAAATAACTAAAACGGTAATGCACTTTAACTAGAATGTCTTTCAATTCTAAGGGATTAATGAACAGTAATCCGTAAACACTACTTCAAAATCGATCAATCATTATTGATCGAAACTCGAACGATAAAACCGCACACCCCATAATATCGACCATTCGCAGCAAGCGTGCTTTTTCAAGTCTGCTAAGTGAAGCCACGCTACAACAACCCTGATCTCCGCGGTCTTATTTCCGTGTAGAAATACATTCTTATTTCCGTGTAGGAATATCAGCCAATCGCGAGGTCTCACTCACAACTAAATATCGATCGATTTTTAAGTAACCAATCACAACAAGTCGCCTGTTTTTTACTTAACCAATTATCGCACGGCATCTAAAAAAGCTAATATCGATCTTTTCTCTAAAACTGCATAAGCTTCGGTCCCCATTTTTGTTAAACACTTATATATTAAAAAGAATGGAAATTTGCAGAGCCGAACTTAGGATTTTTAATAAGAATAAATGCTAAATTTTGCGTACAAAATACTGGTGGAAAATGTACCCGTTACAAGTTTTATGACAGTCTTATACTAATCTGTATGTAGATTTGTAACTTTACCACTAATTATGTAGACAAATTATTTTGCTAGTTATACAATATACTTTTGTTACGAATAATTGCAAGCAGAAAACAAAAATGAGAATTTATTAGTAAATGATGAGAGACAAATAAATACCTATGTACTACACGCGGTGCAGGCGCGGTAAGACAAGAGATGCGAACGCCTTATATGATTGTACAGACGGCTGCTGGCCGGTGGAATTTTATTACATTTTATTTTATTACATTTATATTTTTGTATATTATTTTATCCTCAACAAAATGATGATTATTTAAACCGATTTATCTAGTCAAGACATTGCCACTACGAAACATTGCAAAATTGGGAGACAATCCGTAAAAAATAAAATTAATTAGTAAAAATACTTACCTTAAAGTAAGACATAACCTTTCCTCAGTTGAAATAGGGAATTGGTGTCTATTGCACGGATCTCTTTTGATGTCATTTTGGATAAAAGAAAGTACTGCTGCAAACAGTTCATCATTCAATCTGATGTACTCTCGAAACTTTTTTGATCACCATATAATTGCGGTTCAATTAACATTTTAAAAGCACCCTCTTTCCTTCGACTTATAAAAAGTTCATCGATTTTGCGTCTTTTCTTATTACTGCACCAATTCCAATAGATTTCCTCCTCTTCCTCTTCTTCTAATAGCAAAACTATGCACATTTTTCTTTTAGCAACATCCCTTTTCGACGATGTCACAGGGTGAACTGCTTTTTATTTTCACTATTTGTAGGAAACCACCAGCGCCACGTTGCGCGACCGAAACAACCGCGACGGATTCGGTTTTCGCTTCGCTTTCGGTTCCGTCGTGCGCAGCGGACAATTTTAGGAAACCGTACCTTTAGACGACAGGGTGAAGTCCAAAATACGGCATCATATCTTTTGACTTTTATGGGTACTCGCCTGCCCGAGAGAATCAAAGTAGCGTTCTATTCGTTACCCGTTCGAGCTTACATTCCCGCTCCTCTTAGATGCTTCCGCTGTCAGAGGTTTGGGCGTACGGCCTTTAATTGTAGAAGAGACCCAGTATGTATATGCGGTAAGCCGGAGCATCAAGGAAGACCTTGTGAAATACCCTTAAAATGTTTGAATTGCGAAGGTGAGCACTCGGCCAGATCTTTTAACTGCCCTATATACGAGGAGGTATTGATAAATAGTTGGCCTAGCCTAGAAAAAACTACATGTTTTCGAAGTAATAGTATTTTATTCAACATAATCACCTTTCAACTCTATACATTTAATGCATCAATCAAAGAGTAATTCTAATCCTTTAGAAAAAAAAGTTTTATCCTGTTCTGCAAACCACGACTCCACAGCATCAATTACCATCTCGTTTGATGTAAACTTTCGTCCTTTCAATGATTTTTTGAGTTTCGGAAAGAGATAATAATCCGATGGGGCCAAATCGGAAGAATATGGCGGATGGTCGACAATTTCAAAGCCGATTTCATTGATTTTTTGTAGGGCAATAAGTGATTTGTGGGCGGGCGCATTCTCCTGCAAAAACAAGACGCTTTTGGTAAGTTTTCCTCGTCGTGATTCCACAATTTTCGCTCGAAGTTTGGTTAATAGAGATGCGTAATATTCTCCCGTGATTGACTTTCCATGTTCCAAGTAATCCACGAAAATTATACCATCTTTGTCCCAGAAAATGGAGGCATGAACTTTTCCAGTAGACTTCTGCACACGAAACTTTTTGGGCCGAGGAGAGCCAGAATGTTTCCACTCCTTAGACATTTCTTTAGTTTCTGGATCATAATGATGAATCCAAGTTTCATCCATTGTAACAAGGCGGTCCAAAAAGTTTGATTTTCTATCGTTAAATTGATTGCATATCCTCTGAGATGTTGTCACTCTCAATCGCTTTTGATCAGCAATGAAACATTTGGGCATCCATTTTGCGGATAGCTTTTTCATTCCCAATTCATTATGAACGATATGAAAAACGCGTTCGTATGAGATATTCAAAGTCTCTGATATGCCTTTTAGGCCGACTCGTCTATTATCCAAAATCATATCATGGACAGCATCAATGTTTTCTTGCGTTGACACAGAAATCGGTCTCCCAGACCTCTTCTCATCGATGACATCTTTTCTTCCACGTTTAAAATCAGCAACCCAGTTTTTAATGGTTGAATAGGATGGACATTGATCTCCTAAGGTTGTTAACATGTCATCATAAATTTCTTTACCAGACAATCCCTTCAAAAACAGGTACTTGATAACCGAACGATACTCGATTTTGCTGAAGTTCCAATCTTCATCTCACATGGTTTACTTTTCTTAATCACAATTTCAAAATAACATCACCTTTTGGGCTGACACTTTGCACGTGCACTTGTCAAAGTTTCAACTTGTTTTCATAGCAACGCGATTTATTTTTGCCTGCTAGAACTATTCAAGGCCAACTATTTATCAATACCCCCTCGTACAAGCAAGAGGTAGCAATTCAACGAATAAAAACTCTGAAGCGCTTGAGTTATCCTGAAGCAAAACAGGAATATTTAAGAATGTCCCCTCCTACTCAACCGATCTTGTATACAAGAGTACCTAGTGCAAAAACAACAGCAGCCATTAGTTTCAGAATTGTTGCCGGAAATAAAAAAGATGATCGTAGAAGCAGTCAGAACCACAATTAAAAATTATAACATCATTCACCCCAAACCAACTACACTCATACCTGTCACACCTATATCCAAATCCCAAAACATCCCTCCTTTTGTAATATCCAAAGAAGCAACCCCGATGTCCCAACCCACAACGGACTTTGTGATTAACGGAAAAATTTTCTTCCCCATCTATCCAGTCTCTACCCAAAATACATTTCTATCTCAGAATCTATCGTCGGATTCTGAATCTTCACCTTTAACACTCGTCTTGCCAAAGACGAAAAACAAAGGATGGCCTAAAGGCAAGCCCAGAGGCCCGAGAAAGTCCTCATAGTAGTTATTCTGATTACTCATTATACTCTTTTTTTCTTTCTCCTACTGATAATTAAACAATTTTTTCTTTCCTCTTCGCAATGATCTTAAATATGCACTTAATTATATATTTACAAATTAATTTAGTTTTGTTAATTATTTTTGTGTTGTTAATAAAAGATTTGTATTGATTAATGTCTGTTTATATGTGTATTTATACGCCTTCGTATTCATACTTCATACTGGCTGATAGTAAATGTGGTTGTTCAGACAGTATTGGCTAATAGTATCAGTCTTCTAATAGTATTTGATAGTTCATAACTTATTAATAGAAGTAAATTACTGTAGTCCTTGTAATGTTGCTTCGTTTTTCAGTTAGCGGTTGATTGATATTAATATTCTTTTTTGATAATGAATATCAATATAAAATATATTTAAAAACAAATTTGTATTGCTACCGCGGTAAATGTAATACACATTTTAACATCCAATTCTATTATGGTGCGCGGTCCAGCGTGTGATATTACCGCGTATTAGGTTTAGCTATCCAACTTTCTCTGATAAAAATAATTATCTTTATAATAATAATTAATTAATAAGGATTTTATATTAATAATGAATTCAAATAAATTCCTGAAAACACTCTAAATTGAATACGATTAACAAGGCTTGCGTTTAACCGCTATTTTTCTCTTTTTAGATTTAAAAGGTATTGGATTAACTGAAAGAATGTATTTTAAAATTGAAGGCTTATAATTATTGTTCATCAGCTGCGAGGACCTTCTGCTGGTAGCCATCTACTTTTGCTTGACAGATAATACCCATTGCTTATACGTAATTTGATAAGAGATGTAAATAAAAAAATAAAATATGGTTAATACACTTTTATTTTATTCAGCTATTATACATTTTAACTTAAATTATTTACTTATCTACTACAACCATAATTAACAACGTTATTTTGTATGAGCATCATCAATTTAAACTAAACTACCTATTAAGAAATACTAATTATCAAGACTAAGTAAGGACGTTTAGTAATATCTTACAGGCAAAGAATATTATATTCAATCATTAACATAGAAACATTAAACTAAATTGGATTTAAACATGTCAAAATGCAATAGAGATAATCTGACAGGTGATTGACAGTAACCCTTTAGATGTATCTTGTATACTTGAAAGTAAATTTTTCTCGTATTAATATCCTAGATGTTTCTACATGTTAATTATATTACACGTATGTTAATCATATGACGTATAGATCTATATTTAAATATCAATTAGGAATGACAACATAAGATTTATTCATAAAATAAGATGTACAAATGATAGATGAGTTATGTAAATGAGAGATGAGATATGCAAACGATACCGTGAATTAATTTAATTCGCGCATGCATATGAGATATAAAAAAATAGCTAGGCAAATGAGAGATGAGATATGCAAATGATACCGTGAATTAATTTAATTCGCGTATGCATGTGAGAGATGATATATGTAAATGAGAGATGAGCTATGCAAATGATATCGTGCAGTCTTAATGTAATATGTAGATTTGATCCGTATACGTGGTAATATCGCACGCTGATCCGCGTATAACGCGAGCGCGGTGAAGTCACGCGCTAGACCGCGAATGACCTTGAAATTGACGAAAAATTCTATCTTGGACCTTCATAAGAAATAACATGGGATTTTGCGCTAGAACTCTTGTTGCCTATCTACTAGCCAGAGTTGGCAATATTTTATCTAAAACTTATAATATTAAAAACGGGACTCCACAAGGTTCCTCACTAAGTGCCACTCTGTTTCTAATAGCGATACAAGGACTGTTAGAATCCATCGACAAAACTGTTCGATACTGTGCCTACGCAGATGATATCGTAATATTTACTTTTGGACAATCTTTCAATAATATTGAAGAAACTTTACAAAATGCACTTACCAAACTATCCTTAGAAGCCACTAGCAGAGGTTGAGGTTGATAAGAGGTTGAGAGCGTGAGAATCAGCCTAAAACAACTATAATTCGTCAACCTTATGAGTTAGAGGAGCTTCTATCAAACCCGGCTATAGAAGTCAACCACATCAAAGCTGTTAATGAAGACACTCTGCTAGTTGGTTGGCACAATACAAAGAGGACTCTGCAGACCTTTCGTCGATAGTCAATGTAGCAATTGCGGCATATACAACAACTCAGGCCCGTCTTAAATTATACAGCTATCTGGAACATCTTGGCGATAGGGTGTTATATTACGATACGGATTCCATCATTTACATTAGCAAAAAAGGGGAATGGGATGTACCAACGGGTTCCAGCTTGGGAGAAATGACTGATGAGATAGAAGACTACGGGCCTGGCAGCTATATAGTAGCAATTACCTCTGGAGGTCCTAAGAACTACAGTTACATTAAATTCAGTCCCAAGTATAACACTTACTTCACTGTGTGTAAAGTAAAAGGTATTAGACTGAACTATGATGCACTGAAGCTCATCAACTTCCACAGTATGAGGCACATGGTTACATCCAAAGAGCCTGTTGAACCTCTATACATTGCCTCTTTGAATATACGCCGTACAAAACACCACCAGGTTATTACCAAGAATGGAACAAAGATCTACAGGCCTAGGTCCGAAAAACGTAAGTTTGACAACAGTTTCGACTCTGTTCCCTATGGACATAAGAAGCCCTGTGTTAGTCAATGACATCCTATGAGGTTTGTAGTATAATTGTATTTTTAAGTTTTGTAAAAATTTGTATATCTTTACTTAAGTAAAAAAATATTTGTATAGTAACATATTTTTAACTCTTAAGTATTAGTAAAATAATTTTATAGTAATGTAGTAGCTTCAATAAGTACATTATCTGAAGGACGATGTTTTAAAGATTATTATTATTATTATTGTATATAATTGAAAAGTTCAATTACTTATGTATGAGTAGCAACATACTCTGTAAAAAGTAACTATTGTTCATTTGCTTATAAATATGTTAGGACAACGAAAGTCCTACTGCATCACTATGGGATGGTCACCCTGTTGGACTCTCATTGGAGCTACTGATGTTGTTGGTGGTGATTTTTGTTGTCATCGTTATAAAACACATAATACGGGGTATGTTAATCGACTTCAGCATAGTGTAGTTATAATAATAAGTGAAACTGACGAGAGTTATACTTTATGTACCGGAATTGTAATTAATTATTAAAAAAGATGGTGAAACTTGGGAGTGATTGAATGTAAATCACAGCCATCACGGGGATACTCGGGAACATACTCATGAAATAGATCTCTTACTTATAGAAATTGTGTCTGTTAAGTAGTAGTAGTAGTAGATCAAGACATTGTTGAAAAGAATATTTAGCATAACAAATCGTACAAGGAATTCAACTGCTCCGACTAAACAACAACAACAGCAATTTGACAATGAAAGAAAGGTCAAGTTTCAAACGTGTTACGAGTATGTCTTCATGGTTATCCGAGAACAGATTTCAACCCTAACAATAATAATTGTTTAGTTATTTAATTATTGTTTAGTTGTTTAATAACTTTGAGAAAGATTGTCATAGAATAAAAGATTAATGTTCTATCATGGTTATCCGAGAACAGATAATTGTTTAGTTATTTAATTATTGTTTTGTTGTTGTTCAATAAAACTTTTGAGAAAGATTGTCATAGAATAAAAGATTAATGTTCTATATGTGTATTATTACTATTCTCCCCTCTGTACCAATGCATGAAAAAGTGATAGCTATAACTAGTATGAGAGAGAAGCAAGCATGAGGTAATTACCTACACACACCTGGCGATAATGATGACGTGTCATTAAACAAGATGAGACTTGTCTGTCAACGTCGACAACTTGTTTACCGTATGCATGTTACTGAGCATGCGTTGGATCTAGGTAAGTATAAGCGACTATATAAAGTCGACAGTTGTTACCGTGTACTAGTAGCAGACAGTACGTGTACAGCAGCAGCAATTACGATGATGTCGTAACTAATTATACTTACTTTATTAAATGTTGTCTAAAGGTAAAGGGAAGTATATTTGTAACACAAAGCTGCACTTTATACGAATTTCTTTGTTCTAATTTGGTAAAGATTTTCCTGAATTTTGAAAGTGTTGCAGAGCTGCGAATTTTCAAACCCTTAGTAATTTTAAAAGACCATACATCGTTTTTTTTTTGTTTATTTTATAATTTTGATATGCAGGGAGTATCAGAATATTATTCTTACTTTGTGTAATGTTTATTTTTGTTGGTAATTATGCTTGTTTGATATCAGTAAAATAGTAATTGTAGTTGGTTTGATTGTATAATCAATAATTCAACAATATAAACTTTTATTCTAACATACGTTACAAGATAATCCAAAAAGCTTCACTTAGATTCATGCTGGAGGTAATTATTTCCAAATCATTAATGTTTTTTTTTCTAAAGACACTATTATAAATATGATCTAGGACAGATTCCAGCTACAAAAAACTCTACAGGAGTTTAACATGCAACTTCCCTTGTTCTTTTATTGTTACAAGTTAAATTCTTGCAAGATTACCTACTACTCTCCGGACTGATTTATTTCTTCTTCTTGTCTTATTTTGCTTCTATTTACACAAACTTACAAAAATTTTATTGCATATAAAATTACTTAAATTACAAATTTATTGTTTGAGCTCAAACTACACTGAAAGTGAAGTTTAACAAGTGCTGAAGAATCTTGTACATTTTCTAACGATTTAATCTTGTATAACGACTTTAAACACAACAATTTACCAATTATAATTGCTAAGATTTATAAAGTATTGTATAATATTAAGGTATAATATAGTTAAATTCTTTCATTAAGTTATATTTAGAATGCAAATTCATTCAGAAAATATGTAAGACTTTTTAAGTCAGCTAAATCTAATCATATGCTTGTCCAAAATAATATAAGATTACAAAACTGAATTAACTTTGTAAAATATATATGAAGTAATTCAGTTTGTACTGGAGATACTAAATTGTATTTTTGAATTCATATTTTTGGGGAAAATAGAAAACTAAGCACATGAAAAACTACTGCATATAAAATAGGCAACTTATCTAACTTACAAGTTATATTTAGAACAATGGTAACGTTACCTTTACTTATTTCTGCTAATCATTATCGGCTAATTTAGCACATGCTTTCTTTTGCGTGAGGTAGAATGGTGAGGTAGAAAATAGACATTATATATTTTAGAACACTTTATTTAGATAATATCATAGACAATAAAAGATTTAGGATGAGTATACCGTATGCGCGATATGGGAAACACGGGCGCGGCCATTTTGATATAACTTTATGGCGCAAAATTTGAATGTTATTTTTAAGATTGCAATAACGAGTTTTCAGTCTTTTTTGCATAATATTAATAACTGTAATGATATTTTAAACATAAAAAATAATTAAGGATATAAAATAATTTTAATATAAATTTCATTTAATTTAACTAAATTATCATCAACCATAAAATTATAACCCAAAGCACACCCAAAGGCAATTAAAATTTTGCTTATTTTGTTTCCAATGCCGAGATTGCTGTGTTACATATGTTATCTTGCATAAAATATGGCTACAATATTGTTGAGTAAGATATTTCTAAAATGAACTCTTAAAAGCCTAGAAAAACTATTAGTACTAGGTTAATTAGGGAAACAAGAAAGTAATATAAACTAATAATTTAAAATTGTACTATTGTCTTTATTAATTATTAATAATGTTTAATTTTGTAACAGAATTAAAATTCAATTTACACGAAACAAAATACAAAAGAAACATATAATTTTAGGTGACACAGCACTGACTGATAGCGTTATGAATTTTAAAATTAGTGACTATAATATAGGAAAAATAACATGAATAATGTAATATGTAGTTAAGTAATAAAGTATTGTTAACAAAATTTGTCTTAATTGATGCATTTATTATATGCGCAATTATTTATAATAATCCTTTATTGATAATTAAACAATATTAATTTGTTCAACAGGTGTCTTACATATTAGAACCTTGTAGATCACTAATGATAGTTTTATAAAGGTTATATATTTTAAATGTTCAATAGATTTTCAAGCTGCATACAGTTTCTTAAATATAATGTCAGTTTTCGTTTGGTTTCCATGTATCGTTTCTTGACCTTTCCACGGTTTATATTATAATAGGAATGTTTTAATATATTTACATTATTGTTTATTGTTTCAAGCCTTATTTTATGGAACTCCATAATCATGAAATAAATAAAGATTATTAAAAGTTTCACAGTTTTATTAAAATATAACCTGACAATATTGTTTCGACAGATATGCTGTCATTATCAAAGGTAAAATAATTATAAACAAACACGTCTCTAAGGTAGATACAAAATAGGTAACTAGATAAAATAATAATAATCAGAATTAAACATCTAATACTTCTAGTAACGGAGAATTACTGAGCTCAAGTTGTTCATTCATTAAAGGTACTCTGAGTTTGTGTTTGTATATCTCAAAGGCTTCTAAAATGTCTAATTTGCGTTTGTTATTACAAAAATGTAGGAATTTAATATTATTTTGAGGAGTCATTGTGTGATTTTGTTCTAAAAGGTGTTTGGCGTAATTCGATTTTTCAGGATGTTTATTTTTGTAATGACGTACGTGTTCTTTATATCTTATGTCAAAATTTCGAAGTGTTTGCCCAATATATACCGAACTACAAAAAGAACAATTTAAACGGTAAATTCCCGATTTCATGATATCATGTGTTCTGTCTTTATCATTAAATAAACATGAAAAAGTGTTAGTGTTGGTTTTAAATGTTATTTTATAATTGTTGGTTTTTCTTAGTATATGTGCAATTTTTTCTGATATTTTGTCAAAATATGGTATAGATATGTAATTTGTGTCTTCCGTTTGATTGTCAATGGGATATATTCTTTTGATAGCTAACCTATAATCTTTTTGTTTAATTAAAGTGTCAATCATATTCGGATTGTAATGATTTGCATGTGCTAGTTGTTTAATGATTGATATCTCTTTGCTAAAATCTGATTTTGTTAGTGGAATAGTTAAAGCTCTGTGTACTAATGATCTGTAGGCTGCTATTTTATGTGTATTGTGGTGACAAGATTCATTTGGTATTGTTATGTCTGTTTGTGTTGGTTTTCTGTATATGGAAAATTCAAATAGATTGTTTGTGTTAATCTTGATATTTAAGTCTAGAAAGTTTATAGCCCTGTTTTGTTCTGTTTCTAGTGTAAATTTTATATTAGGGTGGATACTGTTTATAAGAATTAAAAATTCATTGATAACCTCAAAAGAACTGTCAAAACAAGCTAAAATGTCATCAACATAACGAAACCAGAAGATAATGTGTTTAGAGAGGTTTAATTCAAATATTCGATCTTCAAACTTGTCCATAAATATTTTAGCTAATAGAGGACTTAGAGAATTACCCATAGGTAAACCATCCTTTTGTAAATAAATTATGTTATTAAAAGTGAAATAATTTTGACTTATACAAAGGTCAAATAATTGAATTAACTCTAACCTTTTAACTAATTCTATATTACTATTGATCAAGAAACTATCTAATAAAGGAATACATTCTTGTGGGGGTATTCTGGCCAATAAGACCAGTTGTATCATACATCAATGCACCTAATCACATTTTATCCAAAAAACTGAACCAGATTATTAACACGATAGGTTACAAATCGAAATACTCTGTTAGAAATTCATTAGAATTAGTAGATAAGCTGCAAAACATACACCTTCCACCACATTCACTTTCTAACAGAGTATTTCGATTTGTAACCTATCGTGTTAATAATCTGGTTCAGTTTTTTGGATAAAATGTGATTAGGTGCATTGATGTATGATACAACTGGTCTTATTGGCCAGAATACCCCCACAAGAATGTATTCCTTTATTAGATAGTTTCTTGATCAATAGTAATATAGAATTAGTTAAAAGGTTAGAGTTAATTCAATTATTTGACCTTTGTATAAGTCAAAATTATTTCACTTTTAATAACATAATTTATTTACAAAAGGATGGTTTACCTATGGGTAATTCTCTAAGTCCTCTATTAGCTAACATATTTATGGACAAGTTTGAAGATCGAATATTTGAATTAAACCTCTCTAAACACATTATCTTCTGGTTTCGTTATGTTGATGACATTTTAGCTTGTTTTGACAGTTCTTTTGAGGTTATCAATGAATTTTTAATTCTTATAAACAGTATCCACCCTAATATAAAATTTACACTAGAAACAGAACAAAACAGGGCTATAAACTTTCTAGACTTAAATATCAAGATTAACACAAACAATCTATTTGAATTTTCCATATACAGAAAACCAACACAAACAGACATAACAATACCAAATGAATCTTGTCACCACAATACACATAAAATAGCAGCCTACAGATCATTAGTACACAGAGCTTTAACTATTCCACTAACAAAATCAGATTTTAGCAAAGAGATATCAATCATTAAACAACTAGCACATGCAAATCATTACAATCCGAATATGATTGACACTTTAATTAAACAAAAAGATTATAGGTTAGCTATCAAAAGAATATATCCCATTGACAATCAAACGGAAGACACAAATTACATATCTATACCATATTTTGGCAAAATATCAGAAAAAATTGCACATATACTAAGAAAAACCAACAATTATAAAATAACATTTAAAACCAACACTAACACTTTTTCATTTTTATTTAATGATAAAGACAGAACACATGATATCATGAAATCGGGAATTTACCGTTTAAATTGTTCTTTTTGTAGTTCGGTATATATTGGGCAAACACTTCGAAATTTTGACATAAGATATAAAGAACACGTACGTCATTACAAAAATAAACATCCTGAAAAATCGAATTACGCCAAACACCTTTTAGAACAAAATCACACAATGACTCCTCAAAATAATATTAAATTCCTACATTTTTGTAATAACAAACGCAAATTAGACATTTTAGAAGCCTTTGAGATATACAAACACAAACTCAGAGTACCTTTAATGAATGAACAACTTGAGCTCAGTAATTCTCCGTTACTGGAAGTATTAGATGTTTAATTATGATTATTATTATTTTATCTAGTTACCTATTGTAACGTTCTTTCTTAAATAATAATACAAGTGCTGTTTAAATCGTCTATTCACAAACAAATATTTATTTCTATACACTAATGAATACACTATAAATTAACTCTATGATTATAAACCATTAAAAACTATTATTTACAGACTATGAATTTCTAATACAACATTTATATTCACTATTTATTTTGTAATACACAGTTAATGACTTGCTGTTGACTGACTCTCTTTTATCCGCAATCCGCTTTTATATCCTCATATAAACGCACCAGAAGTCGCTGGAACCTTCTATGTATTCTAGAAAATGCTAGAATAAACCGCGTCTGATTTACATGCTTGTGCGATGCGTCATTCTCTCGAAGACGGCAGAACACACCACCTGTCGCTCGAAAAGAGGTTCGTTCCTTTTCTCTCTTGTTACACTGCCCCCCTCTTCAAGTCTGTTCTGTCCCAGAACAGGTTTTATGCTCTGGTTCCTGTAGAACGGGTCATGACGATATCGACAGTCTTCACCTCGACTACACGTTCCATTACGGTAGAAATAACAGTCTACACTCTTCGTTGGCCTTAATGCGGGTTGTGGGTCAAAATTGCAGACGAAGATCTTGACGTCCGTACCTCTAAAGACAACTTCCAGCATGTTTCTAACGATTCTCCAATCCAGCTGGTCCCGCCCACAGCCGAGTTTGGGAACTGCCAATTTGTTAATTCCCCTGGTAAGCAACTCGATCCTCAAATTCCATAGTGCCCTCCACAAGTCGGCGTAACTCGGTTTCTGGTAGTAAAACTGCTTGGTTACCAAGTAGTAAAAGGATGTGTCATGATCAGGCAAGCGTAAGGATTTACCAACAGAGGGATTTTGTTCTCGAAGTTCATTCAGCCGTCCAAATTTATTTCTAAACACTACTGCGATCCCCCTGGACATACGGAGATCCTCGGAGACACAGTGGGCAATGGAATAATCACCAGGGACCCGGAAGAGATCTTGTTGCATCTCAGTCGTGACTCCGAATCGCGCTTTTCTAGTTCCAGAAAACGCAGCCATAAATTCTCTAAAGGTTGGCTGATCATCTCCAGGCCTTACGGTATTGATAGCCACCTCAGCCTCATCTTCCGGAACTGCGTCATTATTTCCCTCATAGTGCGCCAGACGATTGGAGTGTACCACCTTTGGTTTCCCTCTTGGCAATTTCTGGATGCGATAAATCAAGTCATTTATTCGTTTCTTCACCTGGTATGGACCCTCCCAATTTCGCTGTAACTTTGGAGAATAGCCACGACGCCTTTGCGGGTTGTATAACCAGACAAGCTCTCCAGGTTGAAACCCTCCTTCTTGGGCTCTCACATCGTACGTAGCCTTCATCCGGTCACTCGCGATTCGACTATTATTTCGGGTTCGGTCGTGAATATCCTCCAACTTCTTCTTTAAGTTGATGACATAATCATTCCCGGCTACCTCCTGCTCTATAGGTAGAGACCCAAATTCCAGATCACACGGTAACCGTAACTCGCGTCCAAACATCACAGACGCTGGTGACTGACCGGTTGTTTCGTGGACCGATGCACGATAGACCATCAGGAACAGATACAGGTATTGGTCCCAGTCTCGTTGATGATCGGAGACGACCTTGGCCAAATATTTGCCCATTGTTCGATTCATGCGTTCTACCATTCCATCGGACTGCGGATGTAACGGTGTGGTCCGAGTCTTGCGAATGCCCAACAATCGACAGACTTCTCCAAAGAGTACAGACTCGAAATTGCGGCCTTGATCCGAATGCAGCTCCATGGGCACTCCGAAGCGACTGAAAAACTCTTTGACTAGTACGTCAGCAACAGTCGCAGCTTCCTGGTTTGGTAGGGCATATGCTTCTGGCCATTTGGTAAAATAGTCCATTGCCACTAATATGTATTTATTCCCATCGTCGGTTTCGGGAAATGGTCCGGCAATATCTATGGCTATTCTTTCCAGAGGACTACCCACATTGTACTGCCTCATAGGTGCTCTTCGTTTCCCCAAGGGTCCGTTACCAGTGGCACATAGTTCACATTTCCGGCACCACTCCTTCACGTCTTCTTTACAGTTGACCCAATAAAAACGCTCCCTAACTTTCTCCAAAGTCTTTTTCACACCGAAGTGTCCTCCTGAGGCACCGTCATGGAGATGTCGCAATACTGTAGCCACTCGGCTTCTTGGAACCACGAACTGAGACCTAATGGTGGTGCCATCTTCACTCTCCAGTACTCGCTTCAGGAGATCGTCTTCCACCTTCAAGGACTCCCATTGGGCCCAATATGCTTTGAACGTTCTGTTGAAAGGGCTGACGGCCTCCCAGGCAGGCCTTTCTCCCACGCGCTTCCATTCCAGTACCATTTTTAGTTCGGGATCAGCCTCCTGCTGTCGTTGCAATTCCTCCGGCAACCAATTGTCGTTGACGATGGTAGTCCTTAATACTTGGCAAACCCTCTCTTCCAAACGAGAGCAATGACGCCAATCCGTTGGACAGGGTCTTCTTGAAAGAGCATCGGCATTTTGATGACTAGTGCCCGCTCGATGTTCGGTGTCAAAGTCGTATCCTTGTAATCGTTCGATCCACCTTGCGACCTGGCCTTCAGGATTACGGAATTGTAGAAGCCATTTCAACGCTGCATGGTCCGTCCTCAATAAAAACTTCCGTCCGTACAAGTATTTGTAAAAGTGCTCAACGGACTTCACGACGGCCAATAGTTCTTTTCTGGTCACACAATAATTCCTTTCGGCTTTAGACAAAACCTTACTAAAATAGCCGATGACCTTTTCTTGTCCATCCTGTATCTGAGAAAGTACACCCCCAATGGCCAGATTACTTGCATCTGTGTCAACTATAAATTTCCCTTCTGTCCGTGGATAGCTCAATATTGGTGCGGTTGTCAAGGCACGCTTCAGCTGTTGGAAAGCTGTTGCACACTCTCCGCTCCAAACATACTCACGTCCATCTTCAGTTAGCCTTGTCAGAGGCTTCGCTATATTGGCAAACCCAAGAACGAAACGCCTATAGTAGGTACATAACCCAAGAAAACTACGAACTTGGTGTTTATCTTTCGGTGTTGGCCACTCTTGAACTGCACGAATCTTATCGGAGTCGGCTGCCACTCCATTTTGTGATACGGCGTGCCCGAGATATTTCATTTCCCTTCTGAATATGTGGCACTTTTTCGGACTCAGTTTCAGATTGGCTCCACGTAGTCTTCGGAACACTTCCTCTAGGTTTTTCAAATGTTCGTTGAATGATTTTCCGACTACAATCACATCATCTAGGTATACCAGGCAGGTCTTCCACGACAGCCCTCTCAGGATGGTCTCCATTAGACGCTCAAAGGTGGCCGGAGCGTTACATAGACCAAAAGGCATAACCGTAAACTGCCATAGTCCGGAACCAATAGTGAACGCGGTCTTCTCCCGGTCTTCAGGTTCCATTTCAACTTGCCAATAACCACTCTTCAAGTCCAAAGTCGAAAACCATTGTGAACCAGACAGGGTATCTAACGTGTCGTCGATGCGTGGTAAGGGATAGCTGTCTTTCTTGGTCACGTCATTAAGCTGCCGATAGTCCACACAAAATCTCGTTGACCCGTCCTTCTTACTGACCAGGACCACCGGTGATGCCCATGGACTGCTGGATGGCTCGATGACCCCTTGTTCTTCCATATCGGTAATAATCTTTTCGGCTTCTGCTCGCCTTGCTAGAGGTAGACGCCTCGGCTGCTGACGGACAGGCATAGAGTTGCCTGTATTGATTTTATGTTTTACTATATTTGTTCGTCCCTTCTGGCTATCGTCAAGAGCGAAGATATCTTGGTATCGGTGAACCAAACCCTGTACTTCTTTCACTTCCGTTCTGTTAAGGTCTTCGCACGAACTAGTAACCATACCCACTAATTTTCCACCATGGTCTTTGGGCACTGGTTTTGGAACATCAGCCATACACCTGGTTACTCGGAATACTGGCACACACTGTCCCACAAGGGTACTCTTCTTCAATGTCACCGGATCCACATTAACGTTCATATGCCTCACCGGTACAGTCTTTCCAACCTTGATCAGCGCTTTTCCCACCAGTACGCCACTATGGATCTTCTTATCACAAACAGGCTCCATCATTCTCACACATCCTACCCGAAGATCTCCATCCAAACCTGCCTCGACAACCATCTCGCTTTGACCAGGCAATATCACATCTTCTGTCAGCAAAACCCTTACGACAGGATCTTCTCGTGGGTGCAACGGAAGTTCTTCGTTACCAACCTCCAAACACCCTCCTTCAAGTCCAATGTAAAACCAAATTTTCTCAGGAGGTCCATTCCCAAGATAAATTCGTCAATGATGTCGGCTACCAGCACCTCATGATCACGTTCTTCACTTCCAATGCCAATCTTCATCTTCACCACTCCGCGTGTTGGTATCACTTCACCTGTTGCTGTACGGAGTTGAGTAGTTGTGGGTAACAACTTAATACTTAATCGTAGAACATCAGGGCGTACGATGGATTTTGTCGCCCCCGTATCAAGAAGTAGTGGAACAGTTCGGTTAGCAATCTTCCCATCTACGAACAAACTGCTGGTACTGTTCTTCGATGTTACGGCATGGATGGTGATCTCCGGGGCATCTCCACTCAAGGTCAACGTTCGCCCCCTCTCGTCGACCCCCTTTAGTTTTCCGACGGCTGAACTTGTTTGGGTTTAGGGCAGCGGCGTCGTATGTGCCCTTGTTCACCGCAGTTCCAGCAACGGGGTCCTCGAACTTCTTGAGGATTCTTTTTACGGTTCTCTTCCTTCTGAAGAACTCTCATTAATAATTCTTCTAGGCGATCTTTAGAACCTTCATCTTCTTCCAAAACGGTCCGAACACGTCCGTGACCTCGGGACGCTTGTTTTGCAGCTTCAAATTCTAAGGCGTGAGCAAGCGCATCATCAGTTGTTCTTGGTCGTGCCAGCCTCAATGATTGTTGTGTTTCTCCGTCTCTTAACCCATCAATGAAGGTCTGCACAGCCAGTTGTCCCAGAAATGAATCGGGTGCCGTAGGGTACGCCAATCGGACAAGCCGCGCAACATCGGCTTCAAACTCCTGCAGGCTTTCTCCATTCTTCTGGATACGATTCTTCACTTGCGCGTGATACACTTGTTGAAGATGCGCGTCTCCATATCTCATTTCCAATCTAGACACTAACAATTGGTAATCATTTTCCCGTCCTGCTGGGATTGTTTGCAGGACGTTCAACGCGTCTCCACGCAAAGCCACAGTTAAAGAAACGGCCTTTTCCTTGCCTGTCCATCCATTGGCCCCAGAAGCCGCCTCAAACTGTTTGTAGTAAGTGGACCAAGGTATCTTTCCATCGAACGTGGGTGGTTTTACTTTTATCCCTACGACAGGACCCTTTTCTTCTTTAAACTGTTTCTTTACTTCATTAAACGGCCTCTCAGAAGTTGAGGGAAACCGTAGTTGCCTCATTCTATCTTCCAGCATTTCGGCCATATCGTCTTTCTTAGTTGTTGGTGGTAATTGCATTTGGGCTATTTTCTCTTCTACCATCTTTATTACCCTATCTTGTTCCGCCAATCTACCTTCCAATAGTCCTAACGCACTGGCATTCTCCAAAAATTCTTCGAAAACTTTATCTTCCAACGCTTTGACATTTTCCAACAATTCTCCTTTAAGCCTTCTAGAACTTTCCAGTAAATCTTCTTTAAGCATTTTAACATTTTCTTCCAGTACTTTAGTATTTTCAAGTAATTCTTGTTTAAGCATTCTAACATTTTCTTCGGACTTTCTAGAATTCTCTTCGGACTTTTCCAGTAATTCCTCTTTTAACATTCTAGAATTCTCTTCGGACTTTTGCAGTAATTCTTCTTTTAAAATTCTAGAATTCTCTTCGGACTTTTGCAGTAATTCTTCTTTTAAACTTCTAGAATTCTCTTCGGACTTTCTAGAACTCTCTTCGTGCTTTTCCAATAGTTCTTCTTTTAGCATTCTAACATTATCTTCGGACTTTCTAGAACTTTCCAGTAACTCTTCTTTCATTTTACTTAATAACAAATTAGTATCAATTGCGGGTCCAGGTATTTCGAAGCGGTAATTTTCAGGATCTTCCTTCTGTTCTAAAAGCCATTCTCTTAGCCGATTTATCAAAACTTCTTTCTTTCCATTACTATCCAAGTCCCTCTCGTCCAATTCCCGTTTTAAATCTATTACTAAGAGATCTTTCAATAGTTTCATCACCATTTTAATCGTTTGTTGAAATTAATTTTAACACTAAAAATTTATTCTCACAGCACTTTATTTAATTATTACGCGATTTTATTTATTTTAGAACACCACACCTGACAACACTGTAACGTTCTTTCTTAAATAATAATACAAGTGCTGTTTAAATCGTCTATTCACAAACAAATATTTATTTCTATACACTAATGAATACACTATAAATTAACTCTATGATTATAAACCATTAAAAACTATTATGTACAGACTATGAATTTCTAATACAACATTTATATTCACTATTTATTTTGTAATACACAGTTAATGACTTGCTGTTAACTGACTCTCTTTTATCCGCAATCCGCTTTTATATCCTCATATAAACGCACCAGAAGTCGCTGGAACCTTCTATGTATTCTAGAAAATGCTAGAATAAACCGCGTCTGATTTACATGCTTGTGCGATGCGTCATTCTCTCGAAGACGGCAGAACACACCACCTGTCGCTCGAAAAGAGGTTCGTTCCTTTTCTCTCTTGTTACACTATTTTGTATCTACCTTAGAGACGTGTATAATTATTTTGTCTATTTCGCGTATACAAAGGTTACTTTGTGACACTGTTTTTGCGAAAAACAGTTACACAAAGTGCTACTTTGTGCAACTGGAAGTAGTGATTTTTTTATTTGTAAGGCTGGCAGTAAGTAAATGTTGCTGCCAGCCTACTCTGTCAGTCTGTCTGTGATAGGTACTAATAAGTATTCATTAACTGGCGCGTTTTGAAAATTTGAATGTTATGATGCTCAGAAATAACAGCGAGAATAATGAAACATACTTATTTTTATTATAAATAGTTATTTTGATAAGACAATCATGTACTCAATCAAGGTTTTACTGTTTCTATTACAATAAACATTTTTTATCTTTTATCAGAAGAAACAACTAAGCTGTCACCTTTTTTTTAAACTTGCATTTTTTCCTGCCTACGTGATTTTTTCAAAATGACAGTGGATGCCATTGTATGCGTTATCAGTTATTACCAACATTACCACATCGAAAATACCCGCGTGTACATTTTCCCATTTCTTTAAAGTAAATTGTAAATTAAGGCGAAATAGACAAAGTAGTATGTAAAACACGTGTTACAATTCCTTTTTGTAATACTCGTATATTGCTTAACTCGCCGCCGCGCGGCTCGTTAAGCAAACTTATACTCGTATTACAAACATCGTCATTGTAACACTAGTTGTACAATATACTATTACCTTTGATAATGACAGCGTAGCTGTCGAAACAATATTGTCAGGTTATATTTTAATAAAACTGTGAAACTTTTAATAATCTTTATTTATTTCATATTTACATTACATAACTGATTTGTGTTATTTACCTTTAATTATGAAGTCTGTTAATAAATTTTACCCATTTCCTTTTGGTGGAATAGATGGTGAGCTTGACGATTTGATTTCATTTGGCATCACATCAGTTTTGCTGTTATTTAGTCAGAATTAGAAAATTATTTCAAGTTATGTAATTATAATTACCTTTTTATTTTCTTCGGGGCTAGAAGCTGCTAAAATGCTGCTACTACTTAATCATCTTTTCAAAATACCTGATGGTCCTTGTGAATCATTGGTAACACCTTATTTTATGTGGCCTTGTCATCTTGTCGTCAGCTTCTTTTGTGAATTTTATTGTTGTTAATTCCTTTGCTGCGTTCATTATCAGATAAGGAACTTGATGCTGATGTAACTTCGATTCAAATGATACAATAATCGTGGGTAAAGCATCTTTTTTTAATTTTAAAATCATCATATAGGTACTGAATTGGTCTCGTGGTATTCTGCAATTATTTCTTTATTTATTATATTAATAATTTATAAGTTTTATTGATATCAAACCCGTGAAAAGTTATTGGTAATCTCTGCAAGTTTACATACACGATTGGGCATTATTTTTATTGTTAACCTTTACAAAGTTAAATGTATACACAAATACTATTATATAAACTATCTATCCAAATACTAAATAAACACTAGAACTAAGTGAAAAATATACTATAGAGTTCGCAAAACTGGTAAACACCATGAAAACCGTACGTTCTGTTTACTAAACTGTTAGGTTAAGTACCTCAACATCTGTTGTTTGCTAACAATAATAACAATTTGTTTTGATTGTATCTCACTCTTACTCATTGCATGACGGCAAAGTTGAATCAAAATGGCCGCGCCCACCATTCCCACAAAAATTTGAATGCGCAGTGAACCAAGCGCATTCTAAATCTTTTATTGTCTATGGATAATATGCTGTATTCAAAACTGATGTCGCCAATGTTGCCAAAATGTTAATTCTTTAAGAAGCATTACCAACTTTTGAATTTTAAATAGAACACCCTGTATATTTCTATTTTTTCAGTTCCCTCAATAATTGTACACATAGCTTGTGTGGCATTGTCTATACCTGAGTTCTATACCGTTTTCGAGATATTTTAACATTTTACTTCATTTTAACATACAAAAGTTATGCCTACGACTACTTTGTTATTTATTAAAAGTTCCGATTTAATTAAAATAACCCACGCTAGGGGCAACGTGGGTTATTTTTTAAAAACTTACTTTTTCAAAGAATAGTTATTTATGGTACTAGTCAGTTAAGTAAGATATTATTATTAAGTAAGGTATAATAATTTAGACATTGTAGCAATTCTATCGTATCATATTTTACACTTACCAGTGAAACGTAACGTTATTTTTCACTTAATTTACCACTGCACTTTTGTTCTTACATGACCTTTCACCACAAATAACCATTCCTATTAATAATATCAACTGCTGAATTAACACGACCGCGTCACACGGACACACAAACAAAATGAGTTTTGGCACGATCCAAAACACTAGGGCACGACGGGAATGCGTTGTCCGTTAGTTTAATAAGTCCATGGAAGCTATACTTTAACGTGATTGAGTTTGAGTGCGTTTGTAGGTTTCGATTTGTAAAACATTAATAAACTAGGATAATGGGCCCTACGGGCCTAAGCACTTAAGTATGATAGAAATAGCATTTATCGATTTTTTTAAAGTAGGTCAGTATTTACATGACCTACATAAATCTCCAATCGATTCTCTATCGATAGAGCACATATTAGTACCAAATAACACTCAATAGCACTAAATAGTACGATAGAATCAGCATTTATCGATTTTTTAAAACATAACCTAATTTAAAAAATTTTAAAACATAACCTAATTTAAAAAAATTACGCGTCGAATGAGCCCAAGCCCATCTCTCTAACCCTTATAGAATGCGAGAATGAGGCTCGGACACTCAACTTTAGTAGTATTGGAGTCGAATGAGCCCAACCCATCTCTAACATGACCTACTTTAAAAAATTTTCGGTCGTGCATTATCGTCGACAAATTACGCGTCGAATGAGCCCAAGCCCATCTCTCCAGCCCTTATAGAACGCGAGAATGGGGCTCGGACACACATACAAATCAACTTTAGTAGTATTGGATTAGTCGGCTTCGTAATAGCTTGGACGATTATGCAGTCCAACTAAAAAAAGATGGTTGTTTACAAGTAGGCTTTTACGTCATCGAGTTTCGGGCTAAATCTAATACCAAATGAAAGCTCGCACTCTCCACTCGCTCGCTACTCTCGCTCAAGAATTAAAAATTTACACGTGCTCGAATAATCTCACTTTTCTTAACTTGTAAAACAATCTTCTATAGTATGAGCAAAAAGTAACTCCAGCAAAGGTGCCTTTGGAATTTTGAACTCATGCGTATTATAAAACGCGTGAGTGACGCATTGATGCATTTCAATACCCTGTTTACTTACAGTGCTCGCTTCGTCGTGTGTTAATGTAAAGAAATTTTGTTTTGATTAATTTGTTTTATATAATTATGCAAAGATACATAGTATATTTAAGAATCTATGGCAAAAATATAACATTTTATTATGGAAATCAAATAATTTGTAATTATTATATTTAAAAATAGTATATTCATTTTCCATAATTTATGCTTTTTAAAGATCTTAGATCGTTTAATAAATTAAATCATTTAAAAACAACGAATACCTTTTCAAGGATTTAACTGAATAGTTATATAAGTCTTTTATATTTTTATAATTTTGGTAGTAAGTTCAAATAATTGTTGGAAAAATATCAAACAAGTCAAACAGAATAATAAAAGTGTTTTTATAGTTTATACCATAGCATAATTTCTGTGCTAAGACTGTACGTGTACGTAAACTATTAATATATATGTAGCTAAAAGCTAAAGTGTAAGCAATTTCCTTTATAATCATAGTTTGCACGACAAAACGTAAGCAAAGAAAAACAAATTATTTGTTAATTCACAAATGATCTATTATTAAATTATTTTTCAAATTACCAACAATAAGAATAAATTTCAAAAATATGCTTTCTTCTAATTATATAGAAGACATAGCTCATCTTAAAAGAAGAAATACATTATTAAGATACATTGTGTAAACAAAATTTAAAATTCACTAAAATTAAAAAAACACGTTCTTATGGATGCCTTAGGTATTTTAAAATAAAACTATAATTACCTACATTTACCACAAAGAAAAACGTTTCATTGTCTTGAATGTAGTAAAATAATGCATACTGATTGTAACATCTCTTTTTTATTCAACTCAAACGAAAACTCTCACGTATGAGCGTCAATGTAACTAACTAAAATAACTGAACACAAAAGCCCTACGATTGGACTGTCAATGTAACTAACACGTTTTCTTCCTCTAACTGAATTACTATACCCAAAATACAAAACATACGTCGCGCGATGGACGTCAACTGTAATACCAATAAAATTCAAAATCCTGAATACTTACTGCAATTGCTTACTTCACAATAAAAACGATACTTACTGTACTTAATGCACCAACTTAAGATCCCTAATATCAAATTATCATACAGAGCGTAGGTCTGATTTCTATAGTTTATGAATTGTAAAGAAAAATAAGGTTTGTAGTAATAATAAGGATTATGGGTGCCATTTGATTGCAAGTCACTAGAATACATCATCAAAATCCACCACCAAAAAAGGATTCTGATTATACAGATGAAATTCAATAATTAATCGTAATTATTCAAATTAATGTTAGGTAGGTAAACGTATTTTAATAACTTATGCAAGTAAATGGTCCAATATCATCACAACTGTATTTAATTTAAATTGGTTAATTCATAAGTCAAGAAATAGTATTGTTTAATAAACAATGGATTTATAATTTCTTACTATAAGCAGAGGGATCCCTTTTTAGATATAAAAAATATTCGTTCATAATAACAAATGGAATATCCTGAAAAAATATAAACAATCTTAAAAGTTACGACAACTTACTTAATCACTAATGTTCATCTGATAATCCTAGATAGATGTTAATATCTATTCAAACATACAAAACTTCACTTCACTGTATTGCCCTTAATTTTCCATTAAAATCACTATAAACAGGAAACATCAGCTCCATAACAGTTCTTATCTAAACGATAATAAAGTGATTAACTGAATTTTATATCTGAAGTTGCGAGAATAATGTTGTTTATAATAAGAATATTGTCTTTCATTAATAAGAAACTGTCAGCTCATATAATTCCAGAAAGACTATCACTTTTTCGTAGATTTCTGTTAAATTGTTTCAACACAACTATCTTTAAATCTCGCGCGAAATTGTGCACTTCCCAAAATAATTCTTAGGCCATTAATCAATAAAGAATTAGAAGTATAAACGTTTTCTAGTTTATTATTCAATCAACATAAAATGTCAACAGACGCACACTGTAGTGGTTATTGGATCGACAATCCAACTCAAAATCTAACAACCAATAAAAACAGTCTATTTCTTGAATTTGAGCCAATTAGGATCTGATTATACTGGCAATCTTTTCATACTAAGGAGCAGATGATTACAGCGATAATACAGGTGAGTATAAAGGTAGAAAATTCAACAATAAACTTTATTAACAATAATTATTATTTATAACACAATTATTATAAACAATTGTTGGTCTTTCTTCGTTTTGAGTCGGTTGTACTTTTTCCTTACTCATTTTACTTATTATTTGTGAGTGGTGCTGAGTGTCCAGTTGCAAATAAGGGCGAATCGAACTTGCTGAACTATGACCCGTAATTTGTATCAACTGTTGTTCCTCCGCGCCAGATTTCGTAAGCTGGGTTACTGCACTTGAACGCGTAGAATGATTAGTTATCTTAAATCTCTTTACATCCAGTCCGGGCTTTTCTGCACTGCTTTTAGTCCATTTACCAATTTCATTAATTCCTACAGGAATATTCTTGTACCAAATACCAGATTCACACCAGTTAGGATTCGCAGTCACAAATAAACGATCTGTGGTGACTTTACTGCCCCTCTTTTGTAGCATCTTTTTCAACAATCTAAAAACGGTATACAATATACATATTGGACATATTTTTATAATCAATACCAACCTCACGAGACAATGATTAGGATTCTTCTCATTAGAAACCAGCCATTTACTGTCACAAAGACGACGTGATCCGTGACTTGGCAAGTCTTTGAGAAAACGGGATTGTACTCATAACGCCCAGTCAATTTTCCAGTGCGATCTTTTTCTTCTTGAAAGTATTCGATCAAACATTTAGCCGGTTCTCCACCTCTCCAAGCAAGCTCTCTTGCTGCAATTTTTTCTGGAGCCCTGAAGGAGTATCTTCATTCCAGACGTCAATCATTTTTTCGTAGTTGTCATCTACTATAGATATTGAACTCACTTTTCTCTTTTCTGCAATCGATTGCAGCTGCTTTCGCTTTCCGTCTCGTGCTGCACGCGCACTTTTAAACTCAATATCTGAGAATGGATTCATCTTCACATTAAAAGAATTAAAATATAATTCCTGCACCATTTTGGTAGTAGTATTCCACATTGTTTTTAAAGTGGAATCTTTGTAATCCTCTCCATCGCATTTTTTCATATTGAATGCATAATCTTCCAATATACTGCTTACTTTTGGGATAGGTGATACTTCCGACGGAAAATTTTCTCGTGTCGCAAAACTTTTTAAACTGCTCCCACACAGAATTACGACTACGCTTTGTACTCTGTGGAACAGTCATCACTACTTTTGCCCGTATTTCTTTTAAATGTGTTTCACCGAACCGCAACTCTGCTATTTCGCCAAAACTGGTAAAATTTTGTTACTATTTACACAGCTTTTGTTATGTTGCCGTGGTGACATTTCATGAACTACTGCATTTCGAAACCTCCAATTTCTGTCATTTTCTTTGGATTGTCGTGCCGAATACAAGACGTGGTAGGAATCTTTTGGTAATGTTTGTCAGTCAGTAACACTCATACTTGTTGTCTTTAGAAAATCGCCACTCGTGCTAAAGCACTCGTGGCGATTTTCGTCACAACAACTATTCGTGATCTGACTGACAAAAATTACCGGCAAGATTCCTACCACTTGTTTTATTATATACGATAATGCAACACTTTAAATTTTCAAATTTAAACATTCATTTTAAGATTAAATTTGTTGTAAGTTATCACAACAAGCTACAAACGGTAATAATTATTAAAATTATTCACTCAAAGAATCAACTGTATTAAAAAGCCACTTTGCTTATATTTTTACGGTAATCGATACGAAAAATGACCTCAAGACAAACTCAACTTGTTGCACTTGACGGTAATTTTGGAGCTAACCACCTTCAGAGCGGAGACCGAAGCCCGCTCCCGTGACTTTCTTCACCTCGCTCGGTGTGGTTTCTACACGACTGACGGTAATAGACCGACTTCTTGGGAATGCAAATTTTGTTTGCCCTAAAATGTTTAAAGGAGGGAAATTAACTATCCTATCAAAACGAGGCTGACATATTTTAAGCCAATGAGAAATAACCTTATAAAACCTTTCTGGAATATTCGAGATATTATTTATTGCAAGGACGAAATGAAATTCTCACTGGAGATCTACGAAAAAAACCGACTAGGCATACCCTTATCTATACTTAGTGCAGACACTATTTACCAAACACGAAAATAACACGTAGAAAACCCATAAACTTAAATTAACTACATTTTTTGACATATTCCTTTGTTAAAAAGGCAAATTTATTTCTGTATTTTATTCTAAAAACAATTTCATCTGTCTGAACACACTTTGGGATGGTCTTTGATATTAAAGAAAACACCATTTGATTCGAAATAAAATCTGGAATATTAACCCAACGAAAATATACCCGAAATATATAGGGCCGTCCTAAGATTATTTATGATAAATGCATTTAAAATTACATTAGGATGGAATCTCGGATTTTTAACACGTTACATGAATAGTGATTACGATTATGAATTAATAAACGGTGATCTGAGATTGTTTGGTGGGTATTGTTTGTAACAGCGCCGCCCTTTGGTCTTGAAGCCGCGGGCACAAATATGGCGTGGAGCCTCCAGTAAATAAAAAAGTATAGAAATAAATGTACAGGTTGTAACGAATACAACTAGAAACCTCGTTACGGGGGGGGGGTAGCTGTAATGATTCAGAACTATTTTCCTTATCAACATGTGGTCGCTTTCTGCTAGTTTTCGAAAAAATTGCATTTTAAATCTAAAGTACGCCAATTCTATTTATATTACATTAGAAATACGAAACAGACAAAAAAGTTTTTTTAATTTAAATTTTTGCTTTTTATTATTTTAAATGTAATGTAATAATGATGCGAATGTAAATTTAAAATGCGATTTTCTCGAAAACTAGCATGTTGCGACCGCATGTGGATAAGAAAAATATGTTCTAAATCATTACAGCTACCCCCTATTACAAAGTTTCTAGTTATATTAGTTGCATTAAATAATATTTTGAATGCAAATTCATATAGAAAAATTTTTCGTCTCGGCTGGGAATCCAACCCAGGACCCTCCACTGTCTAGGTGGTATCTCTACCAACTGAGCTACCGAGAACGACTATCAGCAAGGCGAGAAATCCTTCATATGAATTAATATCTTTAGCAAACATACAGCATTTATATTAGTTACACCCTGTATACCCTGCATACTGAGACCTGCTTACGAAAACCGTTGCTATGTGAAGTACATTCATCTTTATTTTAAATACGTATTTTTATATATTGCTGTTTCTATCACTCCCACTGGTTTGGCAATTCAAGATTTCAATATCTTGGCGACCTTCAAGAGTACCACCTAGGCTTATGCGCACGCATAGACGTGCATTTGGGTGACATGATAAATGCACCAACTTTATTATTAGTATTTCTGATAACAAAATGCTCTGACGCGCGTTAATGTTTATCTTGAAGTCTCGAGAAGTGTTAGACATCTTTTTATTTCCCGACGTTTTGGTGTTGGGTGTTAGGAGTAGCGTTAGAACGCACCACTAAATCAGCAGTGTTACTAGATGGGCGAGCGGGACTTCCTACTACCCCCATCACTCTCACCGTTTGCCCGTTTATAAAAACGTTCAAACGGTTAGAAATTTAGAAATTTGACGCTCTTCATTTCAAAAGTAACCTTTAGCTTTATGTATAATTAGCTTAGTTACAGTAGCGGTCAAACCCGGAGCACTCGCAGTGCAACGTGCAACACATGGTGATATACTGCTTTAATGTGTGCTTACAAGCATGATAGTGATATACCAGCTTGTCGTGCGCCGAGTTTGACGTATACACCTACCGCCACTGCTTAGTTAGATGAACTTGCATCAAATATTGGTCTCTCAGCCTATTTTATTAATGCGTAAGATATATATTGTGTTGTTGATTAAAATAATCAACGGCTGACCGACCTTAGGGACGCTTCTGGTTTGTAAACATTGCTTCTTGGCACTTTTTAAAAACTAAAACTGAAACGACTGCTTTAATTTGCGAGTCGTATAAATATCAAATTTTGCATGAACAGGAAGATATCTAGTTGAACAGTTACTACAATTGTCGACTGGCAATAAAAAAGTTACGCACTGCTTTGGTTAATAAATAATAAACTTTTACTAATCTTTTATTTATTTCATGATTATTGAGTTTTACCAGATAAGGCTAGAAACAATAAACAACATTTAAATTAAAATATTTAATTAAAATTTATAAAACTGAAAACAACTCACTATTATTTCTTCACATTATTTTTATTATTAACAGTTTCTTTCTAGGGTTCTTTCTTCTCAGCATTTTCGTTTCGTGTTTTTTTCAATTGAGGTACAAAAAGTTTTTGAAGTCCAACAACCGGCATTTCTACAAAAAGGCACAATATCACGGCAAATATATAGGCTATCCCTAAATCACCAATTGTTTGGGTAAGCTGAAATTTAAAAATGTCTTATTACAGATACATACGAAATAAATCAGGGCATACTTACAATTACGAAGAAATTCAGATAATTAGGCTCTCTTATTACTCCGATTCTTACACGGATAAGAGCTGGATGAACTAAGAATGCACAAAACGCCAGCTTTCCTAATGTTTGAAGAGGTAACCAAGTCATTAGATCGCGCACAAACCCTACAGTAAAAGTAATGTATTATTATTAACAGTTTAATTAGTGTAATATAAGTAGCTTAAATTATTATGCTCCCAGATTAATGTAACACGAGATAAAGAAGACAAAGAACCTAAATTTGCTTCCGATCAATTTTGGCATAAATTAATTAAAATCCAGTAGGTAAGAAACTTCCAACAATTCAAAACAGTTTTGCCTCCTTCTACTTCTGTTACATGCATCCGGGGACACTCATGGTAGAGTTTTGAAACAGACTTACATCCCACTCCTTGACTAGCAGCAAAGAGAATCATAGCAATTCCTAAAGCAAAAAGATTTTTCGATAATGCTGCATATATTGAAGCAGTTATTGTAGAATGTTGGTAACTATCTTGATATATAGGGATACCTAGATAAACCATGGATAACGGTAGCCCAAACATCAATATCCACCATATAGTTATATGAAGCTAAAGAAAAATAGCAATCGAATTTATATACTACATATTTAGATTATCAGTTTTAATAAACCACATTAAGATCTAAGCAAAATTATGCTTTATTTGATGACTACCTTTCCTACCTTATTAGTTAAGATTTTCTGTCCTCTGTATTTATAGAACAAGTACCCAAATATCAATCCAATAATGTATCCTCCTGAATTGGTATATGCTGACATATACATCTCATGGAATTCTGGGACGCCCAGCAGTAAAGTGTATAGGGGCCTAAAATGATTGTACCACTGCACTTCCAATTTATTATTGATCTACATTACTTACTCAGGATACTGACGAAGAACTATATCATAATCATTAATATAACTAACTAATCCTGTTACTAGAACTGCAATTGTTATAGAAGTTCCAAGAATAAGCTTAATCCTGTGTTGGTATTTCCACATGAGCACGATGATTACAAGAGATACCAAGAATAATTGCGTATCACTTGCCACATACCATGTCTGTTCTGCACACTGTAAAAGTACAACAAAGCATAAGAAGCGTATGTATAGTAAAGGTTGAAATAATTGGTTGAACAATTATCAATATTCAACTGATACGGCGGTAGTTGTATACAGTGCCTCAATCGATATAGAGATATACCTACTACTGATTACAGGATTTTTATCAAATGTTTTTTGTCTATACACATTTGTGTATACAAAATGTTATCAAATATTTTTGTTCAGTGAAGATAATCACGAAATTGTGCCATATAGGTATAGTGCCGGAGTGTTAACCGTCTGGGTCCAGCCTTTAACGAGTACCTGTACCCCTTGTCTAGCATGTGGACTTTTGACTACCACCTCCAAGCCAACCCACGTGCTGGTTGGACTAGGATAATTAATTGCCCACTCGATGTCTCCGTTATAAGCCTGGTGTACCTTAGTATGAAGTGAGGTTATCTTGCACGTTAAAGTTGGTGTATAAGTTGATATAGGCTTACTAGAATTCTAGTAATGGGTTTGATCGGTGGTCGCCAGGTCAGTATTAGGTCTGAACCCAAGGGAACCACCCCGATGCAAGAGGCTATCTTGGAAGTTAGGCTCGTCCAGGTAAAATCCCGGGTGCGTATTGGCATTGTTCACTATTTAATTTAGCAGTAATCTAGAACCTAGTAAACTATAGGCTTGCTTGAACGCACAATTATGCTGATCAACGTTTACTACGACCAGTACCTTATGTAGACTGCAATTTTTTTTCACTCTATAACAAAAATAATTGTGATGCGGAAAGCGGAAAGGGACCTAAAGTCGGATACGTGAATTTTCAGGAGAAGCAAAATAAGAGGTTGGGATCAACAAATGCTGTTTTTATTTTTTATGAATTGTGATACGATGATATCTCTTTTACCAACCCAAATTATAAAAAAAATAATTTCCGACCGGAAATAGGATAAAAACCGAATTAAATGGGGAAAGGTCGATTTTGAAAAATTTGTGTGCGTTTACCCACAAAAAGCACTTTTTGAAATAAAAATTCCAAAACGCTGTAAAACCCGTAATTTTTGAGATATCCGCGCCATTTTTTTGTAAAGTTTTTCTTTTTTATCGTACTTTTCGAAAATGTCAATAACTCAAAATCGAATTTTCCGACTTTAGGTCCGTTTTCGCTTTCCGCATCACAATTCTTCACTACTGAAATCTATTTTTTTTTCTATGTTATTAATTAACTCTATATAGATTTAATATTCAATCTAATGGTATTCTACTTTAAAAGTATAACAAAATCCACTTTAATTTTAATTTTCTTAAGAGAGAAAAAGTAGTTAAAAGGTTATCTAAATTTGTAGCAAGATATTTTAATGTTCATGTTACTCTAGTTAGAGTAAATAAAACGAATTGGCACCAATATACCACTTGACAGTGTATTTGGAAAGAGAAGTGTGTGCGCAATAACGACACTAACAAAAAATGACGACAATCAGCTGTCTGCTGTATTTGACTTCGACTAGTTATAACTGTCGAAACTTTGCAATTTCAAAAGTTAATAAAATTGGTGGGAATTTTAAATTCTCAAATCTTTAAATAGCTTAACGTAGCTGTAAAGTTTAAATCGTAATGAATAGGTATAGGATTACTATGCATTTGCATGTTTTTTCTGCTTGTAGCAAACATATGCAGAGTTATATTTCTACATGTTTAAGCCACATATGAATCACATATGTCAATTTGAAAGTGCATATAAATGCATATTTAGGTGTTTTTTATAAATGCATGCATATTTTAGCATTTTTGAACGAGTGTGCATATTTTACCACTTTTTGAGCGTTTTACATGCTTTAATTATGAAATTTCTAATATTTTTTAAATAATTTTAGCATTTTAGACAACCAACCAAGGGCGGCTTAGTTGAGTCTAGGGGAAACCCATAATTTAAGCTTATTGTTAAATACTAGGCTTTAAAATATTTTACTGCCTTAACCATCTGTGTACTTGTTAATATTTTCTAAGAAAGAAAAAGTTTCAACTAAAATTTAAATACTTACATCCTGCGGTATTGTGATAAATAGATATTAGGAAATTCCAAAGGCCCTTTGACAACTTCCTGTTCATAGAAAAATTTGCCTGTACTTTTGTTTACTAATCTTGTAATCTTTCAATTAAGACAGTTCAGAAATTGCAAACTGCATTTCAGTTTGAAATTTTAGAGTGTAAAGATATAAAGAAAAACGGTTTGTGTCTGTTACACTTCGAAGTTATGTTAAGGAATTCAGTGTTCTTACTGACGATAAGGTGTTGCATTGTACAGTGTGCGACGATAAAGTGACTGCAACGAAACGCTTTCAAGTTACACAACATCTGAACACGGCTAGACATCAAAAGTGTGTTGCCCTGAAATCAAAAAAACAAACATTGTTACCGGGGTACCTAAATAATTCGCGCGGTGAGTCCAGCAAATCGATCGAATTTAATAAAAAACTATGTAGTGCATTAGTGGCTGCAGATATCCCGTTAAGTAAAATTAATCACTCAGCATTTCGTAATTTTCTGGAAGAAATTTCCAAAATGCCAATACTCGACGAGTCTACACTCAGGAAAAATTATTTACCTCGTTTATACGAAGAGACCATAAAATCAATTAGAAGACATGTAGCGAATAACTACATATGGGTTTCCATTGACGAATCTACTGACACTACTGGAAGGTGCGTAGAAACTTCATTTCCTTCGTTTTGTTAGTAAAATTTAACTAATTAAAGACAGCAGAGCAATTTACGGATGTTTTATTTTCTATTTTGTTAGTTACATATTTAATCACAACAATATTTTTGCTTGATTAAAATATAATTTTTTTTAAATAATTGTTTTGCGCTAATTGTTTGTAACCGACTAATTATGTAGTTCGATAAAATAAAAATCAAATTTTTGTTTTCAGATACGTGGCTAACGTTATAATTGGCGTTTTAAATTCGGAGAACAATCCCAAATCCTATATATTAGCAATGGACGTTTTCAAGAGCACCAATCATTGTTCTGTGGCAAAATTGTTTAATGATTCGATGGCTATTTTGTGGCCGGACGGCATACAGTACAACAAAGTACTCCTGTTCGTCACCGACGCTGCACCGTACATGATCAAGGCTGGAGCAGGCTTACAAGTTCTGTACGAAAAAATGATCCACTTAACTTGTCTTGCCCATGCAATGCATAGAGTTGCGGAAAAAGTGCGGGAAATCTATCCTAACGTAAACTCTATAATTTCAGATGTAAAAAATTGTTTGTAAAGCTCCATATCGCATACAAATATTTAGGGAAACTGCTCAAGAAGTGCCTCTCCAACCTGAGCCTGTAATATCAAGGTGGGGTACTTGGCTTTCTGCAGCAGAATATTATGCAACTTATTTTGATATTATTAAAGCATTTGTAAATAAACTTAATAAACACGATGCACTATGGAGGAGGTGAGTGCATAATTATTGTTTGTTTTGACAAATTTTGTGTGTTTAGCTAAAGTAATTCAGAAATTAGAAAGTCAGGGAAATTCATTAGATGAATCTCTTGCGCATGTAAAATTGTTAGGTGTTTCTTTGAATAAAGTAAAAGGGCCAAAGGGTTTGACTATAAAACAAAAATTTAAATCCGTTATAGACAAAAATCCTGGTTTTCACTTAATTAAAAGCATAAACAATGCATTATCTGGCCAAGACATTTTAGACGAGCTAAAACATTATTCGCTTGTAGAATTAAACAATTTTAAGTATGCCCTAATTACGTCTTGCGATGTGGAACGGAGTTTCTCAAAATATAAAACAATATTTAGAGATAATAGGCATATGTTTACTTTTGAAAATTTAAAAATGTACGTCATTGTGAACTGTAATACTCTATGTTTAGAAAATATAATTAATTACATTATTGCATAGGATGTCTAATTAAAATAATTTCTGTAAATAAAATGTAAATAACGCTAAACAAGTGTTTTTTTAATAATGAAAGTGCATATATTTATTACAAATTTCTAATAAACACATATTTCATGGTTTTTAAGTGCATATTTAAGTGCATATTTCACGTTTTTATAGTGCATAAGTGCATGCATATTTCAACATTTTTAAGTGCATACAAATCCTATACCTAGTAATGAACAACTAAGCAAGATTTAGAGATTAAAATTATATTGACTAGACCAAAACCAGGTATATGTACATAAATAATAGTACCTATATTCAGTTTAGATTTGTACAAATATGAAATTCTAGCTAATTTTAGCAACTTTTCAACTTGCAAAGTTGTAACAGTTCTAAATAAAGACCTGTTAGTACAAATATGTTCAAGTCTTTTTACTGCGCGTGAATGCGAAACTTCGCAGTTTGTTTTAATAATTAATATAAGGGAACTTAAAACAATTTTACCTTTTAAACATTTTATTAATACATGTATTACCTATTTTATAATTTTAGTGTTACTTAAGATGAGTAAGACGGGAGCACTTCGAAACTTATAAGACATTAATTCAATTAAGGGATTTCGTGTAATATTTATTTACAAGAATATTAACTTAAGTGTTAAGATGTTATAAATATGTAGAAAAATTATCACCTCGACTGGTAATCGAAACAAGGAACCTCTCTGCTTACCGGGCAGATGCTCTAATCGCTGAACAATTCCCAGTCTGTGTGATAATTTTTCTACATATTTATAACATCTTAACACCTAAGTTAATATTGTTGTAAATAGATATTACACGAAATTCCTTAATTGAATTAATTATTTTCCATTCCTACTGTAGTACGAAACGTTAGAAATCTAATTAATATCTTCGATTGAAGGTTTAATGTGTCGCAATTTGTCGACCAAAACCAACATAAAGGAGCAGTATTTAATTAGTCATGATATGCAGTTAAACGCATTAATTCCAACCTATGTAGATGGATTATCATTTCCGTAAGGAATCATCTTTGATAGCTCAGCGGTTAGAGCATCTGGCCGGCAAGGAGAAAGTCCTGGGTTCGTTGTGTGATTCCCAGTGGGAGTAATAATTTTTCTACATTTATAACATCTTAACACTTAAGTTTATAAGATATGTTCAACAGTAAACTATTTAATATTGATATCCAACGGAGTTGTACTTTTTTCAATAATTCATATTCAGTGTTTTATTTCCAAACAATAAATAGACTTATTAAGAAATTAGGTAAGTAAAACTAATAATTATAATTATATCTAATTCGCAGAACAAAAGAGTAATTACATCATAATTGTAGTATTTGAACTTTGGCGGAGTTCACGGATTACTGCAAGTGTAACATCACGTTTTTACCAGCTTTCAAACAATGCAATTTTGTATGCATATATATTTATTAAAAAATTTTAAATGCGGTCCTGTATATCTACAGTCTTCTTTCAATTTAAAATTATCTTTGGTATCCTGTACAAATAAACCTCATAAAATATATTAAAGGTTATCTTTAAAAAACATCTCAGACAAGTGGAGCCGTTTTTATAACAATTTATAGCCTCCGTCACAAATAAGGGTATTGTTTTCACACGTGTTGGCCTCTACAGTTCTTGTTACCATCAAAAAAAATATTTTCGAATGATTCTGTTTTTAAAATCTAAAAGGCTAACGATTTTAGTCAATGTGAATGTAAATTTTTAAATTTTCTCATATATATTCAAGTTCATATTCTGCAAAAAATATTATTATAATCTATCTTGCTTTAATTTATGACTTCCTGTACATGCCCATTGGTAAGTCTTATGAAAACATATTTGCGTCTCGAAAGATGTCTGCAGATTTTGTTGTGAAACTTTGGGTTCCGAATTTCCTTTGTGTAAAAAAATATTAATTTTGATTGGCTTAAATAAAATCACGCCATTCCCTTATTGGTCTATTTGAAAGTGCACCCCTCTTGGTATCCAGTCTACCGTAAAATAATCTTGAGTTTTTAGTTTAGTTGGCGTTCAGCCTTCAGTCAAAGAGTAGGATATTATAAGAGGCGAAACTTCGCGCGGCATCTTTGATCTCTCGTCATCAGTTTTAATGACCTTGGAACGCTTGGCCCTTGAACTTGGATCACAGAAATGCGTGCCAAATTTAAATATTTACCACGCCTGAACTCAACCAGCTAACGACCAGGGTTGTTAATTTCGTATGTATACTAGTTGGGCTGTATATAAGGATGATTTTAATAAAACTATACACCAATTGTTGTCTTTATTCAATTTAATTCAAATCTTTATTGTATATAAAGTTTTACAAACATAAAAAGCTTATTACAAGTGATTGGTAGATACATATATGGTATTCTCTCTCAACAATATAAAATATTTAATAATCAACTAATGATAAGATTTAGCATGAATTGCAGTTCATTATAGAATGATATTTAGTATGTATTTAGTATACAAACTATAAATTACTTATTGAATGGTTTTTCACCAGTGTGAGTTATTATGTCTTTTAAACAGTAAACATTTATAATCACACAAATTCCACTCAAATGGTTTCTCGCCACTATGAGTTAACAGACGTGTTTTAAGATTGGATTACATCTATTTTTGAGGTTAAAGAATTAAAAAAAATAATCTTAAACTAATACGGTACTTAAATAACACAATACTTCGTCTTTTGGAAATCGAAAAAAGTGAATGTTGTTGTTATCTAAATAAAATGTATTCCTACAGTTCTTGTAAACATCCGCGGTGTTTACGTTCTTCTCCATTCATATTTTGGTTCAACTATAAATGTTCAATTGTTTGTTTATTTAACTCTCATAATCACCAAAAAACACTACACATTAACTGTTTGTCGCAATATGGGTACACTTTCACTGAACACATACAGAATACCGAATTGACTTGACAGGTTTAAAAGAATGAAAATAAGCATCCATCTTTGGCATTTCTATGGTCCCGTCCAATGGCATCGCAACAAATTAAGAGCGAGCCGAAAGTAACCGAGAATCGGCGATGGGCACTTTAAAGTGGTTTTGCTATCTCGAAATTGAGGTTTCTCTAGCAACTTTCGCCTCTTATAATATCTACTCTTTGCTTCAGTTAGTTTTCAGTCTTCAGTTGGGTTTCAGTTTTCAATTAGAATTTACAGTTTATAGTTAGTAAAAGAATACAGATAGGGCCGGGCTCGGATCCCGTGCTAATAATTAGTAATAATGAAGTTAATAAGTCGAAGATAGATTTTGATACCGTTCGTACAAGCCTGAAGTTGCGGTCAGCGCGAAGTATTGCCGTTCATATAGTTCTTCGGACTTCTGTATTTTTATAATTGTTGAAAATTCATTTTTCTACCGAAAGTTGATGTCTATTTCCGTACAGTTTGCCGATAAAAATAATTTTCGTGCAGTTTATCGATGAAAATAGTATAGTGTGTTCCGTTGTTCCAATAATTGCATTTAGTATCGTTAAAAGAAATCTCGTTGGAAGAGATAATTAAAACTACGAATAATTACCGAAATCAAGTTAAATTTCTAATAAACCTTTAGTGTTTTATAAAATATAGTTCGAATTCAATTAATACATAGACAGTTTTAAGAAAAATAAAAAGAAACACATAATTTCTTCTTCGATAATTTAAACTATTTAGTTTATTCAAGTTGTATGGCTGTATCGGCTACTTCAAAAGTTTCCAGTTATTAAGATTGCAGAATTTCCCGAGCTTTCCAATTTCTATCGTTCAGTGACAACTGTTATTATTTTAGTGTGTGTAAAAGGCAATATTGTGAAATTTTGTGTTGATTTAATTTTGGGAATTAACAGTTGGAATAAGGTATTGTGAATTATGAATTCCTTTCAGAACTTTGTAGATGTTACGCAGTTAGTTTTTTTTTCATCATTTATGTATTGATTGTATCATTTTATTGATTGATAAAGTTTTTTTCAGTTAAGAGCTCTTACTTAGGGTATTGAAATTATTTCTAGTGATTTTTAACAATTTGTTATTCTTTTAAACATTTCTTTTTTTTGATGAATAAACATATTTTTAAATTTAATGAAACCGAATATTATTGACCCATATAATTATGAAAGTCTTTATTTATGTTTTATCCAGCCTAACTTTGATATTATTGAATATAATTAATTATTTTAACAAAATTTACTAGATCTGACTCCATCTTCTGGTTAATGGTCTCAGATTCTTATCAATCTTCATAATCAGATGGCGCTCAACTATAGTACTTTTCTTTGTTTTGAAACCTTTATCCATCTCGTTAATAATTAGAAGCTACTGGAAACAATACCTACGACTTGAACTTAAATTTGAAAAAGAGATCTCAGCCGGCAATTTTGAGTATTATTGTAATAATAATAATAATAATAATTGCTACAACCCACAGCCTGGAAACCAGGCCCCAGAAGCTATAAGCTTGTGCGGGAGGGAGGGGGCGATTATTATTATTGCGTAGGCCCTAAGTGCGGCTGCAGCCGACTTACAGATGGAACAGCGCAAATCCCACATTTGTGTCACAGCAAAGGAAAAACTCCAGAAAACCTTAACCAGATCTACCGGCACCGGGAATCGACCTCGGACCGCTTGGGTGAAAGTCCATCACTCTCGACATTACACTACCAAGGCTGTGTAATGTAAGTATAGTTATTTTTAAAGTTTTATTTAGAGTAAGAAAAAAGCGATGTTGCGAAAAAACTTTCACAAGGAAAGCTCCTAATAGAAATTTCATGAGAGTTGGCATGGGGCATGAGTAGTAGTTCACTCTTAGCAACAATTAACAACCATACCATGGACAAAGAAAAACAATTTCGAAGTAAAGGTTCCGTGATGTCCTTTAACCAAAATAAAAGTGTCCCAACTGGACTCGTATATAATTTTTTCGATACGTTTTTATTTTTTAATTGTATATATATATATATATATATATATATATATATATATATATATATATATATATATATATATATATATATATATATATATATATATATATGTTTAATCGACGTTGTCGGACCCGCTATATGGAAGGGTCGTTAGTAGACCCGCATTTTTTGATTTTTAAAATGTGTATATTTTACATAATATTGATCTATTTCTGATAAGCAATATTTAAGATCCTCGAGGGGTAAAAATATATGAAAAAAAAATATTGGTGTTATCTGACAGTCGTTCTTGAACCCGATACATATTACAGTGTTTACAGACCCATTTGTATAATTTTAAGCAAGCCTACCTGCCCTACCGAACCCAGCAACGTTGCCGAATGTATCAGAGATAAAATTACGATTGACGTAATGATTTCGGGATACTAAGCACATAAGTAATCTTTATTTTTGTTGATTTGTTCGTACATTCCATAAATAACATTAAACGAAGAAAAATTAACGTTTTCCGTAAAACGATGTAACTCTGAAAATTATTATGAACATGACAAAATAGCATTGAGCCTCTTTTGTTCTAAAATATTTTTAAGGTTTATGCAAATAATTGTTTTTTAATAATTTGTTTTTAAATCATTTATTTTAACATGATTATTTTTGTTTACAAGAATACAATTAAAAGTTTCGAAGACACGTCATGTATATGTGTTTTGAAAAAATAAATGTTATAACCAAATCTTTTGACCTCCTGAACATTTTACTGTTATGCTTTTAGCACAAATGAACGGTTTCTAAGATATGTATATTTTAATGCCACGGTAACAGTTCAGTCAAATTAATAAAAATAGAGGGGAATTGAGGTAGATCCTTGGATATTTGATAGGCCTTCATTGTGATATGTTAAAGAACCCCTTAAAAGTTACTACTCAAAAGTGGTGAATCAGAGAAGCTGATGAGGGTAAGCCATGCCCCCAGATGATTTTTACTGTTTTTTTAAAAACTATTAGGTTTATCAAAATGGAGCCAGTTAGGTAAAATAGGATTTTATTTAACTTTCATACCAAAAAGCTAAGAAAGCTTTGTGCATGTTGCCTTGTTTCTGTGTAATCGAAAAACGATCATATGTCACACAGACAAATAATTTGTATCGGTACATATTATACGAGAAGCTTCGAGCATAACTTTGTGTGATTTGATGTTCATCATGAAATAGCTATGGAAATCTCGTTGAGCATTAAACGCGATCCTGGTTCAGTCTTCTTCTATCTCAGCATCTCCAGCAAAATCTACGAGGCGATATTATCATCATTATTGGGGCAAGTCATATGGTAATTCTCGTATTGGCAAGATACATTTTAGGGTATCAATCTTTAGTGAACCTAAAACGTACAGGGTACTTCAGGGTTTTTGGATCTCTCTTACTTCGTTCTTTATATTGATATTCGTATCGAGTAATTTTTTTCTTGAGTGGTTTTTGTTTTGGAATTCTAAGTTCACGACTTAATTCCACGCCTGCTTTAAAATGTAGTTAGATATTTAACATTAAATGGAACTTCGCCCATTTTACATGTAGGATATCTCGAGCAGATGATGCCAATTCCTGAGGGTCAATGCCTTTGATCAAAATAGGCCATTAAGCACAACATATCTATGTTCAAAAATGAAATGTTACAAAGCTATAGACCTTCAAAATAAAAAAGTCAAAAATGCAATTTGGACAAAATTTTGTGTTCAAGGACAGTTGTTATTAGAACATACATTAGTGTTATTTTGTGCTTGTGGTAACTGTAGCGTATCCGCTACCGCTAGATACGGAATTCTGTGCTAGTGATATGTTTAATGAATACACCATTGAATGCAAAATTTAATTCTTCACAAAACAGGTATACTTGACCCAAGTCGAATAGTGACAAGTCAAATAATGCTATATAAAATGCAGAAAGAAAATAAAGGTAAAACGTCATGCAGTATGACGTACAAACGAAGTAAGAAAGATTTCAAAACAAGGTGAAATGCCCTATACATTTTGGTTTCTATAAAATAATTGTCCAGTACAGGGTATTCTCCTAAAGATATTCTTTTTCCTGCAAAATTATCATAATACTACAACCAACAATAACAACAACATCGCTTCATGAATTTGCAGAAGTGATGCTAAGGTTGCACTGCGAACTCAACATTTTTTTTTCTTAGCTAAGTACTTGATGACGAATACAAGATCGCAATAAGTTATGTTCTAAAGTTGCTCCGTCAAATGTATTGGTAGAAATTGTTGGTCTACATACAGGGTGTTTTACTCAACTTTCGTATAAATTGCATGTGTGATAGTATTCATCAATAGGAACAAAAAACTCTTTTTGTTTTTACGCAAATCGACAAAAATTTGCTAAAAATGTCAACTTTTGGGAACTGCTGGAAATTATGGTCAAAACAAACTGCGACATCACCTAGCAGCAGCTGCGTCAATGTATCAGATAGGCACATCCACCTCCAAGTGCGATTCTTAGACCAGTGACCTGCTACCCACTTTTCAAAAACCATTCTTTTTTCGGTTATTATGAAAGATAGACACTAATGATTTTCAGCTTTTTTGTTGCATTTTATGTGTACTACCACCTATTCAGAGGATACGCATCTTAAGTGAAACATCCTGTATGATATATATTCATGCGCCAATTAAATAAGCTTTATTTTATCTAACCCACTTAACAACCAGTCCATAAACCTAACAGTTTTTGAAAATAAAACGACAAAAACCATCTGGGGGCGTGGTTTAATATTGATATTTTACAAAGTTCAGGATATTATCTACTCGTAAACATGAACAAATCAAGCATAAAGTCATTTTCAAGTTTAGCTGACCAAAATACACTACATTTGATTAATTTAACCTAAATTAAAATATAGCAGTTTCTATTTTTACTGTGCGTTTGTACAGTTACAAGAAAATTATGGAATGTTCGATCCCTACTTTCTGTTTAATGAATTTGAAGGTACAAAACAGTATACACTATATGGTGGTTAAGTGCCTTTAACAGAAATGTCGAAAAGTAACGAAGAAAAGAAGAAGTTTTTTCAAACCTTGCTCAATTTCGTTATATTGCACTTGTTTTAAATATACCAGGCGCAAATCATATTAGTCCACCCAGTTTCATTTTTGTTAAAGAACGTCCCACAGAATTTATTCCATTTATCTTTTGTTCTATGAGGTGGCCGTTTCTTGTTGCTATAGTGAAGTGCTGCTACTGCATCTACCCCATACCAATGTTCATGAAATTCAATTGGGGGTTGCAACATACACTGCCCCTCCGAACCTTTTGAGTGCCCTGTTTCCATTAAAAGTTCCATTAAGTAATCGTACAAATTACAGACGAGAAAGTTTTCCTTCAGCGTTTTAGCAAAAAAGTCACAAATGATGCTCAACTTTTAATTTTTGATAAAGAACACCTCACGATTTTTACCCTGAATGGTCTACGACGTTGTTATTTATTGGTGGTATATAGTACATATCGTCGCCGTTAATGCATATGAACATAATTCTTTGAAATGTTGTAACTAGCAATGTTGCTAGTTGCGATTTCAAAGAATTCATCATGCCATCTGTAACAAAGTTTTTATAAGCATTTAAACCGCGCTCCTGGAAAATTGCTAGAAAATAGTTCCGCTAGTATGTATTAACGTCGACGATATGTATGAGTGAGTACTGTGATCCAGTGATATGTATGTGTGCGTGTAGTATCCAATGCAACGAATATAAACAATTCAACAAACAGAAAATAATTCAGAAACCAAATAGTTCAAGCATTCATTCTCTCATCTTAACAGTAAAAGAATAAAGCATTCATTAACCACAAACAGTCTTTCAAACAAACAAACACAGAAGATATTTCATGTGGTGACCGCCGACTTTAATTGAACACGCAACAATCTGTCAAGAAACTTACTCTTGCAAGCATACAATTCAAGATACCAGGATCCTATTTATGAAGCAGATGTCGAGAAGTCAATTAGCATAATTTCAGTAGAGAATCAATACTCTCTCAGCACCACCACTACCTAGTTACTAGGTTACTACCACTACTAGTACATGGAGCAGTTCCAACGCTGAAGTCATAATCTATCTGAAGTCACGGTTGTATAAAGTTTTTTTCTGTTCTAAATTTTTCTGCCATCAAAGCAGACTATCTACAGCATTTAAAGAAAGTATTTCAACGCCTATATCATTACGGTTTACTCTCAAATTAAAAAAACCATCTTTGAAGCCAAAGAACTAACTTGTCTCGACCACACAGTGAACAGTGATGGAGTTACGCCGCAAATTTCAAAAGGAGAAGCTATTCATAACTTTCCAATCCTTAGAATGCAACAAGAATTATGCCATTTCGTTGGCATAGATTGTCGATTTAAACCTGAGCTAAACCTATTTATTCCAGAAAAAGTTTCAGAACCCTACAAGAAACGCACACAGCAGTGCGTCGCAAAACGTATAATTATAAATCAGTTGTTGTGAACTTCAATAAACGGTCGTACCAAAAATTCGTTACTTCGTGTGATCGGGAACACAGGGAATACATAGCAGATAAACTCGGATGCAGCCCATTACAAATCCTTCTTATCTTTTTTTGTGCCGTTTATGTATAGACCGTTCTCAATTACTTTTTGTTACCTGTTAGACATATTTGTGTACATACATTTACTATTTTCCTTTTATGTTGCATATACGATTATTATCCAACTAACAACCTACAAGTCCAACAGAATCCTCATACGTTCCTCTTAGGTTAGGTTTTGTAGTTTTTAGTTATTTACATTTTGCAACGAGCCCTAAAATGTAGAATCTGCTGTCTTAATTTTAACCGTTTTCAATTATCTCATTCGATTCTCACGTTATTCTTATTATAATAATATAATAATAATAATTACTACAACCCATAACCTAAACCAAGGCCCCAGAAGCTATAAGCTTGTGCGGGAGGGAGGGGGCGATTATTATTATTATTATGTAGGCCCAATGTGCGGCTGCAGCCGACTTATAGATGGAACAGCGCAAATCCCACATTTGTGTTACAGCTAAGGAAAACTGCAGAAAACCTTAACCAGATCTGCCAGCGCCGGGAGTCGAACCCGGGCCGCTTGGGTGAAAGTCCGGCACGCCAGACATTACACTACCAAGGCTGTTAATTAGGTATTAGGTCATTTCTATAGGTTAAGTTCTTATCATTGTAACGAACATTAACATTAAGAGCCCTGTACTAACTTTAATCAATTGTAAAACCAGCCAAAGAAAAAAAACGTGGTTTTTTACGTATCTATCAAGTTGCTTTACAATCACAACCGCATCTTATGCGCACATTTACTAGTTCTTTCCAATCCTGTCCTGAAGCAAACTGATGGAGACTTTTTCTGCTGGAAAGATTCTAAAAAACAAGGGAGCAATAAATGTGATGATCACCGTTGCTTTGGATACTTTGTAGTATCATTCAATAATAACTGTAAATGCAAAAGTGAAAGAAAAATATGAAGAATATACAATACAACACAGAGACATGAGCAACTTCAATGAAATGCAATTTCAATTAGATCTAATGGATCAACCATGGAATCCGGACTGTACAAACACCAATCAACTAGCAGAAACATTAGTTAAAACCATAATGGACACACTAAACAGGCATGCTCCAACTGTTAAAAAAACCATTAAATGTCAATGGAGTTGTAAGCGTTGGTGGATCCCAGAAATAGCCTTGGAAATTGAAGAAAGGGACAGATTATATAAAAGAGCAATCTTTACACAAGAAGAAAGTGATATGAATAGGTATAGACAACAAAGAAATGGAATTTTTAGTTTGATCAGGAACCACAAGAGAAATTATTATCAAGAAAAATAGATGATATGAAAAACAACTCAACAGAAATGTGGAAAACTTCATGCAAATGAAAACAAATTGCAGAAAAATTCAATATTTACTTTATTAACAGCATACAACAAATTATTACATTAACAAATTTAACCCAAATTGAAACTGATTTATGCCTGAGTTTTTGGAGTTAAAAAAATTATAAACAATTTACCTAATAAGAACAGTAGTGTCGATGGTATTACAGTAAAGATTCTTAAATTAGCTTTCAATGTAATAGGACAGAGATTTTTGCATCTAATTCAAATGAGTCTAGAAAGTGGATCCTTCCCAGAAACCTTGAAGACATCCCATATTATCCCCATTGAGAAAATAACCAACACTAACAAATGTGAAGAATACAGACCGATCAACTTATGCAACTAGGGTGCCAACTTATGAAAAATTATTAGAGACCGTCGTAAATATCCAGTTTCGTGACTACATTGAAGTGAACAAACTGTTAACACCTTTTCAATCAGGGTTTCGAAAAAATAATTCATGTGAAAGTGCAATACAATCAGTTCTTTTGAAATGGAAAAATGCTATTTACAAGAAGAATGTGATAGGTGTAGTTTTTCTAGACTTTAGACGTGCTTTTGAGACTATTAATAGAGATCTATTATTATTGAAATTAAAAAGATATGGGTTCGGCCCAATAGTTATAAAATGGTTTAGTGAATATCTCAAAAACAGATTTCAAAAAACTAGATATTTAATAGTACATCTTCAGCTACCTACCTTTGGCGTTCCACAAGGAACTGTATTAGGCCCTGATTTATTTGTACTATACATAAATGATATTGTTAATGTAATTAAAAAATGTAACATTCAATTATTTGCAAACGACACTTTAATATATTTTATAGGAGATGATGTTGAAAAAGTAATAAATATCAACAATGATGAATTAGTAAATGTATAACTGGTTAGGTAAAAATAGTCTTTCTTCAAATGTAACTAAAACAAAATTCATGATAATAAAAAATAAGTTTAACGAAATTGATACATCTAGTCATGTGGGAATACAAAATAATAGTCAAAAAATAGAACAAGTTTATGAGTGGAACTACTTAGGCGTAATAATAGATTGTCACTTAAAATTTTCTAGTCATTCAAACTATGTTATGAGTAAAGTTGCAAAAAAAGTAAATTTCATGGGTAGAATAGGCCAAAATCTTAGCAAGTGGTCTAAATTATTACTATATAAAACAATAATACTTCCCCATTTTAATTATTGTGCTAGTATACTTTACCTCCTAAATAATACTGAAATTAACAATCTTAAAAAAAACAAAATTGTGCGTTAAGAATAATATTAAAATGTAGTAGGTATACTAGCATAAGAAGAATGTTGCAAATTACATCTTTGTTAAGTGTTAAGCAAAATATATTTTGTAATACGATGATAATAATATTTAAAATAAAAAACCGAATATATCCAGAGCACATTTTAAATGAATTACTATTCGTAGAATCTTCGCTAATGTAAAAAACAGTACATCTTTAACATTATTTAAGAAACAGTGTAAAAAATATGTAATAAATTACATTAATATTTAAGAAATTATAATGTATTGTATGGAATTTATCTAGTTATATGCTATAAATAAAGTATACTATTATTATTAATAAATATTAAAACCTTCAATCTTTCAAAGCCAGAGAATTATTTATAAATGTGAAAAGAACTTGCATACGAGCTGATGTAATTCTTACGTCACTTTTCTCCATCAAATATTAAATGCGAGCTATTATAACCAAACGTTTATAAAACAAAGCTTAACATATGCGTCATGGCAATGTTGCCAGATCCAGGGCTTAGGAAGTCTGTAGAACATAGCGGGTTTGATAGCGTCTTGTATAAAAATATACGATATACACTTGAGAAAGGCGCGACGCCCCCTATAGTTCATTGTGATGAACTACGATTGTATAAAACTTTTTACAGACCCTACTTTTCCAAACCCAAATTGTATATTTTTTTATTGCAGTTTTAGATAAAGTTTATCATGTAGACCTCGAAAACATAAGAGAACGTTGCCAGACCCAAGCCCGGGTCTGAGAGCGTCGAAAATGGTCCGAGAGTCAATGAGTCAAGTCGGTAGAATATAGCGAAACGGGTATGTATAAGCGGTTAAACAAATATATATATATATATATATATATATATATATATATATATATATATATATATATATATATATATATATATATATATTGATGCCTGTAAAGCTGTCACCTCCGTCATACAGAGGAGACACGACCTGACTTCCGGGTATTCCCGTGAATATATTGCTAAAAATTTGGTATATTTGTGATGAGGGAACCTCTAGAATCCGAATCTCAAGAAAGGGGAAATTATTTCCCTTGTTTTATTTTGTCATATATAGTGTTTACAGAAGATACGAACCGACCTCCAAATTGTATATACAAGTAGAAACTTCGCTGTTACCTCCAGCAGCGCTGCCAAGTGTTCGGAGGTCAGAAGATACCATCGTTATGTGCAGTTATATATACAGAGCGTTGACTCCACATTCCATCAATGTATATTTCATAAAAAGGATCTCTTGTGGGTTTCCAGATGTTGAGATCGGGTGGTTCAAATTGCTCGCCGAGGGCATTTTAGTGGCAAAATAACAAAAGAAAGCAAGCGAGCATTCTTGATTTACTTATTTTTTTATTTTTTGAGTTATAGTAAATTGTCGTTTTTGTATTTCTTATGAACTATTATTAAAGACATTAAAAAGCCGTTTCAATATTATTAAATCGTCTTTATGAGTAGCACTAACTAGTTGAATAAGGCTGTTCTAATTATAATTATTGATTTCTCATTTACTTCATAAAGTTGTATTTTTTAAATGAAAACTTTAGTAGTCTGATTAGAAATACCAAGATCTGTAATATATTAGAAAGAAATTTCTTTCTATAATGAATTGAAAATATAATAAAACCAAGAACTTATTAAAAACTATAAATATAATATTGTTGAAGAACTAATTATTATCAATTCCTGTAAGCAGAAGTGCGGTGAATTAAAAATAATTTAAAACCGGGATGATGCCCAGTATATCACATTTTGTTTTGATTATCCAGTTACAATAAACTGTACTTCTATCATCTCTTAATTATTCTTCAAATATGACGGGATAAATAATAAATTCTTTAAAATGATATCTTTACGCTATCTTACTTTTTGCAAAACCTAGTGTCAGCATTTACATATTTGTTTGTTATTGTAATAACGTCAATAAGAAAGCAAGCAGTATTGAGTATAGTTAATATAGCACATTTTTGAAATGTAGTTTTATTACTTGTTAGACATAAGTACAGCAGTTATGAAACGTAATATTAGTATAAATAAGATAATTTCTAGAAGTTTTTTGTAATCTCGAGAATCACTGTTTAATTTGAATATGCTTTTATCTAGATTCCATTTTGATTGAAATATAGCCAGACACTCTTTTAACTTTTACTAAACTCGAGGAGAGTGTAATATAAACAAATTAAATAATGTGTTTTTTACTACAAATGTTTGTTGTTTTCGAAGTCACACACTCATCATGGAGCATTGGATTTCCTGTGATTTAATTAACAAAGAGAGTTATCAACTTTATTAACATTAAAACAATCGAAACACAACAAATTAATCGACATTTTTAAAAATTTTCTGCTTCAGGCATTTTTTCCATCTTCCGTTAGCTATGATATACACCTCTTTATTATTTGATCTAACGAATTATAGATTACGTATGTTATACTGTTATACATGTACTTCTTGTGAATTTTCGTTTTAACTTATGTTTTAAATTAAGCGCTTATTAACGACAAAACATGTACGTTTTACGGAACGTGTACTTTAGTAAGTCCACTTTAAAGTCAGGTTTATCTTAATGTCGTCTTTATTTGATAACATAGTGTAAAGGAAATATAGTAAGTACATTGTGTTATCATAATTAGAAGTGGTAGTTTATTTGACAATCAATTATGTTAGCATTCGCAGCTTTCCATGTAGAAACAAAATACCACCATTAGCTTCTGCTTCAGACAATGTTTATCAACCTTGGCACAACCTTAAAATCCGAAAACGGCCCACTTCTGGGTTAAAGTATGGATGATACCAAGCTTGGTTTCAGTCATGGAAGGATCAGTGTTAACCAATATTTGTTATTATTGGTTAACACCAATGCCTTTAGCAATGTTTTGGTCAATAAATGGCACCAATATCGCAATAAAACTAAGGTTAATCTTGGATCAAGCTTGAATATTAATGTAGTACCAAGGCTGGTAATTGAGAAACAAAACAACTAGTACACAACCCTTTACCTCTAATGAATGCTAGTTCAAACAAGCAAAGAAGTCAACCATTATTGTTTCGCTTAGCAATCACTATAATCCATTTTTTGTAATAAACTACATTTACTAAAATTAAAAACATCAGTGCTTAGATTTATAAAAATGTAACCTATTTATTAACTTCTCAACTGTACGTACACTCAAGTAAAAAGATCGGTAAAATCAACTAAAACAAGCCTATGAATTTGGCCCTATCCATCTTTTCAGTTGATTTAGCCGCATTTGGTTAAGTAACAAAATGAAGGTTGTTTAAGTGACAAAGTTGAACAGGTTCATCAATCTATGTTTGTGTCGTAACACAATATTTTTATTTATTTATTTTTGGACGAGGAATCAGGATGGCGGAGCACCATTCGTACCTCATGGCACCGATTGTTATGATCATTTGGCCGACCCTACTAGAATTTAGCCGAATCTGAGGGAATTCCACCCCCAGTAGGGATTTTTAACGTGTCAAACATCGCATTGACATGGGACCTACAGTTTTACTTCCTATCCGAGAAGAAAACATGTTTTTAATTTTTCTCCGCTATGAAGAATTACCAGCTCGGCCGGGGATCGAACCCCTTGGATTATGAAGCAAACATGCAAACCACTAATCCACCGAGACTGGCTTGTAACACAATAATCTACACATAGTTAAAATGTACTTCTTTTGTAGGTAGCCCAGAGGAAAGAATAGGTTATTTCAAACAAATGTATGGGTTATTAATCAAAATTTACGTTCATGTACAATCATAATTATTACCTTACAAAATATTGTTCAAATTAAATAGAATAATTTGGTTGGTCAACGAAAGATGTGGTAAACTTGATAGTGGTAAAATCCATAGTTTAATTTTATTAGTCTTCGCCGATTAAGGAACCTATTGGACGTTTAGATTAACTAAATAATTTGGTTGTTCTTATTTTGTACTGCAACAAATTTCCTAGCATTGTTCTAACAGTAAGCGAGCGGTTTACTTCAACTGGGATCATGTTTATACTTACTAAATTTACCAATTTGTTACTTAACAACTTTTTTCAGTTGAATTAACCAATCATATTGTTTGAGTGTACAGACCGTATAGTACATGTATTCGTTTGATGCATCTAGTGGGCCGACTAGGAACTTTTTATACATTTCGCTAGCTAATATAATACAGGCAAGAATTTAGCAGAATATATAAATATTGTCCCAACCTTGGATACAGGTAAGAAACCAAGATTTGGAATTTAAAGATTACTCAGGCTGGAATTATCTTGGAGAACCTAAGATTGAAAGTTGGCTAAGGTTTTGGGTGATAAGTAACCGGGACTTGATATGTAGAGATTGGCTAAGACTAGCGAGTATAAATTAGCAACAATAGTATCTGATGCTTGGCTCCAGTATATTCTATGGGTAACTGCCTCGAATTGACACCTGGAAATTGGCTGGAGCTTGGACAAGTCGTAAGGAACTTAGATTCGGTTTATGAACATAGGCTCTGGCTTGTACAACGTTTAGTGGATCGAGAATTAGTACCAGCTTGTTGGATAACCCTTGAGCGACAATTAAACAACCTGAAACGTGGGTGAAAATCGGTGCATCTAACACACCACTGGAAATACAGCGCTGAAGCAGCTTTCAGCCGTCTTAGATTTAAAAAGCCACTCAAGCAATAACATTGTTTGAAGTAAATCATCGTTTTATACATATAAAATGCTTAAAACGCTGACAAGTAACACTAGACGACTGATTTACTGAAAGCCAACAATCAAAATGCCAGAACATCAATTTTGACGGTAGATAAAAGATAAAAATTTTAAATGGAGGTTTTTAAATCTAAGACGACTGTTAAAGCTGCTGCAGCGCTGTTTTTCCGACAGTGTGATGGGCGCACCCAATAACAGAACCGAGGACTGATAAATAAACGTCATTAATATTAAACTTGAGTTAGAGAACCAAGACTCGATATCTGAAAATTGGCCTAGACTTGTATCAATGCCGAGAAAATGTCGTTTTTCTATTTTGCGTCTATAATAAAGCAGTTAAAGCACCCAAAACAGTGCGTTAATAGCATATTTGAGTGCTGTAATAGCCCAACTTTTTCAAAGTTGGTAGCGTTGAAAAAATAATTGAAAAAAACAGAAAATTTACAAAAACTTCACACAATTTTCTGTGTCAGTTAATGAATTTTCAAATGTCACATCAGTGTTTTCAACTACCACAAAATCCCTAAATTTTGAAATTGCGATTTTTTTTATTTAAAAAGGCAATAAAAGACACCAAATAGAAAAAATAGCATAAAAAACTCGTTTCATAAGTCATTATTGCACTCGTCCTTTAGAAAACTCGTCGCAAGCGGCTCGTTTTCTAAATTTGGACTCGTGCAATAAATCTTGCCTTATGAAACTCGTTCTTTAATATACTATATTATAGACGCAAAATAGAAAAAATATGTTTTAGTCGTAATTATGTAAAAATATAAACAGTTAATTTTTTTACAAAATGATTATTTCCGATTTATTCTTTCCTTCATCAGATGTAGCCTATTGCTTATAGCTTATCAGATTGCTTATTGGTTGTTGCTATATCCCTCCAAATAGTGCAGTTTCGAAGTATTAAGATAATTGTACATCTGTTGAAGACTTGTGCGATTATCTAAATAAGTCCTGATGAAGTAATTATTTGCAGCGATTACAATTTACTTTTGGACAAATAGGATTTGGACGAAATGGGAATGATAACCAGTGACAATGCTTCTCTAGGGACATTAGTGCTAGCCAATAGTTTCAGTTATTTAAATCTATCTCAGTATTCCAAATGTGCGGAATACTTACTTAGACTTAGCTATTCAAGTAGTATCTGATCCTCTCTTTAACAATACTTGCCATGATAGCTCGTATGATATCTGTTACCATAATCCTGAAAATATTTGTACTACAGTGAGCGTAGTAACCAAATACATGTTTAAACTCGCTAATTATGTAGCAATTAACTCTTGCATTGCAAATGTAGATTGGCAATCTATGTCAAATTCTTCTGATAACATTAATGATTTTGTTAATGAATATTATTCTATTTTATATAATCTTTTAGAAAATTTTGTTCCAAAAGTAACATATAGAAAATAAAACTATCCGGTTTGGTTCAATAGTGAATTGATTTATTTGTTAAAAATCAAAAAGATTGCGCATATTAAATATAAGAACAAGATTATAACGACTACCTAAGATTTAAGAACTCAGTGTAATAAATTAAGTGAGAATTTGTATCAAAATTATTTAGAAGGTATAGAACTAAAATTGTCTACAAACGTTAATCATTTTTGGCAATTTGTGCAAATTGCAATTACCCTATTATTAATTCAACCTTTTTATTCTTTTAAATTATTATTACAACATTTACATTATGTTTGTGGAATTGATTATTTCAACTTTATCCGTTGATAATTATTATAAAAATGCATTTTGTTATGAGTTTTGGTAACTAATCTATATTTGTAGCTTATTTCACGATTAATTTTATGTATATAAAGGCAGATTCGCGTGTATTTGAATAAATAAATAACTAAAAATGTAAACATAGTTAGAATGTCAATTAAAACTTCATTAACCGGATTTGGTGGAATTTGTACACTACATACCAAATATTACATTATTCTATTTATAAAATTATTTTTCTTTCAAAATTTATTAATTGTTGCAATGTAAGAAAATATTAAAGTTAACTCTTTCTTTGTAGGTGCGAGAATGAATATTTCATAAGCTATATGGCAATTCCGAAAATAATCAAATAATAATAATCCAATAAATCCGAAATGATCATTTTGTAAAAAAATTAACTCTTTATTTATACATAATTAAGGCTAAAAAGTATTTCCTATTTAATCTCTTCATATTTCAAACAAAGTCGTTTTCAACTCAAAACTTTTTAAATAAAATAGAAATTATTTGAAAATGACGTACAATTCAAGCGATCCTTTAGATTTTCTGAGTAGTTTAAAAATATTACTTTAAATGTAAATTTAGGTAGTGTGAAATGGTCAAAACAACGCCAGATGTATGAGTTTCGATGGAATTCTATATACCTGAATGGTACGGGGGACTCAACTGAGGAGACGAAACGAGTCAAATAAAGCGTCCCCGACCTTGAACGTTAATTCAAGTTTGAACGTTACTTCTAGATGGCGCTACGATTCTGGACAACGCTGACAGTGTTGACAGATTATGCGATTTATCGCAAATTTTATCGCAAATCTGGCTAATTTTTATGAAACATTGCGACCCATATGGCACTCCAGCGAACTGTCAACAATGGCCAGCGTGGTCTGAGCGTTGTCAAGGACCGAAGCGCCCTCTAACGAAAATTTTTTAAAATACAGGCCATTGGGTACGCAAATGTTTGGAACGCCCATTGCCGATTCGTCTCCTCAGTTGAGTCCCCCGTACTGAATGGTTAAGGACTTGTACACGACGTTGCCAAACTGTGGAGCCTGGAACGTACCGTACATGATACAAAAAACTACATATACAGGCGGAGGTGACATCGTATTGGCAATTATACAACTAAGAGCGACGGCAACGCCAGCGATCTACAGCTGAACTAAAAATTAAATTTGTGAGTATAAGTATGACGTTATCACCTCCAGACAAAAATTTGAATTTAGGCTTCTAACACCATCTATATGCTTATACAGTCGAAAAAAAGGCAAAACGTTGTCACCTCCGAAAACGGAGGTCACAACGTTATATATGAGGTGACAACGTACGCTGGGTATCTACTTTGGAAGTGACAAGGTACCCTTTATCAATATATATATATATATATATATATATATATATATATATATATATATATATATATATATATATATTTACGGCCAGTGTATAAAGTGAGGTCCGTATGAACAAAGTTCACGTTTCAAGTGAGGTCCACAAACAAAGTGAGGACAAATATACGGACCTCACTTTGAAATTCGATAATATTTCGTGTAGAGCTTTTCGAAGGTATAAGTTGGCGATACTGAAAAAATGGGCTGGACCTCAGATGTTGCCAAAACGGCTAGAATTATACAGATTAGTTCAAGGAGTTGACGCCTGGAGTCGCTTCGCCAGATGTATATTTTTCAGACGTATAATTTCTTGTGTGAAGCTTGTATGAATGATGCGCAAAGTGAGATCCGAACAAGTGGCAACGATGGAAATGAAAGTTATACAATATTGATTTTAATTCTATTACAGAAGAGAACGGAAATACCCTAAATAGCCGATTTTATTTCTTACGAGCGGAAATCGGTTTAGAAAAGTTGTATTATTGTGCTGTTACAAAATTTCGATAGGGAAATTTTTAGATTTAATTTCATCGACGTCTGATTATTTGTAATTAGGCAATAAAACTAAAATACATTGTAAAAGAGATTAATAAATCTAAGAGGACTTGCAGCCTTTTTATTTTTTTGTATTAATTAAGAATAAAATAATTTTTTTTCGAATGACATTTCACCTAATCAAGATTAGGCTTTTTCTAGTCTTTAATAGTATATTAAGGGCTTAATTGAGTGTCTTACAGCCCGTGCAGTCAGTTAGCGCCTGAAGCGAAAACCGAAAGCGCTAAGACGATAAAGGGCTCTAAAACACTAATTAAGCCCGAAATGCGTACTTTAAATGTGCGGTCTAAGATTAAATTAAGTTTAATTTAAAATAAAAATAATTTAAAAAGTCCTAAACTTCAAGTAGGTAGGTGCTATGGTCTATAATTATTCTTATTACTATGGAGACGTCCTAAACAAGAGTAGTAAAAGGGGGTGCTCTAATTTAGCGATTTACGCTCTAGAATCAGTCCGCAAAATAGGTCATAATCATGTCATAATCACCCGAGCGGACATAATGTATATTATATATTCAGGGATTAAAATGCATTTTTTCAATTATTAATTAACACTTAAAAAACACTTTTAGTCCAGTGGTATATACGCTATTTTTTGCACGTCTAAAGGACTTAATCGCAAAAATTCAAAATTTCGTTACATGTCATTCGGACAATTGCCAAAATCACATAGTTTCAGGATAATAAATCCTAACATGTACCGCGATTACTTTTTTTTGTTGTTTACTTGTTGTTGTTGTCAAGGAAACACTTTACTCCCTCAGGGAATTCCACCCCAAGTAGGGATTTTTAACGTGCCAAACATCGCATTGACACGGGACCTACAGTTTTACTTCCTATCCGAGAAGAAGGCATGTTTTTAATTTTTCTCCGCTATTAAACATTACCAGCTCAGCCGGGGATCGAACCTGCGGGGCCTGGCCACAACGGCCAATGACCACAACGGCCAATCGCTATTTTGGCCGTTGTGGTCATAACCACAACGGTCTCCGTGACCATAACGGCCAACAGCCACAACGGCCAATTTGACCATATCGCCCAACTCGAAACTTGACCATAACGGCCACCATGACCACAACGGCCAACTAGAAACTCCACCCTATCCGCCGTTTTGACCACAACGTCCACCGACGCTTATGTATTGGCGTCGCTGGTGACGATGTCCACAACGGCCAAAATGACCACAATGGCCAACTAAAGTGAGTGACCACAACAGCCAAAATGACCATAACGGCCAACTGTGGCGAGTGACCACAACGGCCAACTAGGGTGAGTGACCACAACGGCCAAAATGACCACAACGGCCAACTATGGAGTGTGACCACAACAGCCAAAATGACCATAACGGCCAACTATGGCGAGCGACCACAACGGCCAACTTTTTTCATACTGTTATTTTGGTTTAGTTAAAGCTCATTTCTCTCTTTTAACTTAGCATGTATTTCAATAAGGTACGTCCAGAATTTAACAGCGAGGTCTGATGTCAAAGTAGCGCCGATTTAACGTGACTTACCTATTAGCCCAGTAACCTAGTACATTTTACCTTGCATGAAATGGGGTAGTAGATTTCTTTTTTTATATTGTATGTGATAGTACCGAGATGCCCAATCCAATTTTTCGACCTCCGCGACCTTCCGGATCACCGCCAAAAAGAGGTAAAACCGCCGAAATTTTGCACTTTTTTTAGATTTGGCCAATTTTGACCATGAAGGAACACTTTTCCGAAAAAGACAATTCTATTCATTTTGAAAGCACATTAAATTTGCTACAATTTAAGACTAAAATGGTTACTTAAGGTCTAATAGTTTCCGAAATATCGCTCTTCAGAATTGGTCGAAATTTACACCCATGCTATTTTTCAAGTATTAACCTATAGAATTGAGTTCAAAGGTTCAAAATAAGAATAGAATAGAATTGAATAGAATAGAAAATCTTTAGTCTTATTCAAACAAAATCATTTTTTACAATGGAATCTTAAAAATAATCCCTCGTAAATGGCTCATGTTGTCGAGTGGGTATTACCAGAAATATGAAAAGGCGACAGGGAAAAATGAATAAATGAATAAAATTATCTTTTTTGGAAAAGTGTTCCTTCATAGTCAAAATTGGCCAAATCTAAAAAAAAGCATATTTTCGGGGGTCTTACCGCTTTTTCGATGAACTCGGAGGAGCTATATCTCGGAAACTATTAGCCCTATAGTAATCATTTTGGTCTTAGATTGTAACAAACTTAATGTACTTTTGAAATGAATAGAATTGTCTTCTTTGAAAAAGTGCTCCTTCATGGTCAAAATTGGCCAAACCTAAAAAAAGTGCAAAATTTCGGTGGTTTTACCTCTTTATGGCGGTGATCCGGAAGGTCGCGGAGGTCGAAAAATTGGATTTGGCATCTTGGTACTATCACATACAATATAAAAAAAGTCTACTACCCCATTTCATGCAAGGTAGACCCCCCTTTTGATGACAAGGTTACTGAACGATATATTGAAAAATGCTTTCTCTATATACAACTGCAGCCCTATGCAGTTGACGACATTTTTCTTTCTTAGTTTCTCGGCAAGTATCCCAGGCAGATTAAATTCTGAAAATTTGATACAGGTACACTATAACTATTTACAGAATCATGATACTTTAGTTCACAGGGTAGTTTATCTTTAACGTCAAAAGAAGTTTTTTTTCTATTACTTGTTTACCTACAGCAATCTTTTCATTTTGGGGACGTTTAAAAAAGTACGAAATAGAACTATAAAACAACACGTTTGACGTTTTATTTATAGATTTCCATTGCATTGAATTTGAAGATTTCGCAAGATAACTGTAATCTATAAAGGGATATTAAGGACGGGATACTTCTCTGGCCAATGGATGGTGGCCCAAATAGCAATGGTCCCAAAACCGGAGAAACCGCCATCAGATGTGGCCTCATACAGACCTATTAGTCGTTACCCGTCAATGGTTTGTAAAAAATTGTTCGCCATGCGAATGTCGCCGCTAATTGACGAAAATCAGCGAAAGCCCAACTAACAGTTTGGATTTCGTCGACAATACGCTACAATCGAACAAGTACACATACTTGCATCAAAAATCAGGTTTGACCTGGAGACCAAAACATTCTGTTCAGCGGTATTCATAGACACAAGCCAAGCATTTGACAGGGCGTGGTATGTATGTAGATCTACTCTACAACCTCAAGTGACATTTACCGTATACCTTCTTTCAAATCCTCACGTCATACCTCACTAAAAGATACTTTTTCGTGAAATATTCAGACTCCACTTCAGCCCTTCTATCCACAACATCTGGTGTCGCGCGACTGGTCCGACATTATACCTAATCTTCAACTAGAAACACGACAATAGCACTTCTTGGACTACATGGCAATACTGGCTTCCCATACTAATGCAGATATAGTTTTCAGAAACTTACAAACCACCTAAGCCTTTTTGAAAGATGATGGAACACGACGCATTAAAGCAAATATACAAAAACCAACACAGGCCACTTATACTACTAAAAAAACTACTTGCCCTCTAGTTCACCTTAACGGAAACTCACTACTCAAGAAGATTAGGTCAAATATCTAGGGTTCCACCTAGACAGACGTCTTACATGGTCAAAACATAATTGATACATACCACGCCCTGTCAAATGCTTGGCTTGTGTCTATGAATACCGCTGAACAGAATGTTTTGGTCTCCAGGTCAAACCTGATTTTTGATGCAAGTACTTGTTCGATTGTAGCGTATTGTCGACGAAATCCAAACTGTTAGTTGGGCTTTCGCTGATTTTCGTCAATTAGCGGTGACATTCGCATGGCGAACAATTTTTTACAAACCATTAACGGGTGACGACTAATAGGTCTGTATGAGGGCACATATGATGGCGGTTTCTCCGGTTTTGGGACCATTGCTATTTGGACCACCTTCCATTGGCCAGAGAAGTATCCCGTCCTTAATATCCCTTTATAGATTACAGTTATCATGCGAAATCCCTCGTATGAACGTTCCTTTAGGAGTTTTCCAGTTATTACGTCGAAACCTGGGGACTTCTTCGAATTTATTTCAGTTTCGATGACCTTACTTCGCGCTTGAAGGAAGTCCCGTATGAATTTTTCTTCTTCAATGGTAAGAGAGGCGTAAACACGATCTTTATGACGTTCTATAATGCAGCCAGTTGCTTTAGTTGATGTTAGGCAGTGGAAATAGTTCTGGAAATCTTGATTTCTCTGCTCATCTAATAATTTCTTAAACTCTTTGACGGCCCTATTAAACTACGTTTTATCCCCCGGTACGCGAGTACGTAATCTGTCATTACTTTCTAAGAGCTCGTTTTCTTGTATTTTTTCTCGGATACGTATGGAGCAATACTGTTTTGGATTATTGCGGTTTGTTTCTGGGGTTACGTCCCATGCTGCTCCCTAGATTGATTTTATTAAGTACTGGACAGATTCGTAGATATCGTGTTTATTTTTTAGGAGAAGATTTACATTTAGTTTAAATTTTAAAACTGATAAAAACAGCTAATTACGTACTTTAAATTCAATGCAATGGAAATCTATAAATAAAACGTCAAACGTGTTGTTTTATAGTTCTATTTCGTACTGTTTTAAACGTCCCCAAAATGAAAAGATTGCTGTAGGTAAACAAGTAATAGAAAAAAAACTTCTTTTGACGTTAAAGATAAACTACCCTGTGAACTAAAGTATCATGATTCTGTAAATAGTTATAGTGTACCTGTATCAAATTTTCAGAATTTAATCTGCCTGGGATACTTGCCGAGAAACTAAGAAAGAAAAATGTCGTCAACTGCATAGGGCTGCAGTTGTAACATATATAGAAAAAGCATTTTTCAATATAGGTAAGTCACGTTAAATCGGCGCTACTTTGACATCAGACCTCGCTGTTAAATTCTGGACGTACCTTATTGAAATACAGGCTAAGTTAAAAGAGAGAAATGAGCTTTAACTAAACCAAAGTAACAGTATCAAAAAAAGTTGGCCGTTGTGGTCACTCGCCACAGTGGGCCGTTATGGTCATTTTGGCTGTTGTGGTCACGCTCCATAGTTGGCCGTTGTGGTCATTTTGGCCGTTGTGGTCACTCACCCTAGTTGGCCGTTGTGGTCATTTTGGCCGTTGTGGTCACTCGCCACAGTTGGCCGTTATGGTCATTTTGGCTGTTGTGGTCACGCTCCATAGTTGGCCGTTGTGGTCATTTTGGCCCTTGTGGTCACTCACTCTAGTTGGCCGTTGTGGTCATTTTGGCCGTTGTGGTCATCGTCACCAGCGACGCCAATACATAAGCGTCGGTGGCCGTTGTGGTCAAAATGGCGGATGGGGTGGAGTTTCTAGTTGGCCGTTGTGGTCATGGTGGCCGTTATGGTCAAGTTTCGAGTTGGGCGATATGGTCAAATTGGCCGTTGTGGCTGTTGGCCGTTATGGTCACGGAGACCGTTGTGGTTATGACCACAACGGCCAAAATAGCGATTGGCCGTTGTGGTCATTGGCCGTTGTGGCCTAGACCCGAACCTGCGATCCTTGGATTATGAAGCAAACATGCAAATCACTAATCCACCGAGGCTGGCAAGTTTGTTTGTATTATTGCTTTTAGAAAGAAAAGTTAGACGCAACATACTCTGCAGTCTATTTTTCTGCATTTAATACACCCAATAATTAAATAAGTCATTTATTAAATTCATTGAAAAAAAATTTAATTTCAGATTTAATCTTTAAATGGAAATAGTAATCATTATGAACAAATAAATAACGGTAGGTAACCCAAAATAGTATATTAAGTCGAATTCTGTTATAAGTTGTAACCTCAAACTGATCACCGGGTGACGATCAGATGAGGGCTTTCCTACACAACTACTAAATGTTCTCAACTTTCATTGTATTATAAAAGCTCGCAATGAATTTAATTCTTACTTCTCAAGGCAGGCTTATAAAAATTGATAACTATAAGTACCAAATATTACAATCAAAACGTCTCTTTTTAAATTAATATTTAATAAAACTAACAATAAGAATAATTTATTAGAACAGATTTAGAATATCAATTATATTTATTATTCACTATGTGATGATGGATGAAGAGGTCGTTCCCAACTTTATAGTAGAGTCAATTTTTGCATTAAGTTCTTATTTTTTACTATCTAAAGATAGACTTGAAATCTTTTGTAATGCCTTCAGTACTGGACCAATATAAAATGTTATATGTTTAAAATGGGGGCACGCCCCCTCGGGGGGTTGAAACCCCCATTTTGCACCCCTAATTTAATAACGCAACCAAATTGAGTGAAATTTATGTTGGGAGGGTTCTTGGAGTCGCTGATTATGAATCCAATGAGAAAATTGAAAAATTCAAAGTGGCGGACACCAGAATGGCGGTCCTAAAATAACGGCATTTGAGATTGAGAATGCGATTTACGCCGTTTCTATTGATTTTAGAGAAAAGCTCAAAGAGTCAAAAAGTGTTTAAAATGTGATTTTGCAAAGTAATACACCATTTTGGTTACCTTATTATGTAATCCTTTCTCTCTGCCCTAGTAGTAGAGTAAATTTTTGCATTACGTTCTTAGTTTTTACTATCTAAAGATAGCGACTTGAAATCTTTTGTAATGCCTTCAGTACTGGACCAATATAAAATGTAATCTGTTTAAAATGGGGGCACGCCCCCTCGGGGGGTTGAAACCCCCATTTTACACTCCCAATTTAATAACTTGGGAAGTTTTACATCAACTTGAGCGAAATTCATGTTGGAGGGTTTTTGGGGTTGCTGATTATGAATTCAATGAGAAAATTAAGAAATACAAAATTTTATATATATTTATACATATATATTTTTAAATACAGTTTATTTAGTAGGTACTTATTTATTATTTTATTATTATGTTGTGAACAATTTATAAATATGACTGATGACATAATGCAACACTATCATTAAAAACATTAAAAAGTATTTTATATTGGTACAATACGAGGGTTGCGCTGAAAATTGTTATTAGCAAAAAGACCGTTGCATTTTTTAACAAACAATCTTTATTGTTTTTCAAAATAATCTCCATTCAGACTAATACACTTGTGCATTATTTGAAACCACTTTTTAAAACATTCGGAAGATTCATTTTCTGAAAGGTCCTCAAAAATTCTTTGAAATTCTGTAACTGCTGCATCTGCGTTGGAAAATCTTTTACTTCGCATCATTTTTTTAAGTTGGAAACAAAAAAAAGTCGCACGGCGCCAGATCTGGGCTATACGGCGGATGAGTTACCAATTGAACTTCCGTATCTTTCAAAAAATCCAATGTTCTGGCAGCAGTGTGGGAGGATGCGTTGTCATGATGGACTAAGATGTTACGCAAACCGGTCCTTTGGCGACCTGCCTGTAATTTTGCAAACATCTGTGGTAAAGCCACTTCGCAGTACCATTCAGAATTAACAGTTCTGCGATCTTTAAGTGGAATAACAGCAACAGGACCACATCGGCGGAAAAACAGCAATCATTTTCTTCTTGAAGCTTCTGCCACGAATTACTTTTGTGGGCAAGTCTTCATCTTCGAATACCCAAACACTAGACTGCTGTTTAGTTTCAGGGTCGTAACTGTATACCCAAGATTCGTCACTAGTTACAATGTATGCCACTTGCCTGGAAGCTCCTCCGTCAAATTTTTGCAACATAAATTTACACCAGTCTATTCGAGCCTGTTTTTGACTTTCTGAGAGCAAATGCGATATCCAACGGCTTGCTGGCTTTCTTACTCCAAGATGTTTATGCCAAATGGTATTCACCACCGAGGATTCAATCTTCACTTCTTACTGAATCTCCCTATAAGTAATATTTCGATTGGAATGAATCAAGCTTGCCACACGATCAACATTTTCTGAACAGGCAGCTTCCGCAGGTCTTGCTTAGTCTTCTAGCAGTTCTCGCCCTCGTCGAAATTCGCGGAACCAATGACTAACAGCGGATAATGGAGGGGCAGCATCGCCAAAAGCTGCTATCAAATTTTCATGGCTTTGCTGGTATCCTAACTGTCTTTTAAAGTCGTAGAAAATCATAGCTCTAAAGGCAGTTCGCGGAATGCTCATCTTAACTGAATTAAAAATGCACAACTACTTACCTTACAAAATTAACTACGTTTCACAAGAAATCGAAACGTTTGACAATTGTGGGTAACGAATGCTAACTAATGCGACATTCAATTGTTGCAATTGTTTCTAGCCAATTGAGCTTCCATGGCCTGCTACTAACTATTAACAGAGCATCCCTCGTATCAACATCCGTATGTCAGATGCGTTTGTTAATTCTTTGCTGGAACTTTTCGATCCTAAATTTATGATATTTGTGACGGTAGAAATTCCTTGATAGAAGCTCTTTCAGATCAGCAAGTGTATGTATAATATGTTGTATTATTAGCAACTACATGTTTCACTTGTGCCTATACCAATTCTATTGTAGTTAAATAAAATATCCTCGGTTGAAATGACCTTACCATAAAGCCAATCTATACTACCACTTTGTCAAACTTTATGTTGGCGATTTCTCAGATAGATAGATTAAGGTACGAGTTGCATACAAAGCTTTATGTTGGACTGCTATAATTAGTCTAATCAATTTAGAAAAAATAGCGGAAAGTAGAGGTAAGTCCATGGATTTTTGCATACGGTTTCCTTGTGGGTTATTAAACAACTCCTTAAAAGTCAACACCTGTAGGTGGTGAGCTCGAAGAAATAATGAGGATAAACCACGCCCCCTACCGGTTTTGTCGTTTTTCTAGGAAACCATTAGGGTTATCGAGATAAAGGAGGTTAGGTAAGATAAAGCTTATTTAAATCCCTACCAAAGTGTTCGAATTTTTTTTCGTACTTCGCCTTCTTTCTGTGTTATCGAAGAAAGGAGATATGTCATACACGGATCAGCAATTTGCACCAGTAAATTTGCTCAAGGAACTTTCTGGCGTAACTTTTTATGGTCCCCTATTGCCATGAAGTAGCTAAGAAAAATTCGTTGAGAACCGGACGCGATCGTGGTACAGTCATCCTTTATCTTAGCATCTCTTCGGCAAATTCCATCAGGCGATATTATCGATATTCTTGATAGCAGTCGGCTGAAAAATTCGTATTGGCAAGTTAATTTATAAACAAGAAGCATTCCATAAATACTGCTTGAAACCTAATGTTAAGTTTCCTCAAGGCGTAATGATTTATAGCTATATGTCAGCTGGAGGATTAGTAAGATTTGAGTTCATAGACGGCACAGTTAATGCTGAAAAGTCATTCACAATAATTATTGGTTGGTTAAATTTAAATGGCAGATTCACATACGGTTCATTACAAGCATTTAAAAAATAACTAGAATTAAATATTAAAAATACCAAGAGCGATATTAATCCCCCTTCTTATATCTTTTTACACGGAAATATAGATTTTATATGCATTCTTTTTGGTCTAATAAATACCCTAAATATAGAATAACCACTTTTCTTTGCTACAAGCCAAGATCGGTTTAGGTAGGAAGATAAATACATATATTCTTTTTAACACGTACCATAAGGAAATTACAGACAAATTTTTAAATTTAATTAAAAATGAGATGGAACAAACTCAGCATTTTAAATTAGGCGACAATATTTACTGATTTTACTAGCATTTTCAGAATAATTAACATATTATACAGATTTACATCTATAATTATTAGTGAAACTAATCTAACTATTAATAATAATTAATTATTAGGAGTAATACATTTAGATTTTAAAGTAAAGTATGTGGTACTTAGCTATCAATTCACTAATCTGTCCCACTAATAGCAGGCTGTTAATATTACTAGCACAATTACCATTAAAATGATGAGAAACACCAGAATCTTAATCAATAGTTAAATCTAATTTTTCGTCTAAATTTAATTGATCTAAGCGGTCAAGCATTCGTTTAAACATTCTAGAAGGCAATGCAACAGCCAACAGGAAATAGTTAAGTTAGGGAGCCAGTAAATAATCCAAATAGTCTGGAGAAATAGTCTTACGAAGAAAACAGAACAGACATTTTTTATAGAAAAATTAATTATCTATCTATTTTATTTAAACAATTTTTTTGTTAAATTAATATTTTAAGAGTTATTACACTGCAATGTTTTCCTGTTTCAGTGAGATGTTAGCCGTTTGCGAATTATTTAGCAAAACTAAAAAGTGAAAACTTTGCTGTGTAATAACTCTTAAAACATTAATTTGCAAGCAATTAAAAAATTGTTTTAATAAAAAAGATAGATAATTTATTTTTCTACAAAAAAGTCTGTTATATTTTTTTTCGTAGAACCAACCGTTCTCGAGATGTTTTCAAAAACGGGTTTGTTAAAATGGCTACGGAAGCATACCCGTCTCCGCCACATCAAATTAGTTTTATACTGACGACCGACCAACTAACAAATTCCAATAATAGAATAGCATGCATTTTTGCTGATGATAATCAAAGCAAATGATGGCAACAGCGCCGGTCCTCATGTTATACTTAAAACCTGTGTATAATTTGATATTGGGGCTCACTTTGCGATTAAATCGTATCTAATTATATGGTCCTCACGTCGTCAGTAGTATAGTGTAGCCTCACTTGGTATTATTATACACAGCAAATAAAACTTTTTTAAATTCAAAGAAATCTGTGTATATTTGCGAGATACATAACTAGAACAAGTAAACAAGTGATCACAAAAAAAATTGCAAAGCTGTGACCATTTATAAGGGTGGTCCTCATTAACTATGGTTCATGATATGTCCTCACTTTGATAAGTGGCCGTAAATATATATATATATATATATATATTGATAAAGGGTACCTTGTCACCTCCAAAGTAGATACCCAGCATACGTTGTCACCTCATATATAACGTTGTGACCTCCGTTTTCGGAGGTCACAACGTTTTGCCATGTTTTCGACTGTATAAGCATATAGATGGTGTTAGAAGCCTAAATTCAAATTTTTGTCTGGAGGTGATAACGTCATACTTATACTCACAAAATTAATTTTTAGTTCAGCTGTAGATCGCTGGCGTTGCCGTCGCTGTTAGTTGTATAATTGCCAATACGATGTCACCTCCGCCTGTATATGTTGTTTTTTGTATCATGTACGGTACGTTGCAGGCTCCACACATTGGCAACGTTGTGTACAAGACCTAAACCACTCAGGTATATAGAATTCCATCGAAACCAGTACCCCTGGCGTAGTTTCGGCCATTTCACGCTACCTGAATTTTTACAGACACTTTTTGGGTATAGTAGCAGCATTTAAATAAATATTTGTAAACTACTCAGAAAATTTAAGGGATCTCTTGAATTGTACGTCATTTTTGAATAGTTAATGATACTTAAGAACAATAAAATAATAATTTCTATTTCATTTAAAAATGTTTTGAATTGAAAACGACTTTCTTTGAGATATGAAAAAAATTAAATAGGAAATACGTTTTAGTCGTAATTATGTATAAATAAAAAATTCATCTTTTTACAAAATGATCATTTCGGATTTATTGGATTATTATTATTTGATTATTATTTTAGGAATTGTCATATGACATATGATATATTCATTCTCGCATCCACAAAGAAAGATTTAAAATCTTTAAAATCTTCAATATTTTTAGTATTACAATTAATATAATAATTAATATAATTTTCAAAGAAAAATAATTTTACTAAGCAAAATAATGTAACATTTGGTATGTAGTTTGCAAATTTCACCAAATTACCCGGTTAATAAAGTTTTCATTGACATTCTAACTATGTTTACATTTGATGAAGGAAAGAATAAGTCTGAAATACTCATTTTGTAATATATATTATGTAATTAAGAGATCAAGCGATATTTTAAATCCAAGAAGATGTTTAACGCCGAGGCGCCAGCCGAGGCGTTATAACATCTTCGAGGATTTAAAGAAGCTTGATCTCCGTATTGCATAAGTTGTTATATTATTTCGTTATTTTATTTCGTATTTCAATCCTAATTTCTCCCTTTTAAAATCCATCCGAATTTATTGTATAAAGAAGCAAGTTGCCTTGTCTGTGTCATCATCGCGTAACTAAGGAGATAAAAAGCAGCATGCATGCATGCATGTGGCTATAATGCAACATCAAATTATTTACGTTGCCAACAACAACGGAGATCAAGAACGTCTTGAACTCCGGTATCATTGACAACGGAGATCAAGATATACTTTATATTACTAGTTGTGGTATATAAAGAATTGTTTGAAATACGAAATGAAATAAAAAATATTAACTGTCTATATTTTTACATAATTACGACTAAAACATATTTTCTATTAAATTCCATATTGTAGCGGAAAATAAAACCTTACGTCATAATCTTGACATGAAGCTTTACGTACTGAAAGGCTTAAACAAATGTCAGTTTAACATAAAGTGTCGTATTTTTATTATTAGTATAGTCAATTTTTGCATTAAGTTCTTATTTTTTACTATCTAAAGATAGAGACTTGAAATCTTTTCTAATGCCTTTAGTACTGGACCAATATAAAATGTAATATGTTTAATATGGGGGCACGCCCCCCTGGTGGTTGAGACCCCCATTTTGTAGCCCTGATTTAATAACGCAACCAAATTGAGCAAAGTTGTGTTGGGAGTGTTCTTGGGGTCGCTTATGAATCCAATGAGAAAATTAAAAAATTCAAATAGCAGACCCAAAATGGCGGCTCTAAAATAACGGCCTTTGATATTGAGAATGCGATTTACGCCATTTCTATTGATTCTAGAGAGAAATTCAAAGAATCAAAAAGTGTTTATAATGTGATTTTGCAAAGGACTACGCTATTTTGGTTACCTTATTATGTAACCCCTTCGCTCTGCCCTAGTAGTAGAGTCAATTTCTGCATTAAGTTCTTATTTTTTACTATCTAAAGATAGAGACTTGAAATCTTTTGTAATGCCTTCAGTACTCGACCAATATCAAATGTAATATGTTTAAGATAGGGACACGCCCCCTCGGGGGGTTGAAATCCCCATTTTAAACTCCCAATTTAACAACTCGGGAAGTTTTCAACCAAGTTGAGCAAAAACTATGTTGGAGGGAGCTGTGAGGTCGTTGATTATGAATCAAATAAGAAAATCACAAAATTCAAAATGGCGGACACAAAATGGCGGTATTTTAGATTGAAAATGCGATTTACGCCGGTCCTATTGATTTTAGAGAAAAATGAGAAAAGCCAGAAAGTGTTTAGAATGTGATTCTGCATAGGAATACATAATTCCGGTTACCTTATTATGGAACCCCTTCACTCTCCCCTACTGAGCCACTAGGGTTGATTGAAGGGGGTTACATAATAAGGTAACCAAAATAATGTATTCCTATGCAAGACTACATTCTAAACACTTTTTGACTATTTGGATTTTTCTCTAAAATCAATAGAAACGGGCGTAAATCGCATTTTCAATCTCAAATACCGCCATTTTGAGTTCGCCATTTTGTATTTCTTAATTTTCTCATTGGACTCATAATCAGGAACACCGAAAGCCCCCCCAACATGAATTTCACTCAAGTTAATGGAAAACTTCCCGAGTTATTAAATTGGGAGTGTAAAATGGGGGTTTCAACCCCCCGAGGGGTAAAACCGCCATTTTAAACATATTATATTTTATATTGGTTCAGTACTGAAGGCATTAGAAAAGATCTCAAGTCTCTATCATTAGATAGTAAAAAATAGGAACTTATGCAAAAATTGACTTTACTACTAGGGCAGAGCAAAGGGGTTACATAATAAGGTAATCGAAATAGTGTATTCCTTTGCAAAATCACATGAATTTTTCTCTAAAATCAATAGAAACGGCGTAAATCGCATTCTGAATTTCAAAGGCCGTTATTTTAGGACCGCCATTTTGAATTTTTCAATTTTCTCATTGGATTCATAATCAGTGACTCCAAGAACCCTCCCAACATAAATTTGGCTCAATTTGGTTGCGTTATTAAATTAAGGGTACAAAATGGGGGTCTCAACCACTAGGGGGGGCGTGTCCCCATTTTAAACATAGTACATTTTATACTGGTCCAGTACTGAAGGCATTACAGAAGATTTCAAGTCTCTATCTTTAGATAGTAAAAAATAAGAACTTAGGCATGTTTTTTGCAAAAATTTACTCTACTATATAGAATGACTAGGTTATTATAAAGCAGGGGATGAATGAACTTTCGTTCAAAGAGAAAAAATTGCAACACATGAAAAAAAACGTTATAGGTCCTGTAAATGATTCTCCTTAGTTATCGTTTCAAGATTTCAGACGCTACTTCTGTCTTCCTTCAGAGATCAAACTCGTTCTGTAAAGTTTCATTGCCGGATTTATAACATAAATAACTATAAATCAAAAATGTTTCTTTTTATAACATTCTATTCGTAAAAAAAATCCTATACTAACATCCTATCCTATTCGTTTGTTGGCGAAGGAAATGGACATGAGCTCCAGATCTACGTCGCCACTGATCAAGGAAGACCTTAGTATGAGGACTAGACACTTGTTAACAGCTCGACATAATGAAATAAGAAGAGTTGGAGACAAGTCTCATTTGCAGAGATAGGTGAAAAATTTTCATCGCCCAATCTTGTTTCCCTGCATTTTATATTTGGATTTAGGATTGATGCATTATGATTACAATTAAAGTAATTGTCAAACAATCCACATAGTTGATTTCGAAAACCCATTTGCACATCGCAGCTGGGATGCGTGAACTCTCCTAAAGTCATTCTAGATTCCTTATAGGAATCGAGCCCAATTAAGTAAAATACTTGTATTTATCCTATAGCGGAGTTGTTCACATGATAAGATTATTATTTATTTATTATTAGGCGGAGTTATTTATCGCTCGTAAATAGCAACAAACAAAGTCACTTTAAATCCAAATAAAACATACTATTTTTTTCCACTAGGGTAAAAGTGCCTCCTCTCTATGATTAGAAGTTTAGTCTAGCAATACCAACAATTTTTTATTAGAAGAAAAAAAATTAAAACAAAGGTCTTTGAATAAACCCCAGCGTGGCTGAATACTAGACAGTCAAATGTCGTTTTCTCGACATTGATCCAAGTGTAGGCGAATTTTCAGATATCGAATCTTGGTTCTCTAACTCATGTTTAATATGTATTTATTTTTAAGCGTTTTATATGTATAAAATGATGATGTACTTCAAACAATATTATTGCTTGGGTGATTGTTAAATCTAAGATGGCTGTGAAAACTGCTGCAGCGCTATATTTCCAGCGGTGTGTTGGACGCACCGATTTTCACCCACATTTCAAGCAATTTTCAGATTCTGAGTCTCGGTTGTTTAATTGTCACTCGAGGGTTAATCAACAACCTGATACTAATTTTCGGTTCACTAAACGTTGTACAAGTCGGAGCCAATGTTCAGAAACCGAATCAGGGTTCTTTACAACTTGCCCAAGCTTCAACCAATTTTCACCCGTTAGGTCAATGCCAGTTACCCATAGAATATACTTAAGTCAAATATCAGATACTATTTCGCTAATTTGCTTTAGCTAGTCTAAAGCTAAGTACTCACAGCAGCGGATCCGCAGGCGGATGTCATACGATTGGTCGGATTGAGTCGATTTGACTCAAACCGACCAATCGTATGACATCCGCCTGCGGATCCGCTGCTGTGAGTACTTACCTTTAGTCAATCTCTACATATCAAGTGCCGGTTACATACTTATGACCCAAAACCTTAGCCAACTTTGAATCTTAGGTTCGCTAAACTAACTCCAGTTTTAGCAATCTTCAAAATTCAAAATCTTGGTTTCTTACCCTTCGGCTAAGGTTGGGTCAATATTCATATTATATTTTGCTAAATTTCTGTAAATGTGGTTTATTGTAAAGATGGATTAGTGGTTGCTAACCTACTGAATTTTTATGAACTTAAACTTACACTGGCAAGACTAAAGTGTAAACTATATTGACTTACCGACTGTACATATGTATTTGCACAAGAAGACGTACACTATGAAAGTGTTAGGTTTGTACGGTCTCAATATGTGTTGAGAGTCTAAGACATTAATCATTTATACGAATTTTCGATTTCTTCGTATTTATTTTGTTAATGAACATTTTATATCCAACACAAAAATTGACTTTGCATTCAGTTACGGCGAAACAGTAATGGTAGACTTCGTTGCTTGTTTGCACTAGCATTCATTAAAGGGAAAGGATTGTGTAATAGTTGCTTTGTTTCTCAATTACCAGCCTTGGTACTACATTAACATTCAAGATCGGTCGAAGACTAACTTTAGTTTTATTGCGATATCGGTGTCATTTATTGTCCAAAACATTGCATAACGTATTGGTTTTAGCCAATAACAACCAATATTGGGTAACTCTGATCTTTCCATGTCTGAGACCAAGCTTGGTATCAAATTATCATCCCTACTTTAGTCTAGCAGTGGGCCATTTTCGGATATTAATCTTGTTTATTGTTTCCAGCCTTATTTTGTGGAACTCCATAATCATGAAATAAATAAAGATTATTAAAAGTTTCACAGTTTTATTAAAATATAACCTCACAATATTGTTTCGACAGCTACGCTGTCATTATCAAAGGTAATATAATTATAAACAAACACGTCGCTAAGGTAGATACAAAATAGGTAACTAGATAAAATAATAATAATAATCATAATTAAACATCTAATACTTCCAGTAACGGAGAATTACTGAGCTCAAGTTGTTCATTCATTAAAGGTACCCTGAGTTTGTGTTTGTATATCTCAAAGGCTTCTAAAATGTCTAATTTGCGTTTGTTATTACAAAAATGTAGGAATTTAATATTATTTTGAGGAGTCATTGTGTGATTTTGTTCTAAAAGGTGTTTGGCGTAATTCGATTTTTCAGGATGTTTATTTTTGTAATGACGTACGTGTTCTTTATATCTTATGTCAAAATTTCGAAGTGTTTGTCCAATATATACCGAACTACAAAAAGAACAATTTAAACGGTAAATGCCCGATTTCATGATATCATGTGTTCTGTCTTTAGCATTAAATAAAAATGAAAAAGTGTTAGTGTTGGTTTTAAATGTTATTTTATAATTGTTGGTTTTTCTTAGTATATGTGCAATTTTTTCTGATATTTTGCCAAAATATGGTATAGATATGTAATTTGTGTCTTCTGTTTGATTGTCAATGGGATATATTCTTTTGATAGCTAACCTATAATCTTTTTGTTTAATTAAAGTGTCAATCATGTTGGGATTATAATGATTTGCATGTGCTAGTTGTTTAATGGTTGATATCTCTTTGCTAAAATCTGATTTTGTTAGTGGAATAGTTAAAGCTCTGTGTACTTTGTCACATATACTAAGAAAAACCAACAATTATTAAATAACATTTAAAACCAACACTAACACTTTTTCATTTTTATTTAATGCTAAAGAAAGAACACATGATATCATGAAATCGGGCATTTACCGTTTAAATTGTTCTTTTTGTAGTTCGGTATATATTGGACAAACACTTCGAAATTTTGACATAAGATACCGGGTGATTTTTTAAATTTCTGATCTAGAAAGCCATGACATAATTTTAAAACAAAAGATGCGGAAAACGTAGGGCGTAGTTTGAATCGTTCGATTTGTCACAACTGTCAGATTTCAAAAATGTTGACATAAACATAACCTACTCCAGTGTTGTTCTCGCTTTTGCCGTCTTTTGTGCTTCACTGTTTCCTCGTGTTTTGAATTCCGTTTCGCCAGTTATTATCTCGGTTATTATCAAAAATCAGTCTTTTTCAAGACTAACCTTTCGTTTGTGATTGAACGCTTAGTTTTCAACGTTATTTTGGAGTGTTTTTCATCACAACAAAATGGTGTTCACACAGGAACAAAAAACATTTATGATCGAAGCTTACTTTCGTAATGGTCATCAAGTTAATGGTCAATGGGTGTATGATCACTGTTTAAATATTTATCAATTTGTTTAATAAATGTAAAAGTAAGTAGTCAATTTGTCACATAAATGACATTTGGAATAGCAGTGTGATCAACGCTACGCCCTACGTTTCGGTGACCTTCGATACGGCGTAAAAATCACGACTTACTAGATCAGAAATTTAAAAAATCACCCGGTATAAAGAACACGTACGTCATTACAAAAATAAACATCCTGAAAAATCTAATTACGCCAAACACCTTTTAGAACAAAATCACACAATGACTCCTCAAAATAATATTAAATTCCTACATTTTTGTAATAACAAACGCAAATTAGACATTTTAGAAGCCTTTGAGATCTACAAACACAAACTCAGGGTACCTTTAATGAATGAACAACTTGAGCTCAGTAATTCTCCGTTACTGGAAGTATTAGATGTTTAATTATGATTATTATTATTATTTTATCTAGTTACCTATTTTGTATCTACCTTAGCGACGTGTTTGTTTATAATTATATTACCTTTAATAATGACAGCGTAGCTGTCGAAACAATATTGTCAGGTTATATTTTAATAAAACTGTGAAACTTTTAATAATCTCTATTTATTTCATTCGGATATTAAGGTTGTGCCAAGGTTGATAAACATTGTTTCAAACAAAAGCTTATAGTGGTATTTTGTTTTAAATGGAGAGCCGCGATTGCTAACATAATTAAGCGTCAAATAAACTGCCACTTTTAATTCTGATAACGCAATATACCTACTATTTATCTATGGTTTATACAATGTTATCAAAAAAGACTACATTAAGTTAAACCTGTCTTTAATGTGGACTTAAAGTACACGTTCCATAAAACGTACATGTTTTGCCGTTAGTAAGTGCTTTATTTAAAACATAAGTTAAACATAAATTTACAAGAGGTAGGTACATGTATAACAGTGTAACATACGTATTCTGTATTTCGTTAGATCAACAAATGCTGGAAAAAATGTCTTAAGCAAAAATTCTATAAAAATGTTGATTAATTTGTTGTGTTTCGATTTGTTTTAATCTTAATAAAGTTAGTAACTCTTTTTGTTAATCAAATCACGGGAAATTCAATGGTCCTACATGATACGTGCGTGACTTCGGAAACAACAAGCATTTGTTGTAAAAAACAATATTTAATTTGTTTATATTAAACTTTTATCGAGTTTAGTAAAAATTAAAAGAGTATCTGCCTTTATTTCAATCGAAATGGAATCTGGATAAAAGCATATTCAATTTAACCGTTATTCCCGAGATTAAAAGAAACTTTATAGAATGTCTAATACATCTAAATTTCAAAAATGTGCTATACTAATTATACGCAATATTGGTACTGGTTGCGTTCTTATTGACAATAACAAAAGAATTCCCTTTTTCTGGTTTTGTTATATTTTCAATTCATTATAGAAAGAAATTTCTTTCTAATATATCACCGATCTAAGTATTTCTAATCAAATTACTAAAGTTTTCATTTAAAACATACAAGTTTATGAAGTAAACCAGAAATCAATGATTATAATTAGAAAAGCCTTATTCAACTAGTCAGTGCTACTCATAAAGACGCTTTAATAGTGTCGAAACGGCTTTTTAATATCTTTAATAACAATTCATAAGAAATACAAAAACGACAATTTACTATAACTCAAAAAATAAAAAATAAGTAAATCGAGAATGCTCGCTTGTTTTCTTTTGTTATCTGGCCACTAAAATGCCCTCGGCGAGCAATTTAAACCCCCCGATTTCAACATCTGGAGACCCACAAGAGAACCTTTTTATGAAATGTGCATCTATGGAATGTGGAGTCAACGCTCTGTATATATATAATTGCACATAACGGTGGTACCTTCTGACCTCCGAACACTTGGCAGCGCTGCTGGAGGTAACAGCGAACTATAAGTATCTTCTTATATATAAATTTTGGAGGTCGGTTCGTATCTTCTGTATACTCTATATATGACAAAATAAAACAAGGGAAATAATTTCCCCTTTCTTGAGATTCGGATTCTAGAGGTTCCCCTCATCACAAATATAACAAATTTTTAGCAATATATCCACGGGAATACCCAGAAGTCAGGCCGTCTCCTCTGTATGACGGAGGTGACAGCTTAACAGGCATCAATATATATATATATATATATATATATATATATATATATATATATATATATATATATATATATATATATATATATATATATATATATATATATATATATTGGACCTTTTGGAGAAGAGAGTCTTCTCCATAAATTTAATAACCATGAAATAAATTATAACATTTCGTTACATATATACAGGGCGAGTTTTTGTTAATTTTTAGCATAGGGATCTCGTAAACGAGTGCAGATAGAGAGATGGTCAAATGGGGAAATAATGAGTTATGAAACTAGTTTTTTTATGCTATTTTTTGTATTTTGCGCATTTTATTTTCTTTTAAAATAAAATAAATCGCAGTTTCAAAATTTAGAAAATTATGTGGTCGTTGGTAACACTGGCAACGCAAATTCTTAGAATCAAGTTTTTGTCAATTTTTTTAATTATTTTTCAATTTTACCAACTTTGAAAAAGTCTGGCTATTAAAGCACTCAAATGAGCTATAAGCGCACTGTTTTGGGTGTTTTAATAGCTTTTTGTACGACCATGCTATTTCGGATTGTTTACCATACTTGGTTTTAGAACAGTAGGTTATATTTACTGGTTGCTAAGCAAAAACGCGTCGGTAAGTAATTACTTACCGTTCAGTTCTGTCAAAAACAGAACGGTAAGTAAATTATATGTAATTTATAAAATAAATGCATGATCTTTAGACGTCTCTTTCGCGAGAAATCATTTATTTTCTAAATAATTGGACTATTTAAAAAAATGTATGTTGTTTATTTAAATTTGCTCAGGCCTCTTCAATATCCCAATTATATTCGTTTTCAGATTCACTCATTCTCACGAGTTTGACAAATATCGTGACATTCAAAAATAATAGTAATTACAAACGTATCCATGGTAACGACAAAACCTACTTAATGTTTGGTGGATATACAGGGCAAAAATAAATTATCTTAAATCTATTTTTTTCGGGGATATTTCCTTAGTTAATACCTTTGTATTCATAATGGTCGTACAAAAAATAGTATAAGCATCTCAAACAGTAAGGAGTTTACCGATCTCCTCCAATATTGGCGACTGAGCGAAGCGAAACATTGTCGTCGATCGGTAAACTGTCCTTACTGTTCTTGATACTTAATATACTATATTATAGATGCAAAATGGAAAAATAACTATTTTGTACTTTGCATTCGCAATGGGCTCATAGTGATACTGAAAAGATTTCATAATAGAGGCTATTATAATATCGTTTTTGGAGACTATTTGTTTTGTAAGATTGGCAACATTTGTTTTATATTACATATAAACATATTTAGTTTTGATACATTCTAACCTCACAAAACCTGAAAAGTCATTTTATAGTGTTACCACACGTTAAACGCAAAAATCACTAGATTGTTTACAATTTCTATAAAATTAATGACACAAAGTATAAAATATTATACTTGTTTTATTAGATGTATTGTAGCACTCGTTCCTTTGGAACACTCCTCGCTTCTCACGTCGCACTGTGATTCAAAATGGAAAATTAGAAATTAAAAAATCAAATATAGGTAATTTTGGTTAAATCTCGAGTTTTTTAAGTAACTTTACAAAATTAAACAATAGATAAAGAATTTACTAATTTACAGAAGAAAATAATTAGCTTAACAAAAGATTTACGTAGAAATTATATAAATTAATTAATAAAATATTTAAATTAGTTTAAGTAGTTAAAATAGATAAATAAATTTTAACAAATTGATACTTACATAACTATAACTAAACGGTGTCTCCTAACCACACATTGTATTTGACTAATTGCCAATACGTATTTCGGTAACGATCTTACCTTTTTCTCGGCATAAAACCGTCGAATTCTAAAAGTTGTTACATATATATCAAAGCGGTTTACAGCGGTATTCACAATCGCTGATTAACTTTAACTGGGTGTTAATTACCATAGATACATTTGTTGAAACAATTGTATCCATGGTATTTAACATCCAGTTAAAGTTAATCAGCGATTGTGAATACCGACGTTAAATCATCATTTAATCATAAGTAACAACTTTTAGAATTAGATGGTTTTATGCCGAGAAAAAGGTAACATAGTTACCGAAATACGTATTTTAGTCAAATACAATGTGTGGTTAGGAGACACCGTTAAATTATAGTGTTGTGATAACCCACAGTCCTTACATTCTATTTTTAGTAATACTTACATACTTATCAGTATAATCTGTATTTAAATTTAAAATTTATTCTGAATCGATTTCCTCGTCACTATATGAAAAATATTCAGGTGGCTTTAATAAAGAAATTACATCTGGACACAATGGGTCACTCTTCCTTTCAGGTAATATTCTCATACTTGATATGAGTGGATCTGAGGACACCATTAGAATATTAAACAAATCTTCATTTGTTGCTTTACGACTCACTTTCCTGGTGTTATGTTCTCTATAATACTTTACATCTTTGTGGCGTAATTCTTGAGCATCCTCAGATAACTGTCCTATAGGTAGAAGGAATGAATCCATTACATCTTTAGAATGTATTAATATTTTATGAAGGGTAGGTGGCATTGGATACCATCCATACAGTTGAATATATAAATCTGCAGTTGTGTCTGCGTACTGTTTAAAATAGTCTACGTTAATGTCATAGTTGCAACTAAGCGCAGTTAACATAACATTAAATCTATAAATCAAATTGCTATCTAATCCTGTAATTTGAGCAGCGAGTTTGGGATTCCTACAAAATCTGCGGGCAGTATTTCCATCGTTAGAAACACCGTACCCGGGTTTTGGAACGTCAATCAAAAGACCCATTTCCGACCGAAATCTTGAAATTACTTTAGTTTTTTTTGCATTCAAAAGTTGTTTATTAATTTCTCCTCGAACTTGCCACTCTTTAAAGTCGAGTCTGTAGGAGATGTGCAAAAGACACTCAAAAGTACGTATGTATGCGTGAAGACTTGATAACCCCAAGTTCAAAGCGGCAGTGTCTCAAGGCAGGTTTTTAACTAACTCCAAGTTGTTAACATCTTTTGGTCCTACTTTACAAATATAACACTTTTGAGTAGATTTATTGTACGATAAAGAATTACAAACTTTACCATCAACCATGGTTCGAACTAGCTGGTGATTAAAAGTAAACATCTTTCCTGCAATTTGTAATTTACTTGGTACAAGTTCACTAATTTGCTTTTCAATGTACTCAAATTCTAATTTAATCAAATTATCGGTCTCTTTAGCGAATTGCATACGAATTGGACGGCAAAAACGGGTTGATGACGTTCGAGGATTTTGCCATAAGATTTTAGTGCCATTTTGACTATCTAAATACATTCGCAAAGGCACAATAGAAGTAATAAAAATATTGGAATCGTCTACACCTTCTTCTTGAAAAGCTTGTTTGTAGTTACACTGGCTTCCACTTCCATCAGATCCCCATTTGTACAAAACATTGACAACGATTTCAGTATTTTTCTTGTTTTGTTCTAGAGTAGCTAAAACTTCTTCTTGAACTTTAGCAAGATGCTCCGATGTATGGTCCAACAACGCTTGAAGTTTTACTTCCGCCATTTTCTCATTAGATAACACTTTTTTTCGCTTCTGATATTTTATGATAACTGGGGTACAGATTTTTCAAGTTTATACTTTTAGCAGCGTTTCGAAGTCCTATATATTGATTGCGGGTTAATTTTAATTGAATAAAAGGTGCAAGAGCTTCATTTGGAGAATATCTTGGTGTATGAGAAGTGAAATTTGTCCTTCTTGGAGAAAATTTTACATTATGAATAACTTTTGCAGCTTTTCTTTTTCCACTTTGATGAAGCTTAAGCTGTGCTGCCATTAACACTTCTTCTTCTGATTTGTCTTTTGCCCAGTCATTAACGATCGTCCGACGAGTTTGTTGGCCAGCTTCCCCAAACGAAAGTTTTGGGCGACCGCGAATACCAGAGCATCCTGGAACACTGTTATCTTTTCCAGTTGTTATTACAAATTTTCGAAGCCATTCTTTATTATTCTGGACAAAATTTCTAACATAATATCGACACTGTTTCCATTTTCTCGCTAGTGATAATGTAAAAGTCTTGATTTCCTTTTCAATACGATCACTATCAAATTGTGTAATATTTTCTTTCCCAATCATGTCTTTAACATAATTCAGTAAAAATCATCTTGATTTTGTTGTAGTGGGCTGAAGTTTCCCCATGTTTCTTAATTGTTCCCAAAGTGGGAACAACTGAAATTACTGTCAAAAAGGGAAGAAAAGGGCTGCGATGTTTAGTAATTTTGATTGTAGGTGAAATAATGATTATTAAACCATTAACAAACTTTTGTTACTATGTGTTACTCAAAAGTACTAGTCTCATAAACTATCCCTATTGGTAACACAAAAACGCACGATTCTATACAACTTTGACAAGCTTTAGATACTAATGGCTTCACTTATTACATACAAAGTTAATGAATTTACAGCACACATACCTGTAATAATATGCACCATTTTTTTCATAAATTACAAACCAAACACCTTTAAGCTATTTATTCATAAACAAAACTATAAAAAGATTGGTTTAAATCTTGTTAATGTGGAAAGAGATTCAATAACTTCAATGAAGTGATATTTACCGGCTGTAACTTGCAAAACAAAAATTCCAATTGTTTTACGCCAGCCAACTATTCGTATAACTATAAACAGTAAATTTGCGGAAAATGAACAGGGTTAAAATTTTTAATTTTTAACTCCTAAATTATCGTTTCGGATCACAGTGGCGTCGTGTCCCAAACAACTCGAGCTACAATAGACCGTCTTATACAACTCGTATAATAATATACTATTATGTTATCGGTCATTTGAAATACTTTTTTTGATTGGTTAAATAAATATTACCTATTTTATTTTTTAATTTGTTTGTAGGCACCAACATTTAAATCCGATATTTAGAGCTGAAAAATCTTTTGGCGAATCAATATTCATGGCTTCCTAAGGTATTAATTTGTAAAAATTATGAAATTACAAATTCAAGTTTTTATAAAGTTTCTTCGATAAGAAAAAACCAACAATTATTATTACTTAGATTAGTTAATGCATTTTTAATTTAGTTTTAAATGAATTAGACATAATAATGACAAAATACAAAGATGTTAATTTATAATTTCTTTTGACGTAACAAGACCATACAAACGGTATTTATATTCTCATTATTGACCGATTATAAAAGGTACGTACGTATTAAAGTATGATTAATTACTATGTCATCTAGATTTTGCATAAAAAAATATTTGATAAATACTATTCATTAATTTTAAAACATTTTGTACTTTACTAAAATCATGTGATTAAAATTCCCGGTATTTTACTTACTATATGTTCTGCATCATAATAATTATTTATGTATAACAAAGTAGACCACCAATTCTTTCTACAAAATCGATATTCGTTTCCCACCAATTTATCCCAAATGGGCCCTCTGCTGAGATGATATAACCATGTACTGTTAAAGGCTATGATGACTAGTACACACGGGGTTAATCTGCAAAGCTTAGATATTTTCTATGGATAAACATTATATTATATTTGTTCATACCTGATGTATCTATTAATAAACGCCATTATGATATACGAAAAGTTTACTTCTTTTTGTCTTTCGAATATAAGGAGAAAGTGGTAAGACAGAAGCCATCCAGATATTAAAAAATATGTTTGTATTGCAAAATATCCATTTAAAAAAGTCATGTATATTGGGTTGTCGGTTATCTAGAAAAATAAAATACACATTAATACAAAATAATTTATCAGTGAAGGCTGATGATTTATCGCTTGGTTGGGCAAAACATTATATATCAGTAGAATATTCTTAATAACTAGGATAGTTTACACTTTAAAGTTCACTAAAATAACTAAGTGCATTTTAATTGTAGACTTAGGCACTAGTGAACTTAAGCTGGAAGGTATAAACTTTAAAAACATAACATTCACTCTTTGTAAGACTCTTTATAAACAACAAAGAAAAAATGGATTTTCGTTCGCTATCTTAGAAATCAAAATACTACAAACAAAATTAAAAATATATGTTTCACATTATAAATCTTCTATATTGCATTTCAAAGCGTTAGTGACTCACAAGGTTCAAAGCGTCAGTAAACTCCAGAATAGAAAAATCTGAATTTTAGAATTTAAAGTTTCAAAATTCTAAATTCATCTGTCGAGTTTTAGGGTAATAAAATGTATTGCATTTCCACAATGCAATGGACTAGCGTTGGTTAAAACCCATATTAAGTAATACTTATGTAGCATGCATAATTAGAACTATTCTGGATACTAATAATGAACTATTTGAACCCATCACTATACTTTATAGTACAGAATTACATTACATATTAGATAAATTTATTAAATTTCTTTTACTAATTTCCTGTAAAAGTAAGATTTAAGTGAAACAACTATTTGTGTATTAAGAGCGCAAAGTGGTAGATTGCTGACCAATAAAGAAAGTTGCTATATCGTGGGAGTAGTAATGGCACTTGCTCCTAAAAATCGCACACGATTTTTTCTACAACAGCAAAAATATTAAAGATACCTCAATTTTATACCTATCTGAGAGCAGCGATCAAAATCAATCAACAGAAAAATCAACCTACACCGCCTTGGCAAAAGAATAAAAACTACCATTATTTTTTTGAGCAGGCAAGGGCTTTCTCACACATTATCATTGGAGAGAAAACGTCAACCTTCAATTCTCCAATGACAACAAAAAAAGCTTATTTCTAAATGCTACAGAAAAAAAATAGTTTATTGAAGGGATAGTATACAGGATGTGTCATAGTCATCAAACCAGGTAAGTCGTTAGACATCGATAAGGCAAACAACAAATTTATATAACATTATTTTCTCGGAAGTTTAGTTTTCAAAAACAATGCAAATAAAGATGGGTATAACGTTTTATCACATACAGTAAAGTTTGTTATGTTCTTCAAAATAAATAAAATAAAGGACGTTTTATGTTTTGTTATTTTGCTGAACTTGCAACCTGATTATTTTACAATACTATTTTATGAGGTCTGTCAGTCGTCGATAATTAAGAAAAAGATATTGATGTATTTCAAGTCTTTTTAAACGATGATATCAACAACATAAGATTCGCCGCACATAAAAACCTGGCGTTCCCATTATTAAAAGGTAGTCAAAACAAGGCCGCCATAGTAGGAATCACCGCATCGCATCGCAGATATTAGAATAAGAATTAGAATAATTAGAATTTTTATAAAGCCGAACAGTTTTTATGTTCTTTAAATTATATTCAAAGCCGCCCACACTAAAAATCAAAATCCTCTTTAATTTAATTAACTTACCTGATTAAGAAATGAAATGTTCTCTTTCAAAATCAGGTAAGATATTCTCTTATAAATCAGATTTATTTTAAAACTGTTATTATACCTTGAATTTATTTTAAGTTCAAGTCTCCATTCTTAAGAGTATTACGTAACATAAACAAACGAGTGCTTTTATTGACAAATTATTTTGTTTGGATCTCAAATTTTAGCTGGCACTTACAGTAATTAAGGTTGGAAATTGAGACTCCAGAACTCCAGAAAGATTGCCGTTGGCATCGCTACTGGTACAAAACATTAATTCATTTAGTTCAGTTTCAAACCTTTTTAGATTATACTACAAAACCATAGGTGGCCCTCGCGTCGGAAAATACAATGATTTGTAATAATAATAATATTTTTGTATAAATATTACAGAATTCATATTAAAACGTCGGTATCGCCTCAATTTTAGAATAAATTACAAGGCCGATTGCTAAAATTTTTACATATTTAGTTAGAATTTATGAAAAAAAAAATACTACAGATATTATTATGTTTTGCATTACATAATTGATTTACATATACTTAAATTTATCTTTGTAAGATAGTTATGGTAATGCATACGTTTAAATGTAAGCCAATTTAAAAATTTTAATGTGTATTCGAAGATTAATAACTACTGATGTGAATTAAATTTAAAAATAATACTAAAATACAGTAAAAATATAGCCCCTCGATTTCATATAGTAGCGACATCGTGGAGCAATCCAGGCACAAACTTTAATAAAGAAAAATCACCACATGCATATTGTTTCGTCATTTTAACAAAAATTTGTTTAAAATTTATAATTTCCTAGTTGTATATTATATTAATATGATCGTTTTTACATAACACGAATGTCCGTTATCAAATTCATGTTAAATTGTGAATATTTTTGTGCATGATGATTATTAAACCTAAGATTTAGTGCAAAACGAAATGTCAAAACTGGTACATTCATAGTTGCCAACGTGATTTTGCTCCAGCGCAGCGGCGAGATCAATGGTTGTCGCTACTATGTGAAAGTAAAGGGGCTATAAGTAAAAACATGCGACAGCGCCATCTCTTTCAGAGTAACTGAACTATTGTCCACCAAAACTGCCTAAAAATGATAATAATACTAACCGAAACTGTAACATGATTATTGTTGTTATAAATAAACTTTTATCAATTAAATTTGTTCATCTGTGGACTACTCGAGTACTTTCAAATTATTATAAAGAGATATTTTAGTTTTAAGAAAGAAAAAATATTTATACTTATTGTCACAGTTTTTATGTTTATTTAGTTATTTTCGAACAATAATTCTTTTGATAATTAATAATTCTTTTGTTAAAATTTAGTTCATACTTTGATCTACAGGATTCTAATGTTGGATACACAATCTATGACATATTCTTTCTTAAGATAATGTAAATTCAGAGGCTCTGCATAGCGTATTTTTATACAGCCACTTCTCCCCTTAATGATACATATCACCATACACGCGTTTATAATTTTATATATACTTTTCTAAAAACGTGTGTCAAAATTACTAAAAATTTTGTACTTTCTCTAATAATAATAATATAAAAATAATAATAATTGCTACAACCCATAACCTGAAAACCAGGCCCCAGAAGCTATAAGCTTGTGCGGGAGGGAGGGGGCGATTATTATTAAGTAGGCTCTACGTGCGGCTGCAGCCGACTTACAGATGGAACAGCGCAAATCCCACATTTGTGTCACAGAACTGCAGAAAAGCTTAACCAGATCTGCCGGCACCGGGAGTCGACCCGGGCCGCCTGGGTGAAAGTCCGTCACGCCAGACATTACACTACCAAGGCTGTTATCAATCAAAACACTTTATTAAGATTTTTTGTTCCAAATGCCATCAAAGATGCACTGGTCAGCTCTGGTGCGGGGGCTATAAAACACTATGTACATGCGCATGCTTGATGAAAATTAATTGCTGAAACAGCAATTTTGCCTATTTCTTGAAATTATTAATTTTAAAAATTAATACAAAAGTACACATCCAAATAGCATCCATAAGAAAGGTACAATAGAAACTGACGGCAACTAGCAAAATTCTTCACTTGAGCACCTAACCATCTACCTCCGTTGATTTTCATATAGAGTGATAGAGCTAGAGTAAAAAAAACGTATGCCAACCAACACACAAATAATGAGGATACAAACAAACTTATTTGTCTTTATTATCCTCTTCAACTTTTTATTAATACATCGCTGTTTTAGAAACCGACTGGATGTCAAGTACATAGAATTATCTCAGAGTATCAGGTCCCTCCTTTTATCTCTTGCCTAATCTAACAGATTTCTAAGATCGTAGAGAGTGGAGCGAGACAAATCATGTTAAACAGAAAAATGTGCAAGCAAATTCGGACTGGTACTTGTAACATTATATTTTTTAATTTAATAAACATCATTTTATATGTATAAATAATAAAGAAACCCCAGTACGGTTCTGTGTAGTTTAACAAAATTTGGTTGCGTCTTTTTGATTTTGATGTGCTTTGTATTTATTTTTTGTTTTCCTTTTATGTTTTAATATACAGATTTCAAATTTAATTATCGTATGATATAGCTTGGCTCAACAAATTGTTGATGTTTTTGTCAATTAAAACTCATTAGTGTCGATTGATATGTGTTTGATTAAATTAACGTCAATTTTAAATGAAGAATCTTTCCAAATTGTGATTCCTAGATTTTGTTAACATCAATTTGGTGGCGCCCACTATTTTTTTTATTTTTCTGTTTGTTCCTGATTCCATTAATTAATCAGAAGATTTTGGGGTTAACACCCACACCTATATTTAAATTTGCATAATCAGAGATCTCAACCGGTGCATATAGTACAGTAAGTATTTAGTGATTTGAGTTTTTTATTAAGATTACGGTGATAGTCATCGTGAAACTTTTAATTTTGTATTTGGAATGTTAGAGTAACAAAAAAGTTTTGTTCCAATGACGTCTGATCGTGGGGCTTCTGTGTATCGAAATTTTTTTGTTTAAATGCCGCCCATCGCGCGGCTTTTTTTTGTTTCATATTGAAGCTGAAGCAACATAGAGTCCAGTTAAAGCTTTGATTAGTTATTCGCTGGAGCAGCAATCTACCTTTCTAGCCAAGAGGGATGGTAGACTAGCACATGCTAAAAATCTCTTTCATTCTCAATGAATTTATTCGAGTTAAGACCTGTGTGACATTTTAAAAAGTGATCGCTATTGTTATAACATATGTAAACCCAATTCCAGTAGACTCTCCCGATATCTATATATAGTATATAAACAAATCAATCTAGAATTAATCATTAATTTATCTAATTATATGTGCGGTTTATTATTCATGCTTGCTATCATTTTTTTAGTTTCATAGGATTCAAGTTATATTGAAGTTTATTGAGATGTGCTTTGAGCACTATACCACTGCCTAGTACTTTGCTAATTGCTAACTACGATTTTGAAACTTTACAGACACATCTTACAATAAAGCAAATGAATACTCACGTTTTCTAAAAACTCGGGGTTAGCCATGGGACTTGCAAAATATATCATGTTGGTGTGGACCATTACAACTAAAGTCATATTGAGAAACCGCAGTCCATTAATACATCTTAATGCGATGCCATCTGGACTCTTGCTAATACTTCTTAGATCCTTCCAATTTTTAGGTATGGAAAAACAAGCGAGTATTCTCCCCGCTAAAAATTAAGAATAAACATTATAACGTATTTTAATTGCCAAGAATTACAATTACAAAAATTGGAAAACTAAGCAACAAGTGCACATCACAAACACGGATGCTTAGGTCTTAATAAGTCAAACCGATGAATATTTTTTGTCTTCGATTTGCTAAACTTTTAGAAGCTATTTTCTAGATATTAAAAACAAGTTCTGTTCAGAAGGTCTTTCACTCCAGTCATCTTTCATATTCCTCTGGGGAGGGGAGCAAAGGTTGAGATGTCTACATTGTGAGAACAATTCCAACAGCAACGTGTTATAGCTCAAAATGTCGGATTTGGTGACATAAAATCTCGCCTTCTATGAAATAACTCGTTCATTCCCTAGGTTTATGTGGTGCATAAGAACAATATATCCGAGGGCACTGTAATGATATTGTGATATTCACTGCATGGAAATGTCATACTACACACAAAGTAAAAACAATAGAATTATGATCACAGTATGATTTAGTCATGATTAGCTATTGGGTAGTTGGATCTTAAAAGCCACGAAAACACATTGTACTACAGTTTATCGCGTTTTATATTGCGGGTAAACATTTAGATAACAGAAAACTACGAAACTACAAAAACATAGTAAACGTAGCACACACACGCACGTACACACAGGAACGTACGCACACCCGCACACAGTAGAGATAAAAAATAAACAGTTTATTATTAATACGTAATAAATAACTTACCATTACTACTTGTAATTTTAAGGTATTCTTTTTCACTTTTATATCTAGCCACTCCTTCATAAAATGATGCATATATAACAACTACAAACAAGATAAACAGACATATTCTAAAACAAATGTTTATTAGTCTATACGAGCCTAATAGTAAAATTATGAGTATACTTACGCAACCACTAGATCTAAAGAATCTATATCATAGTTTGGTTTTTGGGTTTCACAATGCATATTGGTTATTGTGCTCTTTAGTCCTAAGCTAGAATATTTCTTAGAGTAACATTCGGATAAATCTTCTTGCAAAAGTTCGTAATTATTTTTATAAATTGTAATGTTACTGGCCAGTTCGGGACAAGACTGTGAGACACAAATTCCATGTCGAAGCCTATCGCGTCTGAAATTCTTCGGGGTACTTATAACTTCCTGAAACATAAATTTTTAAAACTAAAATCGCCACTACCACTTTTTAGTGTTCAAATTGTTAGTTTATTTTGTAAATGCAAATTTTTAAGTAAACATTAGAATATTTGGCTACATGGTGTAGTATCTTTCGGAAACTACGGGTTTTAATTCTGAGAATCTTATAAATAGTATTGTTAGAAGAAGCTTCAATTAACGTTCGATGCTTGGTTTTGATAAAAAATATCACTTAGAAAATTGCCATATGACATTGCTTAGGATTAGAAAGTATAACAAAGAGGTATGTCTGTATAATTTGATAACTCTAACTAGACCTTTATAGAATACTTTGTATACTTAGACTTTTACTTTTACTTGTTTTTGAAACATGTAAAATATGACTATATAGGTAGACTATTTACTGTAGTGATGGGGTCTCGACACTACCCGAGTGTCGCGACACTTGAGAGTCGAAACAATATGGCGTGAGAAGTGTCAACTCTTCATGATACTTTAACGACACTTCTTCGCCTTTACATCATGCATGCGCTAGTGTAAATGTAATCCAATTGAAAGGAGAAGCAATCAAGATTCATAGCTACATAAATCATAAGCAAACTATGGATTAAAAAACAATTATATGAGTAAATTCTGTTATGGTTATATATTTATGCATTAAGTACATTAAAAGACATTAAAATATTTATAAAAGCAAAAGTAGTTAGGCAACACCGATTCTAGCCCAAAATCCCATGTTATTTCTTATGGAGGTCCAAAAACGCCGAAAACGTGACAAATGATAGTGCGCCGACTCGCGACTCGAGGTCATCCGCGGTTCATCCAGACACGCGGCAGTAATTTCATATTACCTTTTTAATAATTATCTGTTATATTAATAATAATAATAAAACATTTAATATTTATTAAAATCCCTAAAAATTAATTCCCCTTCTCTTGGTAGATGTCTCATATAAAATTATTAGATTTTAAAATACATTTTCCGCGACTCGGTCCGGCGCGCGTATTAACAAAAGTGTATATATTCTTTCTAAGTGTTAACAACAAATCAAGGTAACCTTTATCATCAGTTTTATAACTTTCTTTTCTAAATACTATTGCATAACTATTATAAATATTATTTCATTCATAGATCCGAAATATCAAATTATAGAATTATATTAGTTGAAGCGTCTGTAATATTACGTTTTCCATAAATACTAGATATAATTAATCAACTTCATTATAAATTAAGTAGAAAGCATTATATTTTTCAAGTCATTCCTTTTTATGAAAAACAGTTCGTAATAGAGTTTACTTTAAGGATACCTTATAACTACGCTTATCGAAAACAAATATAGACAAGCAGGTAACATTTTAAGAATTTTGATCTAATAAGGTACTAAACTGATTAGGAGTCCTTTACAAATTTATCAGGCTGAATGTAATTAGAAAATATATTCTATTGCTTACCAATTAGATTATTATATATGATGTTAACATATAATAAAGACACTAAAGTACTTTTACTATTATATAAAATTCGAAAAAAATGAAATGAATTGTATTGAGCAAACATGAATCGCTAGGAAAACGTTTAAAAAATCCCTTTTTCAACCTTTGCAATGTAAAAGCATGCCTTCAAAGCAATAAATAAATAATCTTTCTTTTAAAATAAATTAAAAAATAAAAAACATGTAAATATATGCTAAAATGTTTCAGATATGATTAATTAAAACATTCAAGTTTCATCACGTCTATAAGACATGTGACCCTATGACGTAAGATCATGATATTAGATATACGTTAGATAGCTTAAATATGAGAGTTTTAGAAGGATAAACTATTTAATAAAGCTATAAACGATAAAAATTATCGAAACAATTCTCAGATAGATTGGCATTTACCTGTAGAATTTGCCTGTCAGAACAAGATATTAGGCGGGTCATTAACTCAGTTGTGTATCTATCATTCAATAATATTATAATTCTAATGCAGAAAATATATAGACTTACCCCTTTGCGTATTTGTGCCAGTACAAACTAAAACGGGAAAACAATAACTTAATCACCAAGAAGGAATATTACACTAATCATCTTTTTTAAAAATTAAAAACCGGTCATTGTCTATACAGTGCAACGTACCGCGATAAACTGAACTTATTTTCAAATCTACCTTACCCTCGACGACAAAAAGGGAAACACCCTGAGGCAATATACATTCTTTTAAAAAGACACGATTTGACCTGTAAATCACTAGAAATTTGAGGTTTTATACCTGCTTCGAACCCCCAAAACAGGTGATTTTTAATGGATCTTTCTGTAAAAATTCTCCCTTTTCAAACTTCTTTAAAGGATTTTACTGTAATCAATATCATCTTAAAACTCTTTCTTGATATTTGCCACTTGATTTACAAAACAACATTTGGAGTGTATAAATTTCACATTTTAAATTATTATTTACATATGTTGATTCCGTTTATAAATGAATCGTTGCTTTGGACACCCCGTTGCATTACTTTTTACATTTATTTATGATATGCTATATACAACACCAGTCACATTGAATGCATTATTACCTGTCCAGATAAAAAATTATTAAAGCATAGCATATAACTAAGTAGGGGATATATTTAACTTTTCATTCTAATCAATTTACAACAAATTTCATAAAAGTATATTACAAGCAGCAAAGGGTAGACCAAAAAAAACTCCAGAGGGCTGACTGAAATATTTGTTAACAGAATAATGATAACAATTAATAAAACATATAGCTACTGACCACGGCCTATTTGATAAGTTAACTAATTCCCAATAGTTTTCTCTCTCTAGTAATTAAGCCTTATCCACAATTAGTTTGTAACAGCTGATACACCATCCATCTTGAGATTTAATAACCTTACATTTAAAAGATTCAACATTTAAAAGTATACAAATGCAGAATCTATTAGTCATTTCATTTAAATCTACAGCATAATAAACAGTTTCCGCATAGCATTTTAATATATGAACTGAACTGATTTATGTATCGTATTATTTAAATTCCACCTTATTACATCCAGTAACTCGGTAATTTTTCCTAGCTTTTAGCTGTTTTCTCGGCGGTACGTGTAAACGGGATATAGAACGAAATTCAACTCTAGATTTCAGTCTCAGTGCAGCAACTGAACGAGTAACACTTATCTCTCTTCACATCCATATTTAACCTTTATAATAAAAACATGTCTTTCGCCAGCGAACTTGTTGAAGAGTTAAGGAGACTTGTCTACGACTCACAGATAGATGATGATAGTAATGCTATCCTCAGAGCCTTAAAACAATGTACCATAACAATAAGAAAACTTAATAAGGCACTAGATTCAGCGTCATCATTGGGAGCGAAGAACCATCTATTAGCCTGCTTGGCTCAAGCGAAATCTTATCGAGAGACAGTCAAAGCCTTAAAAACTGTAGGCGAGGGATATAACCAGCGAAAAGAGACAGCCTGTAGCCGAGTCAAATGGTCAGACATGAAATCAGCATTTAAGGGACGTATGCGAACTGCTGCAATAACTAACATCAGGCATATTGATCCGAAGACTTTCATGGAAGACTGTTTAGTCATTTTTCAGAGACGTATGCTGAATGCGTTGAAGAAGGATGCGGCGTTAAAGGTGAACACGGCTTTAACAGGCATGTTTGAAGTCAAAAAAGGGGATACTATTATGGAAGAAATAAAATATATAAACACTAAAAATGTAGCCATATACCGATATAGTAATTTAGCCCAATGGTTCAAGATCAATATTCAAGATCCTATCCTTAAGGATCTCGAAGAGTTTCAAGTAAGTATAGACATTGTAGAAAGTTAGAAATAAACTAACACACATATATTTCTTTATCTAGCAAAAAGATAGCGGATGGACGCTTAAATCAATCATTAACCTCCAGCTCAATATCAATAAGTATACCCAACAGCTCGGCTCATCCTATTAAATCTGAAGCTCAACATAAATCACATAATACAGCGAGTGTACTTGAGGTCCTCTACAAGCGTCCGAAGAAATTGACGAAGATACAAAACTTGTTTAAAAGTGTTTAAAATGTATATAATTTAGATAATTGTTCTCATATTTATCCTGTATTAATAAAACTCAACAAATGTTTTATTGTCTTTTATTTTATTTTTATGTTTTATTCTGTAAGTTACTACAAGTCTACGAGTAATCAACTTATGCATTGCATTCGATGACCTAGTGATGGGGAGATAGGAGTAGGTACAATCGGTTTATGTTATGCTCCCTCGTAGTCTTAACAGAGTAATTATACTATGCAGGGGTAAGCACTATCTTTTTCCTTGAGGTTATGTTTTAGTTCGAGTTTAAGCTTAAATAACTTTACTATTGACGGCATAGACCCTTTATTTTCATATAGTAGCGACAACGATCGATCTCGCCGCTAGCTCAAAAGCATCAGAACGATGTTGACAACATTGACGATGAAGCTTCTGCAGGTCTCGGAAAACTCCTGCTGCTGCTGCCTCTGGTAATGCTATGAAATAAAAACGTATCAAGATGATGGAGGAACTCAAAAGGATCATCTACCAGAACGTTTACTGTGAGAGGTAAAGAAATAAGAAACATATATAGAATGTATGTCGTTTATTTTATCATCAGTGTTAAAATATCATGTTACATATAATTAGCAGTACAACAAGATCATTTTACATAGTACAAATTAAATATTTACTTATTCTATGATTTTTCTCGTTTTAAGCTCTGTGATGACTGAAATTATTTCGTTGTCGTTTTCGAGATTGCTGCTATGAGCTTTCTTTGTGGCGTACAACAATTGTAGTCGATCCACTAGTTGATCAGACGTACTCTGATGTATCCAATTCGGTTTCATCATCTTGTTTAACTTTTTGGGAAGACTAACCTCAAAGTCTGTAATTCTGTATAAATTTGGTCTGATTACATTTTCGTATTTCCAATGTTTAACGCTTATTAGTCGACCGTTGCGCCTATAGTCTTTCTTATGAGCATTAGTAAGTGAGATTATTTTCATATAGTTGTCGATATCTTCCTCTGTTGGACTAGGAGAGCTTATTCGTTTAAGCGTTAGTAAATTAAACAGGCCGGATGTTCCATTGAAAAGGTTGTTTTTAATTAAAATATCTTTTCCCTGAAACTGTACTCGCGAACAACCAAATCGCCACTCATCGATGTCGTTATATAGAGCGTACCTAGTTTTGTCTACGTTTTTGTTTTTTCCGCTAACTAATAATGCTCTATAATGGTTAGAGAATTCGTGATAATCTTTTAAGCTAGAATCGCATTCTTCTTCTTCATCATCAGCAGATGTAGCGAGAGATGATTGTTCAAGCTCTGGTGAGAGATTGATAGCAACGGTCTCCGATCGCGGTATAACACGATTATCATGAGGTTCTGCTTTATCACAGTGAAAGTAGGCTAATTTCTTACGGATAGCATTACGAGCGTTTATTACTTCATCATCATCATCGAGCCTTATTTCTTTATTTATGTCACAAGGTTCATTGGTATGCATACGTTTCAGATTCATGTCTTTAAATATTTCATTATTTCTAGGTGACGACTTATTATCAACAACTATGGTATTATGAACTGTGTTCAAATGACTTCTATAGTTATCAAGGCGTGTAAAATACTTTAAACAAATAGAACACTGAACTTTATACCCCTGGTGTATCTTCAAATGGCGAGCAAACCCTGAGCGTAAAACACTCATACAACATACGTCACACTTGCGTCGCTGGTTCATATCGACTAATAATTGATCATGAACTCCTATTTATATAACATGTTCTTCAGGTCACTCTTAATTAACCCTAGCACTACGTCTATCATCACCCGGTCAATCTTCCTTTATCATCACTAATTAACCCTGGCTAGCCGTCCTTAAGCATGAATTCACCCTTGGCACGGGTCAATGCTTCGATAAATACCTGAGAAACCCAGGTTATGAGTAATAATAATAATAATAATAATGTTTATGCGTCTGTTTCTCTAATCTACTAACTTTATCAATAGATCTCTTCGGTAGAGCTATGGAGAGCATGACGTCATCAGATGACAGTTACAAGCATTCAGGGATACATAGTTTAGAACCAGTGCATGATTCTCGTACACGAGAATTTGCAGACATTCAGGGTAGACATAATAGCGCCACATACAAATTTCTTTTTATACTCCAAATACCATCAGTATGAGATTCCTGTAATTAAAGATGGCTGCCAACAAATCACAGCGTAGTAGGCGTGATCCAAGATAGGTTAGGTTAGAACACGTGATGTTTCATTTACTAGCACGACTAAGGGTGAAGCGACTAGTATGACTAAGGGTGAAGAGACTAGCATGACTAAGGGTGAAGGGTGACGAGACTAGCATGGCTAAGGGTGAAGGGAGAAGGGTGACTATATATAAAAGGTAGATCGTTATCAGCGAGAGAGTACACGAATAAAGCCGAATCTTTCCGATGGCGAACATCCTAGGTTACAGAGCTGGTAAGTAGTCATCCTATGAGAGAGAAAGAGTTTCCGCTTAGTGAAAGGAGGATCCAATCCCAGAGTTAGCGCTAAATCTATGGAATTCCAAGATGGCTCCTTCAAATGACAAATTCAAAATGACACATGCAAAATTGTCAGATTTAATAGGTTAGGTTAGAACACGTGATGTTTTATTTAAATTATAGCAAAATTGACAGCTTTAAATTTTAGCGCTAACTCTGGGGTTGGATCCTTTTACTAAGCTGAAACTCTTTCTATCTCTCATAGTATGACTACTTACCGGCTCTGTAGCTTAGGCTGTTTGCCGTCGGAAATCTTCGGCTTTATTCGTGTACTCTCTCTCGCTGATGACGATCTACCTTTTATATAGTAACCTCCCTTCGCCCTTAGCCATGCTAGTCTCGTCACCCTTCACCCTTAGTCATGCTAGTCTCTTCACCCTTAGTCATACTAGTCGCTTCACCCTTAGTCGTGCTAGTAAATGAAACATCACGTGTTCTAACCTAACCTATCTTGGATCACGCCTACTACGCTGTGATTTGTTGGCAGCCATCTTTAATTACAGGAATCTCATACTGATGGTATTTGGAGTATAAAAAGAAATTTGTATGTGGCGCTATTATGTCTACCCTGAATGTCTGCAAATTCTCGTGTACGAGAATCATGCACTGGTTCTAAACTATGTATCCCTGAATGCTTGTAACTGTCATCTGATGACGTCATGCTCTCCATAGCTCTACCGAAGAGATCTATTGATAAAGTTAGTAGATTAGAGAAACAGACGCATAAACATTATTATTATTATTATTATTACTCATAACCTGGGTTTCTCAGGTATTTATCGAAGCATTGACCCGTGCCAAGGGTGAATTCATGCTTAAGGACGGCTAGCCAGGGTTAATTAGTGATGATAAAGGAAGATTGACCGGGTGATGATAGACGTAGTGCTAGGGTTAATTAAGAGTGACCTGAAGAACATGTTATATAAATAGGAGTTCATGATCAATTATTAGTCGATATGAACCAGCGACGCAAGTGTGACGTATGTTGTATGAGTGTTTTACGCTCAGGGTTTGCTCGCCATTTGAAGATACACCAGGGGTATAAAGTTCAGTGTTCTATTTGTTTAAAGTATTTTACACGCCTTGATAACTATAGAAGTCATTTGAACACAGTTCATAATACCATAGTTGTTGATAATAAGTCGTCACCTAGAAATAATGAAATATTTAAAGACATGAATCTGAAACGTATGCATACCAATGAACCTTGTGACATAAATAAAGAAATAAGGCTCGATGATGATGATGAAGTAATAAACGCTCGTAATGCTATCCGTAAGAAATTAGCCTACTTTCACTGTGATAAAGCAGAACCTCATGATAATCGTGTTATACCGCGATCGGAGACCGTTGCTATCAATCTCTCACCAGAGCTTGAACAATCATCTCTCGCTACATCTGCTGATGATGAAGAAGAAGAATGCGATTCTAGCTTAAAAGATTATCACGAATTCTCTAACCATTATAGAGCATTATTAGTTAGCGGAAAAAACAAAAACGTAGACAAAACTAGGTACGCTCTATATAACGACATCGATGAGTGGCGATTTGGTTGTTCGCGAGTACAGTTTCAGGGAAAAGATATTTTAATTAAAAACAACCTTTTCAATGGAACATCCGGCCTGTTTAATTTACTAACGCTTAAACGAATAAGCTCTCCTAGTCCAACAGAGGAAGATATCGACAACTATATGAAAATAATCTCACTTACTAATGCTCATAAGAAAGACTATAGGCGCAACGGTCGACTAATAAGCGTTAAACATTGGAAATACGAAAATGTAATCAGACCAAATTTATACAGAATTACAGACTTTGAGGTTAGTCTTCCCAAAAAGTTAAACAAGATGATGAAACCGAATTGGATACATCAGAGTACGCCTGATCAACTAGTGGATCGACTACAATTGTTGTACGCCACAAAGAAAGCTCATAGCAGCAATCTCGAAAACGACAACGAAATAATTTCAGTCATCACAGAGCTTAAAACGAGAAAAATCATAGAATAAGTAAATATTTAATTTGTACTATGTAAAATGATCTTGTTGTACTGCTAATTATATGTAACATGATATTTTAACACTGATGATAAAATAAACGACATACATTCTATATATGTTTCTTATTTCTTTACCTCTCACAGTAAACGTTCTGGTAGATGATCCTTTTGAGTTCCTCCATCATCTTGATACGTTTTTATTTTATAGCATTACCAGAGGCAGCAGCAGCAGGAGTTTTCCGAGACCTGCAGAAGCTTCATCGTCAATGTTGTCAACATCGTTCTGATGCTTTTGAGCTAGCGGCGAGATCGATCGTTGTCGCTACTATATGAAAATAAAGGGTCTATGCCGTCAATAGTAAAGTTATTTAAGCTTAAACTCGAACTAAAACATAACCTCAAGGAAAAAGATAGTGCTTACCCCTGCATAGTATAATTACTCTGTTAAGACTACGAGGGAGCATAACATAAACCGATTGTACCTACTCCTATCTCCCCATCACTAGGTCATCGAATGCAATGCATAAGTTGATTACTCGTAGACTTGTAGTAACTTACAGAATAAAACATAAAAATAAAATAAAAGACAATAAAACATTTGTTGAGTTTTATTAATACAGGATAAATATGAGAACAATTATCTAAATTATATACATTTTAAACACTTTTAAACAAGTTTTGTATCTTCGTCAATTTCTTCGGACGCTTGTAGAGGACCTCAAGTACACTCGCTGTATTATGTGATTTATGTTGAGCTTCAGATTTAATAGGATGAGCCGAGCTGTTGGGTATACTTATTGATATTGAGCTGGAGGTTAATGATTGATTTAAGCGTCCATCCGCTATCTTTTTGCTAGATAAAGAAATATATGTGTGTTAGTTTATTTCTAACTTTCTACAATGTCTATACTTACTTGAAACTCTTCGAGATCCTTAAGGATAGGATCTTGAATATTGATCTTGAACCATTGGGCTAAATTACTATATCGGTATATGGCTACATTTTTAGTGTTTATATATTTTATTTCTTCCATAATAGTATCCCCTTTTTTGACTTCAAACATGCCTGTTAAAGCCGTGTTCACCTTTAACGCCGCATCCTTCTTCAACGCATTCAGCATACGTCTCTGAAAAATGACTAAACAGTCTTCCATGAAAGTCTTCGGATCAATATGCCTGATGTTAGTTATTGCAGCAGTTCGCATACGTCCCTTAAATGCTGATTTCATGTCTGACCATTTGACTCGGCTACAGGCTGTCTCTTTTCGCTGGTTATATCCCTCGCCTACAGTTTTTAAGGCTTTGACTGTCTCTCGATAAGATTTCGCTTGAGCCAAGCAGGCTAATAGATGGTTCTTCGCTCCCAATGATGACGCTGAATCTAGTGCCTTATTAAGTTTTCTTATTGTTATGGTACATTGTTTTAAGGCTCTGAGGATAGCATTACTATCATCATCTATCTGTGAGTCGTAGACAAGTCTCCTTAACTCTTCAACAAGTTCGCTGGCGAAAGACATGTTTTTATTATAAAGGTTAAATATGGATGTGAAGAGAGATAAGTGTTACTCGTTCAGTTGCTGCACTGAGACTGAAATCTAGAGTTGAATTTCGTTCTATATCCCGTTTACACGTACCGCCGAGAAAACAGCTAAAAGCTAGGAAAAATTACCGAGTTACTGGATGTAATAAGGTGGAATTTAAATAATACGATACATAAATCAGTTCAGTTCATATATTAAAATGCTATGCGGAAACTGTTTATTATGCTGTAGATTTAAATGAAATGACTAATAGATTCTGCATTTGTATACTTTTAAATGTTGAATCTTTTAAATGTAAGGTTATTAAATCTCAAGATGGATGGTGTATCAGCTGTTACAAACTAATTGTGGATAAGGCTTAATTACTAGAGAGAGAAAACTATTGGGAATTAGTTAACTTATCAAATAGGCCGTGGTCAGTAGCTATATGTTTTATTAATTGTTATCATTATTCTGTTAACAAATATTTCAGTCAGCCCTCTGGAGTTTTTTTTGGTCTACCCTTTGCTGCTTGTAATATACTTTTATGAAATTTGTTGTAAATTGATTAGAATGAAAAGTTAAATATATCCCCTACTTAGTTATATGCTATGCTTTAATAATTTTTTATCTGGACAGGTAATAATGCATTCAATGTGACTGGTGTTGTATATAGCATATCATAAATAAATGTAAAAAGTAATGCAACGGGGTGTCCAAAGCAACGATTCATTTATAAACGGAATCAACATATGTAAATAATAATTTAAAATGTGAAATTTATACACTCCAAATGTTGTTTTGTAAATCAAGTGGCAAATATCAAGAAAGAGTTTTAAGATGATATTGATTACAGTAAAATCCTTTAAAGAAGTTTGAAAAGGGAGAATTTTTACAGAAAGATCCATTAAAAATCACCTGTTTTGGGGGTTCGAAGCAGGTATAAAACCTCAAATTTCTAGTGATTTACAGGTCAAATCGTGTCTTTTTAAAAGAATGTATATTGCCTCAGGGTGTTTCCCTTTTTGTCGTCGAGGGTAAGGTAGATTTGAAAATAAGTTCAGTTTATCGCGGTACGTTGCACTGTATAGACAATGACCGGTTTTTAATTTTTAAAAAAGATGATTAGTGTAATATTCCTTCTTGGTGATTAAGTTATTGTTTTCCCGTTTTAGTTTGTACTGGCACAAATACGCAAAGGGGTAAGTCTATATATTTTCTGCATTAGAATTATAATATTATTGAATGATAGATACACAACTGAGTTAATGACCCGCCTAATATCTTGTTCTGACAGGCAAATTCTACAGGTAAATGCCAATCTATCTGAGAATTGTTTCGATAATTTTTATCGTTTATAGCTTTATTAAATAGTTTATCCTTCTAAAACTCTCATATTTAAGCTATCTAACGTATATCTAATATCATGATCTTACGTCATAGGGTCACATGTCTTATAGACGTGATGAAACTTGAATGTTTTAATTAATCATATCTGAAACATTTTAGCATATATTTACATGTTTTTTATTTTTTAATTTATTTTAAAAGAAAGATTATTTATTTATTGCTTTGAAGGCATGCTTTTACATTGCAAAGGTTGAAAAAGGGATTTTTTAAACGTTTTCCTAGCGATTCATGTTTGCTCAATACAATTCATTTCATTTTTTTCGAATTTTATATAATAGTAAAAGTACTTTAGTGTCTTTATTATATGTTAACATCATATATAATAATCTAATTGGTAAGCAATAGAATATATTTTCTAATTACATTCAGCCTGATAAATTTGTAAAGGACTCCTAATCAGTTTAGTACCTTATTAGATCAAAATTCTTAAAATGTTACCTGCTTGTCTATATTTGTTTTCGATAAGCGTAGTTATAAGGTATCCTTAAAGTAAACTCTATTACGAACTGTTTTTCATAAAAAGGAATGACTTGAAAAATATAATGCTTTTTACTTAATTTATAATGAAGTTGATTAATTATATCTAGTATTTATGGAAAACGTAATATTACAGACGCTTCAACTAATATAATTCTATAATTTGATATTTCGGATCTATGGATGAAATAATATTTATAATAGTTATGCAATAGTATTTAGAAAAGAAAGTTATAAAACTGATGATAAAGGTTACCTTGATTTGTTGTTAACACTTAGAAAGAATATATACACTTTTGTTAATACGCGCGCCGGACCGAGTCGCGGAAAATGTATTTTAAAATCTAATAATTTTATATGAGACATCTACCAAGAGAAGGGGAATTAATTTTTAGGGATTTTAATAAATATTAAATGTTTTATTATTATTATTAATATAACAGATAATTATTAAAAAGGTAATATGAAATTACTGCCGCGTGTCTGGATGAACCGCGGATGACCTCGAGTCGCGAGTCGGCGCACTATCATTTGTCACGTTTTCGGCGTTTTTGGACCTCCATAAGAAATAACATGGGATTTTGGGCTAGAATCGGTGTTGCCTAACTACTAGCAAATACATATTATGAAACAGAAATTTAAAAGAAAAGAAATAAATTCTATAAATAACTTGTAATTCGTCTGTTCATTAAATTTATTATAAAAACTATTTAAAAATGTAATTTCGCTGACGACGTTGGTCTTTAGTCGAGAACGTGTTTTTGTTAAGATTGAAGATAACTTTTACTTTGGGTTTTCAGAAAAATAAATTGAATTAATTAAAATTAACGATCATTGTATTTATTTACACGTGTTTCGACAGTAGTCTTTCTTCAAAATACATTATAAGGTATAAATATAAGAAGCTGAAATAATAATTAGGTAAATGAGGAACTTATTCAACTTCAATTATTGATTTTAATTTATTTTGCTGAAAACCCAAGATAAAATTATCACCGTAAATATTATACTAATACAAAAGAAAAAAATCCACAATATCTTTATATGTACGTCTTATTCAATGATTGTTGACCAGTTCAACAAATCTGCCTTTAATTTCTTTGTAAGAATGATCAAGCAACTTTGAATTACACTCTAATAAGAGCGATACTGTTCGACACTATAAGAGTCGTGACACTTCAAGTGTCACGACCACGACACGTATCACGACACTCGACACCCAAGTTCCCATCACTACTATTTAGTAATCTGACTGACCTTTAGTGAAACTAAAAGTTTTGTGTTATTTCTTTATATGGAATAGACATAAATCATGGGATTGGCTTGATCTATATAACTAGAGTTTTATTATATATTTAAAAATGCATACCTCTATTACTTTCCACACTCGGGTAGGATTCTCCGGATCCACTGGTGCTAACTGTGCTGTTATAGAACAGTATAGAGCATTTTCTGCTAAATACATGCATCTGTCAAAGTTGTCTAGATGGAAAAGAGGTGGCATCAACGCAGATTGCTCTTCTAAAACAAAAAAAAATGAAGTTATAAATTATATTTATTTCTCACATTATTAACTAAGTAATACGGATTAACCTATCACTGTATAGCAAGGCCGCCCAACCTTTTTAACAGTCTGGCAAGATTGACGATTCAAAAATCACAGGCTGGCCACTGACGGTTCCTATTTTTGTTACTTTTGATAACAATAAGCTTTAACTTAAATTAAGGTATTGTGCAAGAAACGAAAAACAACATTCTGAAATTGTCGTTTAATTAAAATAATAAAATAAATAGCATCTTCTGCCAAATAAAGAAACAAAATAAACAAAAATCTAGATAATTTTTATACTTAATGTGATTTTTGAAATTGTTTCTGTTTTAATAATTTTTCTATGTTAGGCGTCAGATCAGATGTTGACACTAACAACAAATCTTTTCACAAACATATGTTGATCCGAAACTACTTAAAAATTGAAAGGCCAGGTCAGTTATTGCAGGAAAGTCTTCTTTTGGCACCAATTTCCAGAAATTTATAAATTCGTCTGGAGAAGTTTGTGACTTTGAAGATATTTTTTCTGCAAAAAGGATTTTTACTGCAGAATGTGAATAATTCAGTGAGTTCCAATTGAATATTGGCAGGATAACTGATTATTTCAGTCAAACTGATTGTAAAAGGACACATCACAAAAATTTGTAAATTTTCTTTTACCCTCTCAAAGTCCTGGAATCTGCTCTCAAACGACTGTAATAAGCATCTAATTTAATTCTCTAATCTAATTTTAGATTCGTACTTAGTACAATTGATAGTGATCATATTGAGCTTATCTCTCAAATCTTTGAGTGTAGGAAAAAGGTCAATATTTTCGTTGGCTAAATTAACTAAAAACAGATTTAATTTAGCTTTGAATCTACTTATCACAGTAAACATAGTCGGAAGTGAACAATCTTTGCCTTGTAATTTGAGATTTAAAACATTGAGGTAATTAGTGATGTCAACAAGAAATGCAAGATCACTCAACCAGGATTCGAAACACAAAAACGACAGTCAATCGCGTGACCGCGCACAATGTGCATCACTGTTGTTTCTGCGGCGCGCGACATTCTTTCAACTTGGCGGGAAATTTGAAACTTGCTCGCGCGGGCTATTTATAATTCGTTCGCGGGCCACATCGTGGCCCGCGGGCCTGGGTTGGGCAGCCTTGCTGTATAGGATCATTTCAACCCAACTGAACTAGTGAGCAAACTAATTTTATGTCCGGTCCGGCAAATTTGACTAATTTATCGACCTGTTTTTAGAGCGTAAATTGCTAAATATAGTTCTAGGGCTCTAAAAAACTTTTTAGAACCCGTTAGAAAAATAACTGGTCCTAAATAGCGGGGAAAATAGAGCCCTAATGTCCTAGACCGGGCAATTGTACCTGTAGTCAATCTAGGATATTAAGGCGCAGCATATATTATTAACATTAATTAGTTAATTCAAAAAAGGAAAAGAATAAAACATAAATTAATGAGAATTCATAACATTGACGCAACTTCAGGCGCCAGAAAGAAGATTCGAGAGTATAGCAGATCCTGACCAACATAAAATTGGTCAATAAGAAACGAATAATACAACTATTAATTTAAAAAAGATACATATTGTGATGTTCACGTTTATGTGAAGTGGAAAAATTAATATGAGCATGTATATAAGATAAAGAGAAATTTAAAGAATCATTATTGCACAGATGTGGTTATTAAGGATCAATAAATAAAAACATAAAACATATAAACTTCCATACAAAGTCATAATGATATCCTAAGGATACAAAAATTTAGTGTATAATTATAAAATAATAAAACAGAATGTAATAGCATATATTTATTATAGTATTCTGATACAATATTAAAATTAACAAGGATAATAAAAGGAAAGGATATCCTAGCCATAGGTCAACCTGAGAATTAAAAATCATGTATATTAGGTAAAGATATCATGGCATCAATCAAGAAAAAATAATTTAAAGGTATATTGATTTTCTATAGCATATTTAAAATTCTATCTGTACTTCAATAATAATGTATAAATCACTTCTATGGTTATAGACATTGTTGGTAAGGAAACAGAAAAAATTACCAAAGATAGGGAGTATTTTGATAAAAGGAAAACATAACATACAAAATAGTTGAAAAGAGGGGTATCTCGGGGAGATGAAAATAATAAAAGAATTTTTTTCAGTTAGTTGAGAAAATATAAAGAAATTTTTACTAAAAGAAGAAATTTGTATAAATAATAGAAAATAAAATAAATGTGTAAATAGAATATGTAAAATGATAAAGCTCAAGAAGTAAAATTGTTAAATTAATAAACATAAAAAGAAAGTCCAGCGTTTTATTGAATAAAGGAAGAGTTTCAGTGTATTAATTACAGAAAGCAAAATTAAAGCGTATTATGATACAGTAAGTGTAATGGAGGGAAGAAAATAAAATTAAAAAACTGTCTTTGAGCTGGGTTTGTTACTCATCAAGGTGTGGAAGATTCGAATTCTTCATTATATTCCTGTAAAAGAAAATAATTATTAAGGTAACTTAATCATAAGAAAAAGATTTTGAAGATACTTACTGAGGTGTTGGGGAGCTGGCAGTCATCATTCGAGCCATAGATAAGAAGAAAACCATGAAAGCAGTTTTGAGGCAGTCCAGTAGTTCGGTGGTGTGAGTTTTGCAGAATCGACAGCTGTGATCGCGGTTCCTGGCGGAAAGTGCATATTGTGGAAATTGTAGTTTTGTGAAAGTGGAGGTAAGTGTTGAAAAAGGAGAAAAAGATACATATGTCAAAATTTTAAAAAACTATTGGATAGACATATTTATAAGGAAGACTTACCTGAAGGAAAAATTAATATGTAAGTTGACAAGGGTAAAATTTCTTTCCATTTTAAAATCCTAAAATAAAGATTTATAAAATAAAGAACTAATAAAAAATATATGCTATACTTACTTATTCATTCTTGAGAAATATTTTAATTGATAACTGTCATATTTGACATTCCAGATATATGTGTCAATAATTATTAGTAATAACCAAACTTTATTTATTGAGAAATACTAACCACTGTGTGAGTGAGGAAAATTTTCAATTTGTTTTATTTATAAAGTTTAATCTTTCAATAATTGAATCCAATATTGAAAGATTATCATTAGAGTCTCATATTAAGGTAAATAATAAAAAAATTGTATAGGTAACCTTTATTATTGAATACCGAGTATTAATTCGACCCTGAGATATAGGAGGTTTATTGACAATTTGTAAGACACCAAAATACTTCGCAATATATGTAATATATTTTATCAAAAAGTAAATATTATCCTTTATAAAAATTACCCATATTACATGTTGAATGGTAAATCTGCCCTCATTTGACGACTGCATTGAACATAAATAAGATATCTAGTCACTGAATGAGTCAACTTTGCAATATTACCCTACAACCAGTGCCATTCCATTCATCAATACGGTATGTACTGCCTACATGTAAACATATACCTACTACTACTTACTATTTCGCGCCGTAGTGTCTCCTAATGTCCTTGCGCCCTACTGTCCCACGCCCTAACGATGGCATCTTATAATGCTCGGCTCCGACTATTGCGAGATAAATAATCGGTACGGTTGAATTATCAAGTAGGGGGATTTTTTTAAATTTTGACAGTGGCAGTTTCAAATTTTATGTTTTTATTACGGAAGATAAGCCTATGGAGAAAGTCCTATTTAAACAGGAAAAATCTGTAGTGGCAATTATATATTTTGCAATAGTAGATTCCATAAAACAAAAACTAAGCTAAAAAACAAACTTTCAGAATTAATCTCTTATGTTCAGTTGGCATGGAATGAAAAGCCAATCTTTTCACTGTAATTCTATCAAGATGGCATAAAAAATACGTTTTTCAAAGCAACTTGTTACGCACAAAAAAGGTTGCTAATTGGAAAATCGGTATACAACTATTCGGCTGTAAGTGGCTATAAGACGGCTGCCAACTAACTATAGTGCGAGATCATGGTTCTTACGGAATGTGTTCTTCAATAGACGCCAAGAGTGACTATAATAGTACTTGAGTCTCATGCCAACAATACTTGTCTTGTAAAGTGCCAATACACATTTGTGACTGCTGCCAATATAGTAAATTATTCCCAATAAAATGTAACAGTAAGCCTGAACAAATACACATAAATATATTAAGTCATAAATATGTTAGAAAATGATTTATTGCAAAAAAAAGATTATAGTCCAGGCGACAGGAAAATTGGTATATGGGAAAAGTCACAAGACTTGATAACATTTATTGTCATGATTGTTTTACGTGGGGTACCCGTGTTTACATACCCCCACGTTCCCTTCCAGAAGGAAGTGATTGGGATACGCCCAATCAGCGCGCAAGTTGCATAACCGGCACTACAGCAATTGCTACCAGATCAGCTCACTGGTCGGAGCGAGGTTGCCTATCCACCCTCTACTAGCTATCGCAGGCATAGTACCGGAGCGATTGACTTACGTTACGTGCTCACACGCCGGTACCGAAGTACCTCAAGTAGTCCAGCAATAGGACTATTCCCCAGCTAAGCGCTCTTGCAAAGTGGGACCACTGCCCGATCGAATCCAACCTCAATTGTGGCGGGACTTGGTTTTTTAATGGTTTTGCCACCCCGATCTACCAATTTTAGGCTTGGTGGGCCCTCCACAGAGCTTCGTTTAAGTCTACACATTATAGACTACCGGTGTGTACCCGTTTTTGGTAAAGTTGTCTTGATTGTGAGAGGCTATGTATTCGCTTCAACTCTCCTTAAGTGTAATGGCTTTCAGAGCTTCTCCCAATCACTGTACCCGGCTGCAGTCCGGATCATAGGGTGGTCGGGATAGCTCCTAAGCACATTTACCTGGCGGCCTGCAGTTTCCCATGTGCCTACGCTATATCCAGCGGGATAAACCTCACTTCGATTCTCCGCACTTAAGATTCAGTCAAACAGCGGGTTCCTTTGGTGACCATAAATGACCTCGGTCAAGTAGCGGGTTCCGTTGGTGACCATAAATGACCTCGGTCAAGCAGCGGGTTCCGTTGGTGACCATAAATGACCTCGGTCAAGTAGCGGGTTCCATTGGTGACCATAAATGACCTCGATCAAGCAGCGGGTTCCTTGGTGACCATAAATGACCTTATCCCAGGCGAGATTCGAATCCGCCCACACCGGTCTCATCTACCAAGGCTCCACCTGATCGGTATGAGTTAACGTCGAGAATCCTTACGAATTTCTCTACCACACATTTAATCTGACAGCTTCATCCGTTGCCCTTTATAGGGATAGGGTAGAAGACAGCCAGTTTTATGGGTAAACGTCGTGTGGTCTCCCGAACATCCAAAAGACTTGATAACAGCAATCTTTTTGTTTAGTATGTAGGGGGTGAGTGGTAAGTCTACATTTAAGTTTTCTTATTAATTGGAGGCTGCGAAGTGTCCGCCATCTTGGAAAAAGAGGTTAAAGTGTTTTTTCAATTTATCTCGTTAACCGTAGGTCTGAGGAAAAAACAGTAATTCATAAAGTTTTTGTCGGAAATTCGATTCTCTACAACTTCCTCACTACACTTCTTTGCGAGATGTTTGTAATAAAAAAGTTATAAACAAATAACCGTAAAAATTTAGGGGTTGCAAATCTTTGGGGGTGAAATAACTATTGCATTTTTAATCGTACGAGCAAAATTGTTCTTACCTTTCTTGTAGGCAATTTAAAAACAAACAATTTAATGCACTCACTTTTTTGGTTCCGGTTTTTGGTATAGTGGAAGGCAGCGGTCGAATGGAGGTAAGTCGAAAACAAGGCAGTAAGCACGTATAACTTTCTTCCTACTGGTAAGTTATTTATCTCCTTAACCATACGTCTGAGTAGAAAATTTGTTACCACCATGTTTGTCGACAATACGATTCTCTACAACTTCCTCACTACACTTCTTTGAGAAATGTTTGTAATAAAAAAGTTATAATATAGGGGTTGAGAATCTTTGGGGTGAAGTAACTATTTCATTTTTGGTCGTACGAGAAAAATTGTTCTTACCTTTTTGTAGACAATTTAAAAACGAACAATTTTTTTGCTAATAAGCTAATGAAGCTAATAAAAGCACAAGCTTTTATTAGCTTCATTGTCTGGCACAATGTATAATTAATTATTATCAAATAAATATATAAATAAATAAATAAATAAAATGTATTAGTAGATGTACTACTAATACATTCTTGGTCGGTTTCACAAAGCTTGATTAAGTTCTGATTAACTTAATTGTCATTAAATTTGAAATTCAGAAATTTCATTGGCTGAGATTTAACAGATCTTGAAATTTATCCAATTATATTTCTAGATTTAATCACCATTAAGTTACCCAGAATTTAATCAAGCTTTGTGAAACTGGGCATATATGTAATTATTATCGAATCATTGTTTAATTGCGTATAGAATGCATATGTTCAACAAATTCGATATTATATGCCATGGGTAAACCTTCAACTCCTGCCTTCCACTATACCAAAGAACGCGATAAAGAAGTAAGTATATCAAAATTCCCGTCTTTACATTGTGTACAAGAAAGGTAAGAATAATTTTTTCCATGCGACAAAAAATGAAATACTTATTTCATCTCATACGTTCAATACAAATGACCACCCCCCTATATCTTAGCAGTTTATTTTTAATAACTTTGTAACTGCTTACATGACACAAAATAGTGTAGTATGGAAAAACCCACCCCAAAAATGTTCATCCCCTAAATTTTTACGGTTATTTGATTATAACTTTTTTATTACAAACAATTTTCAAAGAAGTGTATTGAGGAAGTTGTAGAGAATCGTATTGTTGACAGAAATGGTGGTAACAAATTTTATACTCAGACGTATGGTTAAGGAGATAAATAACTTACCAGTAAGAAGAACGTTATACGCGCTTACTGCCTCGTTTTCGACTTACCTCCATTCGACCGCTGCCTTCCACTATACCAAAGAACGGAACCAAAAAACTGAGTGCACTAGATTGTTTGTTTTTAGATTGCCTACAAGAAAGGTAAGAACAATTTTGCTCGTACGATTAAAAATGCAATAGTTATTTCACTCCAAAGATTTGCAACCCCTAAATTTTTACGGTTATTTGTTTATAACTTTTTTACTACAAAGTTCTCGCAAAGAAGTGTAGTGACGAAGTTGTAGAGAATCGAATTTCCGACAAAAACGTTATAAATTACTTTTTTCCTCAGACCTACGGTTAACGAGGTAAATTGGAAAAACGCTTTAACCTCTTTTTCCAAGATGGCGGACACTTCGCAGCCTCCGATTAATACGAAAACTTGAATGTAGACTCACCACACACCCCCCTACATGCTAAAAATTGCTGTTATCAAGTCTTGTGACGTTTTTTACCCTATCGCCTGGAGTATTATAGATATAACGAGATAGAGCAAGATCTTCAGTGTTGCAAATACTTTAACACGATGTAGAATTCTTCAGGTGTTGGTAGCACGAGTCGAATGGTATATCCAGGAACAATACCAATGCGATCATTGCTTTGGCCTACAATAAACACGATCACCAAAATGTAGTTCGCAAACTTCAGTATACTACCTAGTTAGAAGTTGCCCTGGCGAACATGTAAAATGAAAGTGTGTTGTGAGGTCACATCAAAGCAACTTAAGCGAAATAAATAGAATCATTTTACAAACCTTGCGAGGGAGCGAAAACGTGGTTCAGTAACATCAAATAAGGAATTTTGGTATAAAATTCCTTAAAAAAACCCAAAACGCCAATGGATTAATACATCATAAACGAAAAGCCGCTAAACGCGTTTCCATCCATCCAATACATCAAACGAAAAACTTAATTTTTAAAAGTGATGTAACAGACAGTTTTTTCTGTCTATTCTTTATTTTAAGAACACCTTGTATATTGTTAAAGTGTTATTGGGTTATTCTTTTGAAGACACCCTGTATACTAAATAAATTCAATTTTCAATGTTTATTTGCAACGCCATCTAGGTTTAGTATTATTGACTGCAAAATTATCGATCTTTTCTTTGTGATAATTTAATTTTCATTGTATTTTTCTCTGTTAATTAAATTTAACATTTTATTGCTAATTATGGATTTTTTTTAAATCACGTTGGTTGTCCGTTCTCATTAAATTAATAATTATAGCCCCTCTATTTCATATAGTAGCGACATCGTGGAGCAAACCAGGCACAAACTTTAATAAAGAAAAAATCACCACATGCATATTGTTTCGTCATTTTAATAAAAATTCGTTTAAAAATTTTAATGTCGTAGTTGTATATTATATTAATATGATCGTTGTTACATAACACGAACGTCCGTTATCAAATTCATGTTAAATTGTGAGAATTTTTGTGCATGATGATTATTAAACCTAAGATTTAGTGTAAAACGAAATGTCAAATCTGGTACATTCAATGTCGCCAACGTGATTTTGCTCCAGCGGCGAGATCAATGGTTGTCGCTACTATTTGAAAATAAAGGGGCTATATTAATAATATATGTATGGCGCCATCTAGGTTTGGCATTTCTTCATAAAATATCCAATAATCCCTATTTGGGCACAAATATCTTCTGGCGTTCTAATTCGTTACCAAGCAATAAAATAGGAGGCGTTTCTTGTAGCGGGAAACAATTTCCCCTGCGACCGTTGGTGTTATACAACAAGGTCAGTTTTGTAAAATTCCCTTGACAATACAAGACGTTATTTTTGTGGTTGATTAAACTTTTTGTGATATTTTAAAATTACCAACTCTAATGTTCGGAATTTATGCAATAACGAAATTAAACATTTCTTTTTGTTGTGAAGTCGCGTTTCATCGCCCAATCTTAAAAATACCACCGTTTCAGAATTTAAAAAGGTAATAAAAATCTTTATTTTAATTAAAAGTTTTTTGTTTTATTGATGCAATCAATCAATCAAATTTTAAAGAATATTCGTTAATTATATTGATTCGGAAATTCGAAAGCTGCATTTGGATGTGAGCTCATGTGCATGTGCATATGTGACCTCATATTGGTCTTGTAAGCAACAATATTTTAAATCCCCACCAGTGAATTCAATGAGTCATTTGAGGTAACCTTTGAAAACCAAATTAAGTTTATAGAAATAACCAGGTAGGTTCTTTATCTTCTATTTTTTGTGAAAGCGTTAATTAGTTTATTTTATCAAAATTTAAGCGTAGATTGTTATAATTATGGGATAGAATTTTTAATGTTGCAATTTAAAGAAATTTTGATATGAGAATAAGTAAGTTTTTATGAGATTCTGTATTTCATTTTTCAAGTAATTTTTTATTTAGTTGTAATATTATTCTAATCCATTTTAAGATATTATTTAAATAACAACTGAAGGCCTTCGAGTTCTGTTTTACTATCTAATGATTTTTCTATAAGAAATAAATAAATAAATGGTATTATTTGTGTTATTTCTTGTTTACTTTTGATTATATGCTATTTTTGTGTAATAACAGAGTGCCTGAATTCGGTCCTTGCATAATTGAGACTGATTCATTTTAAGATCTAGAGTTCCGCATTGTGGGGCATTAACGCTACTCTTTTATTAATGTAAATCAGTTATACTAGCGCCCCTATATCCATAGCTCTATGAATTCGATGAGGCTCCAATCTACCTATGACCTGCCTTAATCTCAAGAGAGAAAGAGCGTTCTCATTTTGTGGTATTTAAACTAAGCTGAGGCATAGATAAATCGTATAACGTAAGTACTTTTGTTTTTGGTAAAATAAATTTTGTTACAACTTGACGCCTGTTCGTGTGGCTAGTGTTTTGTTTGTTACAAATTGACGCCCAAGTGTAGAGCATCTGTTTTTGTAAAATTTGTTGTTACAAATTGACTTTGTTTATCTGTCAGTTAGAACGGCAACTAAGCGACGAAACGATTATACAGGATGCTACGAAATCAATACTAAATCCGTCTAACTAAATAACTCTTTTGATAATAATTATAATAATAATAATAATAATAATAATAATAATAATATATATTTTCCAACAGGTGGGCACCCAATTACAGGAAAAAAATTTAAAAATTACAAAAACACAGTAGAGGTTCGACATAAATACGAAATACAAATATAAGCTACCTACAATTAATGTAAAAACATAAACATGCGTAATACAGTATATAAATAAATAATAACATAATTATTAAAACTAACATTATACACTAATTTTAGTTAGTGTGTATATAACAAACATCTCAAATCAAGGTATATATGTATCAAATTTGGTAATATGAATAACGTTGTAACAAACTTTCTTAATGTCTGAACATAGTATGTTCTTTTATTAGACATTTATCTCAATAATACAACTTACAATATTATTAATCGAATCAAAGTGAATATCACACTTGCTACATATCTGATTAAAATTATTGCACATGCTTGTAATAGGTGATTTTTTTAGTAAGTTGGTTCTCCTTGCATCCAAGTAGAATGACATATTAGTACGTGCATTGAATCTTGGGACATGAAAGTTAATTTTGTTTAAGAGCCAAAGAGAATCAATTCTGTGATTTAAAAGATTATACAAAAACTTTACAGAGATAATAATGCGTCTAATACGCAGAGATATAAACTCAAATCTGTTAAGCAGCTCAATTTGACTAACCCCAATCTCAGGATAGATACCATCGCAAGAAAAAGCTAAAAACTTAAGAAAATATCTTTGAACTCGTTCAATCTCACGAATATGGCATTCATAAAGGGGAGACCAAATTACCGCGCCGTACTCCAGTATAGATCTCACCAAGGCTATGTATAAGGCTCGTAACGTCTGAGCATTTGAAAAGTGTTTACAATTTCGGTAGATAAAGCCATACATTTTAAAAGCTCGACTAACAATGTCATGTATATGTGCAGCGAAATCTAGCTTAGGATCAAAGATGACACCTAAATCTTTAAAGAAATCCGTCCTTTGTATAGCAGTGTCATTGGCGGTGTAGATATAACCATACCCGTTTAGTTTTTTTGTAAAAGACATAGTCTTACATTTAGTGATGTTTAGTGAAAGTCTATTATTGTGACACCAGTTATCTACCGTGTAAAGATTATTTTGTAATTGCATGGCATCATTATAATTGTTAACTTCACGATACAATTTTATGTCATCTGCAAAGAGAAGGCAGTGACAAGATATTTGATCTACTATGTCATTAATAAAAAGTAAGAAAAGTAAAGGTCCAAGATTCGAACCTTGAGGAATTCCCGAAGTAGGAGTAAAATCGCGGGAAATAAAGTTGCAGTATCTGACACAAGAACTCCTGTTAAAAAGATAACTTTCAAAAAATTTAATAAGATTCTCTGATAGGCCATATTGAGATAGTTTATTTAACAAGATGTATTGATCAATTTGATCAAACGCTTTTTGGAAGTCAAGGTAGATGGCATCGACCTGATTGCCTTTATCCATGATCTCTGCAGTGAACTGACTGAAACATGCGAGATTAGTTATAGTAGAACGACTTTCCATAAAGCCATGTTGATGTGGAGAGATAAGTGATCTTAAAGATGAATACAAATATTTATAAATAATAGACTCAAATGCTTTAACAAAGTTACTAAGGATAGAAATTGGTCTGTAGTTTTCAATGAGTGACGGATCGCCCTTCTTAAGAACCGGACATATACATGCATGTTTCCAAATCAACGGAAGATTAGCCGTAGACAAACATAAATTAAATAAGATGTATAGTGGTTTGACAAGAGCAGCAGCGCAATCCCTTAGAATAAAACTTGGTATTTGATCTATACCAGATGTAAAACAGTTTTTTGAGCGATGCAAAGCACATAAAATATCGTCCTCATTGATGAAGTCGATGGCAATAACATCTTGAGCTCGAGGTATGACATTAATTGCAATGTTATTCTGAGATTGGATGTATACACTATGAAAATAATTAGCAAATTGATTAACTATAGAATATCCATCATTATATTCAACATTGTTATGTGTCATTACGCTTGGAATACGTGAAAGCCCTCGCTTATTACTGATAAAAGACCACAACCTTTTTGGATCTGCAGCAAGTGAATTCTCAACTTCAGTAAGATATTCCTTATAACAAGTATTAATTAATCTATTACATTGCAATCTATAATCTTTAAAAATGTTGTAATAGTGTTCATTTTTAAATTGTTTATACTTTTTTTTTTACAAACAGCCTTGGTAGTGTAATGTCTGGCGTGCCGGACTTTCACCCAAGCGGCCCGGGTTCGACTCCCGGCGCTGGCAGATCTGGTTAAGGTTTTCTGCAGTTTCCCTTAGCTGTAACACAAATGTGGGATTTGCGCTGTTCCATCTATAAGTCGGCTGCAGCCGCACATTGGGCCTACATAATAATAATAATCGCCCCCTCCCTCCCGCACAAGCTTATAGCTTCTGGGGCCTTGGTTAAGGTTATGGGTTGTAGTAATTATTATTATTATTATTATTATTTTAAAAGCCAAAGATTTTTGTTTCAGTAGTAATAATATATCATTATTAAACCATGGGGGATAATGAGTTTTCTTTTTAAATTTTATAGAAGCCTTAGGCACTGAAGTATCAAATATATTATAAACAATTTTATAAAAACTATCACAAGCTTCATTAACATCTGTAAGACCATTAAGTTGCGACCAATCAGCATTTAGTAACATATCATACAACACGGGAAAATTAGCTTTTTTAAAATTGTAGTGAGGCTTATCGTTCATTATAAACCGATCACGTTTATTACGAATAACATTGATTTCAATATCAAGGGCCGGATGATAAACATCTTCAACGACCAAGGGTACTAGTGCATGTTGAACAAGACAATTAATATTAGAAAATATTAAATCAAGGAGACGGCCTTGGTTGTTGAGTATATTATTATATTGATGAAAATTATGTAAATATTGGAAATTCTTTAAAATTATATTAAGTTGGTTATCCAGATCAAAATTAAACGACGGGAGATTAAAATCGCCCATCAGTACGATGTTAAGCTCATTGAAAGGTTCTAAAGTAATGGTAAGTTCATCAATGAACTGTACATAAGTTTCAGTTGGTATAGATGGAGGTATATAAATTACAAGTATGATAAAGCAACATTTAGATGAATCAGATATCTTCACTCCAATTACATCAATGGAAGGAAATAAATTTGATAGTCTATCTAAATTAATTCTAATAGAGTAAAAACTATTTTTCAGAGAGATTAACACACCACCGCCACGGTTACAATTTAGTAACTCATATTTTCTATCTTGACGAAAAACACAAAAATCACTGCTAAATATTTCATTACTAGCTATTTCACTATTTAACCATGACTCACATAGACAAAAATGTCATATTCAAAAAAAGTTGAAAAATTGAAATTATTAAGTTTAGACCGCAAACCTCACACATTTTGGAATAAACAGCGGATAGGATATACATAATTGGGTGCCGATTTCAGTTTAAAGAAGAAGAAACAATCTTAGGTACTTCTCGTATGTATTTTATCTTTATGTTTGTTTCACCGTTAGCAATTCTGCTATCGAGCTCCTTTTTGAGATTTTTATACAATTCGATTTGTTTAGGTGTATTATCAAATGAAATATTTATGTTTCTGTATTTAATGTTATTATGCATATACTTGGCATTTCTAATTAGTTCCTTAACTTGGGATTCATCATCTAATTTAATCCGTATTGGACGAGGTTTTGCATTGGTCAGATTAAAGCGACCCAGTCTATGAACAAATTTTGGTTGAATCGAATTACCAGGTTTAAGAGTGGAAATTAAATCCTTTATAAAAGCATCATCCGTATCCTTGCGCTGTTGTAAATCATTTTCGTTTGATTCAGGAACACCAAAAACAATCACGTTAGATTTTCTTGATAAACGCTCTGTTACTTCCTGAACAACTTCTTCAAATTGAATCAAGGAGGAAGACGTCTTTAACGAACTTAATTGGACATCAATATCTTCTTTAAGTTGTTTAATGGCATTCATAAAATCATTTTGGAGAGTATTGAGCAAATCTCTAAAATCTTTTAGTTGTGACAAATCTTTATTGCAGGAGTTGCAAACAATTTTTAACGCTCGGTGTTTAGCACGCGTTAATTTAAAATCATTATCCGATAATCCCAGGCAGGCTGTGTGCAGGGAACCATGGCATCCGTCACAAGTAACAGATGTAGTAGAAGCAGTAATGTTATTATTGCATTGTATACACACCACCATTTCAAAATTGCTTTATAGGCAAGATTGGTTGCATATATAGGTAAACAAAGTAAATAATCAATATCACAACGAAGGTCGAAGCTACAAATATAAACAAGTTAAAAAAAATTCAGAAGCTGAATGTATACAACATAAGTTTTATGATTACAGCACAGTACACCTTCTGAAGCTATAGATGCAAACACAAAGTAGTAAACCACGACAACACATCCACTCGAAATTGGAAAATAACAAGAATAACCTCAAACACTTTCATTCACCATATCCACCATAATATCTATATATTATGAAAGAAAAAGTTATTTTTTCTACAGTGGTACAAAAACCAGTTCTTCTGGCAAGCAAATTAACATTGAAAGTAAGTCACGAGTGCAAAAGAGTTCGAAGAATTTTCCACACGTTAATAGAAATATGTAAAGACGTACATTTTTTATAAAGATTATCATCAATTTTGAATATTCTACACTTTTGTAGGAAGAATGCGTGTAACATACTTCTAGAAAGTGCCTTAGAAAAACTTGTATGATCGAAACACTCGGTGATGTTCATGCTCCAACTTTGATACTCGTTTTACAATAAAGCTCTTTCCGTACTTGTATTACAATATACTATTGAAAACTCGTTAATATTACAACACCCATTTTCTAACTTACTAACTGAATTCATTAATAAAACAAGAGCAATAGATAAAAGGTAATAGTTGAATGGTCAGTCTACTTTTCATCTGAATCCTAACCCTTGTTGGCAGAAATTAATTTAGTAACAACGCTATTTCAAGTATTTTTGCACAATTCATTACTAACGACTGGGCGATTCTCTTTCTCTTGACCTAAATTGTCGCTGTCTGGTATTTTTTTCCAAAAATATTCAAACATATCGATTCTATTAGTTTTGCCTTGTATTCTGAAATTCTTATGATAATACAGAGTGTCCTCATAGGCAAAAAGTCATGCTCTTTATAATGAACAACCTGTACGTTTATTTTGTATGATTGCTCTTCAGATATTGATAATAACAGAACATATTATATGAATCTACAGACTGCCTTTCGCCGTTATTCAATTTTTTTAGGAATATATTGTTAAATTTGGCAGTATGCTGTGGTTACAATAATGGAAATATTGTTAAAAACCTTACATCAATTTTATTCATCATGTTCGCTTTAGGTTTGCTTATGAGGTAATATTTAACATACTTAAATAGGGATAATAAAAAACGCGAAATCACGTCAGGTTTTCAAATCGTTCTGTATAAATATTGAAACTTCTTTGTATGTTTTTAAAGGAAAAAATCATTGTATGTAGTAATTACTGCACACATACTTTGTTTGAAATATATATGTATTTAATTCTATTTATTTTTAAATGTCACCTAATGTTTGTAAAAATAATAAATTCACTAGAAGTATCACACTAGAAAGTATCTCTATATTCTAAGTATATCTATAATATATCTAGAGGAATGCGTAATTAAATATTAATTTAAATTTTATAAACATGGCTTAGGTGATAGCTAAATATTTCGAAGGCTGCAATATAATAGGACAATAGAGAATAGACGAATGTGAACAAGGTGCAAGGTTTATATTTATTTTATTTATTTATTGATATTAGTTTAAGGCTGGAAGCAGCCTTAATGAATCTCATTATAAGCTTATGTACAATATACAAACTGTTTGAAAGATAACAAAAATACAAAAAAAGAAGCTTCTAATCTAGAGTAAAATATAAAGTAATAAGTATCTTTCTAAGACAATGACAGACATGTATTGAGTTTTATGTCAAGTATTAAACGACACTCGCGAAATGGTCTTTCGGATTAGAGTTCCTAAATGAAAACTATAACTGTGTTATTTTAGAGTTAGGACACGGATGTCAAAATCTATCTCTTTTTAGGCCAAAACTAAGCTGTCTGAAACATATACTTTTTTCTCTCTTTTTACTTTAGTGACAACATTCAGCAGCTGTCAGTTATACATTTTAGGTTATGTTGTCATGTTTATTTTTATGCATGTAAAAATTTTTAATGTGCACATCATCATTCATTTACTGTTTGTAGAGAATTTTTAAAACTACTATACTACACATACCTATTTTACCACAGTTTTTAATAGAGTATTAATTGTACCGAATTTCAGATTTATATAATTGTCATACTGACAGTTTAACTTATTAAACTAATTTTCATGATTACCGACCTTCTAATAAATAGTTTCAAAATATGAAATGTCACTAGGAAAATATGACATGCGTGACTTAACTCTAAATAAAACACAGAGCTCAGTTCATATTTAGGAACTCTATTTCGAATCATGTAAAACATAAGAGTTCGCTCGTTTGGATACATGTTCACAATAGGTTCTGAGTAAGTCAAGTCTGAAGTAATCGTGACTCCTAAGTCCACATGCGATGTTACTTTATGAACAGGACGATTTTGAATAGAATATTGGAACTGCAGATTATTCTTTTCAACATGTAACACCCCGCACTTATCGACATTTAGGGGAAGGAGTCAGTTTTCGCACCAATGTTGTATAAAGTTCAGGCCGGCTTGCAGAAAGTTGTAGTTTGTCAAAGGGTTACCATAAATTTTAGTATAGTCTGCGTAGAAAAATCTCTTATTTTATGTACAGATGTAAGTCACTACATTATAAACGGAAGAGGGTCTAAAATTGAACCCTGTGGTACTCCACTGAGGACATTTTTACTTGAAGAGAACAATTTTGAAACGTTGACTTTGAAAAGTCATACAGTCCCTAATCCAACCGTTTAGTTTTCCACAAATACCTAGGATTTCAAACTTGTGTAATATGGTATATTGTAGATAACCTCGTAACTTTCACACTTCCAAGAAATTTGACATTCCGATTATGCCAGTATACGCCACACGCTTAGTCAACGCAACCTCGTTGTACATTGCCTTTGTTGTGAACAGGTGCATTATTTATAGTATTTTAAAAATGGCAATCCAACGACGTTTTCGCGCGCGTCCTGTTATTGGTTAAAAGTTACAAGGCCACCAATAATGAAAACTATCTATTATAAATATTTTTTCTAAAGTGCATTAACTAAAAATTCGAAGAAAAAATAGTATATGGAACGCGTGGCTGATAAAATTTCAACGTCTCGAGTTACTTTTTTCAACTCGCTGACGATCGTTGAAAAAACCACTCTCAACGTTGAAATTTTATTTCAACCACTTGTCCCATAATATACTATTATTCTTCGTAAGTTTCTAGAAAAACTTCTTTCTCTGGTAGCTACTCCCTAAAAAGACAAAAATGGCACCTATGATGATCATAAGTTCATTTGAAACGTTTTTAAATTCTGCATGTGACATCATATTCTTTTTTTGTTTTATTCTACTTTTATCGTGAATTCTCTGAAAACGCAATAAGTAGAATAAAACAAAAAAGTATATAGGTCATTCTTTCTGAACTCAACCACCGACTAGGGCCAAAAATTGGCACAACTTATAAAGGCCAGCGGTGGCTCATTTTAAAGCTTGAAACCTCTACTTTCGAATATCACATGTCTCCTATATGAAAACATTTATATTTGACCCCTAAAAGAGGGTAAGCACGTATACAGTTCCAAAAAAATCTTAAAGTTGAAAAAATTAGAAAAAGAAATATTTTTTTAACGGGATCACATTCTTCGTCAAAGAATACATAAATTTTGTCCACTGCGTTTTTTCCTAGAGTGCTTCATTTTCGAGCAAAATTGAGAACAACATTTTGCCATTTTTGAAAGTTTATCATTTTTTTCATCGAAAATGGTGTCAGATAGAAAAAAATCAATATTTATACTCATGAATACTTATTTTTACTCAATGAATACGAAAAAATTACATGCATGAATTACAGACCGAATTAAAGGGATTTTGAAAATTACGGTTATATGTGTTGCCTATCTATGAGCTTCGATAATCTAATGAAAACCTTCTAAAATGATGAAGATTTCCAAAATCGCTTTAAATCGGTCTGTAATTTTTTTTTCGTATTTATCGAGTAAAAATAAGCATTTTTTACTGTTCTCATCTTTTTTCTATCTGACGCTATTTTCGATGAAAAAAATGATAAACTTTCAAAAACGGCAAATTGTTGTTATCCATTTTGCTCGAAATTGAAGCACTCTAGGAAATAAACGCAGTAGACAAAATTTATGTATTCTTTGAGGAAGAATGCGATGCCGCATCCAATTTTTTCAATTTTTTTTTTGGAACTATATACGTGCTTACCCTCTTTTAGGGGTCAAATATAAATTTTCTCATATAGGAGACACGTGACATTGGAAAGTAGAGGTTTCAAGCTTTAAAATGAGCCCCTGCTGGCCTTTCTAAGTTGCCCCAAGTTTTGGATCTAACCGGTGGTTGAGTTCAGAAAGAATGACCCATATACATATGATATTCGTACCGAAAATTGAAGAGAAGCTAGGATTGAAAGGCGTTTCAAATGTGACGCCATTTGGATTTTTTATGGGGTGGCTGCCAAAAAAATGGGGTTAAGACGTTAAGTAAATTCAATAAATTTTGTACAGTATCATATCCCCTTCATCCGACAAAATTATAGATCTATCTACAGACTTACTACTCTGAATACTTAATTCCAAACCCTACAGAAACTTACTCTACTCACAACAATACTGTGTGCGCAAAAAATGGTCAAGTTGGCTTTGATTTGTACGGTACTGCAAACTCTCTCATTTAATTTTCCTTGTACTTCAGACAAATATAAATGCAATTTTATGGGTTGCGATTGCTACACCAGGTTTTTTATTGAACATGCTGTATTTTATTTTAGTTTAAAATGATACTGTATAGGCAAGCATGACAATTTGGACACTAGCATGCATAAAACAGCCCACAAGTGTAAAACTTATATTGCACTATAATTATTATCTTCCACATATAAAGATGTTTGATAGATATATTGATAGATATTGAAACTTTTATTTATATACAGATATAAAATATAAAAAGTTAATTAATAATCTAGTAGACAGAGCAATAAAATTATCATCAAGAAATTCCATAAGGAAAATTTAAAAAAATTATATTACAAAAAAATAGTGATCGTTTAACATTCATAAATTCAAACATAACAAAAAGATTTAAAAAAATAAAACTTAAATCTTCTAACCAAACCATAACATTACAACCAATTTTTTTATGTAATGAATTTAATAATAATCGAAAGCTATCTACTACATTTCATTCCAAGACTATCTCAAACAATAGCAAACCAATAAAAAAAAATTAAAATTAGTATTGTATACAGGATTCATAATACATTAGGAAAAATAATTTTCAGTAAGCTAAAAGACAAAACAAATATAGAAAATGAACCAAATATAGTTTATCAAATTAATTGTAATAATTGTAATGAAAATTATATAGGACAAACAAACCAAAATTAAAAAATAATATACCACCATAAAAATTTAATTAAAATAAAAATGTTAACGCCTCATAAACCAACTTTCACAATTTTAATTTTAGTTCGCCAAAAATATTACAAAAAGAAAAAAAATTACAAAAATGATTAATATTTGAAATGATAGAAATAAAAAAGTCTACAGCTATCAATTACAAAACAGAAATTGAGAATTTAATAGTACCTATATTAAAGAACGAGTTTCATAAGGCAAGATTTATTGCACGAGTCCAAAGGACGAGTGCAATAATGACTTATTTAGGGATTTTGTAGTAGTTGACAACGTTGATGTGACATTTGAAAATTCATTGATTGACACAGAAAATTGAGTGAAGTTTTTGTCAATTTTCTGTCTTTTTCAATTTTTTTTTCAATGCTACCAAATTTGAAAAAGTTGGGCTATTAAAGCACTCAAATGAGCTATTAACACATTGTTTTGGGTGCTTTAACAGCTTTATTATAGACGCAAAATAGAAAATAGTATATTAAAGAACGAGTTTCATAAGGCAAGATTTATTACACGAGTCCAGATTCCAGATAAAGGACGAGTGCAATAATGACTTATGAAACGAGTTTTTTATGCTATTTTTTCTATTTTGCGTTTTTTATTCCCGTTTTAAATAAACTACCCGCAGTTTTAAAATTTAGGGATTTTTGCGGTAGTTGACAACAGTTATGTGATATTTGAAAATTCATTGATTGACACAGAAGATTGAGTGAAGTTTTTGTCAATTTTCTGTTTTTTTTCAATTATTTTTTCAATGCTACCAACTTGAAAAAGTTGGGCTATTAAAGCACTCAAGTGAGCTATTAACGCACTGTTTTGGGTGCTTTAACAGCTTTATTAAAAACGCAAAATAGAAAAACACTAGTTATAATAATTTATTTTAAAACATAGTAATTTTAGTTATTTAAAATATTAAATAACAATTAAATACTTAAAATATAGATATTTTTATTTTTTACTATTTTTAAATACAAAATAGCAATTAAATTTAAACTATTTTAAGTTGTTTCCTATTTTATTCCTCATTTCACTATAAAGAAATAAATTACCATAAAAAAATTAAATTTAGTTAAAAGAAACATTTTTAGTTTAAATAAAAATTATACTTAATAATAAATATGTAAATCTAAAAGGATATGCCCATTACTTCTTATCTAATATCGGAAAAAGAAGAACAATAAATTGTTTTAACAAAATACATATTGAATTGAATTATTTCCGCATTTAAATATAATATTATTAAAATCAATTAAGATGGTATAACAAAATAGTAGTGGTGTACTTAATTCCACCACTTAATAATTTATATTATTTTAATTTCACTCTAAAGCATTTCAAAATGTAAGTAAGAATTCTCTCACATGCCTAATTTTTCTAATTCATTATAAATATTATATTATATTACAGCTTTAAAATTATAATTTAGTTAATTTCACTGAAGAAGGATATAAAATTAAAAATCCTAAATGACCATTTGAAAACTCGTATATTATTATTTCTCAAAAACCTAAATACGATTCATTATAAAATTTTTCCAAATAATTGTCATTAAAAACAACATATTTTTGTTTATCTTTCCACTGCCTGAGATAAAGCTGATTAGGGTTGAAAATAATAAAAAATAATTAAAAAATTAAAGAAAAAGTGAGTTGATACCATGATTATAACCCTTTCTTGTATATCTCTAATTATTTGATATTATATAATTATATATTTATTTTGTTATATTTACTACATTTATTAGGTGGCTCAAGCTGTATCGAAGAGTACCAAGCAAAATATCGCCATTTTAAATTAATACGACTGTCACTTTATGTCAGTTTATAATAATGAATGATGGAAATTTTATAATTGTTAAGTATTATAAAACACAATAGACAGTGTTTTGTAATTAGTATGTTATTAATAGGTAAATAATGGAAATCCTCATTACTTTTACATTTCACATTAACCTTGAATTTAAAAAAATTGCTTAAAGATCAATTACTTTAACAACTACTGCCAACTTTGCAAATACATCGTGTTACAATCCGATAGCCTCCCATGACTAAAATAATTGTTAAACACAAGATTTTTTGAAACTAAAATCTTGTACACAGCTAACTCTGAATCATAACAAAAGTAAATAGACTATACAATTTAACAGTTTACAATTTCTTACTAATTGTAGCAAGAGTAGATACCTATAATAAAAAAAACCATAAACGTCTGCCATGAAGATTAGAATTGTTATTTTATTATTTTGTTAGTAAGGCTTAAATAATACTCTCATAAGACATCTTAGATAAAACAATTTTTTCTAGTCTAGCATTTGAAAATAAGAGTTTTCAGTTGTCCTTAAAAAATTGAAAATTGGCCTTTTTCAAGGAACAAGCGGGATTGTCACTTTTCCGTTTGTCTCGAGTAGCAACGCGCGGAAATGTTTAAAGAAATGCTTTCAGATAGATATAAAATTACAAATTAGTTCGATTCGCGAGGCGCAGCAGCTTTCTCTTTCGATCGACAATCTATCACTTGCTTTTATAGTACATAGCTATTTTCTTGAGCGGAACAGTGGTATACACCGCAGGGATTTAGATGTATTTAGATTAATGCAATAAAAATTTAGTTACATGTTAAAATTCTTGATTTTGAGCAAATTAAAAAACCTTTAATTGTTATATACGTAGACTAGACCATTATACTTCAATATTTGACATTTTTACAACAAAATAATAAATTAAAGATTAAATTTTGGAGGTGGTGACGCTTTCATTAGAACTATTAATGTAAACACTATAAAGAATTATACATACATACATTAATAAACATTACAAAATTATAAAATTTCATAAAACAGAAGTTCGTTAAAAAAAAGTTTAACTGTAAATCAAAAATAAAAGATTTTTTCTGATTTTAAAAATATAATTTGAAAACATTGGTTAATTGATTGATATTTTGAAGGGGATCGAACGTTTTTACGAGACCGTGGGTGGCTCTCTTTTTTGTGGTATTAATTTACAATCGCTTAATATTTTTTGCTTTGAAACGTTTAAGTAAAGAATAAATAAGTAACAAAGAGAACAAAAATAAGAATTATTAAAAATGTAATAGATTTAAATATGATTGTAATAGAGTAATAACAGATGCTTTGCTAATGTAATAGACCTGTTACAATGGTAATAGACATAACATCCCTGATAATAATAACGTAGAATGTGAGCGCATGGATTTCGTTCCTGGTCCAGGTTTCACACTTTACAAGCGTTTTTCTCGGTAACGATAAGTATTTTAAACAACCGTTTTGACAAATTAATTTCTTTTATTCTTGACTATTAAAATATTAAATAACCCAAATAGACCCCAATGACTTAAGAGGGCCTTCATATTAGTTTAATTAGTTTTTGTGGTGTGTGCGGACGTGTGATTACATGTGCAGAGGAAATATACGTTTTGATTTTGGTCGTTTTTTGCGGTCGGTGCTAAACGGGCAGTGATCCTTTGAAGTGAACTTGTGAATCCCCATTTCCTTTTAGTTTCCAATAATGGCCGATAACGAAAGGAAAAAAAGGAAAGGTGTAGCGGAAAAATCGAGAGAGAAAAAACGTAAATTATTAGAGAGCAGCGCTGCCAAATATCCGAAAATCAGCGATATTTTTTCTTCTCGTCCTACTGCATCTACTTCTAAAGACGAGGGACCTGAATTGGACATTGATCCTGAATCTACCAGGGAAACTGACAAGGCAGCTGTTTCAGATGATCATGATCCGGAGAATACCACTGAATGTGAAACATTCAGTGGTATTCTCCGATATTCTCCGATACTCTCTATGAAACATTGTTGGGTGTTCGGGAGACCACACGACGTTCACCCATAAAACTGGCTGTCTTCTAACCTATCCTTGTTTCCTTGGAAACTGGGTAATGGATGAAGCTGTCAGGTCAAGTGTGTGGTAGAGAAATTCGTGAGAATTCTCGACGGTTACTCATACCGATCAGGGGGAGCCCTGGTATATGATACCGGTGTGGGCGGATTCGAATCTCGCCTTGGATAAGGTCATTTATGGTCACCAATGAAACCCGCTGTTTGACCGAGGTCATTTATGGTCATCAAAGGAACCCGCTGTTTGACTGAATCCTATGTGAGGAGAATCGAAGTGAGGTTTATCCCGGGCAGATGGGAAACTGCATGCCGACAGGTAAATGTGCTTAGGAGCTATCCCGACCACCCTATGATCCGGACTGCAACCGGGTACAGCGGTTGGGAGAAGCTCTGAAAGTCATTACACTTAAGGAGAGTTGAAGCGAATACATAGCCTCTCACAATCAAGATAACTTCACCTTAACGGGTACACACTGGGAGTCTATAACGTGTAGACTTAAACGAAGCTCTGTCGAGGGCCCACCAAGCCTATAATTTGGTAGATCGGGGTGGCAAAACCATTTAAAAACCAAGTCCTGCCACAACTGAGGTTGGATACGATCGGGCAGTGGCCCCAACCCCTGTCTCGGGGAGGAGCTTATGAAGGTATGAAAGAGGACTGGAGGGGTCTCTCTATTCAACTGAGTTAAGTTGGGGGAATAGTCCTATTGCTGGACGAGGTACTGTTGTGAACGACTCACAACTCATATAATTTTGCATAGATACGAAATGGTACTAGGCAACGCGTATCAATAAACTAGAAGAGTCAAATAAATAATTCTTAGATATAAACCTGTGTTTTATTCCGTCTAAAAGAATTAATAATAAGTGTAACATTAACACCGCCCAAGTGTTAACCGCGTTACAAATGGTGACCCGACGTTCCTGAAGAAGAATTTGGCAGTATTGGTCTTTACCTGCTGCACTGAATTCTCCAGGTGAACCACATCTAGTTGCTCCTGCGTTATCTGTCATCAGCTGCTGCTCGACTCCTGTCATCGTAAGATCCTGCTACCTGCCTTGCGTGACTTGTCGTGGCTGGCTGAGGGTGACCGTTGGAACCGGAACTAGTGCTCCTTTCTGATCCGATAAGTTCAAATCATTTTATTTACTTTAATATTTAATATTTCAAATGGCGACTGTCAAAGTTCCATTTCCAGTTTTTACGAGTAACGATGTCGACCTATATTTTATTTTGGTAGAACGATACTTTGCTCGTATGCTGATCAACGATGAATTAGCTAAATATAACTTATTAACTCTAAACTTACCTTTTGACGTTTTAGGAGCTCATCGAGACCTAACTATAAATCCGCCGAGACAAAGACCATATACTACATTGAAACGGGCAGTAATAAAATCGATTCTGGGACCACGAGAATCTCGCATTAATAATCTTTTGGAGACTCTTCAATTCTCTGGTAGTGTCAAAGAACTACTCTTTGACATCCAAAAATTGGATCTGGGATTAACTGAGGAATTAACCAAAGACTTTTTAATAGCTAAACTACCAACAGAAATTAAAATTCAGTAATTCAATTTCAATGACTTACCGTTAATATCCTTTGTAGAGAAATTAGATTTAATTTATTCTTTGCAGAAAACACCACAACCTTTAACTACTCATGCATTAGAAGATAAGCTAAACAGTTTGACGACCAATCTTACAACCATTTCTAATGAGCTTTCTACCATGAACAAGCGGCAATCACCTGTAACTACCACATTCTCTCCGAAACCCCAAATTCCTCAGCATTTCAATAAACGCCGTTCCATGCCTTCGGGAAATGCCAATTCCACATTTCCCAGGGTTAATTCAATCCCTCCAACTTCTTCTTTACCAAGCACTTATCCTTTGATATTTTTACAGGACCTAACCTACAAAATTAATTTTGTGGTTGACAGTGGTGCAGATTTTTCCATTGTACCAACCCACATTGCAGTTTCCTGTAACAAAAAAATCACGCGTGCCAACCTTTCATTTATGGCCGTGAACGACACGTCAATTCCTGTGACAGGTATTATAACTTTGAGGTTACATTTCCCAATTCCTGGCCTGCCGCCATGCTCCTGGAAATTTTATGTTGCTGACATATCTACAGCCATTCTAGGCCTGGATTTTTTACAGCAGCACAACCTAACTATTGACTCCTTTTCTCGACGAGTCATTTGCACGGCAGATGTCAAGCTCGCCCGAAACCGCAGCCAAGGTTGTCAATTTCCAACCCCCCCAGTTAAGACTGACTGCTCTTCTCAACGGGTCATTTGCACAGCAGATGTCCAGCCCGCTCGAACTCGCAGTCAAGGTTCCTCAACCCAACAAGTTAAGACTGGCACTAAACGAAAAATATTTTCCGCACAGGCTAATGTTTTGAATCCTCCTTCCGAGTCAATCATTACTCCTGCGATTGCTTCCCCTCTTCTTCCCTTACCTTCAAACATTAACGTACACTCTTCAGGTACTGTTAACAACATGTCTAGCAATCTTGATGTTTATAGCAAGATGCTAAACACACACTTCCCAGAACTTTTACGTAAGTTCGACTACCATCAGCCAGTAAAACATACTGTAGTCCATCACATTGACACGACCGGACCTCCAGTTAAAGCACGCTGTCGCAAACTGAACCCTAATCATCTTTCTTTTCTAGAAGATCATCTTAATGAGCTCTTGGACGCTGACGTAGTACAGCGGTCATCGTCTAGCTACGCCACGCCAATTCACATCGTCGGAAAGCGAGCAGTAGGCGCAGCAGAGGCACTACACCAAGTGTTTTCCCGATTAAAAGACAATGGCCTAATTATAAACCTACCAAAGTGTCTCTTTGGAGTCAATGAGCTCGATTTTTTAGGACATCACGTTAATACACGCGGTATCAAATCAATGGCTTCCAAAGTCCAAGCTATAATTGATTACCCATTGCCTTCAAGTCAGAAAGCACTCCGCAATTTTATTGGATTAATTTCGTATTACCATAAATTTGTACCAAACTGTGCGAAAATTCTGGCACCGTTAAACTCTATTGTTATTCCTGGTAAAGCTTCGCTAAAGCCTGTCCAGTTAAATCATGAACAATTAGAAGCCTTTAGGCACGCGAAGAATGCTTTGATTACCGCTACTTTATTGGTACATCCGCGAATTAATAACCCTATCAGTATAGCTGCAGACAGTTCGTCTTCCACTATAGCTGGAATATTGCAACAGTTTGAAGATGGCATGTGGAAACCACTAGCTTTCTGTTCCCGGAAGTTAACCACCACAGAGCAAAAGTACAGTATTTTTTCTCGAGAACTTCTCGCAATATACTTCGCTTTGAAGAAATTTCGTTACTACGTTGAGTGTCGAGATTTCAAAATCTTTACGGATCACAAACCTTTGTGTACAGCGATCAAAAATAATGGAGACCAATATTTACCACGTGAGTTTCGACAACTCGAGTTTATTTCTCAATTCACAACTGACCTCCAATATATCAAAGGTCAAGAGAATATTCCGGCAGACGCTCTGACAAGAGTTAATCTTATTAACGTCCCTGGATCTGATCTTAATTACGACGAAGTCGCTCAATCTCAAGAACAAGATCCCGAGTTAAACCAGCTCCGATCTCGTAGTAACTTTCAATTCATTTCCATTCAAACTGCCAACAAATCAAACCTCTGGGTGGATGTTAGTACAGGACAACCACGACCCTATATCCCACTCAAATTCAGGTATCCCTTATTCCAACAATTACACAACATCGCTCATCCTGGCATCCGTGCTACTAAAAGATTGATTACTCAGCGATATCTGTGGCCATCTATGCACCACGATATTCAGAAGTGGGTCATATCTTGTGCTGAATGTCAGAAACATAAAGTTCGACGTCATACGAAAACCCCTCTACAACCTATTGTAGAACCAGATGAACGTTTTACTAAGGTCCATCTCGACCTAGTACACCTTCCTTCTTCGGGAGGCTATAAATTCCTACTTACCATTATTGACCGCTACAGTCGGTGGCCGGAAGCCATTCCTCTGAAGGATTCTTCCGTAGAGTCAGTAATCACTGCATTTGTCGACACGTGGATATCCCGCTTTGGAATTCCCAAGTATCTCACCACGGACAATGCAAGAATATTCCTTTCTTATGCATGGATCAACTTCATGGCCATGTTAGGAATTAAACACGTCAAATGCACGGCCTTCCATCCGATTAGTCAAGGCGTTATCGAACGTTTTAATCGGACACTCAAGCAATCCATTCAAACCACAGGAACTTCCTCCTGGTTAACGAATCTCCCTTGGATTCTATTGAGCTTACGTGCAACCCTGAAATCACAAGTTAATGTTTCTCCTGCAGAAATCCTGTATGCTACACCTTTACGACTACCTGGTGATTTCTTCGAAGAAGAACAACTGGCTAACGACATGAACCTGCCTAATTTCATAGCCAATCTCAAACGTCGTATGAGGAAGCAGAAGTATTTTTTTACAAAAACGTATTCCAGTCAGTCCTTCGACCCCAGCGACTTGACCAACTGCACACACGTATACGTTCGTAATGACACGCACACTCTGGGCATGAAAGACAGTTATTTAGGTCCCTATAAAGTGTTAGAACGGACAGTTAAATACGCCACTTTAGAAAATCACACTGGCCCTATCTCTTTAGATAGGCTAAATCCTGCATATTTTTTAGATTAGTTACTTTATAATGTTAAGGCAACAATAAACTGATTTCAAATGCTACGCGAGGGCATCTTTTGAAAACCTTTTACCTGTTGACTTTAAAAATTTGAACACTTTTCTGTTTTTTTCTTTCTGTTTACAGGTTCCAAGAGTTGCCGTCGCAAGTTCCGTAGTGTTAGTTGGCTTAAGTTTTTTATTGTAACTACCTATACTGCCTAGTAGAGTTTTTGTAGCTGGAGAATTTTACAACTATGTTCAAGTTCCCTTAAAATACTCCATTTTTTCTCTAAAATACCATTCCGTATTTTTTCTTTTTCATGTGTGTAATACCCACGTTTCAGATCGGGCGGGGTAATGTTGTGAACGACTCACAACTCATATAATTTTGCATAGATACGAAATGGTACTAGGCAACGCGTATCAATAAACTAGAAGAGTCAAATAAATAATTCTTAGATATAAACCTGTGTTTTATTCCGTCTAAAAGAATTAATAATAAGTGTAACATTAACATCGCCCAAGTGTTAACCCGTTACAGTACTTACCCCCGTATGAAAGAGGACGGGAAGGTGCCGGCGGGTGAGCACGTGTTAATCGCTCCGGTACTAGCCTGGATAGCTAGTAGAGGGTGGATAGGCAACCTCGCTCCGACCAGTGAGCAGACTGGGAGCAATTGCTTCGCAATTGCGCGCTGATTGGGCGTATCCCAATCACTTCCTCTTGGAAGGAACGTGGGGGTATGTTGATACGGGTACCCCACGTAAAACAAATTATAATAATCTGAATGTGAAACAATAGGTGCTTTTATACAAGAATATACTGCAACAACTTAAATACCTGAAGAAAATTTTGAGGAAAAAATTGCCCCTGATGATCAACCTACGGATGAAACTCTACTTGCGAAAGCGGAAGATTATTCAAATTATTTTAAACAACCGGGGTCAGATGATTTAACTTCTTTTTTCAAATTTCATCCACGACAAAGCTCCAAAGATCCTATACTTCAAAATGCATTTCAGCGGGAAGGAGATGTGAATCGTCGATGGTTATCATACGACGAAGAAAGCAAGGCCTTATTTTGTAGCGTTTGTTTAGAATTTACTAAATCTTCAGATTACAGTGTTTTTATCAGGGGCTGTTCTGATAGAAATCATTTTCATCAAAGAATTCAGGATCACGAAAAGTCTAAGTCACACGTGTCATGTGCCCAGGCAAATTTATTGTATTTGAAGAAAGTAAATATCGAACACTTAGTTGCTGGCAGTCAATTGTCCCTGAGATTTGAGCAAGTGAAAAAAAGGAGAGAAGTAATGGAGCGAATTATTGACATCGTGAAATTCATTGGGAGAAGATGTTTAAGTTACCGAGGAAAAACTGAAGCAGCTTACACCTTAGAAAATGAAAACGTCGATCATGGGAATTTTTTAGAACTGATTCTTTTGCTTTCAAAGTATGATATGCGTCTGCAACAGCATGTTCAAGAATCAATAGAAAAAAGTAAAACGCAGCATTTACGTGATGTTGAAAAACAAAAAACATCAAAGAGGGGAAATCTAGTGACTTTAATTCCCAAAACATCCGTTAATTACATTGTAGTGACAATTGGGGAATTAATTAAAGCTAAAATTGCGGAAGACGTAACTTTAAGCGGTATGTTTACGGTTCAAATTGATACCAATCAAGATGTTAGCTCAAAGGACCAGTGTTCGATTGTGATTCGATATGTTACTGATAAAGTGTATGAAAGAGTAATTACTGTCAAACAGAGTAAATCCGGGACTGGAGAAAATCTTTGTAAGCTGTTGATTCACGTTATGAAAGAGTGCAATATTGATTTATCCAAGTGCATCGGTAATGCAACAGATGGGGCAGCGAATATACAAGGCGAGTATCAAGGTCTGAATGCTTGGTTAAATAAGGAATCTCCTAGTCAATTTCATGTGTGGTGCTATGCACATGTTTTAAATTTAGTAATTTCCGATTCAACGAGTGTCACAGTTCCGGCCGCCTCTCTTTTCTCACTGATAAATGACGTTGCTATGTTTGTGCGTGATTCGTATCAGCGGTCAGATATCTGAGATGATATAATTAGCAAAAGACCCCATCACAAAAGACTTGGTACTATTGGTGCCACCATTGGTGTTTAGTACTTTTTCAAATAAGGATGAAGCTTTATACGTGGAAGTGATTTTAACTTTACAAACTATTTTAGACTCAACAAATTTAACTCCTATCGTTATTAGAATATCAAACTGTTTTAACTGCACACATTTATTTGCGGATTTTCGAAGAAACTACTCCTTTGTCAAATTACCTTCAAACCTCAGGGCTGGATATTTAGAAAGCTCATAGCTTGGTCTGTTACCCGAGATAAATTACGGGAGCACAGCCGTGACTTTCAATCCATTCAAAGGCAAACTGATGAGTTTGTCCAGCTGATGAACGTGAAACTAGAAAACAGTAATCTAGATTTATGTGTGGAAGAAGAGCTACCTCGCAAAGCAGGTCGAAAGAAGAAAATTATGCCTGACGAGGAAGCCAGGGACGAAGTGATAACGGATCCTCTCAGAGCTTATGAATGCAATGTTCATAATTTAATTTTAGATGCTGCCGTAGAGAGTAGAGTAGAGACCAGACGATTCTCAAAAAATGAACTTTTTTACTGCGAGCTATCTTTTCTCAGCCCAAAGAATTTCAATGAGATAAAAACAAATTCCGAGAGACTTGAGGCACCAGTCATGGATGAACTGAGCAAGGTACTAGTGAAATTCGACAGTAACGCAACGGCTGAGAATCTTCGCTCTGAATTGGCAAATTTTGTTTCAAACTGGGACAGTTTAAAGTTAACAACAACAGATTTTTACGAAGTAAAGAAAAATGCTGAAATAGATGAAGCAAATGCCGAATTTAATGAGTTAGACGGAACTTTCACCGTCGAGTCCTGTGCATCTTGAAATTGTCCTCTTAGTTACAGTAAAGCTAGAGTCAAAACCCAAACATTAAAAAAAAAGTTCTACCCCGCGCAAAATTGTTCTATACCCTCCTCGTAGTATGTGATAAAAAGTTGCACGACCCAGAGCGTCGGGTTTTTGGGGGGGGGGGGGTGAAAAGGGTATGCTTGAACTGTTTTTCCCAAATATCTCGAAAACTATCAGGTCTAGCGCAAACTTCACTATGTACAAAATTAACCTACATTAAATTCCGAACAAAAATGGTTTTACGCATTCTTGTGCTGATAGCAATGGTTACCAAGATATGGAAGGCGCAAAAATATCACTAGGGAACGCAGATACAAAAGCAACTGAACATTAAACTTGGCTGAGAACTTGGCATGAGCGGCCTTGGGAGTGCAGATGGTCTGGCCGGCCCCTCCTCTTTATTACCACTTTTACCTTACCGCCTTCCATTCCCCATCTTCTCGAACGAAGCCTTAATTACTTCTGAGTCTTTACCCCCCCTACCCCCAAAACCCGACGCTGTGGATCGTGCAACTTTTTATCACTTACTACGAGGAGAGTATAGAACAATTTGACGCGGGTTAGAAATTTTTTTGGTTTGGGTTTGGTCAATTGTTGAGCTAGTTTTACTCTCGAATTGCGCGTTGCAACTCGCTTCAAGAACATCGCGCGTTTGAATGTGTACGCAACTTATGCAATGCTATGCAGTCACTAACACGCGTATCAATCGCGCATTAGCTAACGCTTCATGTGTGCAGAGTCCAACTGTGATGAAACAATACTTTATTTTGTGTTTGTGTATCATTTTTATATGAATACGAAATAATTGCGGCACGAATCATCTAAGTTCCCATTATTTCTTATGGAGAAATTCGCTTTGATATACGAGTGCTTTGGATTACGAGCACATTTCCATAAAGAATTATGTTCACAAACCTGCTGATTTTCAAGTGCTTTCGAGAAATTCCAAGCAAAAAATAATGATATTTTTACCGCCTCCATATCTCCGCAACCGTTGCCTTCAGCACAAAAATGCGTAGAACCATTTTTGTTCGGAGTTTAATATAGATTAATTTTTTAAATAATGAAGTTTGCGCTAGACCTCATAGTTTTCGAGATATTTGCGAAAAACTATTGAAACATACAATTTTACCATTTTCACCCCCCTCACCTCCAAACCCGATGCTCTGGATTGTGCAACTTTTTATCAATTACTACGAGGAGGGTATAGAATAATCTGGAACGGGGTAGAACTTTTTTTTTGGATGTTTGGGTTTGGTCAATTTTTGAGCTAGTTTTACTGTACTATCTTTGCTGTTACGATGTCTTGCTGAAATACAACTTATTTACCAGCACCTACAAGTTGATAACTCTTGCGTACAAATATTTGCTCACCCTTTCCGTCTCACAAGTATCATGCGAACGGCGTTTTTCGATCCTGAAACTTATAAAAACTAGAATAAGAAGCCAACTTTCTCAAGAACATTTAGAACCATTCATGTTGATGGCTTCTGAGAGAGACATTTTAAGAAGTTTGGAAGCCAGTAACATCACGGATGAAGTAGCGGGGAGGAGCGAGTTGCTGAAAAAAATTATCATATGTTACGTACTAAATCCCTGCAGAAAATGTATACATCCAACGAAATCAAACTTAGAAAAATCGTAAGTAGTTTTTATTTTTAACGAAATTTCATATTGTGCAGTTTTTCATACTTAACTTTGTGAATTATTTTGTTGTGTGTGTTTTTGCGCAATTTTTAAGTCCGGACTTTTTAGTTTCTACGGCGTTTTTCAAAAGTGTTGATCATTTTACGAAACTTTTGACGGATTCTTTCGGTTACCTACAGTCAATGAAACGTTTTGTTTTTCAAAATTAAATTTGAAAGGATTCGATTTAAAAGTGCTTAAAATTGCGTCTTAAGGAGACCAAATTAACAAAATTTTGCGGGGAGGTCCCTCTTCGGGAGGGGTGTCCTCCCCAGACCCCCCAATGGACCGGTACCAACTCTACTTCCCCGGTAAATTTTTGAGTGCCAATCCGACCCTGTTTACGATATATGACTTTAGAAATTAATGTTATTTACGCTTGGAAAGTCTTCTCTATAACAATATAACAAGGGACTATAACAATATGCTTACATAATAGTGACCTGAATGTAGTATCAGGTATCAGCTTGAAATTAAAAAAAATGCTGATTACTATAACACTTTTTTTATGTTCAATTTATATCAGAAATGCCTCGCAACTGGTAAGGCCCTTGCCCTATCATATAAAATGGATAATTTACATTGCGATGATATGTAATTGAATTAATTAAGGAAAATAAATTATGTAAAAAATAATTTAATAATCACAAATGAATGATGTTTTGATATTAAAATGTTAATTTATTAAAATATGGTAATATTAACGTTGTATACTTATTATAGTAAGGACAAACGCATTAATCTTTACTGTAATAAATAGTTTGTACTTTGCATACTTTATGTATACTACGATATAGTATTAATTATTGGGTAGCAATCCAATAAATTTTAAAAAATTGCCACTCTATTAATTCTGCCTGTCGGTAACACTTTTAATTAAAAAACAGTTTAAGATATCTTGTTCGCTATATATCACTTAACCGTATCACACAATGTCGGGTTGCTTGTATATACATGAAGGGCAGAATAGATACTTTTGGTTTCTTATTTATATTTAATATGGATTAATTATTGGATACTATATGGATACTTAATTTATTGGATTGCCCCCCCTTCCCCGCCATAAGTCTATGCAAGTGTTGAAAGTGCTGATCTAAATGATTTGATCTTCGCCCAGAACAAAATCTTTCTATATTTTTGATGTTTTATTTTTTTGATATCTTATATAAGCCAGTATAATACCTAACTACAAATGAAATTAATTAATTACATTTGAATACATATGAGCTACACATTTTACAAAATGAAATCTCGGAATGTCACTTAAACTATACCGAGTTACGTATTTAATAGTTCTGTACGATAACGTACTGCGGGGTTTCAAATTCGAACTTTTTCGTCTAAAATTTGAAATTTCACATACGTATGCGTTTGAAATTGTTTTATCACTTTAATAAATGCAAATATATTAGGGAGGATAGAATAAAAATTAGAATTAAATCTAGAGTGGAAATGATTTTGTGGTTTTTTCTATGCTGCCGCTGCACTATGCCCATAATTCCTTGGCCTCCCTAAATCTAAAAACAACTTTTTGGAATATCAATAATATAACATACCGTCAATCTGTGGATTGGAGTATATTGAGGGAAATACACAATGATACTACAGATTAAAATAAAACATAAACATGAAAAATGATAGTTATAATAAAAATAATAAAATCGTTACTTAGGTAACCAATAAGTGAAAGAGAGATATCTGACTATACTCCCTGATGAGTTTAAGTGACAACAATGAAAATAGTTTAAATTCAAGTTAGATTCAACTATATAGCTCCAAGATTTAAATTATAATTATAATTATAAGATACGATTGTGCAATTTCTTACTATTTGCGTTTGTAATAAATTAATCCAATTATTTATCTGTCTGGAATTAGTTAATTAACATGAAATAAATAAAGATTATTAAAAGTCTCACAGTTTTATTAAAATACAACCTGACAATATTGTTTCGACAGCTATTCTGTCATTATCAAAGGTAATATAATTATAATTATAAGCAAACACGTCGCTAAGGTAGATACAAAATAGGTAACTAGATAAAATAATAATAATAATCAGAATTAAATATCTAATACTTCCAGTAACGGAGAATTACTGAGCTCAAGTTGTTCATTCATTAAAGGTACCCTGAGTTTGTGTTTGTATATCTCAAAGGCTTCTAAAATGTCTACTTTGCGTTTGTTATTACAAAAATGTAGGAATTTAATATTATTTTGAGGAGTCTAAAATCTGATTTTGTTAGTGAAATTTGTTATTTTAACACAAACAGACATAACAATACCAAATGAATCTTGTCACCATAATACACATAAAATAGCAGCCTACAGATCATTAGTACACAGAGCTTTAACTATTCCACTAACAAAGAGATATCAACCATTAAACAACTAGCACATGCAAATCATTATAATCCTAACATGATTGACACCTTAATTAAACAAAAAGATTATAGGTTAGCTATCAAAAGAATATATCCCATTGACAATCAAACAGAAGACACAAATTACATATCTATACCATATTTTGGCAAAATATCAGAAAAAATTGCACATATACTAAGAAAAACCAACAATTATAAAATAACATTTAAAACCAACACTAACACTTTTTCATTTTTATTTAATGCTAAAGACAGAACACATGATATCATGAAATCGGGCATTTACCGTTTAAATTGTTCTTTTTGTAGTTCGGTATATATTGGACAAACACTTCGAAATTTTGACATAAGTTATAAAGAACACGTACGTCATTACAAAAATAAACATCCTGAAAAATCGAATTACGCCAAACACCTTTTAGAACAAAATCACACAATGACTCCTCAAAATAATATTAAATTCCTACATTTTTGTAATAACAAACGCAAAGTAGACATTTTAGAAGCCTTTGAGATATACAAACACAAACTCAGGGTACCTTTAATAAATGAACAACTTGAGCTCAGTTATTCTCCGTTACTGGAAGTATTAGATATTTAATTATGATTATTATTATTATTTTATCTAGTTACCTATTTTGTATCTACCTTAGTGACGTGTTTGTTTATAAATATTACCTTTGATAATGACAGCATAGCTGTCGAAACAATATTGTCAGGTTGTATTTTAATAAAACTGTGAAACTTTTAATAATCTTTATTTATTTCATGATTATGGAGTTCCACAAAATAAGGCTGGAAACAATAAACAAAAAAAAAAGTTAATTAACACTTTAAGTATTATGCTCTCGTGTTTAAGCGCTCGATTGTAAAGTATACGTTATTATTACTGTTATTTTTTGTATGAGTTATTATTTGGAATATTTATGTTTAAATTAACTGACTTCTAAGTCAAGCTTTTCGCCGCACCTCGCCGAAAGTTGATTCTGTCAAAACTTTCAGTTTTCCAACATGTTATGCCAAATTTCAAAACTGAACCCTTGCATTGTTTTGCTTATCAGAACGCTCGAGTAAAATTTGCATCATCGTTTCCTGTCTTACGATAACCCAACTATTATATTTCGTGTGAAATGCCTATTTAGCACAGTTACATTTTATTAAATTACATTTTATAATTTAAGCTGGTGCAGCTTGCTGTTCCTGTCTTAAGTTTATCAAAGTTCAAAAAGGCATATTTCCTGTGAAGCGCAGCGTCAGCATTACCTCACATTTTATGAAAGCATTCCTGAATTAATAAAGATTAAACAATTTAATTAGATATACCTGGTATCCTAATATTTTGATACGATAATTAAATGATTATCGGCGTGTTGTTACAATAACCAGCAATAAATAGATGTTAATCCTTTCGTCAGCGTCCAATTCAAGGGTAGGATTAAAAGGAACCAGGTATTTAGGGTCCAATTCATGGCTGCCCAAGGATTTAAATATGTAAGTACTTTTTTGTATTTTTTATCACTTCAATTGCTGTTGCAATTGCAGAGCTACTTCTTTTTTGTTTCAGCGCAAAAATAGAAATAGGTGGCGATTTATTAAAGCATGTACTAGGAACCTAGAGAATGACATGTCCAAAGAAAGTTGTTGTGCTTTGCAAATTTTAGTCCTCAAAAACTGTAGCAACAACAGTGATTCTTCCAACAATAAATATAACAAGGATTCCAGTATCAATGGCATTAATTGTTATTATTTTTATATTATTATTATAATTATTTGTATGTTTAACTTGTATACAGATATTATAATCATGCAATAAATAAAGATTAATAAAAAGTTTCACAGTATTAGTCTTTATTTATTAATTTTTATTTATTTCATGATTATGGAGTTACACAAACTAAAGTGGATATTCCACGCGATGTTTTGTCACGTGGGAAGATGGTCAGTTTCCCCAGCAGGGAAGCAACCGAGGAAGATATTTAACAAATTTGGTATTCTACATGAGTTATTTTAGCCGCATTTTCTCTCCCATTTTCGTCCAGCTCTTATTATTATTTTTATATTTTCAACAGTTTCTATTTTTATAATCACTACTCTTGACTTTCCATAAGCACAGAAAACCTTTATACATTTCAATAACTGCAGTTATAAAATTTTTTTAATTATTAACTAGAATAAAAAGATCTGCAAATGTATTTAAAAACCAATAACCTCTTTATAAACTAATATAAACTGTAAAGTAACCAACAGTTCGTTAGGTATCTTTACTGGCTTCAAATGCGCATGCGCATAAACATAAGACTTGCGGGGAAGATGCTCCTTGCTATTCCACATGAACGTTCCGGGAAGTCGAGCGGTAAGTCGCGCGGTATTATCGACCGATTTGCATGGGGATCCCCATCCTTGCCTGATACTGGGGAAAACCATCAGTTTTTTACTATTCCACACAGTATCAGTAAAAGTGATTATTCCACACTATGTTTTGCCGCGCATCTTCCCCATTTAGGACAAAACGGCGGAGAAACTGTCGTGTGGAATAGCAAAAAACTGATGGTTTTCCACAGTATCAGGCAACGATGGGGATCCCCATGCTAATCGGTCGTGACCGATAATACCGCGCGGTTTGCCGCTGAACTTCCCAAAACTTTCATGTGGAATAGCAACGAACATTTTCCCAGCAAAGTTTTATGTTTATGCGCATGCGCATTTGAAGCCAGTAAAGATACCTAACGAATTGTTGGTTACTTTACAGTTTATATTAGTTTATAAAGAGGTTATTAGTTTTTAAATACATTTACAGATTGTTTTTAATCGAGTGAATAAATAAACGAATAATAATTAAGATCTCTGATTCACGTTATAATTCAAAAAGATTTATAACTGAAGTTATTGAAATGTATAAAGGTTTTCTGTGCTTATGGATAGTCAAGAGTAGTAATTATAAAAATAGAAACAGTTACTACTACTCACTAAAGCGGATACTCCTACTAAACAAAATATTATAAAAATAATAATAAGAGCTGGGTGAAAATGGAAGAGAAAACGCGGCTAAAACAATTAATGTGGAATAGCAAATTTATTAAATATCTTCCCCGGCTGCTTCCCTTCTGGGGAAACTGAGCCTCTTCCCACGTGGCAAAACATCGTGTGGAATACCCACTTTTAAGACCTTCAGTTTAGGCTATAAAACAAGAAGGACAGTAAAACATTATTAATACTAAAACAAAACGTAAGTTTAGTACAACTTCAAATTAAATTCAACGGCCGTTTTTAGATAATCGATATAATTATATTTCTTTTATTAAATCAGAAATTAATAATAGTTTGGAATCGAATACGAATTCAATGTTAAAACGTAATTCTAAATTTATTAGATTTCACGACAAACTCGCTACACAGAAGCACAAAGCATTGTCATCATAAATAAAGGAACTTAAACATCCAATTTTAGATTGACAAGAAGTATAGCTGGAAGCAAAATTATCTATGTTACGAAACATGCATGGATTTTTGGTAACGTTGGCACACATAACCTTGTTTTATAAATGATCGAGGTGTGTCTTTAGCATTGGAAAAATACATTGGAATCGCCATAAAATATGTATGTATACCAGATTATAGAAACTAACTCAACGACGTGTTTTATTAACTGAAAGTGCTATTAACGTGTGTGAGATTTTACAATGGGGCGAGGAGAGGGGGTAATATTAGGATCAAGAACTCCTCACTAGACTCTAGAACAGTGATGGCGAACCTTTTTGAGAAGTGGGTCAAATTTTGTTCACTATTTTTCTTAGTACTAGCCCGTGGGTCACTAAGTCAGTGGCTTCACTTGGAAGGGGAGGGGGGTAAAAAAGATACTAATAATTTTTAAACACCGAACATTTATTAACAGGAAAAACCTGACACACTGAGAAAAATGGCCAGGTTAAAGTAACCAAAAAATAAGTTGCAGCAACCTGAAGATGTGTATAAAAAATGACAACAATAGTTGTACGTAACACGAACTATATGATTTTAGTTAAATGTTTTTGGTTAAATTGACGCAATAAGGTTAATTCAACCACATTCTCATACGCTAGAAGCAGCCGGTAAATAGTTGAATTTACCATACCAGTTGTGTCATTTCAACCTCACTCTAAGGTTTGACATAATTCGTGCTAGGTTGTTTCAGCCTTACATATGGTAAACGAAACTTGTTACAAAGTAAATACTATTTCGAAGGGTAAAAGTTCCAATCATACCATTTGGTTAAAGTGAACCTATTTATAAAGTAGCTTGAATCAATAAGTTAAACTATTTAGCCTGACTTGTAATCTAAAATATCTAACTGTATGTGTAAATTAAACCCAATTGAGGTAAAATTCTTGTTAAGCTGACATTACCCATATTAGTGGCTGATTTTACTAGAACTCGGGTAAAATCTACTTAAGACCGGTTAACTATAAATAGATAGTTCACTTAACAAATCGCTTGGTTACTCTGGCCTGGATTTTTAGTTAACGCTGCTAAAATCAGGTTAGAACAACAAAAAATCGGTCTATTATAATATGGTTATGATATTTTGTTAATATTCTTCTCAGTGCAGTTGACTTTTTTTAGTTCTCACTTTTAAAATCCTAAAAAGTTTAAGTTTCTTTTTTGTTTAACAACTTTTACTTTTGCAAGTCGACGTCAAAAAAATTGATATCGATGGGGATGTACCATGAATTACCGCACTAGTAGCGCATCTGTACTGAGTATTTGAATGAACAAGGAATAAAGAAAAGCACATATACATTATGAAATATTCGTTATTAATAAACATAGAGTCAGATATGTTTATGTTGTAAATAAAGTTGATAAAAGTATATTTAATGTCAAATCTGCTGTAGCTTATTTTCAGATAGTTTCTTAATATTAGGTTCATATTCCGTATTCATTTTAGTTTAACGTATTTCGCAGTCAATTCATTTTCAAGTCTATTTCTGTTGGTAGATTTTACAAAATTCATTGAGGAAAACAATTTTTCACACGAATATGTGGATCCAAATATCGCGAAAAGAGCATTAGCAAGTTTCTTCATTGATGAAGTATATAAAAATTAACACATGGGTCATTTAAAAAGCCTTCGTGGGTCAGTGTCTGACCCGCGGGTCATAGGTTCGCCACCACTGCTCTAGAACCTTACAGTCAGCATCAAGGAAATGTAAATGTATAGGCGGGAATTAGAAACTTAGTTCTTTGAGCGAAATCTGACTACCGCTTGATATTTATCAAAACGATGAAGTTGGTGAAAAACCAAAAGCATTTGATTCCAAAATAGATGGATAGAGCCACAATAACCGATTGAATAGCCAGCGAGATTACCTCTCGTAGTACAACGATTTCTTTCTGTGGAGTCATCGAATACTTTAGAACACATCTATGCCATGACTCTTAATAGAAAAAATAGAGCTCAATTATGCTATTAGATGCAGTTAAAACTGAGGAACTAAAATTAGAACTTCGGAGTTCCATCCCTGCCGTAACGAATGGAAGCGGGAGACAGTTTTGTACTTAATCGCACTACATTTTGTAGCACTTCTCAAAATCTCAGTTTCAAGAGAGTTAAAGAGATTAAATTTCCGTTGCGTCAATTGCTATACCATGAAATGATGTTATAATAACAATATTTACCTTAGAATCAACAAGTAACTCAGAATTGAAATGGTGCAATGGTATTGCTATTATCATATGAGGTAAAATAGAACAAAACTAAATAAAATGAATTCAGAGCTATATAATTCGCACCGTTATCTTGAATAATAAAATGTGGTTAGCTGAAGATTATTAAATTATACACAAAATACCAAGCTACAACAACTACCCTCTATTTGCCAACATTAGTAAAAATATAATAATAAAGTACAAACCTGTAACACTTCCGTGGACGTTCATGAAAGATACCAAACATGATGTACCAATGATTATCAGCAGATCGTGGACCAACATCGCGAACTTAACATCAAATGTGTTGTGTACAATACCACTATTTTTTTCAGCCCTTACTAATCAAGCTAATTTTATTCAAAACATTATTAAATTATAGCAATTGAAATATATAATTAACGATAATTATAGCCCGGATTTCCCATACATCTCAACTCTTCAGTCTTTGAAGAAAGTAGTATGGTAAATGTTTCCGATAAACTAATAAAGTTATACATTAAAACAGATACCGTACATGCACGTTTTACAAAGTTGGAGAAGGATCGAAGAATTATTATTTGTGGATCATTTATTTACATTATATCAGTGTACAGTGTACACGCATACAATTAACATTTACGTTTTGATTTATGTATACACTAACGGCCTTGTTCTTGAAGTCAGCACCAGAGTTTTGTTACTATTCTTCTATTTGCTAACTTTTTAAATATCAAATTAGATTTTTAGAATTAGAGATTTTTAGATTATTTCGTCACAATAGATTAAGGCAGAGATGTGCCCAATGCAGTGCGTTAGAGAATATAAAAATATATGTTTATGTTGCACATGCACTCTAGAAAATATTGTAAAGTACAGGCTCTTTCAAGGGCAACAACATTTAATTAATTATTAGATTTGCAATATTTTTAATGCATTTATTCAGATCAGAGTTTCTAAAATTTTCTTCGAATTGACGTAGTCTTAACTGTAACCATTAAAGATACTAAACATTGAAAGCTGGAATGGTTTGTTTTTACATTGAATGGTACGCAAATACCATTCAAGCGTAATAGCAATTATATTCGAAAAAAATAAGACAGTTGAACTTGAGAAATGCAAATTCATTATTGATGATTGCAAAAACAAGAAATAACCCTTTTAATGCAACATAACAATTTATTAACATGCAATTTAGTAATTTCCGTGCGTGTCTTTAGTAAATTATAACTCATCTTTTTTTATTCATCCATTTAGAGATAATGCAATAAATAGGCACTGGAGGTTTGTGAAGAAAGTATGGAAAAACAATAGAAACAGTCGTTAAAATAAAAAACTATATAATAAGATTGCTGAGCCAAAAAATGAATAAACGCATTTTCATCGAAATTATGTCATTTGTCAAAATAAAAACATGTATAGGGTGGCCAAATTTTCTTGTAACGATAAGGAAGTTGGTTACTACAAGAGATATAGCAAAATGGATTGCACATTCTCAATATCTTTTTGAGACAAACTCAATGCTCAAAACCAAAATTCTTCATTGTCTTTTGTTTTCTAGTTATAACCAAGAATTGGAGTTTTCGATACTTGGCGATATCTTGGTTATTTGCGAAGTTAGAGAAAAGTTACTGATATGTTCTTAGACATTTTTGTGAGCAGAAGAGATGAGTGTTAACAGAATTTGGATAGGTTTATTGGTTTGGGAATTATGCTATATCGATTTGTTTTTTAAATAGAAATCATAGTGGGCTGTGATCTGTTTAACTAGAACCTTTTTTACCTTTTTAATCATATATATCATATGGGACCAAATCTTTTATTTTTATAACAATTTTTTAATAATTCATTAAAAGTAGTATTTTGCGTCTTATGCGTAGAAGATTAGGAACTCCGAATATCTTAAACAGTAATATAATTAAATATTTACTAATACTTTAATGTTAGAGGAACCTGAAAAGTAATGGAAACGAAAACAAGGCCAGATTCGTTTTTATAATCTATGATTACCCACGATGATAATTACGCCACAAAACTGCGATGTGCAGTCCACCACTGTTTGAGTAGTACTGGAAACTGAATACATATTTGTTGTAAGAGTTAAGCAAACATGGGGCGTCAAACCAAGTCTAACCTTCATTTTAACCTCAAGAGTAAATGATAAGGTAACATATAAGGTAATTATTGTAACTTGAAAACTGATCGGTTAAATATGCAATCAGTATATATATTTCAAATTAGAAAATATTGAGAACTTTAATTATTAAAAAACATGCAGGGCGTTTTATTTAAAAAATGATACACTGTTTCTATTATCCTAATGTACCAATATACGAATTTACATAAACGTTTCGTGTGTTTAAATTTATTTTTTTAGCGAATCTATTACCTTAATAACAAAAAAACTAATAATTAGTTATCATATGCTTGAATCATACTGTATACTTATTAGAATAGAATCTTTTATCTTAGTAATAAAAAACCTAATAATTAGTTAACAATGCTTGAATCACCCTGTATACTTGTTAGGATATAACAGAACGAAAATATTTATGCTGCTTGGCAAAGAAACTTTATATTCTCCTGTATAAAAGCAAAGATGGACACTTCTTTGGGACCAGAAAAGGGTAATTATATGATATCCTGCCCCCCTATAGAACATTGTTATTTTAAAAGATACACTTACCAAAGGTGTTCTATTAAATTTAATATACTGAAATATCGAGTGCTAAGAGGTTTTCGTTAGAAAAACGTCAGAAAAACAGGTAAAAATTATGAAATATAGTGAAAAAATACTGAAATAATCGAGCGTTAAGAGGTTTTCGTTTGAAAAACGTCACAAAAACAGGGAAAAATTATTAAATCTTCTTGACATGTGATACAAACAACACCATTGTACACCATTTTCACAAATACAGCCAACTATTTTACTAACTGTAACCTAACATCATAACATTCTAACCTCAAATTAGCGACTTTAGCGTTGTTTTTCTTATTAATTACGGACGGGCACCACGACTTTTATTCAGATTATTGTTCTCTGAGTTATTCTCTACAACCTAGTATCATTGGTTTAGCTGGGTTAATGTCACGATATCATATAATTAATAAAAGTTTGTTAGGTAAGTTGTAAACTGTTATAATCAAATTTCCTGAGAAAAATTCATACATTATATAAAATCTCATAAAGAAAACAAAATTGACCTACCTGTCATATAAAACATGAATTTCAGGTTAGGTAATTTTCAAAAGTTGATGTTGATTAACTAACATCAAAAGAAGGAACTGGTTGTTTAGATACAATTCCCTTAATAGCCATAAAAATTGAATTTTTAGATAAAAAGGTGGAACCTTGGCTTTTTATGTAAAAATTAAAAGTAGAATTCACAGTTAAAGGTAAAAATCATATAAAATTATCTACTAATATCTGAATGACAATATCAGTACAATAACGACATTTAGTCTAGAAATCAGTATTAGAATTCATTTTAGAACATTTTCTGGCACCGGATATGACGTCATCGGATTTTTTAAATGGAACTATTAGATTTTAGGTAGGAGTGTCGGTCGCAAGTGTTGTTCTGAATAAAGAGGTATAAAGGTACCATAGGTCTAAAATGCATAATAACTTACCTAAAACCAATTGACGGGTTCTGTGGTTCTGTCTCGCTTAACAGTCTACAATCGATCTTTTAGACAATGTTTTGGTTACAGTAATGGAATTAAAAAATCGTTGTATATCTCAAACTCTAGTTTACGAAATCAGTATTAGAACCCATTTTAGAATATTTGCTGGTACCGGATATGACGTCATCAATTTTCTTAAATACAACTATTAGGTTTTAAGTATAAGAATCGATAACAAGTGTAATTATGAATAAAAAAGTATAAAGGTGCCATAGGTTTAAAATGCATAATAACAAAACTAGAATCAATTATCTGATTCTGTGCTATTTAACAGTCTACCTCAACCATTCAACAAGCAATGGAATTAAATGACTTTGTATATTTTAACGTTTAGTTTACGAAATTAGTAGTATTAGAATCCATTTGAGAACATTTGTTGGTACCAGATATGACGTCATAGGGATTTTTTTAAATAGAACCAATAAGTTTTAAGTATGAAGATCGCTAGCAAGTGTGGTTTTAAATACAAAAGTACACAGGTACCATAAATCTAAAATTTATAGTAACGGAGCTAGAACCAATTAACGGGCTCTGTCTCGTTTAACAGCATATACTCGATTAATCGGTTAAATAGTAATGGAACTAAAAGGATATAATTTGTATATAACGACATTTAGTCTAGAAATCAGTATTAGAACTCATTTTAGAACATTCTCTGGTACCGGATATGACGTCATCGGGTTTTTGAAATGGAACTATTAGATAACGGACCTAAAACCAATTGACGGGTTTTGTGGTTCTGTCCCGCTTAACAGTCTACAATCGCTCTTTCGGACAAGGTTTTGGCTATAGCAATGGAATTAAAAAATCGTTGTTTATATCGACCTCTAGTTTACGAAATCCGTATTTGAACCCGTATTTTAGACTAGGTATTTGCTGGTACCGGATATGATCATCAATTTTTTTTTCAAATAGAACTATTAGGTTTTAAGTATAAGAATCAATAACAAGTGTGATTCTAAATAAAAAAATATGAAGGTACCAAAGGTTTAAAATGCATAATAACAAAACTAAAAACAATTCTGTCCCGTTTAACAATCTACTTCAATCATTCAACAAGCAATGGAATTAAAGGACTTTTTATATTTCGATCTTAGTTTACGATATCCAGGTTAGAACCCATTTTAGAATATTTGCTTGTGTCATCGGGATTTTTTTAATAAAACCGTTAAATTTTAGGTATAAAGATGGAAATTATGATTCTGAATAAAGAAGTTTAAAGGTATTGTAAGTCTAAAATGCATATTCAAAAGCTCGTCTGACTAATTCAGTGTGAACTGTTAAACGGGACAGAACTCGTAAATCGGTTGTATTATGTATTTTAGACCTACGGTAGCTTTATACTTTTTTGAGCATTACACTTGCTACCGATTCTGATAATTAAAACCTAATATTTCTAGTTAAAAAAATAAAGTATATTTTCACTTTAAATGTTTTATGGCCTTGAATCGAATTGGACAGGAATTGGAACTGGTTGAATAATTCTTGCATCTTCGTTATTAAATGCTATGTAGTACTACTTATTATAAATCAAATTAATAATCAATTAATTCCTTTCGATAATATAATTGTATGTAAGAATGTCAAAGTAAATAACAAAGTACTAAAATAAACATGATAATAACTGTATATACAGGGTGTAACTAACATAAGTACAAACCTCGTAATGGGGGGTAGCTTAAAGGTTAAAAAAAATGGTTTGCTTGTTTGATATTTTTAATGCACAGTTGCGATCATTCGCTAAGGAACGATGTAAAAATCATAACCACCGATTTTCCCGTTTTTTGTACAATGTAAATGTAAGTTTATTATATGGTATGCAAGAACATTTCATTTTTGAATATTATAATTGCCCAGTTCATAAATTAGGTCGAGTTACAGCGTTCATTGTACAGAAAACTGAAAAACCGGCGATAACTATTTTTTAATCGTACCTTAGCGAATGATCGCGACTGTATACCGGCTTACTTAAAATTTTAAATGCGATTTTCTCGAAAATTAGCAAGAAGCGACCACATTACGAAGTTTATAGTTATACTAGCATAATACCCGTTGAAGAATCAACGGTCCCCTTCTGGTCATGTCACTCGTCTGGTCTATCCGCGGAGTAAGAACACAGCTCTACTTATAAAAGTTAATTTTTGGGAACCACCACCAACACTCTCCCACCTATTTTAGTAGTCCTTAACTCGTACCGTAAACAATTACCAGTTTATATGCATGCATACTTGAGCATATTGTTGGAGGACAAACGAAAATATTGAATTTCGAGAATCACTGAATAGATTTTGATACCGAATTGATAGCTTGTTTCTTAGAGAAGGTTTCTATGTATACGGATTGCTCAGAGGATCTTTCGAAACTCGTGTAATAAGCAAAGTGTGAAATAAATAATTAAGAAAATTGGCTCAAACAGGGACAAAACGCATTACGCTGCAAAAATGATAAAAGATAAAGGCAAACTGTAAGAGAACGAATTGTAGATCTCAAAAAGATCTACAAAAAGTCCGTGACAGTATATATGTACGTATCTCTTACAGATTACTCACAATCAAGATTTTTATAATAGTTATTTTTGCTGAAAACTCTTTTCTTCCTGGATGGTTGCCTTACTCCGCCCCTAGATGAAATGCCGGTAATTTCTGTATTTTTGTATCTTCAGAATTGTTTCAAGTATAATCTGTGAAAATTTGAAGTTTGTAGCCTACCGGGATACCGGGAGTTTCCCGGTGGGCCTTTATAAAAACGCCTCGAAGGGCCCTACGACACGACTGAATTTAAATTACCAACAATTAAATTATATTTAAAGTAGAAACAATGTACATTGCCGCTGTTCAACTCAACCGCACCTGACGAACAGCGACGATTGAATCTAATTTTCTTCCCCGTTTTTATTCTTAGCGAACCATTCAAGAACTCGCTAATTTAGATGAATCGAAGTATCCTAATGTTGCGGTGCGTTGTGTATTATATTTACATTGATGACGTAATTTGGGGATATTTTGTAGGTTTTGCCTAGAAACTTCAATTGGAGTTAATACAGTTTATGCGATCCGGTGAACTTGAGTTGCGGAAGTGAGCAAGTAACTGCTTGGAACTTCTGGCGGCTGTACCATCGGCTGATGTCGAAGTGCCAGTTGAATTCGACAAAGAAGAACCTATCTTTATTAAGGTCTTACCCCTAAGACCGGAGAAGAGTGACTGGAAGTTCGCTTCTAGGTTTGTAATATATATGCTAAACTCACATAGGATCTATCACAACGTTGTTCGTCATGGAACAGCTAAAGTTAGTGAGACAGGGAGATCGATTACCAGTTATAAATCGTGATACTTGTTCAGCAACACCGGCAGTCTTTAAGCACAGTGTATTATTGGGAGCAGGATGCAAGCGAGGACTAATCGTAGGTAGTTTCGGCTGCGGTAAAACCAACCTAATGGTTAGTTTATTGGAACATCCCTACGGTTTACGCTTCACAAACGTATATGTGTACAGTAAATCGTTGTATCAACCCAAATATATATATTTGCGTGATCTGTTTAAATCGTTACACGTGGGATATTTCGAATACGACTCCTGCGAAACTATACTACAGGGAGATCAAGATTGAATGTCCTGATCCTACACTACTTTCCACGAGCTTGATATCAATATTTACATCCATCACCTGAGAGTCAGGACAAAAGCAGTGGTGTGCGGATGACATTCAAAAAAACTAACCTCCAAAGTAATGTACAAAAACTTAGAAACACTTTGGTTTGTATGAAATTAAAAACATGAAAAACAAGTTCGTTTTTAATTAAAAAATATATTGAAATAATTATAAGGATTGTTTATTTTCTCTCATTTGAACTATGCAAAAGTTTATCCTTTTCATACAAAATAAACATCAGGACTTTAAAAGAATTACTGAATGCTAATTGAAATATTTTACTGTTTTATGTGTTACCATTGATAACAGAAATAACAAGGCGTGTCAATTTCTCTTGCCACAGTATTGGTAACCAATACTATTATTATCAATTATTATCATTAAGATTAATTACGATCAAAAATAAGAAGTAAATACAAATTTCATTTAATAAAGAATTAAAATTACACAAATTAACACAATTAAACAATTTACAATTAAAATTATTACAATAAATTTATAGTATGTGTTCAAAATGACCTCCATGTACAGCCAGACAAGCATCTACTCGTTTTTTCATATTTTCGAATAATTTTGTGAATTAATGTATCCGGACAAATGAAACCACGATTCATCGGAAAAGAATGTGAGATCCAATAAATCATCATTGCAAAGATTTGCATTAAACCAGTTACATATTGAATTAGTCTTTCATAATCAGGGGGAAGTAACTCTTGCACGACAGTAACTTTATATGGATGGAAGTGTAGTATTTTCTTTACTGCCTTGTGAGCTGTACCATATGATAAACCTACAATAATTTTCATTTAATATTTCAAAGTAATTTTCATATAACTGTTACGATTACCTGTTTGTTGAGTAAGTTGTCGTAATGGTTTGTTTGGACTACGTTCTACACGAGTACGCACATCTGCAACAACATCTTCCGTAAGTACAGTACCACGACCATTTGACTTCCTCTTACTAACACACTCCCTGTTTCATGAAAACGGTGCACCATCCGGTGTATATGTCGAATTAAAGTTTCTTCATCAATTTCCATATCAGGGAAGCGATTTATCCATTCTTCTGCACAAAGCGTTGGAGAATATTTCCATTCTGCATTACCATCTCGTTCACCGTTGCGAAAATAAGCGTCTATAATAAATTTCTCTTGTTCAAGAGAAAAGGGCATTTTGATAGAGGTTATTGACCTGTAACCTGTAATTCACAATTTCTACATATAATAACTTCATAACAACAATAAAAATATTTTTTATTTACCTTGCACTCAATATAATCCTTCAGTGGTAGTCTTGAAAAATACTTTTATGTATAGAAATAATTAAACAACGAAAAGAATAAAGAAATAAACGGAATTAACAACGCACGGCAATGAGTTAACAACAAAAACAATTTTGACAGATTGACATCTAGGGTCATCTAATAAATTTCCCAGAATTCTTTATATCACTAGTTTTATTTATAAATTGGATGTAAATATTGATATCAAGGTGATGGAAAGTAGTGTAGGATCAGGACAATCAATCTTGATCTCACTGTACCACCCACGGATGCAAGAACAAACTCTGTAATTATCTTCGACGAGTGGTCTGCGATAGTCAGAGCACTATAAGAGACTATTTCTGTTTTGGAAGACATAAAAATATCGATTGTTTTTATTTATGTCAGACATATTCCGCAATTCCAAAACAACTCATACGTGATAACGCAAACTTCATCATTATTTTTAAGCAAGATAACACTAATTTAAAACATATCTTTAATGATCATGTCAGCGGGGATATGACGTTCGAGAAGTTCAAGCAGCTCTGCATGCAGTGTTGGAATGAGAAATATGGTTTTGTAGTTGTTGACAAAGAGTCTCAACTTAACGAGGGACGCTATCGTAAAGGGTTCGATGCCTACTTCACCATAAATATCGGAGGCATTAACTAACAGCATTAGTAACCATGGATAAGCGTATGGTTGAAGACCTGGTTAAGGCACCATACAATGTCAAACCGAAATATCAAAGTCTTAAATCCGAAATCGCACGCTCCGATTTAGTACTTCAACGTCGCTATAAGCCCATCACGCAACCTTTGCGAGAATTTATAACGGGTGTTAAAACCGAACTCCTAACTCCAAAAGAGGAACCCATAAAGGAAGAGGTTCCCTCATTTTTTCCACCCTCAACTCCAGTATCACGATCTCTACGTATACCTCAGGTAATGCGAACACCACATAGTGCCCCCAGATTGCATGCTGTAAGCACAGAACGATCCGGCATCGAACCAGTAGACGGGGAAGCTTCCGGGACACCTACGCTAGAACAACTCCAAACCGAACTCGCTACCGCCGGAACTAGTAGAGAATTCCAGGCTTATATAGATGCTACCTTTAGTGGGCGCGCAAAACGATACATGGAGAAAATGTTTACGGATACGAAAAACGAGTTCGATCATCTATACGGAGTACGATTCCTTCCGGAGAAACAGGAATATTTTATTGGCGACTCCGAATTCGGTTTTGATGACGAAAATATGCTCATTACGAAACCTAATGGTCAAACATTTACGTATGAAGGTACGCGCGGTTTATACGAATTAGTATTTAAAAAGAAACCTCTCGGATATTTGCAAGCGGATTTAAAAAGCTACAAAGATCTTCTTTTACGAACCAACGCAGTCCGTAGAAATTATCTACATGATGCACCTTTGTTAGGAACCGGAACCAAATATTCCACAATTATCAAACCCCTTTTAGCTACACCTGGTGAAAAGGTAAGAAGTTTTTCTACTTCAACACCGGTGACGCGATCCAAAACGGGGGCATTAGCGAAAAAACGGGGAGCTGGACCAATGCGCGTGCTAAGTTACAATAATAAAAAGGTAGAATTCGTACCATGGAAAGATCCAAATAAATTGATAGGAAGGTTGAGACTTCTAAGCTCGAAATCGGCCGGTCATACCGGTCACACTAATGAAATCATTTACATTATTGATGAGTTGCGAGCAGCTAAAATAATAGCATAAAGTATCCAACATGTTTAACACCTTGTTATTGTATCGTTGTCACTAGTAGAATCATGTCATTGGATAAATTCGGTAAACATCTTCACAAAACCCCTGTTCGAGTGGAACTCAAAACTCGTTCCAAAGTGTATCTTTTAGAAGATATACAAAATGTAAGGTACATTACAATGATGTATATGTGGGCGGACTCGGAGCCTGGGTCGAGCGAAACTACTATTTCAGACCTAACGAAATATTACAATTTGAAAGGTAGCAACAGTAAACGGGAATACACAATACCGTTTACAAAAGGGATTGTACAAGAAGTTTGCAGCGCACCACCATGCATTATGTATGTAAACGGTATTCTAGTTGGTGCTGCTGCCAACTTAATTGGGAGACATTTGAGAAAAGGCGATAAGATTAAGGTGAGAAATACTTCGATAGATCCGTCTGCAGCCGTCCCATTTTACTTCGAAGCTATTATTAGTCTTCCAAATCATCATATATCATCAGTAGCTCAAAAACCATGACTCTGGATAAGTTCGGTAAACATCTTCTCAAAACCCCTGTCCAAGTGAAACTCGACACTCATGCAAAAGTATTCCTATTAGAAGATATACAAAATGTAAGGTACACAACAATGATGTATATGTGGGCGGACCCCGAGCCTGCGTCGAACGAACCTACTATTTCAGACCTATCGAACTATTACAATTTGAAAGGTAGCAACAGTAAACGGGAATACACAACACCGTTTACAGAAGGGATTGTACAAGAAGTTCGCAGCTCACAACCATGCTATATGTCTGTAAACGATATTGGTATTGGTGCTGCTGCCAACTTAATTGGGAGACATTTGAGAAAAGGTGATAAGATTAAGGCGAGAGGTATGCTATATCCGTCTACAGCCGCCCCATTTTACTTCGAAGCTCTTATTAGTCACCCATATCATCATATATCATCATTACCTCAAAACGATGACTCTGGATAAGTTCGGTAAACATCTTCACAAAACTCCTGTCCGAGTTAAACTCGACGCTCGTGCAAAAGTATTCTTTTTAGAAGACGTGTCTAATTTGCACTACGAGACAATGTTGTATATAATGGGAGTATGCAATCATGAAAACGGTTATGCACTTTTGAACTCCACCAACTTCGAGTATGTCGTTCCTCTAACAAAAGGTAGCATTAAAAAAATCAAATACTATCCCACAGATGCGCAAATCTTTTTAAACGATAAGTTATACGATGCCGAATCACTCATCGGGGTGTCATTGAAGAAAGGGGATAAGTTTTAGGCGAAGAACCCTGGATCAAAGGACATATTTATTTTTGAAGCCGTTATTAGTGTTCCAGCATTTTCCCAATGAGCATAAAACGTCAAATAATTGAGGAGCTGCATAAACCAGCTCGCAAACGATTTCGAAAAAGACGAATAATAGTAAAGGGATTATATGATTTATATATGGCGGATCTCGTGGAAATGATACCGTATGCCAAGACCAATAAAGGATTTTGATATATTTTGGTATTGTTAAATATGTTTAGCAAAAAGGTATGGGCATGTCCTATTAAACGCAAAACCGGAGAAGAGGTAACGCAAGGAATGAAGAAGCTATTACGGTCTGCGGGGGATCCTCTACGAAATTTACAAACAGATATGGGAAAGGAATTTTACAACACACACTTTCGCAAGTTAATGCAAAGTCTGAACATAAATCATTACAGTACGTTTTCCAGTATGAAAGCAAGGCCGGTGGAACGCGTAAACCGAACTCTCAAAAACAAGATGTGGAAGGAATTTTCCATGCAAGGATCCTATAAGTGGTTGCAGTTGTTGCCTCAGGTAATTGCAAAGTATAACTCAACAGTACATCGAACCACCGGATTCAAACCTATTGACGTCAGACAGAAAAACTCCAACAAAATTTTACAGACAGCCTTCAAGTTTCCGAAGACTGTTGACCCGCAACGTCCTAAATTCAAAATTGGTGATCACGTGCGAATCAGTAAGCACCGGGAAGCTTTCGCAAAAGGCTACACTCCAAGCTGGAGTACGGAAATTTTTAAGATTAAAAATGTTCGACTAACAAATCCTACAACTTATATTTTGGAAGATGTCAAAGGTGAGGAAATTCGTGGAGGATTCTACAACGAAGAACTGCAAAAAGCGAAGTTTAAAGACACTTATTTAGTGGAGAAAATTTTACAAAAAAAGGCAAATCGAGTACTAGTCAAATGGTTAGGATTCGATAAAACACATAATTCTTGGATTTCCAAACGTGATATTATTTAGAGCATTTTGTAACGTTAAAACTAAATAGCAATTAGCTTCTAGGCATATTATTACTTATTACTCGAAATGTAATGCATAACCAAATAAAGATTCCTTTTTTTAACATTTTATGACTTATTATTTCAAGTTAGTTATTCCATAAGGAAAGAACAATACAAATACCAAAAATAATACTTTTATTAACAGTACACATAGCAAAAAAGGTAAACACATTTATTACACAGAAATAAACTATACATAATAAACTACACGAAATAAACTATATACATTTATAAACATACCATGGATTCACAAATTCCAAACATTTAGTTATGTAAAGATAATTTAACGTTCTACATACATGTTTACAAATTTATACACTACAATTACAAATCATCGACTGTTGCTTCCATCAAATTAATTAGTTTATCTAAATTTGATTTTTGAATATCATTTTCAATGATTTCCATTAATAAACCTAAATCATCATCTTTTGCTGAAATCTCGTGATGACCCCAAGCTAATGTTTTGGTTGTTCCCGGTATAAGAAACCGCTTATCGTCGTGAGCAGATAAAGCTACCTTATTTCGCATTTCTGTGTATACGTTATGCATATCCGACTTAAAAACGTACATTTTGCAAAATATTGTTTTTACTTGATTAGTAGCAACCGCTTCATAGTCGCTTTCTTTCAAAACTGTTTTTATAACGTTTTTTCGTACACCTTTCGCTTTTTTATGTAACACATCCGCGACGTTGACACAATAGGCTTTAGCACTGGCTCCGAAATAGCTTTTGATGGGAACACCTTTATATTCATCTTTCATTGCACCTAAAACGGATTCGTTGACGGGAATTCCATGTGGGTTATCATTAGCTAAATTTGATGTATCAAATAGTTCAATATGTGCTTTAATATCATTATAAAAATTATCAGTACGAATTTCAATCACTAACGAATCCGTGTCGGTATACAATAGAGAAACATTATCTCCATACTTTGGTTTCAAGAATTCATAGAAAAATTTATAAATAACCGTTTTCGACATATCCAAAATACTAAAACCAACATAGACCGGCTTATCATAACAGATCGATAATCTTTCCATATCAATCGCTACCAGATTTTCCGAAAAAATGGTCACACTTTTACAATTAGGTCTAGCGATGTATGTTTCCGCACCCGGTTTTTTCCCGATTTTTTCAAAATGCGATAGAAGTTTGATATCAATCCAATTTTCAACGTTTTCCATAGTCTTTCCAAATACACTGTTAACCATGAATTTAGAAAATGCCTTCTCGAATGAATTGGTTGCCTTATTACGTAAAGAGGTGTTTAAATCAATATACGGTCTTAACCAAGGTGATTGATCAAATTTTAAAACTCTGTGAATCTTTTTCAAAATCAATTCATGATCGAGACATTGTTTTAAGTTTCGATAATGAATCACATATCTTTCCTTATCGTACAAATTTGGAATCAATTTTTTTTGTGTTGCTTTTGGAATCGGCGGAATTAATGCCTCAGGCATAAAGGGAAGTTCATTATGCAACGAGTGTAAATGCACCGGGTATTCAACGTCCACTTCCAGAACGAAGCCTTGAGGAGATTCGTCGGGAACGTTAAACACATCAAATTGCTCGATTTCATCATTCGATAACCAAGTAAAATTACTTTGAGGCAGATATTGACACATAGCCCAACCGTATAGATTTGTAGCATCCAAGTACATTATGAAAGATGTAGGTTTCTTCGGATCATAATTTGGAATAAATCGATTGTTTGCAAAACTTTTTCTACCACAACACATACTAACTCCCCCTCGAATTCCTTTCCTGAAGAAATGTAACATGTCAACATCTGTTAAAAGTTCTAATTCGACTTGAGTACGTCGAAGCATAGCGTCCCATGCCAAACTTGGGGAAGTATAATATTGGCATGGCTCAAGACCATAATGGTGAAGGCAAACGGATCTAAAGTTTTCAAAAATGTCAGCTAATAGCAATACATCCGCAGTTAAATAAACGTCCGAATAATCTCCTAAAGTTTTGCATTGAAATAAATTTCACACTTCACAAGCGCGATCGTAATCGTCTTCAGACACGGTCGTTCCTCGTAACTTATCAATGAATTCGTTGCGGGTCGGTAATCGTGACTCATTCAATTTGGAAAAGTCATCTATATAAGAATACGGGAAAATACCTTTCCTGCGCATGCATCTAAATTCTTCATTCAAACCAAACCGCCTTCTAATTTCCTTGCACTGATCATCCGATAAATTTTTAGTCAATTTTTCAAGAGAGTCACCCATAAATCTAAAACTATCCAAAAATCGTATACGTACAAATACCTTTTCCGAGGCCCCCCTATCATTAACAATATCATCAACCAATAGCAATTTCGAGAAAGACACGTATTTTTCTTTATTTTGAGCAATTACTTCCAGCTTTTCTTGTTCTAAAGCTAATTGTTTAATAAATAAGTGAGCATCATAACCAGACAAATTATGAAAGAATACAGGTACAAAATTAGGTAATTGAAAATTGAGATTACACTCATTTGCTTTCACTTTAACCTCACCGTCTTCAAACCTATTATTACAAATATGACATACGGTGGCCGCCTCAAAAGCTCTTTCTTCATCAGGTGTTAATCCGTTCATAGGCTTAGGTATTTTCAAATAATTTTGATACAGTTCTTTTACATCGGTATGTAATTTAGTAACAAATTGTCGAGCTGTATCAAGCCCTCGGTAAATCTCCAATTTTGAAAGCGATTCATCAAATGAGCATTTAATGTAGTAAGCAAACGAGCGCGGTTCATGTTCTTGCACACGAACCGTAAACGGTTTTTCGGAATCCGGTTCTGCACTAGATATTGGGGTCAGAACAGATTCAAAATCAGCGTAAATCACAAAAGGTACTTTTAATTGTTTCTGAGAATTTTGAAATTTCAATACATTTTGAGGTATCTGTTTGCCCATTTTGTCCCTAACCAATTCGGTAGTCGGTATTTTCGAAGACACATAATTACAATCATACTTAGTATGTCTGTTTAATTTATCAGAAGAAGCAAAATATTGTAAGCAACCGTCGCAGAAATGTTTTGCAGTTTTATGACCAGATAATTGTCTAGATAATAATCTACTGAAGTTTTTAATGTATGTGTAATGGGATTCTCCATTATCATTAACAATTAGTAAAATATTTACGTGATTTCTTTTTTTCAATTTACTGTAATAAATAGATCCAACAACCTCATTCTGCTTACGATTATTTTTAAACACTTTTTGCAGAGTATAAACGTTTACTGAGATATCATTAACTGATAAGAAATATGGTATATCTTTCAACGTTACCGGAAATTGTACACCATTTAAATTAACAATCGTTGCGGGATCTGGATACGATGAACATTGGTGTGCCGGTCCTTTTGGTGCAACGAGGGCAGACACGATGCTCCAAGCAAAACACCGATCATCACCATTCTGTATGTTGATGACAGCTTTCTTTCGCTGGACGTCTAGAGGTAAGTTCAGAAAAGAAGAGGTCCTTAAAGGATTGTATTTAGAGATGTTAACCTCCAAGAACAAACATCTTACCAAAGTCCAACCTAAACAGAATGGAAAATGTATGAAAGTAAGGGTTTCGGACATTTTGATGAAATCAACCATTCCTGATATTAATAAAAAAAAACACTTGCCACTGTCTTTTTCTTCGAATTCTGTCGCTTTTTGGTCAATGATGGTGACATCATTAGCATAGAACTCCTCTACATCGGACCCCTCGGTGATAACAGCATTTCGAGTTTGAAATGATTTAACATCATCCAGTCCCTTACTTTCCAAAATATAGTAACCGAAATACTCCATATTTACTTTAATTGCCGTGTGTTTATCAACCTCTCTACTTATCAAAGGTAATACTTTCGGTTGCAGTTCTTCCAGAAATTCTTTTACATCCACCGAGTGTTGTTGGGGTGAAACACGATAACTCACGATTCGAGATTTGAAGGCGGATCTTATAACGGATACATCTCGATCGTGATCGCTGACCTGGCATGCTCTATCACGATGTCTGCTGCTACGTAAATGTCCAAGGTATAACGATCGTTGGACGTGCAGATCGCATATGTCACAGAACACCATGGGATCTATAAACAAATCCAATAATTTAAAAAAAGTCCCTACTAAATAGAAAAGAACTATTACCGTTCCTCCTCCGCCGTTTTTCCGGTGGCGGAATTTGATCATGACAAGACTCCATGCGATGGCGGTTTAAACCATCAACCCTGCTAAAGCTTCGTGAACAACGATCACATTGAATCATTTTAACAATTAGTTGTACACAGAACAGCCAGCAACGTGAAACTAAGAACAATGCGAAGACAATGTTACATTTACAGGAGAAAATCGAGATAGGATAAAAGGAAATCGAAATATTACGAAAGGATCACATTCACGTTCGTGGACCAGGCTCGATGAGTCGCCTGCGGATTTCGTTAATGCGGATCATTTTAATTGTTTATCCATTAACAACTCATCGAGCCTAGGCTAACTCGGCAACCATTTGTACTCTCGCAGCTTTTAATTTGGATATTTCTTCCTCTCTTTCATTCACACATCTGCAAACCTGCTCAATCCGATCTGCGGCCTCTGTGAGGAAGTCATCGAAACCATCAGCGAACTCCTCCGGTGGAGGTAGATTTGATCGATGACTTCCTCGCAGAGGTCGCCGATCGGATTGAGCAGGTTCAGGAGCATATAGAATCGGTTGATTCATGGAAGACGTCCCCGGAAGTTGCAACCCGGAACGTGTTGCAATACGCTCTGTAGCAGAAGGACCTGGAGCGTCTTCAGGTGGCTGAAGCTCCGGAGTAGACACACTTGGAACGGCTTCAACCCGCTGAAGTCGCTCTGTACCGGAAGATTTAGGAGCGACTTCATCGGGGTGCAGACGTTCTGCACCGGAAGGTTCAGGAGCGTCTTCAGCCACTCATAACATTCTTTGACGAGTATAGTTTCGAGAGCCAGAGTTTAAGGTTATGTATAGGCTGAGGGTGTGGCCAATAAAACAATTTCTTTCTCCACTTTTCTCAAATTCTGGTGGGGTGTTTGAGTTTGATTTCAGTCAAGATTCTGTATTACTCAGTCAAGATTCTGTATTACTCAGTTACACATCGAAATGGGTTGGTTGCATTCTTGGACACTTGAAACGACTGTTGATGATGGTGAAATCGTGTTTTCTCGTTATAAAACTCACAACACTGGTTTGTTAATTGAAAGAAGAAGACTTCCGGATACTATAGTTATACTGAGTGAAGCCGATGAAGGTTATTCTTCGTGTTCTGGTTTAGAAATTCTATATTTAAAAGAAGATGGTGAAGTCATGAATACTCAAGGAGTCATATGTACCGAACGTGCTTTGGAACATCGCCACGCTATTAACCTTTTGCCTGATAAATGCGACCTCATCTTCTTCAAAGGCATCTGCACTTCAGATTGGGATGAATTGAGTGATGAACCTGAACGGAACATTTGGTGTAATAAACCTTACAAACAGAATTGGGCAACGTTCACTGCAACAAAGTGGTTAACGGAAAAAAATTTAACGATGAAAGAGAACTCAGATTTCGTGAAAAACGTTTTCCTTCGGGAGTCACGCCTTACCTGACGAGAGATATGGATTCAAATAATTGTTATGTATTTAATTGTTTACGAGATATTGTTGTAAGCAATTTAATAAACAACTAATAAATTGTTTCATTGTTTTGATCTACAACATTTTTTTATAAAACCTGAACCTTAAAATTAGAGAAGTGTTAATCTTAACCTTGAACCGCTAAAACTCTAACCTTAGCAGGAAGTATAATAAACCTTCTAAAAGGAATATTAAAAATAATCAGTTGTTAAACATGCATTAAATATTTTTATCTTTATAAAAAAATGTAGGTATTTAAAATGTGTAAATTTCATCTTTATTGATAGTTCTAATTAGTTGGAAGCAATTATTTTTATTATAGGAATATATATAAAATTGAATCAGTTGACCTACTTTATGAGAAGTGCATAGCAACAGTGTTTACGCATTCATGTGTCGATCCGTTAACAGTAAGTATTTGTACATCTTTAATTGATTTAATGCATGCTTCAATCTCTTATTAATACATTTTAAAAATGTTTATTCTTCTTCTGTTTTTTAAACCAAGAATAGTAAGTATAATATTTAATTGATTACGTTTTTTTTTTGTTTAGGCGCTTTACCTTCCCTTAAATGACCGTGGAGGACGATCTTAATCCTAATAATTGTTATGATTGATATTGTTGTAAACATATAAATGTAAGAAATAAATGTTGTAAATGTAAGGAATAAATCATAATAAACTATAAAATATAATTAAATATATTTATAGTAATATGGAACTCAATTGAAAGAGTAAGGAATAAATGTTGTAAATTGTTTAATTTTTATTTAACCTTGAACTTAAAACCAGAGAAGTGTTAGTCTTAACCTTGAATCGCTAACTTTCAGCTTAAAAATCAGTGAAGCCTTGACCTTTAACCGCCAGAAAATTTAGCCTTGAAGGTTGACCTTGGCAGAAAGCAGAAAGTAGTGGGAGGTGGTCCCAGAAACCCCATTCTTTCCCTACTGGGGTGCTTTAAATCAAACAGGCTGTATATTTAAATGCCCATTTGTCTGTTTTGATCGCTTATATTTAATACCAAAATTAAGTTAAATTAAATAGAAGATGTTTTATTTATTATACAGTGTGTTATGGCACTTATGGCATTAATTAAAATGGCACATAGTACATAGAAAAATAAGCAACTTTCATTATACAAGTAAGGGTAAAAAATGAATAAAAAACGTAAAAAAGGCTTTTCTTTTAATTTACAAAAACTGGTTGGGTGTCACTGGAATTATGGTAGGTACAGGTTAAAAGTAAACATCTCGGGGAATTACCGTACGTATCTTTGCCATGAATTTTAGTTTAAGCTAAATGTTTACGTTTGAAGCACGTTTTTGCTTCTTTAAAAAAGGTTGCTGACCTAATTGCTTTTAAAACACTGACTGACTGTAAAGGGGTTACTTTATAATAATATGACTAACGAAACATACGTATTTAGAAATTAATTTATTATTAATTTAATTAATAAAATTATTAATTAATTTAATTATTAAATTCATACAGTCTTCTTGCAATTGTAGTTAATTTAGTTTTCATAATACTATGTGCGAAATTAAATAGTGCTTAAGTAATATTAGGGAAATTACGGTAGTGCTCTCGTGTAAATTACACTTAAACAATAAAGAACAAGTGCCGTTTCGTACACAAACATGGCCCACAGGTATACTAACGAGGAATTAATGGACATGGTGTTATGTTATGGTGCAGCTGATCAAAATGCAGCGAGAGCGGCCGACTGTATGCACAACGATTTCCAGGAAGAGTAGCTCCAGCTCCAAGGAGATTTGTTGCAGTGGTTCAGCGAGGCCGTACTATACCGAGTCATTGCGGGATCAACGTTTTCGAGGAGGAGGTGGTCAACGCCCGCAACGTGTAATTGATGTAAAAGAAGCAATTTTAGACAGGATAGAAGAAAATCCATCGTTAAGCACCCGTGAAATTGCACGTGACCTACCAGTATCGCATCGTGTAGTCTGGCGTACATTAAGGGAAAACCAAATGTATCCCTATCATGTCCAAAGGGTGCAGGCGCTAAGTGCAGCCGATTATCCTCTCCGGCAACAGTTTTGTAACTGGCTACTACAACGTCATCAGGAAGATCCAGATTTCCTTCGCACCATATTGTTCACGGATGAATGTTCATTTACACGCAATGGGATATTCAATTTCCACAATACACATGAATGGGCAATAGAAAATCCGCATGCTGTCCGGCGTTCCCACTTTCAACGGCGGTTTACAATTAATTTATGGGCTGGAATTGTCAACAATATGCTGGTTGGGCCGTACGAATTGTCAGAACGTGTTAATGGGACAATTTGTCATGAATTTCTAAGGGATACTCTTCCTGGGCTTTTAGAAGAAGTGCCATTGGACATCCGTCCACAACTTTGGTTCCAACATGATGGTGCTCCACCGCATTTTAGTCGTGTTGTACGGGATCATCTGAACGTGACATTTCCTGGTAGTTGGATAGGTCGTGGAGGTGTTGTATCGTGGCCACCTCGCAGCCCAGATTTGAATCCTTTAGATTTCTTCTTGTGGGGGCATATGAAACAACGAGTTTATGTGTCCGAAATTGACACTATTGAGCACTTGCGCCAACGCATAAATACTGTTGCAGAGGAGATTAGAGAAAATTTTCCGGTGATCACCAACAATTGAATACGACGTGCGCAGTTTTGTGCAAATAATTATGGACAACATTTTGAACATTTATTATAATATTTATTATAATAATGTTTTAATTAGCTAAGAGGTAAGTGTTTATAAGTTATTAATCTTTCCTCGTCAATTTTTTATTATAATAATGTTTTAATTAGCTAAGAGCTAAGTGTTTATGCAATTAGCCTTTTTTGTATTAATTAGACACAAAATGTTCAAAATTCAAACCCCCAACTAATGTTATATGAACATAATGAAGTTTTGTATGCATGTAAAATAAATGTAATTATTTTATCCCTTTGTTAGGGAGCAATGTGTTCATCAATGACAAACAAAAACTGACCTTGTAAATTTTTAACTGCTAAGGTAACAAGAGCTTGCTTGCAATCTAATCTTATCTTTTATGTTCAAGACGTGTTGATAACGAATGACCTAGTTCCTTCATTTGTTTATGGAGGTATAATAAGCAGTGGTCGTCAAACAAAATAGCTTGGACCGATTGGGGTAGGTCAGTTTTTGATTTTTGTTCAACGGCTTTAATATTTGGGTAATCGATTATACTCATCACAGGTAACTAACAGTAAAAATTAATGCCCCAACTTCTATAACACACTGTATACGTAAATAAGATGTACCTACGTAAATACATCAAATCTTAGTGATATAAATTATTCAAGTAAATTTACAACTTTATTCTATCCCATGCAAAACAGCATTCATTAGCCTATATACATATGTGTTAAAATGGTTAGACGTAGACTATGATGTCTGTAAACCTATGTATATCACAAACTAAACCAGTTTTGGTTTTGAAGGGAAACTACCGTCTGTGACGTTCAAGTTCTTGTAACTTGGTATAGTGAAGAGGATGCATTCTTTTACCTGGCGAGCTCTTGCGTTTGAACTTCAAATGAACACCAGAATTATTACCTCATCATTAACCTCATTATTACCTCAATGTCTGCTATTCTGATTTTAGGACGACTACTGCAGTTTTTTCGTGGAATTAAACTTCGAGTTAGTTTGGTATTTATTTAGATTGAGAAACACTATATAATTCTTGCCAGTCTCGGTGGATTAGTGGTTTGCATGTTTGCTTCATAATCCAAAGATCGCTGGTTCGATCCCCGGCTGATAATTTCTCATAGCGGAGAAAAATTTAAAACATGCCTTCTTTTCGGATAGGAAGTAAAACTGTAGGTCCCGTGTCAATGCGATGTTTGGCATGATAAAGATCCCTACTAGGGGTGGAATTCCCACCAGATTCGGCTAAATTCTAGCAGGGTCGGCCAAATGATCATAGCAATCGGTGCCATGAGGTACGAAGGATGCTCCGCCATCCTGATTCCTCGCCCAAAAACAAACAAACAAACTGTCTAATTGTTATGACTACTATCACAGTATATTTCTTTATCCCACACCCTTCAAACATACTCTTAGTCAAATTTTAGCAGGGTATTGAAATTCTAAATTAAGGTTAGAATTTGTCGATCTTCATTGCGTTCGCCATATCTTTGGTCGATCATTAAAGTTTAATAAACGATCGTTTTAAAAAATTCTTAAAAAGTTACATTGTTACTTTAAGCACTATCAAACATAGAAAGTGCTGGGTAGATAAACACTAAAGCACATATTAAGCAGATCTAATAAATTCATGTTTTCTCAGAGATGGATCAAATATCTCACCCTCAGACACAATTCCTTCTGTATGTTCAGTGAGATTATTCTATAAGACTATTTGTGCGATTATCGAAAATCCATAAAACATTAATTTCTAAAATCTTAACTTGGTATAATAGTGAATCGAAAATCTTTATTAACTCTTGTGCACATGGTCCTTGGTGGTCCTTTGTCACATGGTGTACGGCGATAGAACAAACAATTTTATTCAACATAATTATTTCAATTAAAGAAAAGATCTGTATTAAAAACCTTGAATTCTCTCAATTTTTGCGACCTCGACGCATGACCTATTTTTGATATTTGGAGTACTCATATCCCAACTATCTAAGCGTTTTTGCGCAAAAATAAAATTGATTTTTATCATAGTCCGGAAGCAAATATAATTTATACGAATGAGCGGAGGAGTACATAAATGATTATTTTAAAGGGTCACGTATTTTCATCCAAATGAATTCATACTTTTAAGTGACTAAATGCTAGTCTGCAATCACTTAGGTCATGGTACAGGTCTGTGCACAGGCACACCCTACAATGTCTACCATCCGCTATCAGCTCACAACATGTTTCCTAAACCACATTATACCTGATGTCATGAATGTGTTTATTAATAAGGCCATAGGCTGTAAGAAAGTCCATAGCAACTAAATGTTTCTCCTATTGCGAGAGAGTAAAAGAGCTTTCAATTCAAATAACTCTCACTAAAATGTGTTTAGTTTTGTGTTAGAATGGTTTGACGACACCGAGCTGGTTCTGGGCCTTGAAAGTACTTCGCAAATCCCTTTTAGTTAACAGATCTGCAGTTTCATTGCCCTCAGTCAGCCATCCAATCCTAATGGCCAGATGCTGTAGTTATGAACACCAGCCTTAAAGCAACTTCTTCTGGCGTTATCTAGAACTGTTCTTAGGACTGGTGATACGATAACTGTGATACGAGCCGGAAATCGTATTAATTCGTCTGCTTTTATTTATACTTTTTCTTTTTGGTCCCTAAGGTAACTATTCCTTGTTACCTGGAGTGAAGTATTGCCTCTACATCTACTCCGTTTCAAATGTCATAAAGTTCTATTTGGGAAGTCCCTCCATCGTCTCTTTGCAGTTTTTGGGTACTCGGATAATTTACGGATACAAAAAAAATGAATGAACTCCTCAATAGAACTTATAAAACTTAGTACGTAGTAAGGTACAGGGACAACATTTCACTCTAAGAAATTGCTAGAGAGAACCATTACACTTGCATCTACTCCCAAGTTTCATGAATTCTACGTATTAGGAACTTTTGTCGCATCGCACAGGTACTCAAAAGGATTGAAGAAGCGATATGAGAAAACCCTCTAATAAAATTTCACGAAACCTGGCACGGGGTAGGTGTAGAGGTAGTACTTAATTATGACAACAAAAGAAAGTCTTCACGTAAACCAAAAAATGGGGTAAAAACTGTGAGGTGTATTTTAAGTAGTCGAAAAGTAGTCAAACTAATATGATTTTAGGTTCATAGCTCCTGAATTATGGAAGTAATTATGATAGGATGCTACTGGGTGATTTTTTAAATTTCTGATCTAGAAAGCCATGACATAATTTTAAAACAAAAGATGCGGAAAACGTAGGGCGTAGTTTGAATCGTTCGATTTGTCACAACTGTCAGATTTCAAAAATGTTGACATAAACATAACCTACTCCAGTGTTGTTCTCGCTTCTCGCGAATAGCAGTGTGATCAACGCTACGCCCTACGTTTCGGTGACCTTCGATACGGCGTAAAAATCACGACTTACTAGATCAGAAATTTAAAAAATCACCCGGTATATTTCTTCTGGAAGCTATAAGCAACGCAATTGATAAATTTAGAAGGTTAAGTCGAAATAAATAGTAACGAAAGTCAATATGTGCAAGATGCGCAAAATGTGCATGATAGACAAGATGTGCAATATGTGCAAGATGCGCAAGATGTGAAATATGAGCAATATGTGTAGTATGTACAATATGTGTTACAGCGAAGGGAATCTGTAGAAAACCTTAACCAGATCTGCCCGTAGCGGGAGTCAAGCCCGAGGCGCTTGGGTGAGAGAAGTGAACGCTAGTCCCTACACTACCAAGGCTATGTGCAATATATGCAATACGTGAAATAGGTTCAATATATGCAATATCAGCAATATGTACAAGATGTGCAAGATGTACAAGATGCGCAAGATGTGCAATATGTACAATGTGAAAGATGTACAAGATACGCTAGATATGCAACATGCGCAATATGTATAATATGTGCAAGATGAGCAAGATGTGCAAGATGTACAAGATAAGCAAGACGTTCAAAGTTGTGCCATATCAGCAATATATGCAATATGTACAAGATGTGCAAGATGTAAAAGGTGTGCAAGATGAGCTAAATGTGCAAGATTTGCAAAATGCGCAAAAAGTGCAATATGTCCAATATCTGCAATTTGCAACATGTGCAAGATACGTAAGATATGCAAGATGCACGAGATATACAATATGTGCAAGATGAGCAAGGTGCGCAAGATGAGCAAGACGTTCGAAGTTGCGCCATATCAGCAATATGTGCAATATGTACAAAATGTGCAAAATACGAAAGAGCTGCGAGATGTACAAGAAGCGCAAGATGAGCAAAATGAGCAAGATGTGCAATATCTGCAATTTGCAACATGTGCAATATCTGCAATTTGCAACATGTGCAAGATGTACAATATGTGCAAACTGTGCAAGATGAGCAAGATATGCAAGATCAGCAAGATGTGCAAGATAAGCAACGTTCAAAGTTGTGCCATATTAGCAATATGTACAAGATGTGCAAAATACGCAACATGTGCAAACTGAGCAAAATGTGCAAGATCGGCAAGGCGTGTAAAATATGCTTATGCAATATGTGCAATATGTACAACATGTGCAATATCTGCAATTTGCAAAACGTGCATAATAGGCAAGATGCGCAAGATGCACAATATGTGCAGCATGTGCAATATGAACGAGATGTTCAATATGTGCAATATGTGCAAGATGCGCAAGATGCGCAAGATGTGCAAGATACGCAAGAAGTGCAAAATGCACAGGACGTGCAATATGTACAATATGTGCAATATATGCAATATGCGCAATATCTGCAATATATAAACTATGTGCAAGATGAGCAAAGTGTACAAGATACGCAAGAAGTGCAAAATGTTCTATATGTACAATATGTGCAATATATGCAATATGCACAATATCTGCAATATGTGCAAGATGAGCAAAGTGCACAAGATGTGCAAGATACGAAGAAGTGCAAGATGCGCAAGATGTGCAATATGCGCAATACGCACAAAGCAAGATTAACTTGTTTATTATGAAATATATTATGAACTTTAACAGATGTCAAATTAGTAGATGAGACATATATTTAGTTAGGGTGTACCTTATGCATCTCACAATGCAGATACAAAAAAAACGTATTAAATTAATAGATTTCTTTCTACTAGCGAATATTGTAAGGCATAAATTTATTTCAGAAAGGCACGTAATATCTCTTACGTAAATAAGATTTTACTATTTACACTATGGCGCGGCGCGCATAGTTGCGAAATACCTATCTAATACTAATAATTCTTATGCTTTATGAAATTTATTTTCGTTTTGCTCTTTTTTTAAGATATATTCAGTTTGTTTTGGAATGCATATACAAATCGAAGTACATTTTGTTGTTAATTAAAATAAATTTTTGTTCGATAAAATCTTTTGCACCTATCAACATTCCAAAAAACATGCTGTTGGTGGGCGCTTATATTCTACCGGCTCCATGGCGCCACGGATGTAACTACGCCACTGCATATTGCACTTAATCACTGAACATCAGTCTATAATTTTTACACAGAATATTATCTAAAATCGCAAGACGTTTCTGGGAAAGAGCGTTATACTTTTCGATCGACCATGGAAGAAGCCACCAATCTAGACTATCAAGTGAGACGAAGTTTCATCACTGCCTGATTTATGATTACTGATGAGCTCAAAAATACAGGTCTCTAATTCCTTTATTAGGGTGCCTCAAAGCATATCTTTGCTAGAGTATATATTCTGAATTTTTGAAATAATATGAAAACACCTTTGCAAAACAAACAAAACTAAGCTAAGTGGGGAACTTTTGGTTACCATTGTTTTTGTTAATGACAATCTGCTTGTCGACTATCCTAATTAAAGGCTCACTTGGACATGTCAAACGATTTTCTAGAAAATTTTAATCCCTGGGATGATTAATGATCCCGTTATTTCGATGTCCTGTGAACTCTTTTATCAGCCCTGTTTACCCTGACTAAAGGTTCACTTTGACAGGTAAAAAGCTTTTCAAGAATTCTACCACCAGCCGTACGTTATTATCTAAATAGTTCGACCGCAATTTGATCCAAATGTTTCTTCGTCTCGAAAGTAGTCCCTAAAGTAACCCCTACACCCTCAGCTAAACTTTATGCAAAACAAATTAAATTAAGGGAACCAAACTTTGGGATACAAAATAAGAATAAAGATGCTAATTTCTTGAGTAAGCACATTGATTTATAATGGTGGTGGTGACAGGACGCCCAACGACGCAATAATTTTAAACGATAAATCGATAGTCGATTGGCAGCTGATTTGAAACTCCTTTCTGCAAAGTACAAGATCGTAGAACAGTGGTCTTACGTTACTGACTATCAGTTACTTTACTGCCGATTAAAAAAAAGTAGGTAAGTAAAAAGTAAGTAAGAAGTAAAAGTAAAACTGAAACTTTAAGGTTTAAATTGATTCCTGAAACTCGTGTCAATACTAGGAAACTATAAAATTCCAAACATCTAAAATTTAAAATCAAATTCTCTTTAATCTAAATCAGAATTTTGCCAGAAAAAATGCCATTTTCAATACATGGAAATTTGAGAGATGAGACTATATAATTTTAAAACTTTTAACCTTGAAGCTTCAGGAATTCCAGAAATCATAATCTTACAATGTTTAGATTTAGAATCATGAAACAATAAGTATCTACAGCTAACTGCCACTCAGAGCGTAAAACCAGATAACGCTGAAAGCTGAGTTATGAAACTGTAAATGTAAAATTTAATATGAAATAAATAAAGATTATTAAAAGTTTCACAGTTTTATTAAAATACAACCTGGCAATATTGTTTCGACAGCTATGCTGTCATTATCAAAGGTAATATAATTATAAACAAACACGTCGCTAAGGTAGATACAAAATAGGTAACTAGATAAAATAATAATAATCAGAATTAAATATCTAATACTTCCAGTAACGGAGAATTACTGAGCTCAAGTTGTTCATTCATTAAAGGTACCCTGAGTTTGTGTTTGTATATCTCAAAGGCTTCTAAAATGTCTAATTTGCGTTTGTTATTACAAAAATGTAGGAATTTAATATTATTTTGAGGAGTCATTGTGTGATTTTGTTCTAAAAGGTGTTTGGCGTAATTCGATTTTTCAGGATGTTTATTTTTGTAATGACGTACGTGTTCTTTATATCTTATGTCAAAATTTCGAAGTGTTTGTCCAATATATACCGAACTACAAAAAGAACAATTTAAACGGTAAATGCCCGATTTCATGATATCATGTGTTCTGTCTTTAGCATTAAATAAAAATGAAAAAGTGTTAGTTTTGGTTTTAAATGTTATTTTATAATTGTTGATTTTTCTTAGTATATGTGCAATTTTTTCTGATATTTTGCCAAAATATGGTATAGATATGTAATTTGTGTCTTCTGTTTGATTGTCAATGGGATATATTCTTTTGATAGCTAACCTATAATCTTTTTGTTTAATTAAAGTGTCAATCATGTTCGGATTATAATGATTTGCATGTGCTAGTTGTTTAATGGTTGATATCTCTTTGCTAAAATCTGATTTTGTTAGTGGAATAGTTAAAGCTCTGTGTACTAATGATCTGTAGGCTGCTATTTTATGTGTATTATGGTGACAAGATTCATTTGGTATTCATTTAAATTGTTCTTTTTGTAGTTCGGTATATATTGGACAAACACTTCGAAATTTTGACATAAGATATAAAGAACACGTACGTCATTACAAAAATAAACATCCTGAAAAATCGAATTACGCCAAACACCTTTTAGAACAAAATCACACAATGACTCCTCAAAATAATATTAAATTCCTACATTTTTGTAATAACAAACGCAAATTAGACATTTTAGAAGCCTTTGAGATATACAAACACAAACTCAGGGTACCTTTAATGAATGAACAACTTGAGCTCAGTAATTCTCCGTTACTGGAAGTATTAGATATTTAATTCTGATTATTATTATTTTATCTAGTTACCTATTTTGTATCTACCTTAGCGACGTGTTTGTTTATAATTATATTACCTTTGATAATGACAGCATAGCTGTCGAAACAATATTGTCAGGTTGTATTTTAATAAAACTGTGAAACTTTTAATAATCTTTATTTATTTCATGATTATGGAGTTCCACAAAATAAGGCTGGAAACAATAAATAAAATTTAATAATATGATAATCTTAATTTTGAACTTCTAAGCTTTAGATATCGTAGTTATAAATTTATCTTCTTCTTCTTCTTTCTCAATTCCCATTTCTGCCTCACGGCGTTGGGTTCATTATCCATTTCCTATATGTTTCCCGGTCTCTTGCCATTCTTTTTACCTCCTCCATATTCTTTCCTTTTGTTCTGGCCAATTGTCTGATATTATCCTCCCACTGTATTCGGGGTCTACCTTTAGTTCTTCTTTCCTCCATTCTAGTCTCCATTATCAGTTTCGGGTAGCTATTAGTGTCCATACGGTGTACATGTCCGTACCACAGCAATTGTTTGTTCTCTATATCACGAACAATCGGTTGTTGGTCTAGTTCCTCTCTTATGCTGGTGTTCCTTATCCTGTCCCTCCTTGTCTTTCCTACGACTCTTCTGAGGTATTTCATTTCTGTAGCAGTTAGTTTTGACCTATGTTTATCTATTATCGGCCATGTCTCTGCTCCATATATGAGAGTAGGGATAAATGTAGTTTTGTAAAGTTGCATTTTTGCCTTAATGCTGATTTCTTCTTTACCTATGATGGTGTTGTTTATTTGATAATATATGTTAGTTGCTTTATTTATTCTATTGTTTATTTCGTCATCTATTCTTCCATCATTTTTAATGTATGTGCCTAAGTATTCATATTTCTGTACATATTGCAGCTGTATTCCATCGAGAAGGAATGGGAGTTTCTATTTCTTCTCTGCCGTTTTTCTTTATTATTATATTATATTATTCTTATTATTATTGGATTATTTTACTTTTTTGTGTGTTTATTTCCATTCCCTTTTCCTCTAGATGTTGTTTCCATATATCTATATTGTATTGTAGCTGGCTTGTGCTTGTTGCCATTACCAGGATATCATCCGCATAGATTAGATCTTTTGTGTTTACAGGGTTCATATTATGATACGGTAATCTCGATTTTCTTGTTTCATTTTTTGTTGTCCGTATTATATTGTTCATGTACACTACAAACAATAATGGGCTCAGGCTGTCTTCCTGTTTTATGCCCCTTTCTATGATAAATTCCTTCGACTTTTCTCCGTTTATTCTTACTGTTCCTATTGTTCTTTTGTACATACTCTTTATTATTCTTATCAATTTGGGGCTTGCTTGTAGTTCTTCCAGGGCTTTCCATATTTGTTCCCTTGGCACCTGATCAAAAGCGGCTTTAAGATCTAGGAATGCTAGGAACAACTCTCTGTTCTTGTCGATCATTTTGCTTATGATTAGCCTAATAGTATGTATGTGGTCTTGTGTCTGTTTCCCTGGGCGGAAAGCGGCTTGTTCGTCTTCTAGTTTTCCTTCGATTTCTGATCTCAATCTCTTTTCTATGATTTTGGAGTATATTTTTAGGCTCACTGACGACAGGCATATAGCCCGGTAGTTTTCACAGTTTGTGGTGGCTCCTTTCTTGTGTATGGGTATTATTATATTTCTTTCCCAATCTGATGGAATCATTTCCGTATCCCACGCTTGTTGCATAATACTTTTTAGCCACTTTGTTATTGTATCTCCTCCCTTTTTATCAGTTCTGGGGCAATGTCGTCTTCCCCTGCTGCTTTCCCATTTCTCATTGTTTTAACCGCCATCACGATTTCATCCTCTCTTATTATTTCATTTTCCTCTTCCTGCCCTTCCGGATCTAGCGTTATTTGCTGCTCTTCTTGTATTTGTCTGTCCGCGTCTTGAACATTTGTCTCCATGTTGTTGTGAAATTTATTTTCAAAGTGTTTTTGCCAGACTTCTAGAACTTCCTTAGTTGTCGTTGCCAATTTTCCGTTTTGATTCTTTATGTTTCGTATTGGTTTAGCTTGGTTTCCTTTTAATTTTTTTATTACACTCCAGAATTGTTTTTGATTCTCTACGTAGTTTTCTTCTATTTTTTTCCGAATTCCTCCCACGTAGTTATCTTTGCTAGTTTTACTGCTTCTTTGGCTTCATTTCGTGTCTGGTAATAGTGTAGTTTGCTTTCTTCTGTGTTAGTTCTTTTGAAGGTTTCCCATGCTTTCTTTTTCTCTTTAATCTTTCCTTTCACGGCTTCATTCCACCATTTAGTCCTTTTTTGCTTGTTGTGTTTGATCTTTATTCCACATATGTCTCGGGCCGTTTGGAGTAGGATTTTCTTAAATCTGTTCCATCTCTCCTCGATGCTCCATTTTTCTTGTTGGTTCTCCTCTAATTCTAGGGCGTCTAGTTTCCTCTTTAATGTTGTCTCATATCTTTCTTTCGTCTGTGGTTTTTCTAGCTCTGTAATTTTAATGCCTGTGTTTTTTCAACTTCTCTCATGGGTTTTCTAATTAGGGTGTCTGCTACTAGTAGTTTGTGATTCGTTGATAGTTCTGCTCCTCTTATTACCTTTACGTCTTGTAGTGCGTATCTCATTCCTTTGGTTATCAGGATATAGTCAATAACGGTTTTGTGTCCTAGAGCTTCGTTCTCGTATGTAATTTTGTGGATGTTTTTGTGGTTATACCATATGTTGCTTATCAGTAGCTGATTTGTTATGCAGAACTCTATCATACGTTCGCCGTTATTATTTAGTTCACCGTTAATTTCATAGTTGCCCATTGTTCCATGCCCTATTTCTTTGTTATTACCTATGTGAGCATTCCAGTCTCCCATTAGGATTACATGTCTGTTCTTGGTTTGCATTTTTTCTAGGGTCATTTGTAGTTGCTCATAGAATTGGTCTTTGTCATTTACTATGGCATTTTATGTTGGAGCATATACCTGTATGACCCCTGTCTTTTCCTGTAATTCAATATCCATTGTGATTATTCTCGAGCTTATTGCTTCCCAGCTAGTGATTCTTGTTTCCATTTCGCTACTAGTTATTATCCCTACTCCCTCTATAATAACTCCCGTTATAAATTTATTCATGGTCAAAATACTGGTTCATTGAAATCATTAGTTAAGCTAGGAATTTTAATGCCCCACCGTGTAGATTTCCTGTAAAGTAAGGTTATAAAACTTAATTTATTATGAGATGTTGTCAATCAATAACAGTAACAACTTAAGGAAACAGATCTTTTTTAATTAAATAACTATTTTTACGTCAAGACAATAAAATTGCTTACGGTAGTATTAGTAAAATTACTTAATTACTACGTTATGTTATGTACATTATGCATTCTGTAATAGCTGCTATTATTAGTGCTAAAGCAATTAAGTGTTTAACAAGATATGCAATTGGAACGAATTCTAATGAAAAATAATCAACCCCTATTATTGATTAATTACTTTAATTATACGTTCAACACGAGTCCCATCAATTAATTCTGTAAAAATGGGGTTTCCCATTTTTAGTTTGTTAAAGTTTTTAAATTGTATTTAGTAAATGATAAGCTTCAATTATTATAATGTACAATATTATCATTAAAATGTTACTCTTTTGTCGCCCTCGCTACACTCGAAATATACAAACACACGAGGGAAAAGACACTTTTCTCCTCAGCTACACATATGTTTTCTCTACTATCTTTAGAAAGTTTAAATTTTAATAAAAAAAGAGTACCTAGAATTTTTAATTATTTTATAAGAAGTAAGAAAATTTTAGTAACTTTTTCATCTCTGCCATCTTCGTCTGGTTTTTTCCACCTTTTTACTTTTCTTCCCTAAACAGACAAAGCGAATACTTTTTCTCATTCTGATTTGGGGAGTAAAATGGGACTTTCTATGAAAATAGTTTCTTTACTATATTTTTAATATTTTTAATACAAAAACTCCAGGACTTCTGTGTGGAACACTGGAAGTGTGTCTTCCCTCTACCTAGAGTTCCTGAATGCACAATTCGAACGTCGGCGTCGTTTATATTTAGGAATTCTATCTCTACCTACTTAAAAACTGTTAAAAATTAACTGTTATTAGTGCTTTCTCATATATATACTCTATACCATGTAAGTTCCGATGCACGTCATCAATAATCTTTTCAAATTGAGGGCGGTTTTTGTAAACTTGACAAAAATAAACATAAGAGTGCATGTTTTAAATATGTTTTAAAGTTGTTTTACTGTAATCCAGTAAAATCATCATCTTATTTATTCCCATCTCTTATATTTTGAGTTTATATAATCGAAATGCAAACTGTAAAAGCATATTTGTTTTTCGACTGTTGGCAATACAGATGTTTCTCGTTTACATATCAATTTACAATCGATTTTTATTTTCATTTGTGTATACATGGCAATACAAACATGTGCTAAATTGGTTGCATATACATAAATACTCGTTCCACTCATGCAAAGAATGTAAACATACTAAATTAATAATGTCATTTTAGGTTATGACGTAAGATGTGACGTGCATTGCAACTTGCAGGATCTGGAGTATACTGAATTTGACATCAATTCAGTTAAATTGATGTCAGCTGTGTTAAAGTTATGACGCCATCAACACTTTTTTTAAATTGAAACATGTGTAATGATGTGATACTTCACTTGAAAAGTTTTTTGTTCACGACTATGTTATAATATACTCACTATAGTTGTGTTTCTTTAATTGTAATTATATACATTATTCAGTACTAGCGCTGATTAATATATCATTATTCACTACTCACTAGGCTTTAATTTCTTTTTAAGATTTTATCGTGTAGGCCGCTCTGTGTCAAAACAATGGCTCATAGCATATAAAACTCATTAATTAAATTGAAATAATCAAATAATAATAATCAAAAGTATTTAATCGTCGTGGACAAAGTATAGTATTCTACTTGCATATAATGGCTATTATTCACATAGATAGTTTACAACACTCGTGTACCGCTCGTGTCGTAAACTTCATCATTGTGAATAATAGCCATCATTAATTCAATTCTCTATGTAATCGTACCAGTTTTCAATCAATTAAACATACAGAGTGAGCTAAAGATAATGTATATTGACAAACATCATCTGTATTAAGACACTAAAGTTCGATCTTTTCTCACGAATGTGGATATAATTTAACATAATAACATAATTATTAATTAGAATAATTTCTTCAGATTCTAAAAGTTATAGAAAATTTAAAACAACAGTATTTGATTTTTAGGTTAGTGCACTTTACGTAAATTACTATAAAAACTAAAATAAATGTATTTACAATAAGTAGTTGCAAAGAAATTTAAAACGTTTAAACAGATATTTAAAAAAATTATAAACATATGTGACGTGCTCTACTCAAAAGTCAGCAGTTTAAGAGCTTTAACATTCCACGTTTAAACTTTAGCCCAGTCAGTAGTGACAAGAAAAAGCCTTAAAAAAATTTGCCTTGCAAAAGGTGGAGTAGGAACGATTTTGATATTATTTACTTATCAATATCATCAATCAATATATACTATAACGAGCTTGTTTTCGGTTTATATCCTATTTACTTCGGAAATTGACCAACAAGGCGCCACTGCGCGGTGCAAATTGTAAATTTAAGCGAAAGAAAAACCTGACATAAAAGCAGCTTTTTTTTGCTATGAAAACAGCGTTGCAGATTTTACCCTTGCTACAAATATCTATGATCCTGGTCCTGAACCATAAAGATTAGAAACGGGAGTCCATACGTATACGACAAATATAGATAGCACCACAGCCACGTACTTGTCGCTATCAATGTTGATTACACGAACGGATATATGGTGGATTGACACGAGGTGATGCAATTTTCGCTTTTTTTGACGCATTGACTTTCGAGAAGGCAGCCATTGATAGTTTTTGTCAGTAATTTTGTTTTAATTGCATTTAGTTTACTAAACACCCTTTTACTTTATGTATTTGCTTTGTTCCAGTTATACAATGCACGGATCCAGGCTTCTCAAAAAGAGAAGTTTTGGCCTTTTTGCTTTAGTCCTTTCTAATTTTCCTTTACCTTACTTAGTGTTGTTTTGAAGAAATGGTTGAGAAATTCTACTTTAGTTTTAAGCACTGGTTGAGGATGTCTTCCATAACACCTGAGGTAACACGGGGTCACCGAATGCCACGCTGGCTCTCATAAAAGAGAATTACAGTACCGTTCACGACGAACATCTTTTTAAATCGAATTTCTATACCAAGTAAATAAGCTGGTGATAACCTAATTTACCCAACCAAGTGCACCCCTGCACTCCACATTTAAAAGTACATTGCAGTCGCACCTAGCATTTCCGTTTAATCAACAGTGCAGGTGTGGGATAAGTCTCCTGTTTAACTGGAGTTGTGAAATCAGTGTATGGGCTGGGCTGAAGGTTCTTGTTTGTCATTTGGTGAATTTCGTCGTACTGCTGGTTCTTGTTTCTGGCTTTGTGAATTTTCCTGGTCTTGTTCCTGAATTTGTAAATTTACTTAGTCAAGGTTCAAAGAACCGGTCTTATTCGCTAGTTATATTGAGTGTGTTTAAACAATTTTGTTTTGAAAAAATAGTCTCAACTTGCATAAACACGTAGGCGAGTGTGCGGGCCCGCGACGGCAGAATAGCCATTCCAAACGCGTTGCAGACTATACTTTTTCTACAAATACAATTATTTTCAATCCACAAAACAAAAACTTTGAATAAAATTCCAATTTAAAAAGCTGTATATTTATAAGTGTTTATGAATTTATTATTATTGTTCCAACTATTGTCCTATAAATTATTTGTTAAAATAAAGTAATGGAAGTGTACGTAATTGTGACAGCAACCCAAAATCCGACATATTTTTGTATAAACTACTTTAAATTAAGGAAAATGTAATGTATATTACACTTTTAAGTCCTTTCTGGCATCTACAGTCTACATCTCTGTTTTATGATAAACCACATTTACAATATGCAAAAATTAAAAGCATCAGTAACTAGATTTATAAAAATGTAAACTATATTGATTCTCCAACTACATATATCTTTACTTCTTCAAAATTTCATGTATATCTCTTTATAGTACAATTATAAATTGTAACTAAAACTTAGAAAAAATTAACATTGTAACAATTATAACATTATTTTTTATACAAACCCTATTAAAAGTAGAACTTTTGACGATTGATGACAAAGTTGAAAATGTCATTTAATTATATAATTATTATAAAAAAAAAAATAATAAATTATAAAATCTACAACCCATATTGCCATAATTAATAAGATATTTTTTAATTGTTTCATTAATAGCTATGAGATGTTGCACAAGAGTGACAATTATTCTCGCACAGTGATACAGAATGTAGTCATTCCTTAATAAAAAAAAAACGAGACGGTTTTTATTCTAACATGATCGTAGAAAAAATATTTTCATAGCTATATGTTTTTAAATAATAACATACGTGTTCAAGATTTTTTTCAAGAAAGCTTGATTCTAGATTTTTCAGCATTTTCAGTCAGCATTTCTTAATTTATATGTACTACAATCAAAAGCGTTAAGAATAGCCACAGCGCGTATGGACATCTATGCAATCCCCGGACGCTACCCAGCCAGCACACTGACGTTATAATGACGTTATTTTTAAGTGATTATGAGTCGACGACGTCATATAACTAATAAATGATGTCCATAAGACGTCATGTTATGGGACGTACGTAGACGTCAAAACGACGCACAGAGGCTCGAAACTAATATCCGGCGGGATTTTATTAGAAAAAGTTGTTAAATATTATTATAAAAACCCCCCTTTTGCAAAGTTAATTGCACCAATAAGAAAAAATCATAATCTCTTTTCGAAAAAAACAACACATTTGGCCAAAGAATAGGTAGAAATCTTGCAGTTACATGGTTGTATTTGCAGTACTTAGTTGTCGCTTAGTGGTTGAGACATCGTAACAAATGATTTCATTTTTTTTATTACAGTGATTTGTTCTTGGCGCTATGGTACAGGTAGCTAATAGTATGTACTTTCATTTAATAATATATTTCAATATTTTGTAGTAAATGTTAGCACTATAGCGACTTATTAATCTTACCTCTCAAATTCAAATTTTATGTCGATTTATTTAAGATTTACTAAGGTTATACTTCTTTGGGCCTTGAAAGGCCGTCATAAATTTACTTTTATAGTATTCACCAAACATCAACACACATACAAATACTAGGATTTTTGTCAGCACCCACCAACTCTTTGTCTTATGTCTATTTCAGAATTAAAAACAGGTATAGCGCGAAAAGAGCTTTTCTAAATTTGGCGCAAGAAAAGATAGATACCAAGAAGGCCAACTGCTGTTTCAATTATATTATTGTAAACATTTAAAGGACTCTGATGATAAAATTTCTTCGTGAATGCAAAAAAAGTTACTGAGTTTTGTAATAATAATGATAATAATTACTACTACCCATTACCTGGCAAACCAGGCCCCAGAAGCTATGTAGCTAGTGCGGGAGGGAGGAGTGATTATTATTATTATTACGCAGGCCCATCGTGCGGCTGCAGCCGACTTACAGATGGTAAGGCTTAAACTCCACACTTGTATTACAGCTAAGGGAAACTGCAGAAAACCTGAAGGTTTTTTAACCATATGCGATCCCGGTCCGCCTGGGTGAGAAACTATCCCGCTAGCCGCTACACTACCAAGACTATATAATGTATGTAAGAAATTAAAAAAAGGTAAGCAGTATCATTGCGCATTAAGGCGCATTACATTTTTTCAACAAAAAATAAAGAATAGCTAAATAGAAAAAATATTTCGAAGAAATTATAGCAGCATCGAATATCCCTGGCCCTTTTAAACCATCTGAAGACAGTTGCAAAAACTCACAAAAGGGAAAGATTAGCTTTCTCCTTGCTTCGATAAGTACAACTGATATATTGTACTTGACACACAAAATGAGTCTCCAGAAGTATGGTAAGATAAATGCCGAAAGATTGTAAATCAAATAAATAGTGTCATCACCAACAAGAGCATACTTTTGTTTTTTTAAATGTATTGAATTCATCAGAATTCATCTATCTAAAAGTACAATTATAATCCTTCAGAACCTGGCAAAATTAAAACATACTACTCGAATAATTTAGTCCCGCTAGATAAGTCATAGGAACCTCTGTGCGACGTCTTTTAGAAGTACAATAGGTCGTTTTTAGACTTCTAATATTAATAATTATGATCTATCTAGGTAACTAAAAAAGTGATATATTCCATAAAATATTTTTTATCTTTACATTTGCAGAATGTAAATAGAATACATTATTTTACTGTTTTCAATATTGAATTACACTATTTTGTATTGTCAGGTTCACTGATGTACGAGCGACAAATGCAGAACACTGTTTTACTTTATTTTTTACTGAACTGCACGTAACCACATGCCGCAATACAAACAGCAACAACGTCTTCCGTGTTATTACTACTTATTCTTAAAGTTGTTGACGTACCTACATTTATAGTGTATGTGTAGATGCAACTACTGATAATAATTGTGTAGTTTGTCACAAAGGGTGAGTATCAATAATTACTTGTTCCGTCGCAATACTTACTAATATTATTTTAGTATCATCAATTATTCTGCATATTGTTTTAGCAGCTTTTCACTTAGTAAAGGTTTACTTTTGTTTAATAATTATGAGATGTTGAGTTAATAGAAGAGATGTATGTTCTGTTATTGAATGTTTACTTTTGTTTAATAATTATGTATTAAATAGTATATAATAAATATTATTTCCAATATTTAATTATTTATTTATAATTTCTGTCCTAGTCCTAGTATAGGACGTTTTAATGGCGTCATTGAACAACGTTTTAATGATGTCTTATATTGACGTCTTTGGGCTGTGACATAATGCTGTCAGTTTTACGACAATTTGGCGTCATTTTAATACGTCATTTGACGTCGTTACTTCCGAAAAACGGTGACATTATGACGTCAGTGTGCTGACTGGATAGTGAAAAACGTACTAATAATATGTAGTATTATAATATAGAAGAAAAAACTCAAACTGTCGCGTAAACTTACTAAAGCTGTACTTCACCCTTACACATACTTTTCACTCACTTTTTACACACTCAGTGAGTATAAAGTGTGTGTGGTGAGAGTAAAGTACAGTTTTTGGTATTATAATCTACTAGAAGTGTGCTGCACGAATTGCAGCTATTTTAAAGCATACTTTTCTCGTTTATAATTCTACGCGATGACAGGCGGCTGGGTACGTAAGAAGAAGCTCGCTTTAAAATCGCAACATGTAAATAAGGTACCTATGTAAATGTACCCTCCCTATATAATATCAACATTCAATTCTGTATTTATTTTCGTTTTTTAATTCTGCAGTTATTTTAATTTAATAATCTGTTTAGAAGAAACCGCTATTATTCATAATTATTAGTAGATGTTATACAACTGAAAACTTATTACTTATAATGATAATAATATATTTATTCCATAAAATAGAATCTCAAGCAGGAAATTCAACAAAGTTGTTCTTCCATTTCCTCCTTGTATATGTCGCAGGCAGATAGTCAAATCCGGCAAATAACTATCTGCCTAGTCATTTACTAAGTGATGGGGCAGATAGTAAAACGAACATTAATCTATATGATTTTGCTATATGCCTAGGCATTTAGTAAATGCCGTTGTTTAAAACAGGCAGTTAGTAAATGACTTCATGTCCTGTCGGCAAATAAGGTAATAACATCCACATTTCTTTGCCAAACATTCTTTTTTACAAGAGCACTTGTAGAAGCTTTGCCCATTGTAAAGGGAGTACTTAGAATAAGTTGCTCCTCGCAAATAAACCTTCTTATTTATAGGAAAATCTTAACTACTTGTTCATTAACTGCTGTTCTAAATAACGGCATTTAGGCAAGGGCAAAGACTTTCCAAGTGCTCATGTAAAAAAGAATGTTCTGCGAAGAAATGTGCATGTTATTATCTTATTTGCCGACAGCACATTAAGTCATTTACTAACTGCCTGTTCTAAACAACGGCTTTTAGTAAATGCCTAGGCATATAGCAAAATCGTATAGAGTTATTTTCGTTTTACTACCTGCCCCGTCACTTAGTAAATGACTAGGCAGATAGTTATGTGCCGGATTTGACTATCTGCCTGCTACATATACACTTTACATAAAGTTATAGCCAGACCATTGGACGTAGATAACGACATATGTAACAACTTAACTTAAACTAATTTAATTAGTTTACGAGTTGGTGCATTAATGACGATCTGCAGTGAAGTTCTTAATCAAGGCCTTTTTTGAATTGCATTGCTGATAATGCCTTAAATGATAATCATTATAGATTTTTCGGACATTATAGCTAAATGAATGCTCGTAGAATGTAGTATTATGCTTGAATGCTTCGGTATTGTCAAGACACCTCTATGTCGCTCATTTATATTGGTGTATATCTGTCCTATACCTTATCTTATTGCATAAATAGAGTGGCTGCCTTTTGACTGCTAAAGACTGCAATTATACAACTGCAGTATATTTTAGAAGTTCGTTTTTGGCGCACATAAAGACATTTCAATATTTCATGAAAAAATAAATGAAACTAGTGTTGTGAAAGAGACTACAGTGAATGAGTAAGAGTTGGTTAGAAACAATAGGAGTGGGTTAGATCAATATTTATTATAACAGTTAACAGGTTTTAATAAATTAATCTTACATTTAGTGATTAAAATCTTAACAAGATATTATAGTAATGTTTATTTTTTAGTAGTATTATTACCATTAGCTTTTTTATCATTATTCTTCCTCTTGTCATCTACTTTTTGCATTCTTGTTTCCTTTAATTGGGGCACAACGAGCTTTTGGAGTGCTGTAACCGGGAATTCCACAAAAAGGCATAAAAACAGAGCAAATATGTATGCTAATGTGATGTCACCAAGCGTTCGGCTAAACTGCAAGTTAAAGATAATAAGAAGTTATATAAGCACCAACTTTAGATCCAAAATACTCACAAGTATATAAGTGTTTATATATTCGGGGGTTCTTATTAATCCGCTTTTCACACGTATAAGAGCCACATGTACTATAAATGCAGAATATGATAGTCTTCCAAGTGCTTGGAGTGGTAACCAGTTTAGGGTGTCACGCAAAAACCCTGTAATACATAAAATTAAAAAACTGAAAACTATCATTCCAAGTATGATTATTAGGCAGGTACTATTCTATTGAGCAAAACTGGACATAGGTATAATCAAGTCTCTGGACTTATCACATAAGTTAGTTATGCTTAGGCTTGCGAAGACCTGTCAATTGTGTGACCATTCTTCTATTCTTACTGTGTATAGTTAAAATAAGGAATTCAAAAACTTAAGAATATTTACTTTCTCTATTTTCAGACGCAGTTAGTGTCTTGTTTTAGATATTGTAATATGTTCAATTTTGACATAGTTCTCTAAGACACTAAGCACACATTTATCAGTTAGCCACAATAGATAAATGTTGAATATTCAAATTAATCAGATACTATAGAAGGAATAACATACTTACATCCCACTCCTTGACTAACACCAAAAAGTCCTAATGCAATTCCAAATCCAAAAATATTTCTTGCCAGTGATGCATATATAGCAGCTACAATTCTAGAATGTTTGTAATCATCTTTGTATATGGGTATACCTATATAAATCATAGAAAGCGGTAGTCCCCATACCACTATCCACCATACTGCTATGTGAAACTGAAAAGTTGTAGTTAATTTTAACTGTTAATCCAACTATGTTTAGAAATTTAATTTTCATACCAATAAGCAATCACTTTGTCTTACCTTGTTAGTTAGTATTTTCTGCCCTCTGTATTTATAGAACAGATATCCACATATCAAACCAATTATATAGCCACCTCCATTTGAATAAGCGGATGCATACATGGCATGCCACTCTCGATTGTCTAACATTGTATTATGCAGTGATCTAAAAAATTAATAAAATTTGAAGGATTGTTTTTGAAAATAATGTTAACACGTGTTCCTTACTCGGGATACTGCCGAACAACGATATCATAGTCATAGATGTAATTAACAAATGCTGGTATTAAAACTGCAATAGTTAGAGATGCGCCAAGAATAACCTTAATTCGGTGTTGATATTTCCACATGAAGGTGACAATTATCAAAGACATCACAAACAATTGTGTATCAGATGCTAAGTACCACGATTGCTGAATACACTGCAAAGAATTGTAAACATAAGTAGAGTAACTGGAGGATGTTGCATTTTAATGCAAAAAGAAATACATTGTAGACAAAAAAAGAGGCCAAGAATAACAAATCTTTGGCTGAAACAGACAAATTCTACAATTTAGAGATATTCTGCTGCTTCTAATGGTATTCGAATCCACAACCTTTGGTTTACTGATCACTCATTTAGATCACTCATCTACTTCTTTCAAAGACCGATGAGATGAAATATGGAGAATGTAGCATAGTGTAGATGATGATTATACATTCGAATGATTTATTTTTCTACCAACAACTATGTATATTTTAATATCAATAGTGCTAAACTATCTACAGTAGTTGCTTAAGTGCATTGTATTTTTCTTGCAGACGCAAATTAACTTTACGTTTTATGTTTCCAAACACGTTCTGCAACAACTCAACAAGACAGCCCATTGTTCGTCTGTTCTATCTTTCTATCATTTTAAAAAGTTTTTTTTAAATATTGATAGCCATTGACCTATTTAAACCAAAAATATTAAAACCACGTTTCGGAACCTTTGGAACAAAAGCTAGATTTGACTTGAACGTCCTTTTTTGCGGAACGAGTTTCATCTTATGCAATGGTTACTTACATGGCAAGCTTACCAGGTGATATTCATTTCTGAATTGTTAACAGAAAAAATAATTCTAATGTTGTAGCATTGGCTATATTCATGACATCGTGTTATTGTCTTTTCAATGTACTTTTAATGTACAATTTCAAAAGATCTTTGATCTTTGAATTTTTAATCTTCTTGGCAATCATAGAGACGTTAGGTTTATATAGAACCCGCACCCACCTCAGCGCAGTGGTATGAAAAGTGCTTCTAGCCAAATAAGATTTTACTATTTCTTGTAGATGTTTGCTTGTTTAATTTCATTCATTCAAGACTTATTAAGAAACAATGTAAGGGAATCAGTCACAGTGGTGGCCTGCTAGGGGAAAGATCAGTTGCCAAAACAGATTTACAGACGTATCTGAGATCCTATAATCTATTATCCGAGCAGGTAGTGTAGTGTAGCTATCGACCACACGATGATCGTGTGGGTAAAGTATAGCCGGACGCGGTCAGAAGTTGGATGGGTGGCCCGTTCCAGCTTGGATCTACCTGCTCGGCTGGGGTAGGATGGGAGATCAGCAAAGCTGAATCCTATCCCATTCTACAATTGAAATATGTATTCCAAATATGTAAATTAGAAAGTAGAATAAATAAAGATTTATTATTATTATTATTATTATAAGGTAATACCTCTAGGAACATGTGCCACATGTTCAAAAGTGTTTCTTTCGAGTTTCGACTCATGAGTCTCTTAGGGGAGCAAGGGTCACCTAGCGTTGATTATATGTGTATAGTCCGGTTGTCACTTCTTCAAATGTTATTTTTGACCCATAATCTCCCTTGTAGGGGATGGAGGAAATTAGAGGTCCAAACATATCTCGGTCTAGAGGTCTTCACAGTCGACGACATACATCCCAATAGCCATTTTCTTTACTAATACTAGTGACGGATATGTTAGTGATGGCTATAGACTTTTCTGTATACTAATAGCAGCCAATCGCCATTCTATAGTGGGTAATAGTATATTATTCAACAAGTATATAATGTGGCTATTATTCACAAGGATGACGTTTACGACACGAGTGAAGTTTCGAGTAAATAATAGCCATCATATGCAAGTAGAATACTACTTTGTCCACGACTATTAAATATTTTTGATTATATTTAGTTATACTTCAAAATACTTTTAGAAATGTGTAAACGATGTTGACATTTCAATTTAATTAATGAGTTGGTTTAATTCGCGTATATTAATCATCTCGCACTCGAGGGATTAAACTCATTAAACCTTTTAAATTTTAACCCTTTAGACATTTTAAACGCTTGTATAATAAATAACTATTATACGATGGGATCACCAGTAGTTTTGCTTTAATGATATTTTGTCATGTGAAAGTTTAAAAGTGACACATATATTTATCTAACGGAAATATTTATCTAACTTAACAGATGAATTTGACTTAACCTCAAATAACTATGAAAGAATTTATAAAATCAAATAAATGATAGATTTACTTCTTTTGTATATAAATTTTATTTATGTGATTTATTCTTTCAGAGCATCTAGAAATTCACTTATGGTTTTTACAGTGCTCTGAATTTCAGGGTAAGTATACACTTTTATAATAAACCTTCTTTGTAGAAACACTGTTGAAACATTCATGTAGTAGAACAAAACCACTAAACCTTTTCATTCTTTATTTAATTAAAACACTTTTTATAACACAAACCTGATGAACTTAGATATGACTTTCTTCCTGTTTTCTTTCAGGTTCTTTCTGTGGTGAGTGTAGTAGTTAGGCCCCTCTTTTTAGCGAGCATTTTTCTTGTAATATTTAATTTTTAGAAAATTACTAATGCCCCATAAAATTCTATCCAATTATTTAATGAAAATCAAAAATATAAAGGTGCTTTTAATGAGAAAATCATAAAGTTTTGAATCCCGACAAACTAAGATTGTAGTGTTTTGATACAACTAGTACATATACTATCATTTTATTTCGTTCTAACAATTTAATTAACCTTATTAAATAAGACGAAGAACCATCAGATTAGAGCAACGTCGCTTGCGGTGCTCTCATTCGCCAGCGTGGCCTGCTACTACCATGTAGTATCACAGTATGATCTATCTTAGTGCATTTAACGTCATCTAGTAGCCAGTGGCGGTCGCTGCATACGTAAACCCGGGGCACTCGCAGTGCAACACATGATGATATACTGCTTTAAAGTGTGCGTACGAACATGATAGCGATATACCAGTTTGTCGTGTGCCCCGAGTTTGACGTATGCAGCAACCGCCACTGCTAGTATCAACAGCCAAATAATATGCTCATGAATGTACGCGAATAAGCATTAATTTGAAGAACTTCTTTTTTTATCTCGATGGCTAATACAACATGGAAACATTTCTGCCCGATCTACGACAAGAACTTACTGCCTATGGTATATTGCACTGGGACTTAGCCTTCAACGTTTTTTTTTATAAATTATGTCTATAAAATACCATGGAATCAAAAACAATCATACGTTTTTACTTACCATATGACCTGAATCGTAATAATTATTTATGTACAACAAATTGGTCCACCAATTAATTCTACAATGACGATATTCAGTTCCTACTAATTTGTCCCAGAAAGGTCCTCTATTGATATGATATAACCATGAACTGCTAAAGGCTATAATTACCAATAAGCATGGAGTTAACCTGCAAATATATGCTTATCATTATATCATAACTAGCTTTTAATAGTACCTGATATATCTGTTGATGAATGCATTTACGACGTAAGAATATTTTACATTTTTTCTTCTCTCAAATGTTAAAAGAAAATGATATGATAGAAGCCATCCAGCCATTATAAAAAACGTCTGAATTGCAAAGCCTCCGTTCACCACAATCATATTCAATGGATTGTCGGTTATCTAAAAAAGAACAACATAGAATTAGCCTTTCTAAATAAAATCTATACGTTCGTGCTAGTAATGAAGAATTGTCAAGAATTCAACTTTGTTGTTTTTGCCTCACACCCATTAGTCGAGAAACAAAAAAAAAGTTTGCATCAAAAAAATTTTTTTGACTGGGGGTGAGACCATGTTTATTATATGTTTTTGGGGTCGCCGAAACCGAATCCGAATAAATTTCACCCTATCATGTCAGGTTTTTGACCATAACCTTAAAAAATTTCATAATCCAAGCTCAATTAGCCCGTTATACCTAATATATTGAACCTCATAATCTCTGAACCCCATAACCATTCGACCTCTTCACACCTTGACCCCATAACCTCTTTACACTATAACCATAAATTCCAATAACCACATAACCTTCATAGGGCAATCTTAGCAATCTTAGGAAGTTTTATGGAATCCGTCTTTAGATAAATAGTAGTAGATAACAGAATGTTTTCTTTGTAATGCTACCGAATTTAGCTTAAGTAAACCTAATATGTTAAAGATAGCGATACAAAGAAAACATGCTGTTATATAGGTTGTAAACAAAGATTTGCTCTAATATTTAAAGCAGTATCTCAAATCTTATAAGTAATATCTGACAAACTACTTTTACCCTGAAACACAGAAAGTGGTGGCTAAAATAATATTATGAAATAAATAAAGGTTAATAAAAAGTTTCACAAATGTATTTTAATTTACCTGACAATTGTTTCGATTCCATTGCCAATTTTCATAATCAAAAATAATATAAATATGAACAAACAGAACGTTAAGATAAATACAATAAATAGATAACTAGATAAAAGTAAAGACCTAAGAAAATACTAGCAAAAAAAGTGTAGGAATCTGATGTTATTTTTAGGGTTTCGTTGTGTGATTGTGTTCTAGAAATTGTTTAGTGTAATTTGGGGTGACCAATTAAATTGAATTAAAAAACGGGACAAAGTTTCCGTGAAATAAGAAAGGGGCGGAGCTGGGAATAGGTTGATTAAAAATGCATGATTTATATAACCTTTTTTTTTTCTGAACACATAAGTAATAAGTATAAATTATAACAGTATATATTAAAGTGTTAGTTTCGTAAAACACCTTTTAGCATCAGAAGAGACGATATCGCCCACTTGTCCAATATTATTTAGAAAATTCCCCGTTACGCAGGTCGTTTTCTAAACTTGGACGCGTGCGCTACAAACGTGTCTTATAAATACTTTAATATACCATTTGGACACGCAAATGGCTTTTATTTAAACATGCAAATAAGAAAAAGTCGTTACACGAAACGTGTTCAAACATGATCTTTACAGACAATATAGCCTTAATGTTTTCTACTAAACATCGATTTTTTTTATTCGTCCATAGCGCATTTGCGATGGGAAGCATTCGTCCTACAGTTGCATTTTTCCCAGTCATACGATAAATTATAATTCGTTAACGCACGACAAATTCCGACAAAGCGAGCATCACACCCAAATAACAGAAACTGCGACATTTCATTCCATTTCACCTAAGATTGTGAATACATGTTTAAAAAGGGCGAACACAAAATCGAGATATTTCTGTTTTACTAGTTAAGAATAAATGCAATGCGAAGAAACGGGACAATTTGCATCGAGCTGAACAAAGGGACAATCTCATTAAAAACGGGACGTCTGGTCGTCCTAGCGTAATTAGATTTTTCTGGATGTTTATTTCTGTAGCAGTGTACATGTTCTTTATATCTTTATATCGAGATTTCGTGAAAGTGTCTAATGTACAGGTTGGAAACGCATGGGGTTCATATAGAGATATAAAAACGTTCATAAAAGTGGTAGTGGGAAGAAGCAATTTATCAAAAAGTTGTAACTGGATGTTCTGTACTTACTGGATACGCATGCACTTAGTATTAATATTTTAACTCCGTTCATAGAAAACGATGCTAATTAAGCTACCTGCACCCCGGTGCTTAAGTTCGCTCGCTTTAACAGCTCGACTACAAAATCTTGATGGTAGAAGAAGTAGGTACTGCAGTAGAATAAAACTTTTTCTCCTATTGCAATTTTAACTATCCCGGTACCACTTTTATGAACGCCTTTACCTCTGTATATCAGGTCCATGCGTTTCCAACCTGTAAACCGAATTACAACAAAAACAGTTCAAACGGTAAATGTACGATTTCATGGTATTGTACGTTCCGTTTTAGCATTAAATAAAAATGAAAAGTGTTGCTGATGGTTTTAAAGGTTATTTTATAATTGTTGGTTTTTCGTAATCTATTTGCAACTTTATTTTGATATTTTTCGAAAAAGTGGTATAGATATGTAATTTGTGCCTTTTGTTTGAGTGTTAATGTGATAAATTTTTTTGATAGCTAACCTATAATCTTTTTGTTTAATTAAATAAGTGTCAGTTGTATTTGGATTATAATGATTTACGTGTGCTAGTTATTTGATGGTTAAAACTCTTTGTTGAAATCGGGCTGTATGAGTAGCATAGTAGCTCAGTCGACAGAGGGTTTTTTATATCAGATTCCAACAGCAATTTTATTATTGGAAATTATTAGTGGGTCGGTCTTGCGTATAAAACCAACTTGGCGTGGCGGGGGGCGGGTATGCTTTAGCCGCCATCTTGATAAACGCAAAGATTTTTCCAATATTTTCGAGATTTTTGCAAATATCTCCAGAACGGCTGGTCCTAACAAGAAAATATACCACGTCTTTTTTATTTAAACAAGTTTTTCGTAAAATTTGTATTTTAAGAGATATATACGTTGCAAAGTTTTCACTTTTCAGTTTTTGCTAAATAATTCGCAAACGGCTGATATTACAATTAAAAGTGAAAACTTTGCAGTGTAATAACTCTTAAAGTATTAATTTTACGAAAAACTTGTTAAACTAAAAAAGATCTGGTATATTTTCTTAATAAGAAAATAGACAATATATTTTTCTATATAAAAGATCTGTTACATTTTCTTCGTAGCTGTTCTCGAGATATTTGCAAAAACTCGTTTATCAATATGGCGGTTGAAGCATACCCGCCCCGCCATGCCAACTTGGTTTTATACTGTCATCACTGACGGTATTATTCTGAATTAAAGAATTCATTATTCCTCAAGTTGCATTCTAACCGGTATAAACGTTTACCAAGGATACGACTCGACTCCAACGTCAACCTACGCCGAGGAGCGCCTACATGCTAAATAAAGTAATAATGATGAATACGCAGAACCATAAACTCGAGCAGCTCCTACTAGTTAAGATTAGTCTGATAATGTATTTAACCCTAAACGTTAATACATTCATGTATACGGTCATAAAAGTTAATATATTCATTTAAGCATCAACGACTTTCGCGATATTCATGAGGATACCCTATATAAACAGACTTGCTACGAGACATAAGACAGTCGACGTCTTGACTCCATCCAACCATGATCTCGTGACCAGCCTGGCAATTAACCTTTATATTATTTAATGGTAGGGGTTCAGGAAGCTAGCGTCTAGGGGTGCCGCTTACCTGATTCCCCTACGCTTAGTTATTAGGAGCCTTGAAGCCTATCGTCCTGGTACGCCGCTTACCTGGTTTACCTAGTCGTATGTAGTTATTGGGGAGGTTCCGACCACCCTATCGTTAGTGTTCTTTACTCTTTTACCTTTCTAATTCTACCTTTATTCTTAGCTAGGACCCTAGTCACGAGAATCCCCACGTGACAATACTCAGGATCGACCCACTAACAAATTCCAATAATAAAATTGATGTTGGAATTTGATGTATTTTGGACCCCTGTCCGTTTCGGTCTGCCGACTGGGTTATAGTTAAAGCACTAGCAACGCGAAAATGATAATAGACTATTCATTTGTTAAGCTTTACTCATCGCTCAAAGATCACTTTGGCGTTCTGTAAACATTTTAACCTAGCTCTAGTTTTAACAGCTAAACTCATGTAACCAGTCGGAATTGAATTGATTAGTTGTTATTCTCATGATGGTCGGTGGAATAATATTTCGTTGCTTGGTTTTTAGTATTTTTAAGATAATGTGAGTACAAGGAGCGTGCTTTAAAATGCGATTTTCTCGAAAAGAAGCATGAAGCAATCACATGTTGGTAAGGAAAATATGTTTTAAATCATTACAGCCACCCTCAGGTTATTACGAATTACGATGAAATTACGAGATTTGACTTATATTAGATACACCCTATTTAATAAAATATAACATAACAGTAGTAATAACTTTTTTGGATGCGCGACACTTCAAGTATGTCCTACGCACCAAAATCGATTGGGGATTTTTATTGTTTGTGTGTTGTCTTGTGGTGTCCTTGTATTTTTTTTTGATAATCCATCAGATAGCTAACAGTTTTAAATTTCTTAGACCAACGTATGGAAAGTATGGAAATGAAAGTTTATAATTTTCAATTGCCTATTAAATAATACTTACGGTTTCAAAAAATTGCGGATTTGCTACCGGCGCTGCATATGCAATCATACATGTGTGACACATTATGACTAGACACATATTGTAGAAACGCACCGCATTAATGCATCTTAATGAAACAGCATCTGGACTGTCGTTTATTTTCCGTAGTCGTTCCCAATTTTTAGGGATAGAAAAACATGAAAGTACTTTTCCCACTAAAATAAATCAAAAGTTTTAATAAAACTTTAGAATTTTAAACAGCATGGTCGAACAGCAAGTCGAACAAAGCTAGTGGAAATATGTATATTAATCTAGCTTTGTTCTCCTTCTTGTCCATGTATTTTTTGTTTGTTTTTCCTATCAATATATTTTATTTTAATTTAGTAGCAAGCAAGTTAACATTATAAACTGTATGCTGTGATATAAGACGATGTATAAACCTTATCGCTGCCTATAAGGTAACGTTGGTAATATATTCAGAACCTTATCTTAATATTATTCTAATTTAAATATTGTATGCAAATGTATGCTCGTACTCAGAAACCTATCTTAATATTATCCTACTGTATCCTAACAGTTGCATATATTAGAATAATAATGTAGGCTAAGGTAGGCACCATAAAAACTTTATCGTAATATTATTCTAATATATGCTATGTAGGGAATGTTACGACCACAGAATGGTACATAAACTTGGTAGGATAAATCAGTTCAAGTTGGGACGAGTTCGGAGGCTTAGACACTGGCATCCAGGGATGTTGTTTACCTAGCCCTTCGAACTACACTCAGAAGCCTTACAAACTGACATCCAGAGATGTTGTTTACCTAGGTTTTCGGAGTATTAGTACCAGTTTAATGTTGAAATTGTTTAATAGTATTTAAATTATTATGCAAGTGCATATTGTGTAATTAACAACGAATAAATATCTTATTGTACTTAACGGTAAATTGTGTTCATTCTGTAACTTGGACTTCGTCTTTTGTATTTTTAAATAAAATATTATTTTCAACATCAAGAAAAGTTAATTAGCATAGTATATATTTTCTTTTTGCGTTATATCATTACGTTATGCATTCAATAAATATTATTATTGTTAATAATAATAAATTATGAATGAATTGCATTAATGTAAACAATAGAGAATAAACATTATAATCATTAAATGAAAAAATATCCAACGTATTTAATATTATTTAAGTGATAAAGCGATACGCTTATCAGTTGTTCCCAAGTGTCCTTTTTTTTATTCTACTTATCTAATTATATCCAGGTGGTATTTATTGAAAACCGCATAAATAAACGTAATTATAATAACAACTTACCTGTAGTACTGGTAATCCTATCATACTCTTCCTTAGTTTTATATCTAGCAAGCCCTTCATAAAATGATCCGTATATAATAATCATAAATAAAACAAAGAAACTCAACCTGTGAATAATAAAAATATTTATAGTTATAAGCTTTACATTACTTTTAATGTAACTTACGCAACTTTTTCATCGTAAGAATCAATAGGATAGAATGGTTCTTGAGTTTCACAATGCATGTGAGTTACTACGCTTTTTACACCTAGATCAGAATACTTCTTGGAATAACATCTGGATAGATCTTCGCGCAAGAGCTCTTGATTATCTTTGTAAATAGTAACATTACCAGAAAGATCGGGACATGACCGAACAATGCATACACCATGTCGAAGCCTGTCATGTCTGAAGTTCTTCTTATTGCTTATTATTTCCTGGAAGAAGAATTTAATACAACTAGTTGGCAGAGTATGATCAATAGCATTAAAAGAAAGAGAAATACAAATCAAGATACTTTTATTTCTCTTGAATGTTTGAGCAACACCCTAAAATATGATTAAGAAATAATCTATAAAACAGGTCTTATTAATTATGCAAAAATATTAACGACCATTTGCAGCAACAACAATTAACTTTAAATAGGGCTTAGTTTCTATAGATAATAATGTTCGCTAAAATAATTATATCTCTGGAAACTAAGTATTTAAGTTCTGCTTAAGGTTAATTGAAATTGGTACAAGCACCATCTATGTTGTTTTATTAAAATGCCCGACGTTGGGAGACTATACAGGGTGTTCCGGATAAATATGCAATGCTTTAAGGGGGTGAAAGGTGACCATATAGAGACCCCAAAACTCATAAAATAAAAATAAAAAAAAATTCGGATTTTTCCGTATTTTTTACAAGTCACGAGTCGACTATGGATTGTTTGCAAGATTCTGACCCTGAATTACTGATAAAGCAAACAATGATCTCACATATGCAGTACTAAATTAATAACTGACCTGCGCTACGTACGTATCAATTTACAGAAACAACAGAATTGAATTTCAACAGCGGTTGCCGAGTGACTCACTACCTTGATGACTTGATCATTTATTAAGGTCGGTAAGTAAAATGTAACATACGTTCGTTGACCTAATTGTGATGGAAACATTGCCTGTTTTTCATTTTACGAATGTCATTTTAACAAAATGAGTAAAACTTAAATGTAGGACATACGCGGTCTTCCCCGACAACGTCGGTGAAGACGTCGTCGACGACGTCGGGGACAAGGTCGAAATAATGAGGTAATGTTTACATTTACTGTAATTTAATGCATAAACAACTTCTACTTCCAAGCTGGACTGTTATAATAAAATTATGAATATCCTATTTCTTTAATGCATCAAACTGAAAGAAAGCATTTTTGAGCATAATAAAATGCGTACTGAATCTCTTTCTTTAAAGTATTTCAAAATAGCTTATGCAACTAACAAAACTTTTCATAAGCGGAATAATATTGATATTCATCGGTAGAATTACAAATCAACTCTTTATTAGGAAACGAAAACTCTTGTTTTTTGTTTATTTCATTCTTAATTTAGTTTAAAAATGGATATAATTAACGCAGGATTTAGGATTCTGAGTTCTGGTGCGCAAACGATGTACAATAATTTCCTATAAAAAACTTTCCGTAAAAAAACACTGGGGTAAAAATCTGCTGATTTTGGTATAGGAGAGGTCAATGGACAAATTATTAGGTATCAAATATCATTTTGTTCGTGTTGTTCATCAAGAATGTGCTGATTCTAGTAAAATATATATTTTGTTGCATTTGTAGAGACCGTTTAATAAATTCAACAGAATTTGATGTAAACTGATTCTTAATTTTACAAATCATGTTTACAATATGGGTCATAACCTGATAACCTTGGAAGGTAAACGGACGTTTTTAATAGATGTGACAAAACATTTATTTTACCAGAATCAGCATTATGATTCATGTGAATAAAATGTAGCAAATGCTGTTACTACTATTAATAAAAGATGACAGATATGATAAAAATCAGCAGATTTTTAACATTGTTCTTTGGTAAGTGATAATCTTCCTTTTGGTTTCGGAAAATTGTACATCGTTTGCACACTGGAACTCGGAATCCTAAATCCTGCGTTAATTAATTATATCCATTTTTGAACTAAATTAACAATGAAATAAAAAAAACTAAAGTTTTCGTTTCATAATAAAAGATTGATTTGTAATTCCACGGATGGGTGACGTCAAGGTTATTACGTTTATGAAGACTTTTGTTAATTGCATAAGCTATTTCGAAATACGTCTTGATTATTATCAATAATGCTTTCTTTCATTTTGATGTTTTAAAGACATACGATACTCATAATTTTATTATATACAGTCCAGCTATAAATTACAGTAAATGTAAAACATTACCTCATTATCTCGACCTTGTCCCCGACGTCGTCGTCGACGTTTTCGCCGACGTCGTCGCGGAAGACCGTGTATGTCCTACATAATTACCGTTTAGATGCAAACAATCTTTATAACATGTGTTCAAAAACTCCCGTACCTGTCGAGCAAAGTGTAGTGGTGCTCAATAGTAGTCCGTCGAACACTTCATTGACCTGAAAATGTAGGCGCCAGTCATCGTTGGAGCAGAATAAAAGGTCTTATGTGGCTGTTGTGTGAATTAAAAACACCCGCCCGCAGGCGTGTTTGGTTCTGCCATAATTTAAACACTAACTACGATTAATTAAATTACTTAACATCACCTCACTCAGGTTATTAATTCTAAAAAGGGTATTAATACGTAATCGAAACTCAAGTTCACGACTACCTTAACACAAAGAAAGTTGACAACAAACTGCATACTGCAAATTACAAGCTTCAAAGATCTGAGTCATTAACAGTTATTTACAGATGGTCAAAATGACTTGTTTATTATTTATCTAAAACGTTTTAAAAGCACGTCCTAATGTTTTGTGTTGCTGACAATTCATTTATCCGGTTTGGGTTTATTATGATTATTTTTTGATGACTTTTAAAAGTATGTACTATTTAATAGGCATAATTTTCATACAATTTTATCTACTGCTTTGCAGTGGCGTGCCTATTATTTTTATAAGGGGGGTTGTCATTTCAAAGGGGCGTTTCAGGAAATTGTTAGTAAGATGTTACTCTACACATGTTTCTCTATTGCCCTTTAACGGGAAAGGCATCTTGTCCAAAACACCCTGTATAATTTATATGGGATATTAAAATAAATTCGACTGGATTTCGAAAAAGACACACAGTCAAAATCCAGACAAAATATACATATAAATGTAAAAGGATGAAATACAAAAATTACAACTAATGTAGACTAGAAGTGAAACCCTTACTTTGCACAAATTCAGACTCTCAGGCGAGTCGCTTCAATCGATAACTAAATTCTTATAATTAGGGACACAATAATAGAAAAACACATTTACAGAAATAAATCTCATACATAATAACAACACAATTTTATTTTTATTAACAAGTAACCATGAAACAATAAACAAAACGAAAATGTATACATCAACGAAATCTTTTCTTTTACATAAAATAAATAGACAGAATTAATTGTTTATAATTGAAATAGCAATGAAAAATATGAATACAAGATTATCTCTTTTTAATTCTATAATTAATTTTCATTAATCTCAAAATAATTAAATATTATTTATATGTAGATAAATTCATTTCAAAGCAGATAGTTGTTTTAGTTTAACTATAAAATTAATTACTTCTTGAATAAAGAGAATAACTTAGTTACAATTCTAGATGCCCCTTTGGTATCTTCAAAATTTTTTATATTAATGATTGAATTAAATACTATAGAATAACTCACGGTTTTTTATTACTAAGATTGTCATCCTTTCGTTCGAAAATTGGCGCTAGAAGATTACCAACTTGATGATTTTCAATTCCCCTTGAATCAGCTGTCTGGTTTCATTAAAGTTCACAAATAAATCCAGAAACATGTGCCGTTGCTCTCTGCATAATTATTTTCCATTAAAAAGTTTTACAAAATTGGAACCGAATCCTTTTAATTTTTTTAAACCATGGTAAGTGAGATGTTATTTATTTATATCAAAATCCATTTAATTATTTAATAATTTTCATAAATTTTTCTTGTTATCAGATATTAAACAAAGAACCAAATAAACACTTAATTAACTTTTGGCACCTTTTAATTAAACTTTTAACAAAGATTTTGAATTAAAAACTTTTTAAATCGTTACACTTTGATGTTTAACATAAATAAATCTAACCTCAAAACTTTCCCATTTCATTATAAGGTGAACATAACTTTAAATTTTTATTAATCTAAACAAGACGTGTGCACTTTTTTAAGATGTAATTTCAAAGAGAGCTCGTTGAGAAAATGGCTGGCTATTTATATGATTTGGCTAAAACCATTGCATTCTATACAAATTTTGGACAAAACAAAAGAGTGTTGACATTACATGAATACAATAACCAAATTTTTATCTACAAATATTTATTAAAGCAAAAACTAATTAAATAGTCTTATATGAAATTAAATTCCAAATTCAATGATATATAAAACTTGTATGAACATACAAAATTAATTTCACCATTGAATATCGATAACACACAATTTGCATAAAACTATTTGTTAACTTCAAAGATATCTATTTACACCTTTCTATCTTCACAAATTTAAACATTATAATCTTAATAACATTATTTACATTTTTTAAATGACAACAAATTAAAATATTAAACCAATTACAATATTTCAATGAACGTTCCAAAAGCGTAACATAATTGTTGTTATAATGGTATCATCAACAAAATGCAGCCCCTACATTAAAGATTGTATCAATTATATGGTGAAGAAGCAACTTTACAAACCTCCATCAAATAATTCAACCAAGAGCTTTAAAAATTTAAATTACAAAAAACATTCAAAATCGGAGAACCGCGTTATAAAGGAAACATTGTTTTAACTAAATTCTTACAAGGCAAGTTGGTAAATATTTGTATACACCCTTATTACAGTACACCTTGTCTGTTCTAGGTGAAATTTTATATTAAAATTGACCTAAACTTTATTAAATTGACAAAATAAATTAACGTCACCCAAATCGTTAACAGACAAGAAAGATTAACTAAATTCTATCAAAAAATCAGTTTTCCAGATTTCCTTTATCTGGCTGTAGTGTTCAAGTGTGCATGGAAATCATAAATAACTATATTTTAATTGATAAAAAAAATTGACTCAAAACTGTTATTTTGAAAATTGAGGTTATGCAACCAATCTAACGTGTTGTTTTCAAATTGCATAAATGTGCTTATTTAAAATTACTGTATAGGTGAATTACTTTTTTGGCATGTTAAATATCATGACAATATGTATGTGCATTTGTATAACGTTAGTATTCCGTTAAGTCCCGCATGTTAAAAATTGCTCAGCACATGCGCCTGTTCTTTACTCATCACATGTAGAAAATTATATCGTAAATTTTATAAAATAACCCAGAAGAAAGTTGCACTTTGTATTCTGTGGCCAAATCCAATATTCTTATGGCAGCAGGTGAAGACACCGACAGTGGAATGGAGTCACAAGAAAGTTTAGTAGATTCGCCAGATAGTAAGCCGGAGTAGATGATCCTTACGATGAGCCTGATGAAACACTTGCGGAAAGACTTTGGGGTTTAACTAAAATGTTTCCAGAATCAGTCCAGTAAATAAAGCGACAGAGTACAGTCGTTAAAAAGAATATAGTAAATTTGTAAATAGTTAGTCTTGCTAAGAAAGTTCGCAAATTTTATTAATTAAAATACTAGCTGAAGTTTATAGCTAAAGTGAATAAATCATCGTAAAGCATAAAATGGTGTTTTATTTCAAATAAGGCAAATAAAACAAAAAGCAATTTCTTCGAATAAGGGAAATTTTATCCGCAAATATAATTAAAACAAAAGTTTTTTAACACGATTATTATTTCTTTGTGGAAAGTTTGGATGGTGATATATATGGGAAGTCCATATGGTTAAATGCAAAGGCAATTAAACCGGAATTGGAAACCAGCATTAGAACAGTATAAAGTGACATACGCTGCCAATGTTTGGGGAAGGATATGGTGAAGAAAGTTGTGACGACTATAGTAAATGGGAAGAACCAACTCTGTATAAAAAAGGTAGGGAAGTTATTTCTTTTTGTAATTGGAACCTGCTAAAGAGAAGACAATCGCTGTGAAGTGTAATGAAGTGAATTAAACATCTACTTTATAATTAAACTTTATTATTAAGATTTCAATTTATTAGTCATTTCAATCCCAATTTTATTTTTTTATCCACGAGAATCCACATCGCCCTGAGATGAGTGTTTCATAATTATTTATTTTAGTTATTTTAAGTTACTTAATTTGGCGCCCAACTTATTTTACGTAATCTTGAGTTAGTTAAGAACTCACGTAACATTTTTATATAACTATTGCATTATTTAAAATGTATTAAAAAGTATTTTAAAATCATATAAGAATTTATAAAAGAGGGAAGTTGAAAAGTATTTCCAAAGTTCACTGTCATTCTAAACCTCAAATTAATTATAAAAAACATCTACGATTTAACGGCAATTATTCGTAATTTTAAAGATATTATGAAATTTAATAAAAATAATTTTATTATTTTTAATTAGCCAATATCACCGCATATATTTATTAGGCTTGTGCCAATAAGTTCAAACTTTTCTTTTTATGTGGTTCATGATTGAACATATTGTAACAAGAGAGAAAAAAAAGAACTTCTTCTCGAACAACAAATGGAAAATTCTACAGCGATCGAGAGCAGTACTCATCGCACGAAGCCTGTGAAATAGACGCGGTTATTCTAGCAATATACCGGTATGTTCGAGCGATTTCTAGAAGATTTGTATGGTGGTATAAAAGCGACTTTGCGGATAAAAAGAGTCAAGTCAACAGCGAGTAATAGAATGTGTATCACGAAATAAATAGTAAAGATAAATGTTGTATTAGAAATTCAGTCTGTAAATAATAGTTTTAATGGTTTATAATCATAGCGTTAATTTATAGTGTATTCATTAGTGTTTGTAAATAAATATTTCTTATTAATAGACGATTTAAACAGCACTTTTGTTATTTGAAAAAGAACGTTAAAATATGTTCTTTTGCCAGAACATTAACGATAAGCACCTTGCGACAAGTGTTTCACTATATTTTTTTATTTCTTTAGACTTTTTTGTAAATCAATTTTGGCAAGATACATACCTGTACTATTCTCCATACTTGTGATGGCTCTTCTGGATCTATTGGTGCCAGTTGTACAGTGATAGTGCAGTACAAAGCACTTTCTCCTAAAGACATGCACACATCAAAATCGTCCAGATGAAACAGTGGCGGCATCAGATCATATTCGACATCTAAGAAAGTATGAAAAGAATAATCATATATTTTTAGTCTACGTACACTATTTCTGTAATATACAGTGTGATCCAAATGGAGTGAGGTTTGGTTTCGAAAATTTAATACGATAAAGTAAGTTTACGGCAACGTATGATCAACTAATGCGGTGTTATCACTCGACAAATGCTTTACATGTGAAATTAAATTTGAATTTGTGCGTACGTCATCACGCTCACGCCGGTTTAGTAAATACATAATCTTTTCAACCAGAACATAGAAAATTCTATGCTATTTAATAATCCAATACTACTAAAGTTGATTTGTATGTGTGTCCGAGCCCCATTCTCGCGTTCTATAAGGGCTGGAGAGATGGGCTTGGGCTCATTCGAGGCATAATTTGCCGAGGATAATGCACGACCAAAAATTTTTTAAAGTAGGTCATGTTAGGTCATGGGTTGGGCACATTCGACTCCAATACTACTAAAGTTTTTATATTAACTATTTTTTACAGGCCCTCCGTGGTCGAGTGGTAGAGATCCTACCTCTCGTTCAGAGGGACAGGGATTCAAACCTCGGTGGCGACTGAATTTTAAAAATTTAGTACTATCGCGTTTGAGCTCTTTAGGTTAAGGTATGAAAGTTGTATGAGTGATAAAGTATGGGGGAGCGTAATGTACTTGCTGCAATAGCTCCATTACCTCCGTTGCAGTCCCATAAGAGTTTAGTTTGTGTGGAACCCCGACACTGCAAAATGCGGTAAAAGAGGAATGGATTATGTATGTATGTAACTATTTTTTACAGAGCCACAAAAAACCCCATAAATGAAAGAAACACAGAAAAATCGTTAAAAAATATTTATTTTTAAATACTATTTTTTAATATAAAATATTTTGATAAATAAATTATTGGATGGCATTGGATGGAAAGAAACAGAGTAGTCCCGTTGAAAAATATAGATTTTCTGAAATTCTATACCAAATCTATGAAAAAGTGTTTTTCCCATATAAAATACAAGGGAAACTTTAAGGGCTTTGAGGCACCCCTAAACATTGTCCGATTTCAAAATAAAAAAATAGGGGTACTTTTTTTCGATATACAATAATCCTAGGGGGTGAGAGCATAAGATTTCCGACTTTGCTTTTTTGTTGGACAACCCTACTGTATACACTTCGCATTTACAGTATTTTTCATTTGTTTTGGTACCGAAAAGTGTTTTAGGTGATTTATGGCACACTCGACGCAGGAATAGAGGGCGTATTATCAACCGATAATACATGTTCGCCACTATTCGCACACTATTCGCCTATGTAACAAAACCTTGTGAAAAGTGAATATAGCAAAGTTGTAGTCTTATGAATACTGTTCAAAACAGCCCCCGTTTAGCATTCTGTTTTAAATAGTTTCCAATATATTAGTGATTTTCTGGCATAGGAAATTAACATTGTAAATCAGAAATTTGCTAATAGCAATCACTACGTTAGATTTAGACATTTAGCACTTATGCAGCAAAATCACTTATCAGAATGTTACGATTGCTATCGGCGCGGCACAAATAGATGATAATTCTGCAAGAAATTTATTTTTATAAAATCTTATTCTTATTATCTATGACAACAGTGGTCAAATTATTTGAAAGAATTGCTACCAGATCTGTCATTTAAACTATTCAATTATTAACCTGATTGATTAACTAAAACTTGATAGAGTAATTTATTAAAAATAACTATAATACTACAAAAGAAAAAATAAGCTTTTTGCACGTCCTATATATAAGACTCTACTTTAGTCCCCCAAAAGAGGGAGTAAAGTAGCACTTTTACTCCCTGAGGGAGTAAAATGTTCAAGGGTCAACAACAAGTAGACAACAAAAAAAAAGTAATCGCGGTACATGTTTTTATGGATTCAGGATTTATTATCCTGAAACTATGTGATTTTGGCGTTTGCAGAGTTCAATTGTCCGAATGACATGTAACGAAATTTTTGGAAATTCGGTGAATTTTTGCGATTAAGTCTTTTAAGACGTGCAAAAAATAGCGTATATACCACTGGAATAAAGTGCCTTTTAATCCCTCATGTGTTTATTTTCCTCGCTGACGCTCGGAAAATAGAATTACATTCGGGATTAAAAGATGCACCTTAGTCCCTGGGTATATAATATACTATTGTTCATAGTATAATAATTTGACAACTGTTGTCATGGTTAATAAGATTTTATAAAAATAAATTCCTTGCAGAATTTTCATCTATTTCTAACACACCAGCGATAGCAATTGAACATTCTGATGAGTGGTTCTGCTTCATAAAACTGTGCTTAACAATTCTTGCATTTACAGCTAATGTCTAAATCTAACATGGTAATTGCCACACAGAGAGAAATGTATTTAAATTTCATCAACAATTGTGTGGTATTGTAAAACAAATTGGTCTTAAAAAAGTGACAGGGACAATTTGTGTACAATTATAAAACAAGATTGTGTCATTTAGTTTGTCAAGATTTTGTGGAAGTCAATAGTAATTTTGTAGAATCAAATGAATAGTTGTCTATAAGTTTCCATAGCAAATTGTGTTACTTATTAAAACAGAATGTGTAATGTTATTGCATACAATTTTATACAAAATTGTACAATTGATGCGCTAGTTGTGCCACATTTACTTAATAATATTTAACACAATTACTTGTTCACATTTATACAAATTGTGCAACTCTGGCACAAATATTGTATACAGAAGGTTAGGTATCACAAATAAAATATATATTTTTACATATATTAAAATATATGTAACTAATATGTATATAGCTATACAATGTATAGTATTTATATACTATACAACGTGTAATATATACACGTATAACACTAAAATTTCCTTTTGCCGTCGCCTGTTTATGTATAAATCTCGAATTTACATTAATAGCGATAATTACAAGTGGTGACATCTATAGGATGTCATCCATAAACTTTGCGAAACACAATAATTAGTAGCAAGCAGTTTGAACACTGGATTATGATTTCATTCAAACAAAATATTGTATTTTTCTAAACATGTTTTACAATTATACTTCAACATAATATGCTAGCTTATCCTCTACAACATTGTTCCAAAGAATGCAGAACTAAATCTGACCGTGTTAAATAATTGTCGTACGTTCCTGTTAGACAATTCAGTAACGAAAACCTACACAACGCTGGACAATACGATTCTACAATTATAATATAAATTTCTCCAACACCGTTTTGAACAATATTGTGCAAAGCTCTTATGAAGTATTTCTCTCTGTGCAGAAGCGAATTTCTGATTCCCATATTAATTTCCTATACCAGAAAATTACTTATATCTTGAAAATTGCCTGACACAGAATGCTAAAGTGGGAGCTTTTGAACAGTATTTAATAAGATATACAACTTTGCTATAGTGACTTTGCCTCTAAAATAATTACGGGAGCCAATATTTGAGAAATTGTGTTATTACATGCCATTCGCCTACGTAACAAAACCGATAATACACCCTGCATACGGTATTGTATAACGTAATCTATACATTAAAATTTTATTAAAAGATTCGTATTCGTATGCGAAAAGAGTAACTAAAGCAACCGGATTTAAAGATTTTTTAATCTAATAGTACTGAGATAATAGCATTCGCAACATGAAAACTATATTATGAGCAAAAAATAGCTCCATTAAAGGTGCCCTAGGAATTTGAACGCATGTGTATTATAACACCAGAGAATTATACAAAATAATCAGGGTCCTTTGGCAGTGACAGTTGTTAGTATTTTCTGGTATTATAATACACATGAGTTCAAAACTCCAAAGCCACTTCTGATGGAGTTACTGTTTGCTTACACTAACGAGTAATTATAAACTGTCGACATCTCGGTTGCTGTGAAAAATAGAACGTAGGTACTTTATATAGTACAGTCTAAAAAATTACCGGTGAATTATACCCTAAAAAATGGAGGCAACTATGTTACCTCCATTTTTTGGGGTAAATTTACTTCAAAGTGTAATTTTCATAGGAAGTGAAAAATTTCAACATTAGGTTAAGTTTACATTGTAATGTTTCCTTTTTAAGTAAATTTACAGATTAAAATTACAATCTCAATGTAATTTTACATTTTAACATTAAAACACCTGTGTAAAGTTACATGACAAAGTTAATATTTCATGGCAATAGTACTTTTCAGGGTTAAAATACAAATGTGAAAATACTTCTTGAATGTAACGATGACTTGCGAAAGTACTTGCAAATTCAATCGTTCCTCTGGGAATTGTATGAAACAAAATAAAATCAAAGTAATTTTTATTGAACGTATGTACTTATATAAAATATAAGACATTAACAGAACTTCTTTTCAGGGGCTTTCGGAAATATTTGGTCTCTCAAAGACATTCAGATAAAGTTTCGATTCCACCTAGAAAATTAAAAAATTATAAATTATATAAACAATTATACACGAGTACCTTTCTCAATTACAGTTATGCTAGTTTATTTCGAATTCTTCAATTTTTGATTCATCCTAGAAAAACATTAAATTAAATATTTTTATTTTATTGGTTTAAATTTGTAATTTTAACATGTAGGTACTTACCGATTATTATTTTTTAACTTCTACTATAAAATAAAATTCTTCCCATCTTCGGTCATACGTGTAAATATTTGCCTTTAATACATCCGCACTACACTACAACGAAAAACAAAATATTAATGAGCAATGAACACTTCGTTCGGTATCGATAGAGTACGCCTCGCCGAAATCATAAAAGAATGGTATACACCATTCCGACCATTCCCCAAAAAGCCTATTTGGACTGTTCATAATGGATTCCTGAATTCTTTCACGAAACGAAGGTCACAAACAAGTGCGATCGAGCGAAATAGCATCTCAACGGTTAAAAACATATTAAGGGTAAAATTACACTATTCTTGTTCAAGTTCATCTTATCTTTAATATTACACTAAAAATGAATTAAGTTATTGAGCAATTATACATTTGTAAGGAAAAAATTGTCTGAGTTATGTAAATTTATATTATGGATAGTGATTTTAACCAGTTCAATGTAGTAGAATTACTTATATTTGTATAATTTTACATAATTACAGGGCATTTTACCACAAATAGTAAAACTACTAAATGTATAGGTAAAATTAATTTTAGGGTAAAAATACCGCAAATAATAACGAAAAGTTACCTCTTTCCCAAGGTAATTTTACCTCATTTTTTACAGTGTATGCTAGCACGCTATACTGACATTGACAATTAATATAATTTATTTGACGTTCAAAAAATATTGTCGTGGAATAATAAAACACATACGTTTTAAATCTCACAGCAACTGAGATGCCGAGGGTTTATAATCAATCATAATTATTATCAATCCACAGTGCTGTGCTTGGTGTCCGTGGTGTGAATATGTGCGATTAGAATCTCGAAGTACGCTGTAGTAGAGTTGCTGTCTAAGCATTTCTCACCACGGCCGGCAAGGGTGTTCAGTGGTTTGTGTAGAGCTAACCGGTAGGTCGACTGTTCCTTCCAAAAATCAGCACCTTTCCCTCCTTAAGCTCTTGGTGTTAAATGTCACTATGAGCTGCGGTATGGATTACCGGCATTCCGCGCCCGATCCTTGGAATGGGGGTAGTGTCCCCGGTGTCCCGTCACCATCCTTCTTCCCAAGGCAGTTGCCAGTTACTGAAAGGTAACCGGCGGGTTTTTACGCTGGGGACTCACCGGGGTCCCTGGAAATAGCTGGCAGCTGTCTGTCCTTTTCCTTCCTCCTTAACCCCGGGTGGCCGTTCCCTCTCAGGGGGGCTTCTTGGTGGAAGGTTAGGTCGACTTGTTGCTTGGTGCTACACAACGCCCCCGAAAGCTACATTTCGGGGGTGGATCTGAAAAGAGCCGGGTTTTGCTTATTCTTAAAAACATCTACGTCGCCATATCGAACAACAACATCTTCCATCTTCGATCTTCGACTTGCATTCCAACGTTGTCGCCCATATCAACATGTTCCACATGTTGGTATGGCCGATAACATGTGCATATGTGGCCATGAATGAGAATTATCGAAGATTACAACAAGTACGGAGCGATTGTGGTTATCATTACCAACATTATTATTAATGCTGCTAATAATAACCACAAAGGTCAAGCCGTTGCCGGGTTAGTTATTATTAAATTTTATTTAATAATAATTGGTCTGCCAACGGCAGGCTGAAGAGGCCTCCTTTATAGGCCTAAAACAGCCTCACCCCGCTTCGCGGGGTTATCAAAATAACGTTAAGCAGCTATCAATCAATATTATAGAGTGAATTGTACCAACACCTACTTTGCAATTATAAGTTTCTAATATGAGGTGTATTTGTTTCTTGTCTAGACCTAGACTAGAGTTGCCAAATATGAACTGAGCTCTGTGTTATTTAGAGTTAAGTCACGCATGTCAAATTTCCCTAGTGACATTTCATATTTTTAAACCATTTATTAGAAGGTTGGTAATCATGAAAATTGGTTTAATAAATTAAACTGTCAGTATGACAATTATATAAATGTAAAATTCGGTGCAATTAATACTTTATTAAAAGCTGTGGTAAAAGTAATATATGTACTATAGTAGTTTTAAAAATTCTCTACAAACAATAAATAAATGATAATGTGCACATTAGAAGTTTTTACATGCATAAAAATAAACATGACAGCATAACCTAAAATTTACAACTGACAGCTGCTGAATGTTGACACTAAAGTAAAAAGGGAGAAAGAAGTATCTCTGTTTTAGACAGCTTAGTTTTGTCCTAGAAAGAGATAGATTTTGACATCTGTGTCCTAACTCTAAAATAACACAGTTAAAGTTTTCATTTAGGAACTCTAGTCTAGACGACGTTCCTAAACTGGAGAATTTCAAACAACACCAAGGTAATGCTAACATAAAAAAAGTTTCAAATGGTTAATTTTAAATGCTTAAAATCACTACAAATGTTACAAAGACCCCAACTGTTAGTTTTCCCTGGAGCAAACTAAATATATCTTTGTTTTTAAAATTAAATAAGCATTACTTAATCAAAACAATAACAATAAAATTTTCATTAGCTGCACAAAAACACGGGCCTTGCCAGTGCGAGTGTTTACAATACGAGCTGTTTAAAAAACCTACACATGTTCGCAATTTCGATAAGAGACCTAAGGTTTAATTATACAGTGGTGTTAAAAAGTCTTGCATCACTTCGAAATAATCGATAGTTCTTAATAATTTGAATTTTTTCAATAATTTTTGAATTGAATGTTGATAAATTATGAGTACATATGTTGCAATAAAGAATAAAAGGAAAATCATGAACTTGAGGAGTAAATTACAAAAATAATTTATAAAAATATACAAATACAAAATTATGGATCAAAAACGTGTTACTTTTTACTTATACTATGCAATAACATTTTATTTTAATATTTAGTAGTCCAACCCTTGTTTTTAGAACTAGTTTGTACATTTTGGCATAGAGTTTACCAAATTCTCCAAGTCTTCATTTGAAATGCAGCGATACCAGGCATTAATCAGAGATTCGATCAATTCTGTGTTTGTCGTTGGTTTTCTCTTTGAAATAGTGTAGGAAACCCTTTGCCAAAGGTCCTCAATGGGATTGAAGTCGGGGGATTGTGGAGGCCAATCCAATCTTCTAATATTCTTACCGACAAACCACAATTACACAGTTTTTGGACCTATGATAAGCAGCGTTATAGTCTTGAAAAATGAAGTTTTCTTCGCTAATCAAATTCTTGAAGCTCGGCAACATTCTGTTAGATAAAACTTCTACATATTTAACAGCGTTCATCATGCCAGAGCCAACGTGGGCGAAAATTTTTCTGTAGGAAATCGTTATGGTTATTTATATTAAATGTTGATTTGTCACTAAATAAAACATTCCTCCAATCCTCTGCTGTCAAATCGCGATGTTCTATTGCCCAACATAAACGGTTTAATCTTTGTTTCTCTGATAGTAGCGGCTTCTTAGAGGCTCGACATTCTAGTAGTCCAAAACTAAGAAGTTTTTCTCGCAGTAGAAGTTACTTATAATTACACGCACCCGTAACTTCAGGCCACAAATTCGTTAATTCTAATGAATTCAGGCTCTTATCCTACGTAGTGCACTATTAGTACAGTCAATTTTTGCAAAAAACATGTCTACCATCCTACTTGAAATCGATACTAAATCGTGTGAATCAGGAAAAGTGTTGTGTTCTTCTTGAGTCTTCTCTAGCTGCGAAGGGGTTAAATAAATAATAAGATAACCAAAATAATGTATTCCTATGCAAAATCACATTCTAAACTCTTTAACTTTTTCTGTAGCGTAAATCGCATTTTCACTCGACCATTCAATTTCAAAGACCGTCATTTTGGATTCTCCAACTTCCTCATTGGATTCATAATCTGCGTACCCAAAAACCCCCAACATGAATTTCGCTCATAAATTGAGGGTGTAAGATGGGAGTTTCAACCCCATAGGGGGAGTATCCTTGGTCGTGTATTTTTTTGGTGTTGTTATATTTATTAATTATGCTGATAATGAAGCCAACTTTTGCTGCACTCTCCCGACTGGATTCTCCTTCTTTATGGTGGAAAATAATTGAATATCTTGTTTTATCTGATAATTTGATGACATTTTAACAGTTTGACGACACAAACAACAATTATAGAACCTTAGATTGAAAAAGGTTTATATAGCAAGGTGGGTAATTTCGTAAATTCCAAATAATTTAGAGGTGCAAAATCTACTAATATTACAAAGGGCCCTCTTCTTAGAAATAGGTAATTTGAAAATCCTGAAATAGGAGATCTTTCAGGTAGATTAGCACATAATTCTACTGAAATTTTCTAGTAAGGTACCTAGTGGTATTTCCACAACCTGTTAATCAGAAAATACGTAAAGCAATGCGGCTCACATAAAAAAATATTTGAAAAGCATAATAGTTATTTTTGCCCGATCGGGCGTTTTCGTTCATTTACAAGCTCTGCTCTCCAGGCGGTAAGTTCAACTTACTGCCCAAGGCTCGGTAATAAAGTACCTCGTCATTTAAGTCGAAAAACACTTACTATCATTCTAAAATTCGTCCGGATTGACACAAAAATGTTTTTGTTTATTCAACTCCATAAGAACCAGGCACATTAGCCACCTGAAAATTAACATTTTCAGTGTGATGTGTTTAATGTTTACTCTATATATTTAAAATTCACTCATAGATCCGATCGGGCAAAAAATAGTGTAAGCATTACGGGCGTTAGGTACACTTTACCCGTCTCGGCGAATATTAGACTATTAGCCGCGACTGGGAAAGCGTACCTACCGCCCTTAATACTTAAATAACTATTTTGCCCGATCGGGCGTTTTGGTTCATTTACAAGCTCTGCCCTCAGGGCGGTAAGTTCAACTTACCGCCAAAGGCTCGGTAATAAAGTACCTCGTCATTTAAGTCGAAAAACACTCACTATCATTCTAAAATTCGTCCAGATTGAGACAAAAATTGTTTTGTTTATTCAACTCCATAACAACCAGACACATTAACCGACTGAAAATTCACAGTTTCAGTGTGATGTGTTTAATGTTTACTCTGTATATTTAAAATTCACTCATAGATCCGATCGGGCAAAAAATAGTGTAAGCATTACGAGCGTTAGGTACGCGTTACCAGTCTCGGCTAATATGTAGACCTCCGCTACGCGTCGGTCTCCACACTATTAGCCTCGACTGGTAAAGCGTACCTACCGCCCTTAATACTTAAATAACTTATTATATCCGGTCGGGCGATTATGACCTTTTAGCGGTCTGATTTTAGAGCGTAAATTGCTAAATTAGAGCATTCCCTTGTACTACCCTTGTTTACGCCGTATCCATAGTAATAAAAGTAATTACAGACCACTGTGCAACTACCTACTTGAAGTTTTACACTTTTCAAATTATTTTTATTTTAAAATTAAATATAAATTTAAACTTAGGCCGGACATAAACTAACGTATGCATTTCGGGCTTAATTAGTGTTTTAGAGCCCTTTGTCGTCTTAGCTATCTGCCTCTACGGGCTCTAAGACACTCAATTAATCCCTAAATACATAATATACTATTAAGTACCAAAGGTGTTAGAATGACGATAATACCAGGAAAGCGACGATGTTCCATCTCGAAGGTCTGAAGGGCCCGAGGGATTGAAGTCGCCCGATGGTCGTTATCATCTAGTAACGCTCGTGGTGCATACCAGATTTTATTTTTCATGAGAATATGTACAATTAGTTTTAATTTATAATTATTGCAGTTGTCAAGGACGTTGTTTATATTTATAAAACTAAGGATTTTGTGTTTGTCGGATGGTAACAACTTTTACTAAATTTGCAAAAGTCAGACAGAGATATGAAATTTTAAATTCAAATGTTTTTGTTGTTGGTTGTTAACAAAATGAAAACAAAGAAAATCCTAATAGCACATGTCATCTAACAAAATAAGTTAATTTTATCTAAGAAATTTTTGCAAAAGTCGGCACAAAAGAATTCGTGAATCACGCGGCCATAAACTATACTGCAAATGCCCATGTTATTTGTTGTACACTCGTACGCAAACATATAGTTTCTGGTCTAATGACCCAGATTAGTATTGAACGTAACGCGGTCATCGATTGTGAAAGTAAAAATGAGCGGGTGTTATAAATTATAATGCTCGCTTATAAAGCTCTGGTTGTTATGGACTTGTTTATATAGTTCATATCACAGGTATAAACAACAAATAACATGCAAGTGAAACATAACAGTATATTATGTATTAAGGGCTTAATTGAATCTTTAAAGAACGCAGTCGGTTAGCGCCTGAGGCGAAAACCGAAGGCGCTGAGATGATAAAGGGCTCTAAAACACTAATTAAGCACGAAATGCATACGTTAATCTCCGGTCTAGTATAAATTAATATTTAAAATAAAAAAACTTCAAGTAGGTAGGTGCAGTGGTATATAATTACTGTTATTACTATGGCGACGGCGTAAACAACTAGCGTTCTAACAGGCTATAAAAGACTTTACAGCCCTAGAGCTCCGATTTAACAACTTACGCTCTAAAAACAGGCCTATAAACCGGTCAAAAACGACCGACCTGACATAAAGTTATTTATGTACCAAAGGCGTTAGGATGATGATAATGCTAGGAGGGGGACGATGTTCCAGCCCGAGGGCCTGAAGGGCCCGATGGATGGAAGTCGCCTAATGGGCATTATCATCTAGTAACGCTCGTGGTTCATACAAGGTTTTATTTTTCACGAGAATATATTGTACAAGTAAAAAATTAGTTTTAATTTAAAATTTATTGTTGACGTTGTTTATATATTTATAAACGTCCTACTAGCACTAATGTCATCTAAAGAATACCTTAATTTTATCTAAGAAATCTCTGCAGAAGTCGGCACAAAAGTATTCGTTGATCACGCGCCAAGAAACTACGTTGCTTATACTCGTTATTTGTTGTGTTGTAACACACTCGTACGCAAACATATAGTTTCCGTTCTAATGATCCAACTTACTATCGAACGTAACGCCGGCTCAGATTGCAAAGTAAACGATCAACCGTGGTTGTTATGAACTTGTTTATATAGTTCGTATCACAGGTATAAAAAACGATTAATATGCAAGTAAAACATAAGGTATTTTATTTTATTTTGACATGATAATCGTCTTTATTGGCACTCAATTGAGGGCGTAATTTGGCTTTTTTAGCCCGAGGGCGTATAAAGTTGCTAAGATACAAAGAAAACGTTTCTATAGAGTTCTAACAATTTTAATAAATAATTATAACTATTACATTTTTTCAAAATGAAATGTGCAATTGCTTGCAATTATCCTTTCCATAAAGCAAAATAAAATAAAACGTTGTATGTACCACGGGCATAATCAAGATAATGGCCCTCGAGAAATTAAAAGTCCTCCTTCGTCGGGCTTTAAACATTCTCTCATGCCATAATCTAATAGATTATGCCCTTAATACATAAATAACTATTATTTCTATTTATGGTAACTAAGTAAATGAATAGTTACAACCACAGCCCTGTAAAACTTTACGGGCTCCTAAAAGAGACCTGTAAAATTCTTCAATGTTCATCAACAAAAAGCTAATGGAAACTACTTTGCTGCTTAAGCGCAATACCATGATAAAGCTTAGCTGTTAATTGTGCTACCGCCTATAATTACAAAATGTCCTTTTTATAAAAAATATACAATAAATTAATAAAAAAATGCTGGTGAAGGTGGAAATAAAACATTGTACGCGACACGCTTTGCAATTTATCTTTACTGAGCTCACTGGACTATGGACATAAACTTTCCAGCTTACCCGTAAAGATTAATTTACAAAGCTTGGCATGTAAATAACTATTATTAGTTACTCACTCGTAAACATCATTTAACATAACCCAACACAAACTACGAAAAGTTACTTTTACCAGCTACTGACTTGTAAAATTGACAGGTGACTTGTAAAAGTTTTACAAGTTAGTAGAATGACATTTATAGAACAATTGTCATAATAACATCTACGTCTACGCACACTTCCACGGCTCATAAATTATTAAAAAAGTGTCACATTTTGTTGTCATTGGTTGGACTAAGACCAGGTTTTATAGATACAATAAATGTTGTGTGTTGTTTACGAATGAATAACAAATAAAATATTGTACATTATACGTAAGGTAACTGTTTTTACTGGCTCAAGAACGTGACAGGCTCGCCTGTCGGCTCGCCGGTCATCTCCTATCGCCACCAGTAAAAACAGGTTTACCTGGCTAATAATGTAAAATACTATTATGTGCCGCTGGTGGTGAGTCAGGATCAAAAAATTATATCAAAACAAAAAAATTCATTTTGTCAAAATTTTATTTTTCTTCAAACGTCAAAAATACATGATATTTTGAGAAAAATTACGTTTCAATTCATTCTTTATGTTTGAAGATAAAATATTTTATGCGGAGCTAAAGTGGTATTCCTGTGCTTCGGCACAAAAGAACTCCTTGATCACGTGACCAGAAACTACGTTGCAAATACTCGGTATTTGTTGTGTTACAACACACTCGTACAGTTGGTTTCAAAAAAATCGAATACACTTTATAAATCAGTAGTCCATGATTATGATAATTTTTTACAATGTAAAATGATCTTTATTTATTTAGGTTATGTTTTGTGACATAAGTTGACAACTAACTTTGGCATTTTATTTGTCATTGTGACAACATGATTTATACCACTTAAAAAGGCTGTACTCGATTATTTTAAAACCAACTGTACGCAAACATAGTACATTATTGTTTTTTGCCTAATGATCTAAATTACTATTGAATGTAACGCCGGTTCCGATTGCAAAGTAAGCGATGAGCGGGAGTTATAGACTATAACGTCCGCGTATAATGCCCTGGTTGTTATGGAGTTGTTCGTATCACAGGTATAATCACCAAATAATATGCAAATGAAACATAAAATGTTATGGTAATACAAGACTTTTTAACACCACTGTATATATCCATTTTAAATTACACCAATATTCACTATAATATTCTTTAATAACCAATGCAGTCTGGAGTATCTTAAAAGAGCTTATACACAATGTACAACCTCATAAGCATTTGATCCTCTTATTAATTGGTAATATAGTAATATTGTATCAAAAGTAACTAAAATATTGTAACAAAATAGGTACAAACCTGAAACTTCTCCATGAACCTTCCAATTAAACGTAATAAATGAGACACCAATAATTTTCAAAATGAGGTATAACATCGTAAAGTTTACTGAACATGGATTTTATCATTAAAAAATGTACTTGGCAAACAGCGCACTTTATATTATGAATCGGTACTAGTACAAACTATTAACTTATTTAAGTTACCAACTAAAAGGTGTAATAAATATTGTTTACTTCTTGCATCTGCGTAAACGGTACAAAAATACATTTGCAAGGAAATAAATGGACGTAATGGAAGCAAGTGTTTAAAATAAACTAGTTAAGTCCTAAACTAAAAGAAAAATATGTATTTTCCATTCTTATGAAGTCGGTGAAGGATAGCAGGATAGACTGTACACAAATACATATATTTTTTTCAAGGTACAATTAAATCTAGGCAATTTACAATTACAACACATCTCCGTATAAAACATACCGGCCTCATTTTACTTGACAGTAATGCACTATTATAATTCTTAGGTAGTTTTTCCAGATATTTTCATAAAATAATAATACTTGATTAATAACGTAATAATATAAAATATATTTTAAGAATTAACTCGTCCAAACTAATGTGTGCATTGTAATGCCATTGATACAATAAGAGATTTAAGATTAATAAATGATCTTGTACAGTTAGCATAAATATAACTTGAATATAACTAATAACTGATTGTTAATTATATTCAAATTTAAGTTAATTAGTTAAATATTATACAAACATAACATAGTATTTACGTATTTCTGCTAATTGAAAAACATTTGATGTCCTGTTAGAAGATTTATTACTATAATTATATAAGAAGAATAACTTCAGAAATGCAGAGTTTGGCCGTTAAAAGTGCAATATAGTAGCTTTGCTGTCGTAATATAATTCTATAATTTCTTCTTTTAATACATCAATTCCGGCATTTAAATTATACATTTACTTACTTCAATAGCGACAATAGCTCACAATTAGATTCCTGGTGACAAGGAAATGAAGAGGAAGGGGGGCATTTTTGAGAACCTAATACCAATGTCCGTAAATGTTTAAGCAAGCTCAGAAAGATAGATCATCTCATACATTTCCACTATGCAGCTAGCGCAAAAATGGCGGAACATGTTGATTAACAGGTACCAGGAATAATTGACAATTTGACTTGTTTGGTTATGTACTTCTTGGTACTATATCAAGCGTTAATTTAAGGGCGCGTTATCGCCGCCAGTGTTAATAATAGGAAGCTTCAGAAACTATAAACACCTAAAGATGGCATTGCGCTCCGCAAACCGGAATTAATTTCTTATTTCTCCAACTGCACGAATATGACACTATTACGGGGGACTCAACTGAGGAGACGAAACGAGTCAAATAAAGCGTCCCCGACCTTGAACGTTAATTCAAGTTTGAACGTTACTTCTAGATGGCGCTACGATTCTGGACAACGCTGACAGTGTTGACAGATTATGCGATTTATCGCAAATTTTATCGCAAATCTGGCTAATTTTTATGAAACATTGCGACCCATATGGCACTCCAGCGAACTGTCAACAATGGCCAGCGTGGTCTGAGCGTTGTCAAGGACCGAAGCGCCCTCTAACTAAAATTTTTTAAAATACAGGCCATTGGGTACGCAAATGTTTGGAACGCCCATTGCCGATTCGTCTCCTCAGTTGAGTCCCCCGTAGACACTATAATATTAAATTATATTGTATAAAAAGTAGATCATTTAGGAACTGTTACACGTTACCATAGCAATTGTACAAAAAGTAATCACTTTTTGTACAATACAAAAAGTAGTCTGAGGTAACATTTTCTTTTATAGCAATAATGCGAAGTAATAAGTAGAAATTTTCATTTAAATAATAATAATCATTTATTTTTTCTATAACAATATTAAAATATTAAATTAATTACAGACATAAAAAACCAAAACAAATTCGACATTTCTATTAAGATTTTACTTGTTGCTCGTAACGACATCGCAAAAACAAAAACCAATCCTAACCTCTAATTATTTAACGGTAAACACATATCTTAGACAATGTCTGTCTAAATTTCTTCTAGTTTTCGACGAAATGGGAGTTAGGTTATACATTTGTGAGTATTTCTTAATGATATTAATTCTTAATATTCAAATTTGCACTTTTTACACATATATTAGAATTGCACTAAATAAAAGTTAGTTTAACGTCATGTTGTTTATTCTAAACAGTCTTTTCATGGAGTTTGCTAGTTAAAAACAAGCAGTTGGAGAAAAAATAGTATGTTTAATTCGTACAAAAAAATGCGTTTTTGGGACTCATAAGGCTGCCAGACTCCGCTAACGCGTCGCCCGGCAACTTTCTTATTCGTTCCAAAAACATGCATTTTTTGTACTAATGAAACAAATAACTATAAAACTAAAATTTGAAAATGTAAATAGAAACATTATTTGATCGCATCGCAGTTCTCTGCTCACAATGTTACCAGACATGCGTGAACTTTCAAAATATTTCAAGTTTCGCTGAAATTTTTAATTTTTAAATGCCGAGGAATAATTTAGGGTAGTTGAAATGAAAAAGGAGAATATAAAACTGCTAAATATCTTTAAAAATATTAGATGTTCTTGCTGGTTTTAAGAAAAAGAAAAGTATTACTATAGTAAAAAATATTGGAAATATATATTCGTTTTAAGAAATTAATCAGGTCTAATTAAGAGTGAAATAGTTTAGTCAAAAATTAACCGTCACATGCTCTTAAGTAAAGAAAAACAACAGTTACTTCGAGAATTTATTAAATAATAGTTAAAAGATTAGGAAAGTTAAATTACTTTTAAATGTCCCGCGAATATTACCACTCAACGCTTCCTGGTGCAGAAAGCGTTCAACTAAAAATGACTGATTTTCGTGCTGCCATATTTAAATTTCCGCGCCGTGTACATCTATTTTATTTTAATCAATACTAAATAAGTAAGCAAAAACATTTATTCCATTGTCATAGATTTTGTTATTAAACAGTGTTATAACTGTTAACTGTTATAACATAATACAGTGACTGTATTATGTTTAGTTTGCTTATTTTTTAGAAAACGTTAATTCTACAAAATTGGCGATATTCGACTACGATTATAAAATTTATTTTAGATATCTACTCCTTACAAACTATGATCTAGACTACCTTAACACATCGACATCAAACGTTATCTTGCTAAAAAACGATTATTAAAAGAAAACTGAATGAAAAACGTGAGCTATATTTTGACGCTAATATTTTGCGCCAATAACGCCCCATTAACGTCTTAGAACGTCACGTGCCTCATATGACCAATGTGTCGGTGGTGTCGGCTTCGATAGCAGCCGTATAGCAACTGTTACCTAGCTCGAAAATGGCGGCATTGTGACGACTTGTACTGTTAATCTTGCTTATATAGCATGTGCCACGAGTTTTGGCGAGAGGTAGGGATACTTTAGGCATGCCCAACTTCACTCTGATTGGTACGGATATTTTCAATTAGCGTAGGATACCATTTCTTAGTATGCTTACAATTTAAGGAAATAAACTTATACCTAAATAAAATGAAGCCCAGTCAGAATTAATTAGAAATACATCTTTTATTATATTTCTAAAAAATTTCGATAATTCTGCCCAGAAAGCCGCCTAGATGGTACAAACGGACCAATCATGAAGTAGTTGATAATTCCTACCCACACATTTAATGAAAACTGCTCTTGACGTCTGGACTGAATACTGGCATGAGGGTTTTCATCTTGCCACTGATGTAAATTGTGAAATTGAAGAATACATCTATTGTAAAGCCGGCTTCATCAGTAAAGAGCATAGATGGCAAAAAGATCGGCGGCGCATGTTTCTAACAACCATGTACAATAAGCTTCTCGTGGTGGAAAGTTATTCTCACTAAGTGACTAAGTCTTTGTACTCTTTGCACGTGGTACGGATACGGTTGATAGGTTCTTAAAATCCACAGTCATATGATCGATACCTTCCGCCAATGCGAGCTTCGAGTACACTCTTCTGCATTTTCCACAACACGATCCAACACACGTTCTTCTAAGTCCAAAGTTCTTATAGTTCGTGGTCTTCTGCAATATCGGACTACCGGTTTGAAAGATCCTGTTTCCCTTAATCTAATATGAAACCTTTCGAATGTTTTCTCGTTAGGTAAAGATCGGTTTGGGAAATGGTCTGCGTAAAGTCTCCTTGCTTCCGCCATATTACAATGTGCCAAACCGTGTATTAAATGCATGTCGGGCATTTCTTCGAAAGAATAATTAATCTGCCATTTTTGTACAATTAATACTTAAGACTTAAATGTCACGACAAATCAAGTGTCACGACTGAAAACAAAAAGCAGGGATTACCTACTTGATAATGCACTGAAATGATTAAATGCGTGTAACCAGTGAATTTTATTAAATTCACTGCTGTAACTCAGTAACAAACCATTTTAGGATATATGTTTATATAAACTTTTTTCGTTATTTCTAGTCGTAGAAGCCGCCTGTATAGTCAGCCCACCATTTGTGTTACACCCTGTATGTATAAAATGAGGATTTTTGATTAGTAAGGATTAGTAGATTTCCTTTTTAGTACATAGATAACATCAGAAATAAAACAACATAGTAGTTTAAAAGTTTAAACTACTAAGCTTTGCCCTAGAAAGGGACGGAATCATTTTACAGACTAGCCTACAAAGAAATTTTAATTCAGATATCTCGGGTGAAATTCGAAAAAATATAGTAACATACACTATCCAACGATGATAAAATTTGCGTTTTTTGTGAGTAAATAAATGTTTTTTTCTCGAAAACTGAACGACTAATAGGTGATTAGAATTCGTCCAGGCAAAAATACATTCTACCAAATTAAAAGCAATAAAAAACTAATTATTCAAAAAGTGGCAATGACTGTGAAGCTTAAAAATTTGTTTAAGGAAAAAGTTCAGAGTTTAACATATACGAGGTAAGCGTCATAAGTTCTCATTGCTAAGTGCTTCACTTACGATAGTTTCGTATCGTGCTCTCACGCTTTCTTGCTGTAGATTATATGCTTTTATACTAGGTTCTTCATAGTCATTATCTTCAAACTTGTTAGGCCCCTGTTTTGTTGTATTAGTTCTTTTAATTTGTATTTGTACCAGGAAGTGATCTGTCGCAATTTCCAATCATCTGTATACTCTGATATCGTTTACTACTTTTCGGTCTCCGTTTTCAATTAAGATTAGATCAATGATGGATCTTTCCTTTCTACTGTCCATGACACGAGTGCACTTGTGCTGAAAAAGAGTATTACCTACCAGCATGTTGTTGTTTAGGAAAAACTCAATTATTCGTCTTGTCAAGTTTCCCAAAACGTGTCTTTTTCCTCTTTTTTCTCATTACCTGACGGATTATGGATACTATGATTATGGTCACCTGTTTATGTTCTTCTACTTTTATGTCATTTTAATCAATCTACGAGATAAGCTCCATAAATTCTCGGCCTGATATAGAAAGAGAAAACTTGGTAAAATATAATAATTTTTATTTTTCAATATAATCTCCTCTAATGTCAATACACTTATTATAACATGGAATTAATAATTAAATGCTCTTGTAAAAATAATCTGAAGTTTTTCCTTCAAAATGTTCAATTACAGCTGCTTCCAACTCGTTCTCGTTCTTAAAAGCTCTTTCTTTACATTGGAAAATAAATAATAGTCACTAGGAGCCATATCCGGACTGTACGGTGAATGATCCAATTCTTCAAAGCCTCATTCGCGAATAGCAGCTTGTGAAATTGCGGCAGTATGAACGGGTGCATTGTCGTGTAATAATCGAACACCTCTTGTCAATTTTCCTCGACGTTTTTCACGAATATTGTTTCTCAATTTATGCAATAAAGACGGATAATATGTACTGTTAACAGTTGTATTACGTTCTTTAAAATCAATCGGTAGAATGCCGTCACAATCCCAGAATATTGTTACCATAACTTTCTTTGTCGATTGAACGACTTTCGCCTTTTTGGGACGAGGTTCATCGGGTCGCTGCCATTCCATCGATTCCCTTTTGGATGGAGCATCATAATACAGAACCATTGCTTCGTCTCCAGTGACAATGGACTTCAAAATCGGCTTTGGGTCGTCTCCACACAAGTTTAAAAACGAGCGCGCACATTCGACGCGACGTTGACGTTGAACAGCAGAAAGAACACGCGGTACCCATCTTGCACTAATTTTATTCATACCCAAATGGCCATGAAGAATTCGGCGAACACTTGTTTCCGAAATGTCAGACATCCTCCTTAACTTTCAAACGGCGATCTTCTACTACCTTTTTGAGGCGTTACTGTCTCAATTGGCAGACCGGTGCGCTCATCATCTTCAAGAGATTCTTGCCCAAAACGGAAACATTTTCACGACTTTTTTACAATGGAATATGAAGGAGATAAATCACCATAAACGCCGTCTAAACGTTGTTTGATTTGATTAGGCGTGTGCCCTTCTTTTCTTAAAAATTCGATTAAATGACCGCGCGGTACTCAATTTTCATTAGCTGCGACATTTTCATGCACTCGTCACGATGTTTAAGTGGCTACTAAAATCTATTACGCTTCTAGCCGTAATATATATATAGTGTAGGCCTCTTACATGTTCAACTATGACGCATTCGAGTTTGAGCATGCTGGCACCTGTAGAGGCCTGTCGGGCCGAGAATTTATGGCGCTTACCTCGTACATGTTAACTGTTCTTTCTAGCTGCAATGTTAAAGTGTGAAAGTTTATTATGGTGTTTCAACAAAAGGCATAGTGTTGTGTTGCTTTGGATAAATTTGGATAACTAATGTACTGTAAGTCATTTTGTTATTATTGTGTTTTTAAAAGATATTGACGTTTTGGTTTATGTTCTATTAGTAGAAATTATGTTTCCTCCATTACTATTCATTATCGCGTCTTTGAGGTGTATAATATTGATAATATTACTGAACTATTAAAATTAATAACAACTCATTTATATAATTATTAATGTGTCGTATTTGATAATTGCTATTTTCTGTACTGTAGTTAGTTATTATAATTTCAAACTATCCCGTTGCATTTTAACATCATAAGTCATTGCTTATGCATAATACATTTGATACTGGATTGTTAAATATCAATGCATTTATTGTAATTATTTTATTTTTAATTATTATAATTTACTTGTGTGATCTTTCATGCAAATCAAATGAGTAAGTAGAAATCAGCTACAGTATTGTTAAATCTTCGCTTTGGGTTTGAATTTTCATCTGTGAGCGAAGTAAAAAATAGTGAATAGAAATACATCTGAGAAAGATAGATATTATACTCTAAGAGCTAGCGAATACGACAGTTTCACAGCTCCGTAATGAATAAAATCTCTTTTTTATCTGTATTCATAGTATATGAGTAGGAAAACCCATGTCTGGCAGTGCATCCTCTCTGATTTATGGACGAAGAGATCAAACAATGTGGTAAAAATGTCACATTTATGTAAAGCATATGTAATGCTTTTTTTAATTTTTATACGAATCAAAATACTGAAGAGAATGCTAGCAAATTTGCCAGACAAATATTCCACTGATTAATTAGTGCCAGATCAACACTAATTAATTATGAAAAGATTTCAAGTATAAGAGCATTGTGCACATATAGGCAGTTATACATAAAATAGCATAAGTTTATTAATTTTTAGGAATGAAATCAGTGGAAACTTGATCTGACATTTTGGAATGACATTATACAACGATTAAACTATACTTGGTAAAAATGACAAACATTGCACTTATACTGTTATAGTTAAAATCTTTTAATAATCAGTTACTTAGTGTTGATACGACATTAATTAATCAGGTGAATATTTGTCTGGCAAGTTTGCTATCGTTTTTTTCAATATTTTGATTCATATAAAAATTTAAAAAACCATTACATGTGTTTCAAATGTGACATTTTCTTACCACATTTTTGATTTCTCCGTCCATACAGAGGATCAGAGGAGATGCCCTGCCAGACAAGGGTTTTCCTCCTCATATACTATGAATACAGATAAATAAAGCGATTTTATCCATTACGAAGCTGTGAGATGGTCGTGTTCGCTAGTTCTACGACTATTATGGCATACTTGCCAAGTAGTCCAGGCGACAGGGTAAAAAAAATCACAAGACTTGATAACAGCAATTTTTTGTTTAGTATGTAGGGGGGTGTGTGGTAAGTCTACATTCAAGTTTTCGTATTAATCGGAGGCTGCGAAGTGTCCGCCATCTTGGAAAAAGAGGTTAAAGTGTTTTTTTCAATTTATCTCGTTAACCGTACACTGTAAGAAAAATATAGTTAAATTTACAAGATTGGTTATAGTTAATGTTTTATTGTCGTTTTTAACTAATTATAATGGTTAATTTAACAAATTCGATTCAACCTATAGTTGTTAATATTTTAAATTGTTAGTTTAACATAATTTAATTATCAAATTAATGTATTGGTCAGGTAACAACACAATATTGTTAATAACACCATACTTAATTAAGTTTTAGCATATTATGCTGTTGATAAAAGACGAATGTTATTGCTTCCTCTAGCATTTATTTTCTGCTGATAATAACAACAAAAAATTCATCTACATCTTAAAAGATACGTAAATTCTACCAAATAATTCTGCTTCTCCATCAGGTCAAAAAGATGAAATATTTGCGGGCATTAAGGAAACATTTAGCTACCGGCATCAGAACAGACATAGCACAATTAAAGAATTTCCAAGATTTTTGGATACTGAGGGATTGGTACGTAATGTAAAGTTTTTCATGATCATAGTGGTATTGATGACTAAATCCTAAATTAGATTTTTATTCTGGGGAATTTTGTCTAATTGTAATTTTGTTTTCGTTTTTTTTCAGATTTCGTTTGAGTTTTCCGAGGGGTAAGTATTCCCAGGTATTTCCAAGTATTCCCAGGTATTTCCAAGTATTCCCAGGTATTACCAAGTATACTCAGGTACTTCCAAATTATCGAAAAATAGAACATAGAAAGTCAGATTATTTTGATATAAACTTAAATGGCTTAAAAGCTCTAAATCATCAGAAAACAGAGCTTTAGTAAAAAACATTTTATCTTTGTGAGATGACTTAAATGTTTACTTAAAGTATGGCAAATGCGGGGACAAGATTGGGACACTAAATAGAGCATGTGTCAAAGTAATGTAATTGAAATAAAATAAATTTAACAAAACAATATTTCTAATATAAAAAAATTATTCTCTACCAAGTTTAAAGAAATTACAGATTATACCTACGTATCACTCATTCCTTACAATACATTAATTTATATCACAATTTAGTATTTTTTATTGCATTTTGCTATTTGCATTATAGTTGAACATAAAATAATAGTATAATGTTTAGAATATTTATTCTAGTACGCTTAATTTTTCTCATTGAGATATCCATAGAACATACGAGGGAAGATCAATATTTACGGTCCCTGATATAGAAAGAGAAAGAATTTTTAAAACATTATTTATTTATTTCTCAACATAATCTCCCTGGACTTCAATGCACTTGGTCCACCGATGTTCCAATGCTTCAATGCCTTTCAGGAAGAAGTTTTCCGGTTGCTCCTCAAACCAGCCATTTACTGCGGTCATAACTTCATTATCGTCTCCATATTTTTTTCCACGCAGGTTTTCCTTTAATTTTGGAAATAGATGGTAATCACTGGGTGCCAGGTCTGGTGAATATAGAGGGTGTTCTAGGATTTCTAAGCCAGCGTTCTGTATGGCAGCCATGACAATGCAGCTCTTGTGGACTGGAGCGTTGTCCTGATGGAACAAAATTTTGTGTGCCAACTTTCCTGGTCTTTTTCGGTCGATGCTTTCGCGCAATTTTGGAATTAACCCTGCATAATAAGAACCCGTTATTGTGTGTCCACGCTGCAAATAATCGATCATCAAAATTCCTTCTGCATCCCAGAACACTGTGGCCATAATCTTTCCAGCCGCCCGTTGAACTCGAAATTTGCGTGGAGGTGGAGAATCTCTGTGATGCCACTCTATACTTTGTCTTTTCGTCTCAGGATCAAAATGGTGCACCCATGTTTCATCCACAGTCACAAAGCGAGTGAGAAATTGCTTCCGATTGGCCTTCAGGTACTCCAAATTGGCTTCCGAATGCAGCACTCTAGAGCGTTTCTGATCGACGGTCAGCATCTTTGGAACCCAACGCGCCGAAATTTTTCTGAGATCAAGAACATTTCTTAAAATATTTTCAACTGACCCATAAGAGATGTTCGTTATTTCCGCGATATGGCGAATAGTCAGTCTTCTATCTGCCATTACCATATCATGGATCAAATTGATGTTTTTGTCAACGGTGACACAGACTGGACGTCCCGCACCTTTCGCATGTTCGCAAGTGGTTCTGCCTAATCTAAACTCACGAGACATATTTTTCACCACTTGGTAAGAAGGGGCAGAGTCCCCTAAAACGTCTGTCATATCCTTGTGAATTTCAGTAGGTGTTAATCCTTTTTTTTGCAAATACTTTATCACCGCTCTGACTTCACTTTTTTCCATTTTTAAAAATTGTCTGTTATCGACCAGCTTAATTATTAATAACTTTCAAAGAACAACACGCACCTACGCAAAACTTGACACAACAAATAATTAGTAATGTCAGTTCTCATAAAAAAATGAGTGACGATATCATGCAAAGCCTACTATGTCAGGGACCGTAAATACTGATCTACCCTCGTATCTTTCACACAATCATTCAACAATCTTACAAAACCTTGATAAAAGTTTTTTCTTTAATCACTATTTAAACCCTTCTAATACTCCAAACAATTTCTTGCAATCAAACCAGCAAGTTTTAGTTATCGATTTAGACCAGTGTTTGCAAACTGGGGGGCGCACCCTCTTGTGGGGCGTGAAGTAACGTTAAGGGGGGGCATGAAAGCGCACAGAAAAAATCTTATACCTGGATAAAAAATTCAATTTTTTAACAAAAATGTAGCTACATTATATAAATTTGAAAAAGTTATTCCTTGTTTACAAATAATAGAACAGCATTCAGTGTACAGCCTTGGTAGTGTAATGTCTGGCGTGCCGGACTTTCACCCAAGCGGCCCGGGTTCGACTCCCGGCGCTGGCAGATCTGGTTAAGGTTTTCTGCAGTTTCCCTTAGCTGTAACACAAATGTGGGATTTGCGCTGTTCCATCTATAAGTCGACTGCAGCCGCACATTGGGCCTACATAATAATAATAATCGCCCCCTCCCTCCCGCACAAGCTTATAGCTTCTGGGGCCTTGGTTTGGGTTATGGGTTGTAGTAATTATTATTATTATATTATTATTATTATTCAATATTTGAATTTAGGAATTGGCGCGGTCAGATTGTTTTACCATTTTACCGCATATACGAGGGTGGTTCAAATATAAACCGGAATTTTTGAATAAACGCGCGAAGAAGTTAGTGTCGTTAAAGTGGCTGTACTGGATGTTAGATTGGTCTGTTACAAAGCGTAGAGAACAGCTGGGACCGCGTAATTTCGCTTGTCAGTGTAGTTGTAGCCATGAGTGAGAAGGACGTACCAGTGTCTGTTGCGCAACGCATTATTATTCGTTTTTTGGTCAAAGATAATCTAAAAACCTCGGAAATTTATCGGAAATTGCTCGAGCAGTTCGGGAATGAGTGCCTCTCCAAGACTCAAGTGTATGATTGGTGTTCCGCTTTTCGAAATGGCCGAGAAGTGGTGGCAAAGGCTCGCCAGTTAAAGCGAAGGTTACACTGTCAGCGGGAAAGGTGTTGTGTACCGTGTTTTGGGACATGAGAGGAGTAATTGCGGTCGATTTTCTCACTGAACAACGAACTGTGAACGCGCAGTATTATAGTAACCTTCTAAAACACACGGTGAAACCTGCCTACAGATCGAAACGACGCGAGATTCCAATCCGAACTGCGATATTGCTGCAAGACAACGCCAGACCGCATACAGCTCGGCTTACGATGGAAACATTGCACGAATTGGGTTGGGAAACACTGGAACACCCTCCTTATAGTCCCGATTTGTCGCCATGCGACTATTATTTATTCGGTCCATTGAAAGAGGCACTTGACGGACAGCGATTCAAAAGCAATGCGGAGGTAGAATCTTTCGTGCGCGAATGGTTACGTGACAAGCCGAAAGATTTTTACGAAAAAGGCATCCTAAAGCTTCCGGAGAGATGGCAAAAGTGTGTAGAGCGGGACGGAGACTATCTAGAAAAACTGTAAAACATTTCAGCTCTGTAACTTAATAATAAAAATTTTTACAGCAAAATTCCGGTTTATATTTGAACCACCCTCGTAATATATAGACCGCAAAGAACCTGTCTCGCTTCTCCTGTTCGCAGTCCAACACCACCCTTCACATTAATGGTTTTGTATTTTGACTTTTTTGTTAAATAAATAAATAAATGTTATTGCAATATGATTTTTGTCTTAATTATCAGGGGGGGGGTAAGGGTGATACCAAAAAAGAGGTGCCATAAGAAAAAGTTTAGGAACCAATGATCTAGACGAATAGGCATTAGCAAAATCTTTATAACAACTTTCTAGATTTTTATCAATAACCAATTTGTTGTTATCGTTTATATTTGATCAGAAAATGCACCCAAAGAACTTTTCCACTAATTATTTGTCTCGGGGAAAAGGCTTTTCTTCAGCTGAATTTCATCTTTAGCTGAGTGTAAGCCATGTACAACAAATAACAGTAACTTTTATACTAATACTTATAACTTTTAGAGTATTTTGTACTTTTTCTTGAATATTTATAAAATTGTGCCTCTGGATGCAAAAATGATCACATCCTTTACAAACACAGGTTTCAGTTTCTAATGGTCATTTCTTCTTAATTATTTTCTTTGACGTAGAGATCTCAAGTTTTTTTGAGTTTTTGATTTATTTTTGAATTTTTTTTTGTGCAGCTCTAATTCGTATTATCGTATTACTCTGTCAGCTGATAAATGAGCTTTTTTATTAAAAGAAAACGGCAATGTATAGTCTTTTTAACCGTCATCATTTTTTTATTTTCCAGTAACACTGCTAAATATGATTTATCATTACATGATTTAATTCCCGTAAAATATTTTAAATTTGTGTCGTAGGAATTTAGAATGGATAACTGTTCATCATTTTTTTTTGTTTTGTCACTAAATGCAATTTGAGTTGTGTTGGATATATTACCGGTGTTATATGTATATATTAAATCTTCATCATCATCTTCGAAATTCTCATTCAAAACAGCCGTGGGATTAAGAAGTTCTTGAGATTCGATAACTAAGGGTATTCCTATTTGTTCACACAGTATTTCTGATGGTTCTATTCCAAAAGATTTTGCGGTTTTCTCAGCTTTATTTTTTGCTTGTAACATACTATAACTCCATATTTTTTCCATATCCAGAACGGAAAGACGATTTCTCCTTGATCTGATCATCTCATGAATGCTCTAGTGCAGAGCATACTTACTTAATACATGAAATATATTAAAAATGCAGTCACTTCTAAACATTAACGTAAATACTCTATGACGTCACGAAATATCGCTACTTCCCCTACGTCTTTAACTTTTCTTACATGCGGCTTTTATGATCCGCATTGATAACCGAGTTTGTGTTAAACTAATTAGCCGTAATTGATTTTACTTAATAGATTTTCGTCTAATAACGCCGTTAAAACGAAAATAAATTTCCACCCAAGCATGTATAATATCAAGTATTCCTCAAATATTCCTAGGTATTTCCAGGTACTGCCATGTATTTCCAAAGTATTTCCAGGTATTTCCAAGTATTCCCATGAATTCCCAAGTATTTCCAGTTATTGCCAAGTATTCCCAGGTATTTCCAAAGTATTCCCAGCAAAGTGTACAGTGATTTCCAGTAGTGGTTGACCCCTCGGAATTTTCATTGATGTTTCCCGGGAAAGAAGAGTTATTTCAAAATTCTTTCATTGAAAACATAGCTACGATTAAAAAAGTATATAAAAACACCGTCAAACTTCCTCACCGTAATTTATTAGAAGAGTGTAGCGATAATGAAGGTATATAAGTAATATACAGTGTGTAAAGTGATGAGTTTTCCTTTAGAGAAGAATCTTTTAATATGATTTTTAGGAGAAAAACTTGTTCTTTATAAAAAATTGTGCTGGAAACCCTTATAGTCAAAGAAAAATCCAGTAATCACTTAAGATAAAATCAAAAACTTGAAATTATGTCGAGTTGTTGATTTTAAATATGACTAAGTCCTAATATTACATCAGTATCGTGTTACCTGTAATTGTCAATGTTAGACAAAAGGCAAATGTCATTTCGATAAAGCTTTTATTACTTTTCTGTGTAAACAAGGATGGCCACGAAACTCAAACATTTATCTTATTCTTTTCTGAATAATAATGAACTTAGTCATATTTAAAATCAACAACTTGACATAATTTCAAGTTTTTGATCTTTTCTTAAGTAATTACTGGACTTTTTTACCATAAGGGGTTTCAATACAAGCATAATTTTGTATAAAGAATAAGTTTTTCTCCTAAAACTCATATTAAAAAATTTTTCCCTATGGGAAACCTCATCACTTTACACACTGTATTTATTCTAAAAATGTATCAGTCAAATATACAAAGTTTATAATTTTTCAGGCTGGAACACTAACACGAAAGCTATTTTTATACTAGTACATATGCTGCCACCGACTGGAGCAAAGGGAGTGAGAAGAGGTACATATTCCACTGCAGTTGAAAAGTTGATTGTATTTCGGCAATTTGAAGAGCCTATTAATACCATTGTAGAAAACAGACCAACAACGCAGCCATTTATTTTAGCACATGGCACTTGTAAAGCGGCAATAAATAGGTACTATGTAGTATTTGACGAAAATATTCTTCAATGTTCAAGTCAAGATATACTATCTGCATTTGATCTTTTATTCAAGGTTCATTATGTTTTTGATATAAAATTTGAGGAAAATCTGGAATGGTTTTATAGATTTGTTCAAACTAAATTTTATAACATTGAAATAAAAGGTGACATTAATAATAGGATTAGAGAATTAAGAACAAAAATGGACAATCTATATTAAGTTTATAACCTTTTCTTATCAAATAGGTTAGGGTCATTGTTTTTAAATAAGTTTTGTGTTTTTCTCTTTCTTTGTTTTTAAAGATGTATTTCTGTTTTGTGTGCAATTTCGATGCAAATACTGTCTATGATCCCATAAAGCATTTGAGAAAGAGACATGCATTTTATGAAAGTAGCAGTTTGCAATTGAAATGTTCCAATTGTACAAACATTTATTACACATTTAGTCGTTATAGAAAACATTTAATGCGATGCATACAAGGCAGGAAACTAACTGATAATATTACTGAAAATAACCATGAAAACAGTGCAGTGGAACTTTCTGAAACATCACCAGAATACAACCTGCCTCAGAACAAATTTGACTTACAATTAGAATTATCGTCAAAGAATCTCTCCTTAGAATCGTTTACATCTCATTACATATCCAAATTGTATTCTATGAATTTACCTGATTCCACGGTACAACAAATTGTAGAATTAAATGAAGAATTTCTACAAACATTGTTACACGAAACGGCAAATCTAGAACAGTTAAAAAAAGCATTTGCAAGTGTTAACACTATATATGCACGTAAACAGTTTTTTTAAATCACATTGTAAAGCCGGTTGTGGTACCAATTGGTATTAGGTACGATCAAGTTTGGAATGCTCAAAATGGAGTATATGAACAAGTACCTATTACTAGTGTCTTTACTTATATTCCCATTATCGATACTTTGAAATTTCTTTTGAAAAATAGTGCTTTTTTGCCATTTTATATTTCAGGATCAGAGTATTTGCCATAACAACATCTTACAAAGTTTTTCTCATGGGAATATTTTTAAAAATAGTCCATTTTTTACACTAAATAAAAAGGCATTTCAGCTTCATTTATATTTTGATGAATTCGAAACAGTCAATCCACTTGGTTCAAAAACAGGAGGCCATAAATTAGGGGCAATTTATATGGTTATACAGAATTTACCTTTGCCTTTAAACTCGCTTTTAGAAAATATTCATTTAGTAGCTTTGTTCTATTCTGGTGATGTTAAGAAATTTGGTATTAATTCTATTTTGGATATTATAGTTCGTGATATATCACTATTAGAATCTACAGGAATATATTATGAGCCCACTCAACAAAATCTAAAAGGAAGTTTAGTTTGCTTAAGTCATGACAATCTAGGTGCAAATCAGTTATGTGGAATGGTCGAGTCGTTTTCTTCCTCTCATTTTTGCCGCATCTGCATTGCTGAAAAAAGTGATGCACAACAAATGTGTCTACAAAATGATGAATTGTTAAGAAGCAATGAATTGTACGAGGAGCATTGCGAATGCATTCAAAATTCAGATTTATTACATGTTATGGGCATAAAATTTAGAAGTTCTTTAAATAATTTGAAAGAATTTAAAGTATGTAATAATCCATCTGTTGATATAATGCACGATTTATTGGAAGGAGTAGTACAATTGGAGATTAAATTATTTTTAAAATTTTAGTTTCTCAAAACATTATAACTATTGGTAATAGAAACCAGAAATTACAATCTTTTAATTTTGGCATAAATGAAATGTCCAACAAGCCCAGTCCAATTTGTCTGGATAAACCAGGTCATTCAATCGGTCAGCGTGCTGCTCAAACCTTATGTTTGGTGAAATATCTGCCTATTATATTATCTGAAAAAATGAATTTTATTTTAAGTAACTGCAGCAAAAAATACAAAATTATTCAATTGCTTCTTCAAATAATAAATATTGTATTTTGCCCTATAGCATTACGTAGCATGGTCAGCCATTTAACTATTTTAATTCAAGACCATCATCATTTATTTATAAATGAATATAACGCAAATTTAACACAAAAACATCATATGATGATCCATTATCCTGATGTACTTTTAAAAATGGGACCTCTTACCAGTTTAAGCACTATGCGTTTTGAAGCCAAACATGGTTATTTTAAACAATTAGTATCGAGCATGAAAAATTATAAATGTTTGATAAAAACTCTTGCTTATAGACACCAAGAAAAAATGTGGTATATTTGGAATAATATAAATCTTGAAATCTTTAAACCCATTTATGGTAAAATAACACCAAAAACTTTAACTAATGAATCTTATTTACCAGTTCTTACAGATCATTTTAAAAAGCCCATAATTGAAGTAACCACTACAAAATTTGTTAATGCTCTTGGTAGTTCTTTCAGAAAAGGAATATTTATAACAAACAAACGTGACGTTTTAGAATACCCTGTATTTTCAGAAATAATTGAAATTTGTATAATGGACAATAGTCCCTACTTAATTTGCAAGTCTTGGAACACACAAGAGTTTAGTGATGTATATCAAGCATATGTAATATCCAAACCGTCAACTTATGATTTAACTATTTTTCACATTGTAAATTTAAAAGATTTAAAACACTTTGTTTGTTATGAAGTACACAATTGCACTGATGCTGATAAATATTTGTACAATTTAATTGTACCTAAGTACGAAATTTTATTTTGATAGTTTTTGTTCAGTTTTTAAGTATTTTGAAGTTACCATTAAATGTGCACCTAAGTGCATGCACCTGTATGTGCATTTACAAGTATAATAGAAAAAAGTATTTAAATAAAATATAAAAGAATAGTAGTACATTAAGTAAAAGGGTACAAATTTATGACCAAATATGAGATTATTAGTTATGAAACGATTTATTACTTCTTATAAATCTTTTTTATGTATTTTGTATTATCCAAGATATCTGAGTAATATTTAAGTAGTGAGTAATATTTAATTGAGTAATGTTTATTATAGATTTCTGTATGCTACATATATAGTTATTTAAAATTTTAATGTTTTGTTTAAATACTTGTTTTTTCGCCAGTCTCGGTGGATTAGTGGTTTGCATGTTTGCTTCATAATCCAAAGACGCAGGTTCGATCCCCGGCCGAGCTGGTAATTTTTCATAGCGGAGAAAAACTTAAAACATGCCTTCTTCTCGGATAGGAAGTAAAACTGTAGGTCCCGTGTCAACGTGATGTTTGGCACGTTAAAAATCCCTACTGGTGGTGGAATTCCCCCAGATTCGTCTAAATTCTAGTAGGGTCGGCCAAATGATCATAGCAATCGGTGCCATGAGGTACGAAGGATGCTCCGCCATCCTGATTCCTCGCCCAAAAACAAACAAACAAACTTGTTTTTTCAACTTATCCCTATATTCGATGGAGTTGAGTATACCTTCGCTAATTCAAGTTTTCTTTTTTGAATTATCTTTTATTAATATAGTTTTAAGTCGTTGTACTTAACCCAAAGATTTTCAACCCCTAAATTTTTGTGGTTATTTGTTTGTAACATTTTTATTACAAACATTTGTGAAAGAAGTGTAGTGAGGAAGTTGTAGAAAATCGTATTGCCGACAAAAATGGTGCTAACAAATTTTTTACTCAGACGTATGGTTAAGGAGATAAATAACTTACCAGTAGGAAGAACGTTATACGCGCTTACTGCCTCGTTTTCGACTTACCTCCATTCGGCCGCTGCCTTCCACTATACCAAAGAACGGAGCCAAAAAAGTGAGTGCACTAGATTGTTCGTTTTTAGATTGCCTACAGGAAAGCTAAGAACAATTTTCCTCGTACGACCAAAAATGAAATGGTTATTTTACTCCAAAGATTTGCAACCCCTAAGTTTTTACTGTTATTTATTTATAACTTTTTTATTACAAACATTTCTCAAAGAAGTAAATTGAAGAAGTTGTTGAGAATCGAATTTCCGACAAAAACGTTATGAATTACTTCTTTCTTCAGACCTACGGTTAACGAGATAAATTGAAAAAACACTTTAACCTCTTTTTCTAAGATCGCGGACACTTCGCAGCCTCCGATTAATACGAAAACTTGAATGTAGACTTACCACACACCCCCCTACATACTAAACAAAAAAATTGCTGTTATCAAGTCTTGTGACTTTTCCCATATACCAATTTCCCTGTCGCCTGGACTAAAGTCTAAGAATATAGCCTTAATATATAGTAACTTTTTTTGTAAGGTTGGTGCTACGTAAAAAAATAAAAATAATTGTCAAATAGTTTGTCATAAAAATTTAATTTACTTACTGAGGAATAATACAAAACTGTCTTTATAAAATTATTTAAAATATCAAATACATAATTGAACAGCCAATTTCTCTGTAGAGAAAGTATATATAAAATATATAGGGCATATTTTAAAATATTCTGTTGGTATAATTTAACCTACCTACTTGAAGCAAAAACATTAACATAATACCGTTAATAATAATCGTGTTTAAAAATGTTTATCTTCAGTTAGTAAATGTACAGGTAATGTTGACTTTAAAAAGGTTTCAATCACAATTTAGGTTAGAGGGAAAAGTTTGCAGTAATTAATTGTCAGTTGTGTCAAAATAACAAACTTCAATTATACGAGTACATATTTAAAGATTCTGACCTATAGCACCAACCTTACAAAAAACTACTATATTGAAAAGCTTGGAAAGTATGCGATGATATATATGTTTTTCGTGGATGTATTGCTATTCGGAAGGGGTGAAATAATTCTTGGCACTATTTTATAGTAGTTTTCTATTGAAAGAATTTAACCCACATTTTCAATTAAATAGCCTTCATTCATTGTCCTCGAATAATAAAATAAATTCGTTGAAATTTAAAAAGGTGGAAATAACCCTTAAAATAATTTATTGTTTTGTTAAAAGGTTTAACTATTTTACAGTAGTATTCTATTGAAAGATTTTAACCTACATTGTCCTGGCATATTAAAATTAATTCGTGGAAATTTAAAAGAGTGGAAATAACTCTTGAAACAATTTATTTTTCTGTTAAAAGGTTTAACTATTTTATAGTAGTAGTATTGTTTTGCAAGAATTTAACCCACAATTTTATTTACAAACCTGGATTCATTGTTCTCGAATATTAAAATGATTCGTGGAAATTTAAAAAGGGGGAAATAATTCTTCGAACTATTGTTACCAACAAAATGGGGACTGCTTATTGGGAAACGGTAACAACCTTTAACCGCAGTTAAGTCTGTCGGCTGCCAGCTAACTAGTGGGAGGTCGTGGGTCTCACTAAAGGTCTTCTGTAATGGGCGCCAAGAATCGTCTAAGATAGCTACAGTATTGACCGACAAAATCTGAAAAGAACAACACATTTGCGACTACTACCAATGTGGTCGACTTTCCCCAATAATGACTCCTCGATAGCTGAAAATATAAACTCCAAATACCACACATATAAATAATAAATCTTCAAGTAAGTTATATACAGTGCTTTATTACTAATTAATCAAATTATCAAGTAGAGCAAACTATTTAATGTGAAATAACTTTGGCAAAAATTGAATAGTGGTTATTGAATGCTATACACAAATTGCAAGGGAAAAAAATTAATGCGAGCGCGATTACTTACTCTAAAGTTGATTTAAAGTCACAAAAGCAATAAGCAAAGGGCACGGTAAAATTTAACGCGTCTACAGGTACCAATCAGATTGCGCAATCATGAGCTCCAGTAGTGAGCTATTCATCTATTACGGAGCAAAGACATACGTACACACTCGCAAATATTCTTAACAATATCATACAATAAATGATATGTGATAGAATTATAAATATGAAGCAGATATCTAGATATGAGTGCTACACGCACACTGGTGAAAAACCATTTAACACAAAATCATAATATACAAATATACATAAATGTTTTATATACAATAAAGAGTTGTCAAACGTTATTGTTGTTGTAACCAGTTGCTATATTATAACTAACTCACGATACGGTGTCTGTTCTTACAGCTGAAGAGGAACGTCACCAAAGCTCGAACGTAACGTGATCCCGACAACAGCAACCAGGTCTGCGTAATGGTCTTGTAACAACCCAAATATTCAACGTATGCCTGTTATACAGCAAGTAATAAAATGAGTAAAGGATAAACCCAAACTTAGACAAAAAAATAAAAGAAAAGAAGGTCTGTAACAAATAAATCGAATTAACAGAATGACCATCACAACACTTTATAAATACCTTCGATGGAAGTTGACCTTAAGAGAGATTTATATCCCCCTCCATATAACGACGAATATACATAAAAACCTATCGAAAGAATTAAGTATAAAAGACTGAATGATAGAAAAGTTAACCGATAAACTTACGAAAAGGTGTGCTTCTATAACCTCAAAAGAACAAGTGGAAATACATCCCATAAACGGCTTCCAGTAAACTAAATTGGAAAACTAACGCCACAATCAATCATCAAATCTGCACTAAGGCAATTCCCATAACTCAACATAAAGGAAAAGATTAATTAAACGGCGATGTCCACGAAAAGGTTCTTCAAGGAACTTCTAGCTTCACGAGCGGATCAAACTAAAAGTGACAATCTCTTATCAAAAAAGGAAATTAGTTCCACAACAAAATAGCAACTACAAGGAGAGAAAATGCAAAAATCCCTAAACGCTTTACAACTTAATATAAAAGCATAGCTATACAGGGTGCTACGAAATTAGCACGTAACACTATTTACTATTGTAACGAAGTTACTTAATTTTGGTTGTTTATTTTGTATATATGAATTAAAATCCATATCTTCTCGTGCAATCCTATTCCGTTCGGATAAGAGACCGACTCGAGCGAGTGCACGCGTCCCTTCCATAACCGATATTTGGCGTGCGCCGCTCCTTTCCACTCCTGCCATTTCTCCCACGCTCCGAGAGCGCCTATATAAACAGACGCAGAGCGATGATTTATTCAGTCCGCGTCCAGGACTCCCAGCAGGACCAGCCAGCCAGCAGAGCCAGCCAGCCAGAGACAACCGGACCGTTCCTGGGGAATATAAGAGTAAGATCTCTGACCGATAAACCGATCCCCTTTCCGCCCGTTGTATACCTTACCTCTTTTCCGAAACTTCACTGTGCGTAGTCGGGAGGTCTCATCCCTACATTCCCCACACCTTTTTCCGAGACTTCACTGTGCGTAGCCTGGAGGTCGTATCCTTATATCCCTACCTTTTCCGAGACTTCACTGTGCGTAGCCGGGAAGTCTCATCCTTACATCCCCCGCACCTTTTCCGAGACTTCACTGTGCGTAGCCGGGAGGTCTCACCCCTTCATCCCTTACCCCCTGTCCGAGGTCTCACTGTGCGTAGCCTGGAGATCTCCTCCCGCTCTCCTTACTCCAATCCGTTCGCCTTTACCCGACACCCCGTCTCACAACCCCGAACCCGTATTTGCACGCTTGCTTGTCTATTGCACGCCGTATTGCACCCCGCTTGCTGCGGCTATATTAGATAACCGTATGCTTTTAGGTATAGAATTTGAAGCTTGTTGAAGGGTTGCAGCTTTGGTAATAATAAACTTTGTTTGGTTTGATGATTGTGTGTTTTATTTATTAGCATTGATACCCTCTTGTTTTCTATGAACTTTAGTGATAGGAGTGATCCAGACTGGGCCAACCTCAGCAACCCCAGCAGTTCCCTGGATTATCTTTTTTTCCACTTGTAGATACCCGGAGCTGTGGAGCATACCACGTAAAAATAACTGGCGCCCGAGAGTTACCGCCGATACCGAGATCACCGAAAGCACACAAGCGCCACTTCGTAAGCGAACCCCGTACAAATTCCGAGACAATTCAGGGGCACCACAACCCGGCTTACACTATTCTATTGAAAGAATTTAAGCCACTTTTTTACTAACTAACCTTAATTCATTGTCCTCGATTTTAGAGTAGTAGCAAGAGCGTGACCAGCGAGGGCAGCGGGGCGGTTGCCCCTAGAAGAAAAATAAAAGAGAATAAAGCCCTCTTGAAATTGATGCGTATGTGTGGCGCGGCGGGATGCGAATCAGTACGCATTTTTTAGTAACTAATAAAAACAGTTTTGCAATAGTTTTGAGTTTTATTTTGAAAAAATCGTTGTGTTTCAGTTTGCCTACCTTCTGCGAATGACTGAGTGCAACAAAAAGTGTTGTGATAAGTTTTTTAAACTATTTCTCTTGTATTTCGCAACAATTTCGTTTAATTTTTTGATAACCTTTGCATCTTAAATACTGTTTTAGGGAATTTCTTACTTGCATATTTTTGTTGCCAATATAATATTCAGTTGACGTTAAGCTGGTTAAAATAAGAATCTTATAATTTTATAAAATTATAAGATTTATATAATAATTTATTATTCTAAGGTTATCAAAAAAACTAAAACAGTATCGAAAAGAGCATTTTTTCGTACCGTTTTCGGTTAAAAAAAAATAAAATTAACCAGAAATAGAAAAAAATATACAGTATGGTGATAAAATATACAAGAAATTAAGCTTTTGAGCAACATTCTCAGACATTTCTGTTTCTATTTTGGGGCCATCTAAATGCGTTACTGCCTTTGTTATAAAAGCAATACAGTCCAATTTAAGTATATTTTCTATAAAATCCAGCTGTAGGTACTCGATGTATAGTCCAGTCATTTATGCAACGGGCTTCCTTGTGGGTCGTTAAATTACCCTCTAAAAGTCTAAGAAAAATCTGTTAAGAGGCGGACGCGATCGTAGTCGACAGGCGATATAATCGCGGTGATAGTGGTATATTAATTTCGTATTGGTAAGTTAGTTTATAGGCAAAACGTACAGGATGTTTCGTCTTTTTTAAAATCCTTTAAATCTCCTTTGTTTATAAGAGCTTGGTATCGGTAAGGCATATAATTTTATTTCATACTGTATGTTTACGGTAGCGATTACAGTTCGGAAAACGTTGTGATTTTACGGTCTAGTATGACTATAGTATATTGTAGACCTAGGCGGTAAAGTGGCAATTTTCCAGACCGAAAGAAGGCATGGACGGGCGAGGCGTAGCCGAGCCTGGCCACTTCTTGAGGTCTGGAAAAACCACTTTACCGCCATGGTTTACACATAATTTTTTATCCTACACAAAACAACTAGTCTATATGAAACATTTTTTATTTAAATAATTTTAAGAACTCGTACAAAATTTAACTTAATTAATTGTTTGAAATATTAATGTTAAACACTGGATTATTAATTGTACAACTAGGAAAAGAAATTCCTTGTTTTGACAAATTTGAAAAGTCAAGTTGTTCTGAAAATGTTGAAACAGATGTATCTTGATTAACAACTTCCGAAATATTCAATGTGGTAATGGGTGCTGCTGGAATGCTGGACTCGTTTCTTATACTATCTCCTGTATTTAAGATTTTTTTGGCGATGGAAATTTTATTTGGGATAGAGTCCTCCACATAACCCTCCGCCACGCTGGTAGACTTCCATCCACCGTGCCTTTTCAGTGCTAATATATCTGCCCCTGAATCGGCAAGTAGTGTGGCTGATGTCCTTCGCAGGCAATGGCCAGTATATTCTTTACTATTTGGCAAATTCAAATATGTAGCTATTTTGCATGGTATTGCCCCAATTGTATGATACCCTACATTTTGGGCAGCACATTTTCCTTTATTATATTTAACAAATAATCGGCAAGAATTCATATTCTTCGGCCTTAAATTGAAATACTTTCTGCAAATTGATATAATATCAATTGAATTTTCTTTCTCAGAATTGCAAACAGTGAACGTGCGTTGTTTATTGTTTTTTGTGTCTGGTATATGAATTATTAAAATATCGCCTTTGTCCACAACGTTATCAAATGTCATATTTGTGAGCTCCTCAGACCTACACGCTCCAGCAACTCCAATTATTAATACCACCTACAACAAATAATACATTGTCTTATACAAAATAAAAATTAGCCTGTTCCTTTACCTTTGTCATTAGGTACATTTCGTCTGGAGCTTCTCTTAGAAATGTATTTATTTCTTGTGCACTGAAGGTTCTCGATTTTTTGGCAACATGTCCAACAGATTGCTTTTTCAGAAAAGCTGTTACTTTTGAATAGCTACCAATATTAACATTATGCTTAACTGCCATTGTTGCTTTTAGCATCGAGTGAATTGACCATAATGTGGATGACTTATATTTCTCCGATAATTCGGAGATATAGGTTAGAATTACACTTTCAGTATATCTTTTAACTTTCTTTGTTGTACACCAATCCATAAAAAGTTTATATTGTGCATTATATTTCTGCTTTGATTTGTTCGGTAATAAATTTAGCGTTACTTCTTTGGCTTTCTCAGTAATTTCTTCGGGTGTACAGCTGATGTCCATGTTTTCATCGGTGTTGGAAATATTAGAAGGTCCAGCACATTCCATTGTTGAATGTCTAATAAATGGAAATACAATTTCAATCTTAATAATGTGAAATTGATTCTTATTTACCTGGCACAATATTTAATTATTCAATTTGATTTGACATAATGCAGCTGAAATGACACAACAAAACAATTCAATTGATGCGCCACCTAGCGGTGATACTGTCAAACTAGTTACTTTTCTTGGCTAGACGTACAAAAAGAAATTTTCTTGCCTAGACGTGCAGATGTACACTTTCACGTTTCCATAGAGCCGCGAAAATTTAGTTTTGGAATAGTGTAGGATAAAAAAATGTTTTATCGGACTCAAATAAAATAAATCAACTAAACAATGCTTTGGTATTCAGTTACCATGGACACTCGTTCTATGTTTTGAATTCGACTAATAGTTGCCATAGATGTCCATTGTTCATAGATGCTCATATTTTAAATTCGGAAATTTATTTTATATAATTTTTTTAAAATTAAATCAATAATTCAATAATTGCAGTATGAAATAAAACGCATTAAGTCATACGTCCTGGAAATGTTCTTACAGACTCGTTTCGATGTTCCAGACTCGACTCCTTCGTCACCTTGTCCGTAATATCTTACTCGACTGTAAAATTCCATTTCCAGAACTTTTATTAACATACAAAACCGTCAACATACAAAACCGTCTATTAATCTAATAGGGAAAGATAGGGTGGTCGTTATGATTCGGGATTCGGCGAGGCGTTCGGCCGGGGGCGTGTCGGGGGAGCCCCGATCCGCCGGCTTTCCCGATAGATCGACCGATTAACGCGCCCGCGAGCGATCAAAGTCGCGCTCGCGGACATTTTCGCGGTCTCTAGGTGGCGCCCGGGTGGTCCGATCGGGACCGTTTTTTGGGGGTAGATGCGTCCGGCCCTCGGCAGCTTAAGTTCGGAGTCCGCGCGTTCCCCGATAGACCGTTTAGGAGGGGGCGGCGAAAAACTGCTCCCGTCTTAGCGTAGGTCGGAGCGGAAATTCGACCACTGATTCTTTGCCAGCGAGTGCCCCCGATCGTGTTTCCCAAAACGTATTTTGTGCCCGCGCCTCTCCGGAGGCGGGGGCCGGGGGCGGCATTAGGTTTGCGGGGGCTAGCAGACGTCTGTCAACGGCGTTCGACGTAACGCCCCCTGCTGCGACCGAATCCCCTATAGGTTTGTCGATATCTCCTCCCGCCGCCCCTCTACGGGGCGGCGAGTACCCAAATGTAGACCCTTCTTTGGGGGGCGGTATCTCGAGAACCCTAGAACCTAGAACGACGACCCCGATGCCAAGCGACGGGAAATCTCAAAATCTCTAAAATGTTTCCTCATAGTACCCCCGTCCCAAAACGATGGGAAAAAGTTATAGCCAAAAAACTCGAAATTTTGACTTTTTTTTTTACTCAAAAATCGTGAATAAGAGAAATCGCCGCCACCAGCTTAATCGGGCTCCTACGTAAATAGGGCTTCGGAGTGTCTTTAGGGGTCTTCTCCCACGTCGATGGAGCCCTATCTCGACCTTCGCGCCGCTCCCGTTCCGGTCCGCCACCCCCATAACGAACACGTGGACTTATTGGCTGTATCTCCGCTCCCAGTATAGATACAGCTTTGCGCTTTTCACCGTTGGATAGCCCGGTGCGTCTAGTATCCGGATAGTTTATCCTAAGTGTTCCGGTTACGGTCCATTTCTGTTCTATAACGGGAAATCTGTGGGGGCAGCCATTCTCTTCGCTGTATCGCCGCCGTCCGCGGTCCTATTTACGATCCGAATGGCTCCTATGAAACTATGGTCTATGGGCTATAAAAAAGGTTAGTAGGTCCGATCGTTAAAAACCGCTCCTTATACGCGAAAACCGCGAGTACGTGAAGGTCAACGTGTCGGGGGGCGGCGTCGGTCCTAGGACTAACATTTTGGTACGGTTGGGTTTCTCTCGTCGGGTAGGACACGATAGCGTCTAGAAATGGCATCTGGGTGGCGGCGTTTCGGGGGCAGTTGGAAGAATCTCTCGGGAAACCGCCCCCTCTGACGCCGTCAATTATAGAAGTATCTCGAAGATTTTCACTGAGTGGCCTTGCTCTGATCGTCCTCGATAGGGTCGTCAAAACGTCTTCCCGCTCGGATGTATGGTTCTCGAGTAATCCGCGGTTCAATGTTTCTCGCGGTTTTAATTAATTACCGCGGAATCGGTGCGAGATATCAAAATTCTGTTGGCACCACTACCTGCGCAGTGCAAAGATAAATAGAAAAGGTCCTATGACGCGAAATCGTACGAAGTGTATTTTAGAAGTTATTTGCAATTAACTGTTGAGAAAGTGTTAAAAATCGCGGAAAAACACCCCGGATGTAGGTCTCTCTGGCGGCTTTAATTGTGGCCCTAAAAGGTTAACTTTTGCGGTTCCGGGTAGCACACACGGTCTTCTACGCGGATTTCCAAGCGGATTCGTTTTGGCTCCTATAGTTTTTTAGTTCTAGCCACTTAATTAAAATGGTCCGTTTAAGCTGCTTAATTAGCGTGTATGAAGGTGTATTAATCACTTTTTGTAATTAAAATTGTGATTTTCTTATAAAGCTCGACCAGATGACAAAAGTGTTCCGATGTGTCGAAGCGGAAAATTCAGTCGTTTACGAGGAAATCAAGAAAAACTGTAAAGTGTCAACTAACTGTAAAGTGTTAATAATGGTATCCCTTTTAAATAGTTCTAACATGGCGCTGCCATCTGTAGAAGGTGCTGGCTCAGATGCATGTACTCCGATATGCTGTCTTATGCACCCGTTATGGCAGTATTGTTGTTGGTTCGAATCTCACTTTATACCAAAATTTTTTTTTAACTGGAATAATTGCTGAAATTTTATTTTTTTTTTTTGTTAATTCAGTAATCTTTTTTTTAAGTTGAAAAATTAATTTATACACAATATAAATGGGGAAAATATGAACATTAAGGCGGATTCAAAAAACACAATGTTAGATGGGTATATTTCCGGCTAGAAAATGTTTTTACCGAATATCTCTCTTGATTCGATTTCAGTCTTAAATCTTTTTTCACTACAGCATACATATTGTATGTTTGGATTAGGGTTGCCCTTTTTTTCAACAGTACCGAACTTGAACAATTGTGTCTACCCTCCTATCGCTCCTTTCCACGCTTCCACTTTTGGTCATATCTCGGCTCCGGGAAAAGATGTCTCGTTCGGGTTTTCAGCGATGAATAGCCCTAAGTATCTGGAAGGCGGCTATCGACATGCACACCGCCCCCGTCTTAAAGGGGGGGCGGCTGGGAACCTTCAAACGTTTCGAGCGATAACTTCGCTTCCGGCCCAGATATCTCGTTCTGGTTTTCGAGGATGGACCGGCCCGAGTGTCTGGGACCCAGTTATGGTCTTCGTACGCCGCCCGTGTTCCCAAGGGGGCGACTGAGGACTCGCAAACGTTTCAGGTCGTATCTCGGCTTCCCGTCCAGATATCTCGTTCTGGTTTTCGAGGATGGACAGCCCGACGTCTCTCGGACCCGGTCGTGTACGTAGGCCACGCCCCCTCCGACGACCCCGCCCCTGCGACCGCTTCCCTCGTTCGTTTGGCGAAAAGAAAAACTCCAATTGCTCTCTGTGTATTGGTACCCGCCGATTTCGGGCCGTTCATGTCTTTGACGTTAGAGGTTTTGTATGCGGGAAGCGGATGAGGACACGAAAACCGACTTTCCACCCGAAGCGCTTGTTAACATACAAAACCGTCTTCCAAGCTAACTCGAAACAATTCTATTTTCGTTCCCGTCTAAAATTGGACGACGGTTGCGGCCGGGGCCGGTTCGTGGGAGCCCCGATCCGGAAGATTTCCCGTGTAGGTGACCGATTTACGCGTCCGCGAGCGATCAAAGTCGCGCTCGCGGACTTTTTCGCGGTCTCTAGGTGGGGCGTGCGTCGTCCGATCGTGACCGTTTTTCGGGGGCGGATGCGTCCGGCCCTCGGCAGCTTAAGTTCGGAGTCCGCGCGTTCCCCGGTAGACCGTTTAGGCGGGGGCGGCGAAAAACTGCCCCCGTCTTAGGGTAGGTCGGAGCGGAAATTCGACCCTCGATTCTTTGCCAGCGACCGTCCCCGATCGAGTTCGCCGAAACGCATTTTGTGCCCGCGCCACTCCGGAGGCGGTGGCCTGGGGCGGCATTAGGATCTCGGGGGCTAGCGGAAATCCATCGACGCCGTTCGACGTATCGCTCCCTGCTGCGACCGATACCGCTATCGGTTAGTCGATATCGCCACCCGCCGCCGCTCTACGGGGCGGCGAGCACCCAAATGTAGACCCCTCTTCGAGGGGCGGTATCTCGAGAACGGTAGTAGCCAAAACGAATTTTTTCGCGTCGAACGACGTGATATCTCAAATACTTCCGACGGTTGTATTTTTTCCCAAAAGGCTACGGTAGCGGGAAAATTACAGCAGAAAAACTCTAAATCTTTGATTTTTCTTTCACCCGAAAATCTTGCACGAGTAAAAACGCTGCCGCCGACTTGATCTTTTTTCTAAGTGGAAACGGCTTCACGGCGTCTTTAGGGATCTCCTTCCGCGTCGATCGAGCCCTATCTCGACCTCCTCGCCGCTCCCGTTCCGGTCCGCCGCCCCCTCAACCAACACGTTGACGCTATCGGCTGTATCGCCGTCCCCGGTATAGATAGCGCGTCGTGGTCTTCACCGTCTGATAGCCCGATTCGTCTAGTATCCCGACGGTTCATCCTATGTGTTCCTGTTATGGTCCATTTCCGATTAATATCGGAAAAACCGTGGGGGCAGCCATTCTCGAAGCTGTACCGCCGCCGTCCGCAGTCCTATTTGCGATCCGATGAGCTCTTATGAAACTTCGGTTTGTGGCCTATAAAAAAGGTTATTAGGTCCGATCGTTAAAAACCGCTCCTTATACGCGAAAACCGCGAGTACGCGAAGGTCAACGTGTCGGGGGGTGGCGTCTGTCCGACGACTAAACTTTTGGTACGGGTGGGTTTCACACGACGGATTGGACGCCGTAACGTCTAGAAATAGTTTCTGGGTGGCGGCGTTTCGGGGGCAGTTGGGAAAATCTCTCGGAAAGCCGCCCCCTCTGACGCCGTCAATTATAGAAGTATCTCGAAGATTTTCACTGAGTGGCCTTGCTCTGATCGTCCTCGATAGGGTCGTCAAAACGTCTTCCCGCTCGGATGTATGGTTCTCGAGTAATCCGCGGTTCAATGTTTCTCGCGGTTTTAATTAATTACCGCGGAATCGGTGCGAGATATCAAAATTCTGTTGGCACCACTACCTGCGCAGTGCAAAGATAAATAGAAAAGGTCCTATGACGCGAAATCGTACGAAGCGTATTTTAGAAGTTATTTGCAATTAACTGTTGAGAAAGTGTTAAAAATCGCGGAAAACCACCCCGGATGCAGGTCTCTCTGGCGGCTTTAATTATGGCCCTAAAAGGTTAACTTTTGCGGTTCCTGGTAGCACATACGGTCTTCTACGCGGAATTCGAAGCGGATTCGTTTTGGCTCCTATAGTTTTTTAGTTCTAGCCACTTAATTAAAATGGTCCGTTTAAGCTGCTTAATTAGCGTGTATGAAGGTGTATTAATCACTTTTTGTAATTAAAATTGTGATTTTCTTATAAAGCTCGACCAGATGACAAAAGTGTTCCGATGTGTCGATGCGGAAAATTCAGTCGTTTACGAGGAAATCAAGAAAAACTGTAAAGTGTCGACTGTTAATAATGGTATCCCTTTTAAATGGTTGTAACGTGGACGTTGTAAGCGTATAGGCTCCTGGCTCAGATGAGTATACACCGGTATACTCTTTGTTACTGCTTTGTTATACACCCGTTATGGCAGTATGCGTTGTTGGTTCGAATCTCACTTCATTCCAAAAAATTTTTTAACTGGAATAATGGCTGAAATTTTATTTTTTTTGTTAATTCAGTAATCGTCTTTTTTCTAAGTTAAAAAATTAATTTATACACAATATAAAATGAAAAATAGTGAAAATAAAAACGGTTCAAAAATGACAAAAAATATAGAGATTTCATTATTAGGTGAATTCCATGTTAGATGAGTATATTTCCCGCTAGAAAATGTTTTTACCGAATATCTCTCTTGATTCGATTTCAGTCTTAAATCTTTTTTCACTACAGCATACGTATTGTATGTTTGGATTAGGGTTGCCCTTTTTTTCAACAGTACCGAACTTGAACAATTGTGTCTACCCTCCTATCGCTCCTACATCACGCTTCCACTCTTGGTCATATCTCGGCTCCGGGAAAAGATAGCCCTAATAGCCCTAAGTATCTGGAAGGCGGCTATCGACATGCACACCGCCCCCGTCTTAAAGGGGGGGCGGATGGTAACCTTCAAACGTTTAGAGCGATAACTCCGCTTCCGGCACAGATATCTCGTTCTGGTTTTCGTGGATGGACCGGCCCGAGTGTCTGGGACCCAGTTATGGTCTTCGGACGCCGCCCCTGTTCCCAAGGGGGCGGCTGAGGATTCGCAAACGTTTCAGGTCGTATCTCAGCTTCCCGTCCAGATATCTCGTTCTGGTTTTCGAGGATGGACCGGCCCGAGTGTCTGGGACCCAGTTATGGTCTTCGTACGCCGCCCGTGTTCCCAAGGGGACGGCTGAGGGCTCGCAAACGTTTCAGGTCGTATCTCAGCTTCCCGTCCAGATATCTCGTTCTGGTTTTCGAGGATGGACAGCCCGACGTCTCTCGGACCCGGTCGTGTACGTAGGCCACGCCCCCTCCGACGACCCCGCCCCTGCGACCGCTTCCCTCGTTCGTTTGGCGAAAAGAACAACTCCGTCTGTTTTCTGTGTATTGGTACCCGCCGATTTTTAACATACAAAACCGTCTTCCAAGCTAACTCGAAACAATTCTATTTTCGCTCCCGTCTAAAATTCGACGACGGTTGCGGCCGGGGGCGGTTCGTGGGAGCCCCGATCCGGAAGATTTCCCGTGTAGGTGACCGATTTACGCGTCCGCGAGCGATCAAAGTCGCGCTCGCGGACTTTTTCGCGGTCTCTAGGTGGGGCGTGCGTCGTCCGATCGTGACCGTTTTTCGGGGGCGGATGCGTCCGGCCCTCGGCAGCTTAAGTTCGGAGTCCGCGCGTTCCCCGGTAGATCGTTTAGGCGGGGGCGGCGAAAAACTGCCCCCGTCTTAGGGTAGGTCGGAGCGGAAATTCGACCCTCGATTCTTTGCCAGCGACCGTCCCCGATCGAGTTCGCCGAAACGCATTTTGTGCCCGCGCCACTCCGGAGGCGGTGGCCTGGGGCGGCATTAGGATCTCGGGGGCTAGCGGAAATCCGTCGACGGCGTTCGACGTATCGCTCCCTGCTGCGACCGACACCGCTATCGGTTAGTCGATATCGCCACCCGCCGCCGCTCTACGGGGCGGCGAGCACCCAAATGTAGACCCCTTTTCGAGGGGCGGTATCTCGAGAACGGTAGGAGTCAAAACGAATTTTTTCGCGTCGAACGACGTGATATCTCAAATACTTCCCACGGTTGTATTTTTTCCCAAAAGGCTACGGTAGCGGGAAAATTACAGCAGAAAAACTCTAAATCTTTGATTTTTCTTTCACCCGAAAATCTTGCACGAGTAAAAACGCTGCCGCCGACTTGATCTTTTTTCTAAGTGGAAACGGCTTCACGGCGTCTTTAGGGATCTCCTTCCGCGTCGATCGAGCCCTATCTCGACCTCCTCGCCGCTCCCGTTCCGGTCCGCCGCCCCCTCCACCAACACGTTGACGCTATCGGCTGTATCGCCGTCCCCGGTATAGATAGCGCGTCGTGGTCTTCACCGTCTGATAGCCCGATTCGTCTAGTATCCCGACGGTTCATCCTATGTGTTCCTGTTATGGTCCATTTCCGATTAATATCGGAAAAACCGTGGGGGCAGCCATTCTCGAAGCTGTACCGCCGCCGTCCGCGGTCCTATTTGCGATCCGATGAGCTCTTATGAAACTTCGGTTTGTGGCCTATAAAAAAGGTTATTAGGTCCGATCGTTAAAAACCGCTCCTTATACGCGAAAACCGCGAGTACGCGAAGGTCAACGTGTCGGGGGGTGGCGTCTGTCCGACGACTAAACTTTTGGTACGGGTGGGTTTCACACGACGGATTGGACGCCGTAACGTCTAGAAATAGTTTCTGGGTGGCGGCGTTTCGGGGGCAGTTGGGAAAATCTCTCGGAAAGCCGCCCCCTCTGACGCCGTCAATTATAGAAGTATCTCGAAGATTTTCACTGAGTGGCCTTGCTCTGATCGTCCTCGATAGGGTCGTCAAAACGTCTTCCCGCTCGGATGTATGGTTCTCGAGTAATCCGCGGTTCAATGTTTCTCGCGGTTTTAATTAATTACCGCGGAATCGGTGCGAGATATCAAAATTCTGTTGGCACCACTACCTGCGCAGTGCAAAGATAAATAGAAAAGGTCCTATGACGCGAAACCGTACGAAGCGTACTTTAGATGTTATTTGCGATTAACTGTTGAGAAAATGTTAAAAATCGCGGAAAAACACCCCGGATGTAGGTCTCTCTGGCGGCTTTAATTGTGGCCCTAAAAGGTTAACTTTTGCGGTTCCGGGTAGCACATACGGTCTTCTACGCGGATTTCCAAGCGGATTCGTTTTGGCTCCTATAGTTTTTTAGTTCTAGCCACTTAATTAAAATGGTCCGTTTAAGCTGCTTAATTAGCGTGTATGAAGGTGTATTAATCACTTTTTGTAATTAAAATTGTGATTTTCTTATAAAGCTCGACCAGATGACAAAAGTGTTCCGATGTGTCGATGCGGAAAATTCAGTCGTTTACGAGGAAATCAAGAAAAACTGTAAAGTGTCGACTGTTAATAATGGTATCCCTTTTAAATGGTTGTAACGTGGACGTTGTAAGCGTATAGGCTCCTGGCTCAGATGAGTATACACCGGTATACTCTTTGTTACTGCTTTGTTATACACCCGTTATGGCAGTATGCGTTGTTGGTTCGAATCTCACTTCATTCCAAAAAATTTTTTAACTGGAATAATGGCTGAAATTTTATTTTTTTTGTTAATTCAGTAATCGTCTTTTTTCTAAGTTAAAAAATTAATTTATACACAATATAAAATGAAAAATAGTGAAAATAAAAACGGTTCAAAAATGACAAAAAATATAGAGATTTCATTATTAGGTGAATTCCATGTTAGATGAGTATATTTCCCGCTAGAAAATGTTTTTACCGAATATCTCTCTTGATTCGATTTCAGTCTTAAATCTTTTTTCACTACAGCATACATATTGTATGTTTGGATTAGGGTTGCCCTTTTTTTCAACAGTACCGAACTTGAACAATTGTGTCTACCCTCCTATCGCTCCTACATCACGCTTCCACTCTTGGTCATATCTCGGCTCCGGGAAAAGATATCTCGTTCGGGTTTTCAGCGATGAATAGCCCTAAGTATCTGGAAGGCGGCTATCGACATGCACACCGCCCCCGTCTTAAAGGGGGGGCGGATGGTAACCTTCAAACGTTTAGAACGATAACTCCGCTTCCGGCACAGATATCTCGTTCTGGTTTTCGTGGATGGACCGGCCCGAGTGTCTGGGACCCAGTTATGGTCTTCGGACGCCGCCCCTGTTCCCAAGGGGGCGGCTGAGGATTCGCAAACGTTTCAGGTCGTATCTCAGCTTCCCGTCCAGATATCTCGTTCTGGTTTTCGAGGATGGACCGGCCCGAGTGTCTGGGACCCAGTTATGGTCTTCGTACGCCGCCCGTGTTCCCAAGGGGGCGACTGAGGACTCGCAAACGTTTCAGGTCGTATCTCCGCTTCCCGTCCAGATATCTCGTTCTGGTTTTCGAGGATGGACAGCCCAACGTCTCTCGGACCCGGTCGTGTACGTAGGCCACGCCCCCTCCGACGACCCCGCCCCTGCGACCGCTTCCCTCGTTCGTTTGGCGAAAAGACTAACTCCGAATACTTTCTGTGTATTGGTACCCGCCGATTTCGGACCGTTCATGTCTTTGACGTTAGAGGTTTTGTATGCGGGAAGCGGATGAGGACACGAAAACCGACTTTCCACCCGAAGCGCTTGTTAACATACAAAACCGTCTCCCAAGCTAACTCGCAACATTATGTTGCTGGACCCCGTCTAAAGTTTGACGACGGATTCGGCCGGAGGCGGTTCGTGGGAGCCCCGATCCGGAAGATTTCCCGTCTAGGAGACCGATTTACGCGTCCGCGAGCGATCAAAGTCGCGCTCGCGGACTTTTTCGCGGTCTCTAGGTGGCGCAGAGGTGGTCCGATCGGGACCGTTTTTTGGGGGCGGATGCGTCCGGCCCTCGGCAGCTTAAGTTCGGAGTCCGCGCGTTCCCCGGTAGACCGTTTAGGCGGGGACGGCGAAAAACTGCCCCCGTCTTAGGGTAGGTCGGAGCGGAAATTCGCCCCTCGATTCTTTGCCAGCGACGACCCCCGATCGTGTCTGCCCAAACGCATTTCGTGCCCGCGCCACTCTGGAGGCGGGGGCCGGGGGCGGCATTAGGTTCCCGGGGGCTAGCGGAAACCCGTCGACGGCGTTCGACGTATCGCTCGCTGCTGCTACCGAAACCGCTATCGGTTCGTCGACATCTCCACCCGCCGCCGTTCTACGGGGCGGCGAGTACCCAAAGTAGACCCCTTTTCGAGGGGCGGTATCTCGGGAACGGTAGTAGCCAAAACGAATTTTTTCAAGTGGAACGACGTGGAATCTCAAATACTTCAGACGGTTGGATTCTTTCCCGAACGGGTCGGATAGCAGAAAAACCCCAGCAGAAAAACTGGAAGTTTTCTATTTTTCTTTCACCCGAAAATCTTGCACGAGTAAAATCGCTGCCGCCGACTTTATCTGCCTCCTAATTGGAAACGGCTTCGGGGCGTCTTTAGGGATCTCCTTCCGCGTCGATCGAGCCCTATCTCGACCTCCTCGCCGCTCCCGTTCCGGTCCGCCGCCCCCTCCACCAACACGTCGACGCTATCGGCTGTATCTCCGTCCCCGGTATAGATAGCGCGTTGCGGTCTTCACCCTCTGATATCCCGATTCGTCTAGTATCCCGAAGGTTCATCCTAAGTGTTCCTGTTATGTTCCATTTCCGATTAATATCGGAAAAACCGTGGGGGCAGCCATTCTCGAAGCTGTACCGCCGCCGTCCGCAGTCCTATTTGCGATCCGAAGAGCTCTTACGAAACTTCGGTTTGTGGGCTATAAAAAAGGTTAGTAGGTCCGATCGTTAAAAACCGCTCCTTATACGCGAAAACCGCGAGTACGCGAAGGTCAACGTGTCGGGGGGTGGCGTCTGTCCGACGACTAAACTTTTGGTACGGGTGGGTTTCCCACGACGGATTGGACGCCGTAACGTCTAGAAATAGGATCTGGGTGGCGGCGTTTCGGGGGCAGTTGGGAAAATCTCTCGGAAAGCCGCCCCCTCTGACGCCGTCAATTATAGAAGTATCTCGAAGATTTTCACCGAGTGGCCTTCCTCTGGTCGTCCTCGATAGGGTCGTCAAAACGTCTTCCCGCTCGGATGTATGGTTCTCGAGTAATCCGCGGTTCAATGTTTCTCGCGGTTTTAATTAATTATCGCGGATTCGGTGCGAGATATCCAAATTCTGTTGGCACCACTACCTGCGCAGTGCAAAGATAAATAGAAAAGGTCCTATGACGCGAAATCGTACGAAGCGTATTTTAAAAGTTATTTGCGATTAACTGTTTAGAAAGTGTTAAAAATCGCGGAAAAACACCCCGAATGTAGGTCTCTCTGGCGGCTTTAATTGTGACCCTAAAAGGTTAACTTTTGCGGTTCCGGGTAGCACGTACGGTCTTCTACGCGGATTTCCAAGCGGATTCGTTTTGGCTCCTATAGTTTTTTAGTTCTAGCCACTTAATTAAAATGGTCCGTTTAAGCTGCTTAATTAGCGTGTATGAAGGTGTATTAATCACTTTTTGTAATAAAAATTGTGATTTTCTTATAAAGCTCGACCAGATGACAAAAGTGTTCCGATGTGTCGAAGCGGAAAATTCAGTCGTTTACGAGGAAATCAAGAAAAACTGTAAAGTGTCAACTAACTGTAAAGTGTTAATAATGGTATCCCTTTTAAATAGTTCTAACATGGCGCTGCCATCTGTAGAAGGTGCTGGCTCAGATGCATGTACTCCGATATGCTGTCTTATGCACCCGTTATGGCAGTATTGTTGTTGGTTCGAATCTCACTTTATACCAAAATTTTTTTTAACTGGAATAATGGCTGAAATTTTATTTTTTTGTTAATTCAGTAATCGTCTTTTTTTTAAGTTAAAAAATTAATTTATACACAATATAAAATGAAAAATAGTGAAAATAAAAACGGTTCAAAAATGAGATTTCATTATTAGGTGAATTTCGTGTTAGATACGTATATTTTAGGCTAGATAATGTTTCTACCGCATATCTCTTGATTCGATTTCAGTCTTAAATCTTTTTTCACTACAGCATACATATTGTATGTTAGGATTAGGGTTGCCCTTTTTTCAACAGTACCGAACTGGAGCAATTGTGTCTACCCTCCTATCGCTCCTACAACACGCTTCCACTTTTGGTCATATCTCGGCTCCGGGAAAAGATATCTCGTTCGGGTTTTCAGCGATGAATAGCCCTAAGTATCTGAAAGGCGGCTATCGACATGCAGATCGCCCCCGTCTTAAAGGGGGGGCGGCTGGGAACCTTCAAACGTTTCGAGCGATAACTCCGCTTCCGGCCCAGATATCTCGTTCTGGTTTTCGAGGATGGACCGGCCGAAGTGTCTGCGACCCAGTTATGGTCTTCGAACGACGCTCGTGTCCCCAAGGGGGCGGCTGAGGACTCGCAAACGTTTTAGGTCGTATCTCAGCTTCCCGTCCAGATATCTCGTTCTGGTTTTCGAGGATGGACCGGCCCGAGTGTCTGGGACCCAGTTATGGTCTTCGTACGCCGCCCGTGTTCCCAAGGGGGCGACTGAGGACTCGCAAACGTTTCAGGTCGTATCTCGGCTTCCCGTCCAGATATCTCGTTCTGGTTTTCGAGGATGGACAGCCCGACGTCTCTCGGACACGGTCGTGTACGTAGGCCACGCCCCCTCCGACGGTCCCGCCCCTGCGACCGCTTCCCTCGTTCGTTTGGCGAAAAGAACAACTCCGACCGTTTTCTGTGTATTGGTACCCGCCGATTTCGGGCCGTTCATGTCTTTGACGTTAGAGGTTTTGTATGCGGGAAGCGGATGAGGACACGAAAACCGACTTTCCACCCGAAGCGCTTGTTAACATACAAAACCGTCTCCAAATCTAACTCGCACTAATAGAACGCTGGCAACGGTCCGGGATCCGACGATGCGATCGGCCGGCGGGGTCTCGGGGGAGCCCGGATCCGGAAGATTTCCCGTGTAGGTGACCGATTTACGCGTCCGCGAGCGATCAAAGTCGCGCTCGCGGACTTTTTCGCGGTCTCTAGGTGGCGCGTGGGTCGTCCGATCGGGTCCGTTTTTTGGGGGCGGATGCGTCCGGCCCTCGGCAGCTTAAGTTTGAAGTCGGCGCGTTCCCCGGTAGACCGTTTAGGCGGGGACGGCGAAAAACTGCCCCCGTCTTAGGGTAGGTCGGAGCGGAAATTCGCCCCTCGATTCTTTGCCAGCGACGGCCCCCGATCGTGTCTGCCCAAACGCATTTCGTGCCCGCGCCACTCTGGAGGCGGGGGCCGGGGGCGGCATTAGGTTTCCGGGAGCTAGCGGAAATCTGTCGACGGCGTTCGACGTATCGCCCGCCGCTGCGACCGACGCCGCTATCGGTTCGTCGATATCGCCACCCGCCGCCGCTCTACGGGGCGGCGAGTACCCAAATGTAGACCCCTCTTCGAGGGGCGGTATCTCGAGAACTATAGGAGCCAAAACGAATTTTTTTGCGTCGAACGACGTGAAATCTCAAATACTCCCAACGGTTCGATTTTTTCCCGAACGGGTTCGGTAGCGGGAAAATTACAGCAGAAAAACTCTAAATCTTTGATTTTTCTTTCGCCCGAAAATCTTGCACGAGTAAAAACGCTGCCGCCGACTTGATCTTCCTTCTAAGTGGAAACGGCTTCCCGGCGTCTTTAGGGATCTCCTTCCGCGTCGATCGAGCCCTATCTCGACCTCCCCGCCGCTCCCGTTCCGGTCCGCCGCCCCCTCAACCAACACGTTGACGCTATCGGCTGTATCTCCGTCCCCGGTATAGATAGCGCGTCGTGGTCTTCACCGTCTGATAGCCCGATTCGTCTAGTATCCCGACGGTTTATCCTATGTGTTCCTGTTATGGTCCATTTCCGATTAATATCGGAAAAACCGTGGGGGCAGCCATTCTCGAAGCTGTACCGCCGCCGTCCGCAGTCCTATTTGCGATCCGATGAGCTCTTATGAAACTTCGGTTTGTGGCCTATAAAAAAGGTTATTAGGTCCGATCGTTAAAAACCGCTCCTTATACGCGAAAACCGCGAGTACGCGAAGGTCAACGTGTCGGGGGGTGGCGTCTGTCCGACGACTAAACTTTTGGTACGGGTGGGTTTCCCACGACGGATTGGACGTAGTAACGTCTAGAGATAGTATCTGTGTGGCGGCGTTTCGGGGGCAGTTGGGAAAATCTCTCGGAAAGCCGCCCCCTCTGACGCCGTCAATTATAGAAGTATCTCGAAGATTTTCACTGAGTGGCCTTCCTCTGGTCGTCCTCGATAGGGTCGTCAAAACGTCTTCCCGCTCCGATGTATGGTTCTCGAGTAATCCGCGGTTCGATGTTTCTCGCGGTTTTAATTAATTACCGCGGATTCGGTGCGAGATATCCGAATTCTGTTGGCACCACTACCTGCGCAGTGCAAAGATAAATAGAAAAGGTCCTATGACGCGAAATCGTACGAAGCGTATTTTAGATGTTATTTGCGATTAACTGTTGAGAAAGTGTTAAAAATCGCGGAAAAACACCCCGGATGTAGGTCTCTCTGGCGGCTTTAATTGTGGCCCTAAAAGGTTAACTTTTGCGGTTCCGGGTAGCACATACGGTCTTCTACGCGGATTTCCAAGCGGATTCGTTTTGGCTCCTATAGTTTTTTAGTTCTAGCCACTTAATTAAAATGGTCCGTTTAAGCTGCTTAATTAGCGTGTATGAAGGTGTATTAATTACTTTTTGTAATTCAAATTGTGATTTTCTTATAAAGCTCGACCTGATGACAAAAGTGTTCCGATGTGTCGATGCGGAAAATTCAGTCGTTTACGAGGAAATCAAGAAAAACTGTAAAGTGTCAACTGTTAATAATAGTATCCGTTTTAAATAGTTGTAACATGGGGGTTCTAACTGTAGAAGGTGATGGCTCAGATGCATGTACTCCGATATGCTGTATGATGCACCCGTTATGGCAGTATCGTTGTTGGTTCGAATCTCACTTTATACTACGATTTTTTTTTAACTGGAATAATGACTGAAATTGTTTTTTTTATATTAATTTTGAAATCTACTTGTTTTTTGAGTTGACAAATTAATTTATACACTATTAAAATGGAAAACCGGTTTGAAAAAGTCTTTAAAAATATAGAGATGTCATTATTAAGTGAATTTCATGTTAGATAACGTATATTTCTGGCTATATAATGTTTCTGTCGCATACCTCTCTCGATTGGAATTCAGTCTTAAATAATTTTTTACTACAGCCTACATGTTGTATTTTTGGTTTAGGTGGTGTAAATTTGAAAGTAATAAATTAGGTTTCAAAAGATGCATCTTTTGTACACATAGGAATGGATTTTAGTCTTTAATGGATTTAACGATACTCGGGGAAAGATTCCAAGAAGACCCCCATTCATGGTTCTGCTTCAAGTTCAAACTTCATTCATTCTGCATCTATAAATAACAAAAACAATACATTTGGTACAAGTACGTTTTATGCAGTTGGCAGAGCAGAGGGTAAATTATTTATTTGTTGTTTAAACAGCACTTTTAACAGAATCATTGGTTCAGTGCGACAAACCGACGTCAGTTTTATTTTCCAAGAATGACAAATTTCTTTCGTAACAAGCCAGGCGTAATGCCGCTAAAAACGCATAAACGTTTAAAGAAACATGCCAGCTTCTTGTTTCGATAGTTTCAATATAGTATGTGTCGTTTTATGTTTTTATTTGAATTACTATGTATTTTGCGTATGCAGGTTGAACATTGTACTTTCAACGGATTTCCACTTTTAATTAAATAACTATTGCGTTTGCAGCATACTTCTTTCTTCTGATTTAGCCAGGAATTATTTTTTCTTTTAATCTATTATTGTCTATTGGGTTTTTAAATCAAAAATAGGAAAAACAGTTCTTGCCACATTTTTCGTTCATAAATCCACTCAAAGATCCTAAATTTTTAAAAAATTTCGTTAGATTTTAATTAAAAATTCAGTAAATTCACCATGAAGATAGGAAAGCACGTTTCGAAGCATGTTTATTATTGTAAAGAAAAGGATTTTGTCATTAAAGAGATGGTAATAACGGTACTCCGAGAGGGATTGCAGTGGAAACCCATTCATGAATTCACTTAAAACGAAATCTTAATCTTTTCTACTTCGATAAACATCACAGAGATTTCTTGGTAATTCCAGGGTTATTGTAAAAACACATTTCAAACGTGGTCGGTAACAGCTTCTTTTTAGGAATTTTTACGATCCTCTTATAATTGATATTGCAGATTTAAATAATAAATATAACATTATATAAATACATATGTACATATCTTACTTTTTTGTAAATGTGAACCTGTGTAGAGTGTTATTTTCAAATTGAAGGTGTAATGGGGTCCACAGACTATGGTCCGCGTTCTGATCGCGTACGTGAACCGGGTAATACCGCAATGTTTAAGTGTGTTGTAATCTATTGCATAAATTAGTTGACCTTCGAGGTGGTCTGTATAATAAAATTATACAGTCTTGTATTTATTGCAGTCTAATTCTGTATTTTTGGTTTAAAGTTCCCTTTATTTCAACAGTACAAGTTGGTTGGCAATTAAATGAACACTAATTACTATAAGAAGTAAATAAATAACCAACTTGTAATTATACTTGAACACTTAACATAACATTTCTATTATGATATTCTACAAAATATCATTTTTTGATATATATATATATATAGCAAAAAAGTATTGCCGATAAAGTGAATTTATTTGTTTAAAAATGTAAGTATTTGCTATTTAAAAGCGTTTTCTGCTAACAATGTTAACATAATTTCCAGTTTGCTTTTCCACGAAAGAAGATATTTCTTTATATTATAATCCCCAGTAGGTACTACCTAAACCAAGTCATACAAAGCATTTTGACATAAGAATTCTAAGAAATATATACCTATGTTGGTTTCTCTCTTTCAGTCAGCTACGTATTTAACTGTTACCGACACAACACAGTGCTGCCGGATTGAGCGATTTTGCAAGAGCCTTTGCGACAAATTGTTTAACAAAATTTCCCATATTAAGCGTTGCAACAAGTTAGGAACGGTGTCTTTCTAAAACAAACACATATTTATATGCGAAAACTTGTACGAAAATGAAAAATATATTACACTTCCTTTAAATAGGTACTATGTATGTGAATTAAATAAACATTAGAAAACCACAAACTTGGTGATTTACAATTTTTAATTTATATTTCAAACGGTTTAAAAAGCAATAAAAACTTAATACCTACGTCTACTTTGTTTTCTTTTTGAATCTTTATTGTGCGTGAACTTACAACATAAGTATGTGCTATAGAGGATAATTAATACTTTCAATCAATGTGTCAGAAGGTAAAAAAGGCAACGCCCTTTTCATATTATTTTTTAAAACAAACTTTCTGGGGTCTGGGCGACTTTCGAGTCATTTTAGCGACATCTATCGGCCAAATTGGCGACATGCAAAAATAATATGTGGCAACACTGTTAACCAATACAACATTTCAAAGTGTAGTTCACTGTGTAGTCACTTTGTCGTTTACCCTCTTTGAGCGTAGACGGAAGTTTTTTTCGAAATTATTCGAAGTCTTATTGAAGTTCTCTCTGTGTTTATAATTTTTAATTTTCCTGCAAATTACAATTTATTAAATTACAAGCTGTAACTTAAACACGCATAATTTTGATTTTTATAAATAATAATTTAAACGAAATTTCACCTTTTTTTTAGTTTCCACGGAATTAGACTAGATTTCATTACAAGTTATAGTCACTTTAAATCACTTTCAATTTGTAACAGTAATTTTATAAATTGTAATCTTCAGTGGTGTTAATTCGGTCTTTCGGTCCGTGCAGTTTTTGATTTGTGAAGCCTTTTTAGAGGCTACTTAGATCAACCAGCAAACCAAGGGCCCATTCATCTGCAGCGTAAGGTAAGTGTCTTTTTTTTATCCAATATGGTTTTTTGGCGTATTACTGTAGTTTGTTGTTTTACATTAACAAATCTTTCAAACTAGAACCCAATTTTGTAATATAAACGGTGGAATTATAATTCCAATAACTAGATATACAGTGCGTAAAAAAAGTAAGGAATAAAATTCATATTTTTTGTCTTATCTCTGTTTGGAAGAACACGTCGATTTTATTTTTTTCCTGCGGATTTTATAGACGTCAATTTTAAATGGAAGCGCTTTATTTTTATGCTACAAATTAAAAGTATATTTTTTTCCGAGTTCAGCAATACCCGATGTGTGGTATTTAAAATTAGTATTTTTTTAAATATGGAGAACTAACTGATAATTTTCACAAAAATAATAATCTTTCAAGTTTTATTATTATTTGCGTGAAAGTAACCACATTTGGTCTTCATATTTCAAAAAACACTAATTTTAAATACCACGTATGGGAGTATTGGTGAACTCAGAAAAAAAAACTTTTAATTTCTAACAAAAAATGAGCGGGTTCCATTTAATAAAGTCGATGACGTCATAGGTTCCACAGTAGTAAACTAAAAAATTAAAATGACGGCTATAAAATCCGCAGGAAAAAATTAAATTGACGTGTCCGAAAAATCGGGATCATCAAAGAGTGTTTGTCGTTTGAAATTTCCACATATTTTATATAAAATTAGTACAGACGTTTTTTTGGAAAATCTAAATCTCTATTAAATTCTAACAGTATCTAAAATGTGCATTTATAATTTTATTTTAACTAATATAGATTTAAAGATAATTTTAGAAAACACATCTTCAAAGTGTTTGTTGTTTGAAATTTCCACATATTTTATATAAGATACATACAGAAATGTTCATGTAAAATCGCAATCTCTGTTATATTCTAATAGTAACGAAAATGTGCATTTATAGTTATGTTATTTGTTGTTTTTTAAATTTTAGTTTATTCGAGAAAGCTTGCTTTTTTTCTACGAAGATATACATCTTTAATGAAAACTTAGCAGATTACTTTTTTACATTTTCGTATCTTTGAAAATAAAATAAATACGTATATTCTTTGGTAAAAGTATTTCAAAGTGCATTTTTTTAGAATAATCATCAGTCAGTTCTTTACAGATTTTTTTTATAAAAACCAAAAGCAATTAATTATCTCGAAAATTTCAAAATACATCATACTATTTTGGCATATTTGGTCTTTGTTTCTCTAAAATTTCAGTTTATTCAGGAAAGATTGCTGTTTTCTACGAAGATTAAATTTGTTAACAAATATTTAATGATAGATTAGGAGATTGTTTTAGATTTTCCTAATTTTGAAAATAAAATAAATACGTTAGTTTTTTGGTAAAAGTATTTCAAAGTACATTTTTTTAGAATAATCCTCAGTCGGTTCTTTACAGAATTTTTTTATTAAAACTTAAAAGCAATTATCTCTCAAATTTCTGAATACAGCATCATACTATTTTGGCATATTTGGTCTTCGTAATTTCTAAAATTTCAGTTTATTCAGTAGAGATTGCCGTTTTCTACGAAGATTACATTTGTTAACGAACCTTTAATGAAAAATTAGAAGATTGTTTTAGATTTTGCTATTTATGAAAATACTCATATTTTCTGGTAAAACTATTTCAAAGTACATTTTTTTTAGAATTATCATCAGTCAGTTCTTTACAGATTTTTTTTATTAAAACTTAAAAGCAATTATCTCTAAAATTTCTAAATACAGCATCATACTATTTTGGCATATTTGGTCTTCGCAGTTTCTAAAATTTCAGTTTATTCAGGAAAGATTGCCGTTTTCTACGAAGATTTAATTTGTTAAAAAGTCTTAATGAAAAACTAGCAGATTATTGTTTTAAATTTTCCTATCTTTGAAAATAACTACAAATGCGTATATTTTTTGATAAAAATATTTTCAAGTAAATTGTTTTAGAATAATCATCGGTCATTTTTTTAGATTTTTTTTATTAAATCTTAATAGCAATCATCTCGAAACTTTCAAAATACATCATACTATTTTGATATATTTGGTCTTTGTAGTTTCTAAAATTTTAGTTTATTTGGGAAAGATTGTCCAATTCTTTAATGAAAAATTAGAAGATTGTTTTATATTTTGGTATTTTTGAAAATAAAATAAATGCGTATATTTTTTGGTAAAAGTATTTCCAAGTACATTTTTTAAAATAATCATCGAAGTGAGGACCAACGTTAAAATTATGACAGTTCATCAATTTTTTTTTAATTAAAAATTTAAAGCAATCGTCTCGAAAGTTTCAAAATACAGCATCATACTATTTTGGCAAATTTGGTCTTCGTAGTTTCTAATGTTTTAGTTTATTCAGGAAAGATTGCCTATTTCTACGAAGATATAATTTGTTAAAAAATCTTTAATGAAAAATTAGCAGATTATTGTTTTAGATTTTCCCATCTTTGAAAAGAGTAACTGTAAATACGTATATTTTTTGATAAAGGTATTTCAAAGTACATTAGTTTAGAATAATGATCAGTCAGTTCTTCACAGATTTTGTTTTATGGAAACTTACAAGCAATTACCGCGAAAATCTCAAAATACGACATATTATTTTGGCATTTTCGGTCTTCCTAGTTTCTAAAATTTTTGTTTATTTAAGGAAGCTAGTTAAAGAAATCTTCAATAAAAAATTAGCAGGTTATTGTTTTAGATTTTCGCATCTTTGAAAATAACATAGAAATACTTTAGTAAATTCTTTAGTAACAGCATCTTTTTACAAAATCATCAAATACACAATTAATAGTGTGCTGTTTCATATTTCCGCGTATTGTATATAAAATAAATAAATTTTCTTTTGGAAATTACAATATAATTTTGTAATATATAAAATGGGCATGTATAATTTAAACCAAATTTACAGTTTCCGGAAAGGTAAACATTTTGATACTTAGGCAATCGTAGATTTATGGGGTGTTAGTAATTCAAAGAAGTCTGGCTTTTTCTATGAAAATATATTCTGAAAAAGATCTTTAATGAAAAATGAATAGCTGGATGTTTTAAATTTTCATGTCTTTGCATATAAAATAAATGCATTATATTCTTTAGAAAACTTAGAATCTCTATAGGTCGCATAAGTATTGCAATACTGATCTTCACATTGAAAATGGTGATTTATTTTAAATATTATATTATAAAATGAAGATGATGAATTTCTCTGAGAACAGTAATTTGAAAGCAAGCTGTTTTAAAAAATATTTTATGAAAAGATACAAACTTTTCATGACGTTTGTTGTTTTTAAGTTTAGTACCAATCTTCAATTTGTTTAATTTGTAATTTTGTTGAATTTGCACCTGTAATGATAATAATCAATCTTTTATATACTCTATAACAATTATATAAAGTGACATGTGTCAAACAGACTATTATCTTTGTTTAATTTGTTTTGCAGGTACAATAGGTAGGTTGGTAAGTATAACATTTATACTGTATACTGTAGCAAGAGACGATCTAGGGATAGGGAATTGTTCTGTAATCTGGTCCCCTGAGTTATTGTCAATTTACGATGCCCCGCAAAGCAAGTTTTGTGTTCGACGATGCTTCGAAACGGCAATTGGTCGAATGTTTACGAGTTGCCAGATTAGAAAACAATGGGAACGCGTTAATGGCAAACCTTACTGCTGAGTTTTTAAAACTTCAACCCGACTGCAAATTAATTCCTAAAACGTTATACAATCGGGCCGCGCAATTTGAAAAGGAATTGAAAGCGAAAAGCGATTCTAGTGAGGAATCCCATCAAGGCGAAATGCCCAACTATAGCACTGCTCAGGAGACGAAACCAGAAATGCACACTGCTTCACCATCATCTACTGCTAGTAGGAATGGACACAAAAACCCCAACGCCGTGGATCAAGGTTTTGAATGGGACGAGAACAAGAAGAAAGTTCTGGTGGGATGTTTAGAGAATGCTAGGAAGATAAAGGGCAGTAAAAACAAAATCGAAGTTCGAGTAAAAGACGAGTTCGTTAAGACGTATCCGAACTGCCCCATCAAAGCGACAACTTTATATAGATATTCGCTTGATTTGTACCCTAGAAAAGTGCAAACGTTAAACCCGAAAGGTGATGAACCAAGTAAAGCTGAACCGCCAAACTATAGCATTGCTCGTGTGCCGAAACAACAAATACATAAGGTACCGACATTATCTACCGCTACTAACAATGAACATACGAAACCCAACCGAGTTAACAAAGGTTTTGACTGGGACGAGGAAAAAGAGAAGGTTCTGGTTAGATGTTTAAAGAAAGCTAGGAACATAAAGGGCAGTAAAGACAAAATCGCAATTAGAGTAAGAGACGAGTTCGTTAAGACGTATCCGAACTGCCCCATCAAAGCGGCTACTTTATACAGCTATTCGCTTGATTTGTACTCCGGCAAAGTGCAAACATTGAACCCTAAAGAAGCGAAGAAAAGATGGACTAACGATAAAGAACTCTTTCTAATAGAGTGCGCTCAAACGGCCTTTCAAGAAAATAAAAAACGAATTCGATTTGGTGTCTACGAAGGAAGATTCGGCGTGCATTCTGATTTTATACATATCTTAACTGATCTTTTTCAGGAAACTTATCCTACACATTCAGCTTATGCTATTCGAGGGAAATTTCAGTCTCTACAACAAAAACTTAACTTGAAATTCGAAGAAGCGCCCCATACAATGTCTGGCCGAGCATATTCTGCCGTTATGAGCATGTGGGACAGTGGCTTCAAATTGAGTGCATTGCGAGTTTTTCAAGGTTGCTGTTACGTATGCTCCACTTTATTGGTCTCACATCCTGGACATAACACTTTTCGCACCGAAGCGAGTCCATCGGATGTACCGGTTCTTAATTACTATCGGGATGATTACTTGCGAAGTATGTATAAGAAGGGTGATTCCCGATACTATCTTTGCGGTATTTGTAAGAAAAACGATTTGTTGCAACGGTTTCCATTGGCCCCGGAAGGCACGCTCAGCTTGACTATTCCGTTCGAAATTTACAGCTTAAACAACTACGAAAAACTACAGATCGCCTTGGCAGCTTTATTTTCAGAAACGGTTAAGGTTAAGAATCCGAGTTTCGGCACCTACGAACACAAGCAGGGATCCATGGACGCCATACATAAAAACGACCAACGATACTTCAACATGTACGCCATGATCGTCGAAAAGACCGGAATCAACGACGAATCGGCGAGCGACATTAAAATTAGGGCGGCATTAAAAAAGTTGAAGGAAATCAATCCCCTCTATTCGCAGTTTTACGCGCATTACGAAACTCTGTACCGCTATGTGAAGCCGAGACCTAATCAACCTTCCACCATTGCAATCTTTGACAAAAGAGACATAGAAATTGCCGAGGAAGAGATTACCAAAAACGATGTACTCGGGGACGAAGAAGCGGGACTGCTTATACCGCAGTTTGATCTCGCAGCCAGAGGAACGGAGAAAATGGCCGACGCGGTGGCAGCCGCTCAGCATTGTAGAGACTTTGAAGAGGCAAAGAAATCGCTGAAACGACTGTTGTGGGTAAATTACGACGAGCCCACCCTAGCGGCGAAACTGTTTCCTTGGCTCCATCCTTACGGAATCGGCGGATACGAACCCCGAAAAGGAATGACGATGGGGAACTATTACAAATGGCGACTGTGCATGGCCGACGATAGATTTCGCAGAGAACCGAATTACATGTTTTATTTTTTGGATCTGCTGATAAAAACAAGAATACAAGTGTGTAATAGCTTAAGGGTGTCCGTGGCAGATTTGGCACAGCCATTGACGAAAAAAGATTTCAACAGGACCGATAACCTCGGCGATTCCAAGTACGGTCGAGAAGTGCCGGCGAGCATCCCTAACTCTAAAACGTATTGGTACACTAAGGCGCAAGACCTGCTCGCCTTATCGGCGCATTTAGGTAGACAGCCGGACTTGTTCATAACTCTGACGCAAAACGACAATTGGCCCGAGATGGTGGCCATTATTGCAGACGGCATACACGGCAAAGCGGAGATCGCTAGCAAGGAAGACATGATGCTCGCGTTCGGCACGAAAGAGGCCGTCAGATATCCCGTGGAAATGGCCATGGTGTTTTACAGGCGACTCCAAGCGTTCAAAAATCAGGTGCTGCACAACGAAAAAGGCATATTCGGAAAAGTGACAGATTATTGGTACAGAATCGAGTATCAGAATAGAGGAGGTCTGCACGTTCACTGTGTTATTTGGTGCGAGCCGAGCACCGTTCCTGAAGACGCCATCGTCGCAGAGATACCGCGATTCGTAGAGCACCCGAACAACGACCAGTGGAGAGACATGGTTAAGGCGCTTCAGATCCACAGATGCTGCGTAAAATGCCGAACTATAGGTCCGAAGAAAATGTTGGAAGACTGCAAGTACGGTTTTCCGTTTGCCACAAGAGAAGTGGAGAGTACGGAGAAAAAGGGCCTCAGATTCTTGTACGTGAGACGCCATTCCGAAGATATACGGGTGGTTCCACATAACCTAGCGCTGTTGATGTTCTGGGGAGCGCACGTCAACGTGCAAAGAGTCACCGATAACGGTTGGGAAATGTACCTCACGAAATACATAGCGAAGTCTGCGGTGAGCGTTAAGATAAACATCAACAAAAAACAGCATCAAAAACCACTTCGCGACATGAATGACGCCGAAAGATATTTGCGTACGAGAGTGGTCTCGTCTTTAGAATGCGCCGCGCTGCTTTTGCAAAAGCCACACGTACAGTGCAGCAACGAGATTATTTTTTTGCCCATAGACGTCAACCCCAGGGCGAGATTCGTCAAACGCAACCAGCACATGACCAACGTCGAGGACGACTCGGACGACATCTACTATCAGACCAAATTAGAGAAGTACTTAGATCGTCCCAGAGAATTGCAAGATCTAACATATTCTCAGTTTTACGCCAGATACTATTACTCGTCCTCTAAGAATACGAACGACGGCGAAGAGCAAGACGAGAATCTCCCTTCTGTGCCGAATACTCCTCGCAACGATAACGTTCTCGTCGACAGATCGGGCCGCCAAATAAGACGCAGGGTGAGAAAAGAAGCGGTGACCTATTTTAAACATTACGTTCCTTACGGAGACGAGCTCGAGCTCTATTGTCTGAGAAAGCTGTTGGAAAACGTGCCCGTAGACGGAGAAAGCCTTCACCGATTGAGATCGGATACTGGTTCCTACTTGGATGAGTGTATGGAAAGAAGCCTTATAGAGAAAGAGGAAGAAGCCATGCATTTCCTGAAAGAATCGGCCCGGCGCGGCTATTCCGCCGATAAGATAATGGAAATGGCGAGACGCATGATAGAAGGTAATTGGCTGATGGACCAAGACGTAGACGCCCTGCTGGAAACGATAGCGCCCAAGAGGGCGGAGATGGAGGAACTCATAAGGGCCGAGATTATCGACGTGGAAGACGAATCGAACGTGCTCAACGTGAAGGAGCCGCTCCCTTTGCACGAGTATTTGGACAAGTTTTCGGAAAGCCAAAGGCAAGCATACGAGTACGTGACGTCTGGTTGGGCACGAGGCGAGAAAGTTAAAGCCATGGTAGCCGGAGAAGCAGGAGCCGGCAAGAGTTTCTTGATGGAAGCTCTCTACAGTTATTGTCGAGAAAACGACATGAGAGTGCAGAAGCTGGCCACCACGGGTTGCGCGGCTCACGTAGTGGGCGGTCTCACGATCCACTGCTACTTCAAAATGGGCATCAACCTGGACACCCGCCTGGAATTCGGCACTACCGAATCTCACATGATCGCGAACGTGGACGTCATCATGATAGACGAAGTTTCCATGCTAGATATGAACCTACTGTCGAAAATAGAGGAGTTGCTAAGACGCCACACCGAACTGAACAGGGTGCCGTTCGGCGGAAAAAGCATCATCATGTTCGGCGACGCGGCGCAATTGCCCGCCATCAACTGCAACATATGGGAGCAGCACGTATACGCCAAACACTTCGACACGCTCGTCCTCAGGCAAAACATGAGAGCCGAAGACAGCGATTTCCAGCTGCTGTTGAATCGAATTCGGGTCGAAAAGTACACCGAACAAGACCTCGTGACTTTGGAGAGACGCCTCATAAAGAAAGAGGACATCAAACAACTGGACCTGCAGAACACTCTTTACCTGGTGTCTCTGAGAAGGACGAAGGCGGCGCACGACGCCGCCGCTTTAGAGAAGCTGCCGGGAGAAACGATAGAGATCCTGGCGAGAGACGTAGACGTTAGGGGCACCCCCGTTTCAGATGCCACCGCGGCCTACATAAAAGGCGTGGAAAGACGAAAGAACTTGCTGCCCTCCGCGCTGAAGTTGAAGATCGGAGCCAAAGTGATGCTCCTCAGAAATAGAGATATACGTCACGGATGGGTCAACGGAAGGATAGCTACTGTCGAGCACTTTAACGAAGACTACATCGTGGTAAAGTCCATGCTCAACGGTTCTAAATTGGCGGTTACGCGAGTGCGACAGGACATTCTCGGACCGACAGGCGGCAGTACATATTTCCGCGAGCAGTTTCCCCTCGAACTAGCTTACGCCGCCACCATCCATAAATGTCAAGGTCAAACTTTGAAAGACGTCATCATCGACGCCAGCAGACTTTTCGTTACGGGGCAATTTTACACGGCAGTTAGCAGAGTGCGTAATCTGTACGATCTGCATTTTACACAGTTCAGCAAGAGCGCCATCATAGTGGCGCCGGAAATCAAGGACCTGTTGGAATGGTTCGACAAGGTGGACGTGCTGAGGGGCTTTTCCGGCCGCAAGCCGCTCATGCCCATTGTTCCCCCGAGGTGGAACGCTACTCGAGAAACGCGAGACGGCAAGGTCGTCAAGGTCAGCATGGCAGATTTGTTCGACGGCATCGACGAAGAAAACAAAAAAGACGACAGCGACACCGGCGGTCACCCGAACGAGGAGAAAGACGAACCCGACTCGCGGCCCGAAAGAGGCGCGAAAAGAGCCAAGAGAACGCCGTACGCCGAAGAACTTGCGAGTTTAAAAAAAGACGACCTCAACACCATGTTCCGCTTCATCAGTAGGATCGGACGGTCCGTCGACGACGACGCCTACAGGCGAAAAGTGTTGGAGATCACGGATGCGGTCGGCGTTCCCGCGTACATAAGCACTTTGCAAGAGAGCGCCACCACCACCTACGAAGCCAACGGCGGCAGCACCAGGCCGAACGAAGAAGCGCAGCGCCTTCTTTACTCCGCTATGTCGACGCACTCCCAAGCGGTGGCGACTTCCGGGGACGGCAGTTGCATGTTCAACATGGTATCCTTGAATCTCTTCGGCCACGAAAATTACGCCGCCCGGATTCGCGCCGCCACAATTCGCATATTTGCCGAACACTGGCGGCACTTCGAGGGAATGATGATGGAATACGACATTAGCGACATGGACACGCTGGTCATGAATACCTCGCGGCATCTCGAAGGCGAGATAGGTTGGGGCTCTAACGCGCATCTGAAGGCATTGGCTATAGCCACGCAAAGAGAAGTATACGTTTACGTACCACTATCGAGCAGAGACGCCGATAACAAGAACGCTTCCGACGCGACGCTCCAGCAAGCGATAAACGAAGGCACCACCCAACACGTACGCTACTCGCCCCTGAGAGACAGAGGCCAAGCGCCTATCATGTGCATATTATCGAACAGGCACTATTCTGCCATACTGCGGAGAAATAACACCAGCACGATTTTTGTGCCAAACGTCATGGGGGACGCCCATCTGCGGGATCACGAGTTTCCTCCTGCTGTGGTGGAAGAAATAGAACTTGACGACGACGCGGTCGTCGATGTTATGCCCATGAAAAGAAGAAATAGCGGGACGTCTTCAGCAAAGAAGAAAACATTGAAAGGTAAGTAAATCTTAAAAATAAATAACGGGTTATAATAAACAGATCAGAAGGAATAATTCTAACAAAGAATAAAACTGAAAACTAATGAGAAGATCTCGATTGATGTGACAGTTTTATTATTTATACGCTCCATTTCTCGTCCCACGGTGAACGACATGTTACAGATAAACATCGATACAGTACTGGGTTCAAAAACAAGTCAAGTGCAGGGGACCAACATATATACGAAACATTCAGAACAAAACATACGGTTATTGACGTGGTGGCTCTTAAATTTTAAGAATTCCTGAATGTGTGATTTAGCGATACAGAAGGTAGAATCGATGCGGCAAATATAGTAAGTATATGGAACATAGTAAGTTACGCGAAATATTTCAGTTAATACAATGTTCAAAAACAAGTAAAGTGTAGGGGACCAGCATAGTTATTATATATGAAAGATTCAGAAGAAAATATTAAGGATATTCGACAACGACAGATAAGCTTTTTGACGCGTTAATCCGTTAAAGTGAAGAATTCAAAAATATTCGGTTTGGCGTTAGAAAAGGTAGAATTGATGTGATAAACATCTTTATTTCTCGTCGCTCGGTGAAACATTTACGCGAAAGAGTTCGATATAAAACGAAGATCAAAAACAAGTCATGTGCAGGGGACCAACATATACGAAACAGTCAGAACAACATATTAAATATATTCGAAAAAGGTTAATACGTCTTCTATCATGGTGCATCGTAAATGTGCAGAATTTCGAAATATGTGAGCTGGCGTTAAAATGAAGGTAATCCTTCATAATTCAGAACGAAACAGGTAGAATATTTCCAAAAGGCAGAACGTTCGACTATCGAAGAAGCGCAACGTTTGAGACAAAAGTCACGATACAAAGCCTAAAAACAAAGTGCTCTCAAGGTAGGGAGGTTGGGGAGGGCACGGGCGGGACTCGAAATGCAGCTACCTCCTCGTGGTGAGTCCTGGGTAGTTTATTAAAACTAGCGAAAAGCTGCATAAAGAGAATAGTAAGTTTCCAGAGGACGCCGATTTTCTCGAAGGTAATATTTATATGTCGCGAGGTAAACTATGTAATTAAACTAAATTGCTGTTTGTCGTTGTTGCAGATGCGAGACGTTGGGGTAAGGATTTCGCCCGCCGCCCTTATGAATAGTTCGACGTCCGAAGAAGCGACCCGACACCATCATGAACCCGTTGGCTCCCTTACGTTCTTCTTCCAATCGTTTAAGGTAAGATTAATAGATTTAGTGGCGGAAGGGTAGATATGTTGTTTACGAATGTACATGTTGTTTCAGATCCATCATCCGACGCAGATCGTGCCAAAGGAAGGGCCAGCGTTTCGAGATCTTGGTCGACGCGAGAGTTAACTGGCAGCAACTTTTACACTATTTTGTTAATAATATAATTGTCTGTAATATTTTTTGTAATATCTTTTGTAATATCTATAATACCTTAATTTTAATCGTTGTCGTAGCCACGGTGTCAATAAACGTTTAACTGTTTTGGAAACAAAGCTTTTATTTATAATCAACATCTTGTATAAAGATTAGTTTTTGAGAATAGAGTTTGTCCAAAAGAGGACTACTTCAGACGTTAACAGTTACATAAAAAAAAACAAAGTAGAAAAAATTATCTACTAAAGCACTGTCTGAATATAAAAAAATATTTAAAAAAAAACAATAACATGTAAAAGCAGTGTTGTAAGCAATAGTTCATCTTATGATGGATAAAGACAAGTTCGTGCTTATAAAAAAATAAAATAGAAAAAAAGTAAAAAAAATCATCTACCAAAGGTCTTAAGTCTTAATATAAAAAAAATTAAAATAATACAATAACATATAAAAGCAGTGTTGTAAGCAATAGCTCATCTTATGATGGATGAAGACAAGTTCGTGCTTATAAAAAAAAATAAAAAAAAGAAAAAAGTAGAAAAAATCATCTACCAAGGGTCTTCAGTCTTAATATAAAAAAAAAATTAAAAAAACAATATCTTGTAAAAGCAGTGTTGTAAGCAATTCTTCATCTTATTCCATTAAGAGAGGCACCGTTTTCTACTATACAATTACAAAAGTGAAAAAGACGTTCCTGTGAGGAAATCGTTCAAGGGACGCTGAAAGTCTTTGTCCCTTAACAAGCAGCTAAAGCAAATCTAAAAACCGACAAAGTAAGGTAAAGTATTCTCCTATGATTAGCAAGAAAGTATAGCAGAATTTATTACAAGATAAACATCCGCTGATATACTTAAAGTAAGCAATAAAAATGAAACAATATAGTGAAAATAAAAACGGTTTAAAAAAAGACTTAAAAAATATAGAGACTTCATTATTAAGTGAATTTCGTGTTAGATACGTATATTTTCGGCTAGATAATGTTTCTACCGCATATCTCTTGATTCGATTTCAGTCTTAAATCTTTTTTCACTACAGCATACATATTGATACCGAACTTGAACAATTGTGTGTCTACCCTCCTATCGCTCCTACATCACGCTTCCACTTTTGGTCATATCTCGGCTCCGGGAAAAGATATCTCGTTCTGGTTTTCAGCGATGAATAGCCCTAAGTATCTGGAAGGCGGCTATCGACATGCACACCGCCCCCGTTTAAAGGGGGGCGGCTGGGAACCTTCAAACGTTTCGGGCGATAACTCCGCTTCCGGCCCAGATATCTCGTTCTGGTTTTCTAGGATGGACCGGCCCGAGTGTCTGGGACCCAGTTATGGTCTTCGTGCGCCGCCCGTGTTCCCAAGATGGCGACTGAGGACTCGCAAACGTTTCAGGTCGTATCTCGGCTTCCCGTCCAGATATCTCGTTCTGGTTTTCGAGGATGGACCGGCCCGAGTGTCTAGGACCCGGTCGTGAACTTCGGCCCCGCCCCCTCTAAAGACCACGCCCCTGCGTCCGCTTCCCTCGTTCGTTTGGCGAAAAGAAAAACTCCAACTGCTCTCTGTGTATTGGTACCCGCCGATTTCGGGCCGTTCATGTCTTTGACGTTAGAGGTTTTGTATGCGGGAAGCGGATGAGGACACGAAAACCGACTTTCCACCCGAAGCGCTTGTTAACATACAAAACCGTCTCCCAAGCTAACTCGCAACATTATGTTGCTGGACCCCGTCTAAAGTTTGACGACGGATTCGGCCGGAGGCGGTTCGTGGGAGCCCCGATCCGGAAGATTTCCCGTCTAGGAGACCGATTTACGCGTCCGCGAGCGATCAAAGTCGCGCTCGCGGACTTTTTCGCGGTCTCTAGGTGGCGCAGAGGTGGTCCGATCGGGACCGTTTTTTGGGGGCGGATGCGTCCGGCCCTCGGCAGCTTAAGTTCGGAGTCCGCGCGTTCCCCGGTAGACCGTTTAGGCGGGGACGGCGAAAAACTGCCCCCGTCTTAGGGTAGGTCGGAGCGGAAATTCGCCCCTCGATTCTTTGCCAGCGACGACCCCCGATCGTGTCTGCCCAAACGCATTTCGTGCCCGCGCCACTCTGGAGGCGGGGGCCGGGGGCGGCATTAGGTTCCCGGGGGCTAGCGGAAACCCGTCGACGGCGTTCGACGTATCGCTCGCTGCTGCTACCGAAACCGCTATCGGTTCGTCGACATCTCCACCCGCCGCCGTTCTACGGGGCGGCGAGTACCCAAAGTAGACCCCTTTTCGAGGGGCGGTATCTCGGGAACGGTAGTAGCCAAAACGAATTTTTTCAAGTGGAACGACGTGGAATCTCAAATACTTCAGACGGTTGGATTCTTTCCCGAACGGGTCGGATAGCAGAAAAACCCCAGCAGAAAAACTGGAAGTTTTCTATTTTTCTTTCACCCGAAAATCTTGCACGAGTAAAATCGCTGCCGCCGACTTTATCTGCCTCCTAATTGGAAACGGCTTCGGGGCGTCTTTAGGGATCTCCTTCCGCGTCGATCGAGCCCTATCTCGACCTCCTCGCCGCTCCCGTTCCGGTCCGCCGCCCCCTCCACCAACACGTCGACGCTATCGGCTGTATCTCCGTCCCCGGTATAGATAGCGCGTTGCGGTCTTCACCCTCTGATATCCCGATTCGTCTAGTATCCCGAAGGTTCATCCTAAGTGTTCCTGTTATGTTCCATTTCCGATTAATATCGGAAAAACCGTGGGGGCAGCCATTCTCGAAGCTGTACCGCCGCCGTCCGCAGTCCTATTTGCGATCCGAAGAGCTCTTACGAAACTTCGGTTTGTGGGCTATAAAAAAGGTTAGTAGGTCCGATCGTTAAAAACCGCTCCTTATACGCGAAAACCGCGAGTACGCGAAGGTCAACGTGTCGGGGGGTGGCGTCTGTCCGACGACTAAACTTTTGGTACGGGTGGGTTTCCCACGACGGATTGGACGCCGTAACGTCTAGAAATAGGATCTGGGTGGCGGCGTTTCGGGGGCAGTTGGGAAAATCTCTCGGAAAGCCGCCCCCTCTGACGCCGTCAATTATAGAAGTATCTCGAAGATTTTCACCGAGTGGCCTTCCTCTGGTCGTCCTCGATAGGGTCGTCAAAACGTCTTCCCGCTCGGATGTATGGTTCTCGAGTAATCCGCGGTTCAATGTTTCTCGCGGTTTTAATTAATTATCGCGGATTCGGTGCGAGATATCCAAATTCTGTTGGCACCACTACCTGCGCAGTGCAAAGATAAATAGAAAAGGTCCTATGACGCGAAATCGTACGAAGCGTATTTTAAAAGTTATTTGCGATTAACTGTTTAGAAAGTGTTAAAAATCGCGGAAAAACACCCCGAATGTAGGTCTCTCTGGCGGCTTTAATTGTGACCCTAAAAGGTTAACTTTTGCGGTTCCGGGTAGCACGTACGGTCTTCTACGCGGATTTCCAAGCGGATTCGTTTTGGCTCCTATAGTTTTTTAGTTCTAGCCACTTAATTAAAATGGTCCGTTTAAGCTGCTTAATTAGCGTGTATGAAGGTGTATTAATCACTTTTTGTAATAAAAATTGTGATTTTCTTATAAAGCTCGACCAGATGACAAAAGTGTTCCGATGTGTCGAAGCGGAAAATTCAGTCGTTTACGAGGAAATCAAGAAAAACTGTAAAGTGTCAACTAACTGTAAAGTGTTAATAATGGTATCCCTTTTAAATAGTTCTAACATGGCGCTGCCATCTGTAGAAGGTGCTGGCTCAGATGCATGTACTCCGATATGCTGTCTTATGCACCCGTTATGGCAGTATTGTTGTTGGTTCGAATCTCACTTTATACCAAAATTTTTTTTAACTGGAATAATGGCTGAAATTTTATTTTTTTGTTAATTCAGTAATCGTCTTTTTTTTAAGTTAAAAAATTAATTTATACACAATATAAAATGAAAAATAGTGAAAATAAAAACGGTTCAAAAATGAGATTTCATTATTAGGTGAATTTCGTGTTAGATACGTATATTTTAGGCTAGATAATGTTTCTACCGCATATCTCTTGATTCGATTTCAGTCTTAAATCTTTTTTCACTACAGCATACATATTGTATGTTAGGATTAGGGTTGCCCTTTTTTCAACAGTACCGAACTGGAGCAATTGTGTCTACCCTCCTATCGCTCCTACAACACGCTTCCACTTTTGGTCATATCTCGGCTCCGGGAAAAGATATCTCGTTCGGGTTTTCAGCGATGAATAGCCCTAAGTATCTGAAAGGCGGCTATCGACATGCAGATCGCCCCCGTCTTAAAGGGGGGGCGGCTGGGAACCTTCAAACGTTTCGAGCGATAACTCCGCTTCCGGCCCAGATATCTCGTTCTGGTTTTCGAGGATGGACCGGCCGAAGTGTCTGCGACCCAGTTATGGTCTTCGAACGACGCTCGTGTCCCCAAGGGGGCGGCTGAGGACTCGCAAACGTTTTAGGTCGTATCTCAGCTTCCCGTCCAGATATCTCGTTCTGGTTTTCGAGGATGGACCGGCCCGAGTGTCTGGGACCCAGTTATGGTCTTCGTACGCCGCCCGTGTTCCCAAGGGGGCGACTGAGGACTCGCAAACGTTTCAGGTCGTATCTCGGCTTCCCGTCCAGATATCTCGTTCTGGTTTTCGAGGATGGACAGCCCGACGTCTCTCGGACACGGTCGTGTACGTAGGCCACGCCCCCTCCGACGGTCCCGCCCCTGCGACCGCTTCCCTCGTTCGTTTGGCGAAAAGAACAACTCCGACCGTTTTCTGTGTATTGGTACCCGCCGATTTCGGGCCGTTCATGTCTTTGACGTTAGAGGTTTTGTATGCGGGAAGCGGATGAGGACACGAAAACCGACTTTCCACCCGAAGCGCTTGTTAACATACAAAACCGTCTCCAAATCTAACTCGCACTAATAGAACGCTGGCAACGGTCCGGGATCCGACGATGCGATCGGCCGGCGGGGTCTCGGGGGAGCCCGGATCCGGAAGATTTCCCGTGTAGGTGACCGATTTACGCGTCCGCGAGCGATCAAAGTCGCGCTCGCGGACTTTTTCGCGGTCTCTAGGTGGCGCGTGGGTCGTCCGATCGGGTCCGTTTTTTGGGGGCGGATGCGTCCGGCCCTCGGCAGCTTAAGTTTGAAGTCGGCGCGTTCCCCGGTAGACCGTTTAGGCGGGGACGGCGAAAAACTGCCCCCGTCTTAGGGTAGGTCGGAGCGGAAATTCGCCCCTCGATTCTTTGCCAGCGACGGCCCCCGATCGTGTCTGCCCAAACGCATTTCGTGCCCGCGCCACTCTGGAGGCGGGGGCCGGGGGCGGCATTAGGTTTCCGGGAGCTAGCGGAAATCTGTCGACGGCGTTCGACGTATCGCCCGCCGCTGCGACCGACGCCGCTATCGGTTCGTCGATATCGCCACCCGCCGCCGCTCTACGGGGCGGCGAGTACCCAAATGTAGACCCCTCTTCGAGGGGCGGTATCTCGAGAACTATAGGAGCCAAAACGAATTTTTTTGCGTCGAACGACGTGAAATCTCAAATACTCCCAACGGTTCGATTTTTTCCCGAACGGGTTCGGTAGCGGGAAAATTACAGCAGAAAAACTCTAAATCTTTGATTTTTCTTTCGCCCGAAAATCTTGCACGAGTAAAAACGCTGCCGCCGACTTGATCTTCCTTCTAAGTGGAAACGGCTTCCCGGCGTCTTTAGGGATCTCCTTCCGCGTCGATCGAGCCCTATCTCGACCTCCCCGCCGCTCCCGTTCCGGTCCGCCGCCCCCTCAACCAACACGTTGACGCTATCGGCTGTATCTCCGTCCCCGGTATAGATAGCGCGTCGTGGTCTTCACCGTCTGATAGCCCGATTCGTCTAGTATCCCGACGGTTTATCCTATGTGTTCCTGTTATGGTCCATTTCCGATTAATATCGGAAAAACCGTGGGGGCAGCCATTCTCGAAGCTGTACCGCCGCCGTCCGCAGTCCTATTTGCGATCCGATGAGCTCTTATGAAACTTCGGTTTGTGGCCTATAAAAAAGGTTATTAGGTCCGATCGTTAAAAACCGCTCCTTATACGCGAAAACCGCGAGTACGCGAAGGTCAACGTGTCGGGGGGTGGCGTCTGTCCGACGACTAAACTTTTGGTACGGGTGGGTTTCCCACGACGGATTGGACGTAGTAACGTCTAGAGATAGTATCTGTGTGGCGGCGTTTCGGGGGCAGTTGGGAAAATCTCTCGGAAAGCCGCCCCCTCTGACGCCGTCAATTATAGAAGTATCTCGAAGATTTTCACTGAGTGGCCTTCCTCTGGTCGTCCTCGATAGGGTCGTCAAAACGTCTTCCCGCTCCGATGTATGGTTCTCGAGTAATCCGCGGTTCGATGTTTCTCGCGGTTTTAATTAATTACCGCGGATTCGGTGCGAGATATCCGAATTCTGTTGGCACCACTACCTGCGCAGTGCAAAGATAAATAGAAAAGGTCCTATGACGCGAAATCGTACGAAGCGTATTTTAGATGTTATTTGCGATTAACTGTTGAGAAAGTGTTAAAAATCGCGGAAAAACACCCCGGATGTAGGTCTCTCTGGCGGCTTTAATTGTGGCCCTAAAAGGTTAACTTTTGCGGTTCCGGGTAGCACATACGGTCTTCTACGCGGATTTCCAAGCGGATTCGTTTTGGCTCCTATAGTTTTTTAGTTCTAGCCACTTAATTAAAATGGTCCGTTTAAGCTGCTTAATTAGCGTGTATGAAGGTGTATTAATTACTTTTTGTAATTCAAATTGTGATTTTCTTATAAAGCTCGACCTGATGACAAAAGTGTTCCGATGTGTCGATGCGGAAAATTCAGTCGTTTACGAGGAAATCAAGAAAAACTGTAAAGTGTCAACTGTTAATAATAGTATCCGTTTTAAATAGTTGTAACATGGGGGTTCTAACTGTAGAAGGTGATGGCTCAGATGCATGTACTCCGATATGCTGTATGATGCACCCGTTATGGCAGTATCGTTGTTGGTTCGAATCTCACTTTATACTACGATTTTTTTTTAACTGGAATAATGACTGAAATTGTTTTTTTTATATTAATTTTGAAATCTACTTGTTTTTTGAGTTGACAAATTAATTTATACACTATTAAAATGGAAAACCGGTTTGAAAAAGTCTTTAAAAATATAGAGATGTCATTATTAAGTGAATTTCATGTTAGATAACGTATATTTCTGGCTATATAATGTTTCTGTCGCATACCTCTCTCGATTGGAATTCAGTCTTAAATAATTTTTTACTACAGCCTACATGTTGTATTTTTGGTTTAGGTGGTGTAAATTTGAAAGTAATAAATTAGGTTTCAAAAGATGCATCTTTTGTACACATAGGAATGGATTTTAGTCTTTAATGGATTTAACGATACTCGGGGAAAGATTCCAAGAAGACCCCCATTCATGGTTCTGCTTCAAGTTCAAACTTCATTCATTCTGCATCTATAAATAACAAAAACAATACATTTGGTACAAGTACGTTTTATGCAGTTGGCAGAGCAGAGGGTAAATTATTTATTTGTTGTTTAAACAGCACTTTTAACAGAATCATTGGTTCAGTGCGACAAACCGACGTCAGTTTTATTTTCCAAGAATGACAAATTTCTTTCGTAACAAGCCAGGCGTAATGCCGCTAAAAACGCATAAACGTTTAAAGAAACATGCCAGCTTCTTGTTTCGATAGTTTCAATATAGTATGTGTCGTTTTATGTTTTTATTTGAATTACTATGTATTTTGCGTATGCAGGTTGAACATTGTACTTTCAACGGATTTCCACTTTTAATTAAATAACTATTGCGTTTGCAGCATACTTCTTTCTTCTGATTTAGCCAGGAATTATTTTTTCTTTTAATCTATTATTGTCTATTGGGTTTTTAAATCAAAAATAGGAAAAACAGTTCTTGCCACATTTTTCGTTCATAAATCCACTCAAAGATCCTAAATTTTTAAAAAATTTCGTTAGATTTTAATTAAAAATTCAGTAAATTCACCATGAAGATAGGAAAGCACGTTTCGAAGCATGTTTATTATTGTAAAGAAAAGGATTTTGTCATTAAAGAGATGGTAATAACGGTACTCCGAGAGGGATTGCAGTGGAAACCCATTCATGAATTCACTTAAAACGAAATCTTAATCTTTTCTACTTCGATAAACATCACAGAGATTTCTTGGTAATTCCAGGGTTATTGTAAAAACACATTTCAAACGTGGTCGGTAACAGCTTCTTTTTAGGAATTTTTACGATCCTCTTATAATTGATATTGCAGATTTAAATAATAAATATAACATTATATAAATACATATGTACATATCTTACTTTTTTGTAAATGTGAACCTGTGTAGAGTGTTATTTTCAAATTGAAGGTGTAATGGGGTCCACAGACTATGGTCCGCGTTCTGATCGCGTACGTGAACCGGGTAATACCGCAATGTTTAAGTGTGTTGTAATCTATTGCATAAATTAGTTGACCTTCGAGGTGGTCTGTATAATAAAATTATACAGTCTTGTATTTATTGCAGTCTAATTCTGTATTTTTGGTTTAAAGTTCCCTTTATTTCAACAGTACAAGTTGGTTGGCAATTAAATGAACACTAATTACTATAAGAAGTAAATAAATAACCAACTTGTAATTATACTTGAACACTTAACATAACATTTCTATTATGATATTCTACAAAATATCATTTTTTGATATATATATATATATAGCAAAAAAGTATTGCCGATAAAGTGAATTTATTTGTTTAAAAATGTAAGTATTTGCTATTTAAAAGCGTTTTCTGCTAACAATGTTAACATAATTTCCAGTTTGCTTTTCCACGAAAGAAGATATTTCTTTATATTATAATCCCCAGTAGGTACTACCTAAACCAAGTCATACAAAGCATTTTGACATAAGAATTCTAAGAAATATATACCTATGTTGGTTTCTCTCTTTCAGTCAGCTACGTATTTAACTGTTACCGACACAACACAGTGCTGCCGGATTGAGCGATTTTGCAAGAGCCTTTGCGACAAATTGTTTAACAAAATTTCCCATATTAAGCGTTGCAACAAGTTAGGAACGGTGTCTTTCTAAAACAAACACATATTTATATGCGAAAACTTGTACGAAAATGAAAAATATATTACACTTCCTTTAAATAGGTACTATGTATGTGAATTAAATAAACATTAGAAAACCACAAACTTGGTGATTTACAATTTTTAATTTATATTTCAAACGGTTTAAAAAGCAATAAAAACTTAATACCTACGTCTACTTTGTTTTCTTTTTGAATCTTTATTGTGCGTGAACTTACAACATAAGTATGTGCTATAGAGGATAATTAATACTTTCAATCAATGTGTCAGAAGGTAAAAAAGGCAACGCCCTTTTCATATTATTTTTTAAAACAAACTTTCTGGGGTCTGGGCGACTTTCGAGTCATTTTAGCGACATCTATCGGCCAAATTGGCGACATGCAAAAATAATATGTGGCAACACTGTTAACCAATACAACATTTCAAAGTGTAGTTCACTGTGTAGTCACTTTGTCGTTTACCCTCTTTGAGCGTAGACGGAAGTTTTTTTCGAAATTATTCGAAGTCTTATTGAAGTTCTCTCTGTGTTTATAATTTTTAATTTTCCTGCAAATTACAATTTATTAAATTACAAGCTGTAACTTAAACACGCATAATTTTGATTTTTATAAATAATAATTTAAACGAAATTTCACCTTTTTTTTAGTTTCCACGGAATTAGACTAGATTTCATTACAAGTTATAGTCACTTTAAATCACTTTCAATTTGTAACAGTAATTTTATAAATTGTAATCTTCAGTGGTGTTAATTCGGTCTTTCGGTCCGTGCAGTTTTTGATTTGTGAAGCCTTTTTAGAGGCTACTTAGATCAACCAGCAAACCAAGGGCCCATTCATCTGCAGCGTAAGGTAAGTGTCTTTTTTTTATCCAATATGGTTTTTTGGCGTATTACTGTAGTTTGTTGTTTTACATTAACAAATCTTTCAAACTAGAACCCAATTTTGTAATATAAACGGTGGAATTATAATTCCAATAACTAGATATACAGTGCGTAAAAAAAGTAAGGAATAAAATTCATATTTTTTGTCTTATCTCTGTTTGGAAGAACACGTCGATTTTATTTTTTTCCTGCGGATTTTATAGACGTCAATTTTAAATGGAAGCGCTTTATTTTTATGCTACAAATTAAAAGTATATTTTTTTCCGAGTTCAGCAATACCCGATGTGTGGTATTTAAAATTAGTATTTTTTTAAATATGGAGAACTAACTGATAATTTTCACAAAAATAATAATCTTTCAAGTTTTATTATTATTTGCGTGAAAGTAACCACATTTGGTCTTCATATTTCAAAAAACACTAATTTTAAATACCACGTATGGGAGTATTGGTGAACTCAGAAAAAAAAACTTTTAATTTCTAACAAAAAATGAGCGGGTTCCATTTAATAAAGTCGATGACGTCATAGGTTCCACAGTAGTAAACTAAAAAATTAAAATGACGGCTATAAAATCCGCAGGAAAAAATTAAATTGACGTGTCCGAAAAATCGGGATCATCAAAGAGTGTTTGTCGTTTGAAATTTCCACATATTTTATATAAAATTAGTACAGACGTTTTTTTGGAAAATCTAAATCTCTATTAAATTCTAACAGTATCTAAAATGTGCATTTATAATTTTATTTTAACTAATATAGATTTAAAGATAATTTTAGAAAACACATCTTCAAAGTGTTTGTTGTTTGAAATTTCCACATATTTTATATAAGATACATACAGAAATGTTCATGTAAAATCGCAATCTCTGTTATATTCTAATAGTAACGAAAATGTGCATTTATAGTTATGTTATTTGTTGTTTTTTAAATTTTAGTTTATTCGAGAAAGCTTGCTTTTTTTCTACGAAGATATACATCTTTAATGAAAACTTAGCAGATTACTTTTTTACATTTTCGTATCTTTGAAAATAAAATAAATACGTATATTCTTTGGTAAAAGTATTTCAAAGTGCATTTTTTTAGAATAATCATCAGTCAGTTCTTTACAGATTTTTTTTATAAAAACCAAAAGCAATTAATTATCTCGAAAATTTCAAAATACATCATACTATTTTGGCATATTTGGTCTTTGTTTCTCTAAAATTTCAGTTTATTCAGGAAAGATTGCTGTTTTCTACGAAGATTAAATTTGTTAACAAATATTTAATGATAGATTAGGAGATTGTTTTAGATTTTCCTAATTTTGAAAATAAAATAAATACGTTAGTTTTTTGGTAAAAGTATTTCAAAGTACATTTTTTTAGAATAATCCTCAGTCGGTTCTTTACAGAATTTTTTTATTAAAACTTAAAAGCAATTATCTCTCAAATTTCTGAATACAGCATCATACTATTTTGGCATATTTGGTCTTCGTAATTTCTAAAATTTCAGTTTATTCAGTAGAGATTGCCGTTTTCTACGAAGATTACATTTGTTAACGAACCTTTAATGAAAAATTAGAAGATTGTTTTAGATTTTGCTATTTATGAAAATACTCATATTTTCTGGTAAAACTATTTCAAAGTACATTTTTTTTAGAATTATCATCAGTCAGTTCTTTACAGATTTTTTTTATTAAAACTTAAAAGCAATTATCTCTAAAATTTCTAAATACAGCATCATACTATTTTGGCATATTTGGTCTTCGCAGTTTCTAAAATTTCAGTTTATTCAGGAAAGATTGCCGTTTTCTACGAAGATTTAATTTGTTAAAAAGTCTTAATGAAAAACTAGCAGATTATTGTTTTAAATTTTCCTATCTTTGAAAATAACTACAAATGCGTATATTTTTTGATAAAAATATTTTCAAGTAAATTGTTTTAGAATAATCATCGGTCATTTTTTTAGATTTTTTTTATTAAATCTTAATAGCAATCATCTCGAAACTTTCAAAATACATCATACTATTTTGATATATTTGGTCTTTGTAGTTTCTAAAATTTTAGTTTATTTGGGAAAGATTGTCCAATTCTTTAATGAAAAATTAGAAGATTGTTTTATATTTTGGTATTTTTGAAAATAAAATAAATGCGTATATTTTTTGGTAAAAGTATTTCCAAGTACATTTTTTAAAATAATCATCGAAGTGAGGACCAACGTTAAAATTATGACAGTTCATCAATTTTTTTTTAATTAAAAATTTAAAGCAATCGTCTCGAAAGTTTCAAAATACAGCATCATACTATTTTGGCAAATTTGGTCTTCGTAGTTTCTAATGTTTTAGTTTATTCAGGAAAGATTGCCTATTTCTACGAAGATATAATTTGTTAAAAAATCTTTAATGAAAAATTAGCAGATTATTGTTTTAGATTTTCCCATCTTTGAAAAGAGTAACTGTAAATACGTATATTTTTTGATAAAGGTATTTCAAAGTACATTAGTTTAGAATAATGATCAGTCAGTTCTTCACAGATTTTGTTTTATGGAAACTTACAAGCAATTACCGCGAAAATCTCAAAATACGACATATTATTTTGGCATTTTCGGTCTTCCTAGTTTCTAAAATTTTTGTTTATTTAAGGAAGCTAGTTAAAGAAATCTTCAATAAAAAATTAGCAGGTTATTGTTTTAGATTTTCGCATCTTTGAAAATAACATAGAAATACTTTAGTAAATTCTTTAGTAACAGCATCTTTTTACAAAATCATCAAATACACAATTAATAGTGTGCTGTTTCATATTTCCGCGTATTGTATATAAAATAAATAAATTTTCTTTTGGAAATTACAATATAATTTTGTAATATATAAAATGGGCATGTATAATTTAAACCAAATTTACAGTTTCCGGAAAGGTAAACATTTTGATACTTAGGCAATCGTAGATTTATGGGGTGTTAGTAATTCAAAGAAGTCTGGCTTTTTCTATGAAAATATATTCTGAAAAAGATCTTTAATGAAAAATGAATAGCTGGATGTTTTAAATTTTCATGTCTTTGCATATAAAATAAATGCATTATATTCTTTAGAAAACTTAGAATCTCTATAGGTCGCATAAGTATTGCAATACTGATCTTCACATTGAAAATGGTGATTTATTTTAAATATTATATTATAAAATGAAGATGATGAATTTCTCTGAGAACAGTAATTTGAAAGCAAGCTGTTTTAAAAAATATTTTATGAAAAGATACAAACTTTTCATGACGTTTGTTGTTTTTAAGTTTAGTACCAATCTTCAATTTGTTTAATTTGTAATTTTGTTGAATTTGCACCTGTAATGATAATAATCAATCTTTTATATACTCTATAACAATTATATAAAGTGACATGTGTCAAACAGACTATTATCTTTGTTTAATTTGTTTTGCAGGTACAATAGGTAGGTTGGTAAGTATAACATTTATACTGTATACTGTAGCAAGAGACGATCTAGGGATAGGGAATTGTTCTGTAATCTGGTCCCCTGAGTTATTGTCAATTTACGATGCCCCGCAAAGCAAGTTTTGTGTTCGACGATGCTTCGAAACGGCAATTGGTCGAATGTTTACGAGTTGCCAGATTAGAAAACAATGGGAACGCGTTAATGGCAAACCTTACTGCTGAGTTTTTAAAACTTCAACCCGACTGCAAATTAATTCCTAAAACGTTATACAATCGGGCCGCGCAATTTGAAAAGGAATTGAAAGCGAAAAGCGATTCTAGTGAGGAATCCCATCAAGGCGAAATGCCCAACTATAGCACTGCTCAGGAGACGAAACCAGAAATGCACACTGCTTCACCATCATCTACTGCTAGTAGGAATGGACACAAAAACCCCAACGCCGTGGATCAAGGTTTTGAATGGGACGAGAACAAGAAGAAAGTTCTGGTGGGATGTTTAGAGAATGCTAGGAAGATAAAGGGCAGTAAAAACAAAATCGAAGTTCGAGTAAAAGACGAGTTCGTTAAGACGTATCCGAACTGCCCCATCAAAGCGACAACTTTATATAGATATTCGCTTGATTTGTACCCTAGAAAAGTGCAAACGTTAAACCCGAAAGGTGATGAACCAAGTAAAGCTGAACCGCCAAACTATAGCATTGCTCGTGTGCCGAAACAACAAATACATAAGGTACCGACATTATCTACCGCTACTAACAATGAACATACGAAACCCAACCGAGTTAACAAAGGTTTTGACTGGGACGAGGAAAAAGAGAAGGTTCTGGTTAGATGTTTAAAGAAAGCTAGGAACATAAAGGGCAGTAAAGACAAAATCGCAATTAGAGTAAGAGACGAGTTCGTTAAGACGTATCCGAACTGCCCCATCAAAGCGGCTACTTTATACAGCTATTCGCTTGATTTGTACTCCGGCAAAGTGCAAACATTGAACCCTAAAGAAGCGAAGAAAAGATGGACTAACGATAAAGAACTCTTTCTAATAGAGTGCGCTCAAACGGCCTTTCAAGAAAATAAAAAACGAATTCGATTTGGTGTCTACGAAGGAAGATTCGGCGTGCATTCTGATTTTATACATATCTTAACTGATCTTTTTCAGGAAACTTATCCTACACATTCAGCTTATGCTATTCGAGGGAAATTTCAGTCTCTACAACAAAAACTTAACTTGAAATTCGAAGAAGCGCCCCATACAATGTCTGGCCGAGCATATTCTGCCGTTATGAGCATGTGGGACAGTGGCTTCAAATTGAGTGCATTGCGAGTTTTTCAAGGTTGCTGTTACGTATGCTCCACTTTATTGGTCTCACATCCTGGACATAACACTTTTCGCACCGAAGCGAGTCCATCGGATGTACCGGTTCTTAATTACTATCGGGATGATTACTTGCGAAGTATGTATAAGAAGGGTGATTCCCGATACTATCTTTGCGGTATTTGTAAGAAAAACGATTTGTTGCAACGGTTTCCATTGGCCCCGGAAGGCACGCTCAGCTTGACTATTCCGTTCGAAATTTACAGCTTAAACAACTACGAAAAACTACAGATCGCCTTGGCAGCTTTATTTTCAGAAACGGTTAAGGTTAAGAATCCGAGTTTCGGCACCTACGAACACAAGCAGGGATCCATGGACGCCATACATAAAAACGACCAACGATACTTCAACATGTACGCCATGATCGTCGAAAAGACCGGAATCAACGACGAATCGGCGAGCGACATTAAAATTAGGGCGGCATTAAAAAAGTTGAAGGAAATCAATCCCCTCTATTCGCAGTTTTACGCGCATTACGAAACTCTGTACCGCTATGTGAAGCCGAGACCTAATCAACCTTCCACCATTGCAATCTTTGACAAAAGAGACATAGAAATTGCCGAGGAAGAGATTACCAAAAACGATGTACTCGGGGACGAAGAAGCGGGACTGCTTATACCGCAGTTTGATCTCGCAGCCAGAGGAACGGAGAAAATGGCCGACGCGGTGGCAGCCGCTCAGCATTGTAGAGACTTTGAAGAGGCAAAGAAATCGCTGAAACGACTGTTGTGGGTAAATTACGACGAGCCCACCCTAGCGGCGAAACTGTTTCCTTGGCTCCATCCTTACGGAATCGGCGGATACGAACCCCGAAAAGGAATGACGATGGGGAACTATTACAAATGGCGACTGTGCATGGCCGACGATAGATTTCGCAGAGAACCGAATTACATGTTTTATTTTTTGGATCTGCTGATAAAAACAAGAATACAAGTGTGTAATAGCTTAAGGGTGTCCGTGGCAGATTTGGCACAGCCATTGACGAAAAAAGATTTCAACAGGACCGATAACCTCGGCGATTCCAAGTACGGTCGAGAAGTGCCGGCGAGCATCCCTAACTCTAAAACGTATTGGTACACTAAGGCGCAAGACCTGCTCGCCTTATCGGCGCATTTAGGTAGACAGCCGGACTTGTTCATAACTCTGACGCAAAACGACAATTGGCCCGAGATGGTGGCCATTATTGCAGACGGCATACACGGCAAAGCGGAGATCGCTAGCAAGGAAGACATGATGCTCGCGTTCGGCACGAAAGAGGCCGTCAGATATCCCGTGGAAATGGCCATGGTGTTTTACAGGCGACTCCAAGCGTTCAAAAATCAGGTGCTGCACAACGAAAAAGGCATATTCGGAAAAGTGACAGATTATTGGTACAGAATCGAGTATCAGAATAGAGGAGGTCTGCACGTTCACTGTGTTATTTGGTGCGAGCCGAGCACCGTTCCTGAAGACGCCATCGTCGCAGAGATACCGCGATTCGTAGAGCACCCGAACAACGACCAGTGGAGAGACATGGTTAAGGCGCTTCAGATCCACAGATGCTGCGTAAAATGCCGAACTATAGGTCCGAAGAAAATGTTGGAAGACTGCAAGTACGGTTTTCCGTTTGCCACAAGAGAAGTGGAGAGTACGGAGAAAAAGGGCCTCAGATTCTTGTACGTGAGACGCCATTCCGAAGATATACGGGTGGTTCCACATAACCTAGCGCTGTTGATGTTCTGGGGAGCGCACGTCAACGTGCAAAGAGTCACCGATAACGGTTGGGAAATGTACCTCACGAAATACATAGCGAAGTCTGCGGTGAGCGTTAAGATAAACATCAACAAAAAACAGCATCAAAAACCACTTCGCGACATGAATGACGCCGAAAGATATTTGCGTACGAGAGTGGTCTCGTCTTTAGAATGCGCCGCGCTGCTTTTGCAAAAGCCACACGTACAGTGCAGCAACGAGATTATTTTTTTGCCCATAGACGTCAACCCCAGGGCGAGATTCGTCAAACGCAACCAGCACATGACCAACGTCGAGGACGACTCGGACGACATCTACTATCAGACCAAATTAGAGAAGTACTTAGATCGTCCCAGAGAATTGCAAGATCTAACATATTCTCAGTTTTACGCCAGATACTATTACTCGTCCTCTAAGAATACGAACGACGGCGAAGAGCAAGACGAGAATCTCCCTTCTGTGCCGAATACTCCTCGCAACGATAACGTTCTCGTCGACAGATCGGGCCGCCAAATAAGACGCAGGGTGAGAAAAGAAGCGGTGACCTATTTTAAACATTACGTTCCTTACGGAGACGAGCTCGAGCTCTATTGTCTGAGAAAGCTGTTGGAAAACGTGCCCGTAGACGGAGAAAGCCTTCACCGATTGAGATCGGATACTGGTTCCTACTTGGATGAGTGTATGGAAAGAAGCCTTATAGAGAAAGAGGAAGAAGCCATGCATTTCCTGAAAGAATCGGCCCGGCGCGGCTATTCCGCCGATAAGATAATGGAAATGGCGAGACGCATGATAGAAGGTAATTGGCTGATGGACCAAGACGTAGACGCCCTGCTGGAAACGATAGCGCCCAAGAGGGCGGAGATGGAGGAACTCATAAGGGCCGAGATTATCGACGTGGAAGACGAATCGAACGTGCTCAACGTGAAGGAGCCGCTCCCTTTGCACGAGTATTTGGACAAGTTTTCGGAAAGCCAAAGGCAAGCATACGAGTACGTGACGTCTGGTTGGGCACGAGGCGAGAAAGTTAAAGCCATGGTAGCCGGAGAAGCAGGAGCCGGCAAGAGTTTCTTGATGGAAGCTCTCTACAGTTATTGTCGAGAAAACGACATGAGAGTGCAGAAGCTGGCCACCACGGGTTGCGCGGCTCACGTAGTGGGCGGTCTCACGATCCACTGCTACTTCAAAATGGGCATCAACCTGGACACCCGCCTGGAATTCGGCACTACCGAATCTCACATGATCGCGAACGTGGACGTCATCATGATAGACGAAGTTTCCATGCTAGATATGAACCTACTGTCGAAAATAGAGGAGTTGCTAAGACGCCACACCGAACTGAACAGGGTGCCGTTCGGCGGAAAAAGCATCATCATGTTCGGCGACGCGGCGCAATTGCCCGCCATCAACTGCAACATATGGGAGCAGCACGTATACGCCAAACACTTCGACACGCTCGTCCTCAGGCAAAACATGAGAGCCGAAGACAGCGATTTCCAGCTGCTGTTGAATCGAATTCGGGTCGAAAAGTACACCGAACAAGACCTCGTGACTTTGGAGAGACGCCTCATAAAGAAAGAGGACATCAAACAACTGGACCTGCAGAACACTCTTTACCTGGTGTCTCTGAGAAGGACGAAGGCGGCGCACGACGCCGCCGCTTTAGAGAAGCTGCCGGGAGAAACGATAGAGATCCTGGCGAGAGACGTAGACGTTAGGGGCACCCCCGTTTCAGATGCCACCGCGGCCTACATAAAAGGCGTGGAAAGACGAAAGAACTTGCTGCCCTCCGCGCTGAAGTTGAAGATCGGAGCCAAAGTGATGCTCCTCAGAAATAGAGATATACGTCACGGATGGGTCAACGGAAGGATAGCTACTGTCGAGCACTTTAACGAAGACTACATCGTGGTAAAGTCCATGCTCAACGGTTCTAAATTGGCGGTTACGCGAGTGCGACAGGACATTCTCGGACCGACAGGCGGCAGTACATATTTCCGCGAGCAGTTTCCCCTCGAACTAGCTTACGCCGCCACCATCCATAAATGTCAAGGTCAAACTTTGAAAGACGTCATCATCGACGCCAGCAGACTTTTCGTTACGGGGCAATTTTACACGGCAGTTAGCAGAGTGCGTAATCTGTACGATCTGCATTTTACACAGTTCAGCAAGAGCGCCATCATAGTGGCGCCGGAAATCAAGGACCTGTTGGAATGGTTCGACAAGGTGGACGTGCTGAGGGGCTTTTCCGGCCGCAAGCCGCTCATGCCCATTGTTCCCCCGAGGTGGAACGCTACTCGAGAAACGCGAGACGGCAAGGTCGTCAAGGTCAGCATGGCAGATTTGTTCGACGGCATCGACGAAGAAAACAAAAAAGACGACAGCGACACCGGCGGTCACCCGAACGAGGAGAAAGACGAACCCGACTCGCGGCCCGAAAGAGGCGCGAAAAGAGCCAAGAGAACGCCGTACGCCGAAGAACTTGCGAGTTTAAAAAAAGACGACCTCAACACCATGTTCCGCTTCATCAGTAGGATCGGACGGTCCGTCGACGACGACGCCTACAGGCGAAAAGTGTTGGAGATCACGGATGCGGTCGGCGTTCCCGCGTACATAAGCACTTTGCAAGAGAGCGCCACCACCACCTACGAAGCCAACGGCGGCAGCACCAGGCCGAACGAAGAAGCGCAGCGCCTTCTTTACTCCGCTATGTCGACGCACTCCCAAGCGGTGGCGACTTCCGGGGACGGCAGTTGCATGTTCAACATGGTATCCTTGAATCTCTTCGGCCACGAAAATTACGCCGCCCGGATTCGCGCCGCCACAATTCGCATATTTGCCGAACACTGGCGGCACTTCGAGGGAATGATGATGGAATACGACATTAGCGACATGGACACGCTGGTCATGAATACCTCGCGGCATCTCGAAGGCGAGATAGGTTGGGGCTCTAACGCGCATCTGAAGGCATTGGCTATAGCCACGCAAAGAGAAGTATACGTTTACGTACCACTATCGAGCAGAGACGCCGATAACAAGAACGCTTCCGACGCGACGCTCCAGCAAGCGATAAACGAAGGCACCACCCAACACGTACGCTACTCGCCCCTGAGAGACAGAGGCCAAGCGCCTATCATGTGCATATTATCGAACAGGCACTATTCTGCCATACTGCGGAGAAATAACACCAGCACGATTTTTGTGCCAAACGTCATGGGGGACGCCCATCTGCGGGATCACGAGTTTCCTCCTGCTGTGGTGGAAGAAATAGAACTTGACGACGACGCGGTCGTCGATGTTATGCCCATGAAAAGAAGAAATAGCGGGACGTCTTCAGCAAAGAAGAAAACATTGAAAGGTAAGTAAATCTTAAAAATAAATAACGGGTTATAATAAACAGATCAGAAGGAATAATTCTAACAAAGAATAAAACTGAAAACTAATGAGAAGATCTCGATTGATGTGACAGTTTTATTATTTATACGCTCCATTTCTCGTCCCACGGTGAACGACATGTTACAGATAAACATCGATACAGTACTGGGTTCAAAAACAAGTCAAGTGCAGGGGACCAACATATATACGAAACATTCAGAACAAAACATACGGTTATTGACGTGGTGGCTCTTAAATTTTAAGAATTCCTGAATGTGTGATTTAGCGATACAGAAGGTAGAATCGATGCGGCAAATATAGTAAGTATATGGAACATAGTAAGTTACGCGAAATATTTCAGTTAATACAATGTTCAAAAACAAGTAAAGTGTAGGGGACCAGCATAGTTATTATATATGAAAGATTCAGAAGAAAATATTAAGGATATTCGACAACGACAGATAAGCTTTTTGACGCGTTAATCCGTTAAAGTGAAGAATTCAAAAATATTCGGTTTGGCGTTAGAAAAGGTAGAATTGATGTGATAAACATCTTTATTTCTCGTCGCTCGGTGAAACATTTACGCGAAAGAGTTCGATATAAAACGAAGATCAAAAACAAGTCATGTGCAGGGGACCAACATATACGAAACAGTCAGAACAACATATTAAATATATTCGAAAAAGGTTAATACGTCTTCTATCATGGTGCATCGTAAATGTGCAGAATTTCGAAATATGTGAGCTGGCGTTAAAATGAAGGTAATCCTTCATAATTCAGAACGAAACAGGTAGAATATTTCCAAAAGGCAGAACGTTCGACTATCGAAGAAGCGCAACGTTTGAGACAAAAGTCACGATACAAAGCCTAAAAACAAAGTGCTCTCAAGGTAGGGAGGTTGGGGAGGGCACGGGCGGGACTCGAAATGCAGCTACCTCCTCGTGGTGAGTCCTGGGTAGTTTATTAAAACTAGCGAAAAGCTGCATAAAGAGAATAGTAAGTTTCCAGAGGACGCCGATTTTCTCGAAGGTAATATTTATATGTCGCGAGGTAAACTATGTAATTAAACTAAATTGCTGTTTGTCGTTGTTGCAGATGCGAGACGTTGGGGTAAGGATTTCGCCCGCCGCCCTTATGAATAGTTCGACGTCCGAAGAAGCGACCCGACACCATCATGAACCCGTTGGCTCCCTTACGTTCTTCTTCCAATCGTTTAAGGTAAGATTAATAGATTTAGTGGCGGAAGGGTAGATATGTTGTTTACGAATGTACATGTTGTTTCAGATCCATCATCCGACGCAGATCGTGCCAAAGGAAGGGCCAGCGTTTCGAGATCTTGGTCGACGCGAGAGTTAACTGGCAGCAACTTTTACACTATTTTGTTAATAATATAATTGTCTGTAATATTTTTTGTAATATCTTTTGTAATATCTATAATACCTTAATTTTAATCGTTGTCGTAGCCACGGTGTCAATAAACGTTTAACTGTTTTGGAAACAAAGCTTTTATTTATAATCAACATCTTGTATAAAGATTAGTTTTTGAGAATAGAGTTTGTCCAAAAGAGGACTACTTCAGACGTTAACAGTTACATAAAAAAAAACAAAGTAGAAAAAATTATCTACTAAAGCACTGTCTGAATATAAAAAAATATTTAAAAAAAAACAATAACATGTAAAAGCAGTGTTGTAAGCAATAGTTCATCTTATGATGGATAAAGACAAGTTCGTGCTTATAAAAAAATAAAATAGAAAAAAAGTAAAAAAAATCATCTACCAAAGGTCTTAAGTCTTAATATAAAAAAAATTAAAATAATACAATAACATATAAAAGCAGTGTTGTAAGCAATAGCTCATCTTATGATGGATGAAGACAAGTTCGTGCTTATAAAAAAAAATAAAAAAAAGAAAAAAGTAGAAAAAATCATCTACCAAGGGTCTTCAGTCTTAATATAAAAAAAAAATTAAAAAAACAATATCTTGTAAAAGCAGTGTTGTAAGCAATTCTTCATCTTATTCCATTAAGAGAGGCACCGTTTTCTACTATACAATTACAAAAGTGAAAAAGACGTTCCTGTGAGGAAATCGTTCAAGGGACGCTGAAAGTCTTTGTCCCTTAACAAGCAGCTAAAGCAAATCTAAAAACCGACAAAGTAAGGTAAAGTATTCTCCTATGATTAGCAAGAAAGTATAGCAGAATTTATTACAAGATAAACATCCGCTGATATACTTAAAGTAAGCAATAAAAATGAAACAATATAGTGAAAATAAAAACGGTTTAAAAAAAGACTTAAAAAATATAGAGACTTCATTATTAAGTGAACTTCGTGTTAGATACGTATATTTTCGGCTAGATAATGTTTCTACCGCATATCTCTTGATTCGATTTCAGTCTTAAATCTTTTTTCACTACAGCATACATATTGATACCGAACTTGAACAATTGTGTGTCTACCCTCCTATCGCTCCTACATCACGCTTCCACTTTTGGTCATATCTCGGCTCCGGGAAAAGATATCTCGTTCTGGTTTTCAGCGATGAATAGCCCTAAGTATCTGGAAGGCGGCTATCGACATGCACACCGCCCCCGTTTAAAGGGGGGCGGCTGGGAACCTTCAAACGTTTCGGGCGATAACTCCGCTTCCGGCCCAGATATCTCGTTCTGGTTTTCTAGGATGGACCGGCCCGAGTGTCTGGGACCCAGTTATGGTCTTCGTGCGCCGCCCGTGTTCCCAAGATGGCGACTGAGGACTCGCAAACGTTTCAGGTCGTATCTCGGCTTCCCGTCCAGATATCTCGTTCTGGTTTTCGAGGATGGACCGGCCCGAGTGTCTAGGACCCGGTCGTGAACTTCGGCCCCGCCCCCTCTAAAGACCACGCCCCTGCGTCCGCTTCCCTCGTTCGTTTGGCGAAAAGAAAAACTCCAACTGCTCTCTGTGTATTGGTACCCGCCGATTTCGGGCCGTTCATGTCTTTGACGTTAGAGGTTTTGTATGCGGGAAGCGGATGAGGACACGAAAACCGACTTTCCACCCGAAGCGCTTGTTAACATACAAAACCGTCTCCCAAGCTAACTCGAAACATTATGTTGCTGGCTACGGTCCGGGATCCGAGGACGGGATCGGCCGGCGGGGTGTCGGGGGAGCCCCGATCCGGAAGATTTCCCTCGTAGGCGATCGATTAACGCGCCCGCGAGCGATCGAAGTCGCGCTCGCGGACTTTTTCGCGGTCTCTAGGTGGCGCATAGGTCGTCCGATCGGGACCGTTTTTCGGGGGTAGATGCGTCCGGCCCTCGGCAGCTTAAGTTCGAAGTCGGCGCGTTCCCCGGTAGACCGTTTAGGCGGGGGCGGAGGAAAACTGCCCCCGTCTTAGGGTAGGTCGGAGCGGAAATTCGCCCCTCGATTCTTTGCCAGCGACGGCTCCCGATCGTGTTTGCCGAAACGCATTTCGTGCCCGCGCCGCTCTGGAGGCGGGGGCCGGGGGCGGCATTAGGTTTCCGGGAGCTGGCGGAAATCTGTCGACGGCGTTCGACGTATCGCCCGCAGCTGCGACCGACAGCTCTATCGGTTCGTCGATATCGCCACCCGCCGCCGCTCTACGGGGCGGCGAGTACCCAAATGTAGACCCCTCTTCGAGGGGCGGTATCTCGAGAACTATAGGAGCCAAAACAAATTTTTTTGCGTCGAACGACGTGAAATCTCAAATACTCCCAACGGTTCGATTTTTTCCCGAACGGGTTCGGTAGCGGGAAAATTACAGCAGAAAAACTCTAAATCTTTGATTTTTCTTTCGCCCGAAAATCTTGCACGAGTAAAAACGCTGCCGCCGACTTGATCTTCCTTCTAAGTGGAAACGGCTTCACGGCATCTTTAGGGATCTCCTTCCGCGTCGATCGAGCCCTATCTCGACCTCCTCGCCGCTCCCGTTCCGGTCCGCCGCCCCCTCAACCAACACGTCGACGCTATCGGCTGTATCTCCGTCCCCGGTATAGATAGCGCTTCGTGGTCTTCACCGTCTGATAGCCCGATTCGTCTAGTATCCCGGCGGTTCATCCTATGTGTTCCTGTTATGGTCCATTTCCGATTAATATCGGAAAAACCGTGGGGGCAGCCATTCTCGAAGCTGTACCGCCGCCGTCCGCTGTCTTATTTGCGATCCGAAGAGCTCTTATGAAACTATGGTTTGTGGGCTATAAAAAAGGTTATTAGGTCCGATCGTTAAAAACCGCTCCTTATACGCGAAAACCGCGAGTACGCGAAGGTCAACGTGTCGGGGGGTGGCGTCTGTCCGACGACTAAACTTTTGGTACGGGTGGGTTTCCCACGACGGATTGGACGCCGTAACGTCTAGAAATAGTATCTGGGTGGCGGCGTTTCGGGGGCAGTTGGGAAAATCTCTCGGAAAGCCGCCCCCTCTGACGCCGTCAATTATAGAAGTATCTCGAGGATTTTCACTGAGTGGCCTTGCTCTGGTCGTCCTCGATAGGGTCGTCAAAACGTCTTCCCGCTCGGATGTATGGTTCTCGAGTAATCCGCGGTTCAATGTTTCTCGCGGTTTTAATTAATTATCGCGGATTCGGTGCGAGATATCCAAATTCTGTTGGCACCACTACCTGCGCAGTGCAAAGATAAATAGAAAAGGTCCTATGACGCGAAACCGTACGAAGCGTACTTTAGAAGTTATTTGCGATTAACTGTTGAGAAAGTGTTAAAAATCGCGGAAAAACACCCCGGATGTAGGTCTCTCTGGCGGCTTTAATTGTGGCCCTAAAAGGTTAACTTTTGCGGTTCCGGGTAGCACGTACGGTCTTCTACGCGGATTTCCAAGCGGATTCGTTTTGGCTCCTATAGTTTTTTAGTTCTAGCCACTTAATTAAAATGGTCCGTTTAAGCTGCTTAATTAGCGTGTATGAAGGTGTATTAATCACTTTTTGTAATTAAAATTGTGATTTTCTTATAAAGCTCGACCAGATGACAAAAGTGTTCCCATGTGTCGAAGCGGAAAATTCAGTCGTTTACGAGGAAATCAAGAAAAACTGTAAAGTGTCAACTAACTGTAAAGTGTTAATAATGGTATCCCTTTTAAATAGTTCTAACATGGCGCTGCCATCTGTAGAAGGTGCTGGCTCAGATGCATGTACTCCGATATGCTGTCTTATGCACCCGTTATGGCAGTATTGTTGTTGGTTCGAATCTATCTCACTTTATACCAAAAATTTTTTTAACTGGAATAATGGCTGAAATTTTATTTTTTTTTTTGTTAATTCAGTAATCTTTTTTTTAAGTTGAAAAATTAATTTATACACAATATAAATGGGGAAAATATGAACATTAAGGCGGATTCAAAAAACACAATGTTAGATGCGTATATTTCCGGCTAGAAAATGTTTTTACCGAATATCTCTCTTGATTCGAATTCAGTCTTAAATCTTTTTTCACTACAGCATACATATTGTATGTTTGGACTAGGGTTGCCCTTTTTTTCAACAGTATCGAACTGGAGCAATTGTGTCTACCCTCCTATCGCTCCTACAACACGCTTCCACTTTTGGTCATATCTCGGCTCCGGGAAAAGATATCTCGTTTGGGTTTTCAGCGATGAATAGCCCTAAGTATCTGGAAGGCGGCTATCGACATGCACACCGCCCCCGTCTTAAAGGGGGGCGGCTGGGAACCTTCAAACGTTTCGAGCGATAACTCCGCTTCCGGCCCAGATATCTCGTTCTGGTTTTCGAGGATGGACCGGCCGAAGTGTCTGCGACCCAGTTATGGTCTTCGAACGACGCTCGTGTCCCCAAGGGGGCGGCTGAGGACTCGCAAACGTTTCAGGTCGTATCTCAGCTTTCCGTCCAGATATCTCGTTCTGGTTTTCGAGGATGGACCGGCCCGAGTGTCTGGGACCCAGTTATGGTCTTCGTACGCCGCCCGTGTTCCCAAGGGGGCGGCTGAGGGCTCGCAAACGTTTCAGGTCGTATCTCAGCTTCCCGTCCAGATATCTCGTTCTGGTTTTCGAGGATGGACCGGCCCGAGTGTCTGGGACCCAGTTATGGTCTTCGTACGCCGCCCGTGTTCCCAAGGGGGCGACTGAGGACTCGCAAATGTTTCAGGTCGTATCTCGGCTTCCCGTCCAGATATCTCGTTCTGGTTTTCGAGGATGGACAGCCCGACGTCTCTCGGACCCGGTCGTGTACGTAGGCCACGCCCCCTCGACGACCCCGCCCCTGCGACCGCTTCCCTCGTTCGTTTGGCGAAAAGAACAACTCCGTCTGTTTTCTGTGTATTGGTACCCGCCGATTTCGGGCCGTTCATGTCTTTGACGTTAGAGGTTTTGTATGCGGGAAGCGGATGAGGACACGAAAACCGACTTTCCACCCGAAGCGCTTGTAACGTAAATATCTATTACAGGATCATAAAACAGATCTGAAGAAACTAATTTGTTGTTTACTCATAACACCATGACAACGTCTAGCTATAAATTGTCCTACCGCCTTTAATTACAAAATGTCTTTTTATAAAAAATATATAATAAATTAATAAAAAACGCATGTGAAGGTGGAAATAAAACTTTGTACGCGGCACGCTTTGTAATTAGTCTTTACTGGACTCACTGGATTACGGAAGCTCGCTCGTTCATCGCGCGCTCAACAAACTTTCCAGATCGCCCGTAAAAATTAATTTACAAAGCTTGCCATGTAAATAACTGTTAGCATGTAAAAATATATGTATGTGTTACAACATCCCTCATAACGGAAATAAAGAAACTAACTACTTAATACTTAGATTTAGAAATACTGTAAACATTTAGTTTTTCAGCATATGTTAGTCAATAGTCATGTAAATACATAAGAGAATTGCAATATTTTTACATAAATTATTTAGCTTTTTTATCAGTATAGTTTTTCTTTATTTGTGATTGTTTTAATTCAGGCATGAGTAGTTTCTGCAGTGCCGAAACGGGCATCTCTACAAAAAGACATAGCATCACAGCAAATATGTAGGTCACTGTTACGTCACCAATCATTTGAGCAAACTGAAAGAAACAAGAAGTTAAGTAAATACAGATGTTTTATTATGTAAATATTATTAGACAGTATACTTACTATTATATAATTATTTATGTAATTAGGTGTTCTTATTAAACCGCCTCTCACACGAATCGCAACCACGTGTATTAAATATGCAGAATAGGACAACCTTCCAAATACTTGAAGTGGTTGCCAGTTTAGGACATCACGTAAGAACCCTAAAGTAAAACGCTAATTAAAAGATATAGTAGTAAATAATAATACACACCAATACTGATCAATTTAAATACTATAAATATTTGAACAATGATTAAAATGGATCGTTCAGTTTGAACCATGTCACGTCATAGAAGGATTCTTTAGAGATAGAAAGGATTGAGATGGAAGAGGGATCATGTACAAGAAAATTCACAACAGAAAGCAGTCACTCTCAATAGTGGCTTGAGGCGTAGTCATCTTATGCCAACTGATTCGTGACCAGATACATGCTAGCCTGGTTTAAGACGGATTTAATGCTTGTAGGGTTGCAATGTGAAAAGCAACAGGAAACCACTGCTTTATCTAATGGAATGAATAAAAAATGTCAACATCTCGTTCAAAATATATCTGAAGGATAAAATAATTTCCCCAATCTGATCTAGGAATAGGAACTGGCAGAGGTTCTGAAAAATCAAGGAGAAAAGAACAATAATATGAGCACTTGTTATTGGATATGATAAATTAGTACATGGGATGTTAAATACATATATGACAAATATGACGGCGGTGAATGAACAAGATTAGCTAGCCCAAGTTAAAGACCTAACGAATAAATACGGTTCTATTGCAATCCTATAATTACACAAAGCACAATTACGGCGAAGTGGATGGACAATAGGCAATGATATAGTAAACATGATAAGAGGAATGGCATTCTTATTGCAATCAGTGTTTGAAATATGCGTTAATGAAGTGTTAATAATGTGTTTCTAAAGTAGAGCGATGAGAGCATACGGGATAGAAATGAGAGAGGAAACCGCTAAATGTGTTTTTCCAGCACCACTATATCAGGCTATAGTATACAGTGTATACATATAGTATACAACTATAAGCATAGACATATGAACGATTTCCTGTGCATATAGAGAAGAGTTGAAAAGTTACAATGTAGACGTCTACACGTCGATGTAGCCACGGGTTCCAATTGCCCGTGCTCCGCGCGGTTAACTACATACAGCACATCATCTGCGTTTAATTTATGAAATAATTTTTTTTATTTAGGCTCCAGTCAATCAAAATTGGCTACGATCTTTTCTACATAGAAGAGGATATGACAAGTATAACGTTTATGTAGTGGGCTTTATTGGTAAAGGAGATTTGTTTTTAGAACTGTTTTATTTCAAAAAACAAGTAGTGCAAAATTTAAAATAAGTGATTCATTACTTTATATTCATAAATAAATCGCTATATGTGTAAATAGAGCAGTTATTTAGAAAGAGACTTGATCCTGGCGCCACCCAGTGCAGGATAGAGGGATTAGAGTGTATGCGTTTGGCAGAGTGCATCATTTGACTTTCTGCTTAAAGGTCATATCGACCTTCTCTTTGTTTAGATGTCTCTAGGATGTCAGATGCAATGTTGGAATTTGTTTAAACTTTTTTTTTCTGAGTGTGATAAGTAAAAATTGATTTCTGGTGTTCATTTATTTCCTTGTAATCAATTGTAGTGGACACAGGATTCTAATATTGTAAGTTTATTCTTCTTGTTCTATTAGAAAAACCTTTGAGGTTACTAATTATATCTTTGGTTTTTTAGCTGTGTTTTTTGGAGGCCTTTGTTTTCGGATTTTTAATGAGATTTACCTGAATTTATCAATGAATGTTGGGGATTAATTTTTAAAGAAGAGATCCATTTTGGAAAGATATTTTTGATGGAAAAGATTTTTGAGACCCTTTCGAAAATCTTTTAAAGAATATCTTGCAACTTAATAGAACAATATTTCTCTTGTTAAATCTGGACCATTATTCAGGAAGTTAATTACAGAAGAAAACTCTCCACATAGTTTTGTTTTCACCGGTAAAATGGCCGCTTGAATGGAATGGTGATTTTCCAATTTCTATATTTGGTGAAACAAGAAATTTATGGGCATAATTGGTGTATTAAATTCACTACTGGTCTTTTGGGTTGGGAATTAAGTAAAACTTTCTACGATTTAAATTATCCACCTACCAGATGACTTCAGATCGATGCTTTACTACAAGTTGGCTGCTTTCTGATCATTTACATCTATCTGGACTTCGATTATCTTTTACCTGCAGTTTTGCAAGCATTGGGTTACAGGTATGTTTTTTTAGCTAATTTATTTGCTTACTTGATTTTTTGTAACTGATAGGAATAATTTGGTACCAAATTCTTTAGGGTATGTCACATGTATTTTTTTAGGTACATACCTGTACGGTGTCAGTAATGTTAATATTTGGTAAATCAAAGGTATTTGCTAATCTCTAAATCCTTTTCAACTATTATTTGTTGTTATTGTAAAAATATTTCTTTAATAGCCTATTTATTTAATTGAATTGTGATAGTATGTAGATGGGTTTGCTCATAACTTCATGAGAATAATAGCTTAAGCTTTTGGTTATCCTCAAGTATCTTATAATTATTACTGCACTTGTTGACCAGCCAATTTTTGGTATCATTGTTATGTCACGGTGGGATATCTTAGCTTCCCATATTTTGTTTATAAATTTGGAAAGTTTTATTTATACTGGGGTGAATTTATAGGGGAAACATTTTTGCTGGTTGCATATTTTTTTATGTACCTTTTGTCTGGGTGCACATCTGCACATGCACTGTATTTTATTTTAGTGGTATTTTTTTGTATTTGATATCGGCAATTTCTAGGTACTTGAAACTGTTTGATAGATTGTGTTGCTTTATTATGCAATTTGTTAGATAATTGTATATTAATACATTTGTCACACTTGCATGATATTGTTGTAGCAAATTATTTTGCGTATCTTGTTTGATTGTCTATTGTGAGACATTGTTTGTCTCTTATTTATTATACACATATTATCACTTTAATTATACTATATTTACTTATATATTTTTTTATTATATGCACTTGTTTAAATTGCGTTTGCTTTTATTTCAATCATAGGTGTTTACCTTGTGTTTGTCAACACATACACTCAATTTGGGCTTTGTCATTTTTGGTAGGGCTCAATGGCGCCACAACTTTCATCTCGTCACTTGCGATTGTTCAGAAAATTCGTGTATAAGAACTCAAGTTTGCAAAATAAGAACCACGCCCTTAAGCTCTTCCGAGTTGCAACTGACACTAGAAAAAGGGTTCGTTACACAAGCTACGAAAATGTTCTTTAAAAGGAAATCTCTGTTAACGTCCAACAGCGCCGACATTGAGATAAGGAAACTAATTGTCATGACCTTGGTATGGAATGCAACACTAAATGCTAGTGAAAGTGTCAACGACGGAACAATGTAAACAATGTCTGCAAATTCCATTAGTTGACGTAGTTACCAACGAGAAGCTATTTAGGATCGTGCTGAAAGAAACATAATTCTAAGGAATGAAAGGATATTTGGACAGATCGCGAGCGATGTTGTTTAGGATAATAGGATAGGTAAAATGGAGGACCGCTCCACACTAGCATAAAAACTGTAGACAAAGAAAAAAAACGTACACAGCAAGATTCTTAAAGTAAGTACCACATGTGAACTTACATCCTATGCCTTGAGTAACACCAAACAGTCCTACAGCAACACCTACTACATAAACATTTCTCGCTAGTGACACGTATATGGCAGCTATAATTCTGGAATGTTCATAATCATCTTTGTATATAGGAACACCTATAAAAATCATGGACAGCGGTAATACCCATGTTACTATCCACCACAGCGCTATGTAGAGCTACAAAAGATATTTAAGATTTAATATAATTAGAAATCCTGAATGTTACACGAGCATAGGCTCGTATAATAGTATAGTTAATAGTATACAGATCATGGTAATGAAAAACAGAATTTAATTGTAAATATGGGATTTTATAACCATTTCTATACAGTTTATATAGGGTGTCTACAAATGTATGCGGTCAAGCAGCCTATGATTGTTCCGAGTACTGTAGCTTGTCAATGAGGAGATAATTAATATTTAATTTAGATTTAGCAACATACCTTTTGATTGGGAATAAAGATTTGAAAAATATACTACAATAAAATTAATTTCAGTCTGCTTTAGTTCGAATTTAGCCACAAGAACTACTTTTTAAGGTGGTACTTTTAGTAAGCTAGTTTAGCTCTTTTCTTTCAAACTTCACACAGACATGAAGAGTTTCTAGTCCACCAGATTGAAACTTATCACAGGCGCATTAGTTATCATGAATTCCAGATGATGCTATGTATGGTTTGTTCTAATATGCAATAGTTACTAAATCGAGGTTAAGAAACTCGAAAGGAAAGGAAAGGAAATGCCTCGGGTTGTTTTGATCAGTTTATTGTCTTCAGGGCCGGACCGAGGCGGGTTCAGCGCGTTTGCCGAAACCCGTCCCAGCGCTTTATAAGGCGCCGTGTTATAACTTACGAATACGCGCGCTTTCTCTGCTGCTGTAGTCACACCGATGTTTCTGTGTCACTTAACGACTGGACTGGCAAAACAAACTCCCACTATTCAACCTATGTATATTTTGATGATGTAAAAAAAAGGCAAGAGAAATAATTTTTTAAACTCACCACTTTCAAAATGACATTTTGAGAAAGTAACAGTTAACCGGACACGTAATGTTCGCGCACTCGTGCTTCAAAAAGATGTAAAAGGTACAGGCCCTCTTAGGTTCTCTAGAAATAATTTGACTTAATAATAATAAAATTTGGAACAATTACAATTGATGTCATTTTTATTTTTGGGGAAGACGCCCCTAAGCCTCCAAATCAGTGGCGTGCGGTCCATGGAAGCAATGGAAGCAATGCTTCCCTTAAGAATTTATTAAAAATGAAAACCAATGCTAACAAAAATATTTTTATAAAATTAAGGTTATCCTTTATTTATATTATATATATAATCCATTCCCCATTTACCAATATGATGTAGGAGTTACAAAATAAAATAAAATAAAAATAAAACTAACTATTCACTGCACAGATTTACTCCACACTTTATTATTCTTTGTCATTGTCTTTGCTTCTATCCATGTTTTTCCTTTCTTTGTTAGTATTTTCCCTAGAACGTTGTCCCAGGTCTCTTGCGGCCTTCCTCTTTTTCGCTTCCTTGTTACTTTGGCTTCCCACACTTGTTTTACAGCTCTATCTGAGTCCATTCTTTGTAGGTGTCCCCACCAACTCAACTGACGTTCTTCAATAAAATTTGTTAATGGTTTCATTTCCAGTTCTTCACTTATTTGGCTACTTCGTACTCGATCCCTTAATGTAATTCCTTTAACCCTTCTCAGATATTTCATTTCAGCTGCCTCCAGTCTTGCTTTCATTCTTTTTGTCAATACCCAAGTCTCACAGCCATATGTTATTGGTCTGAAGATGGCTTTATATACACTCATCTTTGTTTTTTGTGTGACCTCTCTTTTATTTATGAACGTCCTATTTATCGAATAGTATAATTTGTTACTTTTTTCTATTCTTTCCGTTATGTCCATCTCTTGTTTTTCTGCGGCATCAATTGTTACTCCTAAGTAATTAAACTTTTCCATTTGTTCTATTGGTTTTCCATCTATGTATATATTTACGCGTTGTGGTTCTTTCGCTATTACTATTACTTTAGCTTTATATATATTCATTTTCATTCCGTGTTCTGTTAGTACGTCGTTCCAAATTGATAAATTTCTTTGCAGGTCATTTTCAGTTCTAGCCATAATAATAATGTCGGCAAATGCACACTCAGATATATAAAGCGGTTATATATTTCTGAATCCTATATGCAATTTCTTTAGTCTTGGGTGGCATTTTCGCATAATATCTTCCATATATACTGTGAACAATACAGGGCTCATAACAGTCATAACTCCTCCCTGTCTCAATCCTTCTTTTGTTGTGAATTCGTCTGACGATCTGTTATTACTAATTACATAATTTCTTGTAGTTTTGTATAGACTTTTTATTACTGCTCCCAACTTTCGACTAACTCCTCTACTACTTAAGCTATCCCAAACCTTCTCTCGTGGTACTTTGTCGAATGCCTTTTCCAGATCTATAAAGGCCAGAAACACCTGTTTATTGTACTGGAGTGTTTTGGTACGTATTTGCTTTATCGTGAAGATATGGTCTTGCACACTTCTTCCTTTACGAAAACCACTCTGTGCTTCTAACAATGTTGGTTCTATTATAGTTCGCAGTTTTGTTTCCAACAGTTGTTCATATATTTTTAGTGGCACACTTAATAGGGTTATGCCTCTATAGTTACTACACTGCTTTTTATCACCTTTTTTATAGAATGGAACTATTTGCCCTACTTCCCAATCCCTAGGAATTTTCTCTTCTCTCCATATCTTATTGTACAGCTGTAATAGTAATTTAGTTCCCTTGTCGCCCATCTTTTTGACCATTTCACCTGTAATCTTGTCATGTCCTGGAGATTTACCATTCTTAATCTTCTTTAATGCTTCTTTTATCTCTTCTTCTGTAATACCTCCTTCGTCTTCATTTATATTTTCAGCTTCTACTTTTTGTTCTTCTTCTGTACTTGTATCGTCATCTGCTTCAGCACCTAAAAGTTCTTGGAAATATTCCTTCCACCTATACATTACATCTTTAGTATTTGTTATTATTGTGCCTTCCTTACTTTTTATTGTTGTCACTTTTTCTGTTTTCCCTTTTCTTAAGGTTTTTAACACTATAAAAAAGTTTTTGATTTTCTTTACTGTTTTTCTCAAGCTTTTCTCCGAATTCTTGCCATGATTTATTCTTCGCTTCTTTCACCATGTTTTTAACTATTGTTCTTTGTTCTTTATAGCTATTGTATTTATAATCTGTTTTGTTTGCTAGGTATTCCTCCCATTTTTTCTTTTTCAACTTTATTTGTGTTTTTATTTTATCATTCTACCACACTGTTCTTTTATTATGTTTATTTATTTTATTTACACCGCAAGCATCTTTGGCTGCTTTAATAATTATTGCCTGCACCTTTTGCCACATTTGTTCAACTGTCATCTCTTCGAAGTTATCTTTTTCGTTCTCTATCTGTTCATTTATTACTTTTTCGTACTTAGCTGCTACCTCTGCTTCTTGTAATCTGTATGTTTTTATTGTTTCTTGTTGTTCTATATGTTCTTCTTGCCCTTCTTTTTGGCGACGTTCCTGTACCTTTTTAATTTTTCCTACAAGTAGGTAGTGGTCGCTATATATTTCCGCCCCTCTTCTTACTCTTACGTCTTTAATTAACTTCCTGTTATTCTTTTCCACTAATATATAATCTATTATAGATTTCTCATTCCTACTAAGCACTTGTCTGGTGTATTTGTGTATGTCTTTATGTTCGTAAAATGTGTTTGTTACTATTAAATTATTTACTATACAATAATCTATTAACCTTTTTCCATTCTTGTTTCTTTTTTCTTCTCCATGTCTCCCTATCACCTTTTCTGTTTCATTCTTTCTAACTCCCACCCTGCTATTAAAATCTCCCGCTACAACTATTATTCCTTCACTTTCTTCTGTAACCATTGCTAAGTCTTTCCAAAACTTGTCTTTTGTTTCTTTTTTCGCATCTTCATCGGGTCCGTAAGCTGCTATGATTGTTAGTTTCTCGTTCCCACCTGACAGTTCTAATGACATTAATCTTTCCGACCATCCTTTCCAACTTAATATCCTTCCCACATGCTTCTTATTAATAATGCACCCTATCCCTTCAGCTGCTCTTTTATTTTTAGGAATGCCGCTATACAATAGCAAATGCCCATCTACTAGTTGTTTTTCTCCCTTCCCTTTTTTCTTTGTCTCTGCTATTACCAATACGTCTAATCCCGCTTATTGAATTCATATACTACCTCATCCTCTTTCCCATTCAAACTTCTTATATTCCACACTCTCAATTTCCATAAACCATGATCTTGCCGTGTCGTTACCTTTAATGTGTCTTCATTAACTATTTCTGTATTTAACACTTTTAGTTTTTTGAACAACTCATTTCTTTACCCTCCTTATCTTCCAAACAGCTTTTCTTCTTGTTCCATCTGAACTGTTTCCCGTCTACAAGTAGTTTTTGATATCCCATTTTCACTGTTTTGTTATTTTTCCTCTCTACATCACGTATTTCTTTTATTTGTTTTTTGTATTTTTCTTTCTTTGTCAGTAAGGTCGCTTGTAATAAATACTTCTTTTTCTCTTGTAGCTTTTAACATCGATTTATTTTTCATAACCTGCATTTTTTGATTGAAGTTTTCCATTTCTACTACGCACATTATGTTAGTTATTCTTATTGCTTTCTTTAATTTAGTGTCTATTTTAAGGTATTGTTTCATAAGGCCTTCGGCTTTTTTAACGATTTCTTCTTCATTATTATTATCAATCTTCATTCCTGTAATTATTATGTTATTCTTTTTGTTGGCCTTTTCCATCTGTTCTATTTTCTCTTCAAGTATTTCTGTTTTTTCCAATTTTAATTTTAGGTCCTTCACTTCTTCTTGCAATTTCTTATTCTCCTTTTTCATCTCTTTAAGTTCATCTCTGTATTCTCGGTGTTCTTTTCTTATTTCTTTTAACTCGTTAAGAACATCTTTCATAAATTTTTTTAATCCTTTTTCTTCCTTTTCTCCCTCTTCCTCACTCGTACCATTTACATTTGCTTCTTTAGTTTTGCGCGGGGTTCTAGGTATCTTTTTACTTGTTTGAAATATCTCTTTATTTTCTTCATCCTCTCTTTTTCTCTTTCCTTCATCTGTTGAGTCTCCGTCGCTGTTCATTTTAAAGAGACACTTTCAATTTAGATATTTTAATAGTAGAAATATCAAAATAAATGTACGTTTCCCTTTAAACACTAATTTGTTGTTTGGGTTGCCTATCCTAGCGACGAAGAGCGTAAAGTGATATCATTCAAGTCGACCTTTCGGAAATGATAACACTTATCTCTATCGCTACTATCTCTAACCTTCCACCTTATTTACCTATTTAATTAATTAAATAAATGTTTTACCTCTTTTTTATTTATCTGGGTACAAAGTAGAAAATTGTGTCCTCTGGTAGATGTAAATTTTACGCATTAATTTCCACTCGTAACTACCCAATTTTGAGTTTAGTTACGGAGCAATTCACACACGCGTGCACAATCACCTGTTCACACCACCCATGTTCTATCCTTTATTTAAATTTGTAATATTTAATCAACTTAAAGCTCAATATCAATTCCGTACAGCAAAAAGTATAATTATTTAGACTACTATTTTAAATTAGACTCACTTAACTTGCGCGGAAAGGTAAGACCGATTCAAATGTGTTGCATACACTGCATATAAGCACCGATTTCGTTGCTTATTGCACTTCTCTCCGCCAGCCGGCCAATCGCGCCTTCGTTGGTGGGCGGGTGCTTTGTACATCGTAGTAAGGTCACATTATTTTTAGTGTGATCCATGCCCAAATGTTTATTTATTATAATTTGGTTATTTGTTCAATTTAGTGTTTGTTAAATGTTACTTAAGTAATGTAAATCTGCGAATGAGACTGTATTTTGTCACATTTTATTATTTCAATTTATATAAGTTCGACTTTTTTAAAGACAAATAATTCTATTTAGTTCTCTCTGTATGCAAATTTAAAATTACATTATTGTCACGACTGTAAATTCATCTGCTTCGGTGGAAGGTTCGAGTGCTTCCGAGACAACCGAATCGCGGCGATTTTATTGTTCAGTTTATAAATTATTAGATTTTTCTACTTACTGTTTTGGAAGGAAATTACAAATTATTGAGAAAGGCAGATCAAAACCAGAACTTTCAAATTTAACAAGAAAGATTAAAACATGCACCAGGTATTTTGTTAAAAAGACCGGAAAATCGAGTTGCATTATAAATACTAGTACTTTTTTTAAATAATGAATAATAGTCAACAAATTCCATAAGTATAAAGTATAAAAGTTCTTCTTTGGAAAACTTAACGCTTAAGCTTAAGATTATAACAGTTTTTTATTGTACCTAACAGGGGCGTATCCAGAGAATTATTTGGTGGAGGGGGGCATTTTTTGAAAATAATTGTTTTAAATTAATAATAATTAGTATATGGACATTATTTGTTTTTATCCTATGTTAGTATATTTATTTATAAATGTTATATATTGCACAATATTTAATAAACATTAACTACTTTTACATTCAAAGTTTATTTAACTATAATATTAAAGTATATATCAGAACTTTAGGGGGAATCCCCCCCCGTGGATTCGCGCCTGTACCTAGGTATATTAAATTTAAAATCGTAGTTGCTTCCCTAGCCTAAATTCTCACCGCACGCCACTGCTCCAAATTGATTGCTAGCAACCTGACCTCTACAGAAACGCCACTACCTAACCAAAACGCTATACAAAAACAAATTCCGGTTTTTCTCAATCTAATCAAACTTAACCTAACCTAAACCTGACCTAACCTAAACCTAAACCTAAGCTAACTACACAATCTGGCAATCAGAAACTTAATATAATTATTATTCATTGCCATAGAGATTAAGTATTTTTTTACTTTTGATCCCCAGATTTGGGGCCTTTAAATATGATTTACAGATTCAGAATCAGCATAAACATTCCGTTACAATGACACCAGTTACACAATGTTTGCTAGGGGAATTCTTTAATTATACCTAAGATTTAATTTAGAGCATGTCCATTTTTCCCATTTGGATATTAGAAATTACAAAAGAAAGATTATAGTAACCGCTAATAATTCCACATCTACTGACAAAAAGAGAATGCTATTGCCTACTTGGTTTTATGTTTACTTTGAATTCGAAACCTAACTATTATAGATTTTGGTTAATTATGTTTTTTTTTGTTAAAGTTCGTTTCAAAATCATGCGTTCATGCGCGAATAAAGACTTCCCGTTCTTAACGCATAAATAACTATAATGGTACTCTATGATCCTATTGTAATGTGTAATAATGTGTTTATAATAAATAATTTATTTAGAAGTTTTTTAGGCCAAGCGCATTTTTGAACCCGGCTCCGCAAAAGCTTATGCCGCCCCTGGTTATAACTGGGTCTTGGAAGTCAACGTCAATAAAAGTTTCGAAGCCAGCTTCGGTGGATTAGTGGTTTGCATGTTTGCTGCATAATCCAAGGGTCGCAGGTTCGAGCATTACCAGCTTTTCAGAGCAGAGAAAAATTAAAAACATGCCTTCTTTTCGGATATGAAGTAAAACTGTAGCTCCCGTATCAATGCAATGTTTGGTACGATAAAAATTCCTACTGGGGGTGGAATTTCCCCAGATTCGGCTAAATTCTAGTAGAGTCGGCCAAATTATCATAGTAATCGTTGCCATGAGGTACGAAGGATGATCTGCCATTCCGATTCCTCACCCAAAAATAAATAAATCAATCAAAAGTTTCAAAACTATGCTACATAGTAAAAATTATAAAAAAAAGGATAAAGTAACTTTTTTAAACTAACTAGCAGTAAATTGTTGACACATAAATCTCAATTATTTAAATCATTGTTAGTTTCATGCTAAAGCAATTTAATATTGGCGAGAGGCTACAAGGCTCAACGTAATTCTGAATATTTGTTAGGTTAGGTCACCAGATTGTACAGGTTTTCAGAAAAAACCATTTAAGATCGAGTTATAATAATGGGATATCGCGCAACAGAGAAGAAAGACAAAATAAGTTGCAGCCGTCTACACGTGTTTCACACTTATTAGTGATCATCAGGACGGCATAGCAGATGGAATAAATATAAAAGCAACTAACTCAGAAAGATGTAACAACACAAGGTTTCACTGATAGCAGCCAACCGCACATTTGCAGTATCGGCCTGAATATTTTATCAGCTATCAGTGAAACCTTGTGTTGTTACATCTTTCTGAGTTAGTTGCTTTTATATTTATTCCATCTGCTATGCCGTCCTGATGATCACTAATAAGTGTGAAACACGTGTAGACGGCTGCAACTAATTTTTTCTTTCTTCTCTGTTGCGCGATATCCCATTATTATAACTCTTTCTTGTATATCTCTACGCGCATTATTACTTCTAATCACCTTTTAAGATCCTTCTTTTTAACAGAAAAATTAGTTTTAACGATTTTTAAAGTTACTTTAACGATTAATAGATTGAAGCAACATTAAAAAGGCTTTTCAGTTGACTCAAATTATCGGTAATTGGGTAGTCTTTGTTATTTTTAAATTTTAAGTTCTGTTATAGCGTTTACTGTTAATTTATGTTTTTATTAATAAGTAAGTAACTCACTTAAAATGTGTTGTATTTGTCGTTTATTTATGTTATATGTTACTAGAAAACTGTTTTTTAGCTAGTGCCTTACATCTGTAAATAAGAGGTTCACAAGATTTCACTTTCCCAACAGTAAACTAACTTTAAAAGCCAAATCACCGCCAAATCTAGGTGGCGCTCATAAAGGAAAGTCACACCATTCACAATTTCTCAACCTTTCATTTACCGCCGCCTAGAATGAATTGTATTGAGAATAATGTCTTACGGTAAACCTAATTAAATCGCGGTGTGGATTTTCTTTGTTTGTTGCGTGGAGTCTTTGTTTTGGATTTACTTATTTAACATGAAAGACATTGTGTTACAGTTTTAGGTCAGTACTTTACGTTAGATTTTAAAATACCAAAATGCTTTACTGCTATAGATTTATGGCCGCTTCCAATTTTAACTAATAATATATTTGATAGCATAATCTATTTAACTTACCTTATTAGACATAATTTTCTGTTCTCTGTATTTACTCATATAAAATATATATCCAACTATCAAGCCAATTATGTAAGCACCTGCGTTTGTATAGCCCGAAGCATAGATGACATGCCATTGTGGAACATGCAAATTCATCTCGTATAAAGCCCTAAAAAAATAACTTAAAATGGTGTATTACTGTAACGGGGTTTTCTCTTACTCTGGATACTGTCGAACAACAATATCGTAATCATTAATATAATTAATCACTCCTGGTATTAGAACCGCTATAGTTAGAGAAGTCCCAAATATCAGCTTAATTCGTTTCTGATGTTTGCACGCAATCGTGAGAATTATAAGAGCTAACAAGAATAATTGTGTGTCACATGCCAAGGACCATGTTTGTTGAATGCACTATACAAAAAAAATATATATGAGTTTCGAACTAAATATTGTTTTTTTCAGAATCACGTATGCACAAGAGAAAGTATGAAAAGTGTATGCTTCTGTGTACTAAAAGACAAATTAAATGAGACTCGTATGAGTATTCTAATTCAAATAAAACCGACGAATTTGATGAAATTTGAAAATAAATTGCATTAAAAATATTTCAGTTTAAGTTTAAGTTCGGTCCTGATATATTTAGGCAACCCAACAATCACCTGTGCGCACAGCTGATTTTTTAAGTACCTATACGAGTCTCATTTAATTTGTCTTTCAGTTTACGTATGCAACTAACGTATGTTTCAAAAGTTTTTTGGGAAAAGTTCAAAAACACATAATCATGTATTAAGCCACTCCTGAAAATAAAAAACTACTACTATAGTAAGCGATATTTAGCATGATAGTGCAGTTACTACAGATAATTGAAACAAAATTGATTGCAAATTAAGAATAAGAAATAACATTTATAATTTAGTTGGAGAGTTGCCTAGGCGTGACATTTTGAGTATTTTTGGAGTTTTCATCATTAACAAATGAAAAATGTATGAGGGAGGAATAACATGTAGGCTTTACCAATAACTGGTTGACCATTAGTATAACTGAAGATCCATAAACTGTAACGAAGTTATTTTATTTTGTTAATTATTTTGGGTGTAAAAGTGAGTAAGCTTATCATCAGTGCGATCTGTGGCCGCTCGGATAAGTCGCTTACTCAAACAAGAGTACGCGTCCCTTCCCTAACCGTTTATTTATCGTGCGCCGCTCCGTTTCACTCCTACCATTTCCTCCACTCTCCGAGAGCACCTATATAAGGAGGTACGCAAGTCTATTTATTCAGTTTCTTCCCGGAACTAGAATCCTCCTGGACCAACCAGCCAGCCGACCTGGAAGGAGCAGCCTAGCAACCCCAGCCTCCAGAGAATATAAGAGTAAGAGTCCTCTTACCGTAGTTCCGATTCCCTTTCCGCCCGATCTCATCCGTTCAACCCTTACCGTACCCTATTCTGAGACGTCACTATGCGAAGCCTGGTGGTCTCATCTTTTCATCCCCTACCCTTTTTCCGAGACTTCACTGTGCGTAGCCGGAAACTCTCATTCTTTCATCCCTTACCCCTTTTTCCGAGACTTCACTGTGCGTAGCCTCGAGGTCTCGTCTTTTTCCGTTCCCTTGTCCTACCCGCCCGACACCACCCGTACCGACCCCTTTACCGGTTTCGTTCAATGCTTGCTTAATACCGTACACCGTATTTCTCCCCGCTTGCGTGACCATCGTAGCTAACCATATGTTTATGAGAGTAGAGGTAGAGCTTGTGGTATTAGTAATAAAATTATTAGGTTTATTGATTGTGCGTTTTATTTATTAGAATTAACACCATTTCTTTTGTGAGAACTTTAGAGACAGGTAAAGTGATCCAGACAGGGCCGACATACATGACCCCAACAGTTTCCTGGAGTACCTTTTCTCCACTAGTAGTACCCGGATCGGTGGAGCATACCACGTTAAAATAAGTGGACCCCGAGATTTCACCCAGCGCCACATTGTAAGCAACTTGCCAACGCCGACCTCGTTTTCGAGTCCACGAATACATCCGAAGATTATCGAGACCTACCGAAGGTCGCCGAAAATGATTTCATCGTCCCAAGGAACCATAGAAACAACGATTCCCGCTATCTTGCGAGGTATTTCGAAGATTACCGAACACCACCAATCCCTCCAACGCATCCAAACACCAGCGTGCTCCGTCACCGGGAAGAAAACCGTCCGATTCATCAGCCTTCAGAGCACCCAGCTCCACATTGTAAGCAACTTGGCACCCTGTTACCACAACGACCCGTACAAGTTTGGCGCACGAGCTGGAACCCCACTTACCAAATTCAGCGTCTGAGCCAAGTAAACCCCCTCCACTTACAAAACAGGACAGTGCAAAGTTGTTTTGAACACATCAAGTTATTACACCGGAATAATTTAAAAGCATCTCCGTGTAAATGACATAAAGATTCGGAAAAGAAGAAAGTCGCCGAAACATTCAGGAACTTAGATGGAGAGGATTCCTAGATATTGCCTTGCTTTACGGCTTCTTCACTTCAATGACAGTAAGGTAATTATTATCGTAGTTGATGACAAATATTTTACTTGCTATAACCCATATAGGAAATAACAAAGGTCCCGCGGTTGGCTCAGGCTTGGGACGATGTTTATCAGCTCTGGTACAAGCCTGAAATCCAAGGCTGGCCCATGGCTGGTCTAAAATCGGGATGATAACTTCGTACCAAGCTTGTTAATCAGTCATGGCCCTAGATTGGTGATCTTGGCCTAGTAGTGAAAACCGATGTAGTACCGACGCTAAAACTGAGTCTTGGCGCAAGATATATAACCAATATTGGACCACTCTTAATATTAATGTGGTATCACGGCTGACAATCATTGATAGTGTAGGTTTGGAATCCAACGGTAGCCCCGGGTTATTACTGACCCTTGAGTATGAGACCAACCTAATACTTTTTAATGCTGTACTATAGCTTATTAAGAGTTGTATGAAATAACTTTGATAAAGAAAACAAATTAACACGAAAAATATAAATTATTACCAATTATTTTAATTCGTTCAATTATTAGTAACATAATAACGTAACTTAAAAAATTTGTGACACAAGAACAAGTCTGAGACTGATTTTATACGAAATTAATAATATTTTAGATGTTAAATAAATTAATTAAAAAAAAAGTGGTGTAAAAAATTAATTTCAAGCATACAAGTTTAATTTTTACTACAAAAAATTGTATTTATTCTTTTTTCGCCTACCTGATCAGAAAGTACTTTCTAAATGTCCTGTTTTGAAGGCATTTAAGGCTTCTTTGCGGGCCTCTTATGTCAAACTTTTTACTGCCCTCTTATGTCAAATACATAACCTCTATACTACTACTAGATGAAAGCACGATTTATTTATGTTAAGTTGGAGATACTGTAAAAATTGTAATTGTTGCTGCGGGCTACAAATGCTAATTTTCTGCCCTTGAGACACAAAATACTATTTATCGTAGCTTTGCTTTTAAGTAGTAGTATATTGTGTCTCAAGGGCAGAAAATTAGCATTTGTAGCCCGCAGTTGTTTAATGCCCGAGCGAAGCGTAGCGTAGCGAGGGCAGCGGACAACTTAGAGCTACAAATGCTTTTCGGTCCGAGTGACATACAAAAGTTTTTCGCCTACCTGTTTGAAAGTTTAAAAAAGAATTCCAAAAGTTAAACAGTAACGTAACTTATTAGTAAATTAAATAGGCATATGTTAGAGGGAATGAATGAAAATGAAAATAACGCCAGACGTTTTTAGTAATTTATTAACTAAATTAACCTAATAATCATTACCCTACATACAACACGGCCGTATAGTAAATGTTTTCATTATTATTGGTAAATAAAAGGAACAGGATATGACTTTTAATTAGGATGAGTAATTAATCTATCATTGTATAATTTATTGAAATTACAATTTTCTTTTTATTAATTAATTGTCACAACCTCCATTTATACATACAATGACACTGTGAAAAGAAAAAAACAAACGACAAATTTATCGACGAAGACATGAAAATCAAAGTTATGATCTAAGAAGCCTAGAAAAATTTGACGTATGTTTTTTATATTTTTAAAGGTTATGTAAAAATATGTTTGAAATTACATTTTCCGTCATATTCTGTTGCTAAAAGTTTTACGAATGAGTTATATTTTTAATGTTAAAAACTAATGATTTCATTTTTTGATTAAAATCTTTTTAAGATAATGCACAGGAGTGGTCAAAGTATTACAATTTTTACAGTATCTCCAACTTAACATAAATAAATCGTGGTTTCATCTAGTAGTAGTGTAGAGGTTATGTATTTGACATAAGAGGGCAGTAAAAAGTTTGACATAAGAGGCCCGCAAAGAAGCCTTAACTGCCCTCAAAACAGGACATTTAAAAAGCACTTTCTGATCAGGTAGGCGAAAAACACTTTTCATTTCATAGACATTATTTTATTAATAGTAAGTATTACAAAACGGTTAAACGTAACATCACTCATGGTAGGAGGATGAACACTGACTAATTTAAGTCGATAAAGCCTTGCAGCAGCCGCGTTGCTGACTTTTTATGTTTGTGCTTGTTTCGAAGAAACGAAGCGCGCAAAAATTTGAAAGCTGAATTTATATTTAGTAATAACAATTATAATCTATGTAGGTATTTTAGTTTAACTTTTCTCATATTTTTCTATTAATTAATTATTAGCTGATATAATAAAGACAGAAAACTGCACAAGCTTTATTTGATAGAATATGTGAAGATAGTCCCAAACTTGGTTCAAGAGTAAGAAACCAAGTCTAAAAACGCTAGAATTGGTTGAGGATTGGGCAAACAGTAAGAAACCGAGACTAGGGCGCTGAAGGTTCGCTCTGACTTGGGCAGAGATTAGCGAGCCCAGAATTGGTATCTAGACGTTGGTTGACCCTTGGGCCACGGCAAAGCAGCCAAGGCGTTGGATCTGAAGGTTGGCTTAGGCTTGGACCAATGTTGAAATAACGACATTTGGTTATCCAATATTCAGCCAAGCTGGGGCCTATTGTCAAGACTGGCAGTTCCTACATGGGAACCGTGACATAAATGCTAATAACGGCTTTTACATAAATAACATACTACAGATAAAAGAAGATGGCGTGCAGTTGAGTTCAATAAGCCTCTACATATCATCTACTAGGTTCGGAATTTTGTTTATGTAGTTTAACATCAATATTTTGTTTGGTATAAGGTGGTTGTTTCCTATTTAATCTTTTTCCGAAAATTTTGGAAATATACATTTTGACAACTAATATTGATTATACGGGTATTGATAAAAACGCTACCGCTTTAATTACCATATGTTTCGAATCATAATAGTTATTTATGTATAGCAAATTGGTCCACCAATTTTTTCTACAGAACTTGTATTCATTTCCTACTAATTTATCCCAAATAGGTCCTCTGCTGATATGATATACCCAAGAATTGCTGATGGCTATAACGACTAGTAAGCATGGGGTTAATCTGTAAAAATAAGGTAAATCGGTATAAAAAAAGTAACATTTTATTAGTAGGTACCTGATGTATCTATAAACAAATGCAACTATGATGTGAGTCAGTTTTACATCTTTTCGTTTCTCAAATGTTAAAAAGAAATTGTATGACAAAAGCCATCCAGCCATCATAAAATATGTTTGGACTACATAGGTACCGTTCATCAGAAGCATGTTTAGTGGATCCTCATATATCTAGAACAGAAAAGATTATACTTAAGTAATATCGGAATTATTAAAACCTTTGTTTCTCTCAATTGTCTTTCAGGCAATAAATTGTATATGAAAAACTTAATATTTAGTAACTCTTATCTCCAAAAATCAGCAACTGTCAACATTTCGCCAAGAAGATTATGGTTATTTATAATAGAACGTAGAGGTCAATTATTAATACTCCACGTTTGTTCAGATCAAACAATTCAATTGCGATGTATATCCGGCAGTAAGCATGTCGATGACGTCATTCAAGTCTGTACAAACATGTTTGGCACAGCGTTCAGTAAGAAGAGGAAAAACTGACTAGTACAATCCAATTCACACCACCATTGATTGACTACGATCGCTGGTCAGAAATCGCACACCACTCCATAGCTGATGGATGGCCAATAATCCAAAAAAGAGCATCAACTGTGCTGAGAATATTTCTTTTCTTTTATTCGGCGAGGAAGAAATCGAGAACTTCGTAAAACTTGACTTTGGTCAGTAACTTTGAGGATTTGGAAATCCTTCGGGGCAAAATGTCAACTATTGACACCTTTACACGTCTCAAGCTCGACACCTCCAAGTGACCCATTTAACATAACCTTTTGGTAGTGTGATATTAAATCAGTCGGCTTGTTGCCATCACACATTAAATTTGGAAGTTCTCATTGACTTTAACAAAATAAACGTGTCGATCGCTGGTTTCATATCTCCGAAGATCGGCAGGATGATTGCCGCTTTTTGTGCGCTATTAGTACCATGGTCATTGACGAACAGTTTAAATTAAAACAATCGTTTAGCTTATCGTACAAATACAGACATTTATGTAGTGTAATGTTTCCAGCACGGATTATATCCGGTGCGTCCAACAAATATTCAAACAATTGGGGCAAATAATCTTCAACCGATGCCTACAATGGAAAATAGTCTGCAATCACAGCTATCCTACATAAATCAGATAAGTCAAACTCATTCGAATCCTTACCAGTATCAAATGTATTAAAGACAAGTACCTATACCTCAACTTTACAAACAATATTTAATCTAACTCCCACCTCAAAATTGTCAAAAACGCCATTTACTCAACAGCTTTTCCACAACGCATAAACTAGCCACAACAACGAAAGTGATGATGACGAAATAATGATCACTAGTCGAGTATAATTATAACAAATACTCCTACCAATCTCCTATTAAAAAAGAAACAACAACAACCAACAGATTTCAATTACTCACTGAAACAGAACATAAGAACGCTCAAACTGAAAACAATCCAAACTACACAAACTCTAAAACACTTTCTTCAGACTTTAAAGCTATGACTGATAATAGTCATAGAAACAAAGTCATCGAAGAAAAAAGATTTTACTCCAAAACGTTATCTAACAACGCAGTAAAGATAATTACTAAAACCATTGGCACGTAAGCCTTGCTAGTGTAGCTGCTAGCATTGTGGTCTTTCACTCAAGGGGACCGGGATCGGGATCCCGGTGCCGCCAGATCTGGCTACGGTTTTCTACAGTTTTCTTTAGCTGTAACATAAATGTGGGATTTGTGATATACCATCTGTAAGTTGTTGCTGCTTCACGATGGGCTGCGTAATATGTCGAGAGAAAAAAACACAGCAAATGAAAAACAGTTGGCATAGTTCATTGTGTAGTTGTTATTACAAGTAGAAGTTTAATAAATGTCATTTTAGAATGCACACTTCTTTTCAATTACAATAATATCATTATACGTGTATTCAGCAATAACTCTGCTAAATAAAGAAATTACAACATAATACTAATAATCTCCCCTCCCTCCCGCTTCATGGCTTCTGAGGCCTGGTTCTCCAACTTAATAGCCGACGGGCCTAAATGACATTCCGGGTCTATTGGACTTTGCAGTCACCAAAGGCATTTCTGACATACATAGTAAAATTGAAAGCAATTTAGACCAAAAGTCAGACCACACTCCAATAATCATAACCTTGATTACAAATGTTATTTGGAAAACCCTATTACCAAAACTTTGTACCTCAAAGACCGACTGGTAGTAATTCCAATTGTAGAAGTACAGTACATATCACTGCATATTAGGCAGTTAGTAATAGAAAAACGCAAACCTCGTGGTAAATGATAAAGGTTCAGAAACCCTCAAGACAAGACCAGCTTAAATAATTTAACCCACCGACTTCGCAATGCTGTTCAGGAAAACCAGTAAACTACATTATCTGAAAATCAACAAAAAATCTTAAAAGACCGACCACTTCCGCATTACCCCTAAGAAAACCAGATGGAAGTTGAGGTCGATCTGGCGAAGAAAAAGGAAGCACCTAACGACCTAATTTCTCAAACTCGTCTGTCAATTATCTTTACCTCTGAGACCAGTTTCTCCTGCGCAAATCTACAGAAAAAATTAAATTAAACTTAGAGTAGAAAAAGGTATGTAGGTGCTTAGACATCTCCCAAAAAAACAATAGTACCTACTTATACAACGATATTCAATCGTATGCTTGCTGTTTCTAACTTCCTCACTCACTAAAAAATAGCTAAAATGATCATGATGGCTAAGCCTGCGAAACCTAGAATTGCTCTGGTGTTCAACAAGGGAGTGTCCTCGGACCATTCTTATACCTCTTGAAGGCGTCCCAACTTACAACACCACCTTAATCGCCTTTGCAGATGGCACTGCAATGATGCCATCAGATACCAACTTTAACCACTGTTAATATTAATCCGATACACTGTATCTGAAAAACTACAGCTACATCTAAACCTCCTACAAATGTATCTAGATCGTTGAAGAATCAAAGTAAAGCCGAGATCTCACTTAAACCTCTGCAACCATCAGCCCGAGAATAGAAGACTCAAAAGGCAGTGGATGGTGCTTAACTCAAGAAATTTAGCGAATTCTACCACACTATTTACTTATTACTCTATATAGATTGACAACTATAGATTATAGAATGAAAACTTTAAAAGAACCATTAAATGTGCTCTACTTTATTGTTATATTTCCAAAAGTGACCATTGCTAAATCACTACTTTTATCAGCTCTATCTTATTTGCATAAAGACTTCTGGTATCTACTTGTCAGTCACCGCGATGTCAGCATCAACAAAAAAAGGACTAGCATTTCATATGAAAAATGGTGCTGTTGAGAATCAAAACTTGCAGATTGATAATAACAAAAGCCGCTTTATACAACTGCCTGATATATTTTGTTAATTGCCATATCAAGTAATTAAGTAATCATTTGATACTTTGGCTCACCTGCTGTTAACCTATGACCACTGCCCCCTATGGGGAAATGAATTGAGGTAAGCTCAATTAGCGCGTTACCTATGTAAATGCTGCCACTTCCGATTCGTGGGAACGGAGTTGCCTATCCTCCCTTTACTAGCTCTCCAAGCTAGTGCCGGAGCGATTAACCTGCACATAGAGGTCGAGGTCCATCTCCGAGAGAATCCTTTCACCCCCATTACACCATGCGGACTTATACTTCCCGGCCGAGTCCTAGGATTTTGCCACCCTACTTCCATAATAAAAGATTGGTGAGCCTTCTACTCTACTTGAAAGTAGAGATTCGGCATTATCCAACGTGGAAGTGGAGTTGTCTTCGTGTGAGAGGCTAAGTGCCCTTTTTGCTTTTTATTCGCGTCAACTCCCCAAGGTAATCCCGGGGAGTAGCCTTCCTGGGTTCGGTTATACCGGTGGCAAAGTCACCGATCCTTTGTACATCCGATACTTTGTGTGTTTATAATTTTGCTGTGTACATAATTATGGGATTTGGAACAGCCTTTGGATTCAATTCTGAAGAAAATCAGTTTAAAGGCACTTAAATTGTAGATCCCCTTTGTCCAGTAAAACAGCTTTTTATAAAACGTAACCAGATCTTAAAATTGTTGTTTGTCTTTCATTATTGTAGGATTCAACAGGTGCTATTAGTTGATTTATAAACCATTAAACTTTCAATTATCAATTATACTAATAGCAATAACGCTATGAATGATTTTGTACCTTTGACTCAACATACAATTACTTTAGGTTTAGACGCACCAAGTATGTTTGCCAGAGTGCACTCAGGATCAGGAGAGGGTTTTTTGTAAGATTGTTTTCCGCGTAACTACGTTTTTATCTTATTTTTTCAATCGGAACCAGCTGTGCTCTCTGAAGAAAATTGTTCCTTGCAAATTATTTTCCTTTTCCAACAGTACAACGTGAAAGGTTTAGCAGTTTGGAGATATTAAGAGCTGTGTCAATTCCATATTTTCTATTTGTTTAACAGTGTATTTTTACAACAAAGTTGCAACATTTATTTTTCTGGTGAAGTAAGAATTTGCCACGAGCCGTCGACAATCTCACAAACGAAAAAAACGGATTACATCTCCAGCCGAAATTCCTCCTTTCAACTCTAGCCCTGCTCCACCCGGACTGGTTGTTAGTTATTTGGTTTTGCGCTTCTCACTACATGTGTGGTTCCATTTCTGGTCTTACATGCAACAAGCAATTTTCTAACGAGTGATTATAAACCCTCGGCATCTCAGTGAAATTTAAAACGTATGTGTTTTATTATTACAGAACAATATTTTTTGAACGTCAAATAATAGTATTATATACCCAGAGACTAAAGTTCATCTTTTAATCCCGAATGTGAGTTGTGAACACATGAGGGATTAAAAGGCAATTTAGTCCAGTGGTACATATGCTATTTTTTGCACGTCCTCAAGGACTTAATCACAAAAATTCAAAATTTCGAAAATTGTTTCCGTAAATTTTGTTACATATCATTCGGACAATATTGAACTCTGCAAACGCCAAAATCACATAGTTTGAGTATAATAAATCCTAACATGTACCGCGATTACTTTTTTTTTGTTGTTTACTTGTTGTCATGGAAACACTTTACTCCCTCAGGGAGTAAAAGTGCTACTTTACTCCCTCTTTTGAGGGACTAAAGTAGAGCCTTATATATAGGACGTGCAAAAATTATATTAATTGTCAATGTCAGTATGGCGTGCTAGCATACTATATAAAGTTCCTGCGTTCTATTTTTCACAGCAACCGAGATGTCGATAGTTTATAATCACTCGTTATATAAATATACAATTTCTAAATACATATATTCCTAATATATTGCAAGTGCTCTCTCCATGGTACTTACTGCGACTAGAACTAATACCTTGAAAGTGGTATAACATCTCTATAATCGTTAAACTACGTATCAAACTGTCTAAATACATAATATAGAAACATTAGAAATTTAACTGCTTACCTTTTCTAAAAACTGAGGATTTAATACGGGGCCTGCAAATGCAATCATAGATGTATGTGTCAATATGACTAAAACCATACTGTAAAAACGCACGGAATTAAGACATCTTAATGCAAGAGCATCTCGACTATCGCTAATACTCCTCAGACGTTCCCAATTTTTAGGAATGGAAAAACATGAAAGTATTCTTCCCACTAAAAAGTACCAGTATTAAAATATAACGATTAATTCAATACTTTACCTCATAGATAAAACACAAAATATTACCAAAGTTGTACCCACATCAATTATGGTATCAAAAAGAATAAGTGTAAAATCATTCTAGGGTTGCAACTAAGCTTAAGAACAAATCATGTGATCATAAGTTTATTAATTAACCGATACTCCAGGTCAGACTGTTTCGAGTTTCTTGAACTCTTATCAGCTCTGGAGCTAACCGCTTGTGAATCGCACAATAACTGGTTAGCTCCAGGTGTTGAGAGTTCAACAAACTCAAAACAGTCTGTCCTGGAGTATCAATTGGAAATTCCACACACTTCATCACTTTTGTAGGTTAAAAGTCTATTTATACATATTTTAGGTTTTTATGTATTGTAAATTCAAGCCAATTATAGTCATGTTGAAAACTTTTGAAGTTTTTCTATTTAATTTTAACTTTGAAGAGATAGATATTTCTTTATATGTACAACCTTATGGATGAGCCCAGTTTATGGTCGAGCGAGCGAAGCGAGCAAGGCCTATAAAAAGGACGAGTCTATAAAGTCCGATTATGTATGAGTTGCATACAAAGCTTTACTCGTATGTCGTATTGGCTCATTATCGAAAAAAAAATCAGTTTATAAATTTGACATTTATTCTCGACAGAAGAAAATTGAACATGTCATTTAATATACAGTCAAACTCGGTTATAGCGAGATCGTAAGGACCGCAGATTTTTTGCTCGTTATATCCAATATTCGTTATAACAGAGAAGAGAAAATTGCAGTTGCAAAAATATTTATCTTATGTTTATATAAATTTTAAAAGCAAGTATAAAAATTTTTATTGCAATTCAATTGAATGACGTATTGTAGTCTGTTATAAGGAGTTGAAACGAATATCTCTTAAGTAACTTAAGTTACATTTAATAAAACATACGTAAACTATCGGATAATTTCTTACCGCAAGAACGTAATTTAAAAAATGCATCAAGGTTTCTAACGCATTTTCTGTGATTATAAAAGAAAAACATTTATTAACACTTTCATCATCACTTTCCGCATTTCATCACCTTTTTCTTCACTAACTAACCACTTCTTGTGTAAAGGAATATAAAAATTATCAAAATTTATATTATATGTTTTTTAAACAAACATCTAAAATTGTAACGGGTACATTTTCCACCGGCATTTAGTATGCAGAATTTTGTATTAATTCTTATTAAAAATCCTAAGTTCGGTCCTGTGGACTTCGATTTATTTAAATATGCAGTTCATCATGCAAACTTTTTCTATAGAAAGCACTTTTAAGAAGGGAATGTTTCATATTTGCTGTAATTAAAGAAGTAACGTCATAAAGATGTTGTCTTTTTCGTATCTTGCTACCTGGCATTTTAATATAATATCAATTGCTTCAAAAAAAAAACCTTAAAAAGAAACCGTGAGAAGCGCTTAGTCAACTCATTTATAGAAATATTTCGGTAAACATTTTGAGTGTATACGATTCGTAAATACACTTTCCTTTGTCTATCATTTGCGTTTTAAAAATTTTAAGTCAATGTAGCGTAGGAATATCGTCTACAAGCCACATGCAATATTATTCCACACTGTTTGGGAGCGAAATTTCATGTACTGCTTTTTATACGTAAGGTCGGGAATCCTATAGGTGGCCAAGCAACAAGCGCCCTTGCCGCAGAAAAATAGATGTGTTTTCGCGTAGCAATGGAGAGCAAAGTTAATAAAAAGGCTCGCTGGGGTTGACGCGGGACGAATAAGAATACAGACTCCACTCTGGAGACTCGACACAACACCCTGATAGCTAGAAATCGATAGCTGTTTTATCGTTTGAGTTCCGATCAATAATGATTGATCGATTTTGAAGTAGTGTTTACGGATTACTGTTCATTAATCCCTTAGAATTGAAAGACATTCTATTCAAAGTGCATTACCGTTAAAGTTATTTCGTTAAGTGCTAAATCCTTTTGAAAAGGTTTTACGTTCCGTTAAATTGTGTTTGAAGGACTTGTAATTACTATTACTTCCTTTAATCTAATCTTCAGATAAGTGCAGTTACTAGCGAAAGAAGAATCTTTTAAAAAAAGCAATCCTAAATTTAGTGACCGATTCTCGTGCGTTTGTAAAGTAAGATTCCGCTTAAAGAATTTAAACGCATTTAATGTTATAAGTGAATTAAAACAATTTGAAGCTCCAGAACATTTTCGCTATTTTTCCCGGGGAAAATACATACGTATTTACGTAAGAACAAATTAAAAACTTTGTTTTTTCGTGCCTGACTCTATTGGTGTATGTAATCGTATGGGCTGGTATTACTAATTAATATTGCGTTTTTGGTACGGAGAATCCACACTTCAAAGCAACGCCGAGTTTTACCACAATTTCCAGAAATGAAAGGTCAACTTTCCAATTTCTTCTGGACTATATGTATGTTGTTCCATGAGTTTGATGGAAAATACTCAAGGTACTGTAGTTTTAAGGATTTGTTTGTAATTCAGTGAATTAAGAATCTCACAGTTAAGAATTTTTCTTTAGGGAGAGCTCTCCTCGTTAGTTAAAAATCTTTAAACTTTAATTTAATTACAATTCATTTATATTGATACTTTCGAACTGATTTAATTTGGCTAATCTCATTTAGATATTTGTTTATTTTTTTGTCCAGAATAAGATGAGTCAATAATATTTGTGTTAATGCTTTTGAACAATATTTGTGGTTGATCTAATCAATTTTTTGAGCTATTTTCATTATTTAATGAAAAGTTTTAAATGAATTTTTATTGATTAATTTTGGTATAATTATAACCTAATAAATTTAGGTTGGGCTTGTAATAAATATACGATGTGTGTTTTATTTTTATCTATGCAAAGTTGTGTTTTAATTATTTTCCTGTTAATAAATGTTATTAATTCAAAACTGAATGATCTGAAAAACGGAACCATATTAGTTATGAATGCTTAGTTTCATTTCTTCAACAATTTTAAGTAAACAAAATTTTGTTTCAACTAAATATTCTATTCATTTTCTGGTTAATGGATTTAATAATTTTTAATGCTTATTCAATTAACATCTTTGATTGGTTAATTTATAATTACCTAAGCTCATAACCAGATGGCGCCCTTTTAAGTTTTTATTTGTGTTTGAACCCTTATCTATTCCTTTTCACAATTTATACAGCTGTGGAACCAATACCTACGACTTGATTAATTAATTTGTAAGAGAGAGTTTAAATCTCAAGCTGTGGCAGATATTTTTTTGAGTTTTCAGTTACAGTAAGTATACATTATTTTATTGTTATTTAGACCGGCAAAATACTTACGTTTCAAAATCAATAAAACAAATATAACAGATAAACAAGGGGTTTATCACACTTGTAATATTTCCTCGTCCACTGGGTCTACTTAGAGGCAATCCAAACTTTCGTTTAAATTGAAACCAACTTAAAAGTGCTTTATCAACATCACTCTTTTCACTTTGTTTTATTTTTTTGCACTCGCTTAATACGTTTTTCATACGCTGTCATAATTGTTGACCTATTTTTCCATAATGTAGAAATACAGTGCAAGAAGTTAGGTTAAATTTTCTACATTCTGCAGATTTTTTTCACCGCGCTCTAATTCGCGAATAATTTCGGGTTTCGCGGGAATTGAAAAGACTTTTCTTTTAGCCATATGCCGCCAAAGAACGAGTAGAACTGAACAGGCCAGACTACAAAAATGCAAATTGCAAGAACTAACGTTTGTTAACCCTCACATTACAAAGATTCCGATTTCCGGGAATAATGTACTTGAATCGTAAAATTAAGTAGGATTAAAAATACAAAGCAAAATCTTAAGTGAAAGCAACCGGAATTTTGCACAGAGTCCTTTGTTTACAAAGATCAAATATAAGCCGAAACATCTGTTAACCCTCACATTGAAAACATGTACGTCTTCACACTGGTCCCTATAACCTATAACATATGTGTGTAACCATTTGTATTCTGTTGTTCTATTGTTAGTATATAGTTGTTTTTATGACTTTTGTTTATTTTCCTTTCTACCTCTGACTACGTCCTCCAGTCACGAAAACCCCACGTGACAATATGATTAGCTACTATTGTAGGTAGCAACCAATCACCAGCTCACATGCATAATATTATTAAAATACAGTCATCGGACTAGAGTATCAACTTTTCTACCGCTAAAAACTACAAACTAACTATACATTGCAAATTCAATTAGTAACCTTAAATAAAGAGATGTTGGATAAAAAGTTGAATGCCACACGTGCGTTAAGGATATTATCCACACAGGAAAATTAACCTACTCGGGCCTGGCAGCCCTCGTGAGTCAATTTTTCGTCCGTGGATAATATGTTACTTAAGTTACTTGTACCATAAATAATTATTATCCAACAGCTTTAAATAAAGAAGGTGCTATCTTGATGTTTCTAAGCAATTAAAGTTTACTCACTTGTGGGTAGAAATAGTATATTACATGTTGAGTTGGTAAAGGATAGCTTTACAAGCCAAGCGATAATTGTTTGACCTCGACGTACCGTCTCGGTCAAACAATATCGCGAGGCGTGGAAACTTTACCAACAAAACATGTATACTTTTATTCACAATAATTAGACTTAAGATAATCAAAATAAAAAGTAATTTTAAATTTTATTATAATTTTTTTATAAACTGTCATAATTTCAATCAGAGCCATCTATCGACCAAAATAAATTTTAAGTAAGGTTTCATTCTTCGCCGCTAGATGGCGATTTATGCGCTAAGTATTTTTAGAGTCACTCTATATTACTTATAAGAGTTCGGCCAACGCGGAAATTGATGCTGATTGGCTGGATCCATTTACACTAATGCCAATTTAAAAACACGAAGTTTGACAAAATTATGTAATTTAGGACAGGTATTTTCACTTCCTAATTTTGTGTGGAAGCTAATTGCTATGGTTGCAATTGTATCTGTGACAATTAACTGCCAAATACAGTTACAAGGAGGTGAAAAGATCGCCCTTAATTTGACAAATAAACTGATGTTTAGTAAATCGAAGAATTTTTATGTATTTCTCTTTAAGCTTTTAATAAATATAAATTGTAATTGAAGGGTTGATGTCAAAAACAGCATTTGTCGGAAAAAAGCTACAACCTTTAGGATAACCAAAAACTAACTGTAAGGCCAACATTTGTATTATTTGTAACTATTATGTGCAGTTTATAAAACATTCTCATAAACATAATCCAAAAATCTGTGGTTTTTGACGAAAATTTGCAAAACGGATTTGTTATTTTTTTTATTAAACATAAGATACATACATTTTAATTAAAAAATTAGAATATATCGGTCTGCCAGATTTAAAAAAATGTAAAAAAGATTCATATCTCTAGCATAAAAGAAAAAATCTTCGTAAGCACTGCTGTTATCGTCCTCGACAATGTCATCTGGGTCTTCATTAGTCTCCAGAATATCATAAAACCACGGTCTTTTCGATGGGATAATACTTCACAACGAGCTTGAAGATCTTTTAGCTTTACATGATTGATCTCAATAGGACCCTGGTACATAAGTACAAGTTGTAATTCACTAGTAAAATGGAGTCTCGCTTCTGATTATGCATTGCCTCCACGTTCCAGAATAGCTATCTCTTCTATAAATTTATTTATTTAACACAAAAATGCTATTGCGAGAATATATGCGATACATTCGCGAAGACTTTAGTGGAATAGGTGGTCGAGGATTCTTACAAAAAACTTATCAGTCGACAATTTGAAGTTAAAAATATCTCTCCTAGTCGGCCCGTTTGATAAAATGTGTAAAATATGTTACTGGGTAATAACTCTGAAATAAAACGATTTAATAAAAGCAAAATATTTTCACTTTTCAAATTATTATTATGGAAATAATTAAAACGGAAATTGACTTACTAGAGCACAAGAGACATTAACAGTTTTTTGTTGTAGTTGAGAGTAGTTTCTGCTTTTCTCAATTTTCCAGATAAAATATAAATATATTACTCCATTTAAGAATTTTATTATATTAATCAATTCAAATAAGCGGTCAATTATATTTAACAATTACAATGGAATTAATTAATTTCTAATTTTAAAATACTGAGCGCATACATCGCCATCTAGCGGCGAAGAATGAAACCTTACTTAAAATTTCTGTTGGTCGATAGATGGCTCTCATTGAAATTATGACCACGGCCTACTAGATTCATATAAGATTAAGCGAAGCTTATATGAATCTAGTAGGCCGTGTTATGACAGTTTATAAAAAACTGATTTTAAAATTACTTTTTATTTTGATTATCTTAAGTCTAATTATTGTGAATAAAATAGTATACATGTTTCGTTGGTAAAGTTTCCACGCCTCGCGATATTGTTTGACCGAGACGGTACGTCGAGGTCAAACAATTATCATGAAATAAGGCTGGAAACAATAAACAAACAATTATCGCTTAGCTTGTAAAGATATCCTTTACCAACTCAACATGTAATATACTATTACCCACTGTAGAATATCATTGGCTGCTATTGTATCAAATTCATTACAGACTATCTATACATAGGTGGATAAAACGTTGTATGGCACACGTGATCATAATACTTGATACGATATCGTAATACGTGAGTTTACGGATATTATCCACTCAGAAAAATTAACTCACTTGTACCATCAATAACTATGTATTTTTATAAGACAAATAAAAACTAACCAGACATAACCGACGCTAAGGAAATACCAAACGCAAGCACGCCAGTGCTTATTTAAGTTGCAAAGAAAATCAGACGCTATAGAGGCAAACGCCTTTTCCGATTACTTTAAAACTTTGGATTTACATAGCTTTTCTAGGAAGTCTCGAACTATACCTAAATGCATATAAACATCTTTGCAGCAAATGCAGCGTTGAAATCTGTCAGCAGAGTTGGCGGAGATGCCGGAACTAGCAAATGTGTCAAACGTAGTAAAAGTCTAGATCAAACTTGAAAACTAAAAGTAGTTAAGCAAGATATTATGGTTTGAAGTAAGTCTTAAAATCTGTTTTGTACTGAATTGCCTTCATAATCTAACTTTTTGGCTGGTACACGTAAAGTTAGCCAAAAGTTATGTTAGGAACTCAATACAAAGTATAATGAGTACATTTTGGATTGGTAAATAAAAGCCAAAGCTAAGTCCAGGTTTGCAGAAGCTAAGAAGAACAATCTTTGGATTGCATTGAAAGAGCCCGGCAGTAAAATACCAATTGGCGTAGATCATGATAATGACTAATGAGCATAAAGACATTGATAGGGTAACATTGTAACTGTTAAAATGGCACTAAGACATTGGATTGCTGCGTATATGTAGCTAGCGTCGTACGAATCTTGGCTAGCTAGGCATCAGATCTTCATCTTAAGTCGAAGAGCGGTTATCAATTGTTTTAGACTGTACTATGCGACCAGTCCTGAATGTAACTAGCCATGACCTCCAGCGAGTATCGATGCATCTCAGACCCTCAGCGAGCTTAAAATAAACTTAGTTTTGTAGATATTCAAAATTTAAGGGACTACGATGATGATAATATTCTGAATCTTCTAATTAATTACTCAGTAATTCAGTACTTCAGATTAAAGATTCGAGTTTGTTGCCCAATTAAACATTGTTGAGCTTTGGCGTCGAAATCCTGAGTTTGAAAGCAAATTGATAACGTGCTCTATGCTAGAATTGGGACTTTGCTAATCTCTGATAGTCAAACAATGCAAGCACCGTAAAAGTGTCCCATTTAAACATTTTTCTTTTTTTTACAAGTGTATTTACTGGCTAAGCTCACTCAGGCTGTTCACAGTAGTGTTAACTACTAGAACTTTAGCTTATGAGTTTTTAAAGCACGACACTGATTGCACTGGCTTGATCTTAGTTGAAACACTGAGGAGGGAGCACTTCAATAATCACTATCTGTTAATCACTATCGGAAAGTAGGATGTCTTGAGGTAACCTTGGTTTTAATCGTGTCGTCGCTGATTGTACCTACCTAGGTTGTAGTGAGTAGTTGCAGGACAATTGTAGAGATGGTTGAAGAACTTCTGAGCTGTGGTTTTTATGTATTCTTCTACGCTTGGTATTCCTAGTTCGCGATGAAGTTGTAAGTTTCGGACGTACCAATCGGCATTTGTGGCAATTCTCAATACTTTGCTTTGGAGAGTTTGGATTTTCTTGAGGTTGGTCTTGGATGTAGTACCCCATACAGCACATGCGTACATTATTACGGGTCGTATAATTCCTTGATATAACATTGTACAGCACTCAATTTTTAAGCACGTTTTTCTGTTTAGCATGGGTATAGCATAGCAATTCTTGCATATCCTTCTTGTAATTTTTTATTGACATGTAGGCTCCATGTTAGTCGTCTGTCTAAGTGAAGACCCAGGTATTTGACAGCTCTATGTACAGGGTTCCATGGAATTTGCTGATTGTCTATGATGATAGGGTTCGGGTCCGCAGGCCTGCGAAGAGTGAATATTTTAACTTCACATTTGGTTGGGTTAATTTAGATATTCCAGCGTTTGAACCATGCTAAGAGGTTATTGACGGAAGTTTGTAGCATTGCGGCTGCAGTATCGATGTCTGAGTGTTGTGTGAGTAAAACATTTTTCAAGACTACCTAGAGAGTTTATGTAAATCCAATGTATTCGCCCCTTCCCTCCCGCACAAGCTTATAGCTTCTGGGGCCTGGTTTACAGGTTATGGGTTGTAGCTACGAGGGTAGGCTGAAAAGTAATGCACACATGCTTGTAGAACACGAACAAAAACAAATAGCAAGATCGGGGAAAAATTAAATCAAAATACAATTCTTAAGGTTCAAAATCATATATTTATTTTTCAACATAGTCACCGTTAAGCCTAACACATTTCTCCCAACGTGTAACAAGTTTTTTCATCCCGTCACTGAAGAAGTCTTCCGACTTCTGTCGAATCCAGGACGCGATAGTTGCCTTCACCTCATCGTCTGAGGTGTAATGATTACCCTTGAGGTTTCTCTTGAGTAGAGGAAAAAAATAAAAATCGCAAGGCGCGAGATCGGGGGAGTAAGGAGTGTGTGGATCGGTTCAAACTTCAGGTTTTGCAGTGCCTCTTCGGTTGCGCGCGAGGTGTGTGGACGATTGTTCAATAATGAAGCCGACAGGTTCCTTGGATATTCTAATATGGTTTCCAATACGCTTTTGAGTGATTCGCCGGTCATTTTGAATCAAATCGTCGACGAGTTGGCGATGTTTATCGTCTGTGGCAGTGATCGCACGTCCGCTGCGTGTTTCATCAACAATTATGGCTTTTCCAAGCTCGCAACCACGAAATTTTAATACCCATCGATTTACAGTAGATCTATAACGGCGATAAATCTCAATAGGAGTCACATTTTCAACAGTTAAAAATTCGATAACAGCGCGCTGTTTAACTCGCGTTGACATAGCACTAGAACACGTCAAAATACTTTCGCTACTCAAAACGAACTGGTGAACGCAACGCCTTCAAAATGGGCATGCGTATAGAGGGGGATTGTGACTTCCGAATGCCACCATGCGCGCTTCTGTAGGTTATGTTGTTCGTGTTCTACAAGCATGTGTGCATTACTTTTCAGCCTACCCTCGTATTATTATTATTATCATTATTATTATTATTATTATTAGCAATATCCTATTAAAAGGCTTTTGCCCATACTTTGCTTGTTTCACGTCCTTTAAAACTTGACATTTGTTTGTTGTGCTGTTAATTGTAAAGAATCAAACTTTATCGAAGCTTACTGGTTACAAGACTTTTTTGATTTCCCTTATTACAATACATTGCAAGCAAATAAGGAAGCTGAGCTGTGATTGGTCTATCAGAGCTAGTTCCAACCTACTACACTGGAGATCTTTAAAGTGTACAACATTGTATTACTACAGCATCTTGGATTATCTTTCTCTATTTAAGAAAGGGGTATATATTTTTGACTTTCACTTTCAACAGCCAAATACTGTTCGAAGCTTTAGCTCTTACCAACTCCAATAAATAAACTTACCTGCACTGTTTGTAGCTTTAATATACTCTTTGTTGGCTTTATATCTAGCAATGCCTTCATACAGTGATCCACATAATATCATCACAAATAAAATAAACAAACATGCTCTACAAAGAAACCTTTGTTTTAATACATACATTTGAATGTGTAACTATTACACAAGTTTATTGACTACTTACGCAACCCATTTATCATAAGAATCAATATCATAAAACGGTTCTTGATTTTCACAATGCATGTCAGTTACCGTGCTTTTGAGGCCTAGATGTAAATACTTTTTCGAGTAACATGTGGATAACTCTTCACGTAACACTTCATGGTTAGCTTTGTATATAGTGATGTTTCTAGAAAGAGTTGGACAGGAATGAGGAACACATATCCCGTGTCGAAGCTTGTCGTGCCTGTAATTCTTCTCATTGCTTATAACTTTCTAAAAAGAAATAATAATGATAAACCGAGTTATAAAAAGAACAATTTGAACGGTAAATGCCAGATTTCATGAAACTGTTGACTGTGCCTGTATTGATATGTAATTTATATTTTTTGTTTGAGTATCAATTGCATATATTCTCTATAACTACCTTACAATATTTTGTTCAATTAGAGTGCCAATCATGTCATCATTTTTTGATGATTGTAACTTTTTATCAAAATATGATCGTTTCATTGGAGTGGTGAGAGCTCGGTGTTCTAAAGCTCTTCTAAAGCTGTGTTTTATCACGGCATGAGTGGTTAGGGATAGTAACGTCTGTATGTGTAGGTTTTCTGTATAAGGAAAATGGAAATTGATTGTGTAGGTTAATTCTGATGGTTAAATCCAAAAAATTAATAACCATATTTTGTTCTATTTCTAATGTAAAAGCTGTAAGTGCTGTTTGGGTGAAGACTGTTAAAAAGAATAAAAAATTTATTGATAACTTCAAAAGAACTGTCAAATCACTTTATGATGACTAAAACCACATTTTTAGTCTTTAACTTTTAATAATTATTTTATTTATATTTTATTTAATGGTTAATTGATTATGCAGTTTCACGAAGTATGGATTGAGACAGTAAACGTACTTGTATTATTTGCCACACTTCAGATGGCTGCTGTGGGTCTATTGGTGAAAGCTGCGTAGTGATAGAACAGTACAGAGCGTTTTCTCTTAATGACATACATAGATCAAAGTTGTCCAAATGAAAAAGGGGAGGCATCAACGCATATTCTTTATCTGTAAAAAATCAAACGGTATTATTATATTTTTAAATAAATAAAACGCCTATATTTTGTTCTGCTAATGTAATAGGAGTATAATTTTGCTATGTAAACCGGTCTGGGCCAGACAGAAAGGGTAGTGGTACTACGTATAATTGTTTTAGTTTTATCATTATAAGATAAAGTTCGGTATCGGCAACTAACCTGCAGCCTAATTATTAATTAAGCGACCTTGCATGTTAATTATCAAGCCGCAGATGAGGATAGTTTAGTTATTAGTTAGTAAGTTTAGTAGGCCTCGAAACTACTAGTTTGCAAAATAGTTGGATAGTTTACAAACCAAACGCTCAATTAAAACTGTGATGAAGAATAGTCAATCCAAAGCGATAATCTATAGGATGGAAAATTTGTTTTACGAAATACTCGTCTTAAGGTTTTAGCTGCGAAAAAATAACCTCGTTACTAAAATACATATTGGCGTAAATTAAATAGAAACGCGTGGTTTGGAGACACCGTTTATAATATAGGGTTGTGATAGACCACAGTTCACGCAATCTGTTATCAGTAAGAGCTAATGAAGTTTCAATAAAACTCTGTATAGTAATTTGGACAGTGGCGTGCGGTCCATGGAAGCAATGGGAGCAATGCTTCCCTTAAGATTTATTAAAAATGAAAACCAATGCTAACAAAAATATTTTTATAAAATTATGGTAATCGTTTATTTAAAAAAGTATAATTATTTAAAGTATTATTTTAAATCAGGCTTATTAAACTTGCGCGGAAAGGTAATACCGATTCAAATGTGTTACATACACTGCATTTAAGCACTGATTTCGTTGCTTACTGCACTTCTGGCCTTCGCGGGCAGGTGTGTTGTGGTATATTGACGATTTGTTGCGGTTGACAAGGTCGTTATTTTTAGTGTGCTCCGTGTCCAAATGTTTATTTATTATAATTTGGTTATTTGTTCGATTTAGTTTTTGTTATGTAAATCTGCGAATGAGACTGTATTTTGAAACATTTTATTATTTCAATTTATATAAGTTAGAATTTTTTTAAGTCAAATAATTCTTTTTAATTCAGTTTGTTCTGTATGCCAATTTAAAACTGCATTATCGTCATGACTGCAAATTCAACTGCTTCGGTGCAAGGTTCGAGTACTTCCGACACATCCGAATCGCGAGAGAAATTACAAATCGTTGAGAAAGGCACATCAAAACCAGAATTTTCAAATTTAACAACAAAGATTAAAACCTGCACCAGGTATTTTGCTAAAAAAGACCGGAAAATCGAGTTTGATTATAAATAAATAGTAGTACTTTTTTAAAAATAAAGAATAACAGTCAACAAATTCCATAAGTATAAAGTGTAAAAGTTCTTCTATAAAACACTTTTAAGCTAAATAATTATAGCACTCTTTTTTTATTGTACCTGGTAGGTATATTAATATTAAAATCGTAGTTGCTTCCCTAGCCTAAATCCTCACCGCACGCCACTGAATTTGGATCACTAGGCTTACAACTAACAGTACATATTTGCAATGTAGTTTCTGGGCGCGTGATCCACTTTTTTGTGCCGACTTTTGCTAATACAAAAATCGTAGTTTGCTATTGGCCAAATACGAAAAAACAGAAATGGAACTGGATAAAAAAGTCGGATATTTTACGTTACCATGGTAACGATTACATTTATTGTTTATTTTGAAGCGTCGCATCAGTTTGAAACTTTATATATTACTTTACTCATGGAATTCTTACCAAACACCATTTGCGTGAGAGCGAGATTTAGCCTGATATTTTTTATGTTTAATAGGGTTCATATAGGTAATTTAACTTGATCTGTTTGACAAAATCACGAGAGCGTAGCTAGAGTGATTTTGTCACAACAGCTCTCATTAAATTTCCAATGAAAGTAAGTATTCGAGAACAACCATAAAAAATATCCAACTAAATCTGAGCTCTTATGGTATTACCCTATAAAATTAACTTATTGTTTACATAACATGTGCTAGTAGGATGTTTTATTTTCATGTTGGTAACAACAACAAAAACATTTGAATTTAAAATGTCATATCTCTGTTTGATTTATTGCAGAAGTTGTTACTATCCGATAACTTTCATTGTCAAATATAAAAGTTCCTACTTCTTGCCGGACTAGGTCAGCAAACGCTTAATTTTCGGACTATTTTGAAATATGCAATATTAATGAAATGGACGTGATACAAAAATAGATTAAGGGCGTTATGATGAAGATAATGCCAGGAGGGCGACGATGTACGATCTCGAGGGCCTTTGGAGAGAAGGATGAAAGTCACCCGATGGGCATTATCATCTAGTAACGCTCGAGGTGCATGCAAGCTCTTATTATTCACGAGAATACCTATGTATAAGTAGAAAATTAGTTTTATTTTATGATCGTTGGCGTTGCCAAGGACGTTATTTATATATTTATAAAACTAGGAATTTTTATGTTTGTCAGATGGTCACAACTTTTACTAAATTTGCAAAAGTCAAACAAAGATATGAAATTTTAAATTCAAATGTTTTTATTGTTAGTTGTAACCAACCTGAAAACAAAAACATTCCTAATAACTATTCAAGTTAATATTGAACATAACGCCGCGACGCCTCCGATTGCAAAGTAAACAGTGAGCGAGGGTTATAAACGATAATGCCCGCTTATAATGCCCTGGTTGTTATGGACTTGTTTATGTAGTTCAGCATAAAAAATAACACAAGGAAATTTTTATTTTAGCGCAAAGTAGACAGTTTCGTTGTTGCTACGGAAACGACATTGCTTAAATACGAGGGTAGATCAGTATTTACGGTCCCTGACATAGTAGGCTTTGCATGATATCGTCACTCATTTTTCTATGAGAACTGTCATTACTAATTATTTGTTGTGTCAAGTTTTGCGTAGGTGCGTGTTGTTCTTTGAAAGTTATTAATAATTAAGCTGGTCGATAACAGACAATTTTTAAAAATTGTCAGAGCGGTGATAAAGAATTTGCAAAAAAAAGGATTAACACCTACTGAAATTCACAAGGATATGACAGACGTTTTTGGGGACTCTGCCCCTTCTTACCAAGTGGTGAAAAATATGTCTCGTGAGTTTAGATTAGGCAGAACAACTTGCGAACATGCGAAAGGTGCGGGACGTCCAGTCTGTGTCACCGTTGACAAAAACATCAATTTGATCCATGATATGGTAATGGCAGATAGAAGACTGACTATTCGCCATATCGCGGAAATAACGAACATCTCTTATGGGTCAGTTGAAAATATTTTAAGAAATGTTCTTGATCTCAGAAAAATTTCGGCGCGTTGGGTTCCAAAGATGCTGACCGTCGATCAGAAACGCTCTAGAGTGCTGCATTCGGAAGCCAATTTGGAGTACCTGAAGGCCAATCGGAAGCAATTTCTCACTCGCTTTGTGACTGTGGATGAAACATGGGTGCACCATTTTGATCCTGAGACGAAAAGACAAAGTATGGAGTGGCATCACAGAGATTCTCCACCTCCACGCAAATTTCGAGTTCAACGGGCGGCTGGAAAGATTATGGCCACAGTGTTCTGGGATGCAGAAGGAATTTTGATGATCGATTATTTGCAGCGTGGACACACAATAACGGGTTCTTATTATGCAGGGTTAATTCCAAAATTGCACGAAAGCATCGACCGAAAAAGACCAGGAAAGTTGGCACACAAAATTTTGTTCCATCAGGACAACGCTCCAGTCCACAAGAGCTGCATTGTCATGGCTGCCATACAGAACGCTGGCTTTGAAATCCTAGAACACCCTCCATATTCACCAGACCTGGCACCCAGTGATTACCATCTATTTCCAAAATTAAAGGAAAACCTGCGTGGAAAAAAATATGGAGACGATAATGAAGTTATGACCGCAGTAAATGGCTGGTTTGAGGAGCAACCGGAAAACTTCTTCCTGAAAGGCATTGAAGCATTGGAACATCGGTGGACCAAGTGCATTGAAGTCCAGGGAGATTATGTTGAGAAATAACTAAATAATGTTTTAAAAATTCTTTCTCTTTCTATATCAGGGACCGTAAATATTGATCTTCCCTCGTATGCATAAACAGCATAAATGCACGAAATCTTTTTCGTTCTAAAGCGAAAAATATTTCGTGTATGTTGTAAACAAAACCAATGTGGCATTTTGCATACGGATATTAATGAAAAATGTAACCATTTTTCGATAGCTGTAGAAAAAATATAATAAGTACCAACCTGTAACTGTCCCTTGAACTTTTACAACGTGCGTTATCAATACCGCACTTATGATTTTTACTAAAAGGTAATATATCATCATTTAAAATAAAATAGTATTGAAATTAGAAATATGGAGTATTTTTACTAAAGCACTGTAATATTTTAACATCTACAACTAATAATAATTGTTACATTAAGAATACAGCAGGTACATACGTTGACACTGAAAAATACTCTCTGAACGTATAAACTGACAAATTTAGTAAGAATAAATTTGGAACAATAGTTTCATTAAAACATTAGTTTTTGTTTTAATGAAGTAATAAAATGAAGGGTAACAAGAAATTTTATAATATATATAAATATTTTTCCAAGGAACAAATAAATCTACATATTTAATTCGCAATTGCTTAACACGAACTATTTGTACACCTTGTAACGTATCATATGTAATGTACTTACTGACCTTGCTTCTTAACACAGTTATACATCATTATGATTATTGTTGGCAGTTAGTCTAAGTTTCTTTTGTAGTAGCATAATATAACATACTATTTTTAAAACGGTGTCTTCAAACCACACATTTGTACTTGATTACAAGCCAATACGAAGTTGTCTTGTTCACGGCTAAAACTACTTCGTGGGAAATCTTTTAACAACCCTTTTGGGTATTTTTTAAAGGAGAGAAATGATAGGTGCGGAAAATTAGCCGCACATTTTTTGAAAACTAGGGCTCATAATATACCAATTTTTAGCGCCGTTGAAATTAGAAATTGCGCCGCTCTCTGGAACTCAGAAATTACAATGCGGTCAAGTTCACGTGAACTTGGCCCTCACAATTTTATTTTTCAAATTTTTTAAAAAAATTTCATTTCCATCATCTTGCTCTGAATTTGCGCCCACCAATGCCGTTAGAGTTTTTAAGAAGTGTTGCATTTTTAGAGAGAAAAAAGTTTTTTTAGTTTCACTACCGTGAAGTTGGCCGCACTTTTCTTCAGAAACCTTCTATTCCTAATATCAATATTTAGCGCTGAATTTACGCCAATTATAGCGACCATAAATAGAGAAGTACTCTTCTTAAGGTTAAGGAAGTTGTGGTGGGATAGTGTGAACCAAAAATTATGGAACTGTGCTATTTTGACAAATAGAAATAATTACATAGTCTTGTTTCAAATAATGGCTCAAACGATACTAGTTTTATTAAAATGCATGTGAAAGCAATTAGTTATTATTTATATATGTTTTTAATTAATTATTAGTTTTTTAAAGTCAGAAATTAACTTTTGACTGTCTAGTCCAAACTTAAGAACGTGAAAAACTGACGAAAGAAACAATTGTTCTAACCATAAATTTCATTCAAGTTTACTTTTTTATTAGTAAATATAAAATAACATTACTATGTAAACACTAAAAATTAAAGAAATCTCTCTAGAATATAAATAAATTATACGCTTCTAGAGTAGTGAAAAAGTGACAACGTTGCCTTCAGTTGGCACCAGTATTTCGTTTGTTGTTCTGATAAAATCAAATTAATGCACTAAATGACGTTGACTCATGTTTTGAGCTTATCTTTGCAAATATATGTATATAAAACACCATTTATTCAGATTCATTTAAAACGTAGCAGTAAGAAATTCCCGAATTATGTATCTTTTTATTTAATTTATTTTTATTTAATTTATTTATCTTTTTATTTTCGAGATGTAAATTACCAACGGCACTGCTTCTATATGGAGCTATATAAAGCATTTAAGTTTCCCGGTAGTTTTTCGCAATGCGACGTTGTTACCAAGTGAGGTATATCAAGCGTTCAATCGACAAATTCTTCGTATTAATTTATTTTTTGGCAAAACTATCCTCCTAACAAATTTGAAACTTTAACGGCACAATCTTACAACGGTTTTACGTGAAATATTTTGGTGTTAAGTTTTTTCATCTTTTTTTATGAAGTTATTATAGGTATCAATAACTTGCCATTTTGCATAAGATCGTGTGTTATTTTTAAATGCAATTTATGCATAAACAAACTTCCTAAACATTAAATATTTTCTAGGAAATAACTTTGTACATTAAAATCTATCAACTGCAATAATTTTTTTATATTTTCATCATATTTTTCTACAGCCACAACTCCCTTAAAATGTTAAAACATTTAAAGCAGTATGTAATTATGTAATTAAATAAACGTGAAACCGAGCATGTTTATAGAAAAAAATGGTTTATTAGTCAAAAATGATTATTTTTAAGCGCTTAATTAGCCCCGCTTAATTAAGCATCGCACCAATTTTCCAAAATAAACTACACTTTCTTCTTAATACTCCACGTATATATGCGGTTTCATCTAGACTGGGCAAGGAAACCAGCGTCAATAACGATCATGGTATCTGAAGTACTGCTTTGAGGAATAACAATAAGAAATCGACGGCGCTAATATAGCGCCAATTAACGCCTTCCAAAATATACCTCTTTTTGACCTGTCTTAACTTTTGAAGAATATGATGGATATCCATAAGCAATCGACGGCGCTACTATAGCTCCAATTAGCGCCGACCCAAAATGTACATCTTTTGATTGGTCTCAACTTTTGAAAAATTTACCTGTATCCATACGCAATCGACGGCGCTAATATAGTGCGAATTAACGCCGACCAAAAATGTACGTCTTTTTGATATGTCTCAACTTTTGAAAGTTTTTAAGTATACTATGACCCCAATTAGCGCCGACCCAAAATGTACTTCTCTTTGATCTGTCTCAACTTTGGAGAAATTTGAAGGATACCCAAACCCTATCGACGGCGCTACTATAGTGCCAATTAGCGGCGTCCAAAAATGTACTTCTCTTTGACCTGTGTCAATTTTTAAAAAAATTTAAGTATAACCATACGCAAGCGACTGCGTTAATATAGCGCCAATTAGCGCCGTCCAAAAATGTACTTCTCTTCGATCTGTTTCAACTTTTGAAAAATTTGAAGGATATCCATACCCAATCGACGGCGCTAATATAGCGCCAATTAGCGCCGCCCAAAAAAGTACTTCTCTAGATCTGTCTCAACTTTTAAATTTTTTTAAGTATATCCATAAGCAATCAACGGCGCTAATATAGCACCAATTAGCGTCGCCGAAAAAAGTACTTCTCTTTGATCTGTCTCAACTTTTAAAATATTTTAAAAATATCCATACGCAATCAACGGCGCTATATTAGCGCCGTCCAAAAATGTACTTCTCTTCGATCTGTCTCAACTTTCAAAAAATTTGAAGGATATCGATACCCAATCGACGGCGCTAATATAGCGCTTATTAACGCTGTCCAAAAAGTACCTCTCTTTCACCTGTCTCAACTTTTAAAATATTTTAAATATGTCCATACGCAATCGATTGCGCTAATTAGCGCTATATTAGCGCCGTCGATTGGGTATGGATATCCTTCAAATTTCTCAAAAGTTGAGACAGATCAAAGAGAAGTACATTTTGGGTCGGCGCTAATTGGGGTCACAGTAGCGCCGTCGATTGGGTATACTTAAGAACTTTCAAAAGTTGAGACAGATCAAAAAGACGTACATTTTTGGTCGGCGTTAATTCGCACTATATTAGCGCCGTCGATTGCGTATGGATATAGGTAAATTTTTCAAAAGTTGAGACCAGTCAAAAGATGTACATTTTGGGTCGGCGCTAATTGGAGCTATAGTAGCGCCGTCGATTTCTTATTGTTATTCCTCAAAGCAGTACTTCAGATACCATGATCGTTATTGACGCTGGTTTCTTCGCCCAGTCTAGATGAAACCGCATATATACATGGAGTATTAAGAAGAAAGTGTAGTTTATTTTGGAAAATTGGTGGGATGCTTAATTAAGCGGGGAAAATTAAGCGCTTAAAAGCACTCATTTTTGACTAATAAACCATTTTTTTCTATAAAAATGCTCGGTTTCACGTTTATTTAATTTCATAATTACATACTGTTTGAAAGGTTTTAACATTTTAACCTTAAGAAGAGTACTTCTCTATTTGTGGGCGCTAATTGGCGCAAATTCAGCGCTAAATATTGATATTAGGAATAGCAGGTTTTGAAAGAAAAGTGCCGCCAACTTCACGTTTAATTTAATTCTTAATTACATATTCTTTTAAAGGTTTTAACATTTTAACCTTAAGAAGAGCATTTCTCTATTTGTGGGCGCTAATTGGCGCAAATTCAGCGCTAAATATTGATATTAGGAATAGAAGGTTTCTGAAGAAAAGTGCGGCCAACTTCACGGTAGTGAAATAAACTTTTTTCTCTCTAAAAATGCAACACATCTTAAAAACTCTAACGGCATTGGTGGGCGCAAATTCAGAGCAAGGTGATGGAGATGAAATTTAAAAAGAAAATTGAAAAATAAAATTGTGTGGGCCAAGTTCACGTGAACTTGGCCGCATTGTAATTTCTGAGTCTCAGAGAGCGGCGCAAATTCTAATTTCAACGGCGCTAATTAGGCGCTAGAAATTGGTATATTATGAGCCTTAGTTTCAAAAAATGTATGGCTAACTTCCCGCGCCTAGAAATCATGCAGTATACAAAATAAAAGAGAACCTTGAAAAGAACCCTTGGTTTACAGTGTAACAAATATTCTGTGCCTTTTAACCCTCGCCAGACGGAAATAATTTCCACATGCGGACTTTGCTGTAAAAATATAAATAGGATAGTATTAACAGGACCGGCGCGAGGCGGGTTCAGCGCGTTCCCGGGAACCCGGCCCCGCGCTTTTGACGGCCCCGTGTTTTATAAGTTTACAACTTACAATAAATACGCGCGCTTTTTTTGTTGTTGTAGTTACACCGATGTTTTCGTGTCAATTAAGGACTGGCAAAGTAAACTTCCACCATTCAATCTAACTAAACTTTGATGACGTAATTAAAAACATTACAACGGAAAAGGCCAGAGAAATAATTTTCAAACTCACCACTTTCAAAATGACATTCTGTAAATGTAGAGAACGCAAACGTAGTGTTCGCAAAAAGCACTGGATTCAGGTTCTCCAAAAATATTTTGTTTTGACCACAGGTTTTGACCACATTAGTGTCGTTTTAACGGAAATTTTATGCTGATTCCGAATATGTAAATCATTTTTGGGGCAAACACCCCTAAGCCTCCAAAAGTGGTTGCTACCAAACTAACTCCCACAAAAACGCCGCTACCTAAACAAAACAGTAAGGAAAAGCAAATTTGATTTTTTTTTTCAATCTATCCTAACTAAATTGTGTAATTGTAAATTACACAATTTGGCAATCATAGAAACTTAATATAATTATTATTCATTGCCATGAAGATTAACCATTTTTTTACTTTTGATCACCAAATTTGGAGGCTTTGGACGTTCGCCTCAAAAATGAGTTACATATTCAGAATAAGCATACAATTTTCGTTAAAATGACACCCGTTTCGTCAAATAATGTTTGTTGGGGAAATTCTATAATTATACCTAAGATTTAATTTAGAATCTATCATTTTCTCCCATTTGGGTATTAGAAATCACAAAAAAAGATTAAATCGCTAATAATTCGTAATAATTCCACTAATAAATGTGCGAACGCCATCTATTGGCAACAAGATACAGAGAATGATTAGTCCAAGCACCAGAGCAAAAAAGTAGGTTCATAATACAATCTTCTATAGAATGTTGGAAAATGTTCGGGGGTGTCATTTTTCTGAACACTTTTCGCCGTTTTATGTGTTACAAAATGTTTTCCGTGTACTACGAGCAACATTTCCACTGATAATTCACGCGGTGCAATAGTTTACCAAGCTATAGCTCTTAAAGTATTAATTTTATAGAAAAAAACTTCAAATAAATTTTATTGGAAATTTTGTGTTCTACAAATTTGATTATTACCATTTTCAATGTATCATCAACCGTTAACTATACAGAGGTGGGCAAAAGTATGGAACCTAGTAAATATCTCTGGAATTTTTAGAGATATCGGAATGAAATTTGGTAGGCAAATATTACAGTAAATTGTGTATTTGCGTTGAATGTTTTTTGAGAATTTTGAGTTTCCGGTTTAACCGGAAGTAATGCCGATTTTAAAATTTGTAATGGAACACCCTGTATATTATTTTAATTTTGAATAGTACACTTTATTACGATTACAAAAATATGGAGTTCGATATGTTTTATTTCAAGGCCAACCGAGATTTTTACAATAAAAGAACTTTTGAGTCAAAAACTAATGAAATCTCGTAGTCTATGAAACAAACGTAACAATCACAGTTTATGAAACTGACATTAGCCGTGATAGTAGTTAAAATAAGTAGGTGTTTTAACTTGAACGCAAAATGCTCTTTCTAAGTGAAAGAGAGAGAATAGAAATTCTAATGATGATTGGCTTTGGGGACCGAAGAAGAACGCATCAAGAAGTTTGTAATCTTTTTAATGATATTCATCCGGATCGGCAAATATCACGTTTGCTAGTAACAAAAACTTTGCAAAGGTATACCACAAGTGGCACAGTCGGTAATTTACCAAGAAGTGGACGTCCAAAAACTTCTACAAAAAACGATGTAGCTGAAAATATCGCAATATCTTTAGAGGAAAATCCACATTTGTCTACTGATGAACTCGCCAATATACGCGCAATAAGCCGTCGTTCAGTAGGAAGATTATTAAAACGAGAAAAATATCATCCCTACAAAATTCGCCTTGTTCAAGAACTCTCTGACGACGATTTCGACAGACGATTAGAATTTTGTGAAACAATGATGGATATTTGCAACCGTGATAATAACTTTGTAAGAAATATGGTGTTTTCGGACGAGGCTACGTTTTGTTTGAACGGTACAGTAAATCGACATAACTTGCGCTACTGGTCGCAAACTAACCCTCACTGGATACAAAAGGCTCATACGCAACATCCTCAAAAATTGAACGTTTGGGCCGGTATTTACAACAACAGAATTGTAGGGCCTTTCTTTTTAGACGAAACTTTAAACGGGGATAGATATTTAGAGCTTTTAGATACGCAAGTTATTCCGACGCTGGAGGGAAATGGACAACTGCCAAATAATATCTGGTTTCAGCAGGACGGGGCACCACCCCATTTCGCTCGCATTGTTCGAGATCGCTTAGATAGGAAATTTTATCATAGGTGGATTGGAAAAGGAGGTACCATTGAATGGCCTGCGCGATCCCCCTACCTTACTCCACTGGACTATTTTCTATGGGGGTTATTTGAAGTCCAAAGTTTATCTTAATCGACCAAACAGTTTGCAAGAACTAGCTGAAAGAATAACGAAGAGAGTCAAAGAATTCCACCAGAAGTAATAATTAATATTACAAGGAAGTTTACAAATAGACTAGCCTTTTGTCAAGAAGTAAATGGAGCTCAGTTTGAACATTTACCACATTAAGTTTATTTTGTGTGTGTCAAATGTGGATCAGTTATCCACCCTCATTGTGTAAAACTTTTAAATCAGGTGAATGTTTATGTGATAAATATTTAAATTGTTGTGAAAATAAAACAAGTTTGGTAAGTGATGACAACGTGGACCTTGAAGATCCTTCCGCAATGATATCTGACGAATGTAATATTAATTCATATAAAGTTGAAATCTTGTATTTAAAAAAACTGTTAATGGACAAGGACCGTGTAATTAAAGCTCAAGAAGAAACAATAATTCTATTAAAGGAGAAAATACATTCTAAAGAAGCATCGGTATGTAATACCCAGAACAGTATTCCTTATAATCAAGTAGGAAAAACGAATGAATCATTAACTCTACTAATGAAATATAATCAAATTAAAAGATTAATTCAAAGTTTCACAAGTATTATCACTGAACTGTATTAATAAAGACAAAACAAAAAATTAACCAAAAAAGATAATATTGTAGTTGGTACCAAACAAACTGCACAAAATCTTGTTGCTGAGAAGAAAGCTTGGGTTTTTGCCAGCAAGTTCAAGACATCCTTCAAAGAAGACGATATGAAATCTTACCTATCTTGATTCTGAATTTAAACATAAAGAATTTATTATAGAGCAAGTTAAAAACCGTGGGGATTTTAATTCATTTAAAATAGGCATCGATGAAAGTTTGATCCCGGATGTCTTAAACCCTATCAAGTGGCCTGCAGGAGTAGAGATTTCTCGTTTTGTACACAAAAAGGTTTTTCGTCACGGAAGCAATTCAACAGCAAATCTCTCCAATAGGGTCCTTGCATGATTTTCAGATTAATTCCCAACGAGTTCAGAATTGTATATTTTAGTTATTGAAAATATTTTTGCTAAATAACTGTTATTGTTATAGTTATTACCGAAATAAGTTTAAATAGTTATTCAGGCCCTTGAAACGCATTTGCGCTGGCTCGGCCAGCGTGACGTCACTATGCGTTCCCGTCTTGCAAATGCACTTACTCCGTGTATTTAGCTGTTGTAATTTCAAGTTTATTTGTATTCTAAGTTACCACGTGTTTTGTTTTTGCTCTTTATATTAAAAAAACAGCATTTTTCAAGACTACAAAAGCAAGAGGATTATAGAAAGATAACTTTTAAATTACCGATAAATGTGTGCCTATTAAATACTCATAAAATAAAATAGTAAAATACTCAAGTCTATTCACCATTAAAAATATAAAAACGTTCAAAGTAATTATATTGCCATCCCCAGACGATTACCAATAAAAAACTGAATTACAATACCTACTAATAAAAGTCCCAACTTCTTAAAACTTATTTACATTAATAACTATGCTCCTTATTTCATTTTACAAAATATTTTCCTCCTCATCTTATTATAATTAATAATAAACAAACTTTTCTTTCGCGTTCTCACTGACGAGAAACGAACGAAGTTGTTTTCATTTTAATCATTTTAACGTAAGTATAACGACAAATGTATCCAATATTTTAAAACTATAAAATACATACGCATTCAGTTTATTTTCAATCATTTATTACCAGTGGCGTGCGGTTCACGGAAGCAATGGAAGCAATGTTTCCCTTAACAATTTATTAAAAATAAAAACCAATGTTAACAAAAATATTTTTATAAAATTATGGTTATCGTTTATTTAAATTTGTAATATTTAATCAACTTAAAGCTCAATATCAATTCCGTACAGCAAAAAGTATAACTATCTAGAGTACTATTTTAAATTAGGCTCATTAAACTTGCGCGAAAAGGTACAGATTCAAATGTGTTACGTACACTGCATATAAGCACTGATTTCGTTGCTTACTGCTCTTCTCGTCGCCAGCCGCGCCTTCGTTTTAGCGAGCCGGTGTTGTGTTGATACGATTGACATCGTATAAGGTCGTTATTTTTAGTGTGCTCCGTGCCCAAATGTTTATTATAATTTGGTTATTTGTTCGATTTAGTATTTATTAAATTTAATGTTACTTAAGTAATGTAAATCTACGAATGAAACTGTATTTTGAAACATTTTATTATATCAATTTATATAAGTTGGAATTTTTATAAATAATTCTATTTAGTTTGCTCTGTATGCAAATTTAAAATTACATTATCGTCATGGTTGAAAATGCTTCGATGGAAGGTTAGAGTACTTCCGATACATCCGAATCGCGACGACGTTGTTCAGTTTGTAATTAAATATTATTAGATAAAGAATTTTCTGCATACAGTTTTAAAGAGAAATTACAAATTATTTGGAAAGGCAGATCAAAACCAGAACTTTCAAATTTAACAACAAAGAATAAAACCTGCGCCAGGTATTTTACTAAAAAAAATCGGAAAATCGAGTTGAATTATAAATACGGGCATAGCCGAGATGCGCCGTTTGCTAATTAACTTGATAATCCCATAGCCCACTTGCGCCGGAGCCATTGCAGGTACATAAATGTCAGATAGACTTGCGCTAGCGCTATCGCTCAATAGGTGGTACCTACCCCATGGTTCACGTTCACTCCCTCGTGACGAACAGTGGCCAATTAACATTTGTTTGTCATGTATGTATATCTTGGTTCTTGTTATAAATCAATTAACACATATGCAAAAAATATATTTATTTTAAAAATACATGCTTGTTACATTATAAATGATACATTATATTAAAATTTATTTCTATAAAAATGGCTTTTACTGTTGTTTTTTATGAAAGTTTGATATTGGCTGCCAATATCGGCTATGTAAAATGGCCCAAGTACTTACCGGTGTTATCATTTCTGCACTGTCCCAATATTGGTTGCCAGGATTGGTAATAACGGTGCCAATATTGGTCCGTTTGTTCAACATCGGCAAATTCTATATGGGCATCTTCCAGCCCCCTCATCCTCTCTCAAACACCCTCAAATAATAAAAATATATAGCAACAGTCCGGAAGATTCCCAATATCCCGCGCGCGCAGGTTTGCACAGGAAGTTTCATGCTTTGACAAGTTTAAACTTGCATTGCTCTTGTCACTATAGTCCTGCACTGTAATCCTTATCTTCCCTCATTTTTATCACTTTCCGATAGTAATTTTATGGCCATGAATTTGATTTGGAGGGGTGAAAAGGATTATTTTAGCTTTAAAGAATAATAAACAAAAAGTAAAATAATAAATGTAAACAATAATAAATAAATAAGATAACTACCTTTTATACCCTGAGGTAGAAGTTTCTCGTACCAAAAACCAGCAGTACTCTGCCAACATGCTCGCATTCCACTTCCCTGGAAATCTCCTCACGAACTTATTGATGTCTTGATGGAATCATTCCCTGTGTTCATCCGAAACTATATATATTTTTATTATTGTTTCTATATATTGCTGCTATATATTTTTATTATTTCGAGGTGTTTTAGAGAGGATGAGGGGGGAGGGGGCTGGAAGCTAAAATAGGTAAAAAATAAGTGAAAAAATCGAGGAAAAAAAAAACGGAAAAATCGATAATTTTTAATGATTTTATTACAATTTAAGGAGGCAAATCCCCCCAAATCTACCTCCTTGCTACAAATGTTCACGTTTTAGAACTTTTCACCTCTCTAGGCCCTCAGAAGAAATGTAAAGGCGAAAATAACCCTTTTCATACCTCCAAATTATGGAAAAGTGATAAGAATAGGTGGGGGGCCATCCCCCGAAAACGGTGGGTGATGGGGGAAAACTGGGGTCATATTCGGATTCAGGAGGTCATTTTACATAAGAATCAGCAGGAATGGTGTCAGGGGTAGAAAAAAAGATTTTTTGCCGACAGTGTAATTGTTTTAATAAATAATAATTAAACAAACATTATTTGTTTCTATTCTATGTATACTTATTTCTAAATTTGGGGGGTGGGAGATTTTCCCCACTCTCTCCGTGAATCCGCGACTGTACCTAGGTATATTAAAATTAAAATCGTGGTTGCTTCCCTTGCCTAAATTTTCACCGCACTCCACTGTTTATTACATAACAATGAAAGCACGGCAGTTGTTAATTAACGTATGTAATAAATCGGCCTTTCTTGTAAAGGTAAAATTGAACTTTTAGGCGATTAGAACTGTCACGCTAACAATCAAACCTTCTTTTGACGACAACGGCCTTACTTTCGAATACAGCAGCCTTTTAAATGAATAAACAGAAATTAATTACTAATAAAAATAAATGCGATAATTGCGCGATAATACTTTACGTTTCTTCTCGGGTTTCCTACTGCATGTAGCCTTGAAAAAGGCTAAATAAATAAATTCAAAAGTAACTAACAAACGAATACGTATCAAGACAAAACGAAATAATTTTAAACGCACCGGCTAAACAAGTAAACCATGTTGTAGGCATAGCTGATACAGAATTGTAAACGCGTAGTGACGTCACGCGATTGGCGCAGACTCGTAGGGGTTTTGCAAGCACTTTCGAATTTCATAATTTGATTAACTTTTAATTTAGTTTTAATCCACATCTGTACACTTTTATGTCGCCCAAAAAATTCCGACACTTATTTTAGCTGTATAAATTTCATATTATATGCGATTTAGCAATATTTATTTTTTGTGCAAGTACCCTATGTAGCATTCGCAACAAAACAGAACTGCTTGAAGTTTTTCTTCATTCGCTAGATTATCCAGAAGTGTTATGTGTAACAAAGACGTGATTTACTGAAGACGAGCTGATCTCATTTAAATTAAGTAATTATAACGTTGCAGCGTATTCCTGTAGAAAAAAATTGGGCATGATCCTAGTGATGGTGGTACTATGATCCTAATTAAAAGTAATATTAAGTCTAGTGAAATTAAGTATTTTGACTCTATCGATAAAACGTTTGAAGTTTCGTCGTTTCGCGAATTTAATATTCAAAAACACACGTTTTAATATATCCTGTATTTATCGTAGCCCAGATGCAGATACAGAGCATTTTGTAATTTTGTTAGAATCACTGCTTCAAATGGTAAACAAACATTAAATAACGTGTTCGTAGCAGCCGATTTTAATGTTGATTTCAAAAAAGATGATAAATGGTTTTCAAAAAGTTTTTACAGAATTTTCTCGTGTTAAAAATAATGCTAAAACTACAATTGACAATATCTTCACTAACGTTGGTACCGATTTCTTAAAGAATAAAACTTTAAACGTTTTATTTTCCGATCATAAGGCTCAATGCATCTCGTATGCCTTAAATGCTAATTCTAATTTAAGAAGTTCTTTTGTGTATAAACGATCCTTTTCTAAAGAGAATATACTTTTTTAAACTCATGCTGTCTGATGAGCAATGGTCAGATGTCTTTTTAGAACAAGATCCTCATCAAAAATTGACAATTTTTTTCACATTTTTTATATTTTTGATATAGCTTTCCCTATAGTTAAGCAAAAACTATATGTGTGAAATATTAAAAAGCTGTGGATTACACCACAAATCCTACAAAATAGCAGGTTTTTACGAGATCTTCATGCAGTAAGTAAATCATCTAATGATCCAGTTTTAAAAATTAGAATAAACATCTTAAAAAAACAGCATAGATTCATTATTACTGACACAAAAAAGGCTTATTATAATAGTAAGATTTTCAAGCAGAAAATAAGTCACGGGAATCTTGGAATATTATTAAAGATAATGTACAAATAGGCACAGGAAATAAAAAAAAATTCCTCTGAAGATAGGTGATGGTAATTTTGTTTATGAAGATGAAACTGTGGCGTAGCAAACGCATTCAATAAATATTTTGTGGAGTCTATCAATTCTCTTACAGCAAATATCACAACAAATCTATCTGATCAACGTTATTAAAAATTCCATTTTTTTAACTCCAGTTGATTATGAGGAGATTTCACAGATAATCAGTAGCGTATGCAAAAAACGATCAACTGGAACAGACGAAGTTCCCTGTTTTCTGATAAAGGAAATTTGCGATGAAATATACATCCCACTAACATATTTAATTAATATTTCTTTAAAATTTGGAATTTTCCCGAACTGTTTAAAATCAGCTCAAATTGTTCCTATTTTCAAAAAAGGGGATTCTTCCCTTTTTTGTAATTATAGACCTATTTCTTTGTTGTCAGTCTTCTCAAAAATAGTTGAGAAAGTTTTTTACAATAGATTGATTGTCTTTATTAATAAACACGCGATTCTATCGCCCCAACAGTTTGGTTTTCGTCATAACTATACTACTGAGAAAGCCGTGATGTCATTTTATAATCACATTCTACATAATTTTAACAATAAACAAAAATGTGTTGGGATATTTTTTGACCTGTCCCGTGCTTTCGACACTGTCAAGCACGAACTATTGATTAATAAATTATTTAATTATGGAATTCGTGGACCTGCTATAGAATGGATTAAGTCATATTTAACAAACAGATCACAGGTGACTAAGATTTCAAGAAATCATTCCACAGTTATTTCTGACAGTATTGCAGTTGCTTTCGGTGTACCTCAGGGAGGAATCCTTGCGCCGATACTTTTTATATTATTTATTAACGATGCCCCTCTAAATATTTCGCGAGGTAGTCTCACGTTATATGCAGATGATACAACTGCTATTGTCTCGGCAAATGATTATCAGACTCTTTGTACTAAAGCAAATCAATGTATTGCTGAAATGGAAACTTGTGGAAAATGTGTTAACCTTAAATTTCCAAAAAACAAAACTGCTGGTTTTTTCACCAAATAAATTTTCAAAAGTGGATTTCCCGCTTCCTGTATCGGCAAATGAGCAAACATTAGAACAAGGTCTGCATACTAAATTTCTAGGTGTGTTTTTGGACCAGAATTTAACATGGAACATGCATGCAGAATATCTAGTTAAAAAATTAGTAGCCAGGAATTTTGCTATTCTTAAGTTAAGAAGTATTATAAGCAGAGAAGTGCTAATTATCTACTATTTTGCCTGCGTACAATCATTATTAAATTATGGACTGATGTGTTGGGGAAACGGATCGCATAATTTTCAAGTATTCCTTATGCAAAAGAGAATATTGCGAACATTGTTTAATTTACCCGTCACAGAATCCTGTCGTTCTTTTTTCAAACAATATGCAATACTTCCACTGCCGAGTCTTTATATTTTTAAATTCGTTTGCTATGTTAAAAACAATTTAGACGATTTTCTAAAATGTGGTTATAACATTAATAATTACTCTACTCGATATACCGGTGACATTTATATTCCTTTTGCAAGGTTAGAAAAAATTCGTAAAGGTCCCTTAATACAATCATTTAAATGTTTTAATCACTTACCTGAAGATCTCAAAAATATACAATCAATCAACGTATTCAAAAAGAAAGTAAAGGATTTACTTCTAGTTCATTGTTTTTATTCTAGTCAGGAATTTCTAGCATGTATATTTTAAGTGTTATCGTTAACTTTAAGTGTTATTGTTAATTTCAATTAATTATTTATATACAACTTTGTATTTTCTAAATACTATAGTTACATATACAGGGTGGTCCAGACCACCCGTACACCCCTTTTAAAATGCGTGCGATTAAGAATTTTTAACAAGACGATCGGTGATCTTACTAATGTCGATGTGCTCTATCGAATGATGCTAGAAAAAAACGCCCCTGACCCCCCCCCCTTGTAGGGGTAAGGAGGGCAACTTTAAAAATTCCAATGGGAATCCCTAAGTTTTATTGCATATTTTGATTCTACTCATCAAAATATAAATAATTTATTTGAAACATTTTTTTATCTTCGCTACAGGTGGCGCTGTAATCGCAAAAATGGTGAACACATTGAACACATTTGAAACTGGTATTTGCATCATTTAAAAATGAATATTTTTCAAAATTCTATCGTAACCAAGTACGTCAATAGGTTTTATTATTTAACATCTGTTTTTCTGCCTTTAGATGTACACCGAGTTCTACACACACTTTCCGTCATGCGCACATTTTCTCCGTATGATTCTTGTTCATTAATCTTCAATTGTTCAATTCAAAGTTTTTCTTACTTATTCTCGTGTATTGAATAATGTTAATTTTGTAGGAGGAATACTAGAATTACCAGAAAACTAGAGAAGTAGTAGACTTCTAGATTCTATTAATTTTAATTGTTTATATTTTTTTTGTACTACGCCTTTAAATAGTATGTACTTGTTGAAAATCAACTGTTCAAATAAATAATTTTTATTTCACAAATTTAAAATTTTATTCGTTTAAATTATTCTTACTTTATGGCCTGAGTGGATGAGATATCCATATTTCATCATGCATTGCTATACGCTAAAAGAAAGATAACCACCGAAATTTAATAGTGAATTACAAAGTGAAATTCTCGTCGGCAGATTTTTGTAATGTAATGCACCGTGACTTGACATGTTTTGAAGTAAAACCATCTTCCCCAGTAGAATCTTGGAAAATGTTGTTAGAATGGAACACAAATTCTAACAACATTTAAGGCAAAAAAATATTGTTATCACGTACAACGTTAGAAAAAAAATCCGTTTGTCGAAATCACCTTAGGTAGAGAATTTACGTTTTTCATTGTAACGTAAAATTTTTCTCATGAAAGTACACATTAGCAAAGCTTTTTTATCACTATTTAGTAAAAAATATGAAAAACTGTTATTTGCACCTGTAAATATGCCAGAGACGACGAAACTGCAAAAAATCGCTTTTATGCGATTACAGCGCCACCTGTTGCGAAGATAAAAAATGTTTCAAATAAATTAGTCATATTTAGATGAGTAGAATCTAAACATGCAATAAAATCTAGGGGCTCCCATTTGAATTTTTAAAGTTACCCCCTACAAGGGGGAATCAGGGGGTTCCATTTTGGCGTCATTTGAAAGAGCACATCGACATTAGTAAGATCACCCATCGTCTGGTTAAAAAATTTTAATTACACGCATTTTAAAAGGGGTGTACGGGTAGTCTGGACCACCCACACCAAAGTATATGTACTTTTGACGATTTCTATACTGTGTATACAGTCTTCGAAATATATGCATATTATTATTATTATTATTATTTTCCCTTTACAAAGTACTCCTGTTTTATTTTCCCGTTTTGTATTAATTTAATTTTGATTACTAATGTGATTGTTAAGTTTGTTTCATAGACTACTAGATTTCATTAGTTTTTGCCTCAAAAGTACTTTTATTGTAAAAATCTCGGTTGGCCTTGAAATAAAACATACCGAACCCCATATTTTTGTAATCGTAATAAAATGTACTATTCAAAATTAAAATAATATACAGGGTGTTCCATTACAAATTTTAAAATCGGCATTACTTCCGGTTAAACCGGAAACTCAAAATTGTCAAAAACATTCAACGCAAATACACAATTTACTGTAATATCTGCCTACCAAATTTCATTCCGATATCTCTAAAAACTCCAGAGATATTTACTTGGTTCCATACTTTTGCCCACCTCTGTATATTTAGCAATAACCATGTCGGAAAAAGTTTGGCGCGCTATAAATATAAACCTATGCACTATACAGAAAAAAGTTTCCAATAAAAGTTGTAGAAAATGTTATTATGTACGAAAACTATCTGTTCTATTTTTGTCGTACGATGCACGGTTCACGAGATATTTCATAAAACGTGTTTTACAAGATGGCGGCTAACGCTCAACAACCCCCCCCCCCGTCCCGCCAACTTGACGTTACATTCAGGGGACACCCCCGAACATTTTCCAACAAGAAAAGCAATTCTGTAGAAGATTGCAGAAATAAATTACCCGGTTGCTGGCCTATATTGCCTACTGGTATTAGGTTTACTTTGAATTCGAAACAGTATTATAGATTTTGAATAATTATGTCTTATTATTGTTAAAGTTCGTTTCAAAACTTTGGTGCAAACCTCGATGCGCAATAGTATATTACATTACTAGTATGGAAAGTGAAACTTTTCGTACGCACGAGTGTGAATTGACGCACGAGGCGTAAGCCGAGTGCGGAAATCACACGAGTGCAGAAAAGTTACTTTCCAACGTGTAATGTACAATATTTTTCCTACGACCCCCCAAATTTCAAATGTTTAAAAAATTTTGATTTTTTAAAATTAAGAATATAATTTTTGAAGATTTTAAAGCAAAATTTTTATGGTTAGGTTTAACAGAGAAAATCACACTTAAAGCTAATTTTCTTAAGCCATTTATTTTTAGGATATAAAGTTTAATTTTTTAAACAATTTAGTTTCATAATATGAATAATTATAACGAAATTTCTATCAAAACATTTCCAGAAAAATAAAATTAAGTTATCTTGACAACTTAATTTTATTTTTCTGGAGCTGAATTATGACAATTGTTAAAGTGAATGGGTGTTTGTTAACATTTTATTTAATAGATTCTTTTACTAAATATAAATTTCAATTTTAAAAACTCATATGTTCATAACTTATTTAAACATAGTATAAAATTAAACCTTGGGTTTAGCAGCAAAATTCATTAAATGAATTACTATTACAATTTATAATATAATAATTTCAGAGGCACATAATTTATTTTTTATTTATATTTAATAATATCTCCATAATTAACAAATATAACTTCAACTAATAACACAATGCCAGGTGTGAAAGCGGTCGCCTAACTAAATTATTTGACATTACTCTTATTTTTCTGCCATTTGGCATCGCTGATTTTAATCTTGGCAAACTTGCTTCAATAATTTTCATGTATTATAGTGAGGTTACGTTAGGTGTAATCTATTAGATATTTCTTTTTGATAGCTAAAATAACTAATTAAACATTAATTAAAGTTATATTTATAAGAAAAGAATAGATACATAATGGTAAAAATGCTTCTCAAAATTGGATTAAACATTAATGTCATCATTTTAATGTAAACAAAATTCATGGATTTCTAGATATTGCTTAGCGTGACGTATTTTCATAACACACACGTGTGTTATGTTCCTAACATACGCGTGTTATATGACTCACTTTCTTAATATCGGTAGCGTTTGCTATTGTTCACTTTCGTATGGGGTCGTAGGAAAAGTCATTTTCGAAGCATTCACGCAAATGAATAGCTCGCTACTTCGTCGCTCGTGCTTAAAAAAAATGTACTCATGCGATAATAAAGACTTCACGTAGGTACTTCGTAAATAACTATAACTCTATGATCCTGTTGTAATATGTAATAATGTATTTATAATAAATAATTTATTTAAAAGTTTTTTTGGGTCAAGAGCATTTTTGAACCAGGCCCCGCAAAAGCTTACGCCGGCCCTGAGTATTAATTACAAACACTATTAACAATAGCGTAGCTAGCGCCTGAGTAAGCCAAAGTTTCAAACATAAATAATTTAAGAAATTTGAAACAATAAGGATAAATGTAAAATAGTAGTTGTATTTCTTTCTGGTAAACTAATATTGAAATAAATCAAGTTGAATTTTGTACAATAACTTATAGCTCACTCGTTATTTTCTTTTTTATACAGTCAAATGCAGTTGGACAGAATTTGACAGCTGCAAAGTAAAAAAATAATGTATTTAAAACATGCAAAATATAGAATTTGTAATATTTTAAACAAATTTACTACCATCATAAATAGCTTCTCCACTGAGGCACCGAGAATAATTCGCGTCTTGAACCCTGCGTGAGGAATCAATTTTGCTGATAACTGATCTTACATGGGGAAAGAGTTCATCGTTTCTCTGTGGACACTTCTAAACCTAAAGATTTTTGATAACTGTCCCATCATCATTTACTTCAGTAACGTGTCCGGGATACACTTGATTCATATGAAAATACCACGTAGTTGTCTAGCTGTTTTTGTAGTTCATTGTACAATATGAACCACATCCCATTCATTCTTCTCTTTGTTTCTTATTTATTTTCTTGGTCAATGAACTTTCTGCGCAATGATTTATCCTACACTTGTTGAGGATAATAGCAAATCTTCGGATCTAATGATTTTTCGTGGTACAACTTTTCGTGTGATTTTTCTTTCTTGATTTGTCGGTAGAAAGTTCAGTTCCCTTGTTTTCAAGGTCTCAATAGAAGGTCTCAGACGAAAGTGTTTCTCTCTTTCTCTAGAAGTCAATTTAAATTGCAAAGATATATTTCGCCCCGTCTCAAGTTGTTTTATGACTTTTCTGATGATACACTATTTTTTGCGAGGGTTAAGGAAAGCATTGTTTATCCAAAACATTGCTATTCAGTCAATAAACTATGTTCGTTCAAGCGCAAAATTCCATATATTTTCTTATGGAGATTCATTTTGCATATTTTACATAGTTCAAGAATTTGTACAATTAACCTTTCCCCGGTGTTTTGGAACCGACGGGAATCGTGAGCGTTGACCAGATGGTATAACAATAATTATTCATTGGCCAAAAAGTCAATGTTTTGTTCGGGATGCTACTTGTTCTGATTCTCTTGCTCCATCTTATCTTAGAGTTTCAACAAAATAAGTAGGATTAGTACCAAGTACATACTAATTCCAGTTCCGGTACAGAGTAACAAAAATATAAGGGTTCGAATTTTAATTCCGATATCTGCTTTGAAAAAATAAGGGTTCAGGTTCCCATTCCGGTAGGACACACACTCGGTTCTTGTGGTTTTTTTAGATTCTGCTTCCTAATATGTCAAAATGCCGGATGAGGCTTTTAATGGGATGCACACACAACCTCATCGTAATGCAGTAAACTAAAATTTATATTGGCAACGTCATTGTCTGTTTAAGGATCAGCAGTGTCCAAGCACTCATAAATAAAGGTGATTACATACTGTAATAATTCTTCAGTATTGAGAGAATCAAGATATTGAGATAATGTTAAAATAAAAGGATAGTTCATGGAATTCAAAAGATAGAGACCGGCTGACCATTCAATATATGGAAAGTGCTATTTCGGGGTGTAAATACGAGTGTAAGCCTTTTAATTGCTTTGTTAATATAAACATTGCAGTATTTTTATATATTATTTATTACCACACCAAAACAGACAAATGAACAATATCACGATCAGTACATGAATGATAATCATACAATAATCTGAATAAACCTAAAGAATGCTCGAAGTCGCACACACGTGCGCGTAAAAATATTAATAAAAGGAATCATTTAAATTTAATAACAATAATGGTATTATTGTAAATACAAATATTCTTATTTAATAATTCTAAATACATCACAAAAAGTAACATAAGTAATTGTCAACAAAGGTCAAAAAAGATAGCTTTAGCTTAATCTTTATTAAAAGGAAATACATTTCGGTACATTTAGATGGGGACTGTTGATGGAAATAAACGTTTACATAAAAAAACTGCAAGAAACGTCGTGTACCACGAAACAAATATGGCTGTCATATTTCAATCAAACGGAATAAAAATAAAATAGTAGTAGTTTTGATCTACCAATACTTAGGAGTGATAACACACAAAGAATTATTATCTTTTTTCGAAATGAGTGAGCGACCAGTACTGGACCACTTCATATGGACTGATCCTAATTGCTATGATGGGAGATGACAAAAAAATGACCATTAATTTAATCCGGCAACCTCTATAACATCAAAGCTTAGGTATTTCTCGACTTAAATATATTAACAATCAGAATGAGTCTAACGGGTTTTTTTATACGGAAAGCCTCTGGGCATCTGGTCTACCGGAAAATAAAAAATTTGTAAAATTGTTGTTTTTCGATCGTCGACTTTGACCATACCACTGGACCAAATTTAAAGCGTTCGATACTCATCCGACGCAGAATTTAATGCTCTTTAATTCTTGTAATAGTAAAGTTTTCGTTGAAAAGCACCGCTTTGGAGTTATAAGCAAAAAACTAAAAAAGGCCCGAAGATTTCGTGGTTCTTTTGATGTCCTCAGGTAAGCTCGCGTCGAGGGACCGTGCAAACCTACGATACTAATATTTGACGTCAAATGAAGCGATCGAAACGATCTCCCGCTTTCCAACATTTATTTCCACCAACGAATTCTATTTTACGGGCCTAAATATGATTGAGAATATAATATTTTTGTCGTGGTTTCACATTCTTGAGAATATGGCTAATAATGAGAAAAAATGAACACTTTTAAGAAAAAAAAAGAGATACTAAGGATGACCTAAAATAGGTTCTGTAGGGTTTTGTTTGAAAAAGTTAATAAATTGAAAATTTAAGACAATTTATGTATAATTGATCAAATTACAAGGTAATTACAAAGTAAAAAATAGAAAAATAATGTACATGGGAAATGCAAATAACATTTGTTGGTGTTGATATGAAAATTTTACTTGCATTGGCTATGAGGAAGATGCTCTTGGTATTATAGAGAGATAAATAGAAGTTCAGAATATAAGTTTAGACTACCTTATTCAGTAAAACTTACGATTCAAGCACTATCCTCACTGAATGGCTTAACTCTACTTTCACTACCATCCTCAAGAAAGCAAATTCCAAAAAATGCAATAACTATCGAATAATAAGCTTGATGAGCCACCTAATGAAAGCATTTCTAAAAATATTACACCAACGCCTGTATGCGTTGTGACCAGCATATGGGCCCTACACAATTTGGTTTCAGAAGCGCAACAGGTACACGAGAAGCCTTGTTTTGCACACACGTCCTCATCCAACGATGTAGGGATGTGAATTGTCTATATATGCTTCGTAGAATATACGAAAGCATTCGATAGGGTACAACACCATAAACTTATCGAAATACTGAAAACAATCGGAATAGGCGATAAAGAACTTCGCATTATAAAAAATCTCTACTGGAATCAAACTGCTCAAGTCAAATATAAAGGAGAGTTATCCAAGGCCATTGAAATCTAACGCGGTATACGACAGGGCTGCATATTATCACTGCTTTTATTGAACATCTATTCTGAAGAAATATTCAGTAGAGCCCTATTCAATACATCAAAAGGAATAAAAGTGAACGGTGAGAGGATTAATAACATAAGATTTGCCGATGACACCATGATACTAACAGAGAAACTGAAGATCTACAAGAATTAGGAAACAAAGTATTACAAAGTAGTTAGGAATTTGGTATCGGTATCAATATATCAAAGACGAAGAACATGGTGGTAACTAAAAACGTTATACTGCAGGGGCAACTACTTATTAACCAGAAAAAATGGAAAGAGTCGACACACTCAACTACTTGGGCACCACAATTAACGATCAATGGGACCACACTCTGGAAATAAGATGTCGCATTGAAAAGGCAAGAACGGCGTTCATTAGAATGTCGAAATTATTAAAATGCAAGGAATTGAGTCCGAAAACTAGAATCAGATTACTCCGCTGCTACATCTTTCCCGTTCTCCTGGGACTTCCATGGCGTGGAATCCTGGACGGTGACAGAGGCATCAAACAAAAAACTGGAAGCCTTCGAGATGTGGTTGTATAGATGCATTTTGCGAATATCATGGACCCGACATGTAACCAACAAAAGGGTATTAGAACAACTAGGCAAATATATGGAAATTATGAAAGTAGTTAAACAAAGAAAACTCGAATACCTAGGACACGTTATAAGGAATGAACAGAGATATGGATTATTACAGTTAGTTCTGCAAGGGAAAGTGGAAGGGAATAGGGGCCCGGGTAGGAGACGCATATCCTGGCTCAAACACCTAAGAACATGGTTGTCGACAACAACAACAGGACTCTTCCGAACAGCTACGAATAAAGACATGATAGCTAGAATGATCGCTCACATCGGTAACGGATCGGTAACGGATTAGCACGTGAAGAAATAGAAGTTCTCAAGTTACTCGGATAATGTATCCATGATCGATGTGTTACTTGGAAAAGAGAGTAGGTATTAATTTACATACTGGAAGCAGTCTGAACGAAAAACACAGTAAATCAGAGTCATCAAGAGGAGGTACTAATCACCATCAGGCTGGTAGTGTGTTTTGGGTGTCAATAGTTAGTGTATGAAAATAAAGTTATTTTTACAAAGTTTAAAAAGCTAAGATATAAACAAAGAAAGGGAACAAGCATCCCTTCTATAAGGTAAAATACCCTTACAAGCACAACGAAATTTTGAAGATTCATTAAGAGTTAATTTACTTACTTTAGTTATTTGATCTGTATAGTCCTGGTAAGTTTCATCCTGATAAAAAGAAAATTATTTTTTTATATTCATTAATATTAATAAACTTACCTGTTTGGGCAATCTCGAGGTTTAACCTCAGTGAAATTGACAGTTGTAGTTAGAAAATATTTTGACATATATTAATTAAATGTTCTCATTGTGTCAAACTATTGATAAATACAAAGAAACAAGCAACATATCCAATTCTCATAACGGGAAAACCATGAGAGAGTTCGGTCACGAACCCAGTATTGAGATATCTCCAATATAATAATAAAATTAAAATTAAAACGGCTGAGCATAGAAAGATCATGCACAGAGTCTAGGGCAATGTAAAATCCAACACTAATGCAACACACACACACACACACTAATAAAAATATAATAACGATATTAATGTGTGAAGATCATATGACGTCAATACTTTATAAACCATGCGTGATCAAAACAACGAAACAGGCAGGACATTTAAAAATATTTAAAAAATAATTGAGAATGCTTAGTCTTTAAAAGTTGAATTCTTAAAAAGGCGTGTCGGAGAACCTAAAAAGATCGAATAGAACCGTATTTTTTTGGTTCCGGTTCTGATTCCGATACTTGCTAAAAGATAAGGGTAAAAAATAAAAGATAAGGGTTTAGATTCCGGTTCCGGTACGACACTAGGTATCGGTTCTTGCGGTTTTTCAGATTCCGGTTCCGATTCAGTCCATGTCCCTGGGTACAACATTTTACTTAGGAAGCTCTGAAACTTAAAATAATTAGAATTGTGTATCATATTTCATTTCATCAGACATTTCAACAGAAAACTAACAATTTTTCAAATTATTTTCATATTTAATACACCACTGATACTCGGATTTTTGAAAATGTTTTAACTAAAGGCATTTACGAAAATTAAAGCGTTCGGTTCGTTCCGGTACGGTAACTAATTAGGTATACGGTGCATTTACCGAATTGTACAAAAACGAACGATCTTGCACCCGTTTTGTTGTTTTAGGTTATGTTTATGGTTTATAGGTGTACCTACCGCGCGTACCGACTTCAACGACCGGTCCACGAACAATGAAACCGGTAAATACCCCGAGTCAGTTCTCGAACGTGGTTGGATACATGAATTTACATTTTAGAACGACCCTGGTGTAAACCGGTTTGGATCGGTTAAATATTCGTAAATGCCTTAGGAGTGCGTTATTGCTAGGTCTGGTCTGCAACAATGCAATGTTTATAGAGATTAATAAGAAATCTGGATACCATGCGTGGTATTCAGCTTGACAATTCACTAAACATCAATGTATTTCGACGTAACAGGTTTCGCGAAAATCAGATACTTAGCAAGATTATCAGTATAATCAAATGGAATTGGCCGTTAATTTATTGTTTGAAGTCTCCAGTTAGTTGAAATTGATTGAAATATACTGTCATGCTATTTGACATACAAAATAAGGAATTCACACACACTCATTAGTTTTAAGTAAGCTTATATATGAAATTTCGAAGCGACACGTTAGATTGTATCTTTTAAGAAACTAGAAAATAATTATAATTAACATGCACACTAGTACACAACAGTCAGATAAAGGATATTTGTAAAACTGATTTTTTATATAATTTCGTTAATTTTCCTTATCTATTAATGATGTGAGAGACGATCATTTAATATGCATTTAAATAAAGTTTAGGCCAAAGTTAATGTAAGATCTAACCTAAAACAGACAAGTTGTGTTGTAATAGGGAGATATATAACTATTTACTACCTCACCTAAGCTTTTAATAAGAAAAAAATGTGTTTCCATGTTAACGAGATTATTCATTTGCTTAAGTTTCTTCCATTTCAAAATCTTACAGCTCATGGTTAAATAGTTTTGGTGGAGGATTGTAAAGCTGTTTCATTACCACAGAATTAAGACTGTCTTAAATGTGGGGGTTGCTTTTGATATACTTGAATATATACTTATGTTGCGATTTTGCATCGTACATTGAAATACTGTAATTGGTTGAGATTATCATATTGTCAATGACTAAAATTATGTAACTAATACTTGTTAACATACCGTCGGTCTAATTCTAATACCTCGTAACCCCCAAATCTCAATTTTTCAGGAGAACAAGAAAATGTCACCAAATGTAAAACAAAACTTTTTTAAATGGTTTGAATTCCTGAAATTTTGTTAATTAAATTTAAACAGACAAATTTATTAATTTATCGCGCGATTAAGCATGCATACATTATTAAAAAGTAGGTTACCCATACCCAAAAACTGTACCAGGTTGGGATACGAGGTATTTTTTAAATCGCTATAGAATAAAACTGGAAGCCCTGTGGTTTACGAGGAGTTTACTAATCGACTCAGCGCACTTTTTACCATTGGAATAGCTCATAACCCCAAAATCGCAAACAGTGGGTTACGATGTATTAGAATTGGACCGACGATACAATGTTTTAATTTGTGAAGATAGGAAGGTATGAAATGGTATTTTTGTGTAAATAAGTTAATAAATAGTTGTGTAAAAAGTAGGTTCCATCGACATTTAATGGAGGCCTTATTTTGTAATGAGAACCTAATTGTTATATATTATTATATAGGGAATTTGATAATCTATAACTTTAGCTAATTATTCTTAGGATTAATTAAAATTTATAAACAATAATTTGGTTACGTTATAAATTAAATGTTAGTGCTCTTTTGTTTTAAAGAAAATTAAGTGTAGAGTTTAATTTCTTATCAGAAAGGTATAAAAATCCGGCCATTCTTGTAACAAACTCTCTTTCAATTTACATTGTTAGAGAAATGCAGTTCGACTGAACAGTAATAAAATAATAATAAGGTAATAAATAATAAGGTTGTTTTGAGTAAAAAAACCATGTAAACAAAGCATGTGTCAACATTTAAGGTTGTTGTTATGATATAAGTGTTTAAAGTTTTAAGGAAGTTTAGTAAATCCAAGTGATTTTTTTATATAACAAAAGTGCTTTAAATTGATCAAATGACAATTTATTTTGCTGTGGATTTTTTATTTGATAATAAAAATATAATTATCAAACTTTCTTTTAAACAAGTAATTTACTTACCACGGTTAGACAAATAATCGGATTTGAAATTCCACTTAATAAAGCCATTATATGGAAATATTTGATAGAGGTGAATGACATACTTTCTTAATTTTATTATTCAACCCTAAGAAAGCAGATAGCAGATATGGGGAAATGCATTTACAATGCAGTTGGTAAGCTGGTGGCGCCAAAGATTTAAATATTTCTAAACGCGAATTTGTTTTAACAGTTGTTATAGTTAATAATAGTAATTAAGAAATATGTTGAGACCAGAAAGTATTAATCCCCAAATAAAGAGAAATAGACTATTTTGAGATTAATATTAAAAATAATTTTGGTATCCAAGTTTAAATTTGTTAAATTTATTAAATAAATTTGTGTTGTATTAATGAAGAATTGTTTTATATTTGTTGTATATTACTGTGTTCGTACATTTATATAATCATTTAGTGCCCTATTGAAGCGATCCGCCTGAGAGTCTTAATTTATGGAGAGTTAGACTTTTCACAACAATTTTATTAAATCAGAACAATTATTTTAATTAAAAGTAAGGAAGTAGTGAGTTGTCTTTATACCATCCATATTACCAGTTAACCTGTTTTGTTTGTATCCACCCCTTAAAATATTATACTTACTTATATTTATATAATACTTACATGAAGGTGAATTGTCATATTAGTTGTACGATTATTCGAGTCATTTGCAACTTTTTTCGATCTTTTAATTTAAATATATAATTTATTTCTCTGTTAAACGAGTTATAAAATCAAAATTATTTATTAAAAAGAATAGTTGAAGATTTATTTGATTGCTGTTATAAATACCTACCTTACATTAAATTATAAAAGAAAGTCTCTGGTTTACTGAGAAGATGATATATGCAACCCAATTTTCAAAACTGCAAATCAAAATAAATGTAATATTCTTATAATATAGATTATTCTACTGTTACATTATCTTAAAAATAGTTCTCTTTTATCTAAAGAAACGTTATTGTCTGTAAATTATTTAAAGGCATTATTGCATTTATGATCTATTGTTAGTTTTCACAATTATCTCGATCAATATAAACGTTATTAAAATCAATTGTTTAAAACTTAATTGAAGTGATTGAACGTAGGTAAAAAGTTCGTTAAAAAAATAAAATGTAACTAACGCAATGCTAAATACTAATTAAAGACTAATTTGTATCAACTCTTTAATTAATATTTAATTATATGATAAAGGTTTTTGAATTGAATTGAAATCGTTAAACTTAATTGAAATGGGGGTGCTTCAGCTTCTGTCAGCACCCTTATTTTTAAAACTTATGGCTCAACCGGCTAAACGGAGAGAGGTACAATTTTTTTTTGTCGGTGCAAATTAGTTTTAATTAGTATTTAATTATAGGCTACAGATTTTTGAATTTAATTGAAGTGGGGGTGCTAGCTTTAACTACTGCCAACACCCCCGCTTTTAAAGCTTAAATTACAGGTAAACGGAGATAGGTACAATTTCTTTTGGCGGCACAAATTAATCTTTAATTAATACTTAATTATAGGCTAAAAATTCTTAAATTTAACTAAAGTGGGGGTGCTGGTGCTACGGAACTGTGTATAGCCAACGTGTGTATCATATTGCATAACTTTTCTATTAATATCAGTTTTTATTTTATATTTCTTGGAGTTAAAATAAATTTTCACTCTGCATTTTACATCAAATGATGCACATTGATGTCAGTAAACATATCCGCAATATTAATCTTTTTAAGCAACGGTATATCATTTAATAGGAATTTTTTAACGGTTAAAAATCCAAGTAAGAGTGTTTGATTACAGCTTTATTTTCAAATACTAGAATGAAATGGTATAATTAAATAATATACATTCAAAAAAAAGTATATTAAGGCACCGAAGATTGATCTGCATTCTAGCGGAATTTTATGAAAACTTAGCACGACCGCTTCAATTTGTAAGACGAGCGTCTCTTATACGACCGCTCGCGTTGGTAATTCAAGGCATTATTTCTGCTTTGAAGGGGGCGCCACAATACAAAGCATTCAGGGTGGGTATTATCAGTTTGTCCTTAAATATTGCATTACTGGCCGGTTGAGAATTCTCAAAGTTGGTAATAAAACATTAACCTCTTATAAAATATGCGCTTTTATATTGTAAGCTGTATCTAGTTTGGAAAACTAAAGAACGAAAATGGAATTCAACAAATGTAACAAAGCGATCTTTAGAATGTAAATTTGTTAAATTAAAGCAACGATGAAAAATGTTTACTTTAAAAGTAGTTTAATTCTTCTGAGAAATAAAATGTAACAAAATCAGTGTTTAAGTTTAATGAGATATGAGAGGAAAGGAATGGAATTCTTTTAGTTCAGAAATTGTGGCCCTGAAAAGGGCTTTTTATTGCCCAATTTGATGAAGTTTAGACAATAATAGAGCAATACACCTTTACATGTTTTTATTAGCTTTTTCCATGCTCCTGTATCAAAAGTCTAGTTCTAAAGTATGTTTTAAAATATTGTAATCTTGGTGCACCTAGACTGGTGCCTTTGTACAAAAATGAACAGCCGCTTCCAGTGATTCTGCCTGTCGCAGACAAGTCAAGGATGACATGAACGCTTGCAGAAAATCTTCTCTGGAGCTGGAGTAAATCAAGGGCGTATTATAGTACTATATTATCATATAGTCCAGTGCATTTAGGAAATTTTTATACAGGGACCCAGCGATTTTGTATACATTTTTTCTTTTATCCCCCGATCGAAAGGGTCTGCCATGGAGAGTTTAACCCTGAGTTTGAGCACCCCTAGAATTAACCCCTTCGCCGCCATCTTGGATTTAATTTTTTTTAAATGCTCATATCTCATGTTCTAGTTATCGTACAGTGATGAATCCGGCGTGGTTGGATTCGTCTTGACTTATGTTTCCTGCAATCTTATGTGATCAAAAACTGTACGATCAACTGGAAAAATGATATTGGCGTTCAAAGCCGACAAAACGACCAAAAAAACTTTTTTTTCCTTTTCGGCCCGTATCTTAGCGCGAGCGCGATTTAACGTCTTCAAAATAGCCCCGCTCAAAGCAACTTTGCGGGTAGATTGGCGGGCGAGGGATGGCCGTATCGGGATGCTTTTTTTTAATGCTCGAAATCCGTTCAATTTCAAAAAAGTTTTATGACCGAAAAATGTCAGGTGAACTGAAAAAAAGATACGCGCGGAAAAAAAGTTTTTTTGGTCGTTTTGTCGACTTTGAACGGCAATATCTTTTTTCCAGTTGATCGTACAGTTTTTGATCACGTAAGATTGCAGGAAATATAAGTCAAGACGAATCCAACCACGCCGGATTCGTCACTGTACGATAATTAGTACGCGAGATATGAGCATTTAAAAAAAGTAAATCCAGGATGGCTCAGGGTTAAACTCTCCATGGGAGACCCTTTCGATCGGGGGATAAAAGAAAAAATCTATACAAAATCGCTGGGCAACTCCTAAATGCACTGGTCTAATAGCCAAATTGGAAAATTTATTGTTTTATAAAAAGGCTAGTTATTTTATAAAACGCGGTCAGACTTTAAAATTGTCATTAGTTTTTCATTATTTTAGAATCTGGCTGGTGTTACTAGTTGTTTCATAAACTGGCGAATTCTCTAACAAAAATTTTCCAAACCGATGCATTGGAAGGAAGATCTCAGCAATGGCATCCATGTTCACCTGATCTAACTAAAATCGATTTTATAAGGGGTCATCTCAGTGGCGTAACTATCTGAGTACAATGTAACGTTCGTCAAGGGATGTCAAAATTCTAATAATAATAATAATAATAATCTATTTTGATTAAATTCAATACAGTTACGAATTAAGAATTTCCCTCCAATATGGCACCCCTCTATATAGGTCGCTCTGATGCAATACTTACTTGCTTACGCGCCGCTCCTAATTTGTACTGAGTGGCAAATTCAAGAATTCTATTCCTTTCAGGTCTTATTTCGAATAGCATTAGTTACGCAATTCGTTACGTAAAGGGTAAATATTCTATGAAGTCCAAATTACTGTAAATCGTGAAATTATCAATTTTCTTGTGTTTATTTTCTGGTAAGTAGTTAGTTTAAAATAAATTAATTTTTTTAAGAACTCATTATTGTCGACTATTAATGTAATCAAGAAATAAAAACAGATTTTACTAAATTCCGGGAAAAGATATGTCCTAAAAAAGTAAATCCTGAAATAATGTGAACGAATAAATCAAAATAATTAATTTTATGGTTTTGTTTAACATGATTCGTTCACCTTGACTCTTTGCTTGTTTATTCTAAATTTCACGGTTAGTATTGTTGTTTGAGTTTTTTATTTCTTTCTTTGTAATTTATCAGATTTACGTTAATTGCAGATAGAGTTATGAGAAAACAGAACAAATTTTGATGCGTCTTAATAGTATATCTTTTTTTGTATATGTATACCTACCTCTAATTTAAACAGTGGCAATGTAAATTGACCTAACAATATTGAAACCAACCAGAATATCTAAACTTATAAATTCAGTAAGTGTAAATCGTAAGATCAGTGACGGGATTTCAGTATTGGGGGGGGGGGCAAAGTCGTGCTCTTGAGATTTGATTAATTTGAATATCCAATGATAAATCAAAAATTCTTCTTAGTTGTCCCACTAAAGGGGGCACTTGTCCCTTCCTTGGCACCCCCAAATCCCGCACCTGCGTAATATCCAGAATCGGATTTTATAGTGGTAATCAGATACTTTACACTAACACTGCAATTAAAATCAATATTTGAATCATCATTTAAAAATTATATTTTTAAATACTATGTCATATCACTTGCATACTATTCTGTTGAATGGTCTATGGTCAAACCGGAAAAGCTTTAAGAACTCGTATAGCTGAACGTGAGTTTTTTATTAAGAAAAACAAAAAATCTTCACTTCGCTACACACAGGTCATAATTATGATCAACATAATCTCTTTACTGTTTTAGTGTTTTACATTAGAGCCTACATTAAGTCTTATAAATAACACAATCTGTCAAATGTAATCCGAATTTATATTTAAATGATAAAAAACAACATATAAAAATATCTTTCATAAACTTGTATTCGGCACAGTAAAAATTCTGACAGTAAAAAAAATGTGTTTTCTTCGTCGCAAAACAAAAATTACTAAGTTAATTGAATTCTAAGCTGCATAGACATCAATTTCGTAACCAGATAAGATGTAATTAGTTTATTTTTAAAAATATTTGAACAGAAAGCTTTATTCATTTACCTAGTGCTGTTAATTTGTCGTCTTATGCCAACGGAAGCAACCAAAACCGTATGAAGTTTCTTCATATTATCACGTTGCCGGAATAATGTTGTATTGTTTTATCCAAACCAGGATTAAGATTAAGATTAAGAAGTTCGATCATTTTCCTTATTTTCTCCACTATCTGGAATTTATTGGCAACATAAATCTTAGTATTAAACAACTGGAACTAAATTGATTTAAAACTCAAAATACGTTCTTAGGAATGTACGGTAAGGCGGATCATCAAACTCTGCACTTAACTGTTTGTTTAAATTGTTTGTTAACAGATTTCTAAATTTCGAACACATTTAAACAACCACAGCTAACTTGGATTAAATAAATAAATACGTCTGATGAAAATTTCCTCTGTTTGCCGTTGTTTGAACTAGGAATCTGGATCCCATTATTAATTTATTTAAACAATACAACGGATTTTTTTTGATAATTGCAGGGTGGCTCATTACAAGTGTAATTTTCACTTAGGTACATATAAAAATTTACAGCAACGCCATTTTTCAAAAATAATTTTGTTTACATCAAGTTAAAATATTATTTTAATCTTGTCAGTTGTTTGACAATTCATATTTGCACTGTCAGACAGTTTTCAAAAATGAGTGCAAAATGCGAACTCGTTATTGAACTGGATTGTGGCATGATGGTGACGACTTAATTTCCTATGATGAAAAAATGTTTTTACTACAAGATAATCATAACAGTCAGAACAATCGGGTATATGCTGTTAGTCTTTCTGATGCTTCCTCTGAAACACTAGCTGTGGAACGTTTCCAAAATGTATCTATGATTATGGTATGAGGAGCAATTTCAAAAAAGGGAAAGCTGCCATTGCTTTTTATTGAAAAGGGCATAAAAACTAACCAGGACTATTACATAACGCAAGTTTTGAATAATCATATCTTAGTACATGCCAAGATAATATACAAAGATGACTACTTTCGTTTTGTACAGGATAGCACACCATCATATAAAACAAAACGTGCACAACAACAACAAACACAACAAGACTGGTGTCGTAAAAACTTGCTTGACTTTAAACCCGTAGAAGAATGACCATCTTCCTTCCCAGACCTTAATCCTTTAGATTTCTGCGTAGAGGGATATATGTTAGGCAAGCTTGGGAATACAAAGGACATGACACCTTCAAAATTCAAGTAGCGTTTAACGTTTGGGATGAAATGCCCGACAAGGTTGTGCGTGTGTAAAAATGTAAAATATTATAAATATAGTTTATGTTAATAAACAATAATTTAAATTTCGGTCGTATTGTTTGTTTTAATGTGAGATTTTAAATAGGACAGTTTCAACGGGCCTCCCTGTATATTTAGCCACTTAACTTCATGTAAAATGATTCTCATATTGTATGAAATATTTCAAATTTATTTCTCCGATGGTTAAGATCTAACTGAATACGGCTCTGTAATGTAATAATCTTTATTTCTTGAATTAAAATAAGTGCGGTCCTGTATTGCAGCGTCTCGAATTTATTTCTCACACTTTGCAGTAAAATTACTATAACCTTTTATTACAATTTTTTGAGATTAATTATTATTTGCTTATTAAAATAAATTTAAAAGTTAAACTGTTCTTTGGAGATTGATTGTGATCCATTTGGAATAAAACGAATGCTTTTCGTCGTTATTTATCCTTTGTGATAAAAATTTAACAGCCTGGAAAAAACATTTTATAGTTGAGAACAAACATGCTTATGTATTTCTGGGAACCCATTTTAGATAAAAATATTAATTTCGGTTAATAGTGGCACAAAGCAAAACGTTTCAAAATTTCCGAATGATCTTCTTAGTTAAACCGCAAGTTATGGGGTATGTCTGTCTTTCTTCCTTCTGAAGTTCAGAGGTGGTAGTTTCAGATTGATCGACACAGGATATAAGTGAGTTCCGTTACGTGCGTTCGCCCCAACTAGCGCGGCTAAATTGCGTTGGTTCTTTGCATGGCGGATTCACGTTGTCTGTGAAGTTTAATTTTAGAAAAGGAAAGTTTAACGAGATTTTTCTGCTTCGATAGTTGTGTACTCTTAACTCTTACCATATCGTAATGCTTATGGCCTAAATCTTTAAGCAGAAATCATTTTCTTTTTGTTTTTCAGCAAGAATTTGTATGTCAATTAATTGTTTAGTTTAAACCCGATTTGGGCAAGCAATAAAAAAATTAGAGGTGAAACCTACCGCTTTGAATTTTTAAGTATCCCTAAATCCGTTATGTATGGTATTATTTTTTCTGTTAATACTCAGTGAACCTGGGTATATTTTTTGGAAGTCTTGCGTAAAAAATAATAGTAACAATAATAATTACTACTACCTATTTCCTGGAGAACCAGGCCCCAAAAGCTAAGAAGCATGTTCGTGAGGGAAGGGCGATTATTATTATCATTATTACGCAGGCCCATCTTGCGGCTGCAGCCGACTTATAGATGGTATAGCATAAATCCCACATTTGTGTTCCAGCTAAGGAAGACTGCAGAAACTTTAACCAAATTTCCGGCACTGGAATTAGATCCCGTTCCGCTTGGGTAAAAGACTAGCACAAACTAGCCTCTGCACTACCAAGCTACTATTTATAGTATAAGCTACAAATAGCAAACAATTTGGATGGCGCCCTCTATAATGTTTTTCCTGCATTTAATCTAAAATTGGCGAGCCTTTGTGATTAAAGTTTCTTTTTTAGATTTTTGATGTTAGATATTTTGAATCCCAAATTACAAAAAAATTATTTTTACTGTTTTATTTATTTTTTTGTTTTTTTTTTAATTAATTTGTGTATATTTATACAGTAATCCATAAACATGCAGTGAGTAATAATGTAGTAGTCCAATAATATTGAGTTTATAAGAATGCACTCGGTTAACTGGTTAACTATTTGAAAGGAAAATATTTAAAACATAAAAACAAATTTTCGTCGAGCAAAAATTAAATGTTCTTAAATGTTTTTTAACAGGTTAAATATCGATGTAACCTTTTGTAAGTTTTATTGCAAAATAGCGAATAATGTTCTGCAATAAATAACATAAAAATTCAATTTTACTCATTTTTTACTAAAACCCTAAACTTCTAATAAACCCTAAAAATTCTGCTAAACTTAGGGATACATAGACTGCAACATATGGGCTTAGCCAAGGAGGGGCAGGGGGCCGTTGTCTCCCCCTGCAAATCGATTATATAGATACAAGTACCTACATAAATCTATTTCTATGATTTTCAACCGGTTTTAGCCATTCTTTTTTATTTGAAGCTGTTTAAACATTAAATGAAAAAATAATACCCAGATTTACACAATAACAAAAAAATTGATTGTTTATTAATAAATTATTCAAACAGGTTCATTTTTAAAAAGTTTCCGAGAACTAAATGTTTATCCGATTTCCTGCAAGAAAAAAAAGCGTACAGAAAAAAGCCATACATATGTCCTTGAAGATTTAAGCATCCAATTTGATTTACCAAAGTGTCCAATCTCATCAATTTTTTAAATATAACAACTAAAAATGTCTTTTTTAGCTAATACAAACGAATAACTATATTCAAGTAGCAGTATTGAGTAAAATTCTAATATAGTTTAAAATCAAGTTTAGGCCTTCTAAATAACCACAATTCATTAATTAAGGAATCTACTTTATTTTCTGCTCCATTACGGCCCGGTTGTTGAGAAGTAGGATTTAACGCTCCATTAGCTAACGCGTCGTTAACTTAACGTTGTCATTAAATACACATTGGGTTGTTGAAAAAATGTTCATCTAATTTAATGACGCGTTAGTTAACTGACAGAAAAACATGGTTTGCGATTGGGCTAAGCAACTTCTGCAATTCGCCGCTAGAGGGCACAACAATTTTGATGCTTTTTTTGTTGTCAAACATTTAAATTTGAAAAGTGACTTTTCTCTCAATTCTTTTTTGAAATGGAAGATAAGCGAAGTAGAGGCCGTAATTTTACAGAGGAGGAAAAAAACTTCCTCTTCGACTTGGTGACAAACCAATATCGCTCCATTTTGGAGAATAAAAAATCGGACGCGGTGACGATGGCACGTCGAAATTTGACCTGGCAAGAAATTTCCTTAAAATTTAACTGCCAGGTCAAAACGGGGAAAAGGACCGCGTAACAGCTTCATGCGCTCTACGACAACATGAAAAAGAGTGCGAGGAGCAATTTAAATACTGATAAGGTACGTGGGATGAATAAATAATTCATTGGACCGCAAATATATTTATATGAATATTTCTCCAGAAAAATGCTTATAAAACGGGGGGTGGAACTTTTACTACTAAAAGTTCGCAATTGGATGCTAAGATTGCCACCACTTTAAGGCCCCAATTTGAACCCTTTACAAATTTGTATGACTCGAGTGCAGAGTATCACCATCCTGGACCTAGCTGCAGTCAAAGTACTGAAACAAAACAGATTCTACTACAGGGTGTCCCATCTACTGTTATCTCAAATTATTTTTTTTAATCCGTATTTTTTTAAATTAATTCCCTGAAAATTAATTTATAAGCAGCAAGTAGTAAAACAATCATTTTTTTATATTAAATTTTATTTGCTATGCCTCTTAACATTCATCAAAGATTATTATAATATTAGAGGGGGCCATCTGCAAACATGGTATCTAGTACTTCCATACTTAACTTAATTCACAAATTGTAGATTTTGAAACCCTTGATATTGATATTGAAAATGTGCCAATAGACTTTGTGGAGAGCAGAACACCGGTAATAAATGAGTCAAGGTACAGTATTTCGCGCAGTCCTAGTCCGGTGTCACAGTCCCAAACTCTGTGTCAAAGTCCGACGTCACTACGTCAAAGTTCGGTGCCATTGCGCCGAAGTCCAGTGCTACTACGCCACAGTCCTGTGAACTTTGCCTCTCAGGATGAGAACCAAGAGAATCATCCTCGGGTCGGGCAAAAACGGAGAAGAGTCACCTCAGGGCCAGTCCCTAGTAAAAGAAAAAATATAAATATAATGGCTGATCGCTTCGTCCAACGAAAAAATTTCAAGGACCAGATGGAACAGCAGGTCAATGAAAAAAGAATGGAAATTATAAATATATAAAAACAAATCAAACTCAAACAACTAGCTATAGTTGAAGAACAATTAGAACATCAAAGGAAAGTGTTTGAACTAGAATTAAAAGCTAAAGCTGAGGAAGAAAAATTTAAGAACAGAGAATGGGAGTTAAAGATTAGAAATTTAGAAAATCGCTGTTAAAAATTAATTCATAAACTGTTTGTTGTTCTTTAGATTAGTTTGTTATTGTTTACCTTAGTTTGATGTTCTTAAATTAGTTTGTTATGGTGTTATAGTTTCCTGTTATTTCAATATATTTTTCGTGTTCAAGATATTAACAAAAAAATACCTGAAAACGGTTTCTATTAACGCTCTTCTAGTTGCATTTCCACCTCCTACATTGTCATTAACAAAATCATCTTCAACATCTTCAAATTCAAATTCCATTTCAAAGTCATCTCCAAGATCATTCTCTTTGACAGCAATATTATGTAATACTGCTGTCGCCACAATTATCGTTAGCGATGTTTCCAACTTTGTTCGGAGACCCAACCCCAGACACGCAAACCTACGTTTATAGGTACCAAAACATCTTTCAATGGAATTTCTAGTTGTCTTGTGAGCAGTGTTATAATTATTTTCAGCTTGTGTTTCTGGGTTTAACAGAGGCGTCAAAAGATAAGGTGTACATGCATAAGCGCTATCTCCAAGGATGAAAGAGCCTTCAAATTCACCTGCTTCACATCTTGCACTCATCAATGAAGAATTCCATACTGTACTATCATGTGTTGATCCAGGCCATCGAGCAACAATATCTTGGATTATTAATTTTGAATAACACAGAACTTGTACATTAATAGAGAAGAAGTTTTTTCGGTTTCGAAAAAGTTCAGCGTTTGGCCCACCAGGCGATGTAATGGGAATATGGCAACCATCAACGCAACCAACAACATTTGGGAAACCTCGACGTGCATAAAAACCAGCTTTCACAGCAGCTTTTTCTTCATCATTCTGGGGCATTTTCACATATGTTGGACGAAGTTCTGCCAAACACTCAGAGACTCGCTGAACTATTCTACATACTGTCCCTTTGTGTACCCCATAATCGTCGCCAATTAAAATTTGAAAAGCACCTGTTTGGAAACAAAATATGAACTATCGCAAATTAATAGAAATGTGGTACTTACCTGTTGCATAAAACCGGTAACGTGCTCGAAATTCGGCTTCACTGTATTTTTCAAATGGATTCGGTCTTTCTCTAAATACTTTGGCTGTCTCTGCCGCTACCGCTATATCAAATAATTCGTCATCCGACGAAGAACTTGAGTTTGCAAACTCTGCAAGTCTGGGAAGTTCCATTATGGTTAACACCACATAATCACAATACGAAAAATGTTCGTCCTGGAGTTTTGAAAAAGACTTTTTTTTTTGTTTTGAAAATTCACTGGTAAACACGAAACAAACAACAAAACGAAACGATGGAGGTGATCAAAGAAAACGATAAAAGAAAAGAACGCGGCAGAATGAGAGCGGGCTCGTCTTGACAGTTGACAGTTGCTGCACAACCTGTCACTTTAACGCAGCGTTAAAACCAATTTGTTTACTTCAACAACTCAAATTTTGTTTTAACGGAGCGTTAACTTTAATGATGCGTTAACTTCGAGCTCAACAACCGGCCCTACATGATATGTATCTATAATCTCAATGTGACTGTGCATTTTGATAGACAAATTTGGAGAGCTTCAAAAAAAGATAAGAATCAACACTTAGATCTTCAAAGACCGATATAGGTTACATTTTTTGTTGTAAGTGAACTAAATGATTTAGAATTTTCAATAATGTGCAAATATTAGCTCAAATTAGTTTAATTAACAAAACCTTATTTATAATACTGAAATATTTATTTAAATAATACTTGATTAATAATAAACACAGACAACAAATGTGTAGTAATACTAACAGTAAAGAAATGGACGTTCCAGTTCCGAATCCTGAGAATTTATTAAATTTAAAATTTTAAAATCTCATTTTTAAATATAAGTATAAATTTTCCCACCTCTTTCCAGTGCAGTAAGACTGAGACTAAATATTTTGTCGGTGACACTATGTGTAGGGATTTTATAAATTAAATGTGTTGTTCAATTCATTTACTCATCAAAAGCATGTAGATGTTATGGTATTGACAAATATATGAAAAGAAGATACTTTTCATGTATGAATTCTTTACGTGCCAAAGATATACTGTAGCGTACGTAATTGAGCATCTAACACATGGCAAGCAAATAACTATTGTTTAATGTAATCTTGTTAATAAACAGACGATCTGATGAATACATAACATAGATGAATTGATAAATTAAATCAACGCGTTTAGCCAGTGCGTAAATAATATATCATAAACCATCAGGAAAGAAGTATGAATGGCAAAGACAATGCGGAGAAAACCTTTATAAATACTCTTGTATTGTTAATACTCTTTCTAATTGGTACTATTAAAAACTGCTCATTAGTGACTACCCATTCATCTCTGAAATTACGTGAACGCTCGACTGGAGTCACAGATGACGTCAGGAATCACTGCTTAAAAACAGACTTAAAGGAATGCAGCACTCTTTACCAATTAGAATTTTTGAAATAGTTTCACTTATGTTGTTTTCGGAAAAAGAAAAGAAATTTTTCCGAGACGAAAAGTTACATTTGTATTATTCAACAACGTGCACATCTTTTAGATTTTGTAAACTAAACTTTACTATCTCTAGTGTCTTTAAAAAACATGCCGTGTTACACTGTTACAGGCACAAGTATTTTTCTTTAGGGTCAATCAAATTACATTTAAATCATATTTAAAATATGTTACATTCAAGTCGTGTCAAATAAATCAGATGCATTTATACTTTCTTCGATTCATTGAAGATAAAACTACCGGCTAATAGTTATAGTTATTAATTGTTACAGTTACGTACTGAATTTCTGAGATACTTACATATATCTAGAGAGCAGTTGTGTAAGTGTAAAAATGAGCAATAAAAGTTAATTGGTTATTAACTGTTGACACAAAAAAAACATGATGCAACGATATTGTTAGAAAGAATATACGAAGAAATGCATCATTTAATAATTTAAATTGGCAGAAAAAAGTTTTGCAACCGAACTGCAAAATTGATGAAATATATAGATAGAGTTAAGTATAACAGTAATTATTTTACTAAATTATTTATATAATAAAAGTCGCATTACACGTTAGAAACCTCTCAATTCCAGAGATTTTTTAAAGCACCTGTTTTTCTTTGAATCATTTCAAAGCCTTTTCAATAAAATATTCAACTTTCTAGATTCTAGAATTTGCCAGATTTTCCATTTTGATACAGTATAGGTGATCAACAATAATTCACACAGCCGCCTCAAAGGCATATATATTTACAGTTCGCTTTATTTCAGTTGCCTATACTTAAGCTACTAACTTAAGCATTTAAAGAGGTATCAAGCAGTCTGAAGCAAACTCATTCTCAGTGACCCTGGATTTAAGTAAACTATCTGAAGGGTACAGGCTCAAAAAGAGCCAAATCCATATACCTATATGTATGAGATTTTTAGATGCTACTGCCATCTACTAGTTTTTCCAATGTTGTATTTGATCGTATACATATAGAAAAACATCGAGAAAGAGCCTTGCCCCAGAATAATTGAAGTATTACGTACTTTAGCATGACACGACCAAAAAGGTCTAAGTCATGTGCGATCACAATTAGATGGAGCTAAGTCCATATTGCATGCATAGCAATAGTAGAATTTTCTAGATTAAGTTGTGGTTGTGTTTGCCGTTTTTAATGTGCTATTTTGTGAAAGAAGTGGGAAATTTAAAAATAAAATTTAAGTACGGTAAATAGCAGCATGATAGACATAGAAAAGTGAGTGTGAACAATTAACAATCAAAAGTCTAACAAAAAGGAGGAAAAGTTACAATAGTATGAGAGAGGTTATGAAAACAATAATTCGATTATAAAGCTATGAGACAGCAGAACTCTGTAGCTGGAGAAAAAATGTTTGAAAAACGTTCCTGGACCAGCACGTAATACAAGAATTAAGAATTTTGATATAACGAGTTTTAATCTAACGACGAACAAATTTTATACTTTAGTGGGGCTTAATTTCTGTGTTACCGTAATAGGCTATGAAAAATCAAGAGAAAGCAAACCTTAGGAATGCTTCATTTGCTTACAGGGTACGTTTTAATACAATCCTTTAAAGACAGAAAGAATCATTACAGTATGCCAGATAGTAAGAGAATCTATTTACCAAAAGAGTTAGACTGTTCAAAATTATTGGATGAAACATTCAGGAATTACGCGACTTTAATATCAAAATCGCATTTTATGCAAAATTTAAATATCTAAAATATGCCAAAAATTATTATTAGGCATGCGATATTAATATGATAGTATTTTAAACAATATTCAAGGGTATTATAACAATACTATTAATATTAGAGAATATCGCAAATAACTTTGAAAATAAAGTTGATTTGTGTTACATGAAAAATTATCTTCCTGATGCTGAGAAAACGATCAGAAAGCTTCACACATTCTCTGTCACCTTCTCTCATCCGCTATAATCCCCTTCTACCCTGTTTACACTTTTCCATCCTCTACTAGTCTTTCTCACACTCCCCTACCCTCTTACATTCTCTATAACAGTTTCTCATCCCTTTTCACCCACGTTTGACCTTCTCACCCTATTTCACCATCTCCCATACTGTATCATTTTCTCCTACACTCAAACACACGCTATAATTCCTTCCCACACTCTTTCATCACTTCCCACTCTTTTTCACCTCTACTCCTGTCATCCTTCTCTCTCATCCTCTATTATCATTCCCCACCCTCTTTTACTCTTTATTATATTCTGAAACGTACTGAAACTACAGTCGATGAGAGGAATCTATCGACGCCATCTCAAATTTTTAATAATTTCTCTTTTCTTTTAATGATACAGAACACAAACTAACCCAAGTTAACCTAACCTAACCTTTAACTTAACCCCAAATTAACCATTAACCTAACTTAAAACCTAATTCTTAACGTAAACCGCTACCCTATCCTTTAACTTAGTGTCCATCCTAACCTTACCTCTAGTCCTAGATCTTATCTAATCTCTAGCCCTTAGTTCTTAGGTAACCTCTGACTAGCTTCAGAGTAACAACTAACGTAACCTTATCTCTAACGTTCTCGTTCTATGTTCCAACTTAACCTGACCTTTATTCCTAGCGGTTATGGAACCTACTTTCAAGCGTATCCTCTAACCTAACATCGAATGTAACAGTTAACAAAATCTTTAATTTAACCTCTGATTTAATTCCTAATCTAAACTCAATCTCTAACCCTTGCTCTTATCTAATCTCTAACCTTATTTCAAAGCTTTCTTTTAAACCTCTAATCTAATTTTTGACCTAACCCAAGCTGTAACCTGGACTCCAACCTATAGCCTAACCTAAAGTTCTAGCCTAACCTTTAATCTAAACTTATTACCTATGCAAGGTCTAACCTAACCTACATATAATCTCAATTAGAAGGGCATGTCTGCACATTACTAATAGATCAGGATAGAGTACTTGCATTTTATTAACGGATCGTAGATAGAATCTTCTCGACGAGTACGACGTTCTTATATTGAGTTAAAACCATTGAGTAAGAATATTCCAAGCAGTATTTTTAGTCATCATTACGTACCAGCCACTACCGGTGGAACTACATATAAAGTTTTTGTCACTAGTCACAAGCACGTAATTGCTACGGTTTTATTAGTTAGGTACATACCTGGAACCAAAATCTTTGGGTAGCGGATATGTTGCAGTGGCTTTTCTGGAACTTGTCTAGTTACGTTTCGGCTACGTTAACGCTACGTAGCGGGAATGTGGCAGCGTGTCGCTCTCGCTTTCTCTTGGAACTTAAAAAATATTCTACTATCATTTTCTATACTAATACTAATGTTGCGGTCGTGTCACAAAATGGATTACCATTTTATTTGTAATAAGTACATAATATACATAGAGAGATGAAATGTTTGATTACTTGGCATTCCAATATACCACAATTATAAACCATCGCAACTTTTCTGTCAAATGTGATGATAATAGATAAAAATAACAACTATTCTTTAAATACATTTTATTATAAAAAATGGCTTTAATAAAATATGACAAAAATACTTATAAAGTGATACGCATGATAGAAACCATTTTTATATTATTCCTAAAAGGCACAATTTGGCATCAGTTTGTTATTTTTATTGAAGGTTATAGTAAAACATTTTTTAACAATATAACAAATTGCAAATTGATTAATAACCTCTAACATTTTACAAGTAAATATGGAGTAGTTTTCAAAAAATCACCTTAAAGTAGCATTCACTGTAAATGCGTGTCTAAAGTTTATGTTAACAGGAACTAAAACTGTACTTGGTTGTTGCCACGAAGTATAAAATAAGTTCAAAATTCAAGTTCGAAATTTCAAGTGGTTCTTACTATAAAATGACGTTTCCATAGCTACTTTCTAGTTCCTATTGGTACTTTAAAATCGTTCTAGTCTAACCTCACATTTAACCATGAATATTACATTTTTGTACTTCTACATAATAATTTTATTAGATATGGCATATTTTAAGGTTGAGGCAAGAAAAGAAAACGGGGGAATATATTTCACCCTTGTTCCTTATAAATAAGCTCAAAATAATATTGTGTATTGGCCCAACACTTAAAACTTTCAAACAGACCTGTTGAGGTCGAATGCAAATAGCTGTTCTGCTGTACGAACATGGTTAACACTTTATAATAGAAGTTAATGTCACTTCATTATAACTTTAGTTTTAAAAACTTTAATGTAGCCTCGGATAAGTTACTGCTACAATCGTAATATCACTTTGAAGTTGCAACAACTTTAAAGTAATATACCGTTCCAAATACTTTAAAAGCTAGCTGCGTGAAGTTGGCACCCCCGTATAAGAATTTCGAGAAAAAAACTATGGCACAGTTTTGCCCAAGTTATGCCCAGTTTTGACCAATAGTTGTTTTATTTTGCCCAGCCCCCCTTAACGCGTGAGCCAAAAGCCGAATTTCTATGGTGTGGCAGGCTGGGCAAAATAAAACAACTATTGGTCAAAACTGGGCATAACTTGGGCAAAACTATGCAATAGTTTTTTTCTCGAAATTCTTATATGGGGGTGCCAACTTCACGCAGCTTTAACAGCTACAGTAATGGAACTACATGGTTCTAATAAATAGTAGAGGCAACTATATAATTACTAAAATATTCCAAGCTGAAGTAATTAAACCTATAAAGTCATAAATCTAGTTGCAGTTACGTTGTTACGTAACAATTAGTCAATCAAAGTTCCCATCTCAGTTAGATCTCTGCTACTTAGATGCTGTTTGGGATATAAAGTTAATAATGTTGCAACTGCTCTATTGCAACTATTTGTATCGTAGTTTTAAAAACCTCATTATTAAAGTGTTACAATAAAACTATTCTACCTGTATTAAATCTCATGAGCAGGTAGGATTTTGCAGCTCATCATTTGTAACTATTCAATAAATTGTTGTAAAGTTATTCTATGTATCTGAACCTTTGTACTTAACTCTATTCTAAAAGAATATAGGGTTAATTACCCAGCGTCTAGATATGGCAACTCAAATAACCACGTTCACGACCATACTTTCAGCTGTAGAGTATAGCGTTAGGGGATTTTCGTATTCTCTCTCCGTTTAGTTGCAATTTTGAATTGGAAGTAATTTCCTGTTGATAAATTGACTTACATTTTGTTCGCTGGTGAAGTAACTTCTAAAAAAAATGTATTAGTGGCATCACCTTTTAAATTGCTTTTCTCTTGTGTTAAGTAATGGGACTCGCATTTGTGCAGATTTAGAGTTAATTTTTAATAGGTGATAATTTCCAATTTATATTGGTGCCATCAGGGATTTACAGCTAATTCTTGTGAACACGTTCTTAAGGGTTCTTATTTTTAGTTTTTCTTTTAAGTTCCATTTCTTATAGTGTAATTCTTTTTGACAGGATTCGTAATTTAATCACCGTTAGCCGTATTTGGAAGCGATATAAGTATATTACAAGGTCGTCTTCTATCAAAGGTACTTATTCAATGTTTGCTATGTGGCTATTTTGGTAATTGATCTTTTTTGTTACAAACTTTTTTTAATTTTACTTTAACTTCATTCTTTCCTTCTTTCTTTTATCTGGGATGCTAAAGGACCCCTTATTATGTTGAGCTTCGCGCTCGCCTACGTTTATTTGGTTGCTGGTTGTCCTTTGGATCAAGCAACGCTCGACTTGGTTGGTGGAATTCCTCTACTGGCTGGAAGAACACACGAGTATCGTGAGTTGTATGTATTGTAACAACTGTTTATGAGAACGATAACATATAGCAACCTTTATTGCATACTTATAAAAGATTATTGTATATTTGTATAGTATAATGTTTTAAATGGTTTTCCCCTGTGTGCGTGTAGCACTTAGATCTATGTAATCATTTCTCATACACCTAGAAATTATTATCTCATACATATTATACAGGGTTAGTTAAAAGTATGGAGACGGCGATTTATTGTCGTTAATATTCATTTTAGGAAATAATGTTCAATACAAAAGTTTTTTAAGAAATTCTTATTTATATTTGACAATACTTGAATTTCGTTTCTTTAATTGTATTTGAGTTACGCCTTTCTGAATTTTTACTCTTTACAATAGGATTAAATTTTTTTAAATTTTATTTCATTTTTATTAAAAAATTTCCAGAAAACGCGGATTCGAGTATTTACGAATAGTAGGTACAACTGATTTCAAATAAATCTAGGACAAGTCTTGAGAGTGATTTTTGCGTTTTTAACAACGTGTGAACCAGGCTTTAAATTATATTTTCATAGGTAACTACATAAGATTTATTAAATATTAAGGAAAATAAAAGCAACATTTACACTATGGAGTACTGACTGTCCTAGATTTATTTGAAATCAGCTGTACATCTAAAATTATACTCGCAATTGCTAATATTAACAGCAACAAATTGCATACAATAATTGTATGCAATTTATTGCTGTTAAGATTAGCACTGACGAGTTTAATCTTAGATATATGTAGATACTATTCGTAAATACTTGAACCGGCGTTTCCTTGTCAAAATGTTATTAAATTAAAATCAAATAAAAATTTTTTTATACTATTGTAAAGAGAAAAAATGGTTCTATCGAATGGTAGCATAAGATTAATAGGTTCCCATTAAAAAAAAATTGAGGAAAGGCGTAACTCAAAAACAATTAAAGAAAGAATATTTTCAAGCATTCTCAATGTAGATAAAAAATTCCTAAAAAACTTTTGTATTGAACATTATTTCCTAAAATGAATATTAATGACAATCAATCGCCTCCATACTTTTAATTAACCCTGTATTATCAGTTTTACTTTGTTTGGAATATTTGTGAGTGTGAAGGTGTACGCATAAAGGATAATCAACTAACTTACCGGTGGTTAACGATTGTACAATCTGATTATCTGATCAACTTACCGTGACCTTTTGGTTACACTTTGATACTTGATTTTAGACAGGTTTTAGAGTAATTAGTCTCGCTCGCATACATTCTCCAATGTACTTAAATATTAATGATTTGTATGACAATTTTTGCCAAGGCTATTTAACTTTAATGAAAGTATCTACACTTTCTTTAATTGATAATAAAGCACTGTATATCTTATTTGGAGATTTATTATTTATATGTGTGTTATCTGGGGTTTGTATTTTCTGCTATCGAGATATCTATATTGGGAAAAGTCAACCACTTTGGAAGTAGTCGCAAATGTGTTGTTCTTTACAAATATTGTCAATAAATACTGGAGACATTTTAGACTACTCTTGATGCCCATTACAGAAGACCTCTTGTGAGACTCACGACCTCATACTAGTTAGCTGACAGCCGATAGATTTAACTGCAGTTAAAAGTTGTTACCGTTCCCACTTAGCAATCTCTATTTTGTGGGTAACAATCCTAAGTAACGTAACGTTACTGAGTTCTGGTTCTCTTCTGGTTGCTCCTTATTACGGTACGTTTCTTCAAAACGAAGATCGTTTTAAAAATATATGCTATACCTTTATGAAATTTTTTCGAAATATTATTGATGTGATTTCATTAAATTTGTAATCGGTACATCTGCATATTAAAATTAGGTAACACCTTCGTTTTAATTTCATAATAATTTGGAAATTAGTATTTTAAAACCTGTATTTTCTAGAAGCACAATGATATACTTTTAGAAAGATTGTTCTCACCTTCTTATTGTACATTTCTTAAATGAGTTAATTATAATAATTGAGAATTATTCCAACGGTATCATAATAATTGCCGCTATATAATGTTTTAATAACTGGATCTTTACCTACATACATGTTTGTTACACTATATTTAACCACAGTATAATATAATACAGTAGTTTCACTCTGTGTCGGTCTCTTTGATGTTTGTGTCGCCGTCGTGTTTTGGCGCAACTACCCAGGAGTCGATATGCCCGCTTATTTTCTAGCGGCAATTTCAAATTGTTGTAGCGGGATATTTGAATATCTAATCTCTTTCGTGATGGTTTTTGTACGGCCCTTCTAAAAGTTCCGTTATAAACCAACAAAAAAAAATGCTGAGAAATAATTTAATGACGTGGAGTTTTCAAAATTTAAATTTCTTGTTTCTTTAATTCTTGTAGAAAGAATAATCATAATAAACATAATAGGGTAATCGAAAAGTATCAAGTTACTGGACGACAAACATAAGATATAACCTCAAATGATACCATAAATTGCTCTCTATTTAGATAAAATATACCCTAGAGCAAACATTGAATGTTTAAATTACTAACATGCGAAACAAATATTTAAAACATTTAGTATTTTTAGAACTACAGAGCTTCAAACTGTTTATTTGTCTCTCTGCGTTCCTTGGAGAAATCTTGAATCTTATAAAATTCATAGGTGATACCTTTTATACAGTGTGAATTAGCTTTGAGCAAAGCTCTGTACCCCAGGATTATATTTTTATCTTGAAAATTCATTGTAAGAAATGTTATATTTAATACAAATATACATTTACTAATAAAAAGTAGATAATTGCATTAATATATTTTATTTTGCTTATAAGTTTTTAATTTTTTACATACAAATTATACAGCAGAAAACACTTTAATTAATATATTAACAAACTAATTAAAACTTGTATCGTGGCATTTCTCTATTTTTTATCTTGGTGAAAACCAAAAAACTTAGCACACTGTGGAAACCGATCGCATTTAAACACGTGGTGTTAACACTTTAACAGTACGATTTAGAGGTTAGAATTTACTGCGCTGCTCGCCCGGAGTCGATTATGCGCGTAGAAATTATGTGACAAAAAAACCAGGGAGTGAAACTACTGTATTATATTATACTGTGATTTAACGGTGTCTCCTAACCACACATTGTATTTGACTAATTGCCAACACGTATTTCGGTAACACTGTTACCTTTTTCTCGGCATAAAACCGCCAGACGGTTTTCTATATATCATGTTACAGATTATCTAATAATGATTAAAAACTGCATTCATAACTACGACACTTGTAATTAAGGTTGTTTTTATTGTTGTGAAATTTCATACAGCAAAGCAAATTATTATATAGTTATACGTTTTAAATTAATGCAAAACATAACATTCCAGATGTTATACATGTTAAATGTTTGATTAGCACACACGAATAAATCCATTTAATCTACAAATCCAGAGAAAGTTGGGTCTTGAACGCCATACGTTAAGCATAACAGGTTCAAGTTCAATATCCTTCAAATATAACATAAAAAGAAATTTAGGTTTACAACCTTTCGTAAATGAATTAAAAAAAATCTCCGGTACTGACACTTGAGTGAACGAGGTCCATACTTGCTCTTATTACTGCTATAATATGACTCGCTTCAGACCACAAGAATTTTAGATGAAATGCAATTTTACTCTCACTTGCGATTGTCACGTCATACCTGTGCAACAAGTACCAGTAGGACTATTATTACCACACTCTCACTCTTCTTTTTCCGCATTATAAGAAATTTATTGCTATTTATTATTTATTATAAGGTTTCTTTATAAATATGTTAAAAGTTAGTTAATTTCATTCATTACCACACATGAAGTAACAGTCTGACTTTAGACCTTTTGTTGAATTCGTAGCGATATATCTAGCCTGAGGGGAATGTTTTTGACATTTAAAAAAATAAATAATTTAAACAAAAATCAATTTTAGCAAGATTTTAATGATTCTAATAATGTAGATTCAACCTTGTATTATAAAAAGTTTTCTTAACACCATAAGAGGAAAACACCAGATTGAGCGAAAGGTGGCATTATACATGTCTATAAAAAGAAACTCTTGAGTATTTATAGTTACTTTACCCAAAATTATGACAGAAGTAATAAAAAGTAGTGTACGGTTACAAGACTATAACAAATTATCAATAAGATAGACATAGCCATTTTTGAAATTTACAGTGGTTGCATGAAAAATTGCAACATTCTAATCTATGGTTTTATTGTATTTAACAAGGTTAGAATTCGTGTTACCATTTTTTATTATAATGAGTTTATTTAATCCGGTTAAGCAGAAAAATCGTTTCTATAAATCAGACAATGCTTTAGATTGTAACAAAATTTCTTTTTCTGCTTTCTTTGGGGATTCCACTAGGGTCTTTGACCCGGGAATTCCCGGGACCCAACTCCAGGGAATTACTCTATTTTTTGTTGTTTCGAGTCCTGCGAAAAATAACTCCAGACACGGGACTTTTGTATACAAAGTATTTAATTAAAATTCTTACTTTAGAATTAAGGTTTTATTTGTGTGTTGCTTTGCACAGATGGTGTTCTTAACCAGTTATAAACAGTGTTTGCAAACACATGCAAATTGTTTACAACCTGTCTATAAACAATCAATAAAGGTAAAGGAATTAGTTTCAGTAAGAAAATACCGTTAGGTATGGTGCCTCGTCTCAGCACTCTTTATAAGTAAACTTGCAGTTTCTATTCAATTATATTCAAAAAGGGTCACCATCCGGAATTTGCGCTCTTATTTATAAACAAGTAAGGTAGTCTTCTTAAAGACCCATACATAATGTTTTTACCTAAAAATCCAAATTTAAGTATGGTCTTAATCTCTTTAACAGCCGGTCGTTTTCAATAGATAAAGGGTTTCAAGAAGATTTTGATAGTTTTTGTAATGACTATAGTATAATGAATTGGTTATAGTAATGTGTATTTACTATGTGAATTGTTTTATCTTGCTTTTATTTATCTATTAAATTTATAAATAAAATGTTTTCTGCTTAGCTTCAAGCTGAAAATAAACCAAATTGTAGTTTGAAATCATTTTAAAAATGTAGAAACGCCCCAATGTAATTATTGTCCCAAACAAGTTTTGAATTCTAGCGGGCCCATGCGGCATTTACAATGCATGCACGGATTGCATTTAAAAACATATTGAAGAAGATATCCCACCTTGTACCTCAAAAAATTACAAATTAACAATCGATTTTAAAATTTTGCAAAACAAGGAATTTGAGTGAAATTGTACGTATCTCAATAGGTCGCAGGCGATGGAATATCAATTCGAACTACTGCTAATAATATTTATCGTGTTCATATTCAGGAAAAATGTTTTATAAAAGCTATGAGTAACTTAAGACTTATCGGCAAATAATACAACACTAAACAGGAAAGGTTTTGGCATAAAAGCTAGAAAAATAAATCTATGATCGGAGAATTTATTTATGTACTGCTGTGCTTTTCATTAAATAATTACAGTTATTTTCCAATGGGAATTTTTGGGAAAAAGCTATTAGAGAATTAATTAAAGAATTTTAAAAACAAATATTTGGATTTTTGTGTTAGGTGCCTATGTAAAATTACCATCCGGGATTTCCGGGAATTTCCGAGACTTCCGGAAAAAACAGTCTCGAGTCCCGTGAGTAGCAAAATTGACGAGTCCCAGAAACTAGTTGCCAGATTTATTCTGGTTTCTATATATTTCAAAATCAAAATCATCTTCTTCGACTTAATGATTATTTGGTTGAAGAATTCCTTCTAGCAGTAGCTCATTAGTTAGTTCATATAAATATTTACTTATAGAACGTCAAGATATATAAAACACTGGTAGGTCAACTCCCCTATGCTTACCATGATAAATTTTTCACCCAAAATTGAAACGAGATCATTAGTTCGAATGTCGCCGCTAGATGCCGCAACAGTGAAACGTGAGCACGGCCTACTAGATTCATATAAGCTTCGCCGATATAAATCTAGTAGGCCGTGACGTGAGTGTCAAACCAAACAACATCTGTTAACCTTCAAAATTTATTAAGCTTTTCTAATAATAATAAAATTTATATTTTTATTATTGTCATTCGAGAATTTAATTGATGTTTCTTATGCAGCTTTGTTTCTGTTTATTATAATTAACAAGCCAGAATTAATAAAAGATAGCGCGTTCTCAAATATACAGGTAAGTATAAATGAACACTTATTTCTAAACTAATTTTTCTGGTTTGTTTTCGATAGCAAAACGCCATTCGTATCATGTGATAAATTTTACTAGTAAATAGTTTGATGTTTAATTGTTCTATTAAAATTGCTCTTTTTAGGGATTCCACCTTTCTGTATGTGGCTAATGGTAATGGAGTGAGGGCCGTTATGTATTTCTCAATCACAATATAAGGTATTTAGAAAATCAGTTGTCAAAATGTAATTTTTAAATTTATCATAAAATGAAATCGCTTTAATCTAAACCTCTTATATTTTCAGGGACATTGCATGGAAGGTCTTGTATGGATTCTCATGGAAGTGACTGAGATTCTTAAAATAACTTCAAAATTTGGTTACCAGAAAGAATTTTGTTTCCAAAATATGAATATGTCTGTACTACAGGGTCAAACCAATCTTCACGTACATTACATTTATGTTTAGATTTTATTGTAATAGTGATCGATGTCGACTTCACTTTCCTTGCCAGACCACAATTGGTCTGGTATATCATTGATTTCGTTGTTGTCATCATCGATGGCCTTGTTATTTGTTATTTTATAAATGTTTGTAATAAAATTTTTAAAATATAAATATTTCATGGATAGTTTTGCTGTAATTGATCTTGTTTGTTACAGAGTTAGATGCACAATAATATAATTGTTATCAAGTCAAAAAACTATTGCTTTTCAGTACAAAAGTCTGTGTTCTGCTGTTGTATTTAATATTTTTGTCCCTTTCACATGTGGACCATGTTTATATTGCTATTTAGCTTCTTGTTGCTATAAAAATTATGCTGAGATGTGTGCTTTATTGCTATTAATTACCAGTAACAGTTTTACTTAAGCTGCTTAATGCATATAATTAAAAACATGTTTAAGCATTAAGTATATATAATTCGACTTATACCTACTCTTTTTTAATACTTGAAATCTTTAGAGCGTCTAATAGGTTTGAATTTCGCATATAGATTTTTTTATAGTGGCACACAAGGTCTTTACTTGTTAATAAAACTCCTGTTGCATCGATCCATGCTTGCAGTTTATCTGCTTTCCGTAAAATATTACAAAATAATTGATGAATTTAATTACAACTCTCAAAAGAAATGTTTGCATAGGTCAATTTGTAGCCTTATTATTTAAGTTAAATGAAAATAAAAAAGGTGTTACCTTAGTTTGCTGTAAAAAATAAAATTTCAATTTAGTTTTATTACCAAAGATGTTTTAAATAAAGAAGAGTCACAATTTAGCATTTTAATAGTGCCAAAGAATCTTATACCTCTATCGTCATGAAAAAGTTTATTTAATTTGTATTACGAAAAATACGCCAAAAGTAAATATTCCTTATTACAAGTTATGTTGCTGTAGAATGACAATCATGCCACGGTCTACTAGATCTATATAAGCGAAGCTTATATGAATCTACTAGGCCGTGATCATGCTCGCACGTCGCGCCATCTATCAGAAATTTAGCTCGCGTTAAAATTGGTTGACGAAATGACGGCGAGTTGACATACCATATATTATATATATCTTGTAGTACGTATTGCTTTTGATTTCTTTTATTTCTGTTTTCAATCTTGTGATAGTGTGATAGATTGTGGGACATGTTTTTATCAATTGGTAATCTTCATTCTTGCCTGTTCTATCCTTTATTTTTTCTAAAATGAATTCATATACTTCTAGGGTGATTATTACCCTCCTTTGTCAAGCTGCTTATTAGTCCAGTCAATATACACATTTTACCTTGCAAAAGGTCGGATAGTTCTGATTTTTGGATGTTTGGTTTTCGACGTTGGCACGCAAAAAACGATCAAAATTTTAATCCTTTTTTTGTTTCAGCAGAATATCTCGGAAACGATGTGTTTTACGAAGTGACCTCTTCTAGTCCTCTACACATCATCACGTTTTACTTGCTCATCTAATTGCTCAATCATTGATAGTGTCTACGTCTCCGGTGTCACTATCGAGAAGCACTTCGAAGTTCGAGACGAGGGTTGACATTGCAAAATGTGCATATCAAGTACAGTTGATCTTTGCTTTTCTGCACCCACACGCATTGCTGCATTTTTTGCAGCTACATGAAGGAATTCAAGAAGGCATGCAAGAGGAACTGGATTTTTTTCTGTTTTCCGAGCAGAATCACTCTCGGTCCTTCTAAGCAATGGAAATTGTAATTTTTTGTTACTGCAATTTTTTATTATATTTTCATTATAATCTTTTTTAGCTATTATACAGATTGATTTCAAACTGCTCAAAATACTCAAAGTGACCTCATCTAGTCCTCTACACATCATCACGTTTTACTTGCTCATCTAATTGCTCAATCATTGATAGTGTCTACGTCTCCGGTGTCACTATCGAGAAGAACTTCGAAGTTCGAGAAGAGGGTTGGAATTGCAAAATGTGCAATTGTGCATATCAAGAACAGTTAACCTTTGCTTTTATGCAACCACACGCACTGCTACATTCGTTTTTGCAGCTACATGAAGGAATTTAAGAAGTGATGCAGGAGGAACTGGATTCTTGTCTTTTGTGTGAAGAGAGAGATCGAGTGGGATCACTCTCGGTCCTTCTAAGCAATGGAAATTGTAATTTTTTGTTACTGCCATTTTTTTAGTATATTTTGATTATAATCTTTTTTAGCTAGTAGAGTAAATCTGAAAGCGGATTTTGTTGTAGAAACTTCAATTGTGTGTTATATCAAGAAGCTCTCTTAATTCTCTATTATGACTTTGCATATCTAATCTCATTTTCACTAGCCTTTGAATAGTTTCCGCAGTTCTTGCAATGGATTCCTAAAGTTTCCCGCCCGTTTTACACAACACATTTTTTATAACTGCGTATCTGTTTCTTTTCTTATAAATTTAAAGAAATTTAAATGTATGTAATAGTTCATCGTCTGTTATAGAATAACTTGAAGAACTCTCCGTGTTAAGGTTAATGTCGTATTTACAAAAACAGTAAGAATTTTATAATTTTCTTCAACAAAATGTTAAATCACCTGCAATTGTAACTCCAATATTGTGCTAATAGTTGTATGTACTTACGAACCTGGTAAGAGCAGTGCGTTAAGAATGAGACGGAAGACGGGTGAAAATAGAGATAGAACGATCGCTTCTCAGCGATAATTTATACATTGTCGGAATAAATTGGTCATATCTTCGTTACTGTCTAGCCAATTTCAAAGTTTCAAAAAGCGTTAAATTGTAAAATCTCGAACTAACAACAATTATTCTTTGAACTTTTTTGATATCTTGTGTCGTCTAAAAGATATCGCGATATAAACATCTTTCTATGTTTGCAGAAATTGAAATACGCATAATAAGGGAGTTAGAAGCTAATCTAGTAAGTATCCTTCCGTTTATCTAATGATAATTCTTGCGTGAGAATTTGCTCTAACTCGCTTAATACTTTATATATCGTATTTATTTTAATATGGCCGGATAGCAAATAAAGTATTCTAGATTTGCTGTTTTTTCAGTTTTTCCCCCACGGGGGGGTGTTGGACACCGATATCGTCAGACGAATTTAGGGGATTGATATACACCCTAAATAGCATCCGATAATGTACTCGATCCCTTTTTACCTTTCAATGTACCACGGACTTGATTTCTAGATGCGTTTTTTAAGTTTGCAAACTCTACTATACAGATTGATTTCAAAACTACTCAAACTTTAAAGAGCTGTATCTTGGTAACTATTAGGTTTGGGTTAACGTTTTTCTACACTAAAAAGTAATAAATTGAATGTATTTTAAAATTAAAAATAACCACTTTCGCCGTAAAACACATCGTTTCGGAGATATTCTGACCAAATCAAAAAAAGATCGAAATTCTTATCGTTTTTTTCCATATGGCGGCGCGCGCGGCCGCCAACAAAGATCGACCAGCATACAAAACATATTAAAAATCAGAACTGCACCCAAAATGGAATTGAAAGAGATGCTTAACCTAGGTATATGCAGACCGTCTAGTAATTGCTAACAAGTCCTCTAAAAATTTTCCAAGGTTTGAATAAGCATGGTATTAATATTTATCTCTCTAAATGTATATTCAATGTTCAAAACAAAAATTCCATTATTTAAAATGACAAGATATCAGAAGAACATGACAAAGTCAAATAAAGAGGACTGCACATGCAATAACACTATTCAATGAATTGAAACAACAATTACCAAATGTGGCCTTATTGGCCCATCCTGCCAATGATGCTAGTTACTTTGACCTTGTTGATAGATGCTGCAAATTCTGCTGTTGTGTTTATTGTGTTGTTGTTATTTTGTACAATTGACGGTATTAATATGCACAAGAATATTTTTAAAGTTATATTCAGTAATAACTAATAAAGAAATTACACTTCCCTACCACAAATTCAAAATAACACATGAGAACCTTTATGACATTCCTTGTTGTACTAGATGGAGCAAAAGTCCACAGTCCTCACTCTATTTCCTAAAGCGGCCCCTAGACGCTCAATAATATTGTGCAATAATTGATATTGCGCAATATTATTGATCGTCTGGAGCGTATATTGAAAGATTGCGCAATATATTGTGTCAATCAAAAACTGTTTGAAATTATTGCCCAATGTGTAAAATATTGGCCTGTCTGTGGATACTATTGCACAATATTAATTCATTTTCACGACCGCTACATATAGTGCATCTAAAACTGACGAAAGGGCTTTTATAAATGAATGTATTCAAGTATAAAAGTCGTTATCAGCCCTATGGAATATGAAACAACATTAAGTTACAAGGGTATACATAGTACTATGTGTCCACAGATTGAGTTCACAAGAGGGGAAACAATTTATTTTTAGTTTTATCGAAAAATGTCATTCTTGATAAAAAGTTTTGCTTGTTGTAAGACCCCAGAAAATTTAAAAAAATCATGCTTTATTTTACCTTCTTCATTTTATAGTCAGTTTTCTTTGAAACCATATGTAATTTTGCATTTCAAAACTTTAACAATAGTCTAGTAGGTGACGTTTATGTCATTATTAAGCAATAATTCTTTCAAATTGTACAACAGTGATCGTTTGTTCTTAATCAATAACAAAAATAATAATGAAAAACTAACATTAAGTAAAAATGAACACCAACTATTTGACGTAGCCTCCACAACCTCACAACATTTTTCCACTGTAATTCGAAATACTTTAATTTGAGAGAATTATTGCTTAATAATGACATATCACCCACTAGGTTATTGTTAAAGTTTTGAACTTAGTGCAAAATTTCATACGGTTTTACACAAAATTGACTATAAAATGAAGCAAGTAAATTAAAAAGTGAATTTCTTTTTAATTTTCTGGGGTCTTACAAGAAGCAAAACTTTTTATCAAGTATGACATTTTTCGATAAAACTAAAAATAAAAGTTTTTTCCCTCTTGTGAACTCAATCCGTGGACATACCGTAAGTGTAAATATATTAGCAAAATTTAGTTTCCCGTGGCACTTTTCCCTCATTGTTAGAATAATTACAAAAGTTATCTCCGTGTTACGTTTAGAAGGATTTCTTGAATAATAATAATCATTGCTACAACCCATTACCTGGCTAACCAGTAACCAGGCCCCATAAACTAGAGTTTGTGCGGGAGGAAGGGGGTTATTAATATTATTACGCAGACCCATCGTGCGGCTGCAGCCGACTTACAGATGGTATAGCTCAAATCACATTTGTATTACAAATAAGGAAAAACTGCAGAAAAACCTTAACTAGATTTGCCGGTTCCGGGGTGTCGAACCCGGTCCGCTCAGGTGAGAATCTAGTACGCACTACACTACCCTTATCTTTGAACTATTTCAAATTTTCAATTTAAAATGGCTAAAGCCAAATTTCTATAATCTAAATCTTAAATAGTTCATTAAATTCTTATGAGTATACTTCTGCCTTTTCATATACCATTTCTTTAACTACCTTCTTCCTTTTTTCTCTTTTTTTTTATTAAAAAGAACCAAAGCAATAGCTACACAAGCAGCGTCCGTGTCACTCAGCATTTTGTTATAAAGTGAATTATTGCACAATATTTATTGCACAATTATTTAATAAATTATTGAGTTGTCTGGAGGGTGCATCAATAATATTGCACAATATTATTGAGCAATATTATTGAGCGTCTAGGGGTCGCTTAAGGCAGTAACTTTGTAAATAAAAAAGATTGCTTCTGTTTGTTGATTATGTTTATTTAGACGTTTAATTTTTTTTTTCATTTAGTTGCGATAATATCGGTTAAGTGGTAGCTGCCAGAGTTTATGCGCTTTCGGGCATTTCACAGCATTTTTCAAGACTTCTTTCAAAACTTCTGGCGATAAATTATCTACTTCTTGTTTAATGTTCTCCTTTAGGGCCGCTAAGGTCTGTGGCTTGTTCGTATAGACCCGTAACTTCAAAAAACCCTAAAGAATAAAGACCTGGAAGGGGATCGACGACGAAATTCACGTTCAGTCAAAACCGTCGACCGATTATTTATCAAAAACATTGACACAATTATTCAGCGTTCTTGAAGAGTATAGCGATTTATGGTTTGTCTACGTGTATTCTGTTTCTATTTACTTCACAAACGTCAAAGTCGCGTGACATAAGACGTCATTTGCAAAAATGAGATTTCCGATAGAATGATGACTTATGCACCACCTAGTATATTATGGGAATTGTTCCCATTGGAATGGAAATTGTTATGCAACAAGGAAAAATAATGTCTCCCAAGGTTACATGTTTTCATTTTAGACTACTTATATTGCCTTTAGACTACTTATATTCTGAGAAATTTACTTTTTTTCAGGTCTCAAGATCAGAATCTATGTATAACACAAAACCTTTTTTTTATTCGTGAATCTGACACACGGCCACGCACGTCAAATTTATTAGGAAGGGGGACATGCCATATGGCTATTTCCGTTCAGCCATTTTCAACCCTAAAATTGGGGTGAAGCTCACCCTAAAATGTCTAAATGGCGTAGAGTGGCAAAAAACATACCATTTGAAAACTCAATGGAATTTGCTTTCCAGTAGTATTTTTATTTTTTGGATACCGGGTATTAGTTCCCGCGAAAATAATTCAATGAAACAGTACAAACTCAAATTTAGTTTAATATTTAGAGCATTTGTCGAGTGATAACACGGAATTCATTGACCATACGTTGTCGTAAACTTAGTTCATCGTATTAAATGCTCGAAATGACCTTCACCGGCAACCATACAGTAATAAAGATTCCGCTCAAATTGTTGCCGCACTTTATGGAGCATTTGAGCAGTGATTAGACAGCATTCAGTAATTATACGTTGTCGTAAATCTTCTAGAGTCCGGTGCCCAGTGCCGGCTCCACACGGTAAGCAAAGTATGCGTCACATCGGGGCGCCATACGGGAAAGGGCGTCGGAATTACCTTGCGGGACACTTTAATAATGTAAAAACTTGGCAATACACCAATAATCTAATGTTAGTATAGTATTTTAACAAGTTTACTCATAGTCATATACGCATAAAATAATTATAGCTTTTGCGAAAGACTACAGTTTTTAGCAAAATTTGGCGGCATACGACAATGTATTGTATGTTGCTGCTCTTGCCGATTGCGGTACTGGTTCAATAGAGCACTTGTTTATTATTCTTCCAAGAACTGAAGTTCTATAGCACCTCTGTATGAGACAAAAACATTTGAAATAATTTCGTTTTAATCATTTCTAGTTATTTTTCAGTGAAAGAAAGATCACCTGCAAATTTTGTTCTGAAATTGAAATTGTTACATCTTTTCTGTTATTTATTGTTATTGTCTTAACATTAACTTAACTTAAATAACACCTTCAGAAAAGGTTAATGTAATTCAAGTATTTTGTTATTACCTATTTTATAGTATCTAATGAAAATAAATTGTGTCAATAAATTCATTAAGGGCACCGAAACATTCTTTGCATCGGGGCGCCATAACCCTAAGGGCCGGCACTGCCGGTGCCGTTATGTAAATTTTATTCTTACATGACCCCACAAAAAAAATCTAGCGGAGATAAATCGGGCGACCTTGGAGGCCATTCAAGAGCGCCCCTTCTTCCAATCCATTGACCCGGGAAGCTTCGGTCCAAATATTGTCGAACAGAGAGTGCATAATGCAGAGGAGCTCCGTGCTGTTGGGAATGCAAATGATCTGAGAGGTAACGATTATCGTTTTTTATGATATCGGGTCATTCCATACGAAATCGATCACTAAAATGGGTCGATCTCTCGGATTTCAATGAAAATCACTTATGAGGTAGCAATCAACTAAAGAACATAACTTTCATTCATCAATTTGCTAAATTACGCAGAACTTCGGAAATATTCAAACTGAGAAAATTATCAAAACTGCTTGCACGCCTTTAAAGAAATATAAATATCTCGAAAAGTATTTACCCTAGAACAAATGTTTTTTTGTATATTGCTCACTAGAAGACGGGCTTTATGGACAGCCTAATAATTTTTTGTTATCAAACGTATTTTTATTTTTTTCTAAACGAAATATTATAAAAATGCAGAAAAATCGGTGTGGTCACATTTTTAAAAATCTGAAAAAATTGTACAGATTCTTTGAACATTTCTGTATTTAAATGCAAAATGGCAAGCTGGACGTTTTAATAGTTTTGGCAGGGCAAATTTTTAAAGATCGCGTTGCAGACAAATATTAATTTACATACACTAATTAAAACCACTGTAATTATAAACTATTTAACAAACTTAAATGCTAGATATTTACAAATTTATTTGAGGACTATATAAGAACTATTTATGTATTACTATAACAATCATTAACATTAATTTATTCAGTAATATATTTGGTTATTAATTACACAGAGCACATTTCGACACACCGGTTAAACACTAATTGAATTTCCTTCTATCCGGAACGGCGTTTTATAACTTCCATGTAAACGGTCCAGCAAAGTCTGGAAGATGCCCGTGTATTGTATATCGTCTAATATACGCGGCCCGTGTCAATTCTTGGAGTATGTTCTCGCGGGTGTATGACGCTTCGCTCTGGAATGTCCTGCCGCCAACAAATAGGGATTCCCCTATTTATTACATTATAATAATTTAATTTTTCATTCGTTCACGAATTTTATTATTTAATTATCTGGTTAAATACATTTTCGATCCGGAGCGAATCATATTTGTTGAGAATTTAAAATATCTATCGTTTGCGATTTTTTCGCGTATGAATCATTCGTGGGTAAAATACCAAACGCAGGTTTATAATAATATGTAACAATTATAGTTTTATTAATACACGGATAATTGCAAATCGTCAGCTAAAGAGATTTCGTGTTCAACAAGATTGCTATTTAAATTTATTAACAATACGTATTTATGGTCTCTTTCGATAGTTTTGAGCTGTACTTAGTTAATGGATCGTAAGTCTTATGAATAAAATGTAGAAAATGACTCACTAAATATCATATTTTTCATCCTTTATTAATAGAAGTAAAATCACTTGCTACAATTCGTTTATATCACCCAATATTAGGAGATTTTTGGCTGTATCCGCGCTGTCGAATTTTGATTGATAATTCTTCATAAATTGATACTAGGTTTTCGATTGATTTGTTTTCATCGAAGTATTTGTTTGTTTATGATAGAAAATATATTTGGTTACATTAAATTTTTCCATTCGCGAGTGATAGCTTCCTTACCCTGACATATATGTGATTTGTTAGCGAACTTGATAATTGCGACAGGGTTTGTAGTAAATTCCACAAAACACATTGAAATAAGGTTGGTACACAATTGTGTGCAAAAAGAATCCAATTATCAATTATATCTAAAATTCAATTCAGTATCGCTTTGGCGATCTATCGCGATTTGGGAACGTATGGAAACTTATGTTTGGATTCGATTTGTTGTCATCACTGTGGTTTTCATATTGAACTACACAACATGGATTCATACTGATATGTGTATTTTGTTATCAAATTAAAAATAGCATAAATCCAGGCCTTACAAACCGACGACTATGCATAATAATGCAGTGTGTGTGCAAGTGGATTTCGGCACTGACTTGTAGTATCTTGTAGTATTGTAGTTATAAAAATGTTAACTTTTCAAAATGCTGATCTTCTCTTATATAAGGTACACATATTAATGCGTTGCGTGCTTTCAATTTCAGTTTACTGCAAACTGTAACATAAAAACGGCTATTATGGGGTATTTTCTATTTAAAACAATATTGTCTATCCATTGAAGACGTAATGAGAAATAACAACAGATAAATATGATATTACAAACACTATACACATATTATATAAATCGACCAAACATTGAAATGCATATGCAAAGGCTGTTCAAACTAAACTAAACGTATTTTTATGTAATAGTATGTAATGTTTATTTTTACTATTAATAAATGCTAACAACCAAAAACAACACTTTTAATGGATTTTCTTGAAGGACCTCATTTTTTCGTCAATTTTACAACGTTAATGTCATTAAGATATTTCATCCGTGTCACTAATTTAAAATTTAAAATCAAAATAAATTCATCCTTCACGCTTTCCTTTAAAATAGTTGAAATTATAAAAACATTACAGATTTGCATCCCAAATTAATCACGTCTGCACTCTCATACTATTAAAGATACGTGTATATTGTATGCATACCGAATTCCCCACTTGATGCGATGCAAGAAAGGAACAATTTGGCTCCAGTAGAAGGGGATTCAGATTTCAATAAAAGGCTTTCGTTCCCTGAACGGGGGTTTAGTTTATTTAGTGAATTAGTGATTGATTTGGTGTCGATATTTATGGATTTAAGGTTGGTTGGTTTGTACTAAATATTATTTTTAAATTAATGTTAAGCATTTAAATCAAGAGAAATTTAGTTAACACCTTTGAAATGATAAATTTTAATATTTATTATGATCCTTAACGCTTAATAAGATTTTTTTCGTATCTTAAAAGATCATTATTTGCATTTGAGTGGATTCACTTGCGAAATTTATTAATATTCATGTTCATTTTTTATATTATTTTCAGGAATTCAAAACGATTATAATTAAGTTTTAAATATTAAAAATAATAAAAGTAGGAAATTGTAACATTAATAGATTTGAAATGAGCGAATAGCTTTCTTAATTATTATCGAGATCAGTGAGCGTATAAACTGGATCAGTTTCTGCAATGCATTTATTATTGCAGGAATTTCCTTAAACTGATCTCTTTGCATTAACATTAAGGAAGAAATCTCATAAATTATAAATTTTATTATTTTAGTAAAATAATATTGCATAATTTTTTATACTTTTTTGTGGTTTACGGTATTACAAATTATATAGACTATGAGAAACATCATTTCAATTTTATTGTTGTCTGTTAATAAGATGAATTTAATGCTGCACCTTGGGAATTTTCTAACACTTCTTTTATAATGGTTCTGCGATTGCAAACTCCTCTTTAATAAGAGAATATTCATTTCTTTTAGTTAACATCTACTATCTTTAAATCTGTAGCGTGGAATAGATAATGTGAGGTTATGAGAACTTCTTTGAATTTCTTGAATGTAGATGAGTTAATTGTAATAAGTTTTTTACATTTTTTTTTAAAATGGGGTAAATTGCAAAGACTCTATTTTGTCAAAGTTGTTAGAATTCTACAGTGATTACTTCTGAATAAATCAACTCAACTTTCATATTCCTTCATGAATTTTTATGTTGGGTTTTCATCCATGAAATGCGTTTTCATGCTTCTTTATGTTATGTGAAATCGTTTTCTCATAAAAAGCAAAGGTTTGAAATAGAATATTAACCTACAGTGAGCTTGTATTAATATTAATAGCTCTTTACTGGCTATTATTTTACTGTTTGTAATAATTTACATAATTCACTTTCATATTTTTTTATTGCATTTTCAAAAATCTACATTCAGAGGGTTTTTTTCGCAAGAAATTACTTCACTAAATTTAAACATTACTTTTCGCGAAAACCCTTCTGGTTTAAATTCAAGTGGACTGTTTATTATTATTCATATTAAATAAATAAGTTGATGATTTTGTGGTTTTGTGCTTTTGTTCAGGGGTTCAAATATTGGTCATGCGGTAATTACAATAGACTTACTGAGGAGAAGAAAGTCTACTGCACTTCATGATTAATTTTTACAAATATTTTATAAAATTTTTACCTCGCGATCTTGGATGTTCGTCTTAATTAATAGTTGTCACAAAACTTGTGTACGTATATTTATTTGTAGTTCAGCTTCAATGATAGTTCAAATGAAAAGGAACAATTTATTTATTGACGAAGTTTTATTAGAATGAAAGCCATAAGTTTTTATTTTCAATGATTATTATTAGAACAATTAATAAAAGGTTTTTTAACACTTATCTAAACTTATAACGTGTATACAAAGCAAATGTAGCTTGAACGTGGAATGTGTTAACACAACCTCAAAAATGGAGATGTGGATGTCAACTCTGCACCCGTGGTTATTAATAAGAACCAGTTTTATGAAAAGCCACAAAATTAGTTGTTACTTATAACAAAAAACCAATAAAGAAACCATTCTCACAGGAGAAAATGGTATCAATTATATAAATAAAATATTAACAACCTAACCTAACCTAATCTAACCTAACCTAATCTAACCTAACCTAACCTTTTTTAATCGGGCGTAGCCGGTAGAATCTACCGGACAAGTAGTCCGTGCAAAGCGTTCCCTTACCAGGAATCGCTAAAATAGCATGCATCTGACTAGGAGTTTACATTGTTGCCTTGGTACGTATTTTATTTACATGTACACTGCCGCCCATTTGAAAGTGCACGATAGACCCGATTTACCTCGGTTTTATTTTCTATAACTTACTCTAAGCTGATAAATAAATTATTTTAAACAAGTATTTGAAAATAATAATAAACCTTTCATTCCGCTGCAGCTGTTATAAACACATAGCCCATGGAATGCTGACTTACACGATGTCATTTTGGAATATTACATATAAAGAGTCGTGCACTTTCAACTGGGCGGCACTGTACTTATCACACTATGCTACCACAGTAAATTGGCTACAATAGTAAATTGTAGCTAACTATGTGTAACATGTAGTACGATGTACGATGTAGTAACATTATGTTACATATACCTTATATCAATTAACAGTACGTATATTTTATTCGTACTGGGGAAGAGTAACTAAAGCAATGACTTTTAGTAACTTTTGTAAGTGTGCACAGTACTCGGAACTTATGGAACAATTGCAAAATTGTTGTAGTGTGAATCGTGCTGCTAATTTAAAACAACATAATTGGCGTCCAACGTGGGGCAATTCTTTAATTATTTTTCAAAGAAAAATAAATATTATAAAAAGTGACATATAAAAAATAAATGTCATTGGGAATGGAAAGGATAACGCAAAGACATAAATATGAAGAAAATCTAAAACAAGAAGTCAAAGCTCAAAAAGAACATTTAGATAATGGTGACAATACTGAAGAAACTAACGGGAGAAAGTGATAAAGATGTTTCAAATCTTGAAATCTTGTACAGGAATCGCTAAAATAGCATACATCTGGCTCGGAGTTTAACTACATTGTTGCTTTAGTACGTATTTTCATAATAATAATAATAATTGCTACAACCCATAGCCTGGAAACCAGGCCCCGGAAGCTATAAACTTGTGCGGGAGGGAGGGGGCGATTATTATTATTACGTAAGCCCTAAGTGCGGCTGCAGCCGACTTACAGATCATCATAAATCACATTTAGTAACTTTTGTAAGTGTACACAGTACTCGGAACTTGTGGAACAATTGCAAAATTACTGCAGTGTGGATCGTGCTCCTAATTTGCTTATGAAGGTTTAGGTTGTGAAAAGTAATTTCTAGGTAATGTTAGTTTTTGTTACAACGGCTGTTTTTCTTAAATCTTGTCGGTTTTTCGAAAATTTGTGGAAAGCTTTAAATATACTTTTTATCTTTAGATATCGGTTTTCACTTAATAACTTTTTTCCATTTTTAATGTGTATAAAATATTAATAAATATTTGACGTGTTTGATTAGCATTTGTTTTTCAAATCTTCAAGCAACGCCAAATTAATGACAATTTCAAAAAAATTACGAAAAGTTTTAAATGACTAGTTTTAAATGTTTAAAAACACTACAAATCAAAAAATTATAACAGTTACTCTTCCTGTGCATGAATGGATTATATAAAACATAAAACAATAACACTGGTTCCACACTTGCACAATTCATTCTTCACAAATTTATTACTGTATAAGTTATATTTTACTTAATACATAATTTCTTCACTATTTATGTCTCTATAACATACCTTATTTACACTACCACTAATACTTGCACATACACACTATCCAGATCCTCCTTGCCTTGCTGTTAATTATCGCTTTCTTTATCACTGCTGCTGTATTTCTTCTGCTTCCTTTCGTTTTAATATCCCTATAATTGTAACTATTATGACTGCCCAATTTTCTGTCGATTCTACCACTGTTTCTACCAGATTGTCTGGGGTTAACCTTCTTCTTATTTTCCATGCAGTACTTCTTTCGTGCTGACCCATTTACAACATTCAAACAGGACACGCTCTATCGTAGACACTCGCTGTTTGATACTTTCTTAATACCCTCAAGATACCTCCTGAAGCAGCGGTGTCCCGTAAAGGCAATAGTTAACTACCGTTACACAATAGTTAATTGGGTATGAGTCGGTATGTCCATCTGCTGACTGTTTTCGTGCTCCACTGCCTTTGCCACATTATGTCTGTGGCGTCTTTCGCCCGTTTCTTTGCCCATATCGTACCTTTATTCTCGTACGTCATGCATCTTTCTTCTGCTTTTAATTCTATGGGTTTCAGGTCCGCAATCTGAGCTGCCTCAGTGGATACCGTTCTGTACAATGGCGTATTCTTAAACGGCTCTTAGTGTACGAACATATTTTTTATAAAGTAACGTAGGCGCCCATATCGGTGCTGCGTACAGTACAGTTAAATCCACCACGTTGGCTAACACCCTTTTCAGCCTTGGGCCCGTCTACATTAAGCATTAATTTAACTATGGAGGTACCCGTATTTGTTGCCTTGGCTGTCACCCTCTCTGTATGTTTACAATGTGTGAGACTTTTGTCCATATCGACTCCCAAGTAACGCACTTGTTCTTTAAATATTTTCTCACAATTTTTATCCTTTAATATGACCTTTCCTACTGCTCTCCTTCCAGTTAGCAATATGGCCTCGGTCTTTTGGGGCACTAGATTAATTCCTTTTCTTTCTAGCCAATTTGAAATTTTTTCGATGGTGTCATTTACTACTTCCATGATTTTTTTCGTTATTCTGGCAGTTACTACTATAGCTAGGTGATCAGCAAATTCTATTACATCGGCTCTATCCTCATACTGTATTCGCAAAACTCCGTCGTATAATATATTCCAGAGTATGGGCCCAATATTAAACCTTGAGGTACCCCACCATTTAAATCTAACCTAACTTAACCACACCTACATTTCATTTAACGTCAAAAACGTCTAAAATTATTAGACATATTTTAAAATTACATTATCAGCTTATCAGGTAACAGCGTTTCATGAAATGTCTAGACAGTTCATGAAATGATCAATTTCGCTAGATGGCTGCGACATATACATTTTTAACTACACAATTCTAGTATAACTTAAATACAAACAATAAATAAATGTACATAATAAGACAGATCTGTTCCTCTACTCATCTTCTTGAGGCACATCCAGCAAGTTAGCCCCTTTTAAAGATTTAGTAAGTTAATAGATAAAAAAAAAGTATTTCAACGTATAAGTGTTATAACTATGCCTTTAATTTATTCTTGACTAATTTTTATAAGTTTAAGTACTAAATATACATAAGTAGTAGGTACTATAAGCAGGCAAAATGAGAAATGTATATCCCCAGCGGCCAGTAAAGGGGGGCGGCAAAATTCAATGCATAAACACTATTAAACTTCTGATACTACCGAGAAGTATACATGTATAGGGGATGTCAGTCAGATGTTTTTGAAACTAGATTTTCTTGTACCACCAGCAAAACAACTAACTAAAGTATAGAATAAAAAGCAAATGCTATATATTTCTTTACGATTTACATTTTTATAGACACTAATAACTACGCTATAACAAACAAAATTGCATAAACTTTATTACTGTTCATTTATTAAATAAACAAAATACATCGTGTTCTATTCATTGCAATGTTTACTGATATTTGATATATGTATTACACAATGGATAATTTGAGTAGAAATAACCGTTTTTCTCACAAGAAGAAATCTTGTTCATGGTAGTCATTAATTATTACACGCTCTTATTCATCACTATTCATTACATAATTTTTTTCGAATTAATTAGCATTTAACAAATAAAATTTTTATGATACTTTAATATCTTGTTCTAACCTTTTAAAATTGAGGTATTGTAATCAAATATTTTATTATAATTATTACAGAATTAAAAATAAATACGGACATTTTTCAAGACACACGCCATTTAATTCAGTATTTGGTACCTACTGAAAAACAATAAGATAGCGTTTACATTTTTTTATGCATATCCATGAATGATTTTCGCACAAAAATGTTTACTATAATAATAATTATAAATAGCTGTTTTTGAATGTACTGAATGTCACTTTATAGCAATTCTCTGAATGATTTTATATGAAATTGAGAGAAAGTAGTTTGTAATAAATTTATTTAGACGAATTTCGAAAGTTGCATTATGTTTTGATTTTGAAATAGTTTTCAATGTTGATTTTTTCAAAGGGTGCGTCACGTCGCCAATTTTACATAATGTGACAAAGTAATTGCGACACGCAAGATTTATTTTGTATGTATTTAAATACTCAAGGTTTAATAAAATTGAAATGTCTCGAAAACGTTATCGACACTGAAATTTGGAGCATAAATCTTTCATTTATTGATAGGTTATTCTTATTGTATTTTAATATCCCATATATTTAGTAGAGGACAAAACATAGGCAAGATAAAAATCAAAGCAATATATACGTTAACATTTTGAGAAGTCATGACTCATGAGTATATTGCCAATTTATTACTACTTGTTAACACTTTCGACATCACCTTCCACTTTTCAAGATGAAATTAAAAATAACTCCTGAAATAAAATAACGGAAGCTTTATCTTGACAAATTGATCAATTACTTACGGTGTGTTCATTTGAAAACTACCCACCTTGAATATCTCCGAAACTATACAAAATATCGATTTTAGCAAAAACACGTTAATTTATTTTCGAGGAGGACATCATGGATTGCTAAGATAGAGGGAAAAGTCTTCTAACAACACTCCTTCAATATCATTTAAATTATTTCACATACAAACGTTAAATTGTTAAACTGTTGTCAAATTTTGTCAGTTCAGTCCTTTACTTACAGTGAACTCAAGTTTATTATTTTAAAAACTGATCTTGTTTCTGAGATACCATCTTTTAGAGCCCCATCCTGCTGAAGATGTAACTGATCATGTTTCCTTCATAATCAACTTGATTTTTTAATTCTTCAGTTATCAGTTTTTAAAATAATTTATTTAACAATTTAATTTCAGTGGGGTGAGGGGATGAAATGCAAAATCTTGACAATGATGTATTTAAATGTCCCCCTCGAAAAATAAATTGACATGTTTTAGCTGAAATCGATATTTTGTATAGTTTAAGAGATATTCAAGGTGGGAAGTTTTTTAATGAACACACTGTATAATGTTCTATATGTTTCAGGCGATTTACTTCTCGCACACTACGTATTACTTGTAGTTGTTGATTTGTTGAAAGGTAGAATAATTACTGAAAGCTTTTTTGTTCTTTAATGTCCTAACCGCATTAGCCTCAACCATGACCCTCGTAATTGACTGATTGTCGTTGTTTGAAAGTCAATAATTGAAACGTTTTCCACTGTACAGTCAATCAGCCATGATCTTTCTCTATTTCGATTTTTGTATTATTTGGATTTAGATCTTTGAAATTAATTAACACGATTCCCTCACACGACTATGTTTTAACTAATCTCTCTGAAATTTATTTATTTATTGATAAGCGGACACAACCTTGAATAGAAGAAATTTACAACTGATACACTCATGTAAATTTACAATAGTTATAAAGAATATACAACACTGCAGTGTACTGTAGTGTCGCCCAGGGTCCTAACCACTAGACCAGTGATTCTTACCCTTTTTGAAGTCAGGGAGCACTTTTGATCATAAGACAAATTCACGGAGTACCAAAATCAAAGAGTCAAAAACCTTAGACATAACAGTTAAAAACAACATTATTTAAAAAAATATATAAAAATATATACGAGGTAATAATTCTCGGTCTGATATAGAAAAAATAAACTTGGTAAAATATAATAATTTCTATTTTTCAATATAATCTCCCCTAATGTCAATACACTTATTACAACGTGGAATTAATAATTCAATGCCCTTGTAAAAATAATCTAAGGTTTTTCCTTCAAAATGTTCAGTTACAGCTGCTTGCAACTCGTTCTCGTCCTTCGACGTCCCCTAAGGTCTTTCTTTAAATTGGAAAATACATAATAGTCACTAAGAGCTATATCCGGACTGTACGGTGGATGATCCAATGCTTCAAAGCCGCATTCGCGAATGGCAGCTTGTGAAATTGCGGTAGTATGAACGGGTACATTGTCGTGTAATAATCGCACATTTTCATCGAACATCGATTTTCCTCGATGTTTTTCACGAATATTGTTTCTCAATTAATGCAATAAAGACGCATAATATGTACTGTTAACAGTTGTATTTCGTTCTTTAAAATCAATCAGTAAAACGCCGTCACAATCCCAGAATATAGTTGCCATAACTTTCTTTGTCGATTGAACGACTTTCGCTTTTTTGGGACGAGGTTCATCGGACTCATCAATGGACTGGAGGTTTATCAATGGACTCCAAACTCGGCTTTAGGTCGTCTCCTCACAAGTTAAAAACGAGCGCGCACATTCGACGCGACGTTGACGTTGAACAGCAGAAAGAAGACGCGGTACCCATCTTGCACTAATTTTATTCATACCCAAATGGTCATGAAGAATTTTGCGAACACTTGTTTCCGAAATGTCAGACATCACTGCTAACTCCTTAACTTTCAAACGGCGATCTTCTCTAATACCATTTCTTCAATGATTGTAACTTTTTGAGGCGTTACCGCTTCAATTGGCCGACAGGTTCGTTTGCAAGAGATTCTTGCCCCAAACGGAAGCATTTTGACCACTTTTTTACAGTGGAATATGAAGGAGATAAATCACCATAAACGCCGTCTAAACGTTGTTTTATTTGATTAGGCGTGTGCCCTTCTTTTGTTAAAAATTTAATGACCGCGCGGTACTCAATTTTCGTTAGCTGCGACATTTTCATGCACTCGTCACGATGCTTGAGTGGCTACTAATAGTTATTTACGTGCCAAGCTTAAGTAGTAGTAAGTAGTAGTAAATTAATCTTTACGGGCGAGCTGGAAAGTTTATGGGGCGAGCGACGAAGGAGCGCGCACACGACTTCACTTTACTTTGCAAAGGTGCTGCCATCTAGCCATTATTTGTACAACTCAAATCACATACAGTAGATGAGCAAAAATTAAATTTCGGCTTTCATAATTTCGCGGAGCACTTGCAGCAAGCTCGCGGAGCTCCAGTGTTCCGCGGAGCACCGGTTAAGAACCACTGCACTAGACGATCACGGTCCATGTTAAACTTTCCGCGTAATTTTAAATATTTATCAAAAAGGAAGTTAGCACCAACCTTAAAAAGGACAAATTTTATGACGATAAATATAACAAAAAAGAACAAACTGGATCATACGTTGTGATTACTTACTACTTTTTAATCACATGTGACCATAGCTGATAACGATTTATTGATTTCATAAGGATGGAAGGGGAGAGATAAACACAAATAAAAGGACAGTTTAATAAGATTGTAGTATTTTATTAATTTTTAATTTATTTTTAACCTTGAGCGAGGAGGAACGGATTTATCCTGACAGGCAATAAACGGCTAGGTTATATCATTTTTTATCACCGTGGATCATGCGTTCTCTCTAATAATCATAATACCAGCCTGAAGGAACCTTATCACGATATTTATGTGGTTTCATAATGATCTAGGACAAGGCTATTTTTTATTATTTTATCCTATGCATTAACACTGAAGAAAAACGAATAAAATAGCATCAATAGTAGCTAGGGAAAACAACCACTGGTCCGGACTAGCTGGATTTCCCACTAATACCTTAGCGCCTAAGTTTTAAAGCATTTATTTACAGTAGGTTATAAAATCAACGAAAAATAATTAGGTACTGACTGTGAAACACATAAAAACAGTAGTTATGTTTAAGGAACGTATAAAATGTCCAGTTAACACTAAACTATAGCCGTAATTGTACTACAAACATCAATAATCGTTAATTTATAGTAGTGTTGTGTTTACCAAATTAGATTCAACAAGATTCTAATTTACTATGACAGATTAGCAGGTCAAAACAACGCTTTGTTGATTTGATTATCAATTTGCTTTGTGACAAATGACTCTATAGCTACTTCGATGTATTCTTGGTTGACTGTAAGTCTGACCACTACAATGCATCTACAATGAATAATTTAAGAATAAACAATTATAGAACTATACACACTCAAACAACTTAAATCATTAAAACACACTAAAATCATCATCAAAATACTAAATATTTTATAAAGTAGTCTTAAGTCATGGTACTTCCTACGAACAGCAAGCTCAGAAATACCTAATACATGGTTAGGCAATGCGATTGGTAAACGACAATTGTACCTCATTGTCTTTCGAAAAGTATTTAATTTTAAATTTTATACGTGAATTTCCGGAAGGTAGCCTTCATTGTTGCAAACGTCTTCATAGACTTACTAACAGTGTATTTTAATATGAATATAAAATGACAGCGATCGATCAAAAATGACTCCCAGATCGCTAATGCTACCAACAGAACTTAAAATATAACCATCAAGGAAATAATCGCACAATATTAGTGATCTCGTCCTAGAAGATCGCAGTAATTTACACTTACCAATATTAATTTTCATGCTATTTATGGAATACCTAAGCTACTCAAATCACGTTGCAAAGCCCCGAATGCCTACGATCCACCAATCAACTTGTTATCTGCATACAATAAGAAATTGCATTTATTTATGATATAACCAATATTTTTGACAAATAGATTGAAGAGAACCGGATCTAAATGCGATCCCTGGGGAACTCAGAAAGTGACCTTAACCCCAGTCAAAATAAGATTTGTGATCTTTGAAAATTGCGAACGCTCAATAAGATAACGCTTGATTCAAGTCATAAGGACACCTACGAGACCTAAAACCATTTGCATCAATCAACATATTTCTAAAAGAAGTGCTAATAAAGTCTGTTACAAAACTCACAGAAATCTTAGGAATTCCACTCAGTAAAGATATACTATGCTTTATTTACGAATAGAAAAACTCTCTACGGAATCTGTAAAGCTGGTTTTCTATTAACCTACTAAACGTTCATACACACTCGTAAATAACCCGTATAAAAACGAATTCGTATAAAAACCCGAATGTCAAATTTTAAATAAATTGTATTTCTAATATCAAATAAACAGGTCCTCTTACATTTCAATTACACAAAGTTAATATGACAGACGCCCGTTCACGAATCTAAAATATTTTGTATTTTAACTGCTCTTCATTTTCAACTCATCCACAATCTGCACTTAAAATTGCTCAGAAATTTTCAGTTAGTCTTGTCTGAGACATATTTAGTAGATTTTCGCTTTTTGCTACAAAGGCTGTGTTATTGCAGCTAACCAATTACTTAATTCCAAGAAGTTAGATCAGGCCAAAATGTTATTTTATCCTTGATAGGGCGCATATTATAAATTAGATTAACTTTGGCAGCTATCGCCAAATATACGCGAATAACGAATAACGGAGCCAGGGTCAAGCCTATATTTCCTTTATTTACAAACCAATTTATGTGAAATTGGTACAAAGATATTAAACACAATTTATGATTTACTGACATGTATAACAAATATGGCCGACTTTTGGTTTGGAGGTAAATAGCAATAACTTTGATTTTTTTTAAGGTAATCCCATGTATATTATACATCATTTTTTAGAATCTAAAAGTCAAATTACATCTAACCAGGTTACCAAATTTTTATTTTATTTAAAAAAATTTTATTTTTAATTCTTTTTTTAAATAAAAGACCATGATTGGATAAAACTCTTCTAATAAATTATAAAAATATTATTTCAGCAATTAGATCAGTAGTAAGTCCTCCATGAATTACTGAAGTTTTCTATGCTATTTTTTAACAAAAAGTCTTAATGGGCCATCTTGCTATTAGGTAGGATATTTAATGATATGCATAATTTACTACTTCATCTAAAACTAAATAATAAAATATTTGTTAGGTTACAATATACAAAATTTGTGAAAAGAATGGAAATTTGACAACCTGGTCAGATGTAATTTGATTTGTATATATTCCAAAAGATAAGAATACAGGATGATACATTTAAAAAATCCAGTTTATTAATATTTCTAGCGAAATAGGAAGTTGGCATTTTGATTATAACTGTCAGTAAATTCCAAATTTCACCAAAATTTTTTATAAATTAGTCCCATTGTCGAGGACCCCAAATCTTACGCAATCTGGTATGGCATACCGTCTTAAGACTTTATTTGGAAACTTAACTTTAACCTACGGTTAGTTTGATGTTATCTGAACAACTTTCTGTTATCTAAATTTTGACTTTACCAAAATATGAACCCAGAATTTGAAATGAATGAATGAATAAAATATTTTTCTGACTTACTTTTCTGGTTTTGTTGGGCAGAGTTTTACAAGCAAATATGTCAATAGTCCTAAAATTTCTGTGATAGGTACTTGCTGTTTTGTTAAACTGTTGTGTCACCAGGAAATGTTAATTAAACTCATAAATAATTTCTCGCGGGTATACACATGAAAATGTAAAAATTGGAGCATTTCCAATTTAATTTTCGTAATTATTTGTTTAACACGTTCTTATGTATTTACTTTAATTGCATACCGACATGGGATAACAAATTGTAGACCATTTATATAAGAGAACCGGATTCTTTTAGGTGCGTTCTATATTATGTCATTTAATAATAATCAGGAGACAACTTTGTGTGCTTCGGTTTATTAATTCAACCGGAAAACTATTGAGATGACTTACAAAATGAAAGTTCATAAATATATATAACTCAGGTTTTATCAATACCTACTTCCACTTCTTGTTGCATTTAAGGTAAGACTTAACTAACAGGTTATTATTTATCCTGCAAAGTTGAAAACATTAAATTGGCATTATATGGCAGTATTTCAAATGGTTTGAATATACCAGTTACTGGAAAGGATCACAGTAGTTGTGCCGAAAAGGCTCATTTTCACACTCATATATCTATAGTCTGAACTGCACCGAATAAACCTTTTCAATAATATTTAAAATACTGGTGTAGTAGATACTACTTACCTGAATTTTGTTTAATTTTTCATATCTTCTATATCTTTTTTGTAATTATCTACATCCCATTAAGTGATGGTGTCCTTCATTAATCATCAAATAGCAATACCATTTTTAATTTTATTTCCTGAATCGATATCCAACTACTTATTTTTTATTGACTTTATATAGAAATTAACCTTCAAGAAATTCGAAACATGAATAGAATAGTTTTAACATTTTTTTTATTTTCTTCTTTAATCACGATTGTATGAAGTAAATACATCGGTTTAAATGAGGTATTGTAAATTTTGATTAGTTTTGCATGAAATTTATGTAATAAATAAATAAAGGATTATTCCAGTAAAAAAGACATCAAATTAATGAATAAAATTTAAAAATATATTTAAGAAGTACGTACGTAAGTGCATATCGTCAACGCTCACAATCAGATAATGCTCCGGCACTAATTTCGGAAAAATTTCTAAGGCCATAAGAAACAAAAAGTTAATATATTTCCATGTGATTTTCGCTCGGTTCTTTTGGTTTTGACATCTACAGGGTCATTCGGTATATTTTGACCACCTATTTATTTTTGTTACTATTAAAGATAGAAAAAGTTTCAGATAAAAGTCGTTCTGTTATGTATATATTTTTTTAAAAAGTCATCAAAAAACAATTGCATGCATAGACCACTTAGTACAAAATATTATACATACAGGGTGTCACTAATATAATTAGAAACATCGTAATGGGGTAGCTGTAATGATTATGAACATATTTTCCTTATCAACGTGTGGTCACTTCCTGCTATTTTCCGAGAAAATCACATTTTAAATTTTAAGTGCAACCGTTGTACTCACATTATATTAAAAATAATAAACAAGCAAAAAATTTTATAGAAAATTTACAAAGTGTGTTCTAAATCATTACCCCCCCCCCCCCCCATTAAGAGGTTCTAGCTATATTAGTTACACCCTGTATTTTTTAAATGGAGCACCCTATATATTTTTACATTACCGAATCGTCTTCTTTTCCCCGTACAATAAATATATAATTTTATCCAACACCTCTATATAAATACCATGTTTACTATGTTCATTTTAAATAAGGAAAGTGATTGTTTACTCTTATGTTACATTATAACATACGTTGCCCCTAGCAACGTGGGTTATTTTTAAAAAACTCACTCCTTCAAAGATAACAACCAATCACCAGCTTGCGTTACTTAATATTATTAAAATCCAGTCATCGTGCTAGAGTATTACCGTCAAAACTACAGACTAACTATACATTGTAAATTCGATGTTTAAACTTAAATAAAGAGGTGTTGGATAAAATTTTGTATGGCACGCTTGAGTTAAGGATATTATCCACTCAGAAAAATTAACCCTCTCGGGCCTGCCGGCCCTCGAGGGTAAATTTTTCGTTCGTGGATAATATCTTACTTAACTCACTTGTACCATAAATAACTATTATATAAGTCTATCATTAATACATTTTGACATACTTATTCGACTTTTAAAATACAAAAAAATAACAGGTAGGCTATGGAAACAATTAGTTTACTGTTTATTGACATTTCTTTAATCAAAATAGGTTATAGCGATGTTGAAAAATCATTTCAGTTCACTCACATTTTTAAAAGTATAGCGTACTGCTGTTTCAATAGAGGTTTTTTGCGTTTTTAAAGTCACATATGTCAAAAAGTATTAATGATAGACTTATATAACATTATATATTTAGAATCGGGAAAAAGAGGCCTATTCGATATATAGGGTGTCCCATTTAAAAAATATATATATAATATTTTGTATCAAGTACCTATGCATGCAGTTGTTTTTTTATGAAAGTTTAATCAAAATACAGGCACAACAGAGCAAGTTTTATATGAAACTTATTTTTCTATCTTCAATAGTAACAAAGATAAATGGGCAAAATATAATAATTAATGACCCTGTACATACATAAGATGTAATTAGAGGTTCTCTTACTTTACAGTTTCCATAACTTTTATGCATCTAATCGATGTCTTCTAGTTCTCTTTTGTCCATGGCATCCTGTTATTTCCCTTACAGGTTTTCTTTAGTCGGTTGGGTATTTTTCTTCATAATTCTAAAAGATGTCCAACTCCATATTCTCTTTGGCTATCTTGGTTTATTCATAGATTGCGCAGATACCATAGCATATTACAGTCCTTTGTTGTTTTCTTTAATATCAACTAGAGTTCTTTTTGGCTTCAGTCTATTCCTTTTGTTTTATGTAATAGATGCTTCTAGAAACCCAACAATACTGACTTTCTGATTCTGGGTGGCGGAGCATTCCTCATACCTCATGGCACCATTACTTTGATGATATGATCAAATGATCAAAGTAATTCTAGTAGGGCAAAGTAATTAACAGCTTACCCTACATGAATTTAGCTAAATCTGGAGTATTCCACTTCCGGTAGGTGCCTCTTTATCGTGCCAAACATCGCAGTTGACACGAGACCTGCAGTTTTGCTTTATATCCGAAAAGAAAGCATATTTTAATTTTTCCCGCTATGAAAAATTACCAGCTCGGCCATGGATTTAATTTACTAATTTATTGATCGGTGTCTACTTACTAATTACGGTCACGAAATGTAGCGCTGGCGTTGGCTTATAACCAATTACAGTTATTTACGTGCCAAGCTTTGCAAATTAATCTCTACGGGCGAGCTGGAAAGTTTGTGGGGCGATCGACGAAGAAGCGAACCTCTATAACCCAGAGAACCCAGTAACGATAAATTGCAAAGCGTGTCGCGTAGAAACTCTTATTTCCACCTTCACCAGCATTTTTTTGGAATCAAAGGCGGTAGCACAATTTATAGCTAGGAGTTGCCATGGGGTTGTGGATAAGCAATACATTAGTTGCCATAGCTTTACAGCTATGGATTTTACAGGTTTCTTTTAGGAGCCCGTAAAGTTTTACAGGACTGTGGCTGTAATTGCTCATTTACTCAGTTACATAAAGGCCTGTAATGTGTCATTCACATAGAAGGGGAAAATAAAAATTATTTACAAAACGTTGACAAGATTTTGGGAAAACAGCCGAATAATACCATAAAGTCTTTACATTAATATAGCATTGCGAAAAATAAATTTTAATCGGGGAGAACAATTATTCGAATAAACAATATAAACACAATTTTACAAGGCGCTTTATATACCAAACATCGACATCTTGGTAAAAATTCACAGCTACCAGTGTCGGTTCGGTTCTGAAGAAAGTATACAGTAGATATTCGATACCGTACCTCTTCATTCGATAGCTGTATAGCTTCAAATCACCAAAACCAGGGCAGTCGAGTTTCGTAATTAGATCTTTAGGCACATGTTTTATATTTCTTGTCCTTCCAAATCGTTGTAAGTGTGAAAATTCCTGAAAACTATGAAAACTTTTTGAGTGTCGCAATCATGTAACTATTATGGTATTGCATACGCGCACTAGATGCATTCATAGTGTGTGCAACTTGACACTTACAACCTAAAAGCCACGTAATAAGTACAATTTTTTCAAGCGGTTTGGTATTTACAACGTATAGGAGAAGTAAGACTCATTCAGGTTTAAATTCTGATATAATACTTAGTTCTTTAAATATGTCCACCGATCATCCATGCCTCATTCAAAGGACTATACTGAGAAGAAGTTAAAAGGTGGTCCAGGTTGCCCCAAGTTACAAACCCAATACTCTTTTAAGAATTATTGACTGTCCTAACATAATATGTATGCATTGCATGATATCCATTTTGGGCGACTGCGTAGTGTTCAACAACATATTAATTTTGAACAAGACTTCATACTATATAACGACGCTGCAAATGAACTGAAATTTTCATTCACCTTAACTTTGGCTTCCGCGTCTTTTGAAATTGCTTTTATTTTTTATTCAACACCATAGATCTTTCCCATTTGATGCCTTAGGGGTGTTAAAACACCTAACCTGCTAGACCAATGTGTCGTGTTTAACTGTTTAATGCTTTTCGGTACATTCCATAGAGTAGATGTAGAAAAGGATGTGGACGTTCTTGAATTATTGAGAAGAACCCCACTAATTGGACACATTCTGAAGCAACATCATTAAGAACTATGTTTAAAGGCTACAAATTCACGTGAGTTTACGTGTTTGCGCCGTTATCATAACCCTGATCGCGAATATAGTGCACGTTACGTCACAACTTGATTAATAACAGTTCAGTTAATCCTGCACCGCTGGAGTCAAGTACCAGGAATGACCCAATCAATTACTCTTTGGAGATGAATTCATTGACCACTTTCATTGACTAAGGTGTAATTATTTTTCAGAAAATGCTTTCACCCATCTGCTCAATACGCTCATCTCAAATTGTTTTGTTCAAATAAGAAACTGACCCTCTCTTGCACTCTTTTTACAGTTGCACTTTGCAAAGATGTCCATCCAGATTTTGATAACAGCGATCACTTGTCTCTCTGAAAACTAAATTTTGGGGAAGCCAATATTTGAATAACAGCTAGTATTCTCTGGATAATATTCCTCTAAAATGGTTATTGGGTACTTATTTAATTGTGCTTGTTGAACAGCATCAATATTTTTTGCATGCTATGGCTTAGTGCCAAAATTAAAAACAATATACCAGTTTACTTAAAACAACAGTCATGGTCCGCTCGCTTGATCTTCGTATTTGAGAAGTTTTTAATAAAAGGCTGCCGCAAATTTCTGTCTGCTAGAATCTATCTGGTACTGTGACTCATGTTGTAGCGATTCCATGTTCCTATATTTGAGTCCAAATCTGGTGTCATTGGTGGCATGGTCATTGTTGTCATCTCTAGTTTGCATTATCTCTCCTTCAGTACCAATAATTCTATTATCATCCTCTTCGCTGTTGTCATCGGTTTCTTCACAATCTTGAATGGGTTGGACTGCATGAGCTCCTTCGTCTTCTGTTTCCTCTTGAATAATTTTATTATTTTCGTTATCTTCATTTTGTCTTTTAAATTTCGTTTAAACATTTCACCATTAGTATCTGTACCAATACTTGCACCGCGATCAGGGAGTGCTGGTGTTCTTGTTTTAGTGCAAGAAGGCTCAGAGATATGATTTCATGAGCCCCAGAACTCTCAAGCCCTTCCACATTATCGAAAGTATCCGATCTTGAGTTTAAAAATCCTAACATACTTTCTGACAGCTTTTTCAAAAGGGGTTTCTTGATATGTGATGGCAGTTGAGAAATTCGTCCCTAAAATCTGTGTAGTACGTAAGGCAGTCGCCTCTCTGCTTCATGCTACCGCCCAGTCCTAGATACCACTTTCGTTGCGTGATATTTGAAATGACCTGTGATGTGCGGATGCTTACAAAATTCTGAAATTTCATAATACACACACATTGTGGCCTCGTATTATTGCCAATCAATAATATTTTCGTTATACATACAATTGCCATTTACTGAGAAATCTATACAGATCTACTCTTGTAATATCGTACGAGAAAATGTTTATTGAAAGTAATTTGTAATAAGGTTTCGTTTAATTAGATACCTAGTAATATTTACGTTAATTATATCATTTTGCATTTCAAATCTTTTTATTATATTCCGAGTAGTTTTAATTTAAAGATTTCACCACATCCAATCACACTTAATCAGAGATTATGGTTACTCTCCCTCTTGCTTTTCCAATTAAACTGTTACGATGACAATAATCCCAACTTTCTCAACTTTTCAATCTTTAAATAAAGCAAATTCGTTATTGTTTGCCATTCAGCATGAAAATCCAAAGATTCTTTACTTACATAAATTAATACCAAATAAAAGCACCAAGTCAAGGTTACGTAGTTTTGTCGGTCAAGTTTCTACTTTTCTTATATACTGGTAGTCAGGTGCAAGGTTGAATTTTACTTTTATTTCATAAAATGGCGTTAATAAAATTTTATGGATGACCCACATCATTGCGTAGTTATTAAATAAAATCTTTACTGCACATAATGTTCATTCATTTCTCTTTTCTTTTAACTACCTATACACTTTTACTTTGGTTTTGTGATCGAAAGTGAAAATTCTAAAATATTGCTAAAACAAAAGTAAGTAGGCAGTTTGTTTTTATCTAAATTTATTTAATGTTGCTGGTATTTAAAGTGTCCATAAAATTTGTATCATTATGTTTTACGTAACTTACGCTTACACTATCCTGACATTTCCTACTTTCTTAATTAATACTAACATTTTAAAATATTTGAGTTTCTTTTTGTTGGTTCTTTTTATTAATTTTGTTTGGAATGTGCCGTAGAATATTACGGAAAGTCTTTTAATTTAGATTAGAAATGCTCGATAACAAACTAATAACATTGCTAATAAAGTAATTACTAATTAAATTAATGCATTATTCAATCGAATCTATGCAAATAAGGACATGCTACACATTTTTAAAAGAATCGACAGCGGCGCTTGCATAAATAAAGCTAATTAATTATTACCTATTTTTAACAAAAATGATGAATACATTATTGTTAAAAAAAATATATTTAGGATATTTTCGTTAAGCAGGTGTTATAGATTTTCCATAGATACGAATTTAATTCGTTTGGCACCAACAAAAATGTAACCACTTACACACTTACCTTCAAGTAGCATTTGTTGAGTTAATTGTTGAATTATAAATACTTTCTTACTCCTTCTGCTTAATTAATTGCTCGACACCAATTTATATTGTATCGAATAAAGGAAATGTAGACCTTTTGACGCGTAAAGAGATCTTACCGAATTTTGATTGTGTGGTTGCTTCCTGTGGTGCTTAATTAGCTCTTTGATTTTATATTAGAATTATTTTACTTTTGTGAAAATGAAACATTTAATTGATTAACTTGATATTTATTTACACTAAATATTTACATACAATTTTAGATGTTTAAATAAGCCTAAAAAACGTTAACAAGGATGCATACTGATACAAAACTGAAAACTAAACTTAGAACGCCCCCATTTAACTATAATATAATTAACTACAGTGTTAGTATAAAATCTGAAACTATCTAAATAAATCTTTTATTAAATGTTTTTGAAAACACGTCGATTTTTATCTTAAATGAGACATATTTTAGTGTAATTGTTATTTGTAGATTGTCTTTTGTTTTTGAGTTATGGCTATAGCGAAATTTTTTTTAAATGGAACCCGTACTTTTTTATAATGGATTGATTAGGAAAGATAATGAAATTCTAAGACCAACATGTTAAAAAGTATGATACTATATTAAGGAAATTTCGAGATATTTGCTTTTAAAGTTTTAAAACAAAAATTGAATAACAATCAAGAGTCCCAAGTTTGTTACCAACAAAATGGGGATCACTAATTGGGAAACGGTAACAACCATTAACTACAGTTAAATCTGTCGGCTGCCAGCTAACTAGTGTGAGGTCGTGGGTCTCACAAGAGATCTTCTGTAATGGGCGCCAAGTTCTAAAATAGCTCTAGTATTTGCCGACAAAATCTGAAAAAAGCAACACATTTGCGACTAATACCAATGTGGTCGACTTTATCTAATATTGGCTCCTCGGTAGCTGAAAATATAAACCCCAAATACCAAACATATAAATAATAAGTCGTCAAGTAAGGGATGTACAGAGCTTTATTAACAACTAAACAAATTATCAGGTAGATCAATTAAAATAAATCAATCAAGTATGGGTATATTTTAATCAAGGACAAATAGCCTTGGCAAAAATTAAATGTAGGTTATTGATTTTTATATACAAATTTAAGCAGAGGGAGAATTCATGCGAGCGCGACTATTTACTCTAGATCTGACTAACAGTTCAAGTCACAAAAACGTAACTGGCATGGTAGATTAACGCGAATACCTGTGATGTAGAGATTGTGCAATCATTAATCGTCAGATTTTAATTGTTTAACAAATACGGAGCAAACGTTATACGTTTACACGCTCGCAAATATTCCTAACAATGTAATAAAATAAATAATATGTTATATAATAATATATGTATGAAATAAGTGCTACACGCACACCGGGGAAAACCATTTAACACATAAAATTATAATATACAAATATACAGAAATGTTTTATATTTACAATAAAGGATTGTCAAACGTTATTGCTGCTACGAATAGTTGCTATAATGTAAGAGACTCAAGATACAGGTGTTCTTTTATTGTCAAAAATAAAAAGAATAATATAAACCGGAAAGGAAATAATAATAATAATAATAATAATTACTACAACCCATAACCTTAACCAAGGCCCCAGAAGCTATAAGCTTGTGCGGGAGGGAGGGGGCGATTATTATTATTATGTAGGCCCAATGTGCGGCTGCAGCCGACTTATAGATGGAACAGCGCAAATCTCACATTTGTGTTACAGCTAAGGGAAACTGCAGAAAACCTTAACCAGATCTGCCAGCGCCGGGAGTCGAACCCGGGCCGCTTGGGTGAAAGTCCGGCACGCCAGACATTACACTACCAAGGCTAAATGGTCTGTAACAAATAAAACCAAATTACCATAATGCACTAAGCAAACATTGAATAAAACCTTAGATAAAAGATGACCTTCTAAAATAGTTATACCGCTTCTAAATGCGGCTAACGTCGATTAAATATCGAATCCTGTCAAAGAATTATAGTATAAGAGACTGTATGAAAAGAAAAGCTAAAACAACAAACCTGCTCGAAAACGTGCTCCTAACCTCCAAAAAGAATTAGTGGAAAATCCCTTACGGTCACACCAAAAATTATTAAAGATCTGCACATATGCAATTCCGACTTCACAACATAAAGGGGAAGTTAATTTAACGGCGATGCCACAAAGATATTCTTATTAAAGAAGTTGCTTAACGAACGAACAAAACAAAGAGAAGTCTCTTATCAACAAGGAAGTTAGTTCCAAACAAAATGGCAACTATAATTGGAGAGAGAATGCGAAAATCTCTAACGCTATACAATACAATATAACACAAAAGCATAGCTATACAGGGTGCTACGAAATTAGCACGTAACAAGTTTTAATAAAAAAATTTAAAAATTCTGCGAAGAACTGTTATAATTTTAATACTATTTCGATTGTTACATGACTACTTGATTTTTTAACAAAATCTTGGAACTCTTGATTGTTATTCAATCAAAGTTCAAATAGGATTTTTAATTTTTTTATTAAAACTTGGAACTCTTGATTGTTATTCAATTTTTGGTTTAAAACTTTAAAATCAATTATCTGGAAAATTTCTTGATACAGTATCATACTTTTTAGCATATTTGGCCTGCGAATTTCATTATTTTTTCAAATCCATCATAAAAAAATAGGGTTTCCATTTAGAAAAATTTTCGCTATCGCCATAACTCAAAAACAGAAGACAATCTACAAATAACAGTTACACTAAAATATGTCGCATTTAAGATAAAAATCGACGTGTTTCGGGATTTTTTTCAAAAACATTTAATAAAAGATTTATTTCGATCTTATAAACTATCCAGTCGCATGGTTTTGTTTAACTTTGCAATTCTCTTGTGTTCTTACGAGGCAAAGGGCAAAAATGAAAGGCAAATTACATATGCGCCGTACCGGAAATAGTTAAACTGTATAACATGATAAAAAATATAGATACATGATAAAATTAACTTCATAATAACTTACAATCTATAATAACATTTCTCTTCAAGAATTATTAAGGAAAAGAATAATAATTATATTTGAATAAAACGCAAATAGGGGTAATATAATTCAACATTTAGTAAAATGTGTAAAATATGTTATTTTACAACACAGGCACTACATGGTGTCTAGAATTAATAAATAAACATGATCTAATCACTATTACTCTTATCGCCATTACTACAAGTTAGTCCACTAAATCTAAAATTGATAACTGTATCGCTAAATAAAGGGACAAAGTTATTTACAATAAAAAAGTGTTGTTAATCTGTTTAGATAATCTGAAGAGTAAATTTCTTCTTTTTTCTTCTTTCAGCGCCCAAAATTGAGTATAGTTCTTCCTTGGCTCCTTCCAACTCTCTCTCTCTCTCTCTCTCTCTCTCTCTCTCTCTCTTTGTGGATGTTTTAAACCAAGTCAATTCTGCTATTTTATTACCACCTAATGATTGTTTTCCTCTTGTTCTTTTCTCCTCTGTCCGTGGTTACCATTTTATTATTTTAATGTTTCATCTAGTCTAGTCCCTTATCATTGGTATGCGGCTTGAGTAGTTCCATTTGAGATGTATTACTCCCTCGTAGCCCCTTCGTTCATTGCCTCATTCCTGACCTTATCTCTTAGTGTGATTATTACCGTTCTGCTCTCCATTGCTCTTTGGTGCCCCTAGTTGTTGTGTTATTTGTTTGATAATAATTATCCAGGGTATATAAGTGATAACTGACAACATGGATTGATCATATATATATAGTCTCGTTCTCACATGTGGGATTTGTTTATTCGTTGATATTTTGTAATTTCCCAAAAGTTGCCCAACCTAATCGCATTTTTCCTGATTTCGATGTTCTTTTCTTTACGGAGTGCAACTTTATGTTCTAAATCTATGAACTCTGACGTTATCTAGCTTATAAAAAGGCAAGTTGCATTCGGTTGCTTTTTCCACAAGTACTGAAGCCTTTCCGGAATGCGGCTTCTTATATAGACTGGTACTGTTCCAGTTTCTTTGTTATTATTCTGCCCGTAATTATTCTTTCAGGCGTTTATTTTGATCGCTCTGTATTCTAGTAGCTGTTTTCCTCCTCATGTTTTTCTCCTCTCAATGTTATCTTTTACTGAAGTTAGTCTCTTTTGCCTTTGTTTTTGTACATTGGCTAGCATCCTTTGTTTGTCAGTTGCACTTGAATTGTTGATGATAATCTTTTTTTCTTTAAATATGCGTGTATTGAAATTTTTGGTGCCGTTTAATCTTCTCATCTTTAGCAGCCTTACTTCCCTCGTTCGTATTAGATCAATTAAGGCGCGACACATCTTGTATGCGTATCTTTCGCTTCAGAGTTTAGCCATGTTCATTTTCTTTAGAAAGTTTGCAACTATGTTTCGTTTAAGGTTTCTCTCTCCTGGATAAATTTTCTAATTGATAAAATCTCCAATTAAAAAGTCTTAAGTATATTATTTGTCTCCTTGTATTATTCTTAATGTCTGCGTATACCGTTGCTACGTTTTAAACTTTTATACTTATTTATATGTCTCCAAATATTAAACTAAAATGCTCTAGATGTCTTTCAGTTGATTAGCTCTATCTTAAGGGTTTGCATAAAAGCAACTTGCGTGTGGCGTAAAAACCATACGATGTTGGCTTTCGTTGTAATGACCTTTATAGAACAATGTATAATCTCATTAGATTTTCATCTTCTCGTCTTACTTCGCATAATAAACCGTTAAGATTATAGTTCACTGCCTCCAGCCTCACTTTGTGGAACTCCATAATCATGAAATATAATAAAAATAAAAAGATAAATTAAAAGTTTCACAAGTTTTATTAAATTCTTAACCTGACAATTGTTTCGACATTAAAAGTTATTATCAAAGGTAGATAAGATTGATAAACAAACACGTTGCTAAGGATAAATACAAAAAATAGGTAACTAGATAAAATACATACAAAAACTAAATATTCTAATAAAAAAGAATTAGTCAGTTCAGTTTGTTCGTTCATTAAAGCTACTGCACGTTTATGTTTGTAATTTCAAAAGCTTCTAAAATGTCTAATTTGTATTTGTTGTTGCAAAAAACATAAGAATTTGATGTTATTTTGTGTGGTGTCATTATGTGGTTCTGTTCCCAAAACTGTTTAGCATAATTATATTTTTCTGGATGTTTATTTGTACAAGAGCGTACGTTTTCTTTGAATATTATGTCGAAATTTCTAAGCGTTTTTCCAATATAAATCAAGTTACAAAAAGAACAATTCCCGGTAAATGTTGTATTTATTCTTAGTAACGTGCTTATCAATCTTATCTGCCTTTGATAATGACATTTAATGTTGAAAAGATTGTCAGGTTAAGAATTTAATAAAACTTGTGAAACTTTTAATTAATCTTTTTATTTTAATTATATTTAACGTTAAAATTATGTCCCAATTTTTAAGTAATTAACAGTTGTAAATTTCTATCTTGATGTGGTTTCTGCTCAATCTGGTTAATTTGTTCTGGCTTTGGGAAGAATAAAAGTCTGAGGTGACGTTTGAGGTCTAGACTGATTTCTATCAACACACACAACGTATCAACTTTAACGTCTTACTTTTTTAAACGGTAAAAGTCGCGCAAACACTGCTTAATCTTATAAATCGTTTCACTCTTTTCTTGTTGTCCGAAAGTTAAAACTTCTTATTAAATTATTAATTATAAAATTATGTAGGGTACTTTTTCATATACCAAATAACGCATTATTAGATTGGAATGTGCATTTTTTGCTACTACATATTTTTCACACTGCATCAAGATACCAAGTAATACGGAACTGAGTTATTATTTATTAGATAATACTCTAACATACTTTTCTATCAAAAAATGTTGTGCTTCAGGTCAAATACCGAAAGCAACCAGTAGTAAAATTTTGACATTTAGTTTTATATTTTCTATTCCTTAATAATTTTTTTTGTGTCGTTAACACGGAAAGTTAATCAGAATTCTTGCAATTTATTTATCAATTACAATGTAAATATTTTGTAGGACACTGTGCGACGGCTACTTAAAGGTTAAATGCTAATATATCAACATTTTAATAACTTCTTCGATGTTAGTAGGTAATGTACCCAATCAAAAATTCAATGTGTATTTCATATTTAATATTAAATAAATGGGGTTAACTAAGTAGCTGAAGTAAGATGGATTTTCATGGTACCTATTTATCATGATTTATTGCAAAGTGTAATAATATCAATTTTTACAACTGTTAAATTATCTCTATTGATCCCCCCACATCCATGTCATAATTATACCTACGTTCGTGATCATTTTCAGGTCACAGTAAGTCATGTCAACAGCTGCATTTGAATTTCCCTTTAAATGGACTCTTCAATGATATCTCACATGGTACATGCCCTTATTTAAATAAAATATTACTGTTAGAACTTTTTTCGAATTGTATTGCAAATCTAGACTTGAAGAAATGATGATGAAATGATAATGAGGCTTCAAATATTTTTTACATTATTTGGTTACTAATTCTTATTGTGATATTACTGCATTTATTATTATTATTATTATTACTATGTATTGTATACTTTACTAACTAAGTATTGCCTATTCATTTTTGACACAAACAATATATGTAAATGTGTCTCATGGTGATAAAATATATGAAATGAAGCTGTACATGACCCTACATATAACCCTTTCAAACTGGATTTCAAATCGGATCAAATGGAGGATTAGTTTTCGTGATCTAAAGAGTCCATATGATATGCCCATATAGATATATTGGGCCGTATTCACATCCCACTATTAAACTAATAGCATGTTTAATTACCATGGCAACCAGTTCTAACCTTTTCCCACCTATTAGAATTAGGTAAAGCTATCTCTTTTCTTGTTGATCTTAATCAAAGCTTTAGTTAAATATACCTTTAATAGTAGCCAGCCTCGGTGGATTAGTGGTTTGCATATTTGCTTTATAATCCAAGGATCGCAGGTTCGATCCCCGGCCGAGCTGGTAATTTTTCATAGCGGAGAAAAATTAAAAATATGCCTTCTTCTCGGATAGGAAGTAAAACTGTAGGTCCCGTGTCAATGCGATGTTTGGCACGTTAAGTATCTCTACTGGGGGTGGAATTCCCCCAGATTCGGCTAAATTCTAGTAGGGTCGGCCAAATGATCATAGCAATCGGTACCATAAGGTACAAAGGATGCTCCGCCATCCTGATTCCTCGCCCAGAAACAAACAAACAAACAAACCTTTAATAGTGGCATGAGAATACGGCCCATTATTTTTAAGTCACGTGGTCACAACAGGTCATGTCAACGAGTGTCATTGAATTGCTCTTAAAGAGGGTTCTTCATTGATACTCGACATGACCGACGTCGTAACATAGCCAATGGCTATGTTAGCCATGTTCGTAACCTATATCCTTAAGTTGCCCTTTGAATGGTATCTTCAGTGGCATACCCCACAGGACCCATAAATTGAGGTTCAATTTTACCCTTTATTCCCTGTCTGTTTTCTCCTGGACATTATAATCCCCCGAATTATATTCCCCGGTTTATTTTTTCTCTTGTTTCAGTTTTATCCCACAGTTCAGTTATCAGTTTTATTTATTATATCATAATATATATTTATTATATTTATGCCACGAAACCTCTTCGTACAATCATTATCTCTCGACCCTAACCTAACCTGAAATTAATAGCATTTTTACCTAAAGAGGATATAATAAGGGACGGAAAAAGTATCTATGTCTGTAACGGATCTATGTCTTTATTTTAATTTTTAGCTTTAGTTTTCGACAATGATGATTATGATTAGTTGAAATAAATAAAAATTTAGAGGTTATGCAAAAGCCAATTGTATTTTGCACTACAAACGAAAGTTAAGAATAACTATTGGAAACAAAGATATACACTGATGAAAAATTTAATAGAAGTTTTGCGATCCATAGGTGTTTGGTACTCAATTTAAAAACAACTACAGTTTTTACAGCTTTATTACTGTAGAAAGATTTGCAAAAGCATTACAAATAACTAATAGTAGAGTAGACGTCAACGTCTTGAAAAAGACCAAGCAAATGCAGGCGAAGTACCAGACCCGAATAGGGTAACAGTTCAGGAAGTGTAAAACAACATGCTCACTATTGCACAGTATAAAAAAAGAAGTCGAACTATTGGACAAAGTTACTTGAAAGACTTATTAGGAATAATTGGCGAATTTAGAACTACAGTAGACAATTCAAAATAAATGTTTGTTTTTCATCGGCAATCTCTTCTTTTTAGTAACCTTACGTATTTTCAAACCTTTCTTGTGTTCTGTTTGATATCCAAAAAATGTACACTGGCATGTCCGTCTGCCTTTCTTCGGTTACACTTTTCACTGAGATATTGGGTCTAGTTAGAGAAAAAGTGACAACGGGGATACAGCTAATTGATCCTGGAGCCCTCCATGTGGAGCAGCAATACTGATCTCCAGCCACTCCCTCGTCCCTTACGGTACTGGGTCAAAGATGATACTTAAATAGACGCCATTGAAAAACGCATTAGTTAGCAATAGTACAAAACATCCACTCGTCGCAAATCATCACTGCGACTGACTTTCTTACTTATTTTTTACAGACTGCGTTAATCTAAACACAAATCGGTTTTTTTCTGGCCGAAGCTGTTATCACAGAAGTGGTGCAAGTTTATGGGGCTTTGCGGAACAATGTTGTTCATAGCCAATCTACACGGGTCGAAACTTTACATAATCGCCTTCTAAGTTGGCAACTTCTTTCATTTGATTGTAAAAGGTCTGAACTTCAAACCAATCAACGAATTATTGCTACTGTCCAAATCAACTTTATCTCAATGGGTGTTGCTGCTGCATCTAATTTTCTTGGAATACTATTATCGCAAAGCTGATTCTATGAACAGACAAGAAGAAGCCTTTACAGCTTTTGATTTGTCTCGGATTTCACCTAACACTACACAGCAGCGACTTAAATTATGCCTTTTAGGGTATTTTATCTTGTTAACGTTATTGAAAATTGGTAATAAAGTTCAAAGCTAGTAATTTTATACCTTCTCCAGCAATCGTGTGTGCAATTCAGAGAACCACGTGAGATGCAGGAATAAGTTGACTACTATACATGTAGTGTTCTTGTCTTAAGAAAATAATTCGAATTACTTGCGAAACAGTAGTCAGATTATAGTTGAAATCGCTTTGCTTGCTTGATTTTTTTTCAGTTAACTTAATTTGGCTTTGTCTTCTTCGGGCGAATATTTTTCACATTCTCAATACTTTTATCCAATTCTAGAAGGGTCTGATTATGAATTTGAGATATAGTCTTGTACTTGAAACTGAGCTGGCCCACCATGCACAAAAAATGTCCCAAGTTTTCAGAACATAGTTTGTTTTTAAACCCATTCTTGGTTTAACGGTAGTAAGAGTTGAAATTTACATAACAACGAAAAGTAAGTGTTATTCAAGAGAAGAAAGATATAATCTCAGAAAACATACAGGTTGCAAAAGTCACAGCACAGCAAACTAAGTATGTCGTTATTGATTTACATTCCAAATTGTTCCAACCGAATGGAAGACTTTGCATATATGTAATATATAGGATAAAGGCATACAATGAGAGAGTAGCTTACAAGCAGACTCAGTATGGAACGGTTTTGGGATCGACTAAGCGGTAGCACAAAGACTACATATGCTGTCTTTGATATGTACTATGTCACTTGCATATAAGAAGTTTTATATTTTTGTTACATAGTGCTGTTAAATGTGCATATTAAATCATAAATATACATAAGGCCCAACACAACGCGTCAATAGGTCAACCCTGAGGACATCATTAGTCATCTCACCTGAATCGAGGATATCCAGGTCTATTCTGTAAGCAATCATATCAATTGTTACATTCCAATTGATTGTTATCGGACGACCACAACAAGCGATTTTGCAAAAAATGCTATTCTCGAAGAATTTTCTGTGTCAATCGATTGCTATGTCATAACTATAAATTGAAGGGCCACATCAATTGCTATCCAGCAGTATTTATGTACTCACCTCCTCTAACCTTACTTTTTAGCCCTCTTGTTTTGTTACAAGCAGATAAATCTCAACACTACGAATGCCCAAATGTACGGTGCCAGGGTACGACATGGACTGTTGATCGTTTGATACATAAAAATAAATGCATCATGCATCCATGATTATAAATAAATAAGTGTTGCTTTACTGTCTTCTCCAACTATCAACATTGTTCTTTAGTCCGTTACTTGTTATTAGGATTAAAATAAATAAATATTAATAATAACTAAGGAATATTAATTTAAGGTATTCCTAATACATGTTGGGCGCAGTTTTCTCGTAATTAATTAACGTAATTAAGGGGGGAAGTGACTGTATAAAAATATGCTATGCAGAGCATCTGAATTTACATTATTTTAAGAAAGAATATATCATAGATTGTGTATCCAACATTAGAATCTTGTAGAGCAAAGTATGAACTAAATTTTCACAAAAGAATTATTAAAATTTGTTCGAAAATAACTAAATAAACATAAAAACTGTAACAATAAGTATAAATATTTTTTCTTTCTTAAAACTAAAATATCTCTTTCTAATAATTTGAAAGCACTCGAGTAGTTCACAGATGAACAAGTTTAATTGATAAAAGTTTATTTATAACAACAATAATCATGTTACAGTCTCGGTTACCATTATTGTCATTTTTAAGCAGTTTTGGTGGACAATAGTACAGTTACTCTGAAAGGGATGGCGCTTTAGCATGTTTTTACTGAAACTGAATTAAATGAATTAATGTTTTGTGCCAGTAGCGACGCCAACGGCAATTTTTCCGGAGTTTCTCAATTTCCAACCTTAACAGATTTACTGCTGCTCATAAAATCTAATAATAAACTAAATGTTTTTCACTAGGTTTTAGCAGTTTTTTGTTTCTTAAAACGAGTATTACATTAACACTCTTTTTTAAGCAGTAGCAAATCACCATGGTGTTTAAACATATCAAATTATCGCGCATGCGCAATTATCCCCGAAGTTCTCAACAAGTGGCATTTCAATTGCTACGTTTTCTCTTCAATTGGCGCATAACAATTAACGTTACAGAATACCGACTTGAATTGTTATGAGGTCACATTAATTCGTTCTCTTCAGTCAGTAGGTCATTTTACTCCACAGTAACGATAAAAGTTCATTTTTAATCGTTGAGATGTCATATGATGATCTTTATCTCAAGTAATCATATATGCTTTTGCATTATGTCCAGTGACTCATCATATGTCAATACGTCAACTCTTTTGTGTGAGATCATGCGTGCAGGTATAGGTATAGTAGGTACAGGAATGGATCCAGCACACTTCACTGCAAAACACAATGTTTACTTTATTTACTTTATTAGAAATATCCTAGTATTTATGAGTTCGAATGTAAAGTTAGCTAAGCAATGTTTTCCATATTTTCCACTAGAAACCTCGCTGTCAAACTTTACCAAGCTTCTTTATGATATACTCGAGTTTAGCAGATGTTTTCTTCAATCATTTTTTCGATTACGTTAGTTATCCCTTTACATGGTCAAAATCATTGAAATCGATTTGTGAAAAGATAACCGAATGTAGTCTACAAACAGTTTTTGCCACAAAACAATACTTTTGCAATATGAACAAGTGGTTACAAAGATCTAGCATTATAGCTCAATTCAATAGGTACACAATGATCAGGATTGGGCTTTGTTCTTCTACATCGCACTATACATGCAGCATTTATAATAATTAGCAACGGTGGATTTACCAATCTGAATCAAATATATTTAAAGGAAAATATTTATTTTTATTACTGTAAGGTAATAAAAAAGAAACAGATTTCTTATGTAGTAATTAGGAAGTTTTAGAAGAGATAATTGAACAACATTTAAATTGTCACGTATATACTCATATATAATGCTATTGGATTTAGAACGATTATCGAATAAAGAATTATTATTTATAAAATATAAAGATTTAGAAAGTGCTTCATTAAAAAATAATGTTTTATTTTCTTGTAATTAAATTTATGAGTCTGACGTATATAAATAAAATACTTGTTCGTAATTGCAACTACAGATTGGTCAAAAAGTTTCGGGCCAGTTGCGAAGAAATTACTTTTTATAAAGTAATTTATTCAAAATCAATATCAGTTATTTATGAAAGTAAAGTTCATCATTGATTGAACTCTATGATTACATACTAAGCGTCCCTTTCAGTATAACCCTGTGATGAGCTAGAGTACTCAGAAACGAAGAAAACCACTGCATTATCAAGGGCATATCTTTAATTACCAATCTTATAACAATCTTATTTGTTAATCTTCAAATTTCGAACAATCTATATTATTAATTATGTTTCCAAAAAAAGGAAGAATAGCAAAGATGGAAATAATTACATATACAGGAAACTGTTCTAGAGTCTCTTTGATCAACTTTTGTATTTGTTTCCGTATGGTCAGTTCCACCAAACTTTTAATCACAACTTAGTCTTAAGTAAAGATTAATTTACATTGGTGTGTATGGAAAATAAGCTACATTTTACAGATAGTAGTGATTCAAAGTTGTCTGGAACACTCCATAAGATATTTATCTATATCAATATTCTCATCCACTTTATGCAGCTATATGCACAAACATACTAAAATAATATGAAAAATATTAATTGGCAAAAGTACCATCATAACCTGTTCTATAGCGTATGACTTGTCAAAGAAAGTGTTTCGTTTCACTTGAAGTACACTTCAAGAAGATATAAAAAGAGAAAAGTGCTTCTTTACATTAATAGTTTTTAATAACAAGTGAATAACATGATGATGACATAAATAGTACAAATATACAAGAATATCGTTTACCATATGTTCCAATGAAATCGAGAAAAATATAGTATTTATTCTTGACAAGCATCAACAATAGTGAAGCTGTAACTACAATACGAAAGAAAAAATGGCCAACTAACCTACATCATATTTCTGATTAACGGTATAGAAGAAATGAAGATTAGACACACAATACAGAATGCGGATAGACTTTTATGTTTCCATTAATTAATTTATTTATTATGTACAGATTTTTTTAGACAGTTATAAATTAATTTGCAAAAAATATATTACAGAAACATACAGTTTCGTCATTCATATCAAAATTAATTACCAGAATTCAAAGCTGTTATAATATATAGAGCATAGCACAAAAATAGCATAAAAATATTGCACACAACTCACAAAAGAGACATTTCAAGGGGCTATACACTGTGTGAGGTGAATCTGTACCTCAAAAGACAGACAGACTCTTACAGATAAGGTTTATTAAATAAGTGTCTTGATAAGGAATATCAATAACAGTAACCCAAGCAGTATTTTTAGTCACCGTTACGTACCAGCAACTACCGGTGGAACTATTAAGTTTTTGCCACTACCTACTCACAAGCACTAAATTGCTACCGTTTTATACGTGCCTGGAACGGGAACCAAAATTTATGGGTATAAGATACGTTACAGTGACTTCTTTGGAACTTGTCCCGCTACGTTTTAGTTACGATTAGGCTCAGTAGCGGGAACGTGGCGGCGTAGTAATTGATACTTCTTTTCTCTTTGACACATCGTGTTGCGTAGTCGTTCTCTCTTTCTCTTGTAACTAAAAAAATATTCTATCATTTTCTATAATTTTAATAATGCTGCAATCGTGTCACAAAATAAATTATTGTTTTTATTTTATGCCTCTATTAGGCAATCCAACTACCAATCAAATGGTATTTTTTGTGGCGCCGACGGAATTATTTGCCCACAGCGTCTATCATTATTTGGATCGACTAGGCTAATTTATTAGGTAATTCTACACTCTGTCAAATGGTGATTTTATGGCGCTATTGGAAATGTTTGCCCACAGCAACCATATTGGTTTGGATTGCCTAATAGAAGTTACCGTCACTTTATTGTTACTTTTAATAGCAACTGGAACTTCTGATGTAAAACAAGTAGTAAAAATCACTTTAAAGTGATTCTCCTGGATAGCAAAAACGTAAGTTTTACTTTCAATACTACTGTATGGTTGCGGTACTTAAGCAATGGTTTCAGATAGGTGGCAGGCACTTTTAGTACTACTTTACGTTACTTACGTTACTTCTACAATATAATACCACTTTGAAATTGCAAAGACTGTAAGTTAATTATACAAGTGGCGATACCGTTCCACATATTTGAAAAGCTACTTAGAAGTAATAGAACTACATAGGTTTCAATAAATAGTAGAAACAACTGCTACATAGTTACTAAAATATTCCAAACTGAAGTAATTTAACCCATAAAGTCATAGATTTAGTTGTAGTTACGTAACAACTACTCAATCAAAGTTCCGATCTCAGTTACTGCTACTTCGAACGCTCTTCATGGCGTTTATGGAGAGAGCTTGTCAGTAGCAGCAACCAGATTCATAATATACATTAAATAAACCGGACAAGATGTGTAGGCACTATGTACCGGATAGTAGTATTGCTTTCAAAAGTTTTATCTTTAATGTCTATTTATTAAGATTAACAAGTTATATTTGTAACAATTGTTATTTAGAAAATAAGGTTATTTTGAATACTACAAGATTTTTGGAGAAGAAGAAGAAAGTAATGTTCTCTTTCTCAGAAAAAAAAATCAAGGATGTGTTACATTATTAACCAGATTTTCCGGTCGCGTGAGTCGATTCCGGTCCGCTTGGGTGAGAGACTAGCACGTTAACCGCTACACTACCAACGCTATTAACTACCTATTAATTACCTCAATTCACTTTATAATTATACCTTTGCAAGTATCTTTTTTACTTGCTCCTTCGTCAGCCCTAGCATGCTCTTCTGTAGTCTTAGGTATTTGCAGCTTTATTTTAATTTTTTGTAATATGTTTTTAGGAATTGCCGGAACCTTATTCTTTGTGGCTTATTTTTATTTCAATTTTCTATGTTTTGGTTTCATACCATTCCATTAATATAAAATCTAATTCTTACCTGAGGTTAAATCTGGCGATCGTGTAAGTAACCTAGGCTACTGTACATCATCGTTTCTTCAAATCGCACATCCTGGAAGCATTTTTAACACTCTAGCATTATATCTTAATGTTATTGTTTCATGATTTTCTGTAGATAATTTGTATGTTTTCTTTTATCAGGGGTCAAAGCCTTTTGTCTGAGTAGTTCTGGAATCATAAATTTATTTTCCCCAATAAGCTACAATTACACATAAAGAAAGTTATCGAATTGTTATGAAATCGATCGAAGAAGAACTTTTACGTGTCATAGTTTCGCATGGAGACTGGCGAAATCTGGCATGCCTGAATGTAACTCGAATACAGTAGCAAGTACCGTGGTGAACGATTAGAATCGTCAAAGAAGTTTTAAGCTACCTATTTAATATTATCAACAACTAACCAGGAACACTCATTAAGAAAACACCTATATAGTAACCCATTCGACCAAAAACATTCTAAATATCAATTTGAGAAATGTTAAAGTTTTCAAGATACAATATATAAGATCGATTCGAAGTGTTAAAAGTCAAGCTTCAGACTTTTAGATATAATTTAAAATTCTTAAAAAAGTTTCATTCAATGTTTCTTCAAGTCGGAAAGTGTTTCAGAAGTTGTAAAGCAGCAAGACTTTAGAAATGTTAATTTTGTTGTTCCAGATTTTGAATATTTCAATTTACAAGTGACTGCGAGAACTATAATTTTAAAATCACTGTCACTTAGTTGTTCTGAAATTGTTTTACACAATCTTGAACTTGTACATGTTTAGAAAATGCTATTATGTCCATTGTCTAGTCCTTTTAGCATCCATCTTCTGAAAAAATCCAAGTAAAGATTTTCCTTGTATCGCTACAAGAAGCACTGTGTAAAAAGTCCATTGCAAAAACGTTTTCGCAAAAAAAGATTATTGAAGGTCAAAGGTCGCGAGAATCAGTTTAAAAAGTCAACATTTATTGAGCGAGTGTTATAAAATTTTAATTGCATGCTAATATCAACAAGAGATGTATTGACCTAAATGATTTATGAATATTTTACAAAGTGGTTGCTAAACAACTTAGCGCATAAATATCTAAGAACGCTAATAGATGTGCATGGCATAAGTCACAAATTTAAAAAATATATCAAATACAATTAATACTTTAGTAAAGCGTTATGATCGTAGATAAAACGTTGTAAGATACACGTGTAAAAAGTCTCTTCATTGCACTCACATCCTTTAAGACACTCATCGCTCGTGTATTAAACCATTCAAGCAATAAGAATGGCTTTTAACACTTGTATCTTAAATATCTATAATAGAAATTGCAGCATTCACTTATTGCATATTGTTATGAACGCATTTAAAAAGCATACTGATGCTGATACTGATGATAACCTCTTTATAACTGAAATCGTTTCTTGATTTCTAATTAAACTAAAGCTGAAGAAGTGGCGCGCTATTTCTTTCTTGCTATTAATAATATTTTCTGGGTACTATAAAGAAAAGCATTTATAGTGTACTTTTTAGTAGTATACAAAAACATGATTTTTGGAGCCCCGCTTATAAATTGTAAATAGGTAATTTATATGAAGCGGGGCGTGTAATCGGCTATTTGCAAGCGATAAATGTAAATTAAGGGTACAATTTGTAATGATTTTTGTCAGATGGTGTTCTATATCTTAATTGAATGTCAAGGAATGCATGTTTAAATAATCTAAACTTTTTTTTAATCGAGTAACAATTTGGTCAATTTGTCTATGCGATGGTGTTCAACTCGCGTCTATAAACATTAACATTATTCTGCAATATCATAGTTGCAAATTATTCCACTAAGGGTGATATTTTCCCACTTTATCTCATAAGCAAAAAAGCAACTATTTGTCCGTTCATTATCAATTTAATAATAAATTTTATGTAGTATTAGATGTATTTATTTTATTTATCCAACACCTCTATACAGTGCGCGTCTAAAGTCCGTTCCCCCCTACTAATTTTTGAACCACCTGGTATATCGCAACGAAATTCGGAGGGCTCAAACAGGAGATAAGAACCTAATTTTTTATGGAAAAATGACAGCTAAAGGTTTAACTTGAACTTGGCATTCCGGTTTAAAATGAAGTATGGATTTTGCGAGGGATTTTGGTCACTTCCGGTAAAACATTTTTCTAACTAAATTTTATTTGACAGCTAAGCTTAAGTTTGACAGTAAACAAGATGTAAGATACCCCAACAGCGATTTTTGTTTTCAATGCAAACTTGATTCATAGCAGAATTCGTGTCTGTTGGATTTGAAATTAATTAAAATGTCACTTTTCAAACGTTAATATTTGAAAATCAATTAAATTTAGAAGTAGTGTATTAAAGAAAAATGTTAAGAATTATGAGCAGATTTCGAAAACGGAATAATATACAGGGTGTTCTATTTAAAAAAGTAATTCAAGAGGGCGCTCAGCCGCCATTTTGAAACTTTTAGCTGTCATTTTTCCATAAAAGATTAGATTCTTATCTCCTGTTTAAGCCCTCCAAACTTCGTTGCGATATACCAGGTGGTTCAAAAATTAGTAGGGGGGGAACGGACTTTAGACGAGCACTGTATAAATACCATGTTTACTATGGTCATTTTAAATAAGGAAAGTGATTGTTTACTCTTATAACCTACTTATGTTACATTATAACCTACGTTGCCCCTAGCAACGTGGGTTATTTTTAAAAAACTCACTCCTTCCAAGATAACAACCAATCACCAGCTTACATTGCATAATATTATTAAAATCCAGTCATCGTGCTAGAGTATTAAATTTATTACCGTCAAAACTTTAGACTAACTATAAATTGCAAATTCGATGTTTAAACTTAAATAAAGAGGCGTTGGATAAAATTTTGTATGGCACGCGTGAGTTAAGGATATTATCCACTCAGAAAAATTAACCCTCTCGGGCCTGCCGGCCCTCGAGGGTAAATTTTTCTGAGTGGATAATATCTTACTTAACTCACTTGTACCATAAATAACTATTAACCTGCTCAATATGAAATAATTAATAATTATTAATAACAATAATTTTATTTCTATTGGTGCAATGAGGGCGGCATGGGCGGCATGGGGGCGGTCAGCGGTAGTACCTAAAAACCACCACCTTCTAGATTTGGATAAATCTAGAAGGTTGTGCTAAAAACCACGACCTTCTAGATTTCACGAGACGAAGTCTCTTATCCTGCCTGCGCACTCCATTAGTTCGAGTGTTTCTCCGCTGGTGCCACTAAACACGAAAAGGCGGAAACGGATATATAACACGTAAACATTAATTTTAAATTACGCCAGTTTCGCGCTCTTTTATACTTCTTGTCGGTTTTGCCTGTATCGTCAATGTAAAAGGCGACTTTGTAATTTATATTGACGTTTTTAAAAATTACATTAACCCATTTGTAAACTGGTTACGATACTGAACATAATAAAAGTTGTTTTACATAATCTTTCGATTAATATACTGGTAGGTCTGGTTAAGGTTTTCTACAGTTTTTCTTAGCTCTAATACAAATGTGGAATTTGTGCTATAGCATCTGTAACTCGGCTGTAGCCACACGATGGGCTTGCGTAATAATAATAGCTTCTCCCTCCAGCACAAGCTTCGTAGCTTCTGGGGCCTGGTCTTCCAAGCTATGGATAGTAGTAATTATTATTAAATATATCTTACTGTAACAAATACGTGTTATCAACCAGGTTACGTATGCTTATCCATCCAATATAAAGTAATTCTCGAGCACTTTTTGGCCTCTTCGGAAAGTCGTAGGCCATTCTTTATTTATTATTGTATTCTGCATGTGCATTACTGGGTTGGGTACAAAATCAAAATATTCTTATCTAAGATTTGTTTTACACAAGATTACTCTTGTGGAAACGATCCTTACTTGGCGTAATCTGAGGAATTAAACTGTAATAGTAAAAATCAAAGAAACGCTCTCGTAATTCACTCTCTTGTTTTGGCAAAATATTTTTGATTAGGTTTGGTTAGTTACTACGTACCATTTTGAACGTTCTGTTAGTGAGCGGCAAACGTTGTATTCGTGTAAATGGCCACAAAGCAACCAGTTAATCTGCTTGCCGCCCTCTAATAGAACATCCAAAGCCAACTCTCCAGGCTTGTGCCAGAGCTATTAACTTGCTCACGCCGGGTCCGTCTCCAAAGGGAGTCTCTTCACTCCTAGTCCTCCATGTGGACTTTTACTGCCCGGTAGTGTTGCCAACTTTTGAAAGTAGGAAGTAAGGACAGTCAAGAATTTCCATCAACGTTATTTATCATATAATCGTCGGCTTCATATAAAAAGTACAAGTCCAAAAAGACTGTTTACAAGAAATGTGACATTTTTCATGTTGTCGTCAATGCTTTTGCACTTGTGCCTGATTTTATTTTTGTTATTTAAGCAACATCTACCAATTATTTTTGGAATTTCTTAAATTTGTTTTATAACAAAAGTAATGTTTAACCGACTACGTTAATGACGTTAAAATCTCAATTTTTTCAATTTTGGTACTTTTCATATGAAGCTGACGAATGCATTTACAATAATAAGATTTTCCAATGCTATTTAAATGAAAACGATACGTCAATGTACGTCTCTCTACATACACACGAGTTTACCTCTAGTAAGAAAATCAAGGGACAATTGATAGAAAGCAAAGTTTTTCCGAATTATTTATAGAATCGTGTTACATTGAGATTTGTTAGTTATTGTAAATATTATCAAAATCGTTTAAAAGTCGATACTCGGCATTACAGATTTTTGAAAATCTAAATTAGCAGATTTTCCATGCAAGTTACTTAGTGGTGTCTTTATAAATATACTTACTACGCACTGTAATCAATTAATACGTACTGTCATTAGTAATTGTAAAAAATCATCAAAAAGTAATTAACCCTAAAAAAACAATCAAAAAAAGTGTGATAAATGAAAGAAAACAATTAAAGCAAGAAAGCATTAAAGAAGCAAAAGACATGAACCGACAGCATGACCGGCTTGAAAGCGAAAGAATATTTATAAAGAAAATTTATTTATAAAATAAACAATTCATTAAAGAAACAAACGAAAAAGGATAATAAATGGCATTTATTAAAGAAGAAAAAGAAATAAACAGACAGCATGGAAGGTGCGCTGAATTTACAACCGCAAAACCCCAGGTCTATTCCCGGTTCGGGTAATTATGTTTTAATAAAATATTTAATATAATTCATAAATAAACATTTCATTTATAATTATAATCTATATATCTATATATATAAAAGGGAAAGATTGTCTGTCTGTCTGTATATATGTATGTATGCGATTTTCTCGGCCATCGTGGTCCGAAATAACAGCGAAAAACCTATATATGGAAGTTAAAAATGGGTACTGAGATTGATGTGACAAGAAAATATATATAGATCTCGCACAGCAAGCTAGCTGCTGCCGCGAGCGGAAAGTAAAAACATGTAATTTCAATAAAGCGCAGAAGAGCGCGCCGGGTATTTGCTAGTATATATATAAAAGAAAGTCGTGTTAGTTACACTATTTATAACTCAAGAACGGCTGAACCGATTTGGCTGAAAATTTGTGGGGAGGTAGCTTAGAACCAGGAAACGGACATAGGATACTTTTTATCCCGTTCCCGTGGAACGTGACATAAAACGTGGTATAACAAAACGGAACTGAAAGCAAAACAAAAAATTAATCAGTCAAAACATAGCCGTTCATTTGTTAAAAATGGTATAACAAAACGCAACTGACATGGAATAACAAAACACAACTGACAGCTAAACGTAATGTTGTCTATGGTTAAGTATGGTTGAAAATTTTATAATTTGAAATTTTGAAGTTGACTGGTTGATGTGTTTGTTTCGAGTTTCAATTAGCTTATTGTGCCGATATTATCATTAACAATACCATGCCGCGACCAAGACGATCAAATCTTTCTCGACAAAGCCGTAATGCAACTAGGATTCGAAACATTGCGAATGAAAGGACTGAAGAAGAACAAGAAATTGCACGTGAAGAGCGCCGCGTTAGTATGGCTCGACTTCGTGCTTCTCAATTATATGTGGCATGTTCACGGGTCGGAAGACCATCTGCGTTAATTGTTCTTGCGCCTGATAATAAAACGAAAAATGTCGTCTATCACAAGGTGCTTCACTGAAGAGTGCAACCCATGCACTAAAATACATGGCCAATAAAGAATCATTAAAATACTTGATTTTTTTATTTATATTTATTATCCTAATAAAAAATTGAACTTAATAAAATCCAAAATATGCTCATTTATTGCCTCTAAGGCGGAACAAAGTTCGCCGGGTCAGCTAGTATTTATAAAAAAGAAATAATTACCTAAAATTATCCCTTAATTTTATAGTCGTTTAAACTATAAAAATAAAACTAAATGATTATGTATCCCATATTAGTATTTAATTGTAAGTTATTTCTTTTTATGAACATTATAATTATAGAAAATTTGAAATCGTAAATCCAGCGCGTCTTTCATCCGGCCGTGCTGTCTATTCATGTCTTTTACTTAATAATATCAATAATAATTAATCAACAATTAATATTCATTCATTTATGCATGCTATTTCTGGTAACACTGCCTAAAGATCCCAGTTTCTCTGAGTCTATTCCTCTTCAAAAATAATGTGTGGTGGGGCCCTAGTTCAAGAGGTTCCTCTTACTGCTGCCTCCCAGCATATGGTTCAGGACTGTTTGAATATATCCTTAATGGTCAGTCAGTTTCATAATCAAAATCTAATACTTCAACTGTGGCTTGACTATTAATAATCAATGCCGCTAAATTAGTAATAATAAACCGTAGATTAGTTGATAGGTTATGTGTTAGTTGAAGTTAATTTATTAGATATTTAGTAAATATGCTTCTATGTAATTTTCGAGATTGGCTGGTCATAAACGACATTGCCCGGTTCACTACAGTATACTATACACAGTAGGGTGGTTCTTATATGGGTCATGTAATTTCGGTTCTGTCAGGTGCCCATTTGATTTCAAAAAAACTGAAGATTTTAAAACCAATACGAACTTCCTATCTCTATTCTAATCATTCGCTGTAACGAGGAGAAGTTTTCCATTCAAAATGTACGTTTTTTTTTCAATTCTTATGTATATATTTGACCACTGGGACAAACGGTTGAGAAACTATTTGAAAATTTACTTTCAGGTAAAAAAAATATATGGGGCATTCGATTTTTTTCCAGCGATTTACAAATAAATTCAAAATAATGCACCGTTCAAATACTGTTAAAGTGATGTAGAATTTCCCATATATTTTTTTTACCTAAAAGTAATCAATGTCCGTTAATTTCATAAAATCAATGTTCAATTTTTTTATTCAACAATTTGTCCCAGCGGTCAAATATATACATAAGAATTGAAAAAAAGCGTGTATTTTAAATGGGGAGACTCTCCTCGTTACAGCAAATGATTAGAATAGAGATAGGAAGTTTGTATTGGTCTTAAAATTTTCAGTTTTTTTTTTAATCAAATTGGGACCCGTCAAAACCGAAATTCCAACATGACCCAAATAAGAACCACCCTAATACACACATACGTTTTATTTATTTTTTTTCTTTTTAAGTTTTTAACCACATTTTCTTCATCGTCTGGTTTAACAATAATGCACTACGAGGGTGGTCCAAGAAGTACCCGACCCAACAAAGAAAACACAAAAATTTTGGAAAAAGATTTATTTATTTTTCAACGTAATCTCCTTTCAGCTCTATACACTTTTCCCAGCGGTGTTCAAAAAGTTCGATACCCTTTTTATAATAAGAACTGTCTTGCTCCTCAAAATAGCCATTAACTGCTGACATCACTTCTTCATCGTTGGAAAATCTTTGACCACTGAGCCATTTTTTCAAGTTTGGGAACAGAAAATAATCCGAGGGGGCTAACTCTGGCGAATATGGTGCATGAGGTAGCAATTCAAACTTTAATTGATTAATTTTGGCCATTGCAATAACGGATTTGTGAGCTGGCGCGTTGTCGTGATGAAACAACACTTTCTTTTTAGCCAAATGCGGCCGTTTTTGCTTGATTTCTTCGTTCAAACGTTGCAATAAGTTTGCATAATACTGGCCGTTGATAGTGTAACGTTCTTTTTCAAATAATAATACAAGTGCTGTTTAAATCGTCTATTCACAAACAAATATTTATTTTTATACACTAATGAATACACTATAAATTAACGCTATGATTATAAAACATTAAAAACTATTATTTACAGACTATGAATTTCTAATACAACATTTATATTCACTATTTATTTTGTAATACACAGTTAATGACTTGCTGTTGACTGACTCTTTTTCTCCGCGGCGTCGACTTTACCATCCTATAAACGTTCCAGAAATCGCCCGAACATACCATGTATTTCTAGAATACACCAGAATACACCGCGTCTGATTTACATGCTTGTGCGATGCGTCATTCTCTCGAAGGCAGCAGAACACACCACCTGTCGCTCGAAAAGAGGTTCGTTCCTTTTCTCTCCCGTTACACTGCCCCCCTCTTCAAGTCTGTTCTGTCCCAGAACAGGTTTTATGCTCTGGTTCCTGTAGAACGGGTCATGACGATATCGACAGTCTTCACCTCGACTACACGTTCCATTACGGTAGAAATAACAGTCTACACTCTTCGTTGGCCTTAATGCGGGCTGGGGGTCAAAACTGCAGACGAAGATCTTGACGTCCGTACCTCTAAAGACAACTTCCAGCATGTTTCTAACGATTCTCCAATCCAGCTGGTCCCGCCCACAGCCGAGTTTGGGAACTGCCAATTTGTTAATTCCCCTGGTAAGCAACTCAATTCTCAAATTCCATAGTGCCCTCCACAAGTCGGCGTAACTCGGTTTCTGGTAGTAAAACTGCTTGGTTACCAAGTAGTAAATGGATCGGTCATGATCTGGCAAGCGTAAGGATTTACCAACAGAGGGATTTTGTTCTCGAAGTTCATTCAGCCGTCCAAATTTATTTCTAAACACCACTGCGATCCCCCTAGACATACGGAGATCCTCGGAGACACAGTGGGCAATGGAATAATCACCAGGGACCCGGAAGAGATCTTGTTGCATCTCAGTCGTGACTCCGAATCGCGCTTTTCTAGTTCCAGAGAACGCAGCCATAAATTCTCTAAAGGTTGGCTGATCATCTCCAGGCCTTACGGTATTGATAGCCACCTCAGCCTCATCTTCCGGAACTGCGTCATTATTTCCCTCATAGTGCGCCAGACGATTGGAGTGTACCACCTTTGGTTTCCCTCTTGGCAATTTCTGGATGCGATAAATCAAGTCATTTATTCGCTTCTTCACCTGGTATGGACCCTCCCAATTTCGCTGTAACTTTGGAGAATAGCCACGACGCCTTTGCGGGTTGTATAACCAGACAAGCTCTCCAGGTTGAAACCCTCCTTCTTGGGCTCTCACATCGTACGTAGCCTTCATCCGGTCACTCGCGATTCGACTATTATTTCGGGTTCGGTCGTGAATATCCTCCAACTTCTTCTTTAAGTTGATGACATAATCATTCCCGGCTACCTCCTGCTCTATAGGTGGAGACCCAAATTCCAGATCACACGGTAACCGTAACTCGCGTCCAAACATCACAGACGCTGGTGACTGACCGGTTGTTTCGTGGACCGATGCACGATAAGCCATCAGGAACAGATGCAGGTATTGGTCCCAGTCTCGTTGATGATCGGAGACGACCTTGGCCAAATATTTGCCCATTGTTCGATTCATGCGTTCTACCATTCCATCGGACTGCGGATGTAACGGTGTGGTCCGAGTCTTGCGAATGCCCAACAATCGACAGACTTCTCCAAAGAGTACAGACTCGAAATTGCGGCCTTGATCCGAATGCAGCTCCATGGGCACTCCGAAGCGACTGAAAAACTCTTTGACTAGTACGTCAGCAACAGTCGCAGCTTCCTGGTTTGGTAGGGCATATGCTTCTGGTCATTTGGTAAAATAGTCCATTGCCACTAAGATGTATTTATTCCCATCGTCAGTTTCGGGAAATGGTCCGGCAATGTCTATAGCTATTCTCTCCAGAGGACTACCCACATTGTACTGCCTCATAGGTGCTCTTCGTTTCCCCAAGGGTCCGTTGCCAGTGGCACATAGTTCACATTTCCGGCACCACTCCTTCACGTCTTCTTTACAGTTGACCCAATAAAAACGCTCCCTAACTTTCTCCAAGGTCTTTATCACACCGAAGTGTCCTCCGGAGGCACCGTCATGGAGATGTCGCAATACTGTAGCCACTCGGCTTCTTGGAACCACGAACTGAGACCTAATGGTGGTGCCATCTTCACTCTCCAGTACTCGCTTCAGGAGATCGTCTTCCACCTTCAAGGACTCCCATTGGGCCCAATATGCTTTGAGCGCTCTGTTGAAAGGGCTGACGGCCTCCCAGGCAGGCCTTTCTCCCACGCGCTTCCATTCCAGTACCATTTTTAGTTCGGGATCAGCCTCCTGCTGTCGTTGCAATTCTTCCGGCAACCAATTGTCGTTGACGATGGTAGTCCTTAGTACTTGGCAAACCCTCTCTTCCAAACGAGAGCAATGACGGCAATCCGTTGGACAGGGTCTTCTTGAAAGAGCATCGGCATTTCGATGACTAGTGCCCGCTCGATGTTCGGTGTCAAAGTCGTATCCTTGTAATCGTTCGATCCACCTTGCGACCTGGCCTTCAGGATTACGGAATTGTAGAAGCCATTTCAACGCTGCATGGTCCGTCCTCAATAAAAACTTCCGTCCGTACAAGTATTTATAGAAGTGCTCAACGGACTTCACGACGGCCAATAGTTCTTTTCTGGTCACACAATAATTCCTTTCGGCTTTCGACAAAACCTTACTAAAATAGCCGATGACCTTTTCTTGTCCATCCTGTATCTGCGAAAGTACCCCCCCAATGGCCAGATTACTTGCATCTGTGTCAAGTATGAATTTCCCTTCTGTCCGTGGATAGCTCAATATTGGTGCTGTTGTCAGGGCACGCTTCAGCTGTTGGAAAGCTGTTTCACACTCTCCGCTCCAAACATACTCGCGCCCATCTTCAGTTAACCTTGTCAGAGGTTTCGCTATATTGGCAAACCCAGGAACGAAACGCCTGTAGTAGGTACATAACCCAAGAAAACTACGAACTTGGTGTTTATCTTTCGGTGTTGGCCACTCTTGAACTGCACGAATCTTATCGGGATCGGCTGCCACTCCATTTTGTGATACGACGTGCCCGAGATATTTCACTTCCTTCCTGAATATGTGGCACTTTTTCGGACTCAGTTTCAGATTGGCTCCACGTAGTCTTCGGAACACTTCCTCTAGGTTTTTCAAATGTTCGTTGAATGATTTTCCGACTACAATCACATCATCTAGGTATACCAGGCAGGTCTTCCACGACAGCCCTCTCAGGATGGTCTCCATTAAACGCTCAAAGGTGGCCGGAGCGTTACATAAACCAAAAGGCATAACCGTAAACTGCCATAGTCCGGAACCAATAGTGAACGCGGTCTTCTCCCGGTCTTCAGGTTCCATTTCAACTTGCCAATAACCACTCTTCAAGTCCAAAGTCGAAAACCATCGTGAACCAGACAGGGTATCTAACGTGTCGTCGATGCGTGGTAAGGGATAGCTGTCTTTCTTGGTCACGTCGTTAAGCTGCCGATAGTCCACACAAAATCTCGTTGACCCGTCCTTCTTACTGACCAGGACCACCGGTGATGCCCATGGACTGCTGGATGGCTCGATGACACCTTGTTCTTCCATATCAGTAATAATCTTTTCGGCTTCTGCTCGCCTTGCTAGAGGTAGACGCCTCGGCTGCTGACGGACAGGCATAGAGTTGCCTGTATTGATTTTATGTTTTACTATATTTGTTCGTCCCTTCTGGCTATCGTCAAGAGCGAAGATATCTTGGTATCGGTGAACCAAACCCTGTACCTCTTTCACTTCCGTTCTGTTAAGGTCTTCGCACGAACTAGTAACCATACCCACTAATTTTCCACCATGGTCTTTGGGCACTGGTTTTGGAACATCAGCCATACACCTGGCTACTCGGAATACTGGCACACACTGTCCCACAAGGGTACTCTTCTTCAATGTCACCGGATCCACATTAACGTTCATAAGCCTCACCGGTACAGTCTTTCCAACCTTGATCAGCGCTTTTCCCACCAATATGCCACTATGGATCTTCTTATCACAAACAGGCTCCATCATTCTCACACATCCTACCCGAAGATCTCCATCCAAACCTGCCTCGACAACCATCTCGCTTTGACCAGGCAATATCACATCTTCTGTCAGCAAAACCCTTACGACAGGATCTTCTCGTGGGTGCAACGGAAGTTCTTCGTTACCAACCTTCAAAACACCCTCCTTCAAGTCCAATGTAAAACCAAATTTTCTCAGGAGGTCCATTCCCAAGATGAATTCGTCAATGATGTCGGCTACCAGCACCTCATGATCACGTTCTTCACTTCCAATGCCAATCTTCATCTTCACCACTCCGCGTGTTGGTATTACTTCTCCCGTCGCTGTACGGAGTTGAGTAGTTGTCTGTAACAGCTTCATACTTGTTCGTAGAACGTTAGGGCGTATGATGGATTTTGTCGCCCCCGTATCAATGAGCAATGGAACAATTCGATTCGCAATTTTCCCATCTATGAACAAACTGCTGGTACTATTCCCTGATATTACGGCATGGACGATGATCTCTGGGGCATCTTTACTAACAGTCAACGTTCGCCCTCTCTTGCCAACCCCTTTTAACTTTTCCGACGGTTGTACTTTTGTTATTTTGGGACAACGCCGTTCTACATGTCCTTGTTCGCCGCAGTTCCAGCAACGGGGCCCTCGAACTTCTTGATGATTCTTCTTATGGTTCTCTTCCTTCTGAAGAACTCTCATTAATAATTCTTCTAGGTGATCTTTAGAACCTTCTTCTTCCTCCACAACGGCCCGAACACGCCCGTGACCTCGGGACGCTTGTTTTGCAGCTTCAAATTCTAAGGCGTGAGCAAGCGCATCATCAGTTGTTCTTGGTCGTGCTAGCCTCAATGATTGTTGTGTTTCCCCGTCTCTTAACCCATCAATGAAGGTCTGCACAGCGAGCTGTCCCAGAAATGAATCGGGTGCCGTAGGGTACGCCAATCGGACAAGCCGCGCAACATCGGCTTCAAACTCCTGCAGGCTTTCTCCATTCTTCTGGATACGATTCTTCACTTGCGCGTGATACACTTGTTGAAGATGCGCGTCTCCATATCTCATCTCCAATCTAGACACTAACAATTGATAATCATTTTCCTGTCCTGCTGGGATTGTTTGCAGGACGTTCAACGCGTCTCCACGCAAAGCCACAGTTAAAGAAACGGCCTTTTCCTTGCCTGTCCATCCGTTGGCCCCAGCGGCCGCCTCAAATTGTTTGTAGTAAGTGGACCAAGGTATCTTTCCATCGAACGTGGGTGGTTTTACTTTTATCCCTACGGCAGGAACCTTTTCTTCTTTAAATTGTTTCTTTACTTCATTAAACGGCCACTCAGAAGTTGGGGGAAACCGTAGTTGCCTCATTCTATCTTCCAGCATTTCGGTCATATCGTCTTTCTTAGTTGTTGGTGGTAATTGCATTTGGGATATTTTCTCTTCTACCATCTTTATTACCCTATCATGTTCCGCCAATCTACCTTCCAACAGTCCTAACGCCCTGGCATTCTCAAAAAATTCTTCGAAAACTTTATCTTCTAACGCTTTGACATTGTCCTGCAATTCTTCTTTAAGCCTTCTGGAATTTTCTTCAGATCTCCTGGAATTCTCCAGTATTTCTTCCTTTAGCATTCTAACATTTTCTTCGGACTTTCTAGAATTTTCCAAAACTTTTTCTTCCAATGCTTTAGTGTTTTCCATTAGTTTTCTAGAATTCTCTTCGGCCTTCCTAGAACTTTCCAGTAATTCCTCTCTTAAAATTCTAGAATTCTCTTCGGACTTTCTAGAACTTTCTTCGGCTTTTCTAGAACTTTCTTCCATTTTACTTAACAACAAACTAGTATCAATTGCGGGTCCAGGTATTTCGAAGCGGTAATTTTCAGGATCTTCCTTTTGTCCTAAAAGCCATTCTCTTAGCCGATTTATCAAAACTTCTTTCTTTCCATTACTATCCAAGTCCCTCTCGTCCAATTCCCGTTTTAAATCTATTACTAAGAGATCTTTCAATAGTTTCATCACCATTTTAATCGTTTGTTGAAATTAATTTTAACACTAAAAATTTATTCTCACAGCACTTTATTTAATTATTACGCGATTTTATTTATTTTAAGACACCACACCTGACATCACTGTAACGTTCTTTTTCAAATAATAATACAAGTGCTGTTTAAATCGTCTATTCACAAACAAATATTTATTTTTATACACTAATGAATACACTATAAATTAACGCTATGATTATAAAACATTAAAAACTATTATTTACAGACTATGAATTTCTAATACAACATTTATATTCACTATTTATTTTGTAATACACAGTTAATGACTTGCTGTTGACTGACTCTTTTTCTCCGCGGCGTCGACTTTACCATCCTATAAACGTTCCAGAAATCGCCCGAACATACCATGTATTTCTAGAATACACCAGAATACACCGCGTCTGATTTACATGCTTGTGCGATGCGTCATTCTCTCGAAGGCAGCAGAACACACCACCTGTCGCTCGAAAAGAGGTTCGTTCCTTTTCTCTCCCGTTACAATAGTTTTTCCTTTTTCGAGATAGTCAATAAAAATTATTCCACGCGCATCCTAAAAAACCGACGCCATAACCTTGCCTGCAGATGAAACGGTCTTCGCCTTCTTTGGAGCCGGTTCTCCCTTTTGAGTCCATTGTTTCGATTATTCTTTTGTCTCGGGTGTGAAATGATGGACCCATGTTTCATCCATTGTTACGAAACGGCGCAAAAATGCTGCTTTGTTGCTGTGAAACTTCGCTAAACACTCAATTGAAACATTTTCACGACACTGTTTTTGCTCGAGTGTGAGCAAACGCGGCACCCATCTTGCACACAGCTTTCTCATGTCCAAATTTCCAGATAATATGCGATGTACCGCACTTTTTGAAATTCCCGTAATGTCTGCTAGCTCGCGTACTTTCAGTCGACGATCATCAAGTACCGCTTTGTGGATTTTCTTCACCATTTCTGGAGTCGTCACCTCATTTGGTCGACCACTGCGATGCTCGTCTTGGCAGCTCGTACGGCCTCGTTTAAACTCAGCTACCCAAAATTTAACTGTTGTAAACGAAGGAGCAGACTCACCCAGAGTAGAATCCAGTTCAGCTTTTATATTGGTTGGGCTGAGGCTTTTCAAATAAAAGTATTGTATCACATAACGATGACCAATTTTCTCCATTTTCACAAATTCACTGACAACGTTCACTATTGATGGCTGCCAAACAAATATTGAACAACGTGGCGCTTTCAAACTTGAAACATTTGCTTTATAGACTGCGTACTTTCCAATACAGTGATATTTTCCAAGGTCCGTCAAAGTGACATTTTGACAGACCTTGATATTTTCAAACAACTACCGCCACCTCTTGGTCAGGTCGGGTACTTTTAATACAGCTCATAGCAAATTTGATTCAGTTTGCACGAATGTGGTTGGCGGTTAATTTAAAATTTACAATTCTTGATTCTCGAAGGTTAATTTCAATGATTAAAATTATATTTAAAATTTTAATTAAAATATTGAATCATCTTCGCTGATGTCTTTAAATAAGGACAAAACCCGTCCTTTCCTATAACAAGAAAGGACGAAGGACACATTGTTAGAAAGAAGGACTGTCCTTCCGAAAAAAGGTCAGTTGGCAACCCTACTGCCCGGAGGAATTTAACCTCAAGTGTAGACTAGGCTTGGATCCTAGGCGACTGCCTAGGAAAATCTAGGATTTGCACACCCTAGCCTACCAAATAAAAGAGTGGTGTCTCTTCGACAGCGTTTCGTTTGATTCTACCTAAAGTGGAGACCTTTGCGTTAACACATGGAGGTGGAGGCTTGTTGGGTTCAACCATATCCGACCTTCTAAAGGACAATCGACTCCAGAGCAATTCCAGAATAGGTGCCCACAATCTTAACTACATCAGGCATTTACCTGACGAAACTGTCTTCCTTAGGCCAGTGATCAGGAAGTTATTGACTCTCCAACAGGAGTTGAGACTTGCTCTGGAACGATCCCTAAACTAAGCCATGGAAGCTTAAAACGAATCCAGGCATATAAAGAGGCATATCGCAGGCCAGCATTCGTAGCTATTGTTAGATTTCACGCACACAAAGCAAGAAAGAATATCGTGATATTCTTTCTTGCTTACGTTTATTTGCATACTCCGTTAGCAAAAAAAAACTAAACTTTTACTCAACGTATTGGGGTATTGAGAACGGTTGACAGCACAGCTGCCTTGCCTCAAAAACGATCACTAATTAACTCTATTACTATCGCTATGATTCTACTTATGTATTACAACTCTATTTGGTCAAGATTCCCAGATATCTTGTTATATACCGTACATATACGAGTACGTAGCAAACAGAACAATTTGTCAAAATGAAACAACGCTTAAAATTGATGAGACTTGGTAAGTTAATTCGGCAAACGTGATCTTTGTAGAATCATGAATACTTTTATGTCCGGTCGGGCGATTTTGACCGATTTATCGACCTGTTTTTAGAACGTAAATTGCAAAATTAGAGCTCAGGGCCCGCTAACGAGTGTTTAGAACCCGCTAGAAAAATAATTACCCGTGTTTACGCCGTTTTCATAGTAAAAACAGTAATTAGAGGCCGCTGCACCTATCTACTTGAAGTTTTGCACTTTTCAAATTATTTTTATGTTAAAATTAAATATTAGTTTTACACTTTGTTTCGGGGTGCGCGTGGCTAGGTTGTTTTGCGCACCCTCTTCTTAATCTACCCAAACTACTTACAACATTCTAATCTTAAATTAACGTATATAACAGTATTAAGGGTCTTAATTGTGTGTTTTAGAGGGCGCAGAGTCGTTAAGACAATAAAGGGCTCTAAAACACTAATTAAGCCAGAAATGCATACATTAGTTTATATCAGGTCTAAGTTAAATTTTTATAGTTAATAAAATTAAGTTAATTAAATTTAAATTAATATTCAATTTTAAAATAAAAATAATTTAAAAAATGCAAAACTTGAAATAGGTGGTCTATAATTAGTGTTAAATTACTATATGGAGACGGCGCGCGGCGTAAATAAGGGTAGCTATTTTTCTAGCGGGCTCTAAAGACTCTTCACATCTCACTTCTGAGCTGAGCTGTCAAAATTATAATTGGATTTTCTATCTATTAGGTATCATCTTGGCCAGATTTGGAAATGGAAAAATGTGAAAAGGCCAATTTAGGAAAGAATATAATTTTAATGCAAAGATATTTTAAGTTGCAAGTGGAACAATAATAAAATCCAACTTAATCTTTTAATCTAACCTCATAAGTGCTTGATGTTTCACTTGGATGAATGCAAAATACTACCCTGGCGGTACAATCAAAATAAGAGCAACAAATAGGTCTTGTATATGAAACGGTTAGCAGTTAGCTAAAAACACCCCCAAGCTCAATTCTAACTGTTTTGTTTTTCAGTTACATAAAGGTTATGAAATTTAAAATTGCTTGGTTATAATTCCTTTCTAGCAGGTCGCAAAGTAAACTTGGAAATTGACCTTTATTAAACAATAAAAAGTTTCTATTGAAATTGTCCTGTTAAACTGTTTAAACAGCATGTAGCGTGTAAGAAGTGAAATTGTTTAGTGTGCGTGTGTTTTTATTAATTTATTTTTATTAATTAGTATTAATTAATATAAATATAGTTATGAAATATTCAGTGACTATAGCAATAACAGCATTGTAAGTTTTATTTTATTTGCTATGCTTATTGTGAGGACGGGGTGAGCAATTGCAAATTTAAATTATATATGAGACCCTGGATAATAAAACGATACTTAGCGTCGAAAACCTGCTTTTACAGGCGAACAAAAAAACTTTAATGCATGATATACCTTTGTATAAGCGGTTGCTATGGGGATGATATTACAGATAGTTGAAAAGCTGTGTATAGTACTGTTTCAACAAAAGGAAAATGGATTGCAACCAACTAAAGAAGACTACCCTTCAGAAGGTCACAACAAACTGGTCTATTGGAATACCTTCATTTGATCGTGCAAATTTCTTTAATTATGTATCACTACGTTCCCCTTCATTGATTTCAGTATCTATTTCTTCATCAGTATCAGTCTTTATTTTTTCAATGCTCTGCTCTTTAGAACCATACCTTACTGGTCATTCCATGCGAAATCGATCACTAAAATGGATCGATCCCACGGATTTCAATGAAAATCAATTATGAGGTAGTAATTAACTAAAGAACATAACTTTCTTTCATCAATTTGCTAGATTACGCAGAACTTCGGAAATATTTAAACTGAAAAAAATATCAAAACTGCTTGCATGTCTTTAAAGAAATATAAATATCTCGAAAAGTATTTATCCTAGAAAAAAGATTTTTTATATATTGCTCACAAGAAGAGCTTTTTGGACGGCCTAATAATGTTTTGTTACCAAACGTATTTTTATTTTTTTCTAAACGAATTGTTTTAAAAATGCAGAAAAATCGGTGTAGTCACATTTTTAAAAATCTGAAAAGAATTGTACAGATTCTTTGAACATTTCTGTATTTAAGTGCAAAATGGCAAGCTGGACGTTTTAATAGTTTTGCCAAGGCAAATTTTCAAGACCGCGTTGCAGGCAGCCGCCGCAGCATTGTTCACGGACAGCCGGCGCAACCCGCATTCGCTGCCTTCTAGTAAGTAATAATACGATCCATATTACCAGTTCATATTATTAATGTGCGTAAGATAAATGTATATCTGTGTAGATATGATTATACCTACTGATTAGTTAATTACTTATGTATTTAAATCGATTTTTTCGGGTGTGTTACATAAAACATTTTTCTTGCGGCCGTCAAAGACGCTAAAATGCATTACAATGCAATAGCTGAAATACCATTTTTGTTTACAGAGAATAAGTTCTTTTTGATCCTAAATTTTAAAAATAAATGTTTACTGGGTTAGATTGGGTGCTATAGAAGGTTGCAACTAGCATACTAGCAACCATTCGCCAGCTTACGTTGTATTATGTTATTAAAATCCAATCATCGGGCTAGTGTCAAATTTATTATCGTAACACTACAGACTAAACTATAGGTACATTGCAAATTCAATATTTGAACTTGTGTCACACGTGAGCTAATGATATCATCCACTCCAAAAATTATCATAATATCTTAATTAACTCACTTGTACCATAAATAGCTATTACTGATCTCTGTTGTGGGTTCTGATGTTTAATAAGGTCAGTTGCGATAATTGGAGCGATGGGGTAACTGGAACTTTGCTTAATATAAGGTAAAACCATCGTTAAACGTCTATGAGAATTAACTGAAGTATTCCTACAGCAGCCTTAATTTTTGCGGACATTTTAATTAATATCCTTAGAGTGCCCCAGTTACCTAGAGCTTATTATAAAGTAATGTGGATATAAAATATAGACGATGGTTCCATTTACCCCAATCTATTGGGTGATTGGAACCACCTAACATGTTTTTTTTTAAATAATTTTTAATACAGTAGTTGGCATTATAGCTGCTTTATTTTTAAATTTTCTTTTGGCAAATATATTAAAGATATTATAAAAAAAGGCCTAAACTTACGCTTCATGATAAAAATGTTAAATAAGAATTTAAAGCAAGATACTTGTAAAGCTATGACCCAATTACCCCAACTGACCTTAAAACTTAAATTAAAAAAGCTGTTGCAATATATTTAGGGTCTTTGACAGCCGCAAGAAAAATACTTTATATATCACAAGAAATCGACTTAAATACATAAGTAATTAACTAATCACTAGGTATAATCATATCCACACAGATATACATTTATCTTATGTACACTAGTTTTAGTTAAGACAGATCGCTAGTATTATGGACCGTATTGTTATTAACTAGAAGGTAGCGTATGAGGGTTGCGCCGGCCGGCCGTAAACAATGCTGCGCCGGCTGCCTGCAACGCGGTTTTTGGAAATTTCTCATGCCAAAACTATTAAAACGTCCAGCTTGCCATTTGGCATTTAAATACAGAAATGTTCAAAGAATCTCTGCAATTTTCTTCAGATTTCTAAAAATGTGACCACACCGATTTTTCTGCATTTTAAAAATATTTGATTTAAAAAAGAATAAAAATACGTTTGGTAACAAAAAATTATTAGGCCGTTCTTCTTGCGAGCAATATATAAAAAAATATTTGTTCTAGGATAAATACTTTCTAGGAAAAATCGATTTTTGGTCCCTAAGTATCTAAGGATCACATAATATGTAGAATTGCAAGCGTAATATCAATTGCTATTTACAGCCATTTCATCCTTATTTAGAATCATCAGCTTGACAAACAACTGTAAGGGTTAATCTGACATCTATTAAGATGCTAATGGCACTATTTCATAGAATCTAGGAGTAACATTTTTAAATCAAAATCTCCACTAAAAAGTGATTACTAGAATATTTTTGATCCATCAGTGGGAGATCAATTTATTTTAGATTTAATTCGCTAAATTTCATCCTTTTTAGAATCGTTCGCTTGACATGCTTTATTTTGGTATATATCCGTCTTGTCATTTAGTATACAATATACCTATATATTATGTAAGTCATGTTTTTTTTTCTAAAAATCTTGTTTGTTTAGTTTGTTAAAATTGTTTAATTTTCCACTTTCATATTGTAAAAGAATTTCTTCCTGGTACTAATAATGTATACTTTTACGAGTTTAAAACATAAAATACAGCAGATAGACTGAAAAATAAACAGGTAATAGTAATATATTTTTCAGGCTATTTTTATGTTTCAAATGTTTTATATACAGAATTGGTTCCATAAATTATTCAACTGTTGCTTTCTTTTTATTTAATAAATATTTAATTGTTCATAAATAAGAGGGTACAAAGCAAGTGGTTATTAGTGCAAATGAGCTAATTAGTACCTGAATTGAAAAATAAGAAAGCATACAATAATAATAACAAATAGGAAAGTAGATATAAAAAGTTTAATGACAATAATGGTTTTACAAATTTACTAAAATCTTTGCAAATCAATGAAGCAGAAGCATCAATGAACTTAAATCTCTGAATCAAGGTGAAGTAAAAGTTTCTCGTGATCACTTTCTGTTTATCTGTGGATAATAAATTTCGTGGCCGTAAACGTGTTTAGTGAAGACACTACCTGAATTTCTGAACTTTAAAATGTATTTGCAGAAAATTAGAATTTAAAGTGTGTGACCTTCTTGACATAACGTATAATATCGAAATACTTATGTGAACATTTTAAATACTTCCTGTACTTTAGTTCAATGTCAAGTCATTACTAATTGGAAATAAATAAATTAAAAAAGTGTAAAAGCAACGGAGATCAAATTTTAGAAAATGAAGAACATTCACCTTGACTTTCGCTACACAAGGTTTAAATGCATCAAAATAAAAACAATTCGGTTATGATACTTGAGAATATGCTCTAGTTATGCTCTCTTATTTTTGACCAACATATCTACCATATCAATCGAGATCACATCAAACCCCACTAGGTTATGTAGTAGTAATCTTGGGTGACCACAAGTGTTCATTTAAACTATCATCTTAGTATGTGTCTTATTAGATGATATTTAAAATCTAGGTACCGTATATTCGTAGGTACTAATGTTAAACCAAGAGGGATATCATTCTTATAGTTTCCAAGAAAGAGAAGAGATGAAAAGTCAGTAAAAATACTCATTGATTCAGTCATATAAAAAATTCGTAAATGGATCCACACCAGAACGCAACTAATCATTTCTTACTCTTGAAGTACATGCATTGTATTTTCATTCATTCATGCATGTGCCTCGGTACATTTTTTCTGTGGAGACAGCCAGCGCTACCTAGCGCTGGATGACCTAAACCCTATTGAACTACGCGATGTAAGAGAGAGAGGTGAGGATCCGAGCTTGAATTCTTTTTTCGTATTTCAACAAAAGCAACAAGTGGCGTGCAATCACCACGCTTTGCTTATTCCACTTTGGCCTTTGGTGTTTTAAGAGTGCGTTAGTTACTACCCAAGCAGCATTTAAGTAGCAGTAACTGAGATCGGAACTTTGATTGAGTAGTTGTTACGTAACTGCAACTAAATTTATGACTTTATAGGTTTAATTTCTTCAATTCGGAATATTTTAGTAATTGTGTAGTTGTTTCTACTATTTATTGGAACTATGTAGTTTCATTACTTCTGAGTAACTATTAAAGTATTTGGAACCGTATTGCCACTTAGTATACTTACTTTAAAGTCGTTGCAACTTCAAAGTGGTATTATGATTGTAGCAGTAACTTGCCCGAAGCTACTTTAAAGTTTTTAAAACCTTACAGTAGTATTGAATGTAACACTTACGTTTTTGCTACCCAGGAAAATCACATTAAAGTAATTTTTCGTAAACTACTCCATCTCCATATTTACTTGTAAAATGTTGGATTAATCAATAATCATTAATCAATTTGCAATTTGTTATGATTGTTAATAGATGTTTTACTATATAACCTTCAATAAAAATAACAAATTAGTGCCAAATTGTGCCTTAGGGATTGTTATGTATGTAGGTTGAAGTTGGCAACATTTATTTATAGTGATCTAACTAACCAATCCTGGCATGCTCTGGGCGTGCGTCAGTAACACTCGAGCCGCCTTGTAGGATATACGTCTTCTACAGTCTATGCATTGTGTATTTAATTCGCCCAGCTCACTCAATATTAATAAAGTTAATTAATGACAATAATTGAGTATCTTTTATTTAAACACATAAAAGAACATAACAGGAATAATATAAAAATGGTTTCTATCATGTGTATCAAACGTATAAGTATTTCGTGTATATTTATCATGTTTTATTTTTTGACATTTGTGACATTTTTTTACTAAAAAATATAATTAAAGAAGGCGCGTTGTTATTTTTCGATCTATCATCATCATATTTAACAGAAAAGTTGCAATGGTTTATAATTTTGGTGTACTGGAATGACAAAATAATCAAACATTTCATCGCTCTTTGTATTAAGTACGTATTACAAATAAACTGGTAGTTCATTTTAATTCAAATGATAGAATATTTGTTAAGTTGCAAGAGCAAGAGAGAACAAACACGCGACATGATGTGTCAAAGAGAAAAGAAGTTCCACGAAAGTAGCAATTACTACGCCGCCACGTACCTGCTACCCAAAAATTGTTCCCCATTTTGGTTCCAGACACGTAACAATACCGTAGCAATTACGTTCTTGTGACTAACGGCAAAAACTTTATAGTTCCACCGGTGGTTGCTGGTACGTAGCGGTGACTAAAAATGCTGCTTGGGTAAAACTTACCCATTAGGGTAAGCAGTTGGCACCTATTTCCAATAAGTTCCAAGATTTTAGAGATTTGAAGTATTTCAGTTTTATAATTAAATAGTATCGAGATACTAGTTAAAGATGTTTATTAAAAAGACACTAAAAAATAGTAGTCCAGTGAAATGGTCGGAAAACTGGACTTATAAAACATTTTGGGTATGCAGCAGCTTTTTAGGAAATGAGTTATTCATTCATTGTATAAATTGCTATATCTTTACACGAAAATAAATTAAACAAACTTAAAAGGAATATACATACTACATATTAAACTAAAGATACTTACATGATATGTATATGCATGACTTACCCTTGACTGCCCTTCCTTTGTGGCCCTGTAAAACCCTTGAAAATAATGATAATTGGAAAACAAGCAGGTAAAATTAATTGTGAGAAAATGCTCTACAAAAAAGCTCCGACTTGTTTCTTTTTTACAAAAAAAAATAAAAAAGTTATAACACCTCAATGATCTTCCCTCAATTCTTCATCTTGTTAGCTTATAATTAGCTTACTCTTATCACTAATGCTACGTAGAAAAGTTACAAATAAAAGTTGTAAATAATTTAATTTGCTACACAAAAGCTTTTATAAAATTATTGTACGACTCACGGTTACCGAGATATCGCCAAAGAACTGTTTGCGCCATTATTTTCAATATGACGGCCGAATGGAGAGGGTTGCGATCCCGAAAAGTGAGTTTTGTAGTCACCACCAATAAGATCCAAATAAGAAAAATCGATGCCTACCCAAAATGTTTTTTAAAACTATCATTTGACTGAACTAATAGATCAGTAGTGTTATGGCAAAACATGCTATGTGTTTTTTTTTAATTCTCTTTTTGGCATTAAATGGCCACAGTATACTTTCAGTTGATCAAATGGTTTAGTTGTCAAAAATTACTTTTGAAAATAATTATGTACTATTGATACATGATAATCAACATTCACAAGTATAAATATAAAATTGTTTTTGCTTCTGCTGTAAAATCACAAAGATTGCAGATAACATGTTTTGCCATAGCACTGCTGAGATATTAAAAAGGTTTTTAGGTTCTGAACTTTGAATGCTTAAGAATTTGAAGATTCAAGTTTCCGGTTTTCGTGAAAAGTTCATAATCAGTTCACTCGTGTGATTGCGGCATTCGATTTCGTCTCATTCCGCAACTTCTTCACAATCGTGAGAAATTGGCACTTTTCTGCACTTGTAACACAATATATTATTATCTACGACCACTATAGAAAACTACACATTTCGTACAGTCTAGTAACCATGAGAATTACTACTCACAATCTCCAAACTGAACGGTAGTGACCGTGGGAAATTTCCCACTGGCAGTAGTTATATTAAAACGCCATAGATGGTTGCACATGCAATATTATAATATTAATTATTTGGAATATAGAAGTTATACATTTTAGATATAGGTTAATTTATTTTATTTAATTAATGTTTTATAATATAATAATAGTCCCCTTTCGCAGGCCACGAAGGCCCATTGGGGTTCATAGCAGGGCAGGCCGCTATCTCTCGAGCCGTAGCACACAAGGGTGGCAAAGTGGCTAGCTCTACGCACCGACCGCCTATTATTACCCCGGGAAATGATTTCCCAGGTACTCATTTTCACAGGCTGAGTCGACCTGGAAGACTTAGATAATTTAAAAATGCCAATGTATTACCCTGTGATTCGAACCCAGGACCTTAAGCTTGGTAGTCAAGTGCCATGCCCACTGAGCTACCTCGGCTTCCTAAATTAATGTTTTACAATAAATTATATTTTGAATGCAAATCCATCAAAAGAAATTATCACTTTGGCTGAGAATTGAACCGCCTGGTTGCTGAGCCAGACCTCATACTGTTCACCTATCTTGGCGAGAAAAAATAATTTAGTTAGTATTACTACATAAAGTTATTATAAAATTCTTGTTGAATTAACGTAAAATTCATTAATTTTTAACATTATATAATTGTTAATATCTATTAATAATTTTCATTATTGCTAAATTACAATAAAAACAATGACAATTTTTATAATCTGCAACATTGCATTCATATAATTAGCAAGTGCAAGCGCGATGGCTACATTTAAAGCTGCCTTTCCCTTTTATTCCGCCTGCAATCCACGCCAGAATATGTTTACATTTCGCGGCAAAGGGGTTCGATAAAAGATACCGCTATACGTGAGCCGTTCAGATGTGGGTGACAGAAATAGTCTTGCTTAATTTAGCAAGTAGTCGTATTTTGTTTTATAATTTAATAAAATAATTCTAGAAGTTTGCTTTGAAAATTAACATTAGCAATTGAATTGCGATTGAATTTTTCATGAGTGAATCCGATGGTGGGAAATTGGTGTGTACACTGTACACCTCCATCCATATTCGAAGCGAACACGGAAGCTGCACACATTACATCTCTTAATTTACTGCCAGAGATTTCACGTAAAAAATATGAATGCGAGTATATATTCGAGGTTAAATATCTTTCGTAGCTTTTGGTGTTTTATTACTTTTTTGGTGGTCGCAGATAAAATATAGTGTGTAACACGTGTAGAAACTCGTGAGAAATTGGCACTTTTCTGCACTTGTAACACAATATACTATTATCTACGACCACTACAGAAAACTACATATTTCGCACACTCTAGTAATAGTGAAAATGTCTCATTGCTCACAATCTCCAAACTGAACCGTAATGACTGTGGGAAATGATTTCCTACGATCAGTAGTTCTACTAAAACGCCATAGATGTCAGCACACGCAATATTATAATATTATTAATTATTTGAAATATAAAAGTTATAAATTTTAGATAAAGGTTAATTTATTTTGTGTAATTAATGTTTTACAGTAAATTATATTTTGAATGCAAATCCATATAGTAAAGTTATCACCCCGGCGGAGAATCGAGCCTGGGCTGGACGCTTGCTAAGCGAAGTCTGTACCGCTAACCTATAGTAACGTCTTACCATAATTTATTTATTATTACTAATATAAAGTTATTCTAAAATTGTTGTTGAATGAACGTAAAATTCATTAATTGTTAACATTGTATAATTGTTACTATCTATTAATAATATTCATTATTGCTAAATTACTATGAGAATCGCACGACGATGCCGAGATCCAATAGAAAAATTTTAATTTGAATTGTATCCATGACAATCACACAATTTTCCGGAAATTTATATATACAGTGTGTTTTTTGTAAACGATAATATAGGAAATCCAATGGAATTTTATCATTTTACTCGTAAGTTTGTACCCTTGCAAATGTAATTAGAAATCTTGCTATCAATCGAAAGAAGAATTCATTTTACGTCAAAAAAATATTAAACTTTATGAAGAAAACCAAAATCGATTTAGAAAAAGACTTAAAAAGCTTATTGATTTACTGCTTTTGGTTATAAGTTATTAAAAAAATCTGGAAGCTGAACGCCGATTGGTGTAGCGGTTAACGCTTGTATTGTATTGCTTACTAATTATTATTTTTAGATCTTTATTACAAGGATTATTAGTTTTATGCCCTTTTTTCATTTGCCATTCTGATAGGTAGTTAAAATTGTACAAAAAGTAACGGTAAACCCCCGTAGCAAAAATATCTAACAATAAAAAAAATAATAATCGTTCTAATAAAGTTCTAAAAATAATAATTAGTAAGCAATACAATTTAAAAAAAAGTTTACGATGACGGGGTTTGAACTCGCGATTTTTGATTAGGAATCTGAAGCGTTAACCGCTACACCAATCGGCGTTCAGCTTCCAGCTTTTTTTAATAACTTATTACCAAAAGCAGTAAATCAATAAAGTTTTTAAGTCTTTTTCTAAATCGATTTTGGTTTTCTTCATAAAGTTTAATATTTTTTTGACGTAAAATGAATTCATCTTTCGATTAATACCAAGATTTCTAATTACATTTGCAATGGTACAAACTTACGAGGAAAATGATAAAATTCCATTGGATTTCCTATATTATCGTTTACAAAAAATACACTGTATATGCTACCAAGGAGTAATTTTTTTGAAATTATACTTGTAACATATATAGCTACATAAAACATGGAGTCTCTGCACATAAAACACTGATTTTAGAAATAAAAACCAATTAATCATAATGCATTTTTTTCTGTGCGTCGTGCGATTCTCTTGCCGAATATAGCCTCCTGAATTGATTCTGCCTGGAAATTTTGAGTTAGTGCATTTCTGCAACGTAATTGCACTCCACTCCGTGTCGTGCAATTAAGACGTTGCAGAAATGTCACTCAAAAAATTTCCGGCAATAATCAATGCACTTGGTATATTATAAGTGAGAATTGCACGACGATGCCGAGAACCAATAGAAAAATTCAAATTTGAATTGTATCCATGACAATCACACAATTTTCCGGAAATTTATATATATATGCTACCAAGGAGTAAATTTTTGGAAATTTTTTGGAAATTATACTTGTAACATATATAGCTGCATAAAACATGGAGTCTCTGTACATAAAACTTGAATCAATAATTTATTGAAATAATGGGTACACATTTTTATATTTTGATATTTTGGGACACTGATTTTAGAAATAAAAACCAATTAATCATAATGCATTTTTTTTCTGTGCGTCGTGCGATTCTCTTACAGAATATAGCCTCGTGCATTGATTCTGCCTGGAAATTTTGATTTCGTGCATTTCTGCAACGTAATTGCACTCCACTCCGTGTCGTGCAATTAAGACGTTGCAGAAATGTCACTCAAAAAATTTCCGGCAATAATCAATGCACTTGGTTTATTATAAGTGAGAACTTTTATAACTTGCAACATTTCATTGATATAATTCACAAGTGCAAGCGCGATGGGTACACTTAAAGCTCTCTTGTCACTCACAACACCTGCAATGCAATTTATATTTCGCGGAAAAGGGGTTAGATAAAAGATAGCGCTATGTAGATGTACATAGGTGGCAGAAAAAGTTTAACTATTATATTGGTTATACGGTTATAGTTCTATTTTGTTTTATATTTTAAAACCATAATTTTAAAAGTTTGCTGTGAAAAATAACATTTACAATTGAATTGTGATTGTTTATAAAAATTACTTTTGAAAACGAATACATACGCACGACCTCCTTGATTTGACGTTTCGTTTGACGTCAAACGTCGAAATCGAGGAGGTCGTGTACATACGTATGATTTTTTTAGCTTTACTAGATTGGCTGAAATTAGATTATCTTTAAAAACTTAATATTTACTTGTTTTCGAATTTTTTAGTTTTTTGTAATCGTAAATAAAGTATAGTATGTAACATTAAACCATTAATGCGAACTAAGTAGAAATTTTCAGTTAAATAATAATCATTTGTCTTTTCTTTGATAACATTAAAATATTAAATTAATTTCTTAAATCATAAAAAGCAATAATAATTTCGTCGCTTTTATCAAAATCTTAGTTGCTGCTCGCGACGACGCCGACGTCACAAAAACAAAATCCAATCCTAACCTCTTTTTATTCAACGCTAATTGCTCGGTGATATGCGTTTACCATTCGTCATAAGTTCTTCGAATTCTCGATGAAACGGGAGTGAGAATTACATATTTGTGAGTATTTATTACTGATACTAATATTAAAATCGCTCCTTTTTACCTGTCTTAAAAGTGCAGTAAATAAAAGGTAGTTCAACATCATGTAGTTTGTTCTAAACAATCGTCTCGCGGAGTTTACTAGTTAAAAGCGGTTGGAGAAGAAAAAAGTATATTTAATTCATACAAAAAATGCGTTTTTAGGAGTATAAAATTGCCAGACTCCGCTAACGCGTCGTCCGGCAACTTTCTTTTTTGTCCTAAAAAGATGTATTTTTTGTGCTAGTTAAGTTAGAAGCTTTGATGCCCTTAATCTCAGGAACGATATATTTCTAGACATACCTTTGTTGAAACTGTTATCACTATTTCGATGAGTTCAACACTTCATTTAAGATGCGGCACATATTTTACGAACTGTCCGTCCTCCTGCCTATGTATCTGTCTGTAAGGGGTAATCTCCGAAAGTGTTAAACCAATTTTAATTAATCTTTGTCTAATGCATTTCTTGCGATCCTGGGGGTAGCATAGACTATATCTATCACAATAAATAACAGGTGACAGCTGAACGTAGCAAACGCTCAAGACAAGGGCGCTGGGTAAATATACTGTATGTGGCATAACATTTTGCATGTATCTGCAGTAACCGTTTCTTCTTCTTCAAATAAATTATACTATCAAGATATATTTTCATGTGTGGTACTATTACGAGATAGCATACCAAAGTACCGTTGATGTTGCTACGTATGTTTACTTTAGTTAACCTTATTTTTATCTCAAGTTTGGTTTCTTCAAAGTTTACTTGTTATTGTTACATTATGCTTCTGATAAAAGAAAGTTTTTAAAAAGCAGTGTAAAAATCTTGCTAACCTTTTTTAAACATATATTGCCCTAAATTAATATCTCATATACGAAAATTTCAGGAAGTTACAGGGCGTGTCCGACATGTACTACTTCCAGACAATAAAAAATTGGCACGGCCGACGAAACATGTATACTTACCTACACCTGCTTAAAGAGTGAAAGTTCGCCTCAAGAAGTATACGTAACATAGTGAATATTTGTTTTTATGTAGATCTGTATTAAATGGAATTACCTTGTGGAATGATCGCATGAAATTACAAATATCTCGAGCACTTGCATTAGATGTGGAATTTATTTTTAGAACATGCAATTTACATTTTTTTGTAGGAAAAACTAGTGAAAGCTTCTAAGTGTATACATGGATAAAACAAAAAGATGTTAATAAATTTTAATAGGCTCTTAAAAGTCATTTCTAAGGCAGTTTTATTTTAGATTTTAGTCTACTAAACAGGAATTCTTCATCATTTGACACTTTCGCAAATTGTTGTCAGAATTTTAAAATTACATACGCACTATAAACCCGTTTGAAACGAAAAGATCGAGGAGCCTGTATTCATTTCTTGTGTATAAAAGTGGATTTTATAATTGTACTTTGCTGAACTGCAATGCCAATCACGATGATTGATGAATTCTTATTATACGAAATACAAGCATCCTTAATCTACGAACTAGTATTAGGTACTAAATACAATTTTGAAAAGAATGTAGGTTTTGGTTGTTCTGGACAATTGAAACATAAATATACAATAAGCGCTACTTTCGTTAAAAATCATAGCCTACTAGGTTATTCAAATATTTTGCAGAACTACATACAGCTGACAGCTGAACATCGCTTGTCTGATTTTATTAGCAATAAAATTAAAAAGCCTAATCTCAGATGATTAATAATTTTGTTTTTTACAGTATGTTCATTGCAATAACTATAGCCTGCTTGGCGTTTACAAATATGGTATTTTCCCACCCCCAACGTGATAATTATGAGGATGCAAGGTAAGTAACTATATATTTCTCCATTTAGCCCTGCAATTATTTTTATTATTTATCTAGATTGCAACAAAATCGAGGGTTTGCATCTACACTATCGAGTTTCAGGCCCACTACCATATCATACGATGATTTCGACGTTGATAACCGGGGTGCATCTTCACAAGCCGTTTTAGCTAGAACACCTTCATATAATGACGACAATTATCCAATTAGAAATGCTATTGCAGTCGTTCAACAAAGACCACAACCTAGACCACAACCACAACCTAGACCACAACCACAACAGTATAACAAAAGACCTTCACAACCACCACAACAATTTAGGCAGCAATTAGAAGAGGTTTGATAAATTACTTTAAAATTACTAAAATATTAAACTAATCTTATTTTTATTATTTAATACAGGAAGCTAGAGAGGGTGCTCTTGAAGAAAAGGAAGAAGAAGAACCCGATAGATTAAGCATTCTCTTGCCGCAATCCAAATTCGAATGTATTGCTAAAGCTACAGGTTATTATGCAGATGAAGGATTAGGATGTGAAGTTTTCCATTACTGCCAAGATAATGCTAAACATTCCTGGATATGCCCTGAAGGTTTTACATTCCATCAGGTTCATTTTAATTATTTTAGTTGATTGTAGAAAAACACTATAAAATAAAACTTTACAGGTTCATCTTATATGCATGCCTCCCGGCAATGATAACATCTGCGAACAATCATCTAAATATCATTTCGTAAACGACTATTTATACAAACCAGTAAATCTTGAAGAACACCAAACTAAACCAAACGTTTCCTTGCGTTACTCAGAAAGGTTTTACCCCGATCAATATAATTATCAACAAGCCTATGACGAAGAAGAAGAGATCGCACCACAACAAAGACAGCCAGTACGTTTTTTTTATATACTAAGAAATATATATGTGAGTAAAAGTTATCGTTTTATAGATAAGGGTGCCTCTTCAACAAGCCCCAGCGCCACGTGTAGTTCCCGTTCAACGTCGGCCAACACCAGCACCTTTCTCTCCTACATTTAGACCAGAAACAACACTCGGGCAAGTGTTCAGGTCTCCTGAAGAAGTTAATATATCGTTACAACAGAGACGACCACCCTTCATTGCTCAAAGATACGTAACCCCAGACGGAAGAGAATATTAAAGATACAAAGAAATGTTTATATGTTAAGTCATATTATACCTTAAACTGTATATTATTTATTATATGTTAGAGATTAACTTTAAATTGTATTAATAAACAACAAAAAAGAGTAGTTTGTTTAATTTTTACGCTGTGCTCTTTTTAAGTTCCTAGGAAGTAGTAATATTATTGATTTTTGCATAAAAGATATGATTTTTCTTTTGTCCAGATACAAAATTATACCGGGTGTTCACTCTCAATTTGATCATAGGCAATTAACATTGTGCATTTTACTTTTATGTATTTTGCTGTAGTTCTACTAAATCAATACGTCTTAAAATATTGAACAGTTTAAATAGTCGTGATTCAATTCAGGCATACGCTAAAATGAAATAATTTGAAAAGCATGGTTTGTCATACTTAACAACAGTCAACTTATAAATTAGTATTTTAAAATAAAAATCGCACTTTTAATATTATTACGTATATAGTATCATTTGATGCACAATAATTTTCTTTTTCTATTGATACCAGTATCTTTCTTGTAATTAAATTTGGCGAGCAGGAATCACCAAAAACGTTCAATACAGTGTTAAATGTTTAAGAGTTTAAGAACGAACAGATTGTATATCAACAGTGCCTTTTCTAGATTTCAATTTATTATTTTCACTAACCAGTTTCTTAAAAGATACTTTGTGAAAAAAGAACTATACCTATTTTTTCGTTCGCCTCATTCATTAACATTGTTTAACAAAACTTTGCAAACTCTCAATACAGATCTGACAAGATAACAGTATCGTCTTCATAGTGTTGAATAATTCTTGTAACGTGCTTAATAAAATAATAATAAGTGCTCGTTTCGATGTTCCGGACTCGGCTCCTTCGTCGCCTTGTCCGTAACATCTTACTCGACTGTAAAATTCCATTTCCAGGACTTATAACGTAAATAACTATTTTAATCTATAGACCTACCAGGTAGTGATTTTACTGTACTGTAGGTAGTTGCATAGATTTAGTAAGTTATGGTCTACTTATGTTGTTTTTTTTATTTGAATAAAATTTAGTGTCATGGATCTTTTATTTATTTATTTTTATTATATTTATATTATAAGCAAATATACACGTTACACATTTTAATAATATCATATTCCTACGCGTTGCCGGTCATTTTGGTCCCTAACCCATATAATGAAAAATTGGTAATGCGTGAGATGACCTATCTTTGCTTTAAAACCCATCTAGATCATCAGCGAACCTTGGTATATAATTGTTCTGATACGATTACTTATAAAGAAAGATTTCCTACCTATTTTGAATCTTATGCAGTCATTACAACAATTATGTTCAGTATTAACTTTATCTTACTGTATAAGATATGGCCTTTATAGAATAAGATCTGTCACTTGCCAAATAAAAACAAGCAAAAGTGAGGTTATATGCACTACAACAAATATGTTTTGGTGTAAAATACCAATTAATTATACCAAGTTATAATAATAATTACATTGACGATGTCGTCCCCAAAAGGACAAGAATCGGGGCTTTTTCTGCCAATTGAAAGTAAACGATTGAAAATTGAACCCAAAACCTATAGCAGACGAAAGAGTGATAAAGGACGATCAAAGAGAAACAGTAACTCTGATGATTTACCAAGTCCCAGTAAAACTGGTAAAAATAAAGGTAAATAGAGTAAATATAGTAGTAAATTGATATTAAAAAGTTGTTTTATATATTACAATATTGTAGAGAAATATGCAGGACCTCCTTCAGTAATTCTAGATAATGGTTCATATATGGCAAAAATTGGTATGTCGAATGATGAAGCACCAACGTAAGAATTTAATTTATTTTATTAGAAGTTATCGTAATAAGATTGTTCAATATTACAGTGTTATTCCAAATTGTATGATGAAAGTGAAATCTGAAAGGAAAAGGTTATTTATTAGTAACCAAATTGAAGAATGTAGAGATTTATCTGGTTTATATTATTTATTACCTTGCGAGAAAGGGTATATAATGAAGTGGACTGTACAAAAACCAGTATGGGATTATATGTTCAACAATATATGTGCGGTAGAAGACAAGCCTTTGGTTATGACGCAGCCTTTATTTAATTTTAAGGCAATACAAGAAATAACAGATGAGATATTCTTTGAAGAATATGAAATTAAATCAATATTTAGGGCTAATTCTTGTGATCTTGCAAAATATGAATATATCAACAATGTTATTGGTAAGAATAATACAGAGTGGTCTACCAAAAATGAAACAAGCTCGTTTTGAGACTAAAGAGCAATTTTTCGAACAACGGTCGAGCATGTCAAATTTATTATGAAGGGGGACATGCCATATGGTTATTTCTATTCAGCCATTTTCAACCCTAAAATAGTGTGAGGTTCACCCTAGAATTTTTAAATGACATGGGGTGACAAAAGACATACTATTTGAAAGCTCAATGAATTTGCTTTACAGTAGGGTAATTCTAGAGTTCCTTAATGAAAACTTTAATTATGCCATTTTAGAGTTATGACTCAAATGTCAAAATCTATCTCTTTCTAGGCCAAAGCTGACTGAAAATAGAGATATTTTTTGTTAGAGATGTCTTTTTACTTTAGTGGCAAAATTCAGCAGAGCTGTCAGTTATAGATTTTTGGTTATGCTTTATGTCATGTTTATTTTTATGCAGTAAGTTTTGAATGTGTACATTATCATTTATTTACTGTTTGTAGAGAATTTTTAAAACCACTATAGTACATATATCAATTTTATATCTAATAATTTAAGGGCCTGTTATTGCCGCCAGTGTTAATAATAGGAAGCTTCAGAAACTATAAACACCTAACAATGGTGCTACGGTCCGCAAAACGGAATTAATTTCTTTAAAACTAAAATTTAAAAATGTAAATAGAAACATTATTTGATCGCATCGCAGTTCTTTGTTCACAGTGTTGCCAGACATACGTGAACTTTCAAAATATTTTAAGTTTAATTGAAATTTTTAAATGCCAAGGAATAATTTAAGGTAGTTGAAATTAAAAAGGGGAATATAAAACTGGTAAATATCTTTCTTTAAAAATATCAGTTGTTCTTGCTGGTTTTAAGAAAAAGAAAAGTATTACTATATTAAAATATTGAAAACATATATTCGTTTTAAGAAATTAAGGACTAATTAAGAGTGAAATGGTTTATTCAAAAATTAACCGTCACATGCTCTTAAGTAAAGAAAAACAACATTTACTTCGGGAATTTATTAAATAATAGTTAAAAGATTAGGAAAGTTAAATTACTTTTAAATGTCCCACGAATATTACCACCCAACGCTTCCTGGTGCAGAAAGCGTTCAACTAAAAATGACTGATTTTTGTACTGCCATATTTAAATTTCCGCGCCGTGTACATCTACAGTCGAACTTCTATATATCAAAGTCGATAAATCCCGAAAAAAAATTCGTTATAGGGACATTTTGTTATAAAGAAATATTATTTTAATGCTTTAATTTTAATTCGAGTGATTCCACAAACTGTAACGACTTGTGTTTAATTAATTGTCTTGATAATGGTGCATGTTTGTCGCCAATAAAATGCACCCACTTTAAAACTGCTTCATCTACGTCGTCGTAAACATAAGTTCTAGCACGTTTTGCTGTAAGTTCACTAACTGATTTTAAAATTGATTCACGATTTTTTATTATAATCTATAAACTACTGGCAGGAATTCCGAACTTTGTCGCGATGTCTTTCTTTTTTGTACACAGTTATCAATTTCCCGGAACACGTTGATTTTCTCAGTACTGGTTTAACACTTTCGCTTTGACTTTTTGTACTACAGCTACAGTGTAGGGCTATTCAATCACAAAACTAAAGTTAACCCTGCAGCGTAACCCATGTATAAAGTGCGCCAGCCATCAACATTTATTTCTAAATTTAGAATGCAGCAGCTTTCAAGGGCGTGCATTTAGTTATTCCTTCAGTACCTTGTTATAGTTCAGTGAGCGAGGTTGTGCAGTTCTGCGTTATAATTTACAGTTATTATACCTCTTCAAATCCACAGCGTTCATTATTGGCGCCTGAAGTGCACCGCGCGACCGGTAATGTAAGTAAACTACCAACCATTTTTTTTTACTAAAACTATTTAATTTTATTGAAATAATTAAATTTGACCTTTATAATTTATTTTAGGGCTAACATACCTTTGTCAGACAAGGAACTTAAAAAAATTGTTGAGGATCCTCAATTTTTTTCTGATGAGCCACTAGCGCCAGATAATCCCGACGATGATGATTCTGAGGAGGAAACTGAAGTAATAGAATTTCAGGACCATCAAAGTGATTCTGAACAAGAAATTGATGAAGATGATGAGGAGGCGCTTGACGTTGAATCAAGTACAGAATATTTACTTGGCAAAGAAACTAAATGGTATAAGAAGGAATTCCGTGGCACAAAAACTAAAAAGAATATTGTGAAAAGATTTCCCGTCCTAAAACTGCAGGCAAGAAATATAGATGACGAACTTGATGCTCTTCATCAAATAATTGATGTTTCAATGATTGATGAAATAGTAAAGTGCACGAATATCTACATAAAATATATGAAGCAGTTTATTGAATATACAAGAGACTGAGATGTCAAGGAAACCACACGGACAGAAATAATGGCTCTATTTGGTTTATTGTATCTTTTGGGATTGAAGAAACTAAACCACACAAACGTGTTAGAAATTTGGACGACTGATGGCACGGGAATGGAAATAGTACGAGCCGTTATGAGTTATAAAAGATTTCTTTTCCTACTTCGCTGTCTTCGTTTTGACGACAAAGCAACAAGAGTCGAAAGAAGAAAATATGATAAATTAGCAGCCATTCGATCGATTTTAGATCTTTTCATTACCAATTGCAAATCAGCCTATAGTTTAGGGGAATTTATTAAAATCGATGAAAAACTACAGGCATTTAGAGGGCGCTGTAGTTTTGTGCAATACATCCTAAACAAACCCGCTAAATATGGGATCAAGATATTTGCTTTGTGCGATGCTAGAACATTCTACACAGGAAACCTGGAAGTCTATTGTGGAAAACAACCAGAAGGACAGTACATGCAGTCAAATAGCCCTACGGACATTGTCAATAGACTCATCAGACATCTGGAAGGTTCAAGCAGAAATCTGACAACAGACAATTGGTACACCAATTATCCGCTAGCACTGTCTCTCCTGGAGCGAAAAATAACAATATTAGGCACAATGAGGAAGAATAAAAGAGAAATACCAGTAGAATTTCTACCACATAAAACACGTGCTGTAAATTCTTCCTTATATGGCTTTCAAAAGGAAGCTACATTAGTGTCTTTCGTGCCTAAAAAAAACAAAGCGGTAATAGTACTATCAACAATGCATGATTCAGGCGTAACTGATGTAGCCACCCAAAAGCCAGTAATGATTTTGGATTATAACGCCACAAAAGGAGCGGTGGACACTGTTGACCAAATGTGTGGTTCATATTCTGTGGCACGAATAACGCGAAGATGGCCTCTTGTTATATTTTATGCTTTGCTCGATATAGCAGGTATCAACGCCCAAATATTATTCTACTGAGTCACGACTGAGATGCAACAAGATCTCTTCCGGGTCCCTGGTGATTATTCCATTGCCCACTGTGTCTCCGAGGATCTCCGTATGTCCAGGGGGATCGCAGCAGTGTTTAGAAATAAATTTGGACGGCTGAATGAACTTCGAGAGCAAAATCCCTCTGTTGGTAAATCCTTACGCTTGCCTGATCATGACCGATCCATTTACTACTTGGTAACCAAGCAGTTTTACTACCAGAAACCGAGTTACGCCGACTTGTGGGGGGCATGATGGAATTTGAGGATCGAGTTGCTTACCAGGGGTATTAACAAATTGGCAGTTCCCAAACTCGGCTGTGGGCGGGACCAGCTAGATTGGAGAATCGTTAGAAACATGCTGGAAGTCGTCTTTAGAGGTACGGACGTCAAGATCTTCGTCTGCAGTTTTGACCCACAGCCCGCATTAAGGCCAACGAAGAGTGTAGACTGTTACTTCTACCGTAATGGAACGTGTAGTCGAGGTGAAGACTGTCGATATCGTCATGACCCGTTCTACAGGAACCAGAGCATAAAACCTGTTCTGGGACAGAACAGACTTGAAGAGGGGGGCAGTGTAACAAGAGAGAAAAAGAAAGAACTTCTTCTCAAACAACAAATGGAAAATTCTACAGCGATCGAGAGCATTACTCATCGCACGAAGCCTGTGAAATAGACGCGGTTATTCTAGCAATATACCGGTATGTTCGAGCGATTTCTAGAAGATTTGTATGGTGGTATAAAAGCGACTTTGCGGATAAAAAGGACCAGTCAACAGCGAGCCATTAACTGTGTTTTACGAAATAAATAGTAACTGTAAAGATAAATGTTATATTAGAAATTCATAGTCTGTAAATAATAGTTTTAATGGTTTATAATCATAGCGTTAATTTATAGTGTATTCATTAGTGTTTGTAAATAAATATTTCTTATTAATAGACGATTTAAACAGCACTTTTGTTATTATTTTAAAAAGAACATTACAATAGTATCCCAAAAATATCAGTTCCTCAACACGTACTTAATGTCTACAAAAATAATGATTTACATAATAATACCGTTTTCAATAGCTATAGATAGCAATATAACATTAAAAATAATTGATTCCTTAAAAAGCAATTCTACAGGATCTGATGGACTAAATATCACAATGATAAAGTTATGTTGTCCTTTTATATTGCAATACCTGGTACATATTGTTAACTCTTGTATCTCAGAAAGCATATTTCCCGACAGCTGGAAGTCGGCTCTTGTAACTCCAATAGCGAAGATCGAACAACCTGTAGAGTATAAGGATTGCAGACCGATTAGCATTTTACCAACACTTTCAAAAATCATGGAAAAGATAAGTAATTTACAAATTCGAAAATACTTTGAATGCAATAATTGGCTGCCTATCAATCAGTCAGGGTTTTGAACTGGGCACAGCTGTGCAATCGCCTTGCTGAAGATAACAGATCACATTATGAAAGCACAAGATGAATGAAAATGCACGTTGTTGGCTCTGTTAGACTTCAGCAAGGCGTTTGACTCAATAAATCATGACATGCTGCTTGGTATACTGCACTACGTAGGTCTTGGTGATGATGCTGTCGCTCTGCTCCAAAATTATCTCTACAATAGAATGCAACGAGTTCAAACGCCTACAACGGTGTCCACGTCTATTGATGTTACAAGAGGGGTACCGCAGGGATCCATACTAGGTCCTCTGCTGTTTACCCTGTATACCAGAGGTATTTACGATTATGTTGGAGTCTGTGATATTCACATGTATGCTGATGATACACAATTATACTATTCTTTCAGTTCAAATCATGTGAGGAATGCGGTTGACACACTCAATAATGATTTACAAGCTATAAATGAGTTCTCTACTAATCATGCTCTAATTCTAAACCCATCTAAATCTTGTATTTTACTTTTGAGAAAAACGATTAATAATTACCAATTGCCACCCATAAAAATTGGCGATACTGATATCCCGATAGTCGAAAGTGCCAAAGATTTGGGATTAGTTCTTGGCAAAATGTTTAGATTTAAAAAACAAATCAATAAGTACAGACAAAAAGCCTATTACAATTTAAAACTTCTTTACCCGCTTAAAGACTATTTAAGCAAAAACGCTAAGATTTTATTAAGTGAATCCCGAGGTGAATCCCTTATGTTATCACAATTTAATTATTGCCTGTCTATAGCTCTTGTCTTGACTTTGACACGTCATTCCACACGACATGTATCCAACGTGTTCAAAACTCTTGTCTACATTTTATACATGGAATTCCTAAGTTTGCACATATATCCTTAAAATTAATAGAGACAGGATGGCTTAATATGAAACAGCGACGTTCTATACAGACAGCAACGTTCTATCATAACATCATAATCAATAGGCAGCCTCCCTATTTATACAATAAGATAAGGTATAGAACAGATGTACACAATATAAATGTGCAACATAGCGGTCTGCTGACTGTACCCAAGCATAATACTAAATTCTACCATCGATCATTTAGCTACAATATCGCAAAAATGTACAATGATGTACCTTCATCTTTCAAACATTATCCGTTAAATAATTCAAAAAAGCACTGATTAAGCAATGCAATACAGATCGTCATTGATGTACCACTTTGCAAACAGTCATTACTGATAAGTCTAAATTATGTGTAAATTATATATTGTCTAATTATTTTAGTTAGTATGAGTGTAATTAATATTATGCCATTATTTATTTCATTATCATGATTATCGTGGTACTTTTTCGTTATGGGAGGGCATTTTTAAAAGTCAATTTTTTACAATTGAGAATCAGGAGGCCAAAAATTCTCATCGCAGGAGGCCGATTTTCGGTGGCATCTGTCGAGAAACACGCCAATGCTTCTTACTTGAGATAGCGAACCGTTCTGCCGCAACGCTTATGGCCGCAATTCAAGAGAATATCAAGTTCGGAACGACCATACGACAGTTAGCGAGGATAAACGAAGGAACTTGAAGAAGCCGGATTTGAGCACTTAAAAATCAATCACCGCTACAATTTTGTGAATCCCGAAACCGGCAAACACACCCGTGGGCCGACCGTTGGGCGAATGTGGGGCTCAGCCAAGTGGCGCAACAAACGTCATCGAGGAACATCACGACACCATTTGAAATCTTATTTGGTGGAAGTCATGTGGAGACAGAAAGTCTGCGATGAGAATGTGTTGGAGTCGTTATTGGAGGCGATTAAGAATTTTTGGCTTCCTAATTCTCAATTGTAGCTGGTTGTTATTGTTCGTAATTTGGTTGCATGAATAAATCATTATAAAACAAAAAAAATTTACTTTTAAAAATGCCCTCCAATAACGGAAAAGTACCGTTATCATTATTAGTATTACTATTTTTACTATGATTGTTCTTACCCTCAAATTTTCAAATCACTGCTATTATAAATTATATTAAAATCGTTAACAGTTACTTACAATTCGACTATGTTTATTTTGTTTAAATTACACAAGGGGGGATGGAAGAACAACACTATTGAATTCCCTCCTTGAGATTCTATCTAGTATGAAATAATATTTTATGTAATTTTAATGTAAGATTTTGGAATCTGAAATAAACTTTACTATATTTATGTTAAAATGTTGAACATTGCTATTTTGTTAAAATAATTTAGAAATGATTCCATTGAGTTCCCAATTTGAAATTTGGTACACATATTTAAAAATATGCAACTCTATGTCCAACTTTTTTCAGAATTTTTAATCGTATGTTTTCTGAAAAATCCAAGGTCAAATACTTCAAAGGCCCAATATAAAAATTGTTTTCCATATTAAAGTATGCCATGCTATCATTTAAAATCATATCATTTAAATCTCAAATGATGGACTTTAAAACAGTTTTTGTTTCATTTCTTTATCTTATTTTTATCAAAACTTATAAAGGAAAACGTAAATGCCAACATGCTCAAAATCACTCATTTTTGTACACTTTAGAAGGGCACAACTCAAGAACCACTCGAGTTAAAAATATAATATTGATGGGGCATGTAAATAGCCTCACCAAAAATTAATTAAGAAACTTAGAGAATTATAAAGTAAACAAAAGATGTGGGAGTAAGATTGATCTACAACTCTATGCTATTGAGAAGCCAAAGCACAAGGGACTTACCAGTAATCCCTCCTACTTCTGCTGACTTCTTTCATCCACACCAATAATCCAAATGGTGCAATTGAAGGGGCGGGCGGTTTATCGGAATTCACACAAAAAAAAAGGCCAAATACAAATTATTTCAACGTCTTTTTCTTGCTTGTATTTTTTCTTGTTGCTAAGGTGTTTTTTCAAAACAAAAAAAATAGTTGGCGGCCATCATATCCTGGCAACGCCATAGACGCTATCCAAAATAGCGATAATCGGAGAAATTACAAGAGAGCGCCCTGCGCTATATGGCGTCACCTGAAACATACGGTGAGCACAGCACAACCAAATATTTTAGATTCTTACTTATCTTTAGGAGTGTAGCGGTTGTGCCAAATTTGAAAAATCAAAGAGGGTGATGGTCAAAACTCGTTCAACAAATTCATCGTTCACATCAGATCACTTGATGTGGAATTACCCACTAGTATTTTTATTTTTTGGATTCCGAGTATTAGTTCCCGCGAAAATTGCAATTCAAGAAAACAGTACAAAGTCAAATTTAATTTCACATTTGGAGCATTTGTCAAGTGATAATACGGCATTCATTGACCATAATTGAAATTGTTTAAACTTTTTTATTTTAGGAAAGCAATCACCTTGTGTAATAGTTGATTCTGGATTTAGTTGTACTACGGTAGTCCCTTATGTTGGTGGGAAAAAATATTATAAAGGAATTAGACGAATTAATGTTGGAGGAAAAGTACTTTTCATTAAAATTTATTATACTTTTAAACTTTACTAACTTCCTTAATAATTTTAGTTGCTCACAAATTATTTAAAAGATATAATATCATATAGACAGTTGCATGTTATGGATGAGACTTATGTAATTAATCAGGTCAAAGAAGACACTTGTTATGCATCAATGGATTTCAAGCAAGACATGAAAATAGCAGAATATTCAGGAGATAGAAATACAATTGTTAAAAACTATGTATTACCCGATTTCAATACTATACGTAGAGGGTACTAATGTTTTATTTTTATTATGTATTTCACATAATTTTAATTCTATAATTTTTAGGTATATTCAACAACGTGATGATAAATCACAAGTGGCAGAAGGATGTCAAATATTAAGATTAAATAATGAAAGATTTACAGTACCCGAAATTTTATTCCACCCTTCCGATATTGGTATGGAAAGTATGGGAATAGCAGAAACTATTGTAAAATCCATAAAAATGTGTCCAGCAAAAGATCAACCACTTTTGGCCAAAAATATTGTGCTAATGGGTGGAAATGCAAATTTTATCAATTTTAAAGAACGTGTTTATGCTGACGTAAGATCTTATTTACCTGACCACTGGACTGTTAACGTTTATAAACCTGAAAAGTAAACATTTCTAATTATTATTTTATGTCAAAATTCCTTTTATTGTTAATTTTTTAGCCCAACAACATTTGCCTGGAAAGGAGGAAAATCATTATCAGAAGATCCAAAGATTAAATCTTTATTAGTAACCAAAGAACAGTATGACGAAAGAGGATCTTCATATACTTATGAACGATTTAGTGACTGGTTAGTTTTTGGTTTTTATCTCAACACTTTTTGGAATTACATAACATTATGTTTAGGATACACCCACAAAAAGAAGGTAATCAAGAGAAATCAAAAACATCAGAAGTTAAACCTGTTGCAGAAAGTATATTAAGAAATAGTAATTTTACAAGATTTGATTTATTTGGCAAATATGAACCTGAAGGAGAAGAAGCTGGTGATGTTGAGGACAAAAACGCAGATGTTGACAAGGGAACTGCTAAAGATACAGCTGGTGGAAGTGGTAAAAGCAATGAGAATTTAATGGATGTTGATGCATCTAAAGATGGTAAAGACGATGATGCAGAAATTGTAAATTCTGCCCGTGATTTAGATCAAGAAGAAACAGCAGAATTTAGTGGCAATAAAACAGAAAAAGCAAATAATAAAGTTAGCAAGAACAGTGGGAACATAGAAGAAAGTTCGAGTATTGATCTTGACGATAGTAGTTATTTTGATTCATATGATTTCGATGTATTTGAAAATTCCTACATATAGTAGTTTGCAAATATTTCATTTATGTTTACTTAATTGCATATTATTTATTTTATTCCGTCTTAGTTTGTAAAAAATATTAATTCTTTGATAAAACATCAAACTTTTATTATTACTTAACTTGTTAAGGAGGTTACAGCGGATCTTTGCGGGGTGAAGGGCAAGGGGATATCTCCTATGCTTTTACATAGGCTCTAACAAGAAATACCAATCGATGAAAAAATAAATTAGCATTCTTAAAACTGAACAAAATCATTTTATTATGAATGCCTATAATGCATTTATTAATTATTTGTATATATTAAAATAATTTAAGTCGATTGGAGTGCATTTGTTTAACTGTTGAAAGTGTAAAAATAAATGTAAATAGGTTAAGAATCGTGGCAACACCTCAAAGAAATCAATCGATTTTGTTGGTAGCAATGTTAGGTTTCAGCTTTCAATTGAGTTGACATCCTAACCTCCAAAAGTCAATCCCAAAATATAAGTGGAAACATGTTGAATGTTTTGTAATTTTGTATGCAATTACAGATGGAAATATTCTATTTTTTAACTTTTGTATAGTCTAAAGAGTACAATCTGCTAAGCAGATACAAGAAATATATAAAAAGTTGTTAAAGTTTAATACATATATTTTTAAAATTAGTATGTTTGTATTACTGATTTCGTGAAGATTCTGATTGTGATGATAAATTGTAGTCATCACATTGCAAAATGTAATTTTACATTTTGCAATATTTCCGTCGAAATTAACATTTGTATTCTGATTATTAACGCAGAAGACTGAATTGTTCAACATAATCTGATTCTTAAAATATATGATTATAAGTTAATACAATAAAATATAGATTATTATAACGGTCATTATATGTCATCATTCTGTTCTTATATTTGAATTCGCGCGCTATGAGGTGTTGTCACATCTCTACTGTCTTTCCACATATGTAGTGAAAAATTCTTGTTTTCTTTACTTTAAACTATTATTGTGCATTAACTAGACACAAGATTTCAAAAATATTGGGCAGCATTGTTCTTCGAATATGAAAGTATGTCATTTTAGTTTTTTATCAGATTCTCTACATTTCTTCATCAGAATTTTTAGTGAAAACTGCTAAAGGTTAGACGGTCTCCATAAGAGCCCATGTTAAATTCTGGATTTTATTTTCCATTTTTCTCGGTAATGGTACACAAGAAAATTATAAAAAAAGCTACCGAATAAAATAAGTGTCAAAGAACTCGAAGTTTAAATTTCACGTCATTCTCTACATTTTTACATTTCGCTGTATCCTCCTTAACACTAGAGATCAGAATTTTGATCAGTTTTTCCAGCATTTAACTTAAGACTCAGTTGCACAGTACCAGTAACTAGTAGGAGTTTCTAAAAACGAGTACTAAAAGCAAAGTATTCTCAGAATAGTACAATTTACGTGACATTAAATTGTCCAAGTAACTAAAACCGAGTACTAAACGCAAATGTTTTCCGGCATTTACATGAGAACATTTTTACTGATTTTATGAACAAGAAAATGTACACTGGTTGCTATTACTAAAAACTTCTGTTTACATGGGTTTAGTACTCAAGGAAGTGAGAGTGGGGATAGCTGCTCGGCTGAGTAAATAAGATCACTTGCTATTCACTAGCCTAGTCTCGTGTACTGGAACATACACTGGATTAAATTTTCATGTGTGAACAAACAAAAAATAGCGAATAGCAATACATCTGAAAAAGATAGGTATTATGGCATACTTGCCAAGTCTTAAAATATAGTAACTGCTTTGTAAGGTTAGCGCGATAGCTAAGAATTTTTAAATATAATTGACGTTTGTCAATTACCTAAATTGTTTATTTTATTAAATAGTTAAGTTCATTCTACTTTTTGAAATAATTGTTCATTTTGTTTAAAAGAAAAGTATTTTTAATACCGCAGCGGAATTATCTGTTGTTTATCTTTTAGTTACTAAACGTACAAATATTGTTGACTTTAAAATGTTTCAAACAATTTAGGTTATTGTGTCAAAATAGCAATCGTCAATTATATCTAAAAATTCTTAGCTACAGCACCAACCTTACAAGAAATTTTTTTCAAAAGAAACTATATTTTAAGATTTGGCAAGTATGTCATCTATCTTTCTCAGATGTATTGCTATTCGCTATTTTTCCTTTGCTCACACATGAAAATCCAATTCAAAAACCAGACAAGCTTTTTCCAATTCCGCATAGTCCGGTTGGTTTTCATTATCCTCAAAATGAATCGTGGGGTCAATTATAAAACCGATTCTGTTTTTCTGGTCGATTGTAATTATATCAATTCGCCTAATTCTATTTGCTTCCGAAACACCCAGCACTTCTTTGTGTACTTCTAAACCTCTCTGAGGCAATGCTGTGGCCAACATCTGTCTGACAGCATTGTAATTGCAAAGATTCGTCATGGCTGCAACTGCCCAATACTTTCTAACTCATTGCAGTGTCTACTGCAGTTTGTGTTGGCAGTGTGACCTGGCAATCAATGAAGCCACATTGCATGTCATTTTTAGACAATCTCTCCATTACTGAGTAGGTACTGCTTTCTTGCCACGTGCACCAAGCAGAAAAAGAAATCTTTCTTTTAACAAATTTCTGATAACTTTACTAGGATTTTTATTTAGTTTAACTTTTTGCACGTCTGTATCTATATTTAGTTTATGTAAGCATTCGTTTTTCTTTGTTTCAAAGTCCGTTGTAATATATGGAAAGTTTGCTTTTTAAAGAACTTGTAATTTATTAAAATATTGTATGTACACTTTAAAAATTTCTAACCCCTTAATTGATTTTGATGCATACAAAAACTCATTTGGTGTATTACCAGGTATTTGCAAAATTACTTTAAACTGCTTCGAATAATTATGTATGTCTATATCTTTCAAAAACTGCTGTGCAAGTTGATGTATGTATACCGTCTGAAATTTGTCTGCAAATTTGCTTTTTATTGCATGCTGATCAAAAATTGCAGTTTGCATATGTCAAAAGTCTTTTTTGATGCGATTGAGTCCCTTTTGATGCACTAGAGTTTATGCAACGATTATTGAATGTATATAAAGTACCCTTATTTAGTTTACTGTCAATAATAATAATAGATGAAAATTTGGACGAATTGATTTATAATCGCATTTCATTAAATTTATCTTCAAGCATATGTAAAAGATTTGTAGCACATTCATTATTTTTAGCTATTAGGACAGTATCATCTGCAAATTCCAAAACTGATAAAAGGATAAATTTTATTGTGTATCAAATAATAACCATTAGTTTTAGCTATATCAGGTTCCGAAAGTTTTTCATGCACGTGATTTAAACAAATATTAAATAAAATTGGAGATAATGAACCTTTTATCACGTCACAATTCTGAGTCTTTTTTAGGTCTAAATCAATGTAGATTTTATTTTGTGTTTGTAAATTTATTATACCTTGGAATTTCAGAATGCCTTATAGCATCTATTAAATGGATATGACCAATTGAATCGTACGCCTTTTCTACATCGATGAAGATTAGTGTTGCATTATGTTTTTACCTTTTTCATATTTTCAATAATAGTTGTGTTAATATAGCAGCCAGGGAAATGCATAAATCCTTTCTGGTGTTCATTTATGATGACATATCTTCAAATCTGCTTTTCAATGGTTCTTTCTATTATATGCCTTAACAAAAAGCATATCGAAATAGGGTGTCAATTGCTTAAGTCATCTTCAGGTTTTTTCCCGGTTGGACAAATTCCTGGAATTTTCTCGGTTTTCAAGGTTTCCAGGTTCACTGGCCACCATGCCTACACTGAAATTATTAAAACTTATATACACTACATATCATTTAAACAAATTAATTTTTTTTTATTGCATACTCCTAATCGTACAAATAATTGTTGGTACAACTTTCATACATACCTACACAATCAATGAATTTAAATTCATTATATTATATTAGTATTACAAGCCTCGATTAAAGGTGTCTCTAAGTTGCATTTAAGATCAACAAGAATATTTGCTTATCTAATTCTAATTCTTCTTCTAATCTCTAATTCTAATTTATCTAATTCTAATAGATGGAAAAAGATTAGAATTGCTCACCCCAGCCAGCACACTGACATCATAATGTCGCCGTTTTTTCGGCAGTAACAACGTCAAATTGTCGTAAAACTGGCATCATGTCACAGCCCAAAGACGTCAATATAAGACGTCATTAAAACGTCCTATACAAGGACTAAGATAGGAATTATAAATAAATAGTTGAATATTGGAAATAACATTTATTTTATACTACAGTCAAAACTCTCTATATTGTGGCCACCTGCTTAATATGACCAGTATTCCTTGGCCCCTGTTAAAATAATATCTTTTAATGAAACTTGTACGTCCAAAAGACGTCTACGTACGTCCCCTTATATGACGTCTTATGGACATCATTTATTAGTCATATGACGTCGTCAACCAATAATGACTTAAAAATAACGTCATTATAACCTAGTGTGCTGGCTGGGACCATGCTAATTAAACATGCTGTTAATTTAATAGTGAGCTGCGAATATGGCTCAGTGTTTTTAACGAAATCTTATTCAATGGCCATAATATTCAGGCTATTTAATTTTGTTTGCCCTGAAGATCGTAAATAATTTTAAGTTAAATAAGACACGATTTTACTTTTTGTATTATTTTTTTTTATATTTTTACAATCTTTTGTAAGTGGTGCTATAAGGAAATTTTGGGGCTCACAAAAAAAAAGGAAACTGAAAACAATGTTATATATCCATGATGTTGCTGAAAGACTCCTTTTGTGACTTTTCGAAATAGCAGGAGGGAAATTCTTGAATATCTTTACCCTTTAGATCTTGATACTTCCAAGAAATTCTGCATATGATTATCCTGCTTCTACTGCATCATAATAGCATATGCAAGGTCAAAGTTAGTAAATGGGAAATTGTCTCACGGACAGTTTCTAGCAGTTGAAGCGTGACCTCACTGGGGACATGTATAACCACTTATATGTACAGGGTGATCCACTTAACTTCCCCCCCTACTTTTCTCTGTTATTTCTGTAGTTACAAAAAAATTATTTTAACAAAAGTTGTAGGGCTTTTTCTAAAGTTTTTAAATATGACATAAAAAAACAATTGAAAAATAAATGCCGAAGTTATATATATAAATTGAATTTTTTTAAATGGAACTATTATGGTATTTTATTGTCTTGTTCGACGTAGAATCTAAGTCTGATTTTTATTTATTTATTGTTCTCTGAGTTATTCTCTACAACTCAGTATCATTGGTGTACCTGGCTTTAGAAGGGTCTGTATATCGATAATTCATTTTTTATGTTTAAAAAAACAATTTGGCTATATTTTTATTCGGTACGTACTTACCTGAAAGTATTAAAGCACAAAAATGTACAACGCACTTAATTTGTTAGAGCTAAATGGTTCACTTAGGAAAACGTACTGGATATGTATTCTATTCTATATATTCTAAAGTGTTTGATACTATTTCTCATAAAATCTTAATCAACATCCTGCAGTTTTTGGTAGAAGTGCTTTAGAACTCATGCAATCATACTTTACCAATCGCTTTCAAAAAGTTACTTTAAAAGGTGAAACATCTGTTCCGTTATCAATTGTAGCTAGGGTTCCTCAAGGCTCAATTCTTGGACCATTACGATATTCGCTTTATACATGTAATTTTAAAAATTATATCAAACACAGTAGATATCATCTCTATGCTGACGATACACAATTAGTTAGATTTCGATCCTGAGCATTTTGTTGACGCATCTAATCTTATTAACGCTGATATCAAAAATTTAGTACATTTCTGAGCAACACTGTGTAAAGATAAATACTGAGAAATCTATGTTTATGATCTTTGGGAAAAGTAAAGCCAGAAATTTAATTAAAAATAATATAAATGTCAAAATTGGCGAGACACCCTTACCGCTAAAAGATAGTGCCAGGAATCTTGGGATAATTTTAGATGAGGACTTGAGATTCTCACAACATGTTTTTTATTTACTTCGTAAAGCATTCATTAATCTTAAACTCATTTTTAACAATAGATTTTGTTTAAATAGAAAGCTCAAAATATTATTTTGTGAATCCGTGGTCCTATCACATTTTAATTACTGTGATGTAGTATTTGGTCCCTGCCTGGACAGCTACAATATCAAAAGAATTCAGAGAATGCAGAACTCTTGTCTTCGACTAATATATGGCATCAGAGAATTTGAACATATCAAGTCATAAGCTAACCTACACCAATTGGCTTAGCATGTACAACAGAAGAACGCTACATGCTGCAGTCCTATTTCATAAAATCTAAACAACCTTCATATCTTTATAATAAAATAAAGTTTAGGCATAATATTAACGTAAGACACAAAAATCGCATTTCACCTCCAATCCATAAAACTAAATTGTTTAAAAGATCATACTCTTACAATATCTACAATGTTTACAACTCGCTTTCACCATATTCAAAATCACTCTCACTTGGTTCTTTTAAGCATCACCTGTTTCATATTCTCTTGCAAAGTCAGATGCTATAACGTAACTTTTGTCAATATTTCTCTTTTTTTCTTTGTACATATGAATATTACTTTATTACACACTCTCAGAATAAAATCAAATTTTAAATGTAAATTTAACTTGACTTAAATCTCTCATCTAGGCCTTTCTTTTATTTTTACTATAAATTTGTTTTATGTTTTCATTAGGGTTAAGTGAAAGAGCAGACTATGTTGTATTTATGCTTCATAGATCTGAACTGTGCCCAAGTATGGCGATAGGGGTACAATTGTATCTTATGTTTCAACTTATAATGTACGTACTTTTTTTGTTATTTGAATTTAATTGTGTGTATCTATATTGTCATAATAAAAAACCATTTTATTTATTATATATTCGGCAGTACAGGTCGCTAATGTCGTCACCAGCCATCTCGCTGTTCCCCTTCCATTACTCTTTTCTATCTCTGCATTATGTAGGGCAGTAAGGCAACTTACCATTTACTAACTTTCATGCAAGGCAATTCTTTATATAAAATATACATTTATATTTTTTATATAGGTATATATGCATAATAAATACATATACAATTTTATCATTTTATTTACATTCTTAAATCGTACAAAATTATTCTTACTTATTTAATGAAAAACCAATTACTTCAAACTTAAAATAATCATTTTGTGTAATTAAATTCGTCTTTTCTGAGTACTAATATATAAAACATTGTTGCCCCGAATAAAAGCATCGCCAAATTTATTTTTTAATTGTCCATTTACATATTCTTCTGTCTGTTCTAAAGCAATATTCATGTAGCCATCAAGACAAGCTAATACACCTACAAAATGAAGATAAATTATTAGACATTAAGTAAATGTTAATATTTATTACACAAACCTCTGTAATCGACACCACTGTTAAGCTTTACAACAACTGGTCGTTGATGTATTTGCTGAATAAAAGATGAAAGCGCTTCTTTTCTGCTCATTTTTTTAAATATTCACAAACGAAGGTTCAATACTACAAAAGTTACGTCGTAAACAAACGTTCTTCAGCAAAACCGATAGTGAGGTTAGGTTGTCCTCATTTGCTTTCTTCTGTTCAATCAAATCCCATTTGATAAATTGGCAGTCCCATTGATTAAATACAAAGTAAATTGCATTATCAAAATATCAGTTCTCAATTTTGTTCGAAATTGAAGTACTCTAGGAAAAAAACGAAGTGAACAAAATTTATGTATTCTTTGACGGAGAATGCGATGTCGTTAAAAAAATTTTAAAAAATATTTCTTTTTCTAATTTTTTTGGAACTGGATGCATGTTTACCCTGTTTTAGGGGTCAAATACAAGCTTTTTCATATAGGAGACATGCGACATTCGAAGGTAGAGGTTTCAAGCTTTAAAATAAGCCCCCGCTGGCCTTTCTAAATTACGCCAATCTTTGGATCAGCCGGTGGTTGAGTTCAGAAAGGTCATTCTTTCTGAATATATGTTTTTTTAAATATATTATCCAATATACAGAGGTGGGCAAAAGTATGAAACCAAGTAAATATCTCTGGAGTTTTTAGAGATATCGGAATGAAATTTGGTAGGCAGATATTACAGTAAATTGTGTATTTGCGTTGAATGTTTTTGACAATTTTGAGTTTCCGGTTAACCGGAAATAATGTCGATTTTAAAATTTATAATGGAACACCCTGTATATTATTTTAATGTTGAATAGTACATTTTATTACGATTACAAAAATATGGGATTCGATATGTTTTATTTCAAGGCCAACCGAGATTTTTACAATAAAAGTACTTTTGAGGCAAAAACTAATGAAATCTAGTAGTTTATGAAACAAACGTAACAATCACAGTTTATGAAACTGACATAAGCCGTGATAGTAGTTAAGATAAGTAGGTGTTTTAACTTGAACGCAAAATGCTCCATCTAAGTGAAAGAGAGAAAATAGAAATTCTATTGATGATTGGCTTTGGGGACCGAAGAAGAACGCATCAAGAAGTTTGTGATCTTTTTAATGATATTCATCCGGATCGGCAAATATCACGTTTGCTAGTAACAAAAACTTTGCAAAGGTATACCACAAGTGGCACAGTCGGTAATTTACCAAGAAGTGGACATATATGTTCTTTACTTCAATAATTTGATGAGGAAACAGTTTTATTATTGCAAAAAGTACCAAATTTATGAGATAATATTGTAAGGTTCTTTTTAAAATAATAATCAAAAATTCTGTTTAAAATCGTCTATTAATAAAGAAAAGAATATTTACAATGCGCTTAATTAAAAACACTATAACTATAAACTATTTAACAAACTATTAAAAATGCTAGGTATTTACAAATTTATTTGAGGACTATTTATATAAAAACTATTTATGTATTAACTAATTATTCAGAGTACATTTTACTATGTCGGTCAAACATGAACTAACTGCCTTCTACTCGCGATCTCAATTTATATCTAGAATGTTCGATGACGTGTTGATGAGTCATACACGCAGCTGCTGAAAAGTTACGTCGATGAGGCGTGTCGATGAGTCATACACGCAGGTGTCATTGATGAGTCATACAGTTGATGACTCATACATCTAGAATGTTTGATGACGTCATACGTGGGTTTACTATTCGTTACACTGCCCCCCTCTTCAAGTCTGTTCTGTCCCAGAACAGGTTTTATTCTCTGGTTTCTGTAGAAAGGGTCGTGACGGTATCGACAGTCTTCACCTCGACTACATGTTCCATTACGGTAGAAATAACAGTCTACACTCTTTGTTGGCCTTGATGCGGGCTGGGGATCGAAGCTACAGACTAAGATCTTCACATCCGTATCTCTAGAAATAACTTCCAGCAGGTTTCGAACGATTCTCCAATCCAACTGGTCCCGCCCACAGCCGAGTTTGAGAACTGCCAATTTGTTAATACCCCTGGTAAGCAACTCGGTCCTCAAATCTCATAATGCCCTCCACAGGTCGGCGTAACTCGGCTTCTGGTAGTAAAACTGCTTGGTTACCAAGTAGTTAATTGAGCGGTCATGATCAGGCAAGTGTAAGGCTTTGCCAACAGAGGGATTCTGATCTCGAATTTCATCCAGCCGTCCAAATTTATTCCTAAACACTACTGCGATCCCCCTGGACATGCGGAGATCCTCGGAGACACAGTGGGCAATGGAGAAATTACCAGGGACCCGGAAGAGGTCTTGTTGCATCTCGGTCGTGACTCCGAATCGGGCTTTTCTAGTTCCGGAAAACGCAGCCATAAATTCTCCAAAGGTTGGCTGATCATCTTCAGGCCTTAAGGTATTAACAGTCACCTCAGCATCATCTCGATCCGAGACTACGTTATTGTTTCCCTCATAGTGCGCCAGACGATTGGAGTGTACCAACTTTGGCTTCCCTCTTGGCAATTTCTGGATGCGATAAATCAAGTCATTTATTCGTTTCTTCACCTGGTATGGGCCTTCCCAATTTTGCTGTAACTTTGGAGAATAGCCACGACGTCTTTGCGAGTTGTATAACCAGACAAGCTCTCCAGGTTGAAACCCTCCTTGGGCTCTCACATCGTACGTAGTCTTCATCCGGTCACTCGCGATTCGCCTAGTGTTTCGGGTTCGGTCGTGAATATCCTCCAACTTCTTCTTTAAGTTGAGAACATAATCATTTCCGGCAACCTCCTGTTCTGAGGGTGGACATCCAAATTCCAGATCACACGGTAACCGTAATTCACGTCCAAACATCACAGACGCTGGTGACTGGTTGTTTCGTGAACCGATGCACGATAAGCCATCAGGAACAGATGTAAGTATTGGTCCCAGTCTCGTTGATGATCGGAGACGACCTTCACCAAATATTTGCCCATTGTCTGATTCATGCGTTCTACCATTCCATCGGACTGCAGATGTAACGGTGTGGTCCGAGTCTTGCGAATGCCCAACAATCGACAGACTTCTCCAAAGAGTGCAGACTCAAAATTGCGGTCTTGATCCGAATCCAGCTCAATGGGCACTCCGAAGCGACTGAAAAACTCTTTGACTAGTACGTCAGCAACAGTCGCGGCTTCCTGGTTTGGTAGGGCATATGCTTCTAGCTATTTGGTAAAATAGTCCATTGCCACTAAGATGTATTTATTCCCATCGTCGGTTTCGGGAAATGGTCCGGCAATATCTACAGCTATCCTTTCCAGAGGACTACCCACATTGTACTGCCTCATAGATGCTCTTCGTTTCCCCAAGGGTCCGTTACCAGTGGCACATACTTCGCATTTTCGGCACCACTCTATCACGTCTTCTTTACAATTGGCCCAATAAAAACGCTCTCTAACTTTCTCCAAAGTCTTCTTCACACCGAAGTGTCCTCCTGAGGCACCGTCATGGAGATGTCGCAATACTGTAGCCACTCGGCTCCTTGGAACAACGAACTGAGACCTAATGGTGATGCCATCTTTACTCTCCAGTACTCGCTTCAGGAGATCATCTTCCACCTTCAAGGACTCCCATTTGGCCCAATATGTTTTTAGGGTTCTGTTGAAAGGGCTGACAGCTTCCCAGGCAGGCCTTTCTCCCACACGCTTCCATTCCAGTACCATTTTTAATTCGGGATTAGCCTCCTGCTGTCGTTGCAATTCTTCCGGCAACCAGTTGTCGTTGACGATAGTAGTTCTTAATACTTGACAAACCTTCTCCTCCAGACGAGAGCAATGACGGCAGTCCGTCGGACAGGGTCTTCTTGAAAGAGCATCGGCATTCCGATGGCTGGTGCCCGCTCGATGTTCCGTATCAAAATCATATCCTTGTAGTCGTTCAATCCACTTTGCAACCTGGCCTTCTGGATTACGGAATTGCAGGAGCCATTTCAACGCGGCATGGTCCGTCCTCAATAAAAAACTTCCTTCCATACAAGTATTTATAAAAGTGCTCAACGGACTTCACAACGGCTAATAATTCTTTCCTGGTTACACAATAATTCCTTTCGGCTTTCGATAAAACCTTACTAAAATAGCCGATGACCTTTTCTTGTCCATCCTGTATCTGAGAAAGTACACCCCCAATGGCCAGCTTACTTGCATCTGTGTCAAGTATGAATTTCCCTTCTGTCCGTGGATAGCTCAATATTGGTGCTGTTGTCAGAGCACGCTTCAACTGTTGGAAAGCTGTTTCGCACTCTCCGCTCCAAACGTACTCGCGCCCATCTTCAGTTAACCTTGTCAGTGGCTTCGCTATATTGGCAAACCCCGGAACAAAACGCCTGTAGTAGGTACATAATCCAAGAAAACTACGAACTTGGAGTTTATCTTTCGGTGTTGGCCACTCTTGGACTGCATGAATCTTATCGGGGTCGGCTGCCACTCCATTTTGTGATACGACGTGCCCGAGATATTTCACTTCCTTTCTGAATATGTGGCACTTTTTCGGACTCAGTTTCAGATTGGCTCCACATAGTCTTCGGAACACTTCCTCTAGATTTTTCAAATGTTCGTTGAATGATTTTCCGACTACAATCACATCATCTAGGTATACCAGGCAAGTCTTCCACGACAGCCCCCTCAGGATGGTCTCCATTAGACGCTCAAAGGTGGCCGGAGCGTTACATAGACCGAAAGGCATAACCGTAAACTGCCATAGTCCGGAACCAATAGTGAACGCGGTCTTCTCTCGGTTTTCAGGTTCCATTTCAACTTGCCAATAACCACTCTTTAAGTCCAAAGTCGAAAACCATCGTGAACCAGACAGGGTATCTAACGTGTCGTCGATGCGTGGTAAGGGATAGCTGTCTTTATTGGTCACGTTATTGAGCTGCCGATAGTCCACACAAAATCTCGTTGACCCGTCCTTCTTACTGACCAGGATCACCAGTGATGCCCATGGACTGCTGGATGGCTCGATGACCCCTTGTTCTTCCATATCGGTAATAATCATCTCGGCTTCTGCTCGCCTTTCTAGAGGTAGACGCCTCGGCTGCTAACGGACAGGCATAGAGTTGCCTGTATTGATTTTATGTTTTACTATATCTGTTCGTCCCTTCTGGCTATCGTCAAGAGCGAAGATATCTTGGTATCGGTGAACCAAACCCTGTACCTCTTTCACTTCCGTTCCAATTAAGGTCTTTGCACGAACTAACAACCATGCCCACTAATTTTTCACCATGGTCTTTGGGCACTGATTTGGAACATCAGCCATACACCTGGCTACTCGGAATACTGGCACACACTGTCCCACAAGGGTACTCTTCTTCAATGTCACCGGATCCACATTAACGTTCATAAGCCTCACCGGTATTGTCTCTCCAACCTTGATCAGCGCTTTTCCCACCAGTATACTATATGGATCTTCTTATCACAAACAGGCTCCATCATTCGCACACATCCTACCCAAAGATCTCTATTCAAACCTGCATCGACCACCATCTCGCTTTGACCCGGCAATATCACATCTTATATCAGCAAAACCCTTACAACAGGATCTTCTCGTGGGTGCAACGGAAGTTCTTCGTTACCGACCTTCAAAACACCCTCTTTCAAATCCAACGTAAAACCAAATTTTCTCAGGAGGTCCATTCCCAAGATGAAGTCATCAGTGATATCGGCTACCAGCACCTCCTGATCACGTTCTTCACTTCCAATGCCAATCTTCATCTTCGCCACTCCGCGTGTTGGTATTACTTCACCCGTCGCTGTACGGAGTTGAGTAGTTGTCTGTAACAACTTAATACTTGATCGTAGAACATCAGGGCGTATGATGGATTTTGTCGCCCCCGTATCAATGAGTAGTGGAACAATTCGATTCGCAATTTTCCCATCTATGAACAAACTGCTGGTACTATTCCTTGATGTTACGGCATGGACGGTGATCTCCGGGGCATCTTTACTAACAGTCAACGTTCGCCCTCTCTTGCCAACCCCCTTCAACTTTTCCGACGGTTGTACTTTTCTTATTTTGGGACAACGGCGTTCTACATGTCCTTGTTCGCCGCAGTTCCAACAACGGGGCCCTCGAACTTCTTGATGATTCTTCTTACGGCTTTCTTCCTTCCGAAGAACTATCAGTACTAACTACATCTAGGTGATCTTTAGAACATTCTTCTTCCACAACGGCCCGAACACGCCCGTGACCTCGGAACGCTTGTTTTGCAGCTTCAAATTCTAAGGCGTGAGCAAGCGCATCATCAGTTGTTCTTGGTCGTGCCAGACTCAATGATTGTTGTGTTTCCCCGTCTCTTAACCCATCAATAAAGGTCTGCACAGCGAGTTGTCCCAGAAATGAATCGGGTGCGGTAGGGTACGCCAATCGGACAAGCCGCGCAACATCGGCTTCAAACTCCTGCAGGCTTTCTCCATTCTTCTGGACACGATTCTTCACTTGCGCGTGATACACTTGTTGTAGATGCGCGTCTCCATATCTCATCTCCAATCTAGACACTAACAATTGGTAATCATTTTCCTGTCCTGCTGGGATTGTTTGCAGGACGTTCAACGCGTCTCCACGCAAAGCCACAGTTAAAGAAACGGCCTTTTCCTTGCCTGTCCATCCGTTGGCCCCAGCGGCCGCCTCAAATTGTTTGTAGTAGGTGGACCAAGGTATCTTTCTATCGAACGTGGGTGGTTTTACTTTTATCCCTAAGGCAGGAACCTTTTCTTCTTTAAATTGCTTCTTTACTTCATTAAACGGGCACTCAGAAGTTGAGGGAAACCGTCGATGCCTCATTCTATCTTCCAGCATATCGGTTATATCGTCTTTCTTGGTTGTTGGTGGTAATAGCATTTGGGCTATTTTCTCTTCTACCATCTTTATTACCCTATCTTGTTCCGCCAATCTACCTTCCAACAGTCCTAACGCACTGGCATTCTCAAAAAATTCTTCGAAAACTTTTTCTTCCAACGCTTTAACATTGTCCTGCAATTCTTCTTTAAGCCTTCTGGAATTTTCTTCGGATTTCCTTGAATTCTCCAGTATTTCTTCCTTTAGCATTCTAACATTTTCTTCGGCCTTTTCTAGTACCTAATTCTTCTTTAAGCATTCTAGAATTTTCAAAAACTTTTTGTTCCAGCACTTTAGTATTTTCCATTAGCTTTCTAGCATTCTCTTCGGACTTTTCCAATAGTTCTTCTTTTAACATTCTAGAATTATCTTCCGACTTTTCCAGTAATTCCTCTTTTAACATTCTAGAATTCTCTTCCGACTTTTTCAGTAATTCTTCTTTTAACATTCTAGAATTCTCTTCAGACTTTCTAGAATTCTCTTCGGACTTTTCCAGTACTTCTTCCATTTTACTTAACAACAAATTAGTATCAATTGCGGGTCCAGGTATTTCGAAGCGGTAATTTTCAGGATCTTCCTTCTGTTCTAAAAGCCATTTTCTTAGCCGATTTATCAAAACTTCTTTCTTTACATTACTATCTAAGTCTCTCTCGTCCAATTCCAGTTTTAAATATATCACTAAGAGATCTTTTAACAATTTCATCACCATTTTAATTGTTCGTTGAAATTATTTTTAACACTAAAAATTTATTCTCACAGCACTTTATGTAATTATTACGCGATTTTATTTATTTTAAAACACCACACCTGTAACGCCACTTTAACGTTCTCTTTAAAATAATAATCAAAAATGCTGTGAGCTAGCATTGCCATGACGAACAAAAACAACTGTATACTTAATAAACTAATTTATTTTTGAAAACTAATGTTGACTTAACACATTAGTTGTCATAAAAACTAAAATTCTAAGTCCTAAAATTTTTCGAATATTTCTTGTTGCTAAAAATGTTTATTTTTTCGTAAAGGACTAGGCACCACTTAAATGGAAATCTAAGGACCAGTCGATTTTGTTGATTTTTATACCATTGGAAAGATAATGAAAAAACGAAAAATTCATATCATTGGCCCAACACGGAGAAATTCCTAGCAAAGCCGCAATTCGGGATTTTAGAGTAATATAATTCCCATTTAAAATGCATTGCTGCCAATCAATTCGTCTCAACAATAGAATCTGATACTAACCCTGTCAGTGGCTCTAAAACTTCTTAAAATTTTGAATGTAACAATATAAGGTTTTAGTAAGTTTTGTTTTCTCAAGTTGCACATACTTAAAAATTTCAAAATTTGATTGACATTGGTTTGACAATTTATTCTAACCTTCTTGGAATAAATATTCGAAAATAAATAGGGTTTCTTGAAATAAATACACATGAAAAATATCGAATAATTTTATTGGGGCAGGAACAAGAGGCAATTTTAAATATTACATCAAAAAATAAAAAGAAACTTCTAATTTTACTAAACCTGCAAGCATAATTTCAGTAAGTACTGATTTCATGTAATATAGCTGTACATGCTTTTATTCTATGGGATATGTACGCTTCTTAAATGAAGAGTTATCAAGGAAAAACTGCAATTTTCTTAAAAAGAAACCACACTTTACTTATTCAAATGATTTATTTCCTTATGCTAAACAAGATTTAGATTATCAAATGGGAAGAACTACGTTGTATCGTTTTATAAAATACCCAAATGTAACCAGATTGTATTAACAGTTGTTCTTTTTAGAACAACTACATATTAAAACATTTTTCGCCTACCTGATCAGAAATTGCTTTCTAAATGTCCTGTTTTGAGGGCATTTAAGGCTTCTTTGCGGGCCTCTTATGTCAAACTTTTTACTGCCCTCTTATGTCAAATACATAACCTCTACTACTACTAGATGAAAGCACGATTTATTTATGTTAAGTTGGAGATACTGTAAAAATTGTAATTGTTTTTTAAATTGTCATACTTTGACCACTCCTGTGTATTATCCTAAAAAGTATTTAATCAAAAAAATGAAATCATTAGTTTTTAACATTAAAAATAATAACTCATTCGTAAAACTTTTAGCAACGGAATATGACGAAAAATGTAATCTCAAAGATATTTTTACTTAACCTTTAAAAATATAAAAAACATACGTCAAATTTTTCTAGGCTTCTTTGATCATAACTTTGATTTTCATGTCTTCGTCGATAAATTTGTCGTTTGTTTTTTTCTTTTCACAGTGTCATTGTGCACTGGCTTGCAAAAAATTCGCGTACACCTATTTTTGATTGTATTAAGTCGGTCTTAATTTTTAAATTGTCAGTGTCAATCAGTTAAAATTATTTTGTTTTATTTTCCTAATGACAGATTTATCCGTCAAAAATGTAATGTCAAAAGTCAGAAAGGTCACGTTTAAATAGCAAAAACTACATCAAAACTCGGTTACTTGATTTTTAAAGTGTATGCGATTTTTTTGCAAGCCAGTGTATGTATAAATGGTGGTTGTGACAATTAATTAATAAAAAGAAAATTGCGGATTCAATAAATTATACAATGATATATTGTACAACAATAACGACATTATTGAAAGCGATGAGTTCAGCTGTACACTACCTGAAATTCGAGAACAAGCTACTGTCTTTTTATATATTTTTTATTATTATTTATTAGTGTTTACAAGTAAAGCCGGTTGATCTAAGCGGCCTGGTACAGCAACAGCCCTTTCTAGTGGCCTAGCCAGTACTAAAGACTAAAGTCTAACAGTGCGACTGTGCGAAATCCGAGTTGTTCGTCGTATGCGCCCGTATGCATAAAATGTAGCAAATGCGTCTACTATAAATTGATCTAACTCATATTAATTAAAAATCATATCCTGTTCCTTTTATTTACCAATAATAATTAAAACATTCACTATACGGCCGTGTTGTATGCAGTGTAATGATTATTAGGTTAATTTAGTTAATAAATTACTAAAAACGTTACGTTACTGTTTAACTTTTGGAATTATTTTTTAATCTTTCAAACAGGTAGGCGAAAAACTTTTGTATGTCACTCGGACCGAAAAGCATTTGTAGCCCTAAGTTGTCCGCTGCCCTCGCTACGCTACGCTTCGCTGGGGTATCAAACAACTGCGGGCTACAAATGCTAATTTTCTGCCCTTGAGACACAAAATACTAAAAAATAAAATTTTAAAAACTATTTAGGTACAGTATTTATTAAGTATTGAAACAATAATTTTTTACACATTTAGATGAAAGTGGGATACATTAAAATGGCAGCCAACATTGAACGTGGCTACATACCACAGAAGCAAAATCCTTCTAAAATTAAAAATGAGGGTAAAAGATTTACAGCTTTGCATGCTGAAGATAAAGTTTATGGATTAATAATAGGCATTTACTTATACAAACATGCAGTTTTTTTGTCTTGTAAAAAGTTGATTTTAAACTAAGTATTTGTGTATGTTATTTATTTCATTTTAGCTTTTGTATTAACGATTATTATATCATCATTATGTAACCAACTAGTTACATAGCCGTTCTGTATCTTCACATCGTCTTCTATTCTCATGTGGTGTTCTTAATAAAGCTGCATTGTTATTTTTATAATCAGAAAAATACAGTCTGTGAACGTCTAAAATATATCCATCAGTTGCGACGACTAATACAGGTTTCAGCATATGGTAGCCCTTGTGAAAACAATAAGATGTGCTGAATTGATCGACGATATTTTGGGGAACATGTCTTTTCATGCAGAACCCATTTCTGGAAATAAAGAAGGTCCTCCTTGTAAGAGTAAACTTCCAATCTTACTTCAAAGAGCGCTTCCCGAGTAATTTTTGCCTATTGTATATAAAATATTTATTTCGTCTTTGAACTATGCAGTTGAATTTGAGATTGTCTTCATCACCTACATCCACATCAATGGTTTGCACTATACTTAACTGTGTGGCAATTTGCATGAATAATAAAACGTCATCATTTCTGTCCATATCTCTGGGTTGTAATCCATTGTTTAACCGATGTTTGGTTGCAAGTTGTTGATATTCTAGATAAATATCTAAATTACTGAAACGTTGAAATTCTTTTAGACGTCCTTCTCGTTCACAAACGTAATACTGCATCTTACAAAACTTGAATTAAATAGAATTAGTTAAAAATGGATATTGTCGATTTTCAACAGCACTACTAGCATACAATTCAATAATTTTGACAATAATGCCATTAGCAGAAAAATGATTTATTTAAATTATTGGTTTCTAAAATAGTTGTAATATTATTATACGCAAATACCTTTTCGTATGCAATATTTTTATATCTTCAATTGATTTAAATTCGGTTACATTCTGCTTAATAAAAAAACTAAAAAGAAAATACACAAATTGTAGTTTAAAATCTACTTTGTACAATAGCCAATTACAAAAACTGCATGTTTGTATAAGTAAATACCTAACTGATTTCTATTTAGGCTTTATTCGATTTCTTTCATGAGCATTTACTTCAAGAAAGGCTATTTATTTTTGAATATTTATTATAAAAAGGTTAGAATAAATTGTCAAACCAATGTCAATCAATATATACTATTTATTTATTTTTGACTATTTATTTTTGAATATTTATTATAAAAAGGTTAGAATAAATTGTCAAACCAATGTCAATCAAATTTTGAAATATTTAAGTATGTGCAACTTGAGAAAGCAAAACTTACTAAAACCTTATATTGTTCCGTTCAAAATTTTAAAAAGTTTTAGAGCCACTGACAGGGTTAGTATCAGATTCTATTGTTGAGACGAATTGATTGACAGCAATGCATTTTAAATGGGAATTATGTTGCTCTAAAATCCCGAATTGCGGCTTTCCTATGAATTTCTCCGTGTTGGGCCAATGATATGAATTTTTCGTTTTTTTATTATCTATCCAATGGTATAAAAATCAACAAAATCGACTGGTCCTTAGATTTCCATTTAAGTGGTGCCTAGTCCTTTTTAAAAAATACAAAATTCTTCATTTTTCAAAAATTTACCGAAATTTTCTGTGGTAATTTTGACCACTTTCCCGAAGAGATACAAAAGAATGTTTCAACCAAAAGTTTCTTAGAATTTGATGTAGTATAAGATTCCAAAAAGAAAAATTCAAAAAAGTCAACATGGAAAAAGGCGACAGACAGACAGACAGACTTCAGAGACGAACTTTTTGTTCGTCGAACACTATAACTATAAACTATTAAAAATGCTAGGTATTTACAAATTTATTTGAGGACTATTTATATAAAAACTATTTATGTATTAGCTAATTATTCAGAGTACATTTCACTATGTCGGTCAAACATGAACTAACTGCCTTCTACTCGCGATCTCAATTTATATCTTTCATACGATGACTCATACATCTAGAATGTTCGATGACGTGTTGATGAGTTATACACGCAGCTGCTGAAAAGTCACGTCGATGAGGCGTGTCGATGAGTCATACACGCAGGTGTTATTGATGAGTCATACAGTTGATGACTCATACATCTAGAATGTTTGATGACGTCATATGTGGGTTTACTATTCGTTACAATATTAATATTTAGTAGGTTCACCTTTGGTTTTTCTTAGCAATTTTATTAATTTTATAATGTATTCGACCAATGATTGCAATTTTTAATTATTTTCTAGTCTCGGAACCACATTTACTTAACAATTTCTAGGAGCTAACGCAGTCCATTTTCCAGTCTTGTCTTGCAAACTGACCACAAGTTCGCAATTGGGTTGAGATCTGGCGAGTTTCCAGGCCAATGCAAACTACAGAATAAAAATAGAAGAAACCCGAAATTTTGTACAAATTGATGAATGTAGTATAGGTAGTCAAAATGACTCTCCATCATATCTTCGTACAAATTGATGTTGCATATGCTGAACGAAAAAGTGACTCTCGTCTATGAATACTTCCCTTTTCCAATCTCCACTAACCATTTATATTCCCGCGTCAAATTAGCATTTTATTCTTCAAGGTTATTTTTAGCTTCTTAATAGGTTTCCGAGTTTTTTGCCCAATGCAGTGTTGCCAGACCTACTGCTAAAGCGGTATTTCTACCGCTTTCACTTGCCATCTATCGTTCTCCCGTTTTAACATGCCAATCTACCGTTTTTTGTATTTTTAGCAAAAAAAAATTATTTTTCTTGCTGAAAAATTCGGTTAATAAATTTACCAGTAAAAAGACAAAAAATATCACCATGTAAAGTTTAACTTGAATGACCGACAGCTGCTGTTTGCAGCCACCGCGGTCTAGCGGGTTGCAGAGTACTAAAGAAAAGTAGAATAGGAACAGAAACCTGTAATAAAACTTGAACATTTCCTAGATACGGGATTCCATCATATTCTTAAAAGGCTTTTAAGTAAAAAGGGATTTTACCCAACCAATCTCTTGACCCGAGGTTTTGAAAGGGACCACGTTGCAGTTTTGCGTCATTATCTAATCATTAGTCATTATTAACGTTTAACCCGTATTTACATTTATTTTGGTATTATTTTATACTTAGTCTATATCCTGGGCGTAAATTACACATATTTAATTTTAACTGGCTTTTATACGCTCGTTTTTTTAATCTACCGTTTTATACCGCTATTTTACGTCCTCTTCTACCAGTATAAGAAAAAATCATCTGGCAACGCTGGTCCAATGTCCGATAGTAATAAGTTGAGGTGTGCATAAGAGTTCGAGCAGCTACAAGATCTTTCTATAGCTCATCTTGGATCAATTTTACTGTTTCATAATAAAAGTGAATCTTCTTTTTTTGTAGAGATACAATCTAATTCGTTTCCTTGTAAAGCTTTACTATAGGTGTTAACTAACCCAAACGAAATACTGTTTTGCCATCTGATTTTGATTTAGACAACTTTTGGAGCTTTTCCTATAGCAAAGTTTTTGCGAAATCCAATTTCGTGAAGAGTAACGGTCGGGAAATAACTTGCGAGTATCTCCACCCATTTTTACGATTTTTTACAAAACTAATTGTTGCCGTGGTATGAAGCCATGGTAGCTCAGTCGGTATGGCACTTGACTACCAATCTTAAGGTCTTGGGGTGTGAATCCCAGGGATGATACGTTGAAATTTTTAAAATATCTAAAGTTTCCAGGTCGCCTGTGAAAATGAGTAAAATACTGTAACATGATAAGGCTGCCTTTTTGAATTAAACTGTTGATTTTTAAAAGCAATGGAATTTGTATTTACATATTTTGTATGCTTGCACAAAAAATATTATGTATACCTTGTCCACGAGATTCTTTAGCGTCCTCGAAATCTTTTTTGATTAAATTGTGGTCGCATAACTTCACAACTTCGCTACTATTATTCAGCACTTTGTTTTTATGTGCTCATTAAGATTTCTGACGAACGGATTTTTGACGTTGTGGCCCTGTACGATGTGGATCTATACGAAAGTTGGGCGAAGTGGTGAAGGTACGCGTTGTGTCCCTAGCCAAAAGGTGGGCGAAGTGGTCCTGTAGGGCATTGTGTCTTTCGTGAAAAGTTGGGCAAAGTGGCCGTATTGGGCGATGTGGTACATTTCAAAAATTGGGGCATATGGTACTGAAAGACGGGTTTGTGAAGTGGTCGGTGAGCGAAGTGCGCTGGTCCCAAATAAATTAATAAAGTGGGAGCAAAAATACCAAATTCATCCTTAAATGGGATCAAAAATAGGAGAAAACTAGACAAATTTGCAAAAAGTAGCAAAAGAAATAATACAAGAATGACTGCAACAGGTGAAAACGATATTATACTTAACAAATCATTACCAGTGAGGCTCCACAAGAATAAGCAATAACCCACACAGCACGTAACATCCACTAAATTATAATGTACATTCCGAATGTCTATACAGTGTCTCTCCATGAAAAATATTGTATGGATATCTCTAATAGATGTACTATTGATTTCATAATGATCTAGGACAGCAAGGCTAATATGATGCCATTTTTTATTATTTTATCCTATGCATTTACGTTAAAAAAAATAATAAAAGGGCATCGTATTAGCCTTGCTGTCCTAGATCATTATGAAACCAATAGTACATAAACTATAATATCAACATCCATTTTTCTAATTTTTTTATTTTGAGCAATAGCAAAATTCAAGTTCAACAGTTTAACTTAATGGATAGAATCTTGAATAAACCTTTTTCATTTTTATATAAGGAACTTGCATTTGATTTATTTAAAATAGATAGGTAAGCATTGAAATTATTGGACAAAAAAGTCTGAGCAAAGAATAGAGAGGATAAGAATGGAAGGCTCCATAAGGACTATATGTAAAAATTCGACCTTATTTTACAGTAATACTAACACCTGACACCTAAAGATAGCGTAATAATCGTTAGACATTTTTAAAATTTTAATGCATCAAAAAACCAATATATAATACTTTCGATAAAAAATCTATGCCTGTTTGACTCACACGTGTCAACAGCATGCAAGGCCATACCCAGAGAAAAATTTCGGGGGGGGGGTTGCTTCTAAAGTAAATAATGCGATGTAATACATTTTTTGCACTCCGTAGACTAAAAGTGCCATTTTAATCTTCCGTTTGAAAGACTAAAGTGTCACTTTTAGTCGCGGAGGGATTAGAATTACTTTTAATCCCTCCGGGATTAAAAGTAAAACAAATGTTAATTTAACGTCGAAGTTGGCCGTGAAACAGTCATTGTGAACATACCACAAAACATGCTAACCTTACTTTTGTAATGTCAAAGGGTTATTATATGTCACACATTTACACAAAATTACAATAGTAAGGTTAGGTGTATTTGCGGCATGTTCACAATTAACGTTTCTGGAGGGATTAAAAGTAAACAAACAAATTAATGTTACTATGCCAACTAGTTTATTCAAAATACTAGTTTAACCAAATTCAAAATACAATATGATATAATTATTGTGATTTATATGTACAATGACATAGACATAAGCACAATTAACAAAACTAAATAGTCAATCTTCAGGTTTATGAAATAATGTGGAAGCTGTTAGATTATCAACCTTCACTTCTTCGAGTACAATCGGGATGTCAGGTTGTTCGTAAATGTACGGATAGAGGAATTTGTACCAGATCAAATTTTACTTTAATATTGAATCGTCTGGCAATACTATACTTAGCATTTCCAATCGGTTTTGTAATTGTAATTGCATTTATTTAACAACTATACAATTAGATTGTACATTTTAACTCTTTTTTTATATAATATAACTTTAACTCAATGTATTAGGCAAAACGGAGTGCAAAAAATAGCGTATATACCACGGAACTAAAGTGACTTTTAATCCCTCAGGTGATTGTTGCCCTCGACTACGTCTCGGGCAACAAACTGCACCTTCGGGATTAAAAGAGGCACTTTAGTCCCTTGGTATATAATATACTATTATTTCATACTGTGTCACATATGTCAGTTTTACATCAAACTTTTTAGTCCAGGACATGAGATTTTACGGTCTAGTATGATTGTAAAAATTTTTTTGACCGATCGGGCGTTTTGGTTTATTTACAAGCTCTGCTCTGAGGGCGGTACCTCGTCATTTAAGTCGAAAAACACTCACTATCATTCTAAAATTCGTCCGGATTCAGCCAAAAATTGTTTTCGTTTATTCAACTCCATAACAACCAGGAACATTAAGAGGGTAATGTACGGTCGGCTAGAGAGTGGTTTGCAGAGGTTTACGCTTTCAAGTGATTTAGCCTAATTTTTAAACTAATCGTCTATTTGTTGCAATAAATTAAGAGATGAAATATCAAGCTACATGCAAGCATCAAAGACTTTTTGATTTTTTTAAAAATAATTACCGAAACCCAAATTCGAAATTTCATAATTTTGTCTATATGTACTGAAAAAATCTAATAAGAATTGTTTGTTCAAAGCATAATTTTCTGCTGTTTGCATGTAGATAAATTATTTAGCTTTGCATAATCACCTGCACTTTCGCAAAAATACGAAACTTAACGAAATAACATATGAACAACGGAAGTATGTTTCTCTAATTTTCATTATTACAGGTTGCCTATACCACCGGGCAAACTACAAGATTTTACATCTTGAAGCAACATTCCGCCTCTTAGTGCGTTCGCGATTTCTGGGCAGCGGCATATATAAATATTTCATTGGATTCGGATCGGACTTCGTAGTGTAGTATTTATTTTTTATTTACTATTTATTCTTTATCAAAAACAAATAATTTTGGAAAGTCATATAAATTGTCAGAAATTTATTGGAATTCACAAAGAATTCAAACAAAATCTGAGAGTGCTTAATGAAAATATAATTTTTTGTACTTTGCTTTGACAATGGACTCATTGTGACACCGAAAACGATTTCATAATAGAGGCTATTATAACATCGTTTTTGGAGACTATTTGTTTTGTAAGATTGGTAACATTTGTTTTATATTACATATAAACACATTTAATCTTGACACATTCTAACCTCACAAAACGCGAAAAGTCATTTTATAGTGTTACCACATGTTAAACGCAAAAATCACTAGATTGTAATGCAATGCTTTTAATAGCTTGAATTTACAATTTCTATAAAATTAATGGCGCTAAGTACAAAAAAAACTATATTATACTTGTTTTATAAGATGTATTGTAGCACTCGTTCCTTTGGAACACTCCTCGCTTCTCTCGTCGTGTCCTAAACAACTCGTGCTACAATAGACCGTCTTATACAACTCGTATAATAATATACTATTATAATTGTGATGATGAATATAAATATACCGTAATAATATAATAAATTGATAAAAATAAAAGGCCAAAACGGTGACATAATGAGAAATAACAAATTCTAAAATTTCCAAAGAAGACTTGAAATTGAAAGAACACTTAATTATTTTACACAAAACAGTGTTATATTTGATATGAGGCAAATGGACATCAAACAGTAACAACTGAAAGAGTCATGGAGAAAAACAAATAGAATTTAATGTTAAAATGCTATATTTAAGGAACATAAGACTACTACTTTGTTAACAAGCTAATAACATTATTATTACCCTCTTTTCGCCCTATTAAAGCGTAATAAGCTCGACGAAACAATTAAGTTTACTTAAGGTGATTTTAAGACTAAAAAATAATATAACGTAAAAAATACCATAACCTAAAAGAACATTTGAAACAAAACATGATTAACATAAAAAACATTAGGAACAGATTAGTGTCTTGCTGCCTTCCATAATTTTTTGATCACATGGACAGATGGACCGATGTTGAATTTATCTTCACCTTTAAGAAATATAGATGTTATGAATTCAGGTGTCACCCGTTCAGCAGCGTGCGGTGAATACGAAACAGTGGAAGCAGTCGCGATACGACGCATCAGTGGACATCTAAACACGCTTCTTATTCTTTCCAGAAATTTCATGGACACATCTCCGTTTGAAGAAGTTTTTAAAATGCATACCTTATAGGAATTTCCAAGATTTTCAGCAAAGATCTATACCGTATGTGTAGGTGTGTTTTCATTTTCACTGTCACTATTTTTGCAACATTTGTCATTTCCTTTCCTAGTTCATTGTTTTCAATTATTGTTGCATTGTCAGAAACTTGTCTTTCTTTCATTTCATTTGGTTTGTCTTTTTTGTCTGTGATTTAGTTTCTTTTGGTAGTTCTTTGTTAGCTTTCTTTGCTTCATTTACTAAGTTATTGGTTTTTTTCTTGATCATCATTTTCTTGTTGCCCATCAAGACTGTCTTTATGGCCAAAGCGTATGCCACTGTCACTACTCTCCATTACCATTACCATTTGCATTTCATTTTCTAATTAGTCGAGACTTTTCACTCATCACTCTCATCACTTTTGATTTTAGAAATTTTCTTAACAAGCCTTTGGGTTGTTATTTTTTGTCACTGTTTTTGTTAGTACTTTTAGTAACTAATTTCTTTGTTTCCTTGCTTTCTATGGTTGTTTTTCTCTTAGTGCATTTATTTTTTTGGCGACGTTCCTCTTCTTAGCGGTCCTCCGTATTTGAGTTGTTTCAATCTTATTTGTTTTTCCTTAGGCTCAGGAGGTTTGTAATTCTGCATGTTACATTTCAAAGTGTGTATAAAAAAGTCTATTGTACTTTTCTTAGGTTCAACATTTTCTTGTGTTAGGATATTTGGATTGGTTCCACTTCCACAAGAAATAGTTTTTGGAACTGTTTATAGACTCAACATTTTATGTTGGTGCAACTACGATGTTTCTTTCTATGTCTGGTGTTGGAAAGGTTTTAGTATGATACTCAACCTTTCTGTATCGGCTTGAATTCCATTTTGGAACTATTAGAAGAGTGCCTGTCATTAACTTCCGTAGATTGGTTTACGCCAGCTTCCTGTTGAATTGGCCATTATCTGTCGGATCTGTAAATTGGGTCCTTTTAGTTTCCTGCTCAATATAATCTGAATCTTGTTAGAGCTACCTGGTCAAAATCGGATTATGGGAATTTTGTTCGACCTACTGTAAGGAAGCCAGTACCATAAAATCCAGAGATAATGGTGTCATTTAATGTATATCTAGGTATCACGCACAGATGCACAAATAATACTTTTGGATTATTTGAAGAAGTTATGCTGGTTGGTCCTGGTCTTCCTGCCAAATTATTCTGTGTAACTTAAATAAGCGGCTTGAGATCAGATGGCGCTAGGCAGTTGAATAGGTTACTGCTTTGAAATTTCCTAAAACACTACCGACAGTTATATGTGGGTGTTGATGTTAGAATGTACTTAGTTGCGAATTTCTGAAAAATGAATGTCATCACTCACCTTGCTCCAATTAGGAACGTCTGACGGTCTTAATACTAAAATCCCTCCTTGGTGGTCCTCAATTTTAAATTACACTGCGATTACAAAAGAAAAACACAAGGAGCACCACTGTCATAACCTCCATCATCATTGCCTCATTTCACGTAATTAACAATACTATCATCATCGTCACTCAAGTCTATTATCAAAAAAGGTAATGAAAGAAAAGTATAGTTCATAATAAACTAATAAAAAGAAAGGGTTGATACCTCAAAGGAAGCGTTTTCGTGCTTCAAGATAGACGAATTCGGACCTGAAACAAAACGATTAGTGTGCCTTGAACCGTCACGATTTCGTGATGGAGAAAATCAAAGCTTTGTGACCGAAACCCCCAGGACTACGTGCTTGAAACCATCAGGGCTTCATGATGGAAATATCTCAAGGCTTTGTGCCTGACATCCTTAGGACTTCGTGGCTGAAACCATGAATGACTAGTGTGCCTGGAACAAACAACGATTAGAGTGTCTGAAAACTTCAGGTCTCAGTGCTTCAGAAGCGTCAGCTTCTTATATAAAATGGAATAGTTATAATTAGGACAGACAAGAAGAGTAGCTATTCCTGACTCTACATTCAGCTTCTGAGGCTCTTATAGCTTCTCTAAATCTTATAGTAAGTTACCTTATTATCAATGTACTCATTAAGTAGTAATATTTTCTATAAGGCTTAAACAAGTGCAATCCCTTAAATACCGTACAACAGCAAAAGTAATAACAATCACAAACATGAGGAGAAGATAATACACAAGGCAGTAAATAGTAACTTAATAATAAATCGCACATCTCAGCACAGAAATACCAAAACTAAAGACATATCAATCACAGTCAAAGGTTTACAAATATCTTCCTATCTTACTGTATCCATTCCAAAATAATGATAACGGTAACTCGCACCGAGACAACAATTAATTAATCTGGACGACGGTATATAAACAAACTTCGACTGTTGCACATTATTTAAGAGAAGGCATTCGTTTACGCCTATAGAAAATAACATTAATAATAAGGCAATTTGCATGCTATAACATTTGGAGAAGATACATGCTTCAGAATTCGTGTGTAGTGCAAGGAGTAGCTATCCTTTCTATAAGTCCTGCCCCTAAATTTTCCATTTTAGGCTAGACATTATAGCTTCTGAAGCACGAAGTCCTGGTTTTAGGCACAAAGCCTTGAGCTTTTTCCACCCATGAAGTCCTGAGGGTTTCAGGCACAAGGCCTTGAGCCTTTTTCATTATGAAGTCCTGAGAGTTTCAGGCATGAAGTTCTGCGGAATTTAGGATAAAGCTTTGAAATGTTTCCATCCATCATGTCCTGAGAGTTTGTAGGCACTACCCGTTTCTTTGTTTCAGGTCTGAATTCGTCTTGAAGCACGGAGACGGTTCTGTGAGGTATCAACCCTTTCTTTATTACTTAATTTTAAACTATACTTTCCTTTCATTACTAACCTTACTTGATAGTAGACCTGAGTGTTGATGATGATTTACTGAGTGTGTTTGAGAAACTGAAATGAGGCAGTGATGTTGGTGGTGGTTATAACAGAGGTGCTCCTTGTTTTTTTTCTTTTGTAGTAGCAGTGTAATTAAAAATTGAGGGCCATCAGACGGGCTTTAGTATTAAGACCGTCAGACGTTCCTAAGTGGAGTAAGGTGAATGATGACATCCATTTTGGGAAATTCGCTACTACATCGCGTTTCATATGTAAACTAATAGATACTTAACTGAAGGGCCGCAAATGAGATCATACAATCCTAAGGTTTATAATGATTAAGTGGCAAGTTATTACTTTAATTACTAATTGATTTGCCACGGCCCAAAAGAGGTCTTATAATATTATAATGCATCGAAGAATGAAAAGAAGAATGAAGGAAATGCAGAAAGGAACTGGTTTAAACAAAGCATTACAAATCCAAGGAGTAGGTACCTACCATAGGTACGTCAATACCATTTGGCGATACAATTTCTAACGCCAGTGGTTGTCTAAAATGCACACACTTAATTATATTTGTATGGTATCTCGTCATATTCATTATTTCTATAATTATTTTTATTATTATGTATTACACATAACAACGTTTCACTACTAATAGGGTTGCCAAATGACAAAGTATAACAATACAAAAAAGTGTTGAACAGTAAATTAATTTTTATTAATATTTAGTAATACAAAGATTTTGTAGTATAATTATGTATTTTTAGGATAAAGTATGTTGATATAAAATGAATAGCATGCCCTCTGATTTTTTAAATACATGTTTGACCGATTTGGAGTGCTTATCTCACTACATTGTTATTATCAGTGGCGTGCGGTCCATGGAAGCAATGGAAGCAATGCTTGCCTTGAGAATTTATTAAAAATAAAAACAATGCTAACAAAAATACTTTTGTAAAATTATAGTTATCGTTTATTTAAATTGAAATATTTATCAAATTAAAGCTCAATATCAACTCTGTACAGCAAAAAGTATAATTATTTAGAGTACTATTTTAAATTAGGCTCATTAAACTTGCACGGAAAGGTAATACCGATTCAAATGTGATACATACACTTAATATAAGCAATGCTTACAAATGCTCTTCTCTTAACCTTGGCGTGAATCAGCGAGCGTGGGGTGTTATATAGACGGATGCTGTTAACATTGTTTGGTCGTAATTTTTATTGTGCTTCGTTCCCAAATGTTTATTTATTATAATTTGGTTATTTGTTCGATTTAGTGTTACTTAAGTAATGTAAATCTGCGAATGAGACTGTATTTTGTCGCATTTTATTATTTTAATTTATAAGTTGGATTTTTTTAAAGACAAATAGTTCTATTTAGTTTGCCTGTATGCAAATTTAAAATTGCATTATCGTCACGACTGCAAATTCAACTGCTTCGGTGAAAGGTTCGAGTACCTTCGATATAGCCGATTCGGGACGATTTTTTGTTCAGTTTGTAAATTATTAATAAGGTATTTTTCGCATACAGTTTTGGAGAGAAATTACAAATTATTAAGAAAGGCAGATCAAAACCAGATCTTTCAAATTTAACAACAAAGATTAACCTGTACCGGTATTTTGCTAAGAAAGACCGGAAAATTGATACGTAGTAGTAGTTTTTTTAAAGTAGTTTAAATAAAGAATGACAGTCAACAAATTCCATAAATATCAAGTGTAAAAGTGCTTTTTTGAAAAACTTTTAAGCTTAAAATTATAATCTTGTTTATTGTTTCCAGCCTTATTTTGTGGAACTCCATAATCATGAAATAAATAAAGATTATTAAAAGTTTCACAGTTTTATTAAAATATACCTGACAATATTGTTTCGACAGCTATGCTGTCATTATCAAAGGTAATATAATTATAAACAAACACGTCGCTAAGGTAGATACAAAATAGGTAACTAGATAAAATAATAATAATAATAATAAAAATTAATAATAAAAAAAAATCATAATTAAACATCTAATACTTCCAGTAACGGAGAATTACTGAGCTCAAGTTGTTCATTCATTAAAGGTACCCTGAGTTTGTGTTTGTATATCTCAAAGGCTTCTAAAATGCCTAATTTTTTTTTATTATTAATTTTTATTATTATTATTATTTTTTTTATCTAGTTACCTATTTTGTATCTACCTTAGCGACGTGTTTGTTTATAATTATATTACCTTTGATAATGACAGCATAGCTGTCGAAACAATATTGTCAGGTATATTTTAATAAAACTGTGAAACTTTTAATAATCTTTATTTATTTCATTAAAATTATAACACTGTTTTTTATTGTACCTAGCAGGGGCGGATCCAGATAAGTATTTTGAGGGGGAAATCTTTGGAAAAATAATTGTTTTAATAAATAATAATTAAACAAACATTATTTGTTTCTATTCTATGTAAACTTATTTCTAAATTGGGGGGGATTATTCCCTCCCCGTTAATCCGCGCCTGTACCTAGGTGTATTATAATTAAAATCGTGGTTGCTTCCCTAGCCTAAATTCTCACCGCACGCCACTGGTTATTATTCTATTTAAAAGTTTTGCCGCTTCTTTCTTTATTAGCAGTCTAGGCCAGAGAAAATAGGAGATCGATTACTCATGCTCTGTCTCTTTCATAACTTTGTGTATTTTATTACCTCCTGACTGATACGAATTTACATTAGCCTCTTAATCGACTGAAAATTCACATTTTCAGTGTGATGTGTTTAATGTTTACTCTATATATTTAAAATTCACTCATAGATCAGATCGGGCAAAAAAAAGTATAAGCATTATCTCGGCTAATATGGAGACCTCTGCTACGCGTCGGTCTCCACACTATTAGCCTCGACTGGTAAAGCGTACCTACCGCCCTTAATACTTAATAGTATATTACGTTATAAGTCCGGTAAACCCAAGTTTACAGTAGCGAGTTGAAAACGTTTCGGGACGAGGCGACGAAGGAGCCGAGTCTCGAATGTTGAAACGAGCTACTGTAATGGTTTACCGGAAGTATGACGTAAGGCGTTTTATTTCATACTGCCTCACATTGTTCATTTTTAAAAAAAATGCATTTAAAATTTTCAGTCCGGTAAAATTTTTTACCGGACTCAAATTAGATTTTCAGTCCGGTAAAATTTTTTACCGGACTCAAATTGGATTTTCAGTCCGGTAAAATTTTTTACCGGCCTTGTAACGTAATAATTCATTTACCGGACTCAAATGAGTCCGGTAAATACCCTTTTACCGGACAGTATGAAATAAATAACTATTACAGTCTAGTATGACTGTAAAAAATTTTACAGGACGCAAATACAATCAATCAACTGGACAATGTTTTAGTACGTAATCAGTTACCATCGACACTCGTTCTTCATAGATGTCCATATTCTGCATTCGGAAATTTATTTTATATAATTTTTTTTTCAATTAAACCAATAATCCAATAATTGCATTATGAAATAAAACGCATTACGTCATACGTCCTGGAAATGGAATTTTACAGTCGAGTAAGATGTTACGGACAAGGCGACGAAGGAGCCGAGTCCGGAACATCAAAACGAGACTTATAACATAAATTACTATTATTTCATACTGTGTCACATTTGTCAGTTTTACGTCAAACTTTTCAGTCCAGAAAATGCGATTTGACAGTCTAGTATGACTGTAAAAAATTTTATTCACAATCGATACATAATGTGTTCATTACTGACGTTTAAAAAGTTAGAAAGTAGTTTATTATACATCAGAGTCAATAATAAGTTCTCTTGGTTAGTAATGAGTTCTCTTGGTTAGTAATATCCATTACTTACCTTTTGCTCGTTCCAAATATTCTCAACAGATGGCAGAAGTTTTCGTATCTATCTTTACTTTTAGCAGGTAACAAACAGTCAGTCACTGTTTTAGCAACTTCTCGCTATTCCGGTGGTGTGCAACTTACATCAGTTTCACTATCAGGCATTTTAAATCGTGTAAATTGCAATTAGGAGCAATGTAATTAAATTTGGTTTAGTAGTGACACGAATTTACTTTGACAATTGTTGCAGCAATTGTCATTTTATCGCCACCTGAATAAAAACGCTGGTGTTGTTATACATATATCAAGTATAAGGTATCAATGTAAGAACATAATTATGTACGATTGTGAATAAAATAGTATACATACCTCGGCGGGAAGACATTACGCGTCGAGCAATTGCTGCCCTTGGCGCTTCGCGCCTCGGGCAGCAGCATTGCTCTCCGCGTAATGTTCTACTTCCCGCCTCGGTAAGTAATCTACTATTACCGGACGCAAATACAATCAATCAACTGGACAATGTTTTAGTGCGTAATCAGTTACTATGGACGCTCGTTCTTCATAGATGTCCATATTTTGCATTCGGAAATTTATTTTATATATTTTTTTTTAATTAAACCAATATTCTAATAATTGCAGTAAATGGTCTTACAGTCTCGTTTTGATGTTCCGGACTCGGCTTCTTCATCGCCTTGTCCCTAACAACTTACTAGACTGTAAAATTCCATTTCCACGACTTAATTACTATCACCAAATGTTATTACACATCATATAAACTATATGCTATTTGCATCACAGTAGAATATCTAAACTTCGTTATATGTCATTCACAATACAAAATCTAATTTCCCTTGACCTGTTTTACTAAAGTTGGATATTAAGTTAATGTTTGTTGTAACTTGTTTTTTATATAAAATACAGCTGTATATATTTTATTATTTAGTACATTCCAGTCCAGGGCTACTGTGAATAGTTTATATTTAGAAAAACTAAGCGTGTTTAAACAAAATTGAAAAATGTGAATTAGTGTATGGGATGTACTTAAAACTACCTGATTTTCGCCTTATTCCAGACATATTTTACAGATTTCGGGGGGTTTAACCCCCCTAACCCCCTCTGGGCACGGCCTTGACAGCATGCAAACTTACGTCAAAATATAATCATCTCTCCATCAGTTAACATTCAACACGCTAGATGGCGTTACTATTTTTGAGGTCGTTAGCATTCCATTCTTATCCTCTCTATTCTTTGCGTCTGAGTTTGAACCAGGCAATATTGAGAACCACTCGTGATTGTGGATGAGTTTTTCTGTTGTTCTCAATAAGACACATCCAAATTGGTCCTTGGCCATTGACTCAGGCTGTGAAAGTCTATGTGTTCATTTAAAATTTATTTATTTCTTAACATACTGTTAATCACTTTAGGGCCCTTCCCTATCAGATATTGCTTTTGTATTAAGAATGAGCCTATGGATGCTCATGTGACAACTATGTGGTGGCTCGAAGGCTGTGACCCTCATTAAAATAATGTAGTGATGACTGAGCCCTCATTAACATGGTTAGTATATTTGAGGCAATAAAAATTCTAAACTAAGAATCTAAGGAGAGGAGTCTACTGATCCAACTAGGATGGTTTTTAGTATGTTTTGCGTAAACAACAATATTTAGTTTATTAGATTTTTGATGGATATACCTATACTGCCGTCTTAAACCCAAATGACGTATCTCAAGAATAGTCAATTTTGAAGATTTTATAATATGTCAAAAAATATCATTTAGTTTTTTTTAGAGAAAAATCGTTTGAATTAGTACACCCTACCCTACTAAAAATACGTGTGGCGTACTCGCTCACCGACATGATGCCATAGCATAACCAGTGATGGCGAACCTTTTTGAGAAGTGGGTCAAATTTTGTTCTTATTTGTTTTAATACCAGCCCGAGGGTCACTTAAGTCAGTTGCGTCACTTGGTGGGGGGGGGGGGTGAAAAGTGTATCAATAATTTAGAAACACCGAGAATTTGTTAACAGAAAAACTTGACCGTTGACTCTTTTTTTGGTTCTCACTTTTAAAATCCTCTAAAAATGTTTACGTTTCCTTTTTGTTTTACAACTCTTACTTTTGCAAATGAATAGCAAAAAATAAAGGTCAACGTCAAAAAATGTATATCAATGGAGTGATACCATGAATTACCGCACCTGGTGACACCATGCCCAGTGACGCCTTTGCACTGAGTATTTGAATGAACAAGGAATAAAGAAAAGCACATATATATTATGAAATATTCTTTATTAATAAACATAGTTAGAGATATGTGTATGTATAATAAAGTTGATAAAAGTAAATTTAATGTGAAATCTGTTGTTGCTTATTTTCAGATAGTTTCTTAATATTAGAAATGATTGAAAATCAGTTAACCAACGTCCATTTTAATATATTTTTTTTTATAAATTCGACATTATATATTTATACTTTAATTTTTTAATATTTTTCGATTGTCTGTTCTCTTTTTTATAATATAAAAAATAAGTTTATAAAAATCAACTCTTGGGTCATTTAAAAAGCCTTCGTGGATCAGTGTCTGACTCGCGGGTCATAGGTTCGCCACCACTGGATAGCTTAATGTTAGTTAGCCAGAGCGGGGTGATAATAACCCTAAGTTATTGCCGCCCCAGGTTCGATTCTAGCTGACAGATTTGTTAAAATTTATTTTTTTACAAAACACAATTGAAAATACAATTTTCTATTTGAAAATGTTTTTCTGCATAATTTTAATAAATTGCATATAGCTTTGTTTTTTGTTTATTTCTCATGTGACTGGTAGTTTTGCTATGTTTTGTATTACTGCTTCTTACAATTTCTCGCATTTTCTGATGCATTTTACTGACCTCCTTAATTAGATAAGATACATGCTCAAGTTATGTAGTAATTGAATCGGGAGTGCGATGCATGCCATTTTCCTGAAAACAAGATATCACAAATTTAATAATTTTCCTTAATTAAGTACCTATTAAGTACTTAAACTGTTTTTTAGTTATGTGCAATACTGTGGATGAGAATTACAATTTTGAAATGCAATTTATTAAAATTATGTGCAAAATAATATACAGTATGTCCCCGGATTGAGTTCACAATAGGTGAGATGGACCAAAAATTTTCGAATTGGAATTTCATATTTTGGGATTCCGCCCTGCTCGGTCTGAAACTTATTTTTAGTTTACTTTCCATTTGTTAAAATCAAGTAGGCCTTTACAGTTGAGCAAAAATCCGTTATTTGTCAATTTCGTTTCAGGTAAAGCACCTTTTCCGTTTATAGCACGCCAAAGTGTTACTAAAAAGAGTTTCTTAGTGGCACCTTGGCATACTATGAACGAAGAAGGTACTTTACCTGAAACGAAATTGACAAATAACGGATTTTTGCTCAACTGTAAAGGCCTACTTGATTTTAACAAATGGAAAGTAAACTAAAAATAAGTTTTAGACCGAGCAGGGCGGAATCCCAAAATATGAAATTCCAATTCGAAAATTTTTGGTCCATCTCACCTATTGTGAACTCAATCCGGGGACATACGGTAGAATCGAACCTGAGACGATAACGACTTATCACCCCGCTCCAGCTAACTGAACTATGAAATATTGACGGCTCTTGAGTACATCAAACTTAGTTGAAGTTGTACTAATTTAAATGATTTTCTTTAAAAAAGTACTAAATGTATTTTGTTCATTTTCGTGGTTTTCGAGTGCTCTTTAAGCTAATAAACAAAATTTTATTTATTTGTGGAGAGATCTTACAGACGATTGTTTAAAAGTACAGCTTAGTCTCTAAACTTGATGAGTAGTTTGATTTTTTACATTTTACGTTGTACTGTTATTGTACGAAGAAGTTTAAATAATAAATCCTTTGGAAATACTAAGACGAAGAAATACTAATGCAAACTGTGTTTAGTAACCGTGTAAAATGGCCAGCCCTCATTAAAATTTTGAAAAGTCAGCGCCTATGTGAGCATCTATGATATTTTGTTCGTTCATTAAAAAATAGCTATTATTCTTGGGGAGTGATATACTGTGTAAAGACTCTTTTAATTCCCACCTCTTCTAAAAGATCATCATTTATCTAGAGTTTACTCGTATTGTATTTATGTATTTTTCAACCAGAATTTAATGCAATTATAGAAAATTTACATACAGTACTAATAAATAGCTCTACACATCATATGTAAATACATGATCAATGAAGATGTTTAGAATTTTAATATTATTGGAGACTATTGATATCTACTATCAATACTACATACTACATGATACAGTTCTTTTATCAAACTCGAATTTTGTTAAAATTTAAAAACACAAGTAAACCCGAAATTAAATATACCAGAAGTTGAATGGGTTGCATAACTTTCGAAAGACATCCATTGCATTCAAATTAGAATCCCTGCGCAGTTTCAAATACCGATCTGGGATACTCTCAAGCTAAGGGTGAAGGGAGGAAAACCTTTGAGAGGGGTATGCAACCGTAGGTTGAGTAAGGGTAGTGTCCTAATAGGACGTAAAAGAGGGGGGGTAACTTGAATTGCTAAAACGAGAAGAATCTATTGAGTTTGCAGTGTGTGTAAGGGTGGAAATGTTGTGACATTATGCTGCATCCCATGGTTTACCACCCACATACCATGAGTTATTACGCGTAAAGGTAAGAAGTGTTTCCTTTTTACTTATACCTTAAATAAGTAGAATAATTCTAAAAATATTATTATTGATACTTTTACAAGCATTTGCGAGTGGTTTTATTTGGAGATTTTGAGGTTATGATACTGATGTTTATCAAGTTTGTTTATTAATTATTATTACTGATTGCAAATTTTTCTATTGAAATTTTTTTTATCTTGTGGTGTTCAGCAAGATTTGCTTACTTTTGATATTTGTTTGCTAATACTAAATTAATGATTTTGTACAGAAAATGATGTTTATTTTTAATCAAAAGATATGAATCAAAAGTGTTAAGCTTTTACTGGATAAAGCAAGAATTCGTTTATTTGAAATTTGGAGAAAATTGTTTTGTTTATATTTTACAATATATAAGCAATTAATTTGTTCTAATTACGCAAAAAACGTGCAGAAATGTAATTGGCTGCAATTATAGTAATTTTGAAAAAATGTTATACTATTTAATTTAAACAAAAAAAAGGTGAACATTGAACGTATAAAATAAATTAAACCGATCGCGTTAGAACATAATAGCAGTTAATCAAAATCAAGTTTCATTTTAACAAATGGCATTTTCTGAGCTGAACTAGATTAGAAAACAAGTCGGGCTAGGTTAGGGGCGCTGGTCCCCGGATAGTCATCGATCAGAAACGACAAAAGGACTGCAAATGCGTAGAACGTGCGTGAGCAGATCTAAAATATTTTCAAACTCCTACGGCCCTATATTTATATAGTTCTTAACGTTTGTTTACATCTCTTCAAGAAATGTTAATCCCGTCTACAATTTGTACACATAGATACTTCAGCAAATTTTAGCGAATGAAAAAGAAGTGCCGATATATGTATTTTCAGAATTCAATCCAAGATCCAACGAACCCTATAAAATTATTATAATAATAATTGCTCCTACTATTATTATTGTATCTTATAAAACAAATCCTTCCATTGTTTCTTTTGTTGCAAGAAAACAAAAACACGCGTATACTTGACCTATCGTTCACTTGTTAATTCGGGAGGTCGTGGTTATGCCAACTTATATGGTCCTATGTAGCTATTTTGAATGGATAGGCATTAAGATGAAAATCCATTGGGCCTGTTCTATATTAAGATTTCTAAAAGACGTAACATTATTTAACGATTTCTATTTTTTTATTTAAGCAACTTTTATTTATTATCATGTCTTATTTACTGATTATTATTAAATGATGCTTATTTAACCACAGTAATCAAGCTCTTATTAGTTTCACTTGTTTTTTAAAATTAAAAACACGACGCTACTTATTTTATCATTCGCTAATGTATAGTTGACTTCTTTGTTTCAATTGAGGGAAGTTTAAAGAATTCATTAGCGATAGAAGTAATCGAGCAAATCTAAATATCAAAAATCGTTATGACTTAGCAATCTTGCACAGAATAAGTTTCTTGTAATAGCAATTTAGGTATAATATAGTATAACTCGTAGTTTTGCATTCCATTTTATCCCCGAAGACGTTGGCAGGGTTGTTATCATTAATATTTCTGCCGTACGCTAAGAGTATTACAACAACCAACCATGTCTACATCACGTGCCAGGTAGGTGCCTTTGTTGAAGCAAGATGATCTCTCTCTAAAATATTAGTTCTTGCTCTCTTGGCATTGACAATACCTAAGCTGTATTAATGTTATTTCGGCTAAACTTTAGAACAGTTTATACGATCTCCAAATGTTACTTTCCTTATCCTCTAGTGCTGAGTTGTAGGAACATTTTATAAAATTAGCACTTGCTGTTCTTATAATCTTTGCCGTCCTAGAGTTGCATGGTTCAGAATCATTTTTTATCTAACTCCAACGTCCGAACTAATTCCGAAGCATTACCATAGCAAAACTCAAAGAAGCGAAGAATCTCAAATGTGGGGCATATTAGAAAGATAAGGTTATGTAGGTCTACAAATTATAGCGGTTATTCATACGTAAACATTTCTTTTACTTTGTTTGGTCACTTACTATTAATGGCAGTTACATGTTTCAAAAAGAAATTCGGACAAAAATTGTTTCATGATTAGAATTGTTAATAGGTATAGCCCGTACGATATTTCTTGAGACAGAATTCCCAGAAAGGAGAAAGCCGATGACGTTCTATTCTCGGAACGGAACTGCAAGCTGCTAAGGTGAACTGGTGAAAGCCGGCGACGCCGCCAATGTCTTTCCAAAGTTCCAAGAAATATCGTACGGGCTGCTGTAGATTATTGCAAATAGACTTGCTACCATATAATTGCGAAATAAATAATATGTACTTTAAAATATAGGTTACGTAAAAGGTGTTAAAGTAAACTGTTTCAAGGAAATAAAAGTGTATGCCCGAACAGATCTGCGGTATTGTTGCATACTAGACTACAGTTTTCTAATTTTTGATTGCGCGACGTTTTTAAACGCATTTAAGAATAATTAAAATTTTAACAAGTGTTTTTAGGGTATTTTGTCTCCGCTGGAGGCTGACGAGGTTTTCGTGAACCTGACGGGACAGCACACGTTTCAATTCTTCTCTTTTGATCATTGATAACCTTGCTTGCCTTTGAAAAGCTTACCAATACTACACTTGGAAATCTTGCTTGCCATTTCTAAAAAAAGGATCTAGTATTTACTAGGAACTGCTTACCCAAGAGTAGGTGTCGTCTTTGGGCGTTAGAGGTAACTCTCTGTAAAATCATTCACCCGTTTAAAATAGGCCAAAGGATAGTTCCAATCCAAAGAAAAGCGGAGAATGCTTCTATGCTCTTACCCTTTTACTAGCAAGGCTTTATTTCTTTGTCCTGTATCAAGGTCGATTTGCCCAACTTTTTGTGCAATAAGATTCTGAAGTATAGGTAACTTTGACCGGCTGGAGGTTGCCGTGTTTGTGAGCTTCAAGGATGAACGGTGAGTTGAGTCGACAAATCGCTTAGCCATCTAGCGGCATCTCATGAGGAGGACGATACGCGGGTGATAATCCGTGATGTCCGTGGCGATCTTGATATCAAAGTCATCATGGACATCAGAGATTTGCTTTTAGGCTGTAAACCACTTGAAAATTGAACGCTGGGAAGTGTGGTTGTCGGATATTTCTTCCTGTTCACATTTTATGGTTGATTCATACACTAACTTGAAGGCATAGTATTCTGACATTCAGCGCCATAACTGGGTGTGATTTCACTTTTAAACTAGCAACTATGAGCAAGAGAGCTGCATGGCGTGAATTTCTAACTTTTTTGTCCGTTTCCTAATGCTTCTTATATTTAAGGAGCCACTACCAAGTACATAAGATCACTTTCATATCTATTCAATACTTTACTAGAAACACTACACAATAATAAGAACAAACACTTGCCAGAAGTGGTTTTATCTTACCTGTTCCAAACAGGGTAGATGTGCTTGGATTGGATGTGAAGCTCTCATCCTGGATGCACACGACCAAGGACCGGATACCTAAAGCGTGCAAAGGAATTATAAGGTGTGGCTGCAAGTTTTAAGACGCACCAATCGCATGTTCGAGTGTAGAAAGTCAAGAGTTGCAAGTAATAAAGTATTAGTATAAAAGATTTGGAATTGTTGCTTCAAATAATAATAGTCAAAGTTCTGTCAGACTCGCAGCGTTCTTTTTGTATCGTTTCTGGGCACCACTGCACCAATTTGCCGTGAAAGTCACGATCACCAGAGCAACGGATCTAATTCCAGGATGTAACTTGAGTTACGACTTCTCATAAGATGAGAGATTTTATCACTTCTTCATTTCTTTTCTGCTGCAAAAAAAACTCCAGACTGAACCATAAACTATCTTAAGTATATAATACGACCAGTACGACAAAAAGACCAGTTATGTCCTTTTAAACGGGACTTTGTTCTGTCAAAAATGCCTGAGAGTATAATCTGTTCATCTAATAGTTGAACTATCTAGTACATCAGTAGATATACTAGATATCCATGTCATGCATTCTTTATGACAAAGTTTAGTTAATAGTTAGGAAAGTTAGTCGGAAATTTAGATTTAAACAAAAGAAGTAACGGCCTTTCTGTTTTCTTATCAAGCGAAACTAATTATTAACCTTGTTTAAAGTTTACCAAAAGCGAGTATCCACATAAGAAACTCTGAATTGGGAAGTGGTCAATTCCGATTACTGGAAACATTTGAAACCTTCTGTTCGACTGATTTATCTACTTCTCCGTAAAGCTAAGATAGTGTGCAATTAATTAGACTTTTAGTGCTTATGCTAGCTTTGAAAAGGACAGAAAACTGAAGAGCATTGCTTAAGATTCTTGGGATATCCCAATGCTCTTATTTTAAATGATAGCAAAAAGGTCAGTTTCATTTCGGCAGATTTGGACAATAGATATCTCGACTGTACTTCAGAAATATAGCACTGTTATAGTGTTCTTAAAAGTAGATTGTTTTCTAGTTGATGATCCAATTCTAATACTTTTTGCTTAAGCATATTTTCCGGGACTTTCTTCAGTCTTTGCTAATTTCACTTGAGTTTAGTTCAGCATTGATTCTAGAAGTTACAGATTCTCTTAGTAATAGAATTTCAAGGGGCAATTCAACTGCGTTCTAATTTTGGAAAACAAAAACTTGTTTCAAGCAAAATCGAGGAACCAATGTCAATCCATTGTCTCGAACATCTGAGCAGATAGTTTGTTGTGATAGAAACATCACCTGTGTGTTTTCAAAATATAAAATCTATGTATGCAAAATGTAAGCTCCACATGTTTGTATGTCGCTTGGGTCCGGAGGGGGGGTTACTTTTTAGGAAAGTTTTTTATTTTCATGTGTCTTGTTAGCAACAGCCTGAGACTAAAAACGACGCTAGTCCATTGGCTCCACCTACTGCTCTAATACCTTCCTAATTCCTATTTTAATGCATGTACATTTTGGCGTGTCCAAACCACTTTTCAAGGTGCCTCCACGTTCTTACAGAAGCGATTTTTGATATGGGAGAAGTTTGTTTCATAGTCCATTAGTTCCAGTGTCCGTTATACCTGCCTTTTCTTTTATCGAAAGTGATTACTTCCGAACACCCTGAACCAAAACCAAAAATTAGATCAGTTTTGACATTACAGCTTATTCAGATTGGGGGTGTATACACACTGCGTATAAACGAGTCAGTCATTTTCGGTTAAGGCTGTTTTACCCGATTCTGAAGATAGGGAAACGCAATGTAAACTATTTATTTATTTATTCAATAACCGCTCAATATTTTTTGATCGGGTTTTTACCAAAAATTTACCTACAATGTAGTGTATGATGTAATGTTTTTAAAAAATAATTTTTAACGTTTGAAACCATAAAAAACTTAATTTGCAATAGGATCGCTTACTATGCTTTTATTCATTTATTTATCAACGTATATTTTTTTAAACATTTTTCCCGTAATCTGTGCGTCAAATGCTATGATGTAATGTAAAGATTTTTTTTAGAAACGAAAATTTCAACTTTAAATTAAGTTTTTTATGGTTTCAAACGTTAAAAATTATTTTTTAAAAACATTACATCATACACTACATTGTAGGTAAATTTTTGGTAAAAACCCGATCAAAAAATATTGGGCGGTTATTGAATAAAAACCGAGTAAAGTTTACATTGCGTTTCCCTATCTTCAGAATCGGGTAAAACAGCCTTAAGAAAAGGGGACGCATCCATAAGTGGCGCAGGAACTAGCGGACTATTTGAAAAATGTTTCTCATAAAATAATTTACATCAGAACGAGTATTATGTATGCCTTTTTTTGCTCATATCACCGTCGATTAGCTGCAAGGTCAAGCATTTATGGTGATGTAAAATAATAGCAGTACTTTTTAGCAATGACCATAGATATACGTACGTATATATAAAATATTAATTGCTGTAGAAAATAAACATGGGCAAAATATTTATAGAGACCTAATTTTTACAAAAAAGAACAATAAATTGCCCACTCTTCTCCCCAATCTGTAAGATATTAGTAAGATATGCCGAGTCTAAGGCACCCTTATGTGCTCAACAATTTGCAGCGGCCTTCCTGCGAATTCCTTACAATAGTTATTATAAAACTTATAGGAACATTGCATTATAAGGCAAAGTGCACCTTCACACCCGTAACTCAGCCAGCACACTGAGGTTATAATGACGTTATTTTTAAGTCATTATTGGTCGACGACGTCATGACTAATAAATGCTGTCCATGAGACGTCATATAATGGGACGTACGTAGACGTCTTCAAAACGACGCCTTTTGGACGTACAATACAATATGTAAAAGTTTCATTAAAAGGATATTATTTTAGCAGGGACCAAGGAGATGTTTTGACTGTAGTATATAATAAGTGTTATTTCCAATATTCAACTATTTATTTACAATTCCTGTCTTAGTCCTAGTATAGGACGTTTTAATGACGTCTTATATTGACGTCTTTGGTCTGTGACATAATGAAATTAGTTTTACAACAATTTGACGTCGTTACTGCCGAAAAAATGGCGACATTATGACGTCAGTGTGCTGGCTGGGAATTGTTTGTAACAAGATGAAGTAGACATATCTTGACATTTCTTTGCTATCCGGCAAGATATCTGAAATCCTTTTTTGGCTGAGTACCCTTTAGTAGAATAAATATATAATAAGCCCCGCCATACAATTTTTATAAAAAGAAAGAAAAATGTTACGGTGGAATTAGATAAACATCTGGTTCTACATTTCTGGTCAAGCGAAAAAACCTTTTTCAAAATAATTTACAGTTATTTTCTTTTCTGTATCTAAAAATATTTAAAAGCTAACGTAGACTATCACATAAAAGACTCTAAAGTACCTACATGAGTATTCGTGGAAGAGCTTTTCATGAAGAAATTTTACCATTTAATAATTTCTTTAACAGTAAATGGTTCTAAAGGTCATTTCATAACCAGTTTTTAAGTTGAAAAGACTCTTTTGTTTTCTTCTGCTGAATTATGGGATTTTTTAATTTGCTTATAAAAGACATTTTTACAGTTCGTCTCCGATTTTTGGCGACAGACTTCTTATTGTCTGATAATCTTATCTTTTTAATATCTACGTAGAAGGTTTCTATTCCAAAAGGAAAGAACTTTCCTTTCGTAAAAGAAAATAGCAGTTAATTAGTATGATTTTAATCAGCATTCACTACCACAGCGGAGTCATAGGGTCAATTATTTTGCGAAAAACTGTTTCTGAAATATTTATTACTGTTTAAACTGTATTATTAGATATTAAGCTTAAAAGACCAAATAAAATACCTGCGCACTGCAATAAAATGCTCAATAGGCCTATAAATATGTGGCGGAGCTCCATCCTGCATAAAACTTCTTTTTCCCAATTCTTTTTTCCAAGTATTGTCTTACTGTTGCCGTTATTGATGCAAATACCACACAGTAAGTTTCTTGCTATGAAGGTACAATCATGTTTGGTTTTTCATTACATACAGTTTTGAATGTTTGTTCTGGCATTAAGAATAAAATGCACTTATATCAGCTTATACCATTTAAGAAAAACTATTCAGTATCATTTGCAATTTAAAAAAGTGTCCATAAAGAAATATTGTATAGCCCGATACAAATTTAAGGCTCACTTGCTTCTGACTTGAGAGTCAAATGGACAGCCATTGCTAAATAACCCACAATAAAATAACAATGAAACGACCACACTTTCTTAAAGTATGGACAGTGCGTCTTCTTCGATATTTATACAGCCGCATGTGTCGCATTCTTTGTTATTTTATTAGGGGTTATTTAGCAATTTCTATTCTATTCTAGTCCGTGTAATACTCTAATAGTATATTCGGTGATTTTCTACTACGATACCATTTTCCCGATATTTTGGGTACGTATATCATACGACGAGTTTGCAGTGCTGTTTTTTTCTAGGTATACCGAAGCCACCAAAAGAATTACGAAAATAAGCCTGCAATTTTAAAACCAGCTGGTGTAAATTCTTATACAGTGGGAATAAAAGCCAACAAAATTAAAAATTTGGTATCTGGACACAAAGTCCAAAACATTATGGTTTTGAATTAAATTGAAGTTTAATAATGCAAAAATCGCTCAAAACTTCAAGTGGCTGTAATTTGAAGACTAATTTTTTGGACATTATGTCCAGTGACACTTTTAATCTACACATCGAAAATTATCTTTTAGCGAAGTCTCACTTTCACCAGATTGCCCATCTGGTGAAAGCCATTTTCCATAAGGATACTGCGGAATCCAGTTTAACTTTTCAAAGGGACTAAAGTGTTCCTTTTAATCCCGAGTGTGAAGTTTGTTCTTCCATGAATTGAAATCTGCAAACACGGTTTCAGATACACCGTCACGTGGTTTGAGGATAATATATATTGCAGGGCCCGTAGTCCTTCATATTTTATGAAAATCTTCTTATTCTAGACATGACGTCATGTTCATTCATATATTTTAAGCAATACCTTCATAAAACATAATATGCTGAAGATTGTATAGTGGCGTATGGTGGTGCTTATGTACCACCTTTGATATTTTTAAAATTTCATTATTGAACTATTCACCCCGTGATATCTCAAACTTGTTTAAATGCAGCAAACGAAGTCGCTAGATCTGTCGATAATTGTTGTTGTCGAGGATTGTTCGTTTAACCAATCAATTCACACTATCCATCGTGGAGTTTGCTTTCCGCTCAGGGCTATCAAATTGAGTAAACTTATTTTCAGGACAGTCTCAAAATTGCGAGACTTTAGATGTGGAGATTATAAGATTGCCTGACGCGATATTGTTGGAACTCATAGATACGGGCGTGATCGACCAAACTTCGATTAATCACTAATTGGTCTGCTCCCCCTCCTATTCTCCGAGCCACAGCCAGTTTGTTGCTATTGTCTCATCACTGCGTCAGCCCCACCCACCAGATGTTATTGTCTTTGCCTTGCGTTTGCAATAATAATACTTTACAACTTTGCATCTGCTTGTTTAGCGATACAATAATATTCGCGGTCGGAACTCTGGACATCATTTAAAATTTCTGGACATTCTAGCTCTGTCTCGTCCACCTGGCCTATTCAGCCTATTTCCGAAACATCACGCTGATGATAATGGGAGGTATCAATCGAAAGCTTAAGCTTACCTTCACATTAAAAAGCAACCCTAGGCGTCAAAAGGTACAGTTAAGTTTAACATGGAGGACTATGGAAAATCCAATAAAGTCTATGGGTCATTGAATTTTAACGAGTTTAAAAGGTTTATTTACCTAGTCCAACTTCTAATCTAATCTAACTTAAACTGGCTTATATTAGACAGTTAGAGTTACTCCCCTTGACGAATTTAAAAAAAAACTTTTTCAAGAAAAAAACTTAATTTGGCAACATGGTTATACTACTAATTTTGACCCGTAAAATCCAAATAAGCAAGAATATATACTATAGGGTACAAGAATCAAAATTCTGGGTTCTTTTTGACGAAACCGTCAGACGTCCATCTTGGATCTGTATGTGAAATCGGAATTTACATCTAATATCTACTAAAATTCATCAAAATCCATTTATAAACAAAGAAAATATTCGCTTGTGTGTCCCCCCTGTGTCACCTGGTATAAGAAATATGTTTTATATTGTTCATATAAAACATGTTATATTTTTTAAATAAATGTTTTCATAGAAATATATTTTGTTGATTCTTCTTGCATAATTTCATAATGCTTTAAAAGTGAAGTATGTACTACAGGCCCTGCTATTGGCTTGTCATGGAAACTTTTTACTTCCTAGGGAGTATAAGTTTCATCACAGACATTGAGACATTGATCTTTAGCTAAAACTGTTGTATACAATTCTGGAGGCACTATTGGTTTTCGTAGTGAACTAGGACATCACATTAGCCTTGCTGCCTTAGATCAATATGAAACCAATAGTAAATAGGTTTACAAAACAAATCACAAACTCCTAATGTATGTACCCTATTGGTTTCATAATGATCTAGGACAGCAAGGCTAATATGATGCCATTTTTTATTATTTTATCTAATGCATTTACACTGGAAAAAAAGAGAATAAAATAGCATCATATTAAACTTGCTGTCCTAGATCATTATGAAATCAATAGTACGTAAGTGAATCACACTCTCCTTTGTTTTGATCTTTATAGACAGCAAAAATATTCTTTAACGAGCGTAGGCTCGTAAATAATGTAGGGCATGAAGATTGAAATTATATTTGCGAAATTAAAGATCGAATATTAGCTTTTTGCAAGTTATGTCGAAAGTCACCAAGCAGTATGGTCAAAAGAACAGCCGCCAGCGAAACAAGAATTTTAGAACTGGGAAATTAACATAGGATTTTTACTGAGGCTTTTCCTGTCTATATAAATGCAAAATTGGCCCGAACAAAACTGTTTCTTTTTTTTTCAATGCATAGCTTTCGGAGGTTTTCGGTCATTTCTTGCGTGTCGCTATGTTTAAAGATATAAATGGTGTTACAATAATTTTAATGAAATAACGTTTTACTTGAAAATATAAGTCAGGGAAAGTTTCTTGCTATATTAGTCTGGGAAACTGAAGAGTTATACTTTTAGTGGGAACTCTGTACTAGTAAAACCAAACGAAAATGTTAAAGTTGTCCCCCGTTAATTAGTTATCGTTTTTTCATACGACACATTTTACTACAATAGATAATAAGAAATTACAATTCCTTTCCAGCTTTCCTGCTCTCATAAGAATAACATAGAAATTGATAACGTGCTTGTCACTTTCTCTAAGGTAACGAACTTTTAAACACTTTGTATAATTCATATATACGAATCCTGCTGTCTTGATCGTACTATAAAAAATAATTCTGTCTATTAATTTTAAATGAATTCATAGAAAGAAATCTAACGGTGTTCAGTAAAGCAATCGCTAGCTAATTTCTATCGGTTCTCGTCGCCCTATCCATCTATCAGGAAATATATATCATCAAGAAACTGCCGGACTATGGCATCTGGTTGAAGAGCTCCATCTTGTTGAAACCAAATGTTTAATTTAAGTTTGCTATTTAAATTTATGAATTTTATGCGGAGTTTTATCACCACTGTGTGTTTTGGGTATTTACAGTTTCAGAAGCCAATCAATCAATGTATTCCTTTATTGGATAGTTTATTGATTAATAGTAATATAGAATTAGTTACAAGGACACAGTTAATTCAATTATTTGATCTTTGTATAAGTCAAAATTATTTTATCTTCAATAATTTAACATATCTACAAAAAGATGGTTTGCTTATGGGAAATTCATTCAGTCCTCTGTTAGCTAACATGTTTATGGATAATTTAGAAGATCAAATATTTGAACTAAACCTTTCAAACACATTATATTTTGGTTTCGTTATGTTGATGACATTTTAGCTAGTTTTGATAGTTATTTTGAGGTTATCAATGAATTCTTATTAATAGTCTCCACCAAACCATAGATTTTACATTAGAAACAGAACAAAACAGGGCTATTTACTATTTAGACTTAACTATCAAGATTAAGACACACTATCTATTTGAATTTTCCATATACAAAAAACCAACACATACAGACATAACAATACCAAATGAATCTTGTCTTACAGATCTTTAGTATGCAGAGCTTTAAGTATTCCACTCACACAGCCAGGTTTTAACAAAGAGATTTCAACCATTAAACATCTAGCACATGTAAATCATTATAATCCAAACATGATTGGAACTTAAGTTAAGCAAAAAGATTATAGGTTAGCTATCAAAAAATATATCTCATTGACAATCAAACAGAAGACACAAATTACATATCTGTACCATATTTCGGCAAAATATCAGAAAGTTGCTCATATGTACGAAAAACCAACAATTACAAAGTAGCCTTTAAAACCAACATGAATACATTTTCATTCTTATTTAATGTTAAAGACACACGATATCATGAAATCAGGCATATACCCTTTGAATTGTTCTTTTTGTAGTTCGGTATATATTGGACAAACACTCCGAAATTTTGACCTAAGATATAAAGAGCACGTACGTTGTTATAAAAATAAACATCCGGAAAAATTTAATTACGCCAAATACCTTTTAGAACAGAATTACACGATGACTCCCCACAATAATATCAAATTCCTACATTTTTGTAATAACAAACGCAAATTAGACGTTTTAGAAGTTTTCGAGATCTAGAAACACAAACTCAGGATACCTTTAATAAATGAACAGATTGAACTCAGTAATTCTCCATTACTGGAAGTGTTAGATATTTTATTCTTACTGTTTTTATCTTTTTATCAAGTTATCTATTTTTTGTATGTATCTTAGTGACGTGTTTGTGTATACTATTTATATTACCTTTAATAATGACGGCTTAGCTGTCGAAACAATTGTCAGGTTACAATTTAATAAATATTGTAAAACTTGTTATTAATCTTTATTTATTTCATGATTATGGAGTTCCGCAAAGTAAGGCTCGAGACAGTAAACCTTATATTTTAATAATTTTTAATATTTTTTTTAAACCTCACTTATTAAAATGTTTTATATATTATGTTCTTGTTGTATATTACCATTATAAGTACATGTTAGACAAAACATTTTAAGAAGTTGAATTGCTTATTTTCTGATAGCTTAAATTTTAACAAAAGAAATTATGTCAGGTAAAGCAATAACTTTTCTAGAAATTCTATGGCTGTGGAAATTTCCAGAGAATTCTAAATTGTCGGCACTGACCTTGACTCTGGTATTTTAGTATTTTTCCAACCGCAATTTAAAGTATTTGGTGTTAGATTGAAAAACTGCAAATAATAATAATTCGCAAAAATATAGGTCCTGGACCTTTGGAAAGATTATTAATTGTTTGCACACCTGGCGTAATTATCGCCAATCGAAGTTTACTACCTCAAGCATAACTTCGTGAAACTTCATAATCATGAAATGAAATAACTATTTTATATCCCAAATTAATTTTTACGATCCTATACAGCAAACTCAAACTCGCCTTGATAAATTATTTAATAAGGCTAAAAGCTTCAAATTCCACAGAGGGTCCGGTTCGGTAGAAGAAAAAGTAACGATCGAAAGCAAAGCGGCAGGGCTCGGGTAACGGGAACCGTCGAGAGAATTTACTATTGTGGGTTCGTTCCTGACCTACCCAATAAAACATGAATTACGCAGGCCATGTGCGGGTAGGGTGTTTTTGTGTGTGCCATGCATCCTGTACGCGGTACGTGCGTAGTAGAGTGTAGAGCACACGTTTCGCTTTTGGAACGCGTGAGGAGTAAAGGGCGCATGCTTTGCCACCGCCCTTCGGTGGTGGATTTCTTAGAAATAGGGTCCGCGTGAGGCATGCATTTTCGACAAATGTTCATTGATTTATTTTTGCTTTAACTGGATTTCTCCTTTTATTTTGGTATACTTCATGGATATTTTAATAGTATCCCCCTACGTTTTGTATTGATTTTATCTCCTATGTTGATCTAGTATCTCTAACTGTATTTATAATGGTTGTTTGCGCGCCGTTTTGATCTGATTCTGATAATTGTTATCGCATTATTTTAGGTAGGGAGATTTTAAAGAAAGTAGATTAAATCAAAATTAAGCAAAACTCATTTTCCTATTTTTTAATAAATTATTTAGATTTGAAAATTGTATTTCAATCCAATAACAAAGTGTAGTATTAAAATTTAAATGCTAAAATGAGCAAAACTTATCAAGGTACAAAATACTTAAATACCGTTTAAAACTAAACAATAAACCAACTAAAATATTAAAAATATAAAAAAAAGGAGTCTATAAGTTGATATTTAGTATATGCCCAACAGTACATGTAGGACAAACGGGAAGAATTTTTGAAAAACGAATATCAGAGCACAAGAACTACTCATTACATACAAATCATTTAATGCATAAATAGTCACGTTTCAAATAATGAAAATAAAATAATACCACGTAAAAATGGGTTAAAGCTATTAGAATGTTTAGAAATTGGTGAACTTAAAAAATAAAACTTAATAAATGACCAAACAGATTTTAATAATTCACCCTTTTAAAGTTATTTGTGTAACTAAAATCTTCAGAATTTTTCTTGGTTACTTCAGACATCTGTAAAAACCATTGCGTGGCGAGACAATTGTTATGTACAGAAATAAAGTGAGAATTAAAAAAAATTGGTGTTTATAATATTTGTTAATGTAATTAATATGAACTTTAATATGGATACTTTTTTTATGAAACGTGGGGTTTTCAGACATCAAAAGTACGTTAGAATTTTTTGGAGTCTGGACACGTTCAAGTGAATATTAACATTGCATTGTCTTGAGTTTTTTGCTTGTAGTACACTTGATTTCAAAAAATTAAGTACAGCTTGAAAATCAAGAGCTCGAGATTTCACAATTTTAGGCATGAGAATGTTCTTTTTTGAATTTTGAACGTCTTTTTTACCAATGGTTGCATTCAGCAGAAAAAGCTGCTAGCGCTACTTACACCTCTGTTACAAAAGAGCGCTCAGTGTTCTGCTGTTCGAACGAAATGTTTTGATATGTCAATTGCCTTTTCTGTATTATTTATTCGTTTTACTTACTATTAGTGTGTGTATTTTCATCCTCCTGGTCGTCCGTATCTTCATACCTAATTAAATTTATAAAAGTGGCCATTTCCCGCTGTTTTGTCGCTTGATAGCTCAATCTGCTTAACATGTAGCACAAATATTTTACGCTTCAAAAAATGGCGTCCGCTCCACAACATGTTGTGTTGTAGCGGTTGGTAGCGCAAGCGTTCAGCAGAATTTACTAAACAGTTCCGGAACTGTTTGATCTGCTGAATGCAACAAATGACATTTCTAACTTATCAAAAGTGACATTAAAGAAAACGATTTCAAAAAATTTTTTAAATCGACTACAGGTATTAAAGATACACTATTTATAATACGAGTACTTATTTGCAATGTGAATGTAAACGTAAATGGTAGTACCACTGCCGATTATCATTTTCTTCTATATCAATATTTCATGTTTGGATTTTGTGAGGAATTAGCGAAATTGCAAATTCTTTGAAGAATTCCAAGTTCCATGAAATAGGTACATTGTAATAGTAGAATCGGTGAGTGCAAGAACAGAGCAAGTCCAAATGTTGACATTTTAAACTAAACTAAAGAGCCATTTTGTTTAAAATTTCACAAGTTATCAAATGAGCCTAAAAATTAAACTCTATTCGTTGTCACTACTAGTGTGGAGACACCACGCTCTATGTAATGAGTGCAAAAACAGAATATGTCCAGGACTTATTCTTACACTCAGTGTCAAGTAGGCAATTAGTCAACATAGTTAATTTTAAGAATGCACTTTATTGCACGATTAAGAATTTTAGATTTGTCAATAATGAAAATGTTAAGCAATTCATTTTAATGAACTACTTAACATTTTCAGTATTGACAAATCTAAAATTCTTAGAAAATCTGAAATCTGCGAAACTAAAACCAACAAAGAAAGAAGTGCAAGAATTTGCAGCAATTGCAACCACATGCAAATCATTTTACAACCTTCTCTAAATATTCAATAAACTGGTTAACGTGACTAATAAACTACCGTTAGGTACCCGACCTTTCATTAAGTAAACTTGTACCTACTATTCAATTATTGGATTATGCGTATTCAAAGAGGGATTTTATCTGGAATATCCAATCTTTACTTTATAAACAAGTAAAAATGTTTTTAAATATGTAACTACATGTAGTAGTGGTCTTTTTAGCACAGTATGTTTTCACATAAAAATGCCAATTAAAGATTGGTCTTGGTTGCGTTAAGCAGGGCTCGTTTAAAACAGAAGATAAGATCTTGGCTTTATTATAGAAAAAAATCCGTTCCAACAAAATTTTGATCGTTTATGCAGGTGCTCTGATTATGGAGGTGGTCTATTTCACAGGTTTCACTATACTTAATATTTTTTATACCGGTGTATTGTTATAGAAGTTTTATAAAACTTCGTGGGCGTTTATACATTGACGTTCGTCCATCAACGAAAAGTTCAGTTTATCGGACACATCCATTTTTAAAAGTGGACGTGTCCATAGTAAGGGGGCGTGGTCTAGATTTGAATGGTAAAGATTGCATCGTCTGAAAATTTAGGGGTAAAAAGTTACACGCACTTCAATTTTCCATTATAACTATGAGAAAGTATTAGTATATAATTTTTCCGCTAGAGGACGCTGACCTGATCTGAATTTTAGAGTTACTGCATCTAGTTACCTAGGCCAGCTGGTCGACCAGAGTACCGCAAACCGCCTCCATATTGGGGCAAACGAAGCACGAAATTGTTCATTATTGGTTCTGTATTGAATTTAATCAAATCCACGTTTACTTTAAAAGGTTTTTCTTATTCTGAAAGATCAAACCTCTAATATGTCAAACACGTAAAACGTGGTTTTAATTTGTCCATTACTAAGAATCACCCTTCTCTGTCCCAATATGCCGGCGGTTTGCGTTACTCTGATCGACCAGCTGGCCTAGGTGACTAGATGCAGTGACTCTACTGAATTTAATCTAGCCTAGCCTAACCTAACCTAACGGAATCGAACCTAACCTAACTTAACGTCTATCTTAAGGCGGTGACTATTGTAGGTTTTGCTAGAGTACCACAAGCTTGCTGCTGTGCCCAAGTGACACCCTCTTCATGAGTTTTAGGTAGAGAATTCAACCCGAACAAAAGGTTCGGCCATTTTAATCTAAAAACACTAAAATTACGACTTTACTAACTAAGCTATTAGTTATCGCATTTTCTTGACACAATTGGTAGGTAACTACCTACCAATTGTGTGAAGAAAATGCGATTGTACTCGACAAAGAACACAAACGAAGTATTTTGACGGAAAATCAAAATTGCAGAACCAACACAAGTAACAATAGCGTTATCTGCACTTGAATAAATACCAGAACTTACAAATCTTAGTCTACATAGGTTTTTACTGGCAAATTTTAGTAGTGCATTTTACCCGTACATTTCCGGACGCTAAATCTGGCCTAATTGGTTATTCTTGGTTATTGGTTTCCATTTTTGATGTAGATACAGGATAAACATGTCCAAATATAACGGCTCCGTAAACCGAATATCAGACATTGCAAAGTTTTTATTCATTTGATTGTAATTTATATCGGGCGGATCCAGAGAATTATTTTGGGGGGGAAGTTTTTGGAAAAATAATAGTTTTAATACATAATAATTAACCAAACATTATTTGTTTCTATCCTATGTATATTTACTTATACATTTTGGGGGGGGCTAATTTCTCCCGTGAATCCGCGCCTGTTTATATTAATACTTACCATCTTATGAAATTAATTAAAACTGCTTAAAACCACTTACCGTAAACAAAGCTAGACGACAGCTAACCTCAGTATTTGAAAAGACTACGTTACGCGGTCAATTGAATAAATCGACGGCAAAAGTTGATCTTCAACCAACTGTGGACGGTCAAGTCGGATTTAGTACTATAAATATAAATAGCCATATTCTAATTCTTCGTGTTCGATATGATACGATTAATACTTTCTGGCATGTTAAAACATAGATCAATAACAGAGCCCAACACACATTTTGGTTTTTGTAACTGTTTCTATGTAAGTTTTGGGTGCAGAATCCAAAACTGTCCTCAAATTTGGTCTATCAGATCTAGTTTTTGAGATACTGTATATTGGCCTTTTTTTTAGAAAGAAATAGTCTAATTTTTTAACTTTTATACTTTTACGTTATTACTATTACCATATGCTCCAATTGCCAGTAAAAAAAACACAAAAAATCCAAAGTAGGGTATTTATTTCACAAAATAAACAAATAAGTATATTTTTGTTTATTGTTTCCAGCCTTACTTTGTGGAACTCCATAATCATGAAATAAATAAAGATTATTAAAAGTTTCAAAGTTTTATTAAAATACAACCTGACAATATTGTTTCGACAGCTATGCTGTCATTATCAAAGGTAATATAATTATAAACAAACACGTCGCTAAGGTAGATACAAAAATAGGTAACTAGATAAAATAATAATAATAATCAGAATTAAATATCTAATACTTCCAGTAACGGAGAATTACTGAGCTCAAGTTGTTCATTCATTAAATAAGACGTGTTTGTTTATAATTATATTACCTTTGATAATGACAGCGTAGCTGTCGAAACAATATTGTCAGGTTGTATTTTAATAAAACTGTAACTTTTAATAATCTTTATTTATTTAAAAATAAGTATATATTTACATATCATCTAAAAATTTTCTTTTATATGACTTTCTAGCATGGTAGTTACTAGGACAGTCTTGCTGAAGACTCCAGCATAGTAGGCCATCATGTGGCTACCCCATCTTTCTTGATATCGATCTTCCATAGTTTTAATGTCCTGATGGAATCTTTCCCCCTGTTCTTCACTCAAATCACCTAGGTTTTCTGGAAACCGATCTAAGTGGCTGTAGAGGTAGTGAACTTTTATGCTCATGTTACAACCGAGAATATTAAAGTTTGAAAGCATATTTTCCACTAATTCTTATAATTCTTTGCCTTATGATTTCCAAGAAAATTTTGTACTACTTGAACAAATGAACACCAAGCGTTAGATTCAATCTCATTCATTGATGCAGTAAATTGTGGATCTTTAATAAGCTGCCTTATCTGAGGGCCATCGAATATTCCGGCTTTCAGTTTTTCCGTGCTAATCCCAGGAAATTTACGAATCAAGTAGCCAAAACAAAGTCCATCTCGATTTAAAATCTTCACAAATTGCTTCATAAGTCCCAACTTGATATGCAAGAGTGGAAATACGATTTTCTCTTTCGCAACCAAAGGTTTGTTGATTACGTTTTGCTTTCCTTGAATCATAACATTTCTTAAAGGCCAATTTCTGTTAACCCAGTGTTGATCCTTAGCTCTACTGTCCCAAAGACTTAAAACAAGGATATTTTGTATATCCACTTTGCTGCCCAAGCAGGAAGTTCACCATTTTTAGGTCGACACAAATCACCCACTGATGTTCTTCATACTTAACTTTTTTCAGGACTAGTGATATTTCCTCATATTCCTCCTTCATGCTGGTAGAATGACCAATGGGTATTGAACCATATTTATTACCATTGTGTAAAAGCACACATTTCAAACTACGTCTTGAACTGTCTATAAAAAGGCGCCATTTGTCTGGTGTGTATTTCGACAAATCCATTTTTTGTAAGAGTCCTCTTATATCGTTACAGAATACCAGGTTATTTTCCTCAGCGTAAAAGGGCAGCAGATCCTTATCTTTTTTACGATAAAATGTAATATTGGTACCTGCCTGAAGTAGATTCTTCTCATTTAATCTGGAAGCGAGTAATTCAGAAGATTCTTTTGAAAGATTCAGTCTCTAGCGAGATCGTTCAGTTCTTGTTGATTGAAACGTTGGGGACTTGCTAAATCTGCTTCAAAATCACTGTCGTTTTCTGATTCCATACATTGAATTTCATCAAACGTGGGTAGTTCTGCATCATCTTCCGGGAGCGTAGGCAGACTGCCGAATGATGGAATGGGTATTTTTTCACTATGCAGTACAGGTCTCTTTGCTCAATCTAGATCAGGATATATTCATTTCTGTCTATTGTTCCGATTGATTCCTTTGATATTTACGAGACAGAAATAGCAGTCATCGTGATGGTTTCTTGGTTCTCTTCAAACCATTGGTACTCCAAACTTTAGGCATTTTCTCTTTGCAATTGTTCACTGACGCAAATGTTCAACACATGTTTTACATACAAAATGTGGAGCCGAAGATTTATCCTGGTCTCCCAAGTGAACACCAAAATAGGCCAGATAACTTCTTTTCGCAAAGCCAGAAATAGGTTTTCTACTTTCTTTAAAAGTGTACTCGCCACATACACAAAAAACGTCTGGCTGATTCACACAACTACGTTTGCTTCTGAATGGCATGGTTTTAATTAAATGTTTTATCACTGAACAATACAAAATGATACCACAACTTCACCTATACGTAAACTAAATAGGTAAATGTACTTCGTAAAGCAGAGATACGAGTTAATATAGCTGCGTGTTAATTAGGTTTTGATGGGGGTAACTATAAGAATGTTGGGTTTTACACTAATGAATAATACCAAGCAACGCAAACTGGCTGATTAGATTCTAATTTCTTTATATAAACTGTACCTCGTAAAGCAGAGATATATATACAGTCTGTTTTTTGTAAACGATAATATAGGAAATCCAATGTAATTTTATAATTTTCCTCCTAACTTTGTACCCTTGCAAATGCAAGTAGAAATTTTGGTATCAATCGAAAGAAGAATTCATTTTACGTCAAAAACATATTAAACTTTATGAAGAAAACCAAAAACTATTTAAAAAAATACTTAAAAAGCTTATTGATTTATTGCTTTTGGAAATAAGCTATAAAGGAAAGCTAGACGATGTACGCTTATTGGCCTAGCGCAAGATATATACAGGTCTGGTAGAGCAGCTCGCCGCCATTTTGTTGGAGCTAATTGCTAGTTTAAAAAAAAACACTAGATTGCAGCATCATATCAAGATCTGTCAATAAATTGTCATCAATCTGACAATTCTGAAGTTTTTTTAAAATTCGAATTTCTTGTGCAAGTTATTTGTCTTATTTTAACTTTAGTGTTAGCTTGTTGCGTTATTTTGACTTTAGTGTTAGCTTGTTGCTGTGTTTTTTTTCATTTTAAGTGGCATTTATTACCACTGTGAAAAATGAAGAAGTGTAAATTTTGCGGCTTCGTGAAACTTTTAAAGGAAGATTTGGCCCTCTTTCACGTACCAAAGGTAAAATGTAAATTAATATTCGATTTCAAACAGGGTTTATATTTGTAACATTATTTTATAGGATACGAATAAGCGTAACAAATGGACTATGTCTACGGGCACAATTTTAAACAAAAATGACTTCGTCTGCATGAAGCATTTTGAAAAGAGGTTTGTGAGGGAATTTGCAGATGAAAGTGGAATAATTAACAGAAGGACATTAGCACCAGATGCAATCCCTACCCTTTATTTGGGTAGTTCCCATTCTTCCTCTGTTTTGAATTTTCCATCTGAAGATCCTGCCCTGCTTATCCCTTTGAAAAATTATTCCCAGACAAAAAAGCGGTGGGTATCTTTTTATTTATTTTAAGGTCAGTCCAAATGGTAGCAAAATGGGTTCATGGAGAAAATTAACACCACTCTAGCTGTGATTTATTTATTGCATAATTGTATACTGGCGGCCGAAATAAACTAGGTTTAGCGTAACACGAATCACGATCAAACGTAAAATGAATGTCATAGTGACCCGTTTTACACTACAATGTGTCCTAGTTTATTTTGGCCGCTACTGTACCATGGGCATGAGTTGATGTCTTGATTATTAATCGTCTTCATTAACATTCTTGTTTATTATAACTATTCATAATCTTGCTTTATACAACTCGCCCTAAGTCTCCTTAAAATTTCAGGATTCTAGCGCAAACCGTTTTAGCAGGACGAACACGATTCCATACATAATCGCACTCCTGTATTAACCAACGTAACGTTTTGAGGAAATTAATTTTTTCGTATTTGGAATAGAAATGTGGTACATTGTTCAACCCAAAATCGTAAAGAAATGTGAGTGTTTGTTCGTTAGCAACACTTTTCTTCACTCTCAGTCAAAATCGTAAAGAAATGTGCGTCTTTTCTCGTTAGCAACAACTTTTCTCCACTCTTCTGCCAAACTTTGACGTAATTTTTTCCTAGATTTTAGTATGTCTCATTCCAAATACGAAAAAGTAGCATGTTCTACACTTAAAGAAAAGTGAGTTTTCCATGTTCGTGTAAATTTTAATCCATTCGCTCGCTTCGCTCGCTCATGAATTAAACATTTACACTCACTGGAAAACTATCACTTTTCTTTACTTGTAGAACAATCTACTATTGTTATCCTTGTAGTTGTGAAGAGAAAATTAATAGACAAAAAATCGATATGTATCTGTATTCTGTACACAACGTTAACAATAATAAATCTAGACAATAGTTTTTATTGCGGGATTTGTAATCCTGTATTTTGTTGTAGACCTGCCAAAGATCCTTCACTACAGTCCAGTCAAAGTTCTCCTACTCCTTCAACGACCCTAGAAAACCTTCGTTTACCTGTCACTGAAAGCCCTCCTGTCATAAATGAATGCGATTCACCAGAGACTCAATGCGAATCACCAGAAACTAACACGCTGTTACATTTTCTACAAGAAAACCTAATGCAGTTATATACATTGCTACCATCAGGATGGGGGATTCATAAAAGGTCTCGTTCAGTTACAGTAAGCCATGTTAAAGGGAGTATTCCCAAAATCGATCGGGCTATTGTAGTCAACGATAGTGACATAAAGGTGTATCTTAATGGAATTTTTCATACCACCTATACTGCAACAACTTTAGAGACTTTTTTACAATTAGTGCAAACGGTATATACTATCAGGCTATGTAATGGGTCTGGAGTTGATGGGAAAATTAGCCCTTCCTGTAATGGCGGAAATTTCCAAGGAAAGACAACAAGATGTCGTTCATGTGCGATCTTGAGAAAAAACCTCCTAAAGAAAAAAAATATTATTCCAAAAACCAAAAAATCATATTCAAATTTGTTGCGAAAACAAAACATACAAACAAAAACCATAGAGACTTTAAGAAAATCAATGACAAAACTATCCAATATCGACCACTTAATTTCAAAATTGCCAGACAATCAAAAGCTTGTAGTTCGAACTTGTTTTGAAACTGCAAGTCGACCTTCTTACGGCAAAAGATACACCAAAGAATGGATTTACACATGCATCCTTCTGAAAATAAAAAGCCCTAAATTATACAAACATTTACGAACTAGGGAGTTACTTCCACTACCTGCACCGAGTACACTATCAACTTACATTAGGCATATCGACAGCTCTTACGGATTTCAAAATAAATTATTTGAACTTCTGAAAGAGAAAACAAAAAACATGCAAGAATTTGAACGGCATGGTACCCTGATGGTGGATGAGTGCAAAATAACTCCCTGCAAACACTTCGACAAAAATCGATTGGAAGTGATGGGATTTGTTGATTTAGGCGAATATACGCCAGACAACCAAAGAAACCAACTTGGGGATCATATTCTGGTAATAATGTTCCAGTCTTTCGCTGGGAAAAATATGCAAGCGCTTGCATGTTTTCTGTCCAGAGGCAATGTTACTGGAACCATCCTAGCCAAATTAATACTGGAAGCCATTCTTTTGAGTGAAGCGGCTGGGCTGTTTATTGACGTGGTCACATCAGATGGTGCCACCTGGAATAGGTCCATGTGGAAAGCCTTTGGTGCAGGAAACCCAGAAAAGCCTTGGAGTGTTCATCCCTGCAATGTAAAAAGAAAATTAAGGATGTGTTCAGATTTTCCACATTTATTGAAATGTATGCGAAACAGGCTTGTTGCAAAAAGAGAATTTCATGTGCCTGAAGGGAGAGTGCAATTGCGCCATTTTGAAAATCTTATAGAATACGATGCAAAAAACGAATTTAAACTGGCTTATAAATTGACCCGAAAGCACGTGAATCCAGAAAACCACGAGAAAATGAGGACAAAATATGCCTTTCAATTGTTTAGTGGGACAGTAGCAGATGCTTTGACGGTACTAAAAGAAAAAGGTATATCCGAGTTTGCTGACTGCGAACCTACAATACAGTTTTGCAGACGAATAAATCAACTGTGTGATATTTTGAATTCGAGTTATTTTAATGGACTAAAAACAAATTCTGCCGAGCAACAAGCATTAGAAGATTTTTTAATTTACATTGATTTATGGGAATCTTGTGCACATCCTGACTTTTATTTAACAAAGTCTACAAGTGATGGGTTAAAAGCCACCATCAACACTACTCTTGATTTATTAAAATATTGCACCCAAGAGTTAGGGTATAAGTACCTGATGACATCACGTATCAATCAAGATCCACTTGAACACTTCTTTGGATTAATGAGAGCAAGCGGTGGTGCTAATACTAGTGGAGAGTCACTACAGATTGCACAGATCTTTAGGCTGATGTCACTATATTCTTTAATTAAACCTCCAAAAGGAAGCAATGTAACTGGTGGAAATATGCTTGCTGCCCTAGTTGATAACACATCAGATTTCTTGAGCTACAACAGAGCAGACAATAAACAAATAACAAAAAAAGACATTGACTTACAACTCGATCAGGCCTTAGAAGAAAATATCACATGTGGTGCATACGTTCATTTTGAAGATAATAGAGAAGCATTTGCCTATGTTTGTGGTTTCATCGCTCGAAGGCACAAAACTGACAATTGTCAAAATTGTGTTAAAACAATTGTGGGGGAAGGATTGGAATCATATAATACTTTCATAATATTGAGAAGCAGAGGGCATTTAACATTTCCTTCAATCGCCCTCGTTATTCTTCTTGAAGAAATTGAACATATTATTGCTGAGAAACTTCAGCAAGACATTAAGAAAAATACTTTCCTTGAAATTCTTGCTTCAATCGGAATACAAAAAATTCATCATTTTGTAGGATGTCCAAATCATAAGTCGGAAATGACGAAAAAAATCGTGTTTTCATTTTTAATAACTAGACTTTCATTTTCATGCCAAAAAGAGGCACGAAAGAGGTCTTCAGAATCTACAAACTCTAAAAAATATAGCAAATTGGCAAAACTGGTTTAAATTACAATTCTTTAATAAATAACTTTTAACCAAACTACTTACTGTTTTTGTTGTGGATAAAAACTTTCGTTATATTTACATTTACCACTGGCAGCGTTTCTTAAATGATTCATTCATGGTCTGGCACCTACAACCCACTAGGGTTTTAGTGGATTTAGCCTCCTTTATAAGCCTCTTCCACTGTTCCTTATTCAATTTCCTTAAGACTTCCAACACTGCATCTTCCTATCTTATTCTAGATCACCTAGCTAGGATGAATTGAGGGAGTTTCCAGTTCCTTCTAAGTCGCCCTCAATTATTTTCTAAATTACTCTCTCTCCGGTCTCCGGACATTCAGGAAACATGTTCAGCCCATCGAAGTACTGCCTTCCTTGTCATCCCCATTATGTCTGTCCAAGATGTCTGTCTCTTGGTAATTGGTATAATCTGGCCAGTTCATGATTATATCTTATTCTATTTACACCTTGATCATCCTCCACTGGTCCACATATTATCCGTTTTAGAATTTTTCTTTTAAACGCACACAATCACAACAACAGGATTGGTCAAATGATGATTCGCAATAATTGCAAGTGATGAATTTTAAAACACAATTCACATTAAAACAGAAATTAATAAATAATAATAATAATTAACTACACTAATGTATTTCTAAACACGTGGCATTCGTGGCAAATGATAGATACATAACCTAAAATTAAAATTTGTGTCAATTTTTGAAGTACCTTGGTAAGGTTGCGCCATCTATTTTCCACAAAGTAAACGGCTTACTAGCTCTCATTTTTGACACAATTATTTACATTGAAACATAGGCAAGCTGTTCTACCAGACGTCTATATATCTTGGCCTAGCGGTTAACGCATCAGATTCCTAATCAGAAATCGCGGGTTCAAGCCCCATCCTCGCATACTTTTTTAATTGTATTTCTTACTAATTATTATTTTTAGATCTGTATTACAACTATTATTAGTTTTATGCCCTTTTTTCATTTGCTTTTCTGATAGATAATTAAAATTGTACAAAAACTAACGGTAAGCCCCCGTATCAAAAATATCTAATAATTAAAAAACTAATAATAATTGTAATAATGTTCTAAAAATAGTAATTTGTAACAAATACAATTTAAAAAAGTATACGAGGCTGGGGCTTGAACCCGCGACTTCTGATTAGGAATATGATGCGTTAACCGCTAGGCCAATCAGCGTACAGCATCTAGCTTTTCTTTATAGCTTATTACCAAAAGCAATAAATCAATAAGCTTTTTAATTGTTTTTCTAAATAGTGTTTGGTTTTCATCATAAAGTTTAATATATTTTTGACTTAAAATGAATTCTTCTTTCGCTTGATATTAAAATTTCTACTTACATTTGCAAGGGTACAAATTTAGGAGGAAAACGATAAAATTCCATTGGATTTCCTATATTATCGTTTACAAAAAACACACTGTATACGAGATAATACGACGTATTAATTAGTTTTTTATTTATTTTTTTGTTTATTGTTTCCAGCCTTACTTTGTGGAACTCCATAATCATGAAATAAATAAAGATTAGTAAAAGTTTCACAGTTTTATTAAAATATAACCTGACAATATTGTTTCGACAGCTATGGTGTCATTATCAAAGGTAATATAATTATAAACAAACACGTCGCTAAGGTAGATACAAAAATAGGTAACTAGATAAAATAATAATAATAATCAGAATTAAATATCTAATACTTCCAGTAACGGAGAATTACTGAGCTCAAGTTGTTCATTCATTAAAGGTACCCTGAGTTTATGTTTGTATATCTCAAAGGCTTCTAAAACGTCTAATTTGTGTTTGTTATTACAAAAATGTAGGAATTTAATATTATTTTGAGGAGTCATTCTGTGATTTTGTTGTAAAAGGTGTTTGGCGTAATTCGATTTTCCAGGATGTTTATTTTTGTAATGACGTACGTGTTCTTTATATCTTATGTCAAAATTTCGAAGTGTTTGTCCAATATATACCGAACTACAAAAAGAACAATTTAAACGGTAAATGCCCGATTTCATGATATCATGTGTTCTGTCTTTAGCATTGAATAAAGTGAAAAAGTGTTAGTGTTGGTTTTAAATGTTATTTTATAATTGTTGGTTTTTCTTAGTATATGTGCAATTTTTCTGATATTTTGCCAAAATATGGTATAGATATGTAATTTGTGTCTTCTGTTTGATTGTCAATGGGATATATTCTTTTGATAGCTAACCTATAATCTTTTTGTTTAATTAAAGTGTCAATCATGTTCGGGTTGTAATGATTTGCATGTGCTAGTTGTTTAATGGTTGATATCTCTTTGCTAAAATCTTATAAGACATTAACTACTTATAAGACAACTAACAATAAGTTATTATAGGTATATGTACATATTATTCAATATTTTATTATTACTCTACTATTACTGATTTTGTTAGTGGAATAGTTAAAGCTCTGTGTACTAATGATCTGTAGGCTGCTGTTTTATGTGTATTATGGTACAAGATTAATTTGGTATTGTTATGTCTGTTTGTGTTGGTTTTCTGTATATGGAAAATTCAAATAGATTGTATGTGTTAATCTTGATATTTAAGTCTAGAAAGTTTATAGCCCTGTTTTGTTCTGTTTCTAGTGTAAAATTTATGTTAGGGTGGATACTGTTAATAAGAATTAAAAATTCATTGATAACCTCAAAAGAACTGTCAAAACAAGCTAAAATGTCATCAACATAACGAAACCAGAAGATAATGTGTTTAGAGAGGTTTAATTCACATATTCGATCTTCGAACTTGTCCATAAATATGTTAGCTAATAGAGGACTTAGAGAATTACCCATATTATTATTATGAACCAGATTATTAACACAATAGGTTACAAATCGAAATACTCTGTTAGAAATTCATTAGAATTAGTAGATAAGCTGCAAAACATACATCTTCCACCACATTCAAAACTTGTTAGTTTTGATATTTGCAACATGTTCTCTAGAATACCCCCACAAGAATGTATTCCTTTATTAGATAGTTTCTTGATCAATAGTAATATAGAATTAGTTAAAAGGTTAGAGTTAATTCAATTATTTGACCTTTGTATAAGTCAAAATTATTTCACTTTTAATAACATAATTTATTTACAAAAGGATGGTTTACCTATGGGTAATTCTCTAAGTCCTCTATTAGCTAACATATTTATGGACAAGTTCGAAGATCGAATATGTGAATTAAACCTCTCTAAACACATTATCTTCTGGTTTCGTTATGTTGATGACATTTTAGCTTGTTTTGACAGTTCTTTTGAGGTTATCAATGAATTTTTAATTCTTATTAACAGTATCAACCCTAACATAAATTTTACACTAGAAACAGAACAAAACAGGGCTATAAACTTTCTAGACTTAAATATCAAGATTAACACACACAATCTATTTGAATTTTCCATATACAGAAAACTAACACAAACAGACAACAATACCAAATGAATCTTGTCACCATAATACACATAAAATAGCAGCCTATAGATCATTAGTACACAGAGCTTTAACTATTCCACTAACAAAATCAGTAATAGTAGAGTAATAATAAAATATTGAATAATATGTACATATACCTATAATAACTTATTGTTAGTTGTCTTATAAGTAGTTAATATATAGGTATGTATGTATTTTTAAAAACCTTGTATAATAAGTTATTTATAAAGGAGTAAGCCCAAGTATGATACATTATCGCAATACTGTCAAGATATATTAAATAAATACGTGAACCTTCAACTTGTAGGCAACAATAACTGTTGTCATTTAATACTACCATGTCATGCCATTTAATCCATCATAGCTTTGTTCGAAATCATGGCTATATTACACAGTACACAGTAAAAAATGGAGTGTTAAATCTTACACTCAAATAACACCCAGAGTGGTTCCTATTTATCCACACTGACGAGTGTAAATATCATTGGTCTTAAAAGTGGTAAAATATATAACAACTTTAACCTTCAATGCAGGTTAAAGTCATGGACACTGAGTGTAAAAATGACAAACATATTGTTGAGAAAACATTTGTTGAGTGTAAAGTATGCACGAAGTGAGTGTTAATTTCCCATTCTTTTAGTGTAAAAATTATTGCTTATAATGGCAATGAACATTTTTTTAATGGAAAAGGAACCAACTATAGTGGTTACAATCATTTATTGGAGTGTAAATAACTATTTTGTTCGTGTAATTATATACTTCTATTTTTTGGTTCAGATATTTTTTTTGTAATTTAGGATAAAACAGAAAAAGGTAAAAAAATAGTGCACACAAATATTAGTTTTATTTTAAAACAAAATGCAAAATATAAATACATTCTAAATGTAAATAATCCAATGTAAATACATATTGTGATGATTTTCCTTCATTATTTGAAAATCATGAATTCTTAATTTTGTTGCCCAATGTAAAAAAGTTCAAAGTTGACTGTTTGTGTTTATCATTTGTAATTATGAATTGAATTTTTAAAAGGATTTATTGTTAAAACTATTCAAGTTTGAGTTAATTTATTTATTGGATACATGTATATAGTAACAAAATTTGATCAGGAAAACAATTTTGGGTCTACAGGATCTTCACTTCCAGTTAAATCTGAAAAAGAAAATGTATTAGTTACAAAAGTTTATAAAACATTACAAACATTATTAACAGCAATATAAAAATAGTCTTGACGACCATATATAGTTAGTAGGTACATAATACAATTGCTTTATAGACAATAATCAAATTACTGAAATAATGATCAAGGTCAAGCTATTTTTTGAATAAAATTATAAACTATCAAAATATATGGAAAATAATTGAAAGAAAAACAATATTAAGTAACCAAGGGGTAGTGACGTAAATAAAAGGGGGAGATGAATTTAATAAAATGATAAAAATGGTTGTAAATGAATTTGTCCAGTAAATAAATGTATAATTTATAAAGAAAATAATAAATAAAAGTTTAAGAAGTTATCCTGGGTTAATAGTGTATAGTTTATTGGTCAAAATAATTTAAAAAAAACTACAGGAGAAGAACGTAAAATATTAATTAGTATCCTACATACGGTTGTTTTCAAGAAACCAGCAACAAGTGAAGAATAAGTTAGCAATAATGTTTCTTGAATAGTAATCAAGAAATGCTATTTAAGAAAGGTATATAAATAAAAAGAAAGTTGCCTCACCATTTCAGTATTGACAGCTATCCAGCCCAGAGAACGGTTTTGGGAGTACCACAGCAGCAGAATCTTGAAGGACATATCACCAAGCAGCATGCAGCTACAAAAGAAAATAAAGTGAATCACAGAATAAGGTTTGTGGAAATAAAAACAAGTGTATATAAAGCATATCTAGTGTTTCTCATAGAATGAAAAGTAAATCGAATTAAATGAAAATTATGGCCTAAAAAAGATAATGGTTAAATTATAAATACAGAATTAATAAATAAAAATATGTACAATATAATAGGTACAATATTTAAATATTATAGAATACCTTATAGACAAAATGTTATAATTTGTATATTATATTATTTACATATTATTATTTACAGCCGTACTTATAGATAAATTACACGGGTGTAACACAATGTTTATTAATGTTACACGCGTGTAAATCTTTGTATAAGTACGGCTGATAATATTAAAATAATAAAAAAGTGAATCTTTACTACTAGGAAATCAACATTAGTTTTGAACAATTACCTATGAGCTCCTTTGTATGATTAGGGTAAATGACCCAGCCATCACCATCATGACCACCAGTTTCTGTAATTAAAGTTTTATTAAATTTATTATTGACACATTCTAATTTACATTACAAACCTTACCTGTAATTATAGAAACGACATTTAATGTCAGTAATCACAATATCAGTTCTTAAAATCACACGTGAATTTTATAAACACATGTGCGCCATCGCCGCCATCTTTTTAAGCTGAGTTCGGCCGTCAATACCTACTATACCAATGCGTAGAGCGCGGCAATAATTAAACTATGGAAGTATAATTTCATTACATACATACTTAGGGTTAGGTACTACATAGCAGGAACCAGAAACGGTTTTGCATTTAAATTGTTCCTTGTAAACAAAAAATCTGAAAATAATTTTGTCTATTATTTATCCACAATTCACGTAAAAATAATTATTTTTATTTATGCATAATGATGACTTAAATTACAATGGATCAACATGGCAGCTAAAACTTTTACATAAGAAAAAGCTGAATAGACACCACCAGGACTGGAAATTATAGTTTTAAAATCTTACTTACTTAATTGCACAAGATCGTAGAAAGATGCATCCTCTTCTATTTTAGCATATTTACTTTTATTAGCTAGTTGAATCTTAAAAATCATTGTTGTCACTTTCAAAGAGAACCAACTACATTGAAACACAAACAGTAAATAAAAGTGCTCGCGTCCAATCGTGATTATTCGCTTTGGAGGTGGATTTTCGGTGGATGACACTCGCGAGGGTTAAATCGGTTTTGTTGGATCTTATTAACACTCTTTAATGTTGTTAACATGCTAGAATAGTGAAATACATTTTTTGAAAGATGACTCTTACACTAACGAGAGTATCTTTACTAAATTCAAATGATTTTTGTACACCAAAAACATTATTTTTATCCATTTTTTAAATTAAGATAACACTCATAAGAAACCTGGTGCTGCGTGTTAATTTTAGTTGTTAATTTCATTCAAATGAGTGTAGAAATTTACACTCAGATATTTCACCACACCAAATATGTTTTTCACCACCACTGCATTTTTTACTGTGTAAGTATAGATAAACTAAATATAATACTATACAGGGTTTTTCGGTATGTTTTGAATCACCCGTACAGCCCTGATTTTAAGAGAAAGAAAAAACTTTAAATTGCAGAAGTTTTAATATCTTTTCTGAACCGCCGTCAGATTTACCATCAGATAAAATAAACTGGCATCACAAAGTATATTTGTATAATTTTTAAACGTAACACCCCTTTCTATTTTATTTATTTTGACGCTCCACGCTCCTATTATTATATATGTAGTATATGTTTACTTTGTATTTATTTGATTATCTAGTGTATATATATTTACATTTAATGTTGAAACAATTGTCAGGTTAAGAATTTAATAATATTTACTTTAGTCGTTTATCCAATATACAGCGTGTCCGGGGCTAGAACGCATTAATTTTAAGGGGTGATAGAAGACACCAAAAGGAGCAAAAAAATCTTATACAACTTTGTTCTAGAACGTACTACTTTTTCAGAAAAAAATAATAAAGTTGGAAACTTTAACGTCATTTTGCCGCGTTAACAATAGTGCTTTAATTATGGCGCTTTGTCGGCAGATGCACCTCATCTATCACAACAACAAACCTTAAAGACATTTTATCGTATCGTATGTACAATTAAAAATTTATTTTACTGAATTAAGAAACTTGATAACCCTGTAAAGTTTGTTATAAGATTTGCTCCACATCCGCACAAAATGCTGACGTGAAGTTTGTTGACATTGAAATAAAACACGTTTTACTTACAACTTTGCAATTTAAGAATATTTGGCTTTGTTTGTCACCTTGTTTTGGCTACATTAAAAAATCTTTAGTTTTATGGTAATTAGGTGCCTTAAACATTTTTTTACATAAGATAGTATTTTTTTTAATAAAAAAACAAATACGTCAAGAAATTTTGAAAATATTCCGGGAATTAATAAATATAAAATGTAGGTCAATTATTGTTTTATTTTTGCAGTTGGTTTGTTATGAATCAGCGTGTTTTTGACGTACGACGTACAAATTTTGTTTACGGAAAAACAGTGCGGATTACAATTTTCGTAGAATTAGTCACCCGACTAATCTGCGTCGTATGTTTATTATTTTTAAACAACGGCTGTCATCATCAGTTTGTTTGTTTGATTTTCTAAAACAAGGTCGATACCCAGCTGCGATTATACTTAAGCAAGGTTGCCAGATATGGCAATGTTTTTTTCTAAATTACTCGAAAGCCTATTAACATAGAAAAAAAATTATTCAGACTTTTTTGTTCCTTTTGATGTCTTCTATCACTCCTTAAAATTAATGCGTTCTAATTCATGACAGCCTGTATGCTAAAATCTTAAATTTTGCATATCAACAATGATATGCAAACTAAACCAAACAAAAACACACCAAACCAAACAAAACTAACTAAATCTAGACTACCATAATGCATTTTTTAATAATATATAAAATTTCCGAAGAGCGTCTTAGTACTGTAATAGGTGTACAAATTGTCGGAAATATATCGGGAATATACACGGCAATACCTGAGAAATACTAGAAAATGTTTGGGGATTATACGGGAATACTTGAGGAATATTACGGAAATACATGAGCATTTGGGAGGGTGATGCAACGAACTTTGATGCTATTTTATTAAGTTTCGGTTAGAAAATACGGGAATGCTTTCGGAAATACCAAAAATTAATTCAGGAATAGGGAAATAATCGCAGGTATTTCCGTATCAGACATTATTATATATACAGGGTGCCCCATAAGAGACTCATCTAACGCGGCAAGTAGTTAGACATCGATAAGACAAACAAAAAATCCCTATAAAAATAAAAAGCAAATAAAGAAGAGTCTAATGTTTTTAGCACATTGACATATACAGTAAGTTTGTTATGTTCTTGAAAACAAGACGTTTATGTTTTATGTTCACGTTGCTGATCTTGCAACCTGATCATGTTTTATCTATAATACAATTTTATGAGGTCAGTCAGTCAAGTGATAATTCCGATAAGCCTTATTAAGAAAAGGAATATTGGTTAAGATCGGGTCTTTGTAAACGATGGCATCAACGACGTAAGCGTTCTTGTTATTATCTGAAAATTCATCAAATGAAAAATTGCATGGTGTTCCGTTTTAAATAAATTGATTAATAAAAAAACGCTCGCACTTAATTCACCAATCGTAATCGTAATCGTAAATCACCATTTACGATTAATTTACATAATTTCCGATTCTCATTATTAAAATGTTGAATCTGGTCAAAACATGGCGTCATAATTACTAGATACAATATTAACCGGGGGGGGGGGGATTTCCCGCATTAATTATATCGCCGATTCTTAGAAATCCTAATGCAATTTTATTTATATAAAGCGGAATGGTTTTTATGGTTTTTTTTAAATTAAATTCAAAGCCCTTTAATGTAATTAACTTAACTTATAAGGAAATCAAATGCCCTTTAAAAATCAGATAAGTTATTGTTAGACTTATTTCAATTTATTTCTAGTTCAAGGCTGCATTCTTAGTACATATTAGGCAGCATAAACAAGCTCGTGCTTTATTGACAAATTATTTTAATAAAATTTCTTATGCACTTTTCTAAAAACCTCGGTCAAAATTTCTAAAAATTTTTAATTCCTATCAAAAAACTTGATTTGAGATTTTTTATACCAAATGTCATCAGAAATGCACCAGTCAGGTTTTGGTGCACACCTTGTAAAACAACAATATAATATTTTTTTAAATCGACGAAGAGTGGAGAGTTAAAATATACAGGGTGTTCCATTTGAAAAAATTAAGTTGTCGTTTTTTCTTAATTTTGCGATTATCATTTGATTTATCTGATGACAGATTCTGGCAGTTCAGAAAAAATCTTGCAACATTTATAATTAAAACTATTAAAGCAAAAGCTATAGAGGTGGGGTGGATCAAACTATACGAATAGACCTGTACAAAAAAGCACGAATGGAGCTATATAATTATTTTTAAGATACTACATACCGGCAAAGTTGACCTTAAGATGATCATACCTAATTCTGTTGAGAATCTAGTAATTATGATTAATTGATACTAATATTATAAAGAGAAACAGTGTTTATGTTTACAATAAATAGATCAAGGGTATGGGAAAAGAACCAGGAATGTCACAATTTCGAAAAATTTTAGATGTGTGCGACATCTGTTATAGACGAAAGTGTAGACTATTTAGTGTACAAAGTATCATGCGAAAAGAACATGCCTAATCCATGGAAAAAATTTACAGTGTTGTATTTACTACCTTTAAAATAATGTAGTTATCAACAACAATCGAAATATATCTAATCAAAGATAGTGTGACATTCCTTGTCTTTTCCTCACACCATTGAGATAATCTCGGAAACTACTCAAGCAATTTGAAAACTACAAAAGGAGGATTTACGCCAAATGTTTATGTAAAACAAGTCATGAAATTTCTATGGCGACTTACAAGTGAGGCGTATGCCCCAAGCAGCATCTAAGTAGCAGTATCTGAGATCGGAACTTTGATTGAGTAGTTGTTACGTAACTACAACTACATTTATGACCTTATATGTTTAATTACTTCAATTCGGAATATTTTAGTATTTTGTGTAGTTGTTTATACTATTTATTGGAACTATGTTGTTCCATTACTTCTAAGTAACTTTTACCGTATATGGAACGGTATTGCCACTTAGTATAATTACATTCAAGTCGTTGCAATTTCAAAGTGGTACTATGATTGTAGCAGTAACTTGCTCGAAGTTACTTTAAAGTTTTTAAAACTTTAAAGTAGTATTACAGTAGTATTGAAAGTAAGATTTACGTTTTTGCTACCCAGGAGAATCACTTTAAAGTAATTCTTCGTGTAAATTACTCCATCTCCATACTTGTAAAATGTTGGAGGCCATTAATCAATTTGTTATGATTGTTATTAGATGTTTTACTACATAATCTTCAATAAAAATAACAAATTGGTGCCAAATTGTGCCTTGGGAATTGTTATGTATGTAAATTGAAGTTGGCAATATTTATTTGTAGTGATGTAACTATCTAATCCTGGCCCGTCCGTCAGTACCACTTGATTCGGGTTGGAAGACACACATCTTGTACAGTGTATGCATTGTGTATGTAATGCTCCCTGCTCACTCAATCTTAATAAAGTTAATTGGCAAAAACTTAATAGTTCCACTGGTAGTTGCTGGTACGTAGCGATGACTAAAATGCTGCTTGGGACATGTCGATTTAGTGCATAATTATTCGATATCCCCTAAACCATTAAATATCAAGAAAAAGTTTAATACAGACGTTTCTTGGTTGCCAAACATGCATACTCTTACAATATACATATTTACAATTATACGGAGTGTTTAAGTGCAAAAATGAACCCTTAATAAACGGGACACCCTATATAATTTACAGAATTGATTTATCTATCCATTTTTTCAACATATTTTTTTTAATTCGTTGGATTGTTGCCAATTTATAAATTGACTAGTTTTTCCTTAAATTAATAAATAAGTCATAGTTTATTGAATTATTTGAATTTTAAACATATTCTTTGCAGACAGTAGGATCAGGGTCCTGCAAACACTTAGAATATTTCTAAGATGTGTTTATTTTTATAATGCTGAAATTTTACTTTCAAATTTTGTTAAGATTAAATGAAATTTATATTTATAAGACTCGGTTCAATCCTAAAATATTTTTTTCATCAGATGCGAGCAAAGGTATCTTCGATATAAAAACTTGTAAAAAACCACGTTTTGTTCATCTACTCACATTATACCAACGTTCGATGAACACCACGTATCGAGCCGATCACTCTTATAACGTTGGCAGAATATGAACATACTACCGGGTGACAAAGAGACAATGGCGAAGCTTATATCTGCTTTATTTATGAGATTTTTGTGAAATTTGGTTACCTTTTATAGTGACATACTTATTCAGTATGGCAGTTTCACAAGTCAACGCGTTTCTCTCTTGCAGCCAGAAAGGTACCTTAATCCATCATCTTATTATTAATCATCCATCTTCCTTTAAGACCTGCACAAACATTGGAAATGTATCAATCATTGAAAGCTTTGGATTATCACAGTTTTATCTATCTGCCAGAGTCGAACATTGGAAGAGCACTATCTTTTGAGAATCAAGATTGACGTTCTCAAAATTCAGACCTTCAAATTTACGATTATGTAATAAAACAGGATTTCACATTTATAACACTTCTAAATTTTTAAGACTTTTTTAACTTACCTAGATCCACAGTCTTAAACTTAGACATTTATTAGTATACTACGGTCCCTAACTTTAGACATCTAGAGTACTAATTTTAGGTATGTATTTTAGAAATTTAAATTTTGAAATACACACATTTAAGCTTTAAAGTAAAAACATTGAAGAAAAAACTCAAAACTGTGACGTAAATACTTTCAGTACATCCGTTTTAGTGTACTGTATTTACTCGAAAATAAGACCCCTCTTTTTTGCTCTAAAATGTGGGAAGGTCTTATGAATAAGTATCTACCTAATTGTTAACTATAGTAGCACTTTAATCCTTCCAGTAAGTGTGCAAAGTTTTCTTGGAATTCATGTAAATGTGCTTCCACAAAGGCATTGTCTCCGCGAAGGGATAAAGGGTAGAATTTTTCTCTTGAACATAGCTAATGGATTTTTTTTACACAATGAAATTGAAAAATGTTGAAGATCTTATATTGGTTATATTTTTAGCGGTCCAAAGTTTGCATACAACAGCTTTTTTAAAAAGATTCGCTCCAAAATATAGAGGGGGGGTCTTATTTTCGAGTTAATATGGTATTTAAAATCTTGAGATTTCAAAGTTAGAAAATTATAACCTTTCAAGCAGGTCCAGAGTTTCAGAGATTTAAATAATAGATCAAAAACAGGAGCCTCAGTGCAAGTAAAAAAACAAAATGGCGTGTTAGTGATATAAAGCATATAGTGATGGAAGACCTTAATTATACTTATGTTTGTATTTTAAAGTATCAGACACCCAGAGATCCATAAGCTTAATGATGTAATACATTTATAGACCTGTAAGAGCCCAATATTCTGCGAGTTTCACAAATCCAAAAAATTGTGTTTTTGAGTTTCAGAGTTTGGACAATTCGAAGTTTTAAAGTTAGCAAAATGACGTTTTAGAAATTGAATTTCCTAGGTTTTATATTTCAGGGTATTAGAATTTAACAACAGTTGTGTTATATAAAAATGTTTTAGGTTTTATAGTTTTACTACTTTAAAATTTCAAAATCGTTTTAGTGTTGAATTACTTTAAAGCAAAACTTCGGGGTCCCATTAATCTAAGGTCTGAGATCTATAGCAATTATGTTTGCAGCGACGGGAGTTTATGGTCGTTTATGACAAATTAATTCTGCATAACTCTTAAGTAAAACTTAATTCTCACGGATCGAATATTTATAAAAAGTATATCCTTGGTAGTTAAATTAAGCAAAAAACCCAAATATTTGGTTTACATCGGTTTAGTCGCTTTTGACTAAAATTTGTATTTGTATTCCTCGATTGACATGAAAATAGGTAGAGTATTGTGCTGATGACGTCGCATATAAGACCCTCTTGCAAATGACCGAAATCGGGCAATTGTCAGGATTTTTAGGGTATTCGGTTTCATATTTCCAATATTTGAAGGTTGATGTTTCAAACCAAATTGTCAATGTTCAATTGTCAACATCCGGTTTTTCCATTTATTCAGTTCGAATCATTTTTAAGATACACAACGTCATCCTAATTAGCAAACCTTGTAACTGCAAAACCGCAAATTTCTCAGAAGACTAATAAATCTTTCTCAATACTTTTATTACAGCAAACTCATTTGCATATTTAGATATTTTTCCAGGTTTTCTTTTAGAACTATCCTCACCTAGTAAGTATATTAGAGTTATGAGGTTTGCTCACAAGGTAGATTTAGTTACGAGTTAAGAGAATATTGAAGACCTTTGTGCAAAAACCGATCAAGTCCTAAATCAACATTTGTGAGAAAACGTAAAAACTTTACAGATAATGTAATAACGTTACGGTTTCCGTCAAATCCGTAAAGCTTCTCGAACTGTTACTATGCTCCGTACTTGTTTGATTTTAGCACCAATCGATCAGCGATGCTTTAAAATATATATCTAGTGAGAAAACTAAATTTCATCCAAAATGGACTTGGCCGGTTTTCGCACCAAGGTCTACAATTAGTATAATGAATTGTGAAATAGAATACTTACCTTACAGCTAAAGTCCCTCACTAGAAAGGGATCCTTTAGCATCCCCCTTTGCACAGTTCAGAATCTTTGCGCAGCTCAGTACCACCAACTTTTCCTTTGAGCGTGTACAAGCTAGTTGTTTGTGGCAACAAAGGACAGGACAGGAAAAGTTGTCCACAAGTAGTCGATATGGACCAGGAACTGAATTCTTTAAAAACCCGGGTAATTGACCGATTTAGATCTTTTTAAGGGATCTTTTTCTAGGACGTTGCCCGACTCAAGCCTCGCCCATTTGTGGCATGATTATTATAGCCTATTTACACTTTTGCGGCCAGAGCAGTCATTAGTGGCCCACGGGCGATGTTCCTACTCAGTAATGGCAGTCATCTGTGACCGGTCTGCGTATCGCAGATCTAAAATTGAATTTTCACTATGCCGCTATTTAGTCACTGCCTTCAAAATATTGTTATTAGCAGCTATCAGTCATCAGAGATAAATGAATTGCGATACACAGAACGGCTACAGTTTACCGCCCTGTTGGATATCCTTGTACGTCGAGTTGTTGAATCTTACATTCAGGTATGGGCTATTATAGAGTATAGACATATACAGCCTGTGTCTAAATTCTCTTGCCAAATAGTTTTAGAGTTATTTATTAATATTTAAATTTAATATTTGAATTTAAAAAATATATCTTTTTACATAGAGAGTTATTATAATATCTAATCAGTGATTAAGTTGCTAAAATAAGCCTAGTTAAACATTTGTTTTTTTTTAAATTAAATTACCGAAACAACTTCCTAACTTCCTCGGTCTACTCTTAGGCGAGGAATTGAGAGGCGTTCAATTAGCATGCCACTAACTGTTGTAGTGTTCTCCATTCATATTTGTGGTAGCGAGGTTGTCACCCACCCTCTACTAGTTTTCCAGGCCGGAGCCAGTAGTCGCTCTTCGCGGTCAGCTCCCCTCTAGTAAATCCCTGTACCTCTTGTAACAACGGACTTTTCACTACTACATCGAAGCCAACCCATATATGGACTGGGCTTGAAGAACAATTTCCCACCCGATGCTCGAATTGTAGCCCTGGTGTAATCTGGACAGCGCCTGATTAGCCTCTAGCGAAGGCTAGTAGAGTTGCCCATAGTGGAGGTGAGACTGACGACTGTCTTGAATGTGAGAGGCTATGCCATCAACCATCCCTTTTAAATTAGGGTATCAGTCGTATAGGCTTACTAGGATCTTAGCATTAGTTAGACCCAGGCAGGTAGTCAGGGCTCATCGCCCTTTTGTAATTATATTATTTTGATTTAATATGTTAGCCCCCCCACCCTTCTCCGAAAGACTTTTCTGGTTACTGGCTTGGTTAGACCGGTGAACACCAGGTCAGTACTAAGCTTAAACCCGAGGGGGCTCATCTTGGAAGCCAGACCTAGATCAGTCCGATAATAGCAAGATTTATTCACTTCCTTCCAATAGTAGCCATAATAGTGACAACTCAAAGTGAGTTAGGTTTTTTCTGTAGATCAAGTAAATATTCCATTTTGGTCGTTTCAATATGTAAAATATTGAAAACCGCGAATTCATTCAGATCAATTCGTAATAATGCGCCGTGCAAAAAGTATACAGTTAGTTCTACCAAATTTTTTGGCACTAGAAATCACGATTTTTGTAATACCTATCTTCATAATAACACCTTTCTCGTTTTCTTCTTTCCTCTTGGGTTTATGACCTGATCATTTTTATTGTTTCTGGTGCTTAAAGTCATTCTGTTGTCAATAGTTTCTGGCAATTCCTAGACACTCGCTGTGCGACAATCGTTATGTTTCCTGTGGCTGTGCATTGGTTTAAGAGCAGAAGAAGAAATGAACATCTTTTTCTCGGCATAAAATCGTCGTTAACTATGCCGAGAAAAAGGTAAAATCGTTACCGAAATACGTATTGGAAATTATAGTCAAATACAATGTGTGGTTAGGAGTCACCGTTAAAATATAGTGTTAGAACATAAGTAGAACATAAGTAATGGCAAACAAATAGACACTTAAGAAGGTAGAAACCTCAAAAATATCTCACATATTCTGGATAGTATTTTAGAAATTATTTTTATAGTTAGCTTTACATGATTAATTCTACTTCCTCTAATAATATAATAATAGTAGTTACTGAAACCAAAACCCTCACATTCTTTAAACAGAGCCTCTTGAATTTTAAGATAAATACAGGATGTAGCCTACGACCCCAATTCTGTATTTAGTTCAGCAGATTCTGGATTTTTAAGTGGGTAGGTCACAGTCACACACTTTCCTAATTTCTTATGGATAATTAAAGCCATCTGTTTTTTATCATTTTTTCACTACTGGTCTTCCTTTTATGATGTTTGTTATTTCTATGCTTTTTGAGTTTATTTATTTTATTTAATAACAATAGATTTTTGTTTAATAATTTGATAAACGAACATTTTGTAATAAATATTTTTACACAAGTTGTCTTATTAGTCAACCTTCTTGGTAAAGTTTTTAATTGGAATTCCTGCTCCTAACAGTACTCTACCTACTTACTTATTTCTTTTTATTTGCAGGTAATCTTGTCCATCCACCCCCAGGTGCACAACCCTTTCTTATTTGGTATGCTAGAATAAAAAAAACTCACCTTACAGGTTTCCCAATGGTTTTTTTATATAAAATATTTACAGCTTAGTTAAGTTCCGTTAAATGTCTAAGCATCTTTTGAGTATTTAGTTATTTAATAACGGTAAAAGCCGTTTCTTTACATAAAATACTTTTAACCGCGTAATTTTCGGCAGCCTATAGTGTACAATATTTAAAAACTCTTATTTTAAGTTATTTTAAAAATTATGTTTAAGTTCGCAAACCAAATTTTTCCACATGTAGTAAACTAATAGGAACCAGAAAGATTTAGCAGGTAGTTGATCTGTAGTACCTGCTTTACAACTTCTTGGGGTAGGTTCTTTCTTGTTCCGTCTTTTGAAATCTTTTCAAGAGTGCAAAGCATTAAACTAATCCCCTGCTGTAAAGCAGTTATTTTCCATAGATGTAGGGTTGGGTTTTTTGTTCAGATGAGCGTTCGATGAACTTTTGAAGGACAAAACTGACCTGCAAAAGGTCCTTTATTGTAGCTATAACTAGTCATCCATCTCGTCATATTTTGCCTACTCATTCCGCCTTTATTGGCTTTTAAACATGTGCAAAGCAATGGTAACACAAATTCTAGAAAAAAATTTGGCGCAGTTTTAGAAAAGATAATAATTAACTGAAAAATGGTTTGCAAATGTTTTTATAATTTTTAATTGTTTAAATACTTAAAGACTCAACGGTGTTATTGGAGTTTTATCATTTTGAAATAGATTTCCAGGGCTGTGTGTATGTCAGACGTTTTAATTTACAGAAATAGTTATGAAATTATAGAAAAGTACTTAATCAAAAGTTCTGAAAAAATCTATTCTAAGCTAACATTTGTTACGTTTTTTGCAGGCAATCCCCATTAATTATATTATGATTTGAAGTTCTTTTGATGCTATGTATTTTCTGGAGATTTAATAAAGCTTTTAGATGAACTGACAAGTGGAATTTGGAAAACAGAGTGAATTTGAACATTGCATGTGTTGAATAGTCAGTCCATGGAAAAAATTCGTACGCAATAATTTTATCCGGAGCTGGTCATTTTAAGCGTGCCTTATGTGCCTTAGTGCCGATATTTAAAAAATATCGCTTTATAGCTATACCACAGTATAAATAACATACAGTAACGTGACTCTCGCAAATAGTTACCATCCACCACACAACAAGCTGGCATGTGCCGGCAGTACATACTTCATACACGCGACCGAGCAATTAGCCAGTCCCGTATAACACCAATTGTGCAGTGCGGATAGTTTTAATTGACAAAGATTACCAAACTTCTAATAAATTAGAAAAAACTTTATTCGATATATATGCGGTTATGTTATAAAAAATGTTTATCGGTACATACATGCAAACCTGAGTTTTATTTAAATTATTTTATCTATGGAAATACTTTTTCAACAACACTTCCAAAATATTTGTGTAAATGAAAATGTGGTCAAACGCGTTTTATCCATCTTCAAATCATTAACATTTCTACATTCGTGCAATAATTTTAAATATAAGAGTAATATAGTAAGTACATATATCATTTACACGCTCGACTTCGAGTGTATTACACTTTAAAAGACGTTAACAGAAATTTTAAATCATCCAAAAGTACTAGTAAAAAGATAATTATATTGAAACATAATTAACAATAAAGCTTTCGTTTTGTAAATGAATATTCAATTATGTACGTTAATTTAAGTTCAGTTAATAACAAACTAATTGTTCAAAGGCGTCAATTAATTTTGTTGATTCACACAATTCTGTTTTCTATTTTATTGAATACGTTACTGGATATTATCTGCCGGCGATGTTGACCGACTAACTTCGGTGCACTGCTTCGTTTATGGGCGTGATATTTGTAAGCGGATTCATGAAATGAACAGTGCTGCAAGCAAGTAAACCTACTGATTGTTATATATACTGTGGCTATACTGTTACTAGAAGAGGTGCCCGTTCTTAAAAAAACTCCGTAAAAATTAAAAACAGGTATATCATTTTTGCACCTCTTGCCGCTATCATCGTCAACAGTCGATACCTTCTAAACAAAAAACCAAATTTTCAACTTTGTATGTCACTTGCTTGAGTTTTTCATCCCCTAGAGACTTGGCGGCGGTTTCTCGATTTTTCCTTTTATTGAGACTCGTAATGTACCACTCGTAACTGTACCAAGTTTTAAGTGTTTACGCCCCTAGTGCAATTCTTTGTCCACAGGGGATTGGGGGTGACTGTACCAGTTGTTTATCCTTTCCGTTATTAGGACTCTGAAGCTATAGTATATGTGCTTTACATATACTATACAGAAATTACAAATTTCTGCCATCCCTAAATGGTCAAGATACTGTAGCGTTTTTTTTTAAATAATAACAAAAATGTTGTTTAATCGTCTATTAACAAGAGAAATATTATTTACATACACTAATTTAATCTTAACTAATTATTTAACACTATAATTATAAACTGTTAACAAACTTAAATGCTAGATATTTACAAATTTAAAGTAGATTATATAAGGACTATTTATTATTACAACATTTATCAAACATTTATTTATTCACTGCTATTTGACTACTAATTACACAAAGCACATATTCAATTCACCGGTTCAAGAATAATTGATTCCCTTCTATCCTTCTAGAAAACGCTAGAACATACTCGTGTATTGTACCTCATCTAGCCGCCCGCCGATATGTAATATATCTCGAATATTGTAGATGGGCAGGAAATCTTCTAGCATGTTCGTCGCGGCGTATAGGGGGTTTTCCCATTCGTTACAATACTCTTCTATTTCATTTTTTCAATTTCATGTTTGTATGTCACAACTTGGACAAACACACATACATTGAATTGTATGTAGGTAAGTCTATATGAATAGAAAGATATATACAATTATAATAATCTTTATTAAAAACCAAAAAGTATACAATTTCATCTAGGTTTATCCTCTAAATTTTGTACATAATAATCATCTAACCGTAACATAACGTCAGTCTTCGTCATCTGAGAGAAAATTAACATACATTACATTAAATTAACAAAATTACATATCACATATAATTACCACATAATATAAGTAAAAATATACACTACAAGAGAATTAAATCTAATGCAAGATCCTTCTTAAGGTTTTTACAGAATTTTTTGTAAGTCATACTTTTTAAGCTTTGTGGTAGTTTATTGTAGATAAAGATTCCTTTAAAGTTCAATGAGTTTTTTAAAGTGTTTGATTTTGGTAATGGTAGATTTAGATCACAGCTGTGACGAGTAGAATAGGAGTGAATTTGTTTTCTCGTAGTAAAAATGATATTGGAATGTCTGTTATTACTTCTTATACCATGTATATAAGTACATGTTTGATACACATAAGTTTTTTCAAGGCTTAAGATATTATAGTTTTTATAGAGATTAACTGTACTATAGTGATAGGGCAAAGAATAAATGTTTTTTATGGCTTTGTTTTGCATTATTTTTAAAACTTTTGTATATTTTTCACAAGTAGGAAACCACACTAATGTCAGGTACTGCAATGACTGTGAACCAGTGAGAAGTATACAGCACAAAGCAAGTACCTAGGAACAGAGTAGCCCAATCGTTTTAAGATACCGATTGGTGCAGCAATTTTATTTTTAAGTTTGTTAATATGATTTTCCCAAGATAGTGTTGGGTCTAAATAGAGTCCGAGATACTTTACTTGTGTTGCATATTTTAATACATTATTTCCTAATGGTATTGGGTCTCCTACATATCCTTTTTGTTTGGATATTACCATATAAGAAGACTTTTTTGCGTTAATAGTTAATTTATGACAATTTAACCAGGCAGATACAGTTTTGAGATCATTTTCTATATTTAAATTAATAGAGTTTATTGACTTATCAAAATAAAGTAAAATTGTGTCATCTGTGTAAAGTTTGATTGTACCATGCAAGTTAAGTTTTGATATTGAATTTATATATAGAAGAAATATAGTTGGCCCTAAAACTGTGCGTTGCAGCACACCACATTTAATAGTTTGTTCAGAGCTGGCTATTCCGTCTATGGTTAGTTGTTGTTTTCGATTCTTAAGGTAACTCTCAAACCAACGACAGTCTATAGATTACCTTTAAAAAGCATTGGCTGCTTAACTAAGGAGCATGATATAAATTCTGTCATATCAGCAATAAATGCAACAGATAGAAGTACGGTTTATTCATATAAATCACAAGACATAAAATTCTTGTGAATATTTTGACTGTGTACTCAATAAAAAGAGTATTATTATCTAATGATTTTAATGAATATACTTCGAGCACTTACACATAACAAATGAATATGTAAGGTAATGCAAAATTTTGTCAAGATTCTTTATGATAAAAAATAAATTATTGTTGTTATAGTAAGGCGGTCTTCTCCCGTTCTTTGGGTTCTAGCTTGACTTGCCAATAACCACTATTTAAATCTAAAGTCGAAAACCATCATGAGCCAGACAGTGTATCTAGTCTTTCAATGCATGTTAGGAGATAGCTGTCCTTGGTCACGCTCATTTTCTATTACAATCATTGTTCCGTGTAATTTCTTTTTTGTTTTCATAACCTTAACTTTTTCATCACAATACTTTTTTACAATTATTGCCTGTTTCCTTTCTTCCTTCACAACTTTCAAGATATCATTGATTGCTGGTTCAATCTCCAGTTTGTCTTTGAGGACGCTTTTCACTCTTTATTGCATTCATTACCTGTTTATTTCTTCTTCTCCCTGTCTTGCTGTTCTAGTTTATTTTCCAATGTCACTATTTTTCTAACTTTCATACTTTATCCTAGAGTTCAAATACGATTGTACTATATTTTTAAGTTGCAACCTAGATTTGAACCATGTCCCTCTGGCCAAGAGGCAGGATTTCAGCCACGTGACCATGGAGGACCCACTGGGCTAATTTTACAAATTCAATATGAAAATACATGTCTAGTAATCATAAAAGCCGCAATTTAGCTGTGTGCCCATGAGTTGGGACTTAGGACCGGCCGGCAAACTAGGTATTAGACATTCTGATAAATATAGTATGATCAAAAAGTCTTTGGATCAGGGTTGCCATGAAATTAACAAGTTATCTATGAAATTATTTATTTCTATTATTTTTGACATTTACTTCACAACTGTCATAATAGTTTCAATTTCAATAGATAATAGTTCAAATAAATTCCATTCTGTATTCTTTTTATAAATGTTATTAAGTAATACTTAAAATAACTGCAAGCACAAGAAATAATAATAGCGTACGCTAACCTAACATTTTCTGTGTACTATGGAGCTCTGTTTAGCGGTGTCAGCACGTCGCATATTCTTGACACAGGTGGCTGTGTCTCCATTAGCGCTACTCAAGATACATTGGCGCTACTCTGTACAGTTCACAAAAACTATGGGCAGTAGAAGTAAATAATTCTATAGATGGTTTTTACATTCCATGGCTATTGCGATCCAAAGACTTTGATCATACCATAGATTGGAGTCACCTAGTTGTGACATTAGTTGTGACTCACTAGAATATAATATACTTTGTACTGTAATAGCATAGATATATTCTTCTTGTTGCTGGTAACTCACATTTAATGTGTTCATACCCACACCTAGCATTTTTCACATTCTATCAAGAAGTCTGTTAAGTTCCATAGATACTGTGCTTCCAAGATATTCAAACTAAATAAGGAACATTTGAAATCTTTTTCATTGATATTTTAGAAGCAAAAATCTACAGAAGTGGTATTTAACTTATACTTAGGTCTTTCATTTATAGCAAAAACAATATAGAATGCAACTAGCCAAATGATGTGATTGTTTGTAATTTGTATCTAAGTACATAATTTGTAAACAAACACAAATCTACTCTCTACTCTCACTTGCTTTTGTGCCAACAATCTAGTACATAGTTTTGTATTTAAAAACCATAAAAGCTGATGCACTTTAGCACAGCTGTTTAAAAAATAAACTTCAAGGTACAATACCATTTAATAGCATTACTTACTGCATTACTGTTCTATAATCTATATTGGGATGTTATATTCAAAAATAAAAACAACATTTCTGTACTAGAAATGCCTCACGTTCGGGCAACATTAAACTATGTGATGATATTTATAATAATAAAATATAAACTTTGATTTTGGCTAGCTTTAATACAAACAAAAAGATAACAACCCAATAGTTTTTCTTTTTCCCAATAGACTTAACTCGGGTTTATTTCGTTTGAGCATGAGATGAACAACTAAAAAAGATCTTATTGATTCTTGCACCTGGAAGAAAAGAACTTACTACAAGTCACAGCTGGAATGCTGCGTCTGGACGAGAAATTATCTTTTACCCTGTATATAAAATTGAATACTTGCCCACATCCACATCAAAATAAAAATAAACACTTATAAATTGAAACAGATTTTTATTTTATTGAACATAATTAAAACTGTACCATAGGAAAAACAAAATCCTTCAAAAGATATTAAAAATGATAAACTTCCTTAAGATTGTGTAAAGGCGAGTTGTATAAATATGGTTTAACTTTCAACTTGGCTCAGTTGCTGCAGTAACGATTGTCAGTACAATCGTTGTCTAGGACATTGATACTAGTTTAAAGTTAAGCTGTGTTTATACAACCCGCCATAAATAAATGAAAGGTAGTTGTCAACCTGACATTGCGGGTTGCAACTGCTTCCATTTAAACAAACTAATATGAAATAAATTGATTCAACCAAATAAAATATTTACAATTGATAACAAATTTTAAAAATTCTTGTTAAAACAACAAACTTTGTTCATGGAGAAACTCTTGTCTTTAACAAGAATGAAATGAAATTGTTTAAATAAATTGTTCCCAACAGGTAACAATCCTTATTCTGACCAACCTTGTATATGCAAATTAACACACCAAATGTCGATGAATCCACTTCTAAAATGTTTAATTTGTTGTACAGTTGGTAAAACAGTGTTTATCCAAATCAGCTGTTCTTAAAAGTCCATACCAGTCGATAACCAAATTCATACACATCGATAAAAGTTTTTTCCAATATTAAAATCTTTGATTTTAATTAAAATAATTCGATCACAATTCCAATATTTGTTTCAAAAAACGAAAAGAAATCTTGAATTTAATAATGAAGGTAAATATACAAATTCATATGACAGATGTTTGTTTACAGACGAAAAAAATATGTGAGTTAAATTTTTAACCTCACTTTTATTTGCAGAATTTTATCTGGAGCCGAGCATAGATTCACCCTATGACTTTTATCGACTGACTTTGTTAAATTTTCAAAGTCCCTTTATATAATTATAACACAACGAACTTTTTCAAAAAAACTAAACATCAAAAATTGTCATGACGTTACAAATCCGAACATATGATCACAATTAACTCCAATCTCAAATCTAAACAGACAGAAAAGTAGCTGGCAAAGAGACGATTAAAACAATATAACACACTTATGGTCTAAATTGAACAATAACAAAGAAAATCAATAAAAACGATCAGCAGTCATCAATCTCATTAAAACTAAATTACATTGAAAACCCATCACTCTCCAGCTATCCCTGAACATGAAATATGTACATAGTTACACCAAGTACCTCAAACATATGAAGTTTACACAAATTAAATTGCATACTAAAAAAAACTTAACTTAAAAATCTGTTCACAACGTTTCAGATAACAAGCGATGCTTTTGCAAGTATAAAATAAATAAGAACATAAATGAATTCAAATATGAATTAAACTTGTCCAGAATACAGTACTCCAGGTGCCTGCATCCAAACCATAGTGCAAAATATCAAGATAAACTCAAAATTTGAAAAAAACGAAAGAATATCAGCGCAGCTGATATCGTGACATACATGACCTCACATCTTCCACATACAAGAATTAGTAAGTTAATTGTAGCATTATAAACATCAAGGTAATGACCTTTTTTAATTATTTCCAGTGAAATATGTACCCGAAACTGACTTAGCCTTATAATAATAATAATAATAATAATAATAACTACTACGACCCATAGCCTAAACCAAGGCCCCAGAAGCTATAAGCTTGTGCGGGAGGGAGGGGGCGATTATTATTATTATGTAGGCCCAATGTGCGGCTGCAGCCGACTTACAGATGGAACAGCGCAAATCCCACATTTGTGTCACAGCTAAGGAAAACTGCAGAAAACCATAACCAGATCTGCCGGCGCTGGGAGTCGATCGCGGGCCGCTTGGGTGAAAGTCCGGCACGCCAGGCATTACACTACCAAGGCTGTTTTGTATTGTATTGGGGAAAGAAAGACTTGTTCTGTGTTACTTAACGTCAAAACAGAAATCTAACAAGAAGATGAAACCTTCTAGAAAAGTTAGTTTATTTTAAACATGTAACTTGGGTTACATAAAACATGTTTTACTATAAAACAACATAATTATTGGCTTATCCTTTTTATAAAAAGTGCGGTTAAATACTGACGATAACTATCACACTCCTACATTTCTATTCCATGCTAATAATTCTACACCTAACCTAGCATGTAACCTTTAGATTAAATAAAACTAGTATCCTAGCATGTCTGTCTTTCTATTTAATGCATGAAATGGTTATTTCTGCGCTTACGATCCTATCATAGCTTTTAAAATATTCTGAAATTACAATTCGTTCAGTATATTTTCAACCTGATGAGTCTATATCATCTCAATATAATTGCTCATCTTTTGCATAGCCAACCCCAAGTATACCATTCAACATGATCCAGATCATTTTAAATAACAATTGGTTACGATATTTTACTTTACTTACTTTACTTGGTGACTTTCATTAATGTTGAGATAATATGATTCAATATGAATCCATTGTGATGACTATGATTAATACTCATAATACTGAATGCAATCATGGCTGATGTTTCTGATAATCTGGAATGCGCTTAATTTAATCCAAGCTTTCCAGCACTGTGATTGAAAGGGAAATAGAAGCCTTATTTATTTATTTTTGGGCGAGGAATCAGGATGGCGGGGCATCCTTCGTACCTCATGGCACCGATTGTTATGCTATGATCATTTGGCCGACCCTACTAGAATTTAGCCGAATCTGGGGGAATTCCACCCCCAGTAGGGATTTTTAATGTGCCAAACATTGCATTGACACGGGACCTACAGTTTTACTTCCTATCCGAGAAGAAGGCATGTTTTTAATTTTTCTCCGCTATGAAAAATTACCAGCTCGCCGGGGATCGAACCTGCGATCTTTGGATTATGAAGCAAACATGCAAACCACTAATCCACCGAGACTGGCAAAATAGAAGCCTGCTTGGTAGAGATTATATTGTCTATTTCTGTCTTCTACATACCTATGTAGATAAACATATTCTATAGAATGTTTCATTAATCAACACAGTTATTTCATTGTTTGCAACAATTTGCTAATTGTTTAGTAAATTAATATTGTCTAGATTTTCCATTACTATTAACAAAATTTACAATTTTGTAAATGTTATAAACAAATACACATATCTAATCTCAGTTTTTGATTGTCAACAACAAGCATCAGTAATTCAGTGCACAACTGTTTAGTTTGCAAATCACAGAAGCTGCTAAATCTTAGCATAACCGTTTAAAAAACGTTAGCAGTGAGCATTTACTAATATTAAATACAGCCAATGGGTAAGCTAAACTGGGACATCACTTAGTAAGTGCTGAGCAGCAAACTACATTACATTAGTGCAGTTTGCTGCTTAATGGTTACATGAGTTCCTAAATACAAACTGAAGTATGTGTTTTCGAAATTTGTATTCAGGAACTCTAGTGTTTACTAATTAAAGTCTGGCTAAACGTGGCAATTGGTAAAATCTCATGCTACTACATAAGATTTTAGTTACCATGGACATGGTTTACATTTGACAGGTCTAATCAAAATTTAAATTAAAAGGGGTATTTTTTAGATAAATTGGCAGGATAACATTTTTGGAGGACCTCAAATTCAAATTTCCCTGTGTATCCTATAAATTTTTTGTCTTACTTTATAATTGTGAGTAGTAATTATTTGGTATTGCATTGAGTATAGAATTCAGTTCTAGAACAGAATTAAATGTCAACCGTTTGCAATAATCTTTTATGAATGTCAATGCTTAGTTTTTAAGATAAGTTATTATAAAATACAAGAAGCGTTTATTTTAATAACTTTTTTATTTCAGTATGGCTCCAGTGTCTAATGCAAGCCAAGCACAATCACCACCTGAACGATATTCAGAAAAGACCATGTCTTGTTTAGGCCCAGGTTTTCCTAGCAATACCTCAAGCTCATTACCACTTTCAATACCATCACATGTGTCTCCAGAACCAAATTCTGTGGATACTTTTATTAGTGACCTCCTACAGGTTAGTACAAAAGATAAACTGTACCTATTTTCCGAGCATTATATTGTCACTTTTACATTTATTTTACATAATTTTTGATTTTAAGGCTGTGACAAGTGATGATGTTCCGATATGTTCAAGTTGTGAAGAAGGCACATCTGCTTCATCTAGATGTCGAGATTGTAGTGAAATGCTCTGTGATCCCTGTGTTAGAGCACATCAACGAGTAAGAATTACCAAAGATCACAGAATTGTTAGATTTGCAAAAGATGTGAACAACATACCAGACTCTTTAGGATCGGTAGGTTCTTCACAGGTACGTTAATTTTTTATTTTGAGTATAAATTGTCATTACCTTGGAAATTTTATTTAGGCCAGCAATAGTCCATGTAGTTCCGGCGTAGGAGCAAGTACTAACTTTTGTGACATAAACCATGAACCTAGGCTATATTGTGATACCTGTTCTTCTGCTGTTTGCACGGATTGTACATTAGTTGATCATAATAATCATCACTTGATGTACATTCAAGATGCAGTTGAAAATGCTAAAACAAATGCCGCAAAACTTGGAACAGAGACCAGAGCAGCTGTAACAGCAATTCGGCAGGCACTTGATAATATTCAACGAAGGACTGAAACAGTTGAAGTACATGCACATCAGGCAGCTGTTGAAGTTCGTAATGTAATCAAAAGGTACAACAATTTTTTTTTTGATAAATATTGAAGCTTTAAAGTTTCTTAAACTTTTTGAATGGCATATTTTGTGACAAGAAGCACACACCACACTGACTTGAACTTTCCTATACCTTCCATACATATACGAGCCCAGGCCCGTAATAATTTGGACATGTCAATTTTTGATAAGGGACACCCTGGAACTTTTACTTCAGTAATTTCTTTCTTGGTTCACAATACGACTGTTTCTTGTTGCTAAAGTGAAGTACCTGCCACTGAACCTACTCTGTTATAACTTTCATGAACCACCACCCCTTCAAAGCTTTTTGGAACTCTTTGTTAATTTGCGAATGCAAGAAAAAGCTGTGAGAAACTTGGTATTGAGAAGGTGATGAGCCATTACTTCACTCCAGCAACCAGAAACAACCACCTGGTGTACCAAAAAATATCTTTTTGGAGGGCGAAGATTATAGTGCCCTTACACTTAAAATGTAAAAAATGAATAAATATATAAAATGAAAAAATTAATAAACGGCCAGTACATCATCGAGATATATTGCTCGTGTGTAGTTAGCACCCTTAATTCCTTGAAACCAAAAATTCTTTTCAAAAGAGTTCTGAATAAATAAAGTAGAGTTCTAGAGTTCCTTACAATATTTCTGGTATTTTAAGCATAGAAATCAAAAAAATGATTTTAGGGTGCTAACTTTACGCGGCACCCAAATTTTTGCAAAAAGAGTTTTTATGGCATTTTTCAGCATAACTGTAAGAGTTCTAGAGTTCCTGATAAAAACTCCAATAGGTTCCCCTTAATTAACAATTATAAAATTAAATAACAATTTATAAACGATTAAAAGGAGTAATTTCCGACAATGTCATAGTAACTAGACAAGTGTTGCAAATTCAACTCGAACAACAGTACTCAGCAAGGTTCTCAGTTCTATATAAAACTATTATTAGAACTCCATATTAAGGGATTATACCATGCAGGGGCATTTATCGTTTTAGACATTTGCTACATTTTATTCATATGGTCTATTATCGCACGCATGTCTAGTGGGCGGAACCACGTTTAGTCCCTGCATTATCCCTTTTATTATCTGTATGCATAGTATATGAGTAGGAAAACCCTTGTATGGCAGGGCAACTTCACTGATTTATGGAGGAAGAGATCAAATAGTGTAGTTAAGAAATGTCACATTTGAAACACATATGTAATGGTTTTTTAAATTTTTATATGAATCAAAATACTGAAAAAGAACGATAGCAAACTTGTCAGACAAATATTCCTCTGATTAGTGCCAGATCAACACTAATTAATTAATTATTAAAAGATTTTAAGTATAAGTGTAATGTCTGTCTTTTTTACTAAGTATACTATACTTGTATAATGTGATTGCAAAATGACAGATCAAGATTCCACTGATTTCATCCCTGAAAAGTTAATAAACTTGCTATTTTATGTATAACTGGTTGCCTATGCGTGCACAATGCTCTTATACTTGAAATCTTTTGATATGTAATTAATTAATTAATTAGTACTGATCTGGCACTAATCAATCAGAGGAATATTTGTCTGGCAAGTTTGCTATCGTATTTTTCAGTATTTTGATTCATATAAAAATTAGAAAAACCATCACATAAGTGTTTTAAATGTAACATTTTTTACCACACTATTTGATCTCTTCCTCCATAAATCAGAGGGGTTGCCCTGCCAGACAAGGGTTTTCCTACTCATATACTATGAATACAGATAATAAAAGAGATTTTATCCATTATGGAGTTGGGAAGCGGTCGTGTTCGCTAGCTCTTAGACTATATATCTTTTCATATTTTGTTTTATATTTTCAACATAAGTATCTTCTGAGTCAGGAAAACCATATATCGCTTGTTATTTTATCAGTTTCTCAGGAAAGATTTTTCCATCTTTTTTCATTTTGCTGGTGAAAACTAAACTGAAGGACCAGGCCACTGTAGCCACGATCAGATGCAAAAATTCTAACGCTGCTAGCGATGTTTACTACCTCTGCAATGCCAGTATTGTCTTCATATGTATCATCTTCATCTGCCAATTCATCCACATCCGGAGAATTTGCTGCTATATCAGCTGGTATTTCTTTCGAAGACAAATATTACACAGCATCCTCGAAGTTTCGGAACATTGTTTGACTTATATTCAATTAATCTATAAGCAAAATGACCTTGCTGAAGATTTTCATATTTATAAGTTTAATGCCCAGTGTCCTATTTATAGGACAGCCTTTATTTCGAAGAATTAACAAAAAATTGTTATTTTATGATTATAAATGGTTTGAAAAACCAAATTTTTACAAAAAAAATTGAAAAAAATTAATTCGGATGTTAATGGGTTAAACAATATTTTTAATTGTTATAAACCATTTAAAATTTGTAATTAAGAAATACGTAATTTATTTAACTCGAACAATAGTTCTGAGCAGCCCTCGAAGAGTTATATACACAACTATTATTAAAACTCTTAATTAAACAACACTTTTATTTGTTATAAACAAATTTAAAAGTGCTAAATACTTAAGAAAAGTCGTTTCCGACCGGTGGAAATGTGATTTGGCCAGCTCGAGGATAATTCAGAGCACAAGTCTGAGTAGGCCTCGAAGAGTTCTATACAGACCTGTTAACAGAACTCCATATTAAACAGTATTTTTAATTGTTATAAACAATTTATAACCGTAATTAATAAAAATACATGAGGTATTTAACTTGAACAATAGTTCTGCATAGAATTGTGAGCATAGAATTCTATAGAACTCTCGAAGAGATTTATAGAGAACTATTATTCCAAATCCTAATTAAACAACGTTTTTAAATGTTATAAACAATTTAGAGGTGTTATTTAAGTAAAGTATTTACGGACCGGATAAAATATCATTTCCTCAAAGTCAAACGATAGTTCTGACTCAAAGAATTTGATATGAAACGCAGACTCAATTTCTGATTGTTATAAACAATTGATTGTGCACACAAGAAATAATCGTTTGAAGAGGTAAGCTTTGTCTCATTTTTGCTCATATGTGCTGCGATTTCTCTTAAATTTGAGTGCTTTAAACAGTTGGGTTAATGTTAAGATTCTAGTTATTCTGTTATTCAAACTTTAACTTATTCGTTTTGATATTCAGCTTCTTTTTTAAATTCTTATTTTTATGTTATAAACTATGATAGCAATTAAAAATATTGTTTAATATGCAGTTCTATTAATAGCTCTGTACAGAACTCTGAGGGTTAGAAACGATTTTTCTTATGTAGAACTTTTAATTTGTTTATAACAATTAAAAGTTTGTTTAATTCGGAGTTGTAATAATAGTTCTTCACAGAACTCTTCGAGTGCTACTTAGAACTCTGCTAGAAACTATTGTTAGAGTCGAATCTGAGTTTATCTGAAATGCGTCCTTTAAATTGTTTATAACTTTTGAAATTTTTAATTAATCCATCTATTTATTAATAGTTCTGTATAAAACTCTTCGGGGGGGTACTCGAATCGCCATTTTAGAAAATTTAATTAAAATTTTCACTTGTTTATATATTTGTTAATTAATTGGAACTATTGAGATTTTTTTATCAGGAACTCTAGAATTCTTACAATTATGCCGAAAAATGCAATTTGAACTTTTTTTGCGAAAATATTGGTGCTGCATGTAGTTAGCATCCTAAAATCATGTTTTCAATTTCAATGCTTAAAATACCAGAGCTGATGTTAATCTGTAAGGAACTCTAGAACTCTACTTCATTTAATCAGAACTCTTAAGAATTTTTTGGTTTCAAGGAATTAAAGAATGCTAACTACACACGACTAGATATACTCAGGTAAAACGTTAAAGGCAAAATAAACTATTGTAAGCTGCATTGTTAGGCCACATGTTTTAATAAATCTGGCAGTTCACTATATCCATTAAAATAAATAAAGTTAGGATTGTTTACAACTTTTTGAATTTCAATATACAGTGTAACCTCTGATTGTGGATACCTCTCTAATAAGGACACCTTTATAAGATAATCCCTATGTTAAATAATTCTGATAATTCTATAGTGACTACACTGAATAAACCAGTCAGCACATTGCTTATTTTGACGTGTGGCGTTTTTAAGGTTGTACTTCTTTATTTTGTGTTTTTCAAATAACACAGCCACAAAAAAAAAATTTTTTCGGGTCTGGGAACCAGACCATGTTTTCTATATGTTTTTGGGGTCACTGAAACCGAATTCAATCCATTTCACCCAATCATGTCAGGTTTTTGACATAACCTTAAAAAATCTTATAATCCAAGCCCAATTGGCCCCCAAATTGGAAGTTATGGTTATAGGGTAAAGAGGATATGGGGTCGAGGTGTGAAGGAGTCGAATGGTTATGGGGTTAAGAAATTATGAGGTTCAATATATTATGTCAAAAACCTGATTCAGTTTCAGCGACCCCAAAAACATACAGTAAAAATGGCTTGACCCTCAGGTCAGCACTGTTTTTTATTTTTGTGTGGCGTGAAAACTTTTTGAGGTTATGTCAAAAAAAGTTTTTTGGCCTAAGGATGAGAGCATGTTTATTATATGTTTTTGGGGTCGCTGAAACCGAATCCGAAGTCCGTTTTACCCCATCACGTCAGGGTTTTGACATAACCTCAAAAAGTCTTCACAGCCACACAAAAATAAAAAACAGTGCTGTCCTGGCGGTCAAGCCATTTTTACTGTATGTTTTTGGGGTTGCTGAAATCGAATCCGAAGTCCATTTCACCTATTATTTCAGGTTTTTCATATAACCTTAAAAAATCTTATAATCAAGCCCAATTAGTCCTCCAAATTGGATTTTATGGTTATAGGGTAAAGAGGTTATGGGGTCAAGGTGTGAAGGGGTCGAATGGTTATGGGGTTAAGAGATTATGAGGTTCAATATATTAGTGCTGTGTTATTCCAACAGTAGCTTATTTATTGGTATTGTTAAGTTTTGTGTTTATTGGTTAATACATAATTTTTATGTATTAGTTGAGTTTAATTGAGTTAAGTGTTCATTAAGTTAATTAATCTTACTAAAAACTTGGGTAAAGGAAGATTAGATTTTATAGATAGGGAAAATTGTTCAAAGGAAGTTAGCTAGATAGGAGGCATATGCTTCTGGCCATTTGGTAAAATAGTCCATTGCCACTAAGATGTATTTATTCCCATCGTCGGTTTCGGGAAATGGTCCGGCAATATCTATAGCTATTCGTTCCAAAGGACTACCCACATTGTACTGCCTCATAGGTGCTCTTCGTTTCTCCAAGGGTCCGTTACCAGTGGCACATAGTTCGCATTTCCGGCACCACTCCTTCACGTCTTCTTTACAGTTGACCCAATAAAAACGGTCCCTAACTTTCTCCAGAGTCTTCTTCACACCGAAGTGTCCTCCTGATGCACCATCATGGAGATGTCGCAATACTGTAGCCACCCGGCTCCTAGGAACCACGAACTGAGACCTAATAGTGGTGCCATCTTCACTCTCCAGCACTCGCTTCAGGAGATCATTTTCCACCTTCAAGGACTCCCATTGGGCCCAATACGCTTTTAGAGTTCTGTTGAAAGGGCTGACGACCTCCCAGGCAGGCCTTTCTCCCACACGCTTCCATTCCAGTACCATCTTTAATTCGGGATCAGCCTCCTGTTGACGTTGCAATTCTCCCGGCAACCAATTGTCGTTGACGATGGTAGTTCTCAGTACTTGGCAAACTTTCTCTTCCAAACGAGAGCAATGACGGCAATCTGTTGGACAGGGTCTTCTTGAAAGAGCATCTTTCGAGGCATTTCGATGACTAGTGCCCGCTCGATGTTCTGTGTCAAAGTCGTATCCTTGTAATCGTTCAATCCACCTTGCGACCTGGCCTTCAGGATTACGGAATTGTAGAAGCCATTTCAACGCTGCATGGTCCGTCCTCAATAAAAACTTCCGTCCATACAAGTATTTGTAGAAGTGCTCAACGGACTTCACGACAGCCAACAATTCTTTTCTGGTCACACAATAATTCCTTTCGGCTTTCGACAAAACCTTACTGAAATAGCCGATGACCTTTTCTTGTCCATCCTGTATCTTAGAAAGTACACCCCCAATGGCCAGATTACTTGCATCTGTGTCCAGTATGAATTTTCCTTCGGTCCGTGGATAGCTCAATATTGGTGCTGTTGTCAAGGCACTCTTCAACTGTTGGAAAGCGGTTTTGCACTCTCTGCTCCAAACATACTCGCGCCCATCTTCAGTTAACCTTGTCAGAGGCTTTGCTATATTGGCAAACCCAGGAACGAAACGCCTGTAGTAGGTACACAATCCAAGAAAACTACGAACTTGATGTTTATCTCTCGGTGTTGGCCACTCTTGGACTGCACAGATTTTATCGGGATCGGCTGCTACTCCATTTTGTGATACGACATGCCCGAGGTATTTTACTTCCTTTCGGAATATATGACACTTTTTCGGACTCAATTTCAGGTTGGCTGCACGCAGTCTCCGGAACACTTCCTCCAGATTTTTCAGATGTTCCTTGAATGATTTTCCAACCACGATCATCGTATACCAAGCAAGTCTTCCACGACAGCCCCCTCAGAATGGTCTCCATTAGACGCTCAAAGGTGGCCGGAGCGTTACATAGACCGAAAGGCATAACCGTAAACTGCCATAGTCCGGAACCAATAGTGAACGCGGTCTTCAGGTTCCATTTCAACTTGCCAATAACCACTCTTTAAGTCCAAAGTCGAAAACCATCGTGAACCAGACAGGGTATCTAACGTGTCGTCAATGCGTGATAAGGGATAGCTGTCTTTCTTGGTCACGTTATTGAGCTGCCGATAGTCCACACAAAATCTCGTTGATCCGTCCTTCTTACTGACCAGGACCACCGGTGATGCCCATGGACTGCTGGATGGCTCGATGACCCCTTGTTCTTTCATATCAGTAATGATTTTCTCGGCTTCTGCTCGCCTTGCTATAGGTAGACGTCTCGGTTGTTGTCGGACTGGCCTAGAGTTCCCTGTATTGATTTTATGTCGCACAATATTGGTTCGTCCCTTCTGGGTATCATCAAGAGCGAAGATATCTTGATATCGGTGAATCAAACTCTGTACCTCTTTCACTTCCATTTTGTTAAGGTCTTCGCATGAACTAGCAATCATATCCACTAGTTTTCCACCATGGTCTTTGGGCACTGGTTTTGGAACATCAGCCATACACCTGGCTACTCGGAATATTGGCACACACTGTCCCACAAGGGTGCTCTTCTTTAATGTCACCGGATCCACATTAACGTTCATAATCCTCACCGGTACTGTCTTCCCAACCTTGATCAGCGCTTTTCCCACCAGTATGCCACTATGGATCTTCTTATCACAGACAGGCTCCATCATTCGCACACATCCTACCCGAAGATCTCCATCCAAACCTGCCTCGACAATTATATCGCTCCGACCTGGTAATATCACATCTTCTGTCAGCAACACCCTTACGACAGGGTCTTCTCATGGGTGCAAAGGGAGTTCTTCGTTACCAACCTTCAAAACGCCCTCCTTCAAGTCCAATGTAAAACCAAATTTTCTCAGGAGGTCCATTCCCAGGATGAAATTGTCAGTGATATCGGCTACCAGCACCTCATGATCACGTTCTTCACTTCCAATGCCAATCTTCATCTTCACCACTCCGCGTGTTGGAATTACTTCACCTGTCGCTGTACGGAGTTGAATAATTGTCTGTAACAGCTTCATACTTGTTCGTAGGACATTAGGCCGTATGATGGACTTTGTCGCCCCCGTATCAATGAGCAATGCAACAGTTCGATTAGCAATTTTCCCATCTACGAACAAACTGCTGGTACTATTCTTTGATGTTACGGCATGGATGGTGATCTCCGGGGCATCTTCACTCAAGGTCAACGTTCGCCCCCTCTCGTCGACCTTCTTTAGTTTTTCCGACGGCTGAGTTTGTTTTGGTTTAGGGCAACGGCGTCGTATGTGCCCTTGTTCGCCGCAATTCCAACAACGGGGCCCTCGAACTTCTTGAAGATTCTTCTTACGGCTTTCTTCTTTCTGAAGAACTCTCATTAACAACTCTTCTAGGCGATCTTTGGAATCTTCCTCTTCTTCTGCAACAGTTCGAACTCGCCCGTGGCCTCGGGACGCTTGTTTTGCGGCTTCAAATTCTAACGCGTGAGCAAGCGCATCATCAGTTGTTCTTGGTCGCGCCAGCCTTAATGACTGCTGTGTTTCCCCATCTCTTAGTCCATCAATGAAGGTCTGCACAGCGAGTTGTCCCAGAAATGAATCGGGTGCCGTAGGGTACGCCAATCGGACAAGCCGCGCTACATCGGCTTCAAACTCCTGAAGGCTTTCTCCATTCTTCTGGACACGATTCTTTACTTGCGCGTGATAAACCTGTTGTAGATGCGCGTCTCCATATCTCATTTCCAATCTAGAAACTAACAACTGGTAATCATTTTCCTGCCCTGCTGGGATTGTTTGCAGGACGTTCAACACGTCTCCACGCAAAGCCACAGTTAAAGAAACGGCCTTTTCCTTGCCTGTCCATCCGTTGGCCCCAGCGGCCGCCTCAAATTGTTTGTAGTAGGTGGACCAAGGTATCTTTCCATCGAACGTGGGTGGTTTTACTTTTATCCCTACGGCAGGACCCTCTTCTTCTTTAAATTGCTTCTTTACTTCATTAAACGGCCGCTCACAAGTTGAGGGAAACCGTAGTTGATTCATTTACACACTCTTAAAAAGGACTGTCCTTCCGAAAAAAGGTCAGTTGGCAACCCTACTCGGACGATTAGTGACCCCTCGTCTACGCTCATGATCATAAACTTCGCCCTCTTGAATAATAGCCAATTATATGCTCGTTGAATAATATACTATTTTTTCAAGTCGCTAAAAAGTACATCATTTTAAGAAAATTTAGTCACTATTTACATATTTTTTTCTATTAACTCTGCTACGACCGCTATATACATAAATTCAATTTAATTCTTTAATCAATGTGATTTGCAAAAAGTAAATCTAATATATACCTGGTGGACTTTTGCCCGAATTCTGACATTGACAGTTAAATAAAAATCAAATGGACGATAATGAATTCTAATTTTTGACAACTGTCAAGTCTTGAGGTTAGATTTTCTAAAATTGAGGTTAAAAATCTCAAAATTTGTCAAAAATAGTAGAACTCATTATAGCTACAGACTTGTACGAAAATTGAATCAGGCTGATCAGGTTGCTACTGCTTTCACTGTTATTGACATTTAAAAAAAAGACAGAAATCTGACTGCTACGATATAACTTTCGTAAATGCCTTATCTGAATTTATTAAGACATTGATTTTGTTTTTTATAGCAAGAGTTGATAAAGAAATTACAATCTCACCTGGCATATTTATATTCATAGCAGGTTTAATTAATCACCATGAATTGTCAGTCTGTATATTGAAAAATGTCATCATCTGGATTCACTCAACTCTTTCATAATTATGATTAATAATTGTTGAAAATTAATTAATCTTTTTTTTTAACAGGTATGTACAAGTTCTAGAAGACCGTGAACGTGAACTTATAAATAGAATTGAGCAAATGAGACAAATAAAAAGCAAAGCATTATGTTCGCAAATGGAAAACCTTTGTGCAGCCCTAACAAAATTAGCTCGTCTGTCCGACCTTTTGAGCGAATCACTCGAAACAAGCAACGGATTAGAAATCATAACTGTGAATGAAAAGGCAACCACTGAACTGAAGCAGATTCGATCCATCAGAGCAGATTTAACTCCATGTGAAGATGATAACATTATGTTTATGCCACCTGATATTAATCTATTGCGGGCTATTTCATCTCTAGGAAGCCTAAATATCTCTAATAATAATCTAATGGTACGTGCAAGAATTAAAGAATTGCAGATGTCAAATATACCATTTCTGCCACCAGTAGAGTTAAAAGATGAGCCTGAATTACATGTAGGGGGAGCACCAAGAGGTCGACCTGTCTTAGGTGCTCCTAGACCTGTTATTGCTCGAGAATCTGTAAACGTGCCATTAGTAATAGGATCAGAAGGAGAGGGTGATGGGCAATTATGTAGACCTTGGGGTGTTTGTTGTGATCGCAATGGTAATATAATTGTAGCAGATCGGAGCAATAACAGAATTCAAGTGTTTCGTCCAAATGGTTTATTTTCGCATAAATTCGGTAATCAAGGTACAGGTCCAGGCCAGTTCGATAGACCAGCTGGTGTAGCTGTTGACCCCTTAGGTAGAATAGTTGTTGCAGATAAAGATAATCATAGAATTCAAATTTTAAATCTAGATGGTACTTTTGTACTTTTGTTTGGAGAAAAAGGTGGCCGTAACGGTCAATTTAATTATCCCTGGGATGTTGCTGTTAATTGTGTGGGTAACATAGTTGTTTCAGATACTAGAAATCATCGTATACAGGTTTTTACAAATGATGGTGTTTTTATAAATAAATATGGTTTTGAAGGCACTACTCCCATGTGGAAACACTTTGATTCTCCAAGAGGTGTTTGTTTCACACCTACTGGTAGTATAATTGTTACCGATTTCAATAATCACCGTATTGTAATTATTGACCATCGATTTTCTCAAGCGCAGTTTCTTGGAAGTGAAGGTTCTGGGTTCAAACAATTTTTAAGACCACAGGGTATTGTATGTGATGATGAAGGTCGAATTATTGTTGCCGATTCTCGTAATAATCGCATTCAAGTATTCGAAAGTAATGGAAACTTCTTATGGAAAATGGGACAGCAAGGTAAGGGCCCAGGTGAATTAGATCGTCCCAGTGGTATCTGCCTTAATCCTGAAGGTCGAATTGTTGTAGTCGATTTTGGCAATGATAGAGTGCAAATATTTTGATACTGGTCTTGTTATTGTAAATTATATCACTTAATATTTTTATCTTTAGAAAGATAAAACCTTTTTATATCTACCTCGTTCTCAGGGTTTCCTCAACTCAGGTATAGATATCTCAGAATACCTTCTATAGAATTAAGTTTTTTGTGCCAATTTAAACAGACCTTAGGTTCTGTTAGGTTTTCTCTCTTTTTTTTAATTGTTATATATAAAATAATTTTTACCATTTTGAGTATTAGCTTGTTGAGAAATCTTTTACCAAAACTTTAAGTTACCATATAAGAAAATGTAGTCTGCTTAAACGTAACATACAGACTGAGTTATAAGACTGAAGGAGAAACTTAAAATTTTTGAAACTTATTTACATCGGAATATTTTTATAGTGTTAAAACTCAGGCATATAATGCAATATAAGACTGTAGTTTAAAATAACCTGGTATTATAAAATGTATTACTATTTTTTTCATATTTAGTAAACAGTATATACACTGAATATAAGTATTTATTTACTTTATGTTGTTATGTAAATAATTAAGTTTGTGTACATACAAATAAGTTATTTGTGTGGTGACTATCTATATATTTGTTCTAGTGGTGTTAAATGTGAATGTATACCTTTTAATTTGTATGTCATAATATTTTAGAACTGTTATATTATAGTTGATTGATATCTATAATAACATTCTCGACAAATTTTATATATTGTAGACTTTGATCACGTTGAACTCGAATATTAAAAAAAGAATAAGCTTAACAATAGTATGATATTGAAGCAATTATGCACATTTAGGATAGGTACACTTCAATTTGTCTATTAATGAGCAGCTAAGAGATAGAGCATTAAAAAGAGCAGTTTTATTATTGTGGAACACAAACAAATAACTTATTTGTATAAACAATATGAATTTATAATTTTACGCTTCTCTTATTTAAAACTTAGGATTGCAATAGAATAACCCATTTGTCAGTATATTACTATCAACCTTGCAAATTTCTAGAGTCCCGGTTCTCTAAAAATAAAATCGATACCTTAGTATCAACTTATTGTATATACAGCTTTCAAAATACAAAAAAAAGCTCCAAAATGGAGATTAATGATAGCATTACTGATACATAACTCTAAATAATATTAATAGAATGCAATACGCATTACAAAAATGTGCAAAGTGGTTGTATTGCTATTGAAATGGATGCAAGTTCTTTGATACTGAGATACAGATATAAATTTAAGAACCGAATGACTACAAGAAAATACACTTTTAGTACAAATACAGTTTTGTCTATTTTGGAAACTATTAGTATTCAGATAACAGAGTAAGATTATGAAGCTTATTTCTGAAATTAATATACTGCCATGTGAGTTTTTCAAATCGAAATATGAACTCGGATGTTCTTAATTTAATCATGATGAATGTTTTGAAAAATGAAATTAAAGTTGGTCTAGAAGTATCTTGACTAAAACTACTAATATCAATAATATATAATTCGGGTCTTAACGTCAAGACTAAAAATAGATATCAAGGTAAAGAGAAACATGACAAAAGAGAAAGACCAACTATTTTTATTTTTCAAAGCTCTTAAAAGTCGTGATAAGGCAATTTTACACATGTGGTATTTGCTAAATTACAATCATTTCATGTAGTTTGCAAAGAACACGTATCTTGCTGATCTCCATTTGTGTTCCAAACCATAGATTTCAATTTTGATAAAATCTAATGCAGTAACATTAAATAATGTAACTTCAATCAGAAACTAGGCTTATGAGCAACAGATTTGTTTGCACGTGAATGGTTGAAATAGCATGTCAGTTGCTAAATACAAATATATTTACATCCCTTACAGTGAGAATTTCAACCGTACGACAAACAATTCACTAAATGTCTGACATTTGTTGTTTATTACTTGGCAAAAATCACCTGTGTAAACTAAATTTGCCAGTTACAAATCAATGAGGATGCAACAATTATGCAAAACAAATATTATATTAAATAGTTAATTAAATATTATATAAGTCACAAAACATGTTTCTATTTTTTAATTTTAAAAAATGTAGCATATCATGTTTTATAAAATACAACTTTGCAATTTATTATTTTAAAAAGTCTAAAGCTTTTACAATAAGATGAATTATTTTAAGAAAATTAAATTACTTTAAAAGTTCAAAAATAATACGAGAATCGTTAAGGTGTAAAATGAATAAATCTTTGTTGTTTCAAGAAATAATAGGTAAATACTTTAAAGATTTTTGTTATCTTCGAAATATAAAATTTTATCTTAAACTTTTATTTTCCTTTCTAAGAATGCACTAAAAGTAAAACTAGCTTGTTGCATCCATTTAAATGTCATAATAATGTCTCTCGGCTCGACTGCAATTTTACATTTTTACCAAAATTGTATGTACTCTTCCAGCAAAAATGATTTTCTGCTATTATGTGCCATTTTTTCATCTAATTACTAGTAGTAGTGGCCTTATAATCTTTTGTAAAATTTTATTGGCTTTTTGTGATTAAAGAAAATGTATAATTAATCTAACAAAGTGTGGGCTTTTTGTGCTTAGATTACTTATAAAAAAAGGTAAATAAATCAATTTAATGAATATGTTAGTATTTCGATTTATGTATACTCATCAAAAGAAAAGTTAGATGTCGTAACAGGGATTTAATTTCTAAATTCACATGGTCTTTAAGACGAGAATTTTACTGAATGTGCTGTGTAAACAAATTTTAAGATAAAGAAAAGATCTGGTAAAGTTAATGTACAACATAAAATTATGTTATTAGATTTACGGGTAATTGAGAATTATTCGACTTTTATGAGTTTAGATTAAATAATAATAATGTTGTATATGTTTTTTAACTGATGGTGCATTATTGTGTTTGTGGCATTAATGTTTGTAATTTTTCTTATAGATAAATTAGTTATTAGGAAAATGTTTAAAGACTGATTAGGTAATCGAATCACCTGGTAGTGAAAATCAAAGATTTAAAAATATTACCTAATTTATTAAATTTTGATTTTTGCTCTTAACTTGCAATAATAAAGAGCTTTTGTAGGAATTTATTTGTTTTATGATCTTTTCCTTAAGGTTTAGTGTAGTAAACAAATCTGAGTCATCCTATACATTCATTAACTCAATCAATCTACTACTAAACCTTAAAAACTAAAAGAATTGTATTTGTCTTAAGATTAGTGCATGTTTTCATTTTTTCTGTGTTTTTATTTTTTTTTATTAGCATTATAATGAAATGCGGTTACATCTTTCACCGTTGTAAAAAATGCCATTATTACTTGGTTATTAATTTTCTGTGGTACTTGACAAAAAATTAATAACATCAAACTCCTGATTTGTTTTTTATTTCAGGAATTCTATTATGTTTTATCTTGTAGTAATGGTGCAATTTGTGTAATAAATAGTTCCTAATGAGTTACATTGTGTTTTATTTTTTAACCCAACCTGTATTCTTAAATTAAGATGGTATAAATTATCAGTATCCAATAATATGAAACGAGATGAGCTGACCTTGTGAATAATTTAACTATCAATTTTCCATCTTGTAGTAGAATAGTTGTGAACCATGCTGTCAAATGTAAATGGTCGACATAATTATGAAAGATAGATTTCAAGAAAGAGCTGAAGAACTATAAAAAGAAATAAGGAATAGAAGGATGAAAAACGGCAATTGTACAGTAGAATCAGAAAGGAAGATATTATTGAAAAAGAGAACAATAACGTATAGGAAATGAAATCCGAACAGAAGTTCAAACATGCATAAGGTCAAGTGGGGTAAAAACTAGACAGCACAAAGGGTGGGTAAAAAAAAGACAATTATTAATACACCTCCTAAGATGAGTCTAGACGAATAACACAAAAATGGTAGATTTTGGTATTGGTAGTATGAATATGGTAGTAAAAAGTTTAGAACAATGAAAAATGCGTTCCTCTTGAAGATAAAAAATAAATTATGCTTGTAGAATTGTATCTGTTAAAAATTAGAAAATGGCTTGTTCAACTTTTATTGTATTGATGTATGGCTTACATAAATTGTATTTTTATTTTGCAATTCTACTAGGTGATATACTAGCCAGTAACATAAGTTGATGGTGCAAATATGAAACTATTTTGCTGTCTATTTCACATGCATTTTTTTTCTTGTGCTAAAGATGGGGCAAAAAGTAGACAAAATAACTTTTATTGTGAAGTACATTAAGTGACTGTTTTTAGTTTTTAACGAATAAAGGTAATAATAATAATAATTTATTTTTCCACATAGACAATTAACAATTTTATAGGAAAAGTCATAACAGTGGTATAAAAAACAATAATTAAACAAGTAACATAACAAGTAGCTAGAAAGTATTCATCAATTGAATATATATTTAGATTGATTAAGAATATTTTAAGACTAGTTTTAAATGTTCCCATATTTTTACAATTTAGAACATCCACTGGTAATAAATTATAGGCCTTTACACCAATACTAGATGGTGATTTACTACTAAGATCTAATCTAGCATTGGCTGGGCGTAATTTATTGGCACCTCTAGTGGTATAAGAATCTATATCTTTGTTGAACAAAAATTTATTAAAATTTTGATGCACATAAATGCACAACTCAAAAATATAAAGAGCTGGAAAAGTTAAAATTCCCAATTGTTTAAAAATATCTCTACAAGAATGTCTGCAAGGAATCCCTACAATACATCGTATGATCTTTTTTTGTGCAACAAACACATCATGAGCCCTGGTTGAGTTACCCCAAAAGCAAATTCCATATCTAACTCTAGAATCTACTTGGGCGTAATATAAATATAATAGCTGTTCCAAGTTTAGAAAATGTTTAATATTATAAAACAAGTATGTTAAAGAAGATAATCTAGATATAAGTGACTCACAATGATTTTTAAAATTTAGTTGGTCATCCAAAAGAATGCCCAGGAACTTAATGGAAGTATCAGTTTCTATAACTTGACCATCAACAGAGTATGCTTAGGAATATTCCTCTGCCTAGTATGAAATGATGAAAATAAAATGAAAATATAAGTGGTGTTGAGAAAACCAGCTAAATAAATCAGTTAGTGCATGATTACAGGATTGCTCAATCATTTCATTAGTCTGACCAGATACAATGATTGATGTATCATCTGCATACATTGTGACCGAAACATTAGAGAAAGCTTTATCTAAATTATTAACATAAAGGATAAATAATGTAGGGCCCAGTACAGAGCCTTGGGCCACGCCCATATCTACATCGGAAACATGAGACGTAAATGTCATAACTTTATTGTTAATAATAGAATTTAAACAGACATATTGTTTGCAACCTTTAAGAAAAGATTCAATCCGCTAAGCGCCCTGCTAAGATCACAGAAGATACCAACAGGACACTCACCTGCGTCGAGGCATTTAACTATTGAATTTCATACAGACTGTATAGCAGTAGAAGTGGATTTGGAATTCATAAAACCATGTTGATTTATAGACAGGAGATTAAAATTGTGAAAATTTTTTAGCAGTCTATGGGTAAAACAAATTTCCAAGATTTTTGAGAATCCTGAGGTCACCGTAATAGGACGGTAGTTTTCTAAATTCTGTTTATTACTTTTCTTAAATATGGGAATAACTTTACCTATTTTCAAGGATTTTGGAAAAGATCCTTCCGTAAATGACAGATTAACTAAATAACATAAAGGTGCTGCAATGTAATCTAAAACCATTTTTATAATAAACATAGGAATGTCATCAGGACCTTTAGATCTTTTATTTTTGAGTTTATTTGATGTAAATCCACTTTAGATATCTGTTGAGTCGTTAACAATAGAAATACTATCAGTAGCACTCTTTTTATTTGATAAAATATTGATAACATTCCAACTAGCTTTCATTGTATTTTCAGAATTAATAATTCTATTTTGAAAATATATTTTTTTAATAACTCTAACTAACTTTGCATGTTGTTTGTTATAATATGAATATGCTCATATGTACGTTTGGTTGCATATACTTACAAAACATGTTCTGTACACTTTAAAATAAATCAGTTGTAGCCCGACTCTTATTTCATTATAACCTACGAACTCATCCCAAACTAAAAGTGAATTAAAAGATTAAATAAAACAACATAAAATATAACATGGCGCAGTTTTAAGTATAATGGAATAATAAATTAAATTAAAAACTACAGAATTAAAGAAAATAAATAAATTAAGTGGAAATACACGTGAAGTGCAATCGACAAAATGGAGGGAAAAGGCATTCAATCTATGCTGTTAACGGGTAACCTTGCAGAAAACTGGAAAAGATGGAAGCAAAGATTTGAAATTTATGCAGAAGCCTGTGAATTAAATAAAAAAGACGAAAAAGTGCAATGTGCTCAACTTTTATACTTGATGGGAGAAGAAGCAATTAATATTTATAATTCGTTCTCTTTTACTCGAGAAGAAGAAAATAAAATCCAAGTGTTAAAAAATAAATTTGAAAATTATTTTGTGCCTAAAAAGAACGTTACTTATGAACGATATAAATTTTTCACAACGAGACAAAGCAGTGATACAACAGAACAATTTGTAACGGAACTTAAAAATAAAGCCAATCAGTGCGAATTTGGTACATTAAAAGACGATTTAATCAAAACAATGTTAATTACGGGTATAAAAGACGAACGAATACGAGAAAAACTTTTACAAGAAGAACCTATATCATTGGAAAAAGCCATCGAATACTGTATGGTAATGGAGAATTCCCGCCAACAACTTCAAGAAATGCAAAGCGACGCCAATGCAGCTGTTACGAGGTCATCGTTCCATGATATCGCGATAATGCATCGTAGACAAGCGGCAACGTCAACTTCTTCCCGCCCACAGAACACATGTTCCCGCCAAACCGAGACGTCAAGAGGTGCAAACAAGAAAACTTCACAAGAGAAATCTGTAGGTAAACAAATAAAAAATTGCAGAAAATGTGGTTATACACACGATGTTAATAAATGTCCTGCGTATAATAAAACATGTCACTATTGTAAAAAATTAAATCATTTTTCTAATGTATGTTTCCAAAATAAATCAACAAGAAAAACTAGAAATATAAATGAAATTGAAAACGATAATGATCTAAAATTAAATGCAGATTATTTTTGTATTGATGTCATAAATAATGCAAAGGAAAATAATCCTAGTTTAATTAATTTAGTAATTAACAATAAGTTATTAAGATGCAAAATAGATACTGGAGCTAATGCAAATGTAATCTCAGTATCAAAATTAAAACAAATAAAGTTTAATTTAAGAGAAATCACTCATACAAATGACACATTAACAGCATTTACAGGTGAAAAAATTCCAATTATTGGAAAATGTAATTTAACTATTCAATTTAATAATAAGATGTGTAATGTTGATTTTTATGTGGAGAATAATCATAAACATGAACCAATTATAGGTATTTAGACTAGTCTCGATTTAAAATTAATTGTAATAAATAAAGAAATTCAGTCAATTGAAAAGCAAATAAACAAAAATTACTTATATAAAGATTTAATTGGTGAATTTGAAACAAATTTTAAAGGGATTGGTAAATTAAATAAACCATATCACATTGAAATCGAAAAAAATGCAAAACCCATTATAAATGTAATTAGAAATGTTCCTTTTGCATTACGAGAAGAATTCAAAAAATGTTTAAACGAGTTAGAAAAGGCAAACATAATTAAAAAAGTAGAAGGTAGTACTCACTGGCTAAATTCTTATGTCCTAGTAAGAAAAACAGATGGTTCCTTACGAGTATGTTTAGATCCCAGAGATCTAAATAAAGTAATTATAAATCAAAAATACAAAATGCCGAACATGGATGATATTATTTCAAAATTAGAAGGTTCCACCTATTTTTCAACTCTAGATGCGGCAAATGGCTTTTGGTCTGTTGAATTAGATGAAGAATCGACCAATTTATGTACTTTTGGAACTCCATTTGGAAGATTCAAATTTTTAAGGATGCCATTTGGTATAAAAATTGCTAGCGAAGTTTTCCAGGAATATTTTCATAATATATTTTCAATGGAAGGAATTGAGATATACGTAGACGATATTTTAATTCATGGGAAAACAAAAGAGGAGCATGATGAAAGGCTGAAAAAAGTTTTTCAAATAGCTGAAAAAAATAATGTAAAATTTAATTTAAACAAATGTAAATTTGGCCTAAAAGAAATTTCATATTTAGGACATAAATTTTCAAATAAAGGGGTATCGGTAGATGAGGATAAAATTGAAGCGATTCAAGGTATGCCAAGACCAACAAATAAAAAAGAGGTACAGAGATTTTTAGGTCTTATAACATATGTGGGAAGGTTTATAAATAATCTGTCAGAAAAAACACAACCATTAAGAAAATTAATAAAAGATGAGAGTATTTTTTACTGGGAAGATGAACAAGAAAAAGCTTTTACTGAACTAAAGAATATGTTAGTAAAAGAGCCAGTTCTTCAGTATTTCGATTCAAACAAAGAAACTACGATCTCAGTAGATGCATCACAACATGGACTTGGAGCAGTGTTATTGCAAGAAGGAAAACCATGTGCATATGCTTCTAGAGCCATGAACTCGACTCAACAACGCTACGCCCAAATTGAAAAAGAACTTTTAGCAATTGTATTTGGTGCTCAGAAATATTATCCATATGTGTTTGGACGAAAATTTACTGTGGAAACTGACCACAAGCCTCTTATAAGTATTTTTAAAAAATCGCTAAATGAATGTCCGGCAAGATTACAACGAATGTTGCTGTCACTTCAAAAGTTCGACATTAATTTGGTATACAAGCCAGGAAAAAAATTGATTATTGCTGATAGCCTATCGAGAGCAAATTTGAATAAAGAATTCCATGATAACTTAAATTTAGAGTTACAGGTGTGTTTAATACAAAAAAATTTAGTAATAAATGATAAAAAATTAAAGGAATTAATTACTGCCACTGATAATGATGAGGAATTGCAACAACTAAAACGTTATATAAATCAAGGTTGGCCAGATAATATAAAAAAAGTACCCATTGAGTTAAGAACATATTATAAAATCAGATCGTTAATAACAGAAGGTACCAATGGATTGCTTTATATGTCTCAAAAAACAATCATTCCAAAAGCTTGGAGAAGCAAAATACTAAGTTACATTCACATAGGACATTTTGGCATAAAAAAATGTATTCAACGAGCAAATCTTTCAGTATATTGGCCAGGCATAACAAGTAATATTGAGACGTTGGTCAGTAAATGTGAAATGTGTAACACTTATGCTAATTCAAATATAAACGAACCAATGATTCCACACTCTATCATAAAACAACCATGGCGAAAATTAGGATGTGACATAATGTTTGTAAATGATCAATCTTACTTACTTTTGGTAGATTACTATTCAAAATATCCTGAAATTGTTAATTTAAATCATAATTTAACAGCAAAAAATGTAATTGAAAAATGTAAATCAATATTTGCAAGACATGGGATACCAAATATAGTAATTGCAGATAGTGGTACTCAATTTTTAAGCAAAGAATTTATACAGTTTTCACAAGACTGGAACTTTAATGTAATCCCAGCATCACCAAAACATCAACAATCAAACGGTTTTGCTGAAAGAACAATTCAAACTTTAAAAAAATTAATTAAGAAAACTATTCAAAGTGGAGAAGATTTATATCTTGCTCTTTTATCTTATAGAAATACTCCTGTTCTTGACACCTATACACCATCACAATTACTAATGTCTAGATATATTAGAGATAATTTACCAATTGTAGACAAAAAATTAAAACCATGCATAATTAACACAAAAAAGTTCAATACAAAATTAGATAATAGTCAAAACTTAAGTAAAAAATATTATGACAAAAAAGGTGTAAAAAACTTTAATGATATTTTACCAGGTACACTTATAAGATATCAGGAATTCCCTAAAAGCAAATGGAAACTAGGTAGAATTGTAAACAAAGTTAGGGAAAGGACTTATAAAATAGAAACAGGGAATGGAAGATACATAATTAGAAATAGACATTACATCAAAGTCACCAAAGAAACTTTCAATAAAATTATGAATACTCCACAACCTGAACTTAATAAAAAAGATGATAATTATTTTCATATTCCAAAATTATTAACTAAAAATCACAATAACTGTCTAACTGAAAATAATTTAAATGAATCAGAAATCCATAACAATAGAATAAAAAATGATAATAATGTACAACCAACTACAAGTAATTTAAATGTTACTAATGGAAGGATTTCTAAGTTTGGTAGAAAAATAATTACACCAAATAAGTACAATGATTTTGTTACAGGTACTAATTAATTTAAACAATGATTTTTTAATTTGTTGTATGTTTATTTATAAGTATTGTGTGTATTGACAAATAAAGTGTTTTTTTTAATTCTTTAAATTTTTATAAAGAAAGGAGATGTTATAATATGAATATGCTCATATGTACGTTTGGTTGCATATACTTACAAAACATGTTCTGTACACTTTAAAATAAATCAGTTGTAGCCCGACTCTTATTTCATTATAACCTACGAACTCATCCCAAACTAAAAGTGAATTAAAAGATTAAATAAAACAACATAAAATATAACATTGTTTCTTAGAGTCACGGCACATATCCTGAAGTTGATGGAAATTCTTTGATAAAATACGAAGATTCTTTAAATACAAACTCGATAGTTTAACATTATCATTTACCAATGCCTTGTTATTCTTATAGGGAACACAGATCTGCTGTACTGGAAAATGCATATCGAAATAATAATAATAAATATTAAAAAAGCAATTAAAAGCTTTATGAATATCAGTTAGCTGATAAATTTCATCCCAAGTTTCATTATCGATAGCTTTTCTAAAGTTACATATTGCAGCAGAACTAAATTTCCGCTTACGACAAGTAATACCAAATTTGGAATCACAAATCTCAGTAATAAAATTGAACAAGTCTGATCTATGATCAGATATAGAATTATCAAATACACGTACAGGCTCTTTGTTATCAAAATTAATAAAGATTTGATCAAAGAGTCTTAACACAAGTGGATATTCTAGTGGGCCACTTAACAATGGGTACAAAATTAAAACATCCTTCGAGCCGCCACATAGTCATGTACAATTGTCTATGCCTACAATTGTATGGTGCAGTGATGGTGAACCTTTTTGAGAAGTGGGTCAAATTTTGTTCATTTTTTTTAATACTAGTCCTTGGGTCACTAAGTCAGTGGCGTCACTTGGAGGGAGGGGGGGGTAAAAAAAGTATCAATAATTTGGAAACACTGAAAATTTGTTAACAGAAAAACTTGACAGTTGACCGTTTTTTTGGTTCTCACTTTTAAAATCCTCTAAAAAGGTTTACGGTTCCTTTTATTTTACAACTTTTACTTTTGCAAGTGAAGAACAAAAAATAAAGGTCGATGTCAAAAAATTGATATCAATGGGAAGACACCATGAATTACCGCAGCAGATGGCAGCAGCAATAAAGAAAAGAACATATATATTATGAAATATTCTTTATTAATAAACATAGTTACAGATATTTAATGTAAAATCTTAATATTAGGTTCTGGTACATCCCTGTTCTATAATGCATCGAATATGCGGGCTAAATTTATGACCGAGTGTCATGAGTCATACACAGGTGCAGTGATACGATAGAAAATCAGTTAGCCAAAATCCACTTGGAAATATGTTTTTATAAATTCAACATTAGGTATTTATACTTTAATTTTTTAATATTTTCGATTGTCTGTTCTCTCTTTTATGATATAAAAAATAAGTTTATAAAAACCAACGTATGGGTCATTTAAAAATCCTTCGTGAGTCTGACCCGCGGGTCATAGGTTCGCCACCACTGGTATGGTGGATGATGAATCTTATTTCACAGTTGACGGAAATGGAAAAGAAAAAGAAAATGGCAGCAGAATTCTTTCTATGAGTCTGTAGATCACGTAGCACCTGATGAAGTCCAATTGATTAGAAAATCCAAGTTTCCAGCTAAAGTTTTAGGGCCAGTCTATTCACCCAGTATAAGTCCCTATATAAGTCCCCAGTAAGCTTACTTGGCAGTTTAACAAAAATAACTGTTTGTTCGCCCAAAAGTAGTTTAAAGGTAACCAGTAAAACCCCCTACTGGCCAGATAAACTGTAGACAGGTTGTCTCTCCTAACAAATCTTAAAGGACGGTTTATAACTTCGCATTTCCATGGTTTTAAATGTTTGTTTATATGCCAGATTCGTTTTTTGTGTTCTTATTTTTAGTGGAGTAACGTTAAGCAAAAAAAGAGCGTTATTTCGGAACCGGTCCAAACTACTTCGATTTGACTAATTTTTTTTTAAAGTCTTGTAAATATAAAATACTAAAACCTTTACATGACGCTCAGAACGGGAAATGTGGTGAAACTCGAATAACCTAAAAATTTTCCAAGTGTTCCCGCACCGGTTGCTCGACCATCTCAGAACAGGATAATTTTTGGTGTGTTATCACATCTATGTATTGGTAGTTCGAAGCCACTATTAATTTATTTTTATTCCCTTTGGTTTAAATGCGGCAGCCATATTTGTTTCGAGGTGTACGACGTTTCTTGCAGTTTTCTATGTAAACGAAAATCTTGATATCTCAAGAACAGTTGGTCGTAGAAAGTCGCGGTAAAAACTATTGCATTGTTCACATTTCGAACTACATTTGTTGTTCTAAACATAAATTTTGTAAGATGCTTCCTTATGGACGCAAATTAAGTCCGAAGTTTAACGCTTTTTTTGCAAAATTTCGGCTTTTTAGAGTGTCATATTTCCAGACAATGGTGAAGTATCAGCGCTCATTCTTTTTAAAAAAGTACACAGTTAAGGATAGTTTATGTTTAAAATATTTTAAATCGAAACTTCAGTATTTTGGTATTTATGGGCTTTTGAAATTCTCATTTTCTTTATTTTTGAGCAACTTTGGACCTCAACATCTCTTATGGTCATGGATGAATTTTTTTTATATTACGTGCATATGAAGCAGCATATGATGGCAAACTGTGGTAAAAATCTTAACTGTGTTATTATCATGAGGATAGAGTTATGCTCAGTTGAAAACTGTTAATGTATACCATTTCCATTAGTATTACCATATGTTTAGTCAATGGTATTACTGAGTAAATGTATTTTATTCTGGTGCTAATATTGGTTTGGGAAAGTAAAATTATTATTATTACTATTATTATACAGTTATATGCTATTGATTGCAGTATTAAGTAACGTTATTAATATAACAAGGGTGCTTTTTCTTTGTATTTTCTTCCGTGGCCGATTTCCCTCTCAATTCGTGTAAATTGAATGACAGCTAACATGGGCATAACCTGTTCTCAAGCTAATATCAAAGTTACCATTTTGACCATAATTTACCACAGTGGCGTGCGGTGAGAATTTAGGCTAGGGAAGCAACCACGATTTTAATTATAATACACCTAGGTTCAGGCGCGGATTAACGGGGAGGGAATAATCCTCCCCCCCAATTTAGAAATAAGTTTACATAGAATAGAAACAAATAATGTTTGTTTAATTATTATTTATTAAAACAATTATTTTTCCAAAGATTTCCCCCTCAAAATACTTATCTGGATCCGCCCCTGCTAGGTACAATAAAAAACAGTGTTATAATTATTAAGCTTAAAAGTTTTTCAAAGAAGCACTTTTACACTTTATACTTATGGAATTTGTTGACTATCATTCTTTATTTAAAAAAAAACTACTACTACGTATCAATTTTCCGGTCTTTCTTAGCAAAATACCGGTACAGGTTTTAATCTTTGTTGTTAAATTTGAAAGATCTGGTTTTGATCTGCCTTTCTTAATAATTTGTAATTTCTCTCCAAAACTGTATGCGAAAAATTCCTTATTAATAATTTACAAACTGAACAAAAAATCGTCCCGATTCGGCTATATCGATGGTACTCGAACCTTTCACCGAAGCAGTTGAATTTGCAGTCGTGACGATAATGCAATTTTAAATTTGCATACAGGCAAACTAAATAGAACTATTTGTCTTTAAAAAAATACAACTTATAAATTAAAATAATAAAATGCGACAAAATACAGTCTCATTTGCAGATTTACATTACTTAAGTAACACTAAATCGAACAAATAACCAAATTATAATAAATAAACATTTGGGAACGAAGCACAATAAAAATTACGACCAAACAATGTTAACCAGCCAAACAGCATCCGTCTATTATAACATCCCATACTCGCTGATTCATGCCAAGGTTAAGAGAAGAGCATTTGTAAGCAGTGCTTATATTAAGTGTATGTATCACATTTGAATCGGTATTACCTTTCCGTGCAAGTTTAATGAGCCTAATTTAAAATAGTACTCTAAATAATTATACTTTTTGCTGTACAGAGTTGATATTGAGCTTTAATTTGATAAATATTTCAATTTAAATATACGATAACCATAATTTTACAAAAGTACTTTTGTTAGCATTGTTTTTATTTTTAATAAATTCTCAAGGCAAGCATTGCTTCCATGGACCGCACGCCACTGGTTTACCATCATATACTGCTTCATATCCACATAATATTAAAAAAATCCATTTATGCTCATCAGAGATATTGAGGTCCAAAGTTGCTCAAAAATGAAGAAAACCAGAATTCCAAAAGCCCATAAATACCAAAATAGTGAAGTTTCAGATTTGAAATATTTTAAACTGTACTTCTTGTGTACTTCTTTTAAAAAGAATGAGCGCTGATACTTCGCCGTTGTCTGGAACTATGACACTCTAAAAAGCCGAAATTTTGCAAAAAAGCGTTAAACTTCGGACTTAATTTGCGCCCATAAGGAAGCATCTTATAAAATCTACGTTTAGAACAACAAATGTAGTTCGAAATGTGAACAATGCAATGGTTTTTACCGCGACTTTCTACGACCAACCGTTCTTGAGATATCAAGATTTTCATTTACATAGAAAACTGCAAGAAACGTCGTGCACCACTAAACAAATATGGCTGCCGTATTTAAACCAAAGGGAATAAAAATAAATTAATAGTGGCTTCGAACTACCAATACATAGATGTGATAACACACCAAAAATTATCCTGTTCTGAGATGGTCGAGCAACCGGTGCGGAACCACTTGGAAAATTTTTAGGTTATTCGAGTTTCACCACATTTCCCGTTCTGAACGTCAATTTCTCATTTGTAAAGGTTTTAGTATTTTATATTTACAAGATTTAAAAAAAGAATATTCAAATCGAAGTAGTTTGGACCGGTTCCGAGATAAAAACGTAAGGTTACTCCACTATTTGTAGAATTTCATCATCATGACATATCTGCCATTCTTGAAATTAATAATGAAAACAATAATCATAGAAAAAAGCTTTAGGAGTATTTTAGGCAATTAAATAATCACAGAAATTACTGTAAGCCCTAAATATAAATAAATTAAAATAAAGTAATAATAGGTATTTATTTATGTAAATACGTTAAAATTTTTAAAAAGTTATTAAATATAAATATTCAGTTGCTTTAATAAAAACTGCTTTTAAATCTTATCACTTTTTCATGTTTATGAACTAATACTAAAAACTTTATTACTACTTGTAGAAATATTATTTAAAAAATAATTACAAATGAAGAAAAAACACTATAGTAAAACCAAAAAATTAAGAAACTAAACCGAATGAATCTAGCAGCCGCAGACTAGCAGTCGGAGTTGATTGTGAACGAGCCTTGCTTCCAAATTGACAAATTTAGACAGTTTGAAATAAAAAAATAGACATTGCAATCTGTAAAAGGTTTTTCACAACTCCAATTGTTAATTATTAAACTACTATTAATAAATATTAATTGGAGTTGTGAAAAACCTTTTAAAACTTTGACAGATTGCAATGTCTATTTTATTTCAAACTGTCAAACATTTGACAATTTGGGTGCAAGGCTCGTTCACAATCAACTCCGACTGCTAGTCTGCAGCTGCTAGATTCATTCGGTTTATTTTCTTCATTTTTTGGTTTAGGTATAGAAACATTTATAGTAAAAACCAAATAAGAATAAAGTAGATGGCGCTTCGATCCAAGTTACATTAGAGTCACTCTATATTACTTATAAGAGTTGGGCCAACGCGGGAATTGATACTGATTGGTTGGATCCATTTGCACTAATGCCAATTTAAAAACACGAAATTTGACAGAATTATGTAATTTAGGACAGCTCTTTTCACTTCCTCATAAATTTATGTGGAAGCTAATTGCTATGGTTACAATTGTATCTGTGACAATTAACCGCCAAATAAAGTTACAAGGAGGTAAAAACATCGCCCTTAATTTGACAAATAAATTGATGTTTTAGTAAATCGAAGAATTTTTATGTATTTCTCTTTAAGTTTTTAATAAATATAAATTGTAATTGAAGGGTTGATGTCAAAAACAGCATTTGTCAAAAAAAAACTACAACTTTAAGAGAACCAAAAACTAACTGTAAGGTCAAAATTTTTGTTATTTGTAACTATGTGCAGTTTATGAATCATTCTCATAAACATAATCCAAAAATCTGTGGTTTTTGACGAAAACGAATTTGTTATTTTTTTATTAAACATAAGATACACATATTTTAATTAAAAAATTAGAATACATCCGTCTGCCAAATTTAAAAAAAGATTCATATCTCTAGCATGAAAGAAAAAAATCTGCATAAGCACTGCTGTCATCCTCTTCAACAATGTCACCTGGGTCTTCATTAGTCTCCAGAATATCATAAAAACCACGGTGTTTTCGATTGGATAATACTTCACAAAGAGCTTCAAGATCTTTTAGCTTTGCATGATTTATCTCAATAGGACTCTGGTACATAGGTACAAGTTGTAATTCACTAGTAAAATGGAATCTTGCTTCTGATTGTGCATTGCCTCCACGTTCCAGAATAGCTATCTCTTACTTCTATAAATTTATATATTTAACACAAAAATGCTATTGCGTGAATGTATGCGATACATTCGCGAAGACTTTAGTGGAATAGGTGGTCGAGGATTCTTTACAAAAAACTTATCAGTCCACAATTTGAAGTTAAAAATATCTTTATCTACGACCACCATAGAAAGTTACATATTCCGCACAATCTAGTAACCGTGAAAACGACCAATTGCAAACAATCTCCAAACTCAACGGTAAAGTATGTGAGGAAGGAGTTCTCAATAATCCGTAGTTCTCTTAAAACGCCATAGATGTCACCACTTGCAATATTTATAATATTATTAATTATTTGAAAAATAAAATGTTATAAATTTTAGATAAAGGTTAATTTATGTTAACTGTTATGGGTAATTTGTTTAATTAATATTTTCATTAAATTATATTTCGAATGGAAATCCATCTAGAAAAAAAAACTAAGGTCAGACCCGGGGAATTGAACCCGGATCGCTCGGTTAGTAGCTACAGTGTAACTTAACTGAGCTAGCGAGACGCCTTTCAATGGTGTTTTTTTTCTCATTATATAAAGTTACAATGATTGTTATTCAATTAAAACATAAAATTAATGAATGTTTTACATTATCGTATAATTTTTAATGTAATTTTATTTATTATTATTGCTAAATTACAATAAAAACATTGAAAACATTTATAATTTGCTACATAATGCGAGAATATTTGACATTTTGCGCAGAGGTTAATAACCTTGACAATTGAATTGTGATTTTTGTACATATAAATTATTTTTTTAAAACGAGTACATAATTATTTAGCTGTAAGTACTAAATAGTAGATTGACTGAAATTATACAAATTGTAAACGTATTATTACTATTGTCTTTACAAATTTAATGTTTACTTTTGTCGTTTTTAAAATTCTAGATGTATCATGAGTGAATCCGATGAAGGAAAATTGGGGTGTACACTCGTACACCTCCAAACATCGTGGAAGCGGCTCACATTACATCTCTTAATTTATTACCAAATATTTCACGTAAAAAATATGAATGCGAGTATAAATTCTAGGTTAAAAAACTTTCTTAGCTGTTGGTGATTTATTACTTTTTTTGTTGTCGTAGATAAAGTATAGTGTGTAACGCGTGCAAAAACACCAATTTCTCACTCGTGTGATTGCGGCATTTGACTACGTCTCATGCCGCAAAATCTTCACACTCGTGAGAAATTGGCACTTTTCTGCACTTGTAACACAATATACTATTCTTAGTCGGCCCATTTGATAAAATGTGTAAAATATGTTACTGAGTAATAACTCTGAAATAAAACGATTTAATAAAAGCAAAATATTTTCACTTTTTAAATTATTATTATGGAAATAATTAACACGGAAATTGACTTACTAGAGCACAAGAGACATTACCAGTTTTGTGTTGTAGCTGAGAGTAGTTTCTTCTTTTCTCAATTTTGCAGATAAAATATAAATATATTACTCTATTTAAGAAATTTATTATATTAATCAATTCAAATGAGCAATTTAATTTAATCAGTTCATTATGGTAAATTATAATGAAATAAATGTCAGGTTCTGAAACATTTGCCAAGTAAACATAACCAATAATTCTTTCAACGTATATTTTTGGATCCATAATGGCGGTTTGACATTCGCGTTGGCTCAACTCTTATAAGTAATATAGAGTGACTCTAAGTTACATTTACACACCTAAAATTAAAACAGCGGGAAATTTAAAATTTAATATTGTTTAGTTTTCAATTTTCCTGAAAAATATATAAAATTCATTTCTGTGCTTTTGTACAAGATGCCAGTGTATCTTATGAACAATTTATAAATAGAATTAATAAATAATGCACACTATTATGACACTATAATGTCACTATGATTCGAAAAACCTTCAATGTTATTTTATCTTGGCCGAATAGCAACATCTTCGTCTGATTCGTTGGGTTGGAACTTTCCTTCCGATCCTAAATTTATAATATTTATTTCACAATATGCTCTACTACTTTGTCTAATTCCCACCTTCGTTTTTCTTCATTAATTATGTGGTATGCCTATGCAATCTTTCTATCGTTCTGCAGTAACAGTAGAAATCCCTTGATTAGGAGGATTTGTTCACGCCAGTAAGTGAATATATTGCATGTATTATTAGCTGCCATGTAATACTACATGAAGTTTCACTTCTGCCCATATCAACTCGATTGGATTTAAATTGCAAATATAAGGGGGCAATCCTAATATGGTTCTTCCACCACTTTTCACCATTTTGACCATTAGGAATTACTTTTCCTCTTGGATTTTTGAAGGATTGTCGTTCAGCCATAATTAAAATTAGGTACATACTAAAATATTATCACGTTTATTTCAACTGCAATTAGGATTGTTACATAAATCATCATACCTGCACAGTAATAAGAATAGAGTCGGTAAGTTCTAAAAGAACTATTATTTTAATAAAAAGACTAAAAATTATAAAGAACTTGAGAAAAACTCGAACTAAACCATAACCTCGAAAATTGTCAGCATTAATATCTTAGACATAGATGCAGCGTTGCCGGATTTTAGGTATGAATTTCCGATTTACCCTTTCATTTAAAATTTGTACATTAATTAATGAGCATTTTGTCATGTTAATTATGAATGTACATTAATTACAGTTTCTTTTTACACACACACACAATAAGTTATATTTTCATAGTTGAGCGAATGTAAGCCGTAACGTTTATTGTAGAACTCAAACGGCACTTTACACATAATTTATGCACAAATTTACTTTTTTAAGTTGTGTGAACGTGCCTCGTATTTTTGCCAACAACGCAAAGGTCAAGCTTGCCCTATACCTTCCTTCACTTTATTCTTAGCTGACTTCTACTATAGATATAGTCACTACTAAAAACAAAATTTAAGAAACACACTTGGCAAAGCAATCTTTAACTGAATTTTTAGAAAATATTTGTGAAAGATTCCAGATTTGTTAAATCCCGCCTCTTTTTAAGTGGATTAGTCAATGGATTTAATTTTTCTCTCTAACACAGTATTCTGTCAATTACCAATCTCTCTCTTGCATGTACTACCCGTGTGCAAAAGTTGGACCCTTCCCATAAACATTCCAGTAACTACTTTCAAGATATAATCCTTTGAATACCCAAACTGTGTACTTGCTACCTGTTAATTTATTTAGCCGGTAACTACGGGAACTTTACCTGAAGGTGAATAAACCGGCTCTTAGTGCGGTTCAAATGAAAACCATTGATACATCTGAATTGTTACATCAAATGAAGAAAGTACCCGCAAATATTAGAAAGGCTAGAGGGTGCAGATAGTTTTTGTAAATAATGTATAAACACCAAGGTTTTTTAACAAAATAATAATTTGATTGCTTTTTTACTTTAAAACTTTGTTCGGATTTCATTCCCCATAGGTTATAGTAATAAATGGGCTGCCAACTATTGAAGGTAAAATAAAAGTGAAGATTGAAGACTTCTTAAATAAAGAAATAGGGAGGCCAGCAAATGTAACAGAAGCTTACAAAGTAGGTTATATACCAGAAAACAGCGCTGTCATTACAGCAATTGAGTAGTTTGAACAAATATCATAATGGCAAAAAAGATAAATCTAAAAGGAAACAAGATCTAGCGATTTTCACATGACTCTTCATCAGCAACTTTTCTCTATGAAGATTCCTTCATTTTCCTAGTCTTAACAGTTTTCTTGCCTAAGTCTTAAGTTGTCTTTTTTTTGCTCTATTAAATTGCCGGTTGGCTTGAATCTACTACGTAAGAACTGCTATCTTACGGTAACCAACTAGAATTGTTATTAATATTGTTATCTACATTAATGCTTCCATTTGCAATAACTAGTAATTGTTGTTTCACCATTTTTCAAAAGAAAATTCTATACATTGCAAACATTTTTAGTAGAAAAAGATTGCATTTTCTTACTCAATAGTGAACAATTACTATCGCTCATATATACTTTCATCCACAATAGCCATTGAACTAATATAAAACTCTAAATGTTACAATTCTGTTATTTTCATTCGTAAGTGAATATACTTTAGTACATACCATGCTTAGCAAGAATGCCAATCTGCAAAACTGCAGTCTAGAAATATACTATGTGAAATTTTAATGCGTGCTAATAAAATAATATTTTCAAGTTGCCGTTTTGTAGATATTGCATTCTTGCTAAGCAACATCATCAGCCAATCTTGCCCAAAAATCGAGTTACGTTGTTCTTATTTGCATACGTTAATAACGTGTGAGCAACGGAATTTTGATTCAAGAGTTGGCTTTGAAAGAAAGAGATAGACATATCGGTCATGTGCAATTTTGAATCGTATGAATTAGTTTATTTAAACATTTTAAACTGTCACTTTTTGAAAAGAGCTGTCAGATTAACTGTTTTTGAAAAAATCTAAAAAAATTAGTTTTTAATAATGACATTCATATTTAATGAAGTACAAAAGAGAAATATGGTAGAAATTTATCTAACACAGAATTAGCAACAAAATTGAAGAAATTAATAACACACCTTGTATCCTCCATAATGTTATCGATTCCGTTAAAAGGAGAGTTGCATTGTGTAGAGATGTAGGTGGGGGCCATATAACTCATCTTCTTTAATAAATTTTTAATTTAATTGTACTGGGTGGAAATAAATGATTTTCATCAAGTTACCATTGCATTCCCCATGTAAAAGCACGACGTGCCGCTCTACGAAAATAGAGAAGGCAGTACCATAACCTCAAAATATACAATTTCTATACAAAATATACAAATTCTATGAATTGTTTGACAGATTGATTTCATTTATTGACAGAACTAATTTAGTACTAAATCAAAAAGAGTAGAGCGGTACAGAAAAATTTACATGCGAAAAAATTCCAAAGGGAACTTGATGAAAATCATTTATTTCCACGCTGTATTATTTAAAAATTTCTTGATTAAACATTGTTGAGAGCTCCGAAATCGGAACCAAAATGCTAAAATGCATTTAAAGTAGGTCTGTCAGTTAGTGATTGAGAGTAGTTCTCAATGATCTGTAGTAGTTCTACTACCTACTTAAAATTAATATCAGATGTAACCTAAAATTTCCAAGGCCTTCTCTGAATCAAAATTCCGTTGCTCACACCTTATGTAGATTCTATAAAGCGACGCCACACCCACCAGAAACAACCTCTTTGTACTTGTTTAGTCCAACCATATGTGTGGATTTTATAAAGAGAAAAACACTAACAAAAAGGTCTATCATATCCGTTTACATAAAGTCATACCCACCCATTGTATCCTCTGCTCCATACTGAGTCCAATCATATAGGTGGTTTTGGGGTGGGATTTACAGGGACCGAGTCTGTAAAAGCACAAACATACTGGCAAACGGATTTTAGTATATATTTATTTGTATTGTGTATTGTTATGTTAGTACATACAGTTTATATCAAAGGTATCATAAACTGCTATACCATTGACAATTTCGGTAATTGACATTTGTTTATTTTAAAATAGATGAAATTCCCTTTGTTTCAATTTTATTTTATATGTATGAAAGAAAAGTTAAGACTTGTGATGTGTAGGAACTGTTAAAATTTATTTTTTAATTATGTCTTTAGAAATATATGTGTAACAAAAATCATGCAAATTCTCTGTTACTAATTATACAACAAGAGCATTCAGAGGATTTGGTATCGATTTAAATAGTATAAGTGGATGATATTGCTGAGGTACATATTATCAAAAATAAAAGAAAATAATGTAAGTTCCTCCTACATCCTTTATTATGTTGCTGCACAATTGTTAACTGTCTATTAAAATACAATTCTGAAAGTACATTTTACATTTGCACAATGGTAGTGTGAGTTTTATATAAGGTCACATTCTAAGAAAACAGTGATCGACAGATAAATATATACAATATTTAATTAATAAAAAACAAATATTACTCTAATTGTTCTCACTTTGTATAGCTCTACTATCTAAGCTGCCTTAGAGCTTAACAGTTAGCTTCAATTATATATCTACATTTCCTAAAATAATCATTCTAATAACATAACATTGCAATGAATCCTTATATAAAACCCCCTTACATTTTTCAAAAGCAGCTGCTACAAAACAGTTTAACATTGTTGTATAATAAACATAAGCTTATTACACAAATATCTAATTGGCACATACAAATTTTGTTGTATTATTGCTATATTGTTTATTATCATTAAAAACAAACTATCACTTCAAAAATGCAACCTGAGAAATCTGAGAATACTGCACTGCCAAAGTCAAAACGAAAAAAAAATTAAAATTACAAGCTATACACAGAATAAATATTTTTGTTCGTTTTGTTTGTAATGAGCAAATTACATCTAATAAAATACATTTCTTGAATACTTCTAAGATATTTATAAAAAACTGCTCATAATATCACCCAACAAGTTAAAATTATAAATAAAGCAGCACAAGAACAAATTAGCTTAAAAATCTATAATTACATAAAATTATCAACTTGAAAAAAAATACTAAACAAACCATACACTTTAAGTCAAAAAATGCACACAGAATTTTTAAAAAATTAAAATTGACAGTTTAATGAACATTCTTGGAAAAGTTGAGATTCAATTGTATTAAAAGCGTAACAATAATACTTTGCTGTTAAGCTACATGAATAGTATAAAAATGTAAATTATAACTAATATTTTGTTATTTATGATCAGGAGTGCAATGAATTGAATACTATGAATATGCATTCAGTGACTAGTCAAGATCTTTATGTCTTTAATTATGCGAGCATGATTATTTTAATATTATTTAATAAATATAAATTTATCTTCTGATGATGGTGTAGAAACCGAAATTGTGATTAAGTTAATAAAATTTACCTATTTGTGAAACTTATTAGCCAAATGTTTTTATTTAATTATTTTAGAATGTTTCACCTAGCGCCTACCGACGCTTCAATCAATCATATAAATTTATTTTTTAAAAATGATCCATACTACACTAGACACCTGCATGGGCTCGTGTCGGACATTCATGCCTAGGCCGGACTCGGCTGATAGATCAGGTTTGGGCCGGGTAACACAATGCGATTTTGGGCTTGGATCGGGCACAAGTTGTGGTAGACTCTTCTGGAATTAATACTATTTCGGACATTTACAGGTTGTTTGCTAGAGAGAAATCTAAGTGAATTAAAATTAATTTTATTTAATATAAAAAATAAGCTAGTTATGCATTTTCAGTGGGTTACTTTTTCTTTGAAAAAATAACAAATTCATTATTTAAAAAGAGTTGGTTTGCTAATATACTCTTACAATAAACATTATGATTAATTTTTTGATTACTCTTTTTATTTATTTTTATTATAAGGAATTCGGGCCCGTCTTGAGCTATATTAAAAAATAATCAGGCTTCAGACGGGTTCGGGTAGAATATTTCAAAGTAGTATTTGGGCTCTGGTTGGGTCGGGTAAAACTTCCAAAATTTGGCCCGTGCAGGCCTCTATACTACACTGATCCCTGCTTTTATATTAAATGAATATCGACTTTTGCGAAAACTGAAATATAAATTGATGTTGATCTGGTCAGGTCAGATAAAACTTCCAAAATTGGCCCGTGCACTGATTCCTGGTTTTATATCAAATTAATATAGAGTTTTGCGAAAACTTAAATATAAATTGACATTGATCTAATGAAATATAAGTCTTCAGTTAATATCAATATTAGAATGATCTACTATTTGCACTATAATAATTGTAGAAAAGTCTGACGTTATCCGAGTTCAATATTCAAGTTCATAAAACATTGTTACAAAAAATTGTTGTCTACAATAAGAGTAAGTTGTGGTCAACAAATGTGAACAATTTTTATTAGTGGTTTGACATTAATTCTTATTTGATTTGTGTAAAGGTATTTATAAAAAGTGAATATCAAACTACTAACCGACATTTTAACTAACCTGCCACAACTGTACATCAGTTATATTACATAATTAGCAAAAAGCTTCTTGTGGTGTTACACAAGCCTGAATAAAACTCCTCAACTTCTATCTTATATCCTTATCCTATAATAAAATGAAACAATAATCACCAACAAAAAAATGTTGGTTATAATACAGGGTGTAGAATAGCCTGACGCATAATACAGAATTACGTGCATTGTTTTCAAACCTTATCCTTACCTATTATCTCCTCTAATTATATTTTACAGTAAAGATATTCCAGAGTGCTGTAAAAAAATTTACCAATCGAATTATGCTGTTCGTTACGGATTGCCTTTGGTCGTAACCGGAAAAAGTAAAGGAAATAAAACTTCCATTTTTGCAAGAATCAGTTATGCCTTGGAAACATTGGAACGACGAAAGGAAATAGTTGCTATCTAAATGTCATTTTTAAGGTTATAGTAAACTGCTTGACTAATGGATTTGTATTATAACAAATGAAAGTTATAATCGCATGGTACTCTGTGGACCAGATGTATTTATGATTGATAGTTTAGGGAAGAAATTGTAATATTCTTTGACAATAAAGATACTTAAAGGTTCCCTTAAGTCACTGAGATATATTTGGGTTATTTAGTATTTTTTAAACAACAACCTATCATGACAAAACTGGAGAAAAGACAATTGAACTGGTATGGTCATATAACAAGAATGGATCCAGAAAGAATAGCAAGAAAGTGATAGAGACAGGAAAAGGAAGGAAACGGAAAAGAGGCAGACCGAGAAAAATCTGGATGGAAAGGATAGAGGAAGTGTGAGCAAGCAGAGGAAGAACCCTAAATGAAATGAAAACCTTGGCACAGGACCGAAAGAAATGGAAGAAGCGGATAATGGAAACGTGGATATAGAACCAAATCCGACGCTCTAAAGGGCAAAAGGATATATGATGAAGAAGAATAGTAAAGACTAAAACAAATTAATTTGTCAAAGCGGTTTGTTTAAAATACAATAAGTAATCCACGAGCGCGCGCGCACACACACACATTACATTCTTATCCACGATATCATTGCAGAATACAGACATCGATTTTATGTGTTCTAGATTGATACTGTTTACAAAATTATTAAGTTAATATTAATGTAATTATATATTGTCAAGTTAAACTTAATACAAAATATGTATATCACTATGCCTCAGTGTTGTGTGGTTTATTTATCATTATTTGCTCTCTCGAAACAGTATGGTGTAATTCGCCCAATCATATTATCGATATATTTAAAACGCACGGCTTATTTTTGTTCCAGTTCATTTGAGAGTTTACTGAGCCGATTTACATGATTCTTTTTTATATTGAAGCTTTCGTTGTGTAGATTAGTCAACATTACTTAATTTCTTTCAGTTATACATTTTTAAATAAATAAATATAAAACATTTATTTGGATACGCACGAGAATGATCATCCACTTGCAGTGCCATCTCAATTTCCAGCGTTGATAACTTTTGGAACTATACACGATTTAAAAGTGTGTGTTTAACGTTTGATTTGTTATTAGGTTGCGTAGACAAACCCACATTACTTGAAAGCCATGGAAAGCAAACAAATTGTTCAAATATTAGGTGATGGCAATTGCTTATTCAGTTTCATATTGTTTGAACAAAACAAATCATCGCGAGGTATGTTTGCAAATCGTTACAAAAGTTGTAAATAAATGACTGAGACGATTATTATATAGAAACATTCATTATTGATAATCAAACTTATCATGTTCCCTTTAACTCTGCTTTAGATTACAAAAATCTTATGTCCTTCGATAGTGAATACACCATATTGAACTTTATTGTATAGGTCAATTATTATTTATTAATCTGTATATTTAAAACACGGCTCATTTGTGTTCCACTTCATCTACCAGTTGTATAAGTCTGATTTGCTTTATTCTTTTTTACATTAAAGTTTTGACTCTGTAGATTAGTCAACACCACTTACTTTTTATTTTTATTTAATTTTTATATTTTTAAAACCGTTCTTTTTTTGGTCTGCAGAGTTTTAGTTTTGTGATTTTTTTAATTATTTACATTTTTAAGCATTATTTGAAGATAGGATGAATCGGGATTGGTGGGGGAGGGGTAAGGGTGTGTTTGTTAAATAACTCGTTCAAAAGTTCGTCTTAGAATGGTAAGCTTAGTATTTTCAACTGTTTTTGTTCAATTGCATTTATTTAATAAATGTTAATGTTAAATGATCACTTTTGGAAACCCGAAGGATTGTAATCACACAACGTACGTTGTACATAAGGAAATTCTTCGATAGATTAGCCTTTTGACCATCATGTTTTGACAAGGTTTCCCTAGTTTTACAAATAAAAGTACACAGCTAACAGTGCAATAAGTAATGTGGAAACTAGTGCGTAATGCAGTAGACAGTTTAATTCTCCCACAAAGTTTAATTAGTTGTTCATAACTTTCGGAGGCCTTTAAGCATTAGGCAAGCAATAATTTTATTAGATCAAATAAAACATTAACAACTGAACAAATAACATTTTATATTATAACAAAGATTAGATAATTTGCACTTTCTCCGATATGGAATACATTTTGATCTATCTTACATACAAAAATGCTGCAAAATGGATTTCTGATCCTTCCAAGACATAGCTGTTTTTTGCTTAAACGAAAGTTTGATTGTCTTTACTTTTTCCAGTTATAATCAAATGTAATCCGTAACCAAAGGCATCATTCGATTCGTAATTTTTTTTTTATAGCACTCCTTGATATCTTTATGTAAAATAATTAGGGGAGATAATGTTAAGGTTTGAAATAAAATGCACGTAAAATTACATCGTGCATGAAGCGATTCTACACCATGTATACAAATTTGGTAACTAAGTTAGTATAGTGGCGGGATTTCACGTCTATTATTGGGGAGGCAAAGTTGTGCTTTTAAGATTTTATTAATTAATATATACAATGATAAAGTAAAAATTCTTAGTTGTTCCAACATTGGGGGGGAGGGACAATTGCCCCCTTGCCACTCCAAATCCCGACATTCTTAACACACTATCAAAGTACATTACATCATGTACAGAAGTTCTGACATATCTGTTCTTACTCTTGTACTTCAATAACCTTCACCATCGTTTACGTACATCAAAATTATATATTTTAAAGGAATGCAAATAAGTAATTTAATTTTTGTTTTTAAATAGTTTTCACTTTTGCATTAGAAAATAATTTCAGTATTTTATGTTTCATTTCATGTTCTCATAATCATCAAGCATTAATTTATATTATTTGCAGCAGCAGACTATGAAAAGCACTCCTCATCATCTGTATCTGTATTCTCAAACCTTTCAAATCAAAGAGAACATCTACAGTAGAAACACTTAAATCACTTATGAATAAAAGATTATTATTCATGGTTTTGTAAATACAAACTAATTTTTATTCGCAGTTTTTCTTGTATTGTTTAATTATTGCGTCTAGGTGTTTTAGTAACTAAGGGATCTCCATCAGCAGCACTTCCATTTTCTCTACGATCTTCCAAACGACGAGTATTTGATGAAATACCAACCCTGTTGGTGGTGTTCGATCCAGTCGCACCTGATAATACAAATATATAGTGAAAACACTTTACACAAGAAAATATTTTACTTATAAGATTATTTATTTTATTATCAAATTAACCAAGACGGAGTAGTAGTGTTTTGTATTAATTGTAAAAAGCCTTTCTCATTTTGTGTATTTCCAAAATATAAAATGATTAATCATTCTCATGAGTTGTGGAATGAAAGGTTATGTCACAGATGATAATCTGTGTGTGTCTATAACTATACTGACTTTTGTGCTTGCAAGCAAGGCACAAGTATTAAATAGATACCTAATTATGAACTTGTTAGCCATTATTTTTAAAGGCACTTAGTCTCATAAAAGCGATATATGTATTTTTTTAGTAGTGTTGGCAAATGGAAATATTCCATGAGGAAAAATTTCCGCGTTAACCTTGTATTAATGTATGCTTGAGTGTTTAATTCTTGTTTATAACCTCATTTTTAAACTTTGTACAGGGTACGTCAGTGAAGCAGGAAAATTTAAAAGCTTGGTAATTCATTTGACGTTTGGGTGAGGGCGCTGAACTTGATGATATATTATCAGTCATTTATTGCCATTTAGTAAACATGAAACAGTGGTCAGGTGCACATCGAGCTTTCTGTGTTAAATCATTTTATAAAAATGGTGATTCCGCGACAACTGTACGAAGGTTATTTCGCAATCACCGCATCGCAGGTACCGTCTGTTCATGCAATTAACTTATGGCTTAAAAAGTTTGAAGAAGCTGGGTCCACAATAAATTTAAAACATAAAGGAGCAGTAAAAAGTATTAGAACGCCAGACAACATTGATAAGAGTTCGAACTGCCATAACACGGAGTCCAAAACGTTCTGCGATTAAACATGCATTAGCATTGAATATCAGCGAACCATCGATACGTCGAATCTTGCATAAGGATTTAAATTCTCACCCCTATAAAATTCAAATTGTTCAGGAATTAAAAGATGCTGATTTTATTGCTCGCATGAATTTTTGTCAAGAAATGTTGCAGCGTTTGGATGGCGATGACAACTTAATCCACCATATGTTTATGTCAGATGAAGCCCATTTTCACCTGAACGGCTACGTAAATAAGCAGAATAGTCGATATTGGAGCGTCGAAAACCCACTTCAGTTACATGAGAAACCATTGCACAGTCCGAAGGTCACAGTGTGGTGTGCACTTTCGTCAGCTGGCATTGTTGGACCATTCTTTTTCAAGACGATCGAGGAAACGCTACAACCGTTACTGCAGCACGTTACACAAGCATGGTCACAACATTTTTGAGACAAGAATTGGTTCGATTTCCACAAATTACGTGGTTCCAGCAAGATGGTGCTACAAGTCACACTGCTCGTGTGTCTATTACTGCTGTAAGAAAACTCTTTCCGAATCATGTTATATCCAAAAACGGGGACATTGTTTGGCCAGCTAGATGTCCTGATTTGTCCGCATGCGACTTTCTTCTTTGGGGTTTGCTCAAGAGCAAGGTGTATGTCGAGCGACCGCATACGTTAGCGGAACTAAAATTAAAAATTCAAGAAGAAATTGCACATATTACACCGGCCATGTTAGGGCGAGTAATGGAAAATTTTCGATTAAGACTGCAAGAGTACATAGATCGTAATGGTGCCCACCTTCCGAGCGTTATTTTTAAAAAATAAAATGGCGTCTCTTACTTAACAGAAAATTGTAAAAACATTCATGCTAAAATAAAAACTTTCTTAAATAGAAGAGTTTTAAATTTTCCCGCTTCATTGACGTACCCTTTACATTGTCTTATGACAATTTTTAATTTTTAATTCAAAACACCAAAATTATTCAAATTAAAAATTAATAAAAAAAAATTATTATCATCATTCATCCATCATCAGTGAAAAAAGTAAATTTCATCAAGTTTTATAATTAATTATCATTTCTTTTATCGTTTTTACTTGGGATGAATTTTTAATTTTAAATAAAAAAATCTTCCATTTTTAGTCATTTATTGATTCACCTAGATACTTCTTAAACTGCTTTTGAATGTCATTAACTTTTTTTTGACATTTGCCATTTTAATAAGTTTCGGGAAATTTTTCCATGGAAAGTTTCCAAAAAATAAATTTCTGGAAATTTGCCAACATTATTTTTTAGTTTTGAAAAATTTAGTTTAAAACGTAAATGACATCAAAAATTGTATTTGATTAGAGTTGCTGATTTCCTGCAAATATGATTTGAAAGAGTAATACATAACATCATCTATGACTCCTACAAATAATCACTTAAAGTAGAAATACAAAAGTGCCTCGGTTAGTTACATGCGGGACTCAGACCAGAGAGACTCGGGTTTAAGGAAGATTTGCAGTAAATCAAGCTTTTTAAGAATGTATAGAATATCTAGATATTGATACATTCCACGCCGATTCGACCAAAGTTGGCGGGGTACCCTCATAGATTTTTTTTATATTTTGTTCACGTAATACTCTTTCCAAGCCTTATATAAAGCTCAAATATTACTGCCCATAAATACACCGTTCGCGAGATATAGAGGTTTATTTTTTTCAGTTTTAAACGTACATGCCTATATTCAAATACTATTAACTCGGCCTTCGTATTAGTTAGGAAGGTCAGGTTTTTTGCATTTGAAAGAGAATGAAATGGACTATCTATGGTAATTTTTGTTCGTTTTTCCAACATTTGTAACATAGTATATTAACTGAGTTTTTAACAAATTTTGACTTTTCTCAAAATCAGATCCATTAATTTTTTTCAAAAAAAATACAACTATTGTATGCAATGTTCTTATAATTGCGTTAAAATTTCAATTTGGTATCTTTATGGAATCAGAAGTTATGAATTTTCTTCTATAGTCGTGAGATCAAAATGTTCTGAAACGACATGCACTTGTATCATGAACAGCGAATGTAACTCTCAAAATGTTCCATTAATTTTCTCCAAAAAAAATCGCAACTATTGCATGATATGTCCTTATCATTGTAATAAAATTTCAACTTGCTATCTCAATAGAATCGGAAGTTGAGACATTTTTTCTGTAGTCGTGCTTATACACTTTACACACTGCAACAGGAATTATCCGAAGTCCAGGGGACGCAGTTGCGAGCAAACCTATTGTAGGTATATATTATATCAGGCGCGGATTAACGGGGGGATTTACATTCGCTGTTAATGATACAAGTGCATGTCGTTTCAGAACATTTTGTTCTCACGACTATAGCAGAAAATTCATAACTTCTCATTCCATAAAGATACCAAATTGAAATTTTAACGCAATTATAAGAACATTGCATACAATACTTGTATTTTTTTTGAAAAAAACTAATGGAACCGATTTTGAGAAAAGTCAAAATTTGTTAAAAACTCAGTTAATATACTATGTTACAAATGTTGGAAAAAATTACCGTAGATAGTCCATTTCATTCTCTTTCAAATGCAAAAAACCCGACCTTCCTAACTAATATGAAGGCCGAGTTAATAGCATTTGAATATAGGCATGTACGTTTAAAACTGAAAAAATAAACCTCTATATCTCGCGAACGGTGTATTTATGGGCAGTAATATTTAAGCTTTATATAAGGCTTCAATAGAATCGGAAGTCGAGACATTTTTTCTGTAGTCGTGCTTATACACTTTACACACTGCAACAGGAATTATCCGAAGTCCAGGGGACGCAGTTGCGAGCAAACCTATTGTAGGTATATATTATATCAGGCGCGGATTAACGGGGGGATTTACATTCGCTGTTAATGATACAAGTGCATGTCGTTTCAGAACATTTTGTTCTCACGACTATAGCAGAAAATTCATAACTTCTCATTCCATAAAGATACCAAATTGAAATTTTAACGCAATTATAAGAACATTGCATACAATACTTGTATTTTTTTTGAAAAAAACTAATGGAACCGATTTTGAGAAAAGTCAAAATTTGTTAAAAACTCAGTTAATATACTATGTTACAAATGTTGGAAAAAATTACCGTAGATAGTCCATTTCATTCTCTTTCAAATGCAAAAAACCCGACCTTCCTAACTAATATGAAGGCCGAGTTAATAGCATTTGAATATAGGCATGTACGTTTAAAACTGAAAAAATAAACCTCTATATCTCGCGAACGGTGTATTTATGGGCAGTAATATTTAAGCTTTATATAAGGCTTGGAAAGGGTATTACGTGAACAAAATATAAAAAAAATCTATGAGGGTACCCCGCCAACTTTGGTCGAATCGGCGTGGAATGTATCTATTAGGCGTTCTGTTAGGGAAGCAAGAAACAATACTGAAAACATTATTGTTGTTGCATGATTATTGTGGACAGAATTGTCAATGTCAGTAGGTAGAGTTCTTAAATATAGAAGCTACAAAATAAGTGTTATAGTTTTATTATTAAACTAAACAAGTAAGCCAAACACATTCTATACTTATAGAGGGCCTATTGGCGAGGGTTCTCTGACTGTCTGTCAAGCTGACTCAGCTGAGAATCTGTAACAGATGGAAGAAAACTGGCAATGGGTATATAATGTAATTGCCAACAGACAGTTCAAAATCATTGGCAGTTCTTACCTCTGATATGACCTTTGACTTCTGCAAAGGTACGAGGTAAGTGCCATAAATTCTTGGCCCTGCATGCTTCACAGGTGCCGACATGTTCAAACTCGGTTGTGTCATAGTTGAACATGTAAGAGGCCTACCTATATATATTACGGCTAGAAGCGTAATAGATTTTAGTAGCCACTCAAGCATCGTGACGAATGCATGGAAATGTCGCAGCTAACGAAAATTGAGTACCGCGCGATCATTAAATTTTTAAATAAAGAAGGGCACACGCCTAATCAAATCAAACAACGTTTAGACGGCGTTTATGGTGATCTATCTCCTTCATATTCCACTATAAAAAAGTGGTCAAAATGTTTCCATTTGGGACAAGAATCTCTTGAAGATGATGAGCGCACTTGTCGACCAATTGAAGCGGTAACACCTCAAAAAGTTGCAATCACTGAAGAAAAGGTATTAGAAGAACTCCGTTTGGAAGTTAAGGAGTCAGTGATGTCTGACATTGCGGAAACAAGTGTTCGCCGAATTCCTCATGACCATTTGGGTAGGAATAAAATTAGTGCAAGATGGGTACCGCGTCTTCTTTCTGCTGTTCAACGTCGCGTCGTGTGGAGACGACCCAAATTCGATTTTGGAGTCCATTGTCACTGGAGATGAAACAATCGATATGTGTTATGATCCTCTATCCAAAAGGTAATCGATGGAATGGCGGCGACCAGATGAACCTCCTCTCAAAAAGGCGGAAATTGTTCAATCGACAAAGAAAGTTATGGCAACTATATTCTGGGATTGTGACGGCATTTTACTGATTGATTTTAAAGAACGCAATACAACTGTTAACAATACATATTATGCGTCTTTAATGCATAAATTGAGAAACAATATTTGTGAAAAACATCGAGTAAAATTGACAAGAGGTGTTCGATTATTACACGACAATGCACCCGTTCATACTGCCGCAATTTCACAAGCTGCCGTTCGCGAATGCGGCTTTGAAGCATTGGATCATCCACCATACAGGCCGGATATGGCTGCTAGTGACTATTATTTATTTTCCAATTTGAAGAAAGACCTTAGGGGACGTCGTTTTAAGGACGAGAACGAATTGCTGTAATTGAACATTTTAAAGGAAAAACTTCAGATTATTTTTACAAGGGCATTGAATTATTAATTCCACGTTGTAATAAGTGTATTGACATTAGGGGAGATTATATTGAAAAATAAAAATTATTATATTTTACCAAGTTTATTTTTTTTTATCAGGCCGAGAATTTATGGAGCTTACCTCGTAATTAGTTAAAATTAAGCTTATTTCAAGAGTGACACATGCATATACACTGCCAGTCAAAAGTATTTTGACAAATACTTTTGACTTTAGTCAAAGTATTTGTAATACTTTAGTCAAAAATATTTTAGCACGCCATTGCTACACTATCTAGAACAGGCTGGGCCACCGGAGGGGCCCCTTACGCGTGTTTAACTTCCACTACTGCATCATATTGAGTCATTTGGGTTGTCCTTAACCCTCACTATTCCCCTACGCGGCTCCCACCTCTAGTTAAATTCCTTGTAGTAGCACGTTTAAATAAATATTTAGATAAATGATAAATATAAATTGAAAATTAATGTTTGGTTTGGGATTATGAAAATACATATTTTAAAAAATTATAACAATATAACTGAAGGAGTAACTAATAAATCCTACATTTAATATAAGCAGATAAAAAGTAATTTATAAAAATTGCAAGATATAAAATAAAATTATAAATTCATCATTCTTTTAAGATTAGACTAATTTAGACCGGCAGTGATTGCTCTGAGTAGGGGTACGAGTGGAACGTTGCACGGGCACGGGCGTGATCGTCGCAGTATTAGCAGAGTAGGGGAATGTCTCGAGCTCGCGGGCTTGAGCTGGGCCCACTCTGATCTAGAAACTCAAAATTCCCGTTTCTGCCAATGGAATTGTTACTTTTCATCTTTTTTTCACCATGTTTGTTCTTCTTTTAAAATATTAACCTTCAGTTTTGTATAATTATTTATTAACATGTTTAACAATGTAGTTAATAGTTTTTGGTATAATGTTAAATGATTTTTACACCGAGCGGTTTTTGATTTTTAGCTTTTATGTACAAGGATTCAAATGGCTCTGAAGTTATCATTTCAAATATCTGATACAGTGAAGTTGCGATACAAAGTGATGAGAGACATTTTTAAATGCCTTGATCGACATTACAAAAATAATCATCTCTAATTGGTAACTGATAAATAATTTTTTAAATTTTTTAAACTGAATACATTCTTGACAATTTGTTTTGCTCGTTGCTTTATATCCTACGTAACCATATGTAAATACTAACGTTTCTAAAGTATCGTTAGTGATATCAAGATTTTGAAATTCATGTATAATTTGATCATTGTATCACCAATACATCAGTTTAAAAGGGATCCTAACAGGAAAAATGAAAATATTATATAAAAGTAATATATATAAATGGGTCATTCCATGCCAAATCATCAAAGCTCACAACCCGACCATCTCAGATCTTTGAGAAATTTGGTAGGATGGTAGAGGGCATAACGTAACTTACGTATGTAAAGTTATAGCCCTCGATGATACACAGTATTCATATAGCAGGACTGCAAACATGATAAAAAATGTAAAATTTGTGCTTACATGGTGAACAAGAACAATTCATAACCCTGCTTCTAATTATAGTAGAACCATCTTGGGCCCGTTTTAAAGCTAAAAAACAGTTTTTATAAATTGGTTTATAATAAAATATCGAGGTTTTCATTTCAAGGTCACACGATGTGACCTTTGGCCTTGAATATCTAAGAAAGTATACCTTTAATGTTTTTAGGAATACAATATGTTATACAGCTAATTGTAGTTTCTCTTTGGCGTAAGTTTTATTTTGGGAATCCTCTGGGAACAGGAATACAAAAATTGAGAAATATGGTAGTTCCACACTTTTTACACAAAACATGTATCTGGCAGTTCAGAGATCAGGCATGCAAATCTTATCTACTAAGACAAGTACAAGTATGATGTACCTGTACCTGCAGACACAGGTAGCTATACAGGGTGCCTCGGGCATAAATGACACAATATAACACTGAAAACTGACTGAACAAAATAAAATATGCGATTTTCATGATTAAGTTTTATTTTTTGTTAATTTTTTTAACTTTGTTTTGATTTTTCCCACTTCTACAGGGTGTTATAAAATAGTTGCCTATTTCAAAGTTAAACTCTTTTACTGTTCAAAAATGTGTAAATTCTTAATATGCTCTTTATGATTAGAGAAGCCATTAAAATTTATAAGAAACAGTATATGTAAGGTATGTCTCATAATAAAAGGCACAAAATAAAAGTAATCATTTGAAAATATAAACAACATTTATTAATGAAATAAAAAAAGATTAGTAAAAAGTTTCACAGATTTGAAATTCACAGATCACAGGGGTGAAATTCCAGAACACTTAGCTCAAGCCAACTTAATTAACCATTTTTACTTAAACTGCATTCCTAACGTTAGTAATTTAGATGAAGATGAAATTATACGTTTCTATGAAAATAATCAATTAAACCTTAATGCAATGCAATTTCAATTTAAAGAAGTAAATACATTAGACGTTCTTCAATATATTAATGAAATTAAAACTAATGCTTCTGGATATGATGGATTTAATATTGAAATTATAAAATACTCTATGCCAACATTGCTTCCATATTTAACCCATATCATTAATTATTTATTACAAACAAGTACCTTTCCAACTTGTTGGAAGAAAGCAGTAGTTATTCCTCTACCCAAAAAATTGAGACCTGAAGAATTTAAAGACCTAAGGCCCATTAGTTTACTCCCTGTCTTATCCAAGATTTATGAAAAAGTTATAAACGTGCAATTACGAGAGTACCTACATAACAATAGTATACTTCCAGAGACACAATCTGGTTTTAGGCCGAACAGAAGTTGTACGACAGCCTAGTAAAATAACGGTTCTCACATTGCTCGACTACAGCAAGGCTTTCGATACAATAAATCATAAAATATTATTATCTGTTCTTAATTACATTGGTTTGTCAGGTTCTGCGGTTTCACTCCTTGAAAGTTACTTAGCCAATCGCGTATAGTGTGTTGCAATAAACAATGAAATTTCTAACTTTTTACCAGTAGTAAGAGGAGTACCTCAAGGTTCCATATTGGGGCCCCTTCTCTTCATAATATATACTTCCACTTTTCACACATACGTTAAAACGTGTAAATTGAAAATGTTCGCTGACGATTCTCAACTTCTGCATTCGTTTTGTCCAATTAATAATATTGCTATAAATATGGTGTCACAACAGCACTCTTTAATTATAAATCCTCAAAAATCAGTTGTTATCTTGTTTGGGAATAAAGACTTTATTGAATTTTTAACTGACAACATTAACCCATTACCTGCCAAATTAATTTTTTTTACCGCACAATGCACACCGTCTTTGGGTTTCGATAGGAATGATTAAATGGTTTCCAGGATCGTACCTAATGTCCTGACTCACTCGACCTCCTAACTGCTTGGTGCTTCGTCGGCCCCTTTTATGTGGGGCAGAATCAGAATTTTTTGACATATAAAATAAGACAATCATTCGCCTAAACTGCAACAGAGTTATGTTTTTCCCAGAACTATTTGGTATATTCTCAAAGCATTCACGACAGATATATCAATCATTTGTGTGAACAAAGGCCACCACCACTTTTTGGATCTAATACGTATTCTGTACAGCGATATCTTGTTATCAAGAAGGTCGACTCCCCCCATTCCGTTGTTATAGTCTTGAATCAACTTTGGAATTGGTATGTTAATAACTTTTTTGTCCCTTTGCGAATACCGCTTAGCTGACCCCAAGGGATGAATACCGCAGAAATTGCTAGCTACATTCACAGCTTTACTGTCCTTCCACTTGACGACTAACACTTCATCATTGGTGTCAAATCGATGGTCAAAATATCCCCTCTCTTCTTTTTTGAGCAATTGTTTTGAGTCCATGAGTGGACACTTATTGGTTCTGGTTTCTCTAACCGTCCCAGTGGCTTTTAAATTTTTGCTTTTCAGCATTGCCAATACATCTACACTTGTAAAAAAGTTATCAAAATATATTTCATGACGATCATGGTGTTGGATGATATCAGTAAGTTGGGTAATAACCCTAGTACCCAATGGTCCCACCGAGTCACTCTCAGAATTTTTCCCACAGTATGGTATAAAATTATATAAGTATCCAGAGGCACTACAAAGACACCATAGTTTGAAACCAAATTTGATAGGTTTTCCACGCATGAACATCTTTGAGGGATGTCTACCATAATACCTCACCATCATTTCATCCAATGAAAGTTTTGCACTAAAAACTCCAAACTTCTGAAAGTTTTTCTTCAAATAATCGAAATATTTTTGTAACTTGTACATTTTTGCCGATTTATCAATCTTTGTGTTATCATTGAGAAGATGTAGGAATTCTTTTATTTCCCTAAACCTATTTCGTGTCATAGCATTATAAACTATTGGAACACCTACATCTTGAGCATTTTCCCAATACATGTCTTCTTGCGGGAATTTATGGTAGCCAGATAAAAGCAATATTCCGATGAATACTTTCATTTCTGCAATATCAACTGTAAAATCTGGAACATTCATGTCTAGCGTATAACACGCTTTGTTCAACTAAAAGAACGTAGACTTCCTGGGAAAAAATTTCCTCAAATACTTCTACTTCACTTTTGTCACGAAAATAGGCGATCATTTCATTCACATCATCTGCTGAGCCTTGAGGTATGGAATAAGAAGGATCACATTTTTTCCAACGTGATGCTTGTGGTTTTTGCAATGGAGTTGATGAAGAGGAGGGAATAGGAGATATGCTGTGTTGCTTTTCTAGTAGTAGTTGCTCCTTGAGAACTGATAGTGGCAAATCATCTTCATCAATGTCGTTATTTACAAACAATTCTAAGGTTCCAGCTACATCTGCCAGTTCTTCTTCGTCCGGTTCAGGAGGTATGATGGCCACATCAATATCAACTTCCTCATCGGAAACAGTTTCACTCTCTAATCTGTGTAGCTGCTGAGCTAACTCGACCATAGTACGGGTTCTTTGACTAAACATTTTGTATGCGCAACTAAAAACAAACAGTTCAATGCAGTAAAATTGTTCATAGAACCTGCCAGTGTCCCAAAATCGAGCGGGACACAACTTATAAGTGGCTGGCAACTTACCAAAACGGGATATAAATCAAGGAAAATGCTTGTTGGTCCTAAGATATACATTTTGGAAACGAACACTATCAATTCAACACAGTTTACACCACATACAACGATGGAAATTCACCGGCAAAACATAACCAAACATGTAAACAAATGTTGCAGAAATCTGATGACATCTATCGAAAATTGTGAACACTAATTTCAATAAATGATAAAGATTTCGTTGTTACATCTACTCAACAGTTACCTCCAGCCAATGTAACATGGTTTCAAACAACTGTTTTTCCAAAAAAAAAATTAGAAATGTTCTATCCTAATTTTGAGACGCTGGCGGGTAATGGGTTAACGTAGCGATTGGTGAGATCTCTATTCCTATCAAAAGAGAAGCTAAGAATTTAGGTCTTATTATAGATAATACCTTCCGATATGAGAAATACATACACACTCGCATAAATAAAAGTATTCAGGCACTTAAATTAATCTATCCCCATAGACAAATATTAACTACTGAAACAAAAACCCTGCTTTGTAATTCACTTGTTTTATCTAACTTTTTATATTGTAGCGAAATTTAAGGATTCTCGATTACACAGGATACTTCACGTAAAATTCAAAGAGTGCAGAACAGTAGGTATTGGGTCAGTTGAGTCCATCCCCTCTCCTTTTTTTTTGGCCACGCCTACTGCTCTCTGATTGGCTATCCCTACTCCTGTAGCTCCTCCCCTTGCTTCTGATTGGTCGACGTCATCTTGGACGACACGCCTACTATTTTGAATCGCCATTTTGAATCGCCATTTTGAATAGCCATTTTGAATCGCCATTTTGAATAGCCATTTTGAATCGCCATCTTGGATCGCCATTTTGAATAGCCATTTTGAATCGCCATTTTGAATAGCCATTTTGAAACGCCATTTTGGATCGCCATTTTGAATAGCCATTTTGAATCGCCATTTTGAATAGCCATTTTGAAATGTCATTTTGAATCTGTCAATTTTGAATGTCATTTACATATCCGCCATTTTGTATCTATCATTTTCAATTTGTCATCTTAGATTTCCCGCCCTTGGATTTGAATTTTTAGTACTACTACTGCCATCTATCGGTGACGTCATGTCAACGGTATAGTAGATTCCTCTCTCTCGCTCTCGCTTGGTTCAGGCCCTCTCTCTCGCTTGGCTCTGACCCTCTCTCTCGCTCTTGCTCTGGCCCTCTCGCTCTCGCTCTGACCCTCTCTCTCGCTTTTGCTCTGGCCCTCTCTCTCGCTCTCGCTTGGTTCAGGCCGTCTCTCTCGCTCTCGCTTGGCTCTGGCCCTCTCTCTCGCTCGGCTTTCGCTCTGGCTCTCTCTCTCTCTCTCTGTCTCTCTCTCTCTCTCTCTCTCTCTCTCTCTCTCTCTCTCTCTCTCTCTCTCTCTCTCTCTCTCTCTCGCTCGCTCTCGCTTGTCATTTCCAACTTGTCATCATTTCCCGCCCTTGGATTTGAATTTTTAGTACTGCTACTGCCATCTATCGGTAACGTCCTGTGATCGGTATAGTAGATTTTTATACACCTGTAGATAGGCAACCTGCTACACTTTTTTATAAAAATTAATGGATCCAACGAGTTTCGAACCAGGGTTCGTAAAGTACGTCTGTTTACAAGTCCATAGCTTAACCTCGAGACCGCGGAGCTTGTCTTTTAAATTACTGCATACGAGTTATTTATAAAAATGTTTTCACGTATATTTGATTAAATCCAATTTATTTAAAAATAATTCCCGGAAAATATTTATAAATATTGTACATTAATAATATTAAATCTTTAGGATTCAAAAATTATAAGCCAATTATGATTATTATCATGAATCATTGAGATGAGACAATTATTAACCTTATATGAGCCAATCGTGAAGAAACTCAAGAAATTTTTCTTGATACATCTTAAATATAACAATTTGAAAACTATATACAGATATTATTACTACATGAGGCCCGTAACATCAGTCGATCCGCGGCTTTTTATATCAGAATTAGATATAGTTATATTTACTATCTATTCTTTTAAACAGCTGTTATACTTTCCATGATTACTTTATAGTCGGGTATGTAGTACCATTATTATCCTACATTAACTTATATGAAAAATGAGATCGGTAAGGTAAAAACATGACGTCTTGATTGTAAAATTTATTTTCTGTAACGATGATTTCACCATTGCTAATGAATTTCCAATTAGCGGGTGTAGAAAGTTAAAATTCAAACATGAAAGACTATTGGTTTAATCGAAATATTTTAAAAGTTGCCGACGGCTAATTATTATTTAATAACAACCGTAAATTCTGAGTAAATCTGTTTGGATATTTCCTGAAGCCTAAATCAATTTTGTTTGTATTAAAATCTAGAAATTTCAGAAAAACGGTTATAAAATAAATTGTATATAGTTATACATTGTGAAATAAAAAATGCAAGAATAAAATACATACACGGATTAAACTAAACTATATATATTAAGAAATATTAATTACGGCTTTTATAGCATCTTACAGGAAAAAGATTACAGTCAATCAAGATCACAACACATATCATTAACTAGATATCAAAAATAAATATATTATATATTGAAGGTAAAGACATGAGGATATCGATCGTTTGACTAATGTCTATTTATTAAAACAAATAAGTTATGAAATGAAGCAGGGAGTCTATTCAATGAACATTGCCTAATACTTTTATGATTTTTCTAGCCTATAGATCAGCAGTTAGAAACACGGGCCTGCTAAATGCCTGCAATTCACCTACCCTATCAATATGTTGTACAATTTTAGATATGTAATGTATACGTTTTGTTTCTTACTTAAGTCTATTTTGTTTGTATGTTTGTAATATTTAGACATTTACGAAAATTAAATCAAGCTGAACAGCAGATTACTATTTTAAATTTAATAGATCATACGAATTATCTTACCCTGTTCTGAATGACTGCTTTGTATAAATTGTGCCTTGTTTGTAAATGCTCTCTGAACTAAAATATTCATATATGAGAGAAATGTTATATAAGTCAATACAGGCCCTATAACTATCATTTATTGAGCTATACAAAGAGATTTATATCTACGCTAAACTAAAGATTAATAGAAGTATTGCATTCCTGATATCATAAGATAACGATAAAACACATGATTATTCTTAGACTAAGGTCTAATTTAGGTAGTCAAAATGTAGGTAATCGAATTGTAGGTACATATCATGATGTGATATCATACAATTATATTCTAGTAAGAATTGTAATAAAGTCACTGCTATAAATAACAACATTCTTTATCACGATCATCTATCATTATCATAATCATCTAATGTCATGCAGAGTCAGCAGCTAGCTCCTAAGTTCGTATATGCGAGAATCGGTATTATATAACACACACATCAGTCTACATTCATTGCTCTAATATTGATAGGAACTTTCTAGAATCTATAAAGTTGTACTACATATATTCAACTAATTTGAATATACGATAACTGATACTCATTATACTTCTATGCACACAATCGAGGTATCAGTACACTCCAACCGCGTGATCAAGATTGTAGTATTCAAATCAAGCTTCCTAGCCCCTATACAAGTATTCTAGAACATAGAGTATTCATCACTAAACGTATTCTTCATATATGAAATCATAAAATTCGAGTCTAACTACTGACGAGGTGAAAGAATAAGTGCAATCGGTTTATGCCCATACCAGGGTCCCTATGATTATTATAAATGTCTTAACAGAATAAAAAGGGTGAAATGAATATAACTTATAGGATTTAATCAAACTAGAAGAATATCGATATATCCTACGTTGAGAAAATAATTATACTATGTAAGCATCGATACGCTACATATGATTGCGAGCCTGAGTATAAGCATAAACCCTATACTACAGATTTTTATCCTTTTTCATTATATCTACTACAGACGAGGTGAATGAATAGGTACATTTAACATGCGTATGCTACAATTATCTAATTTCTAGTTTTCTAGACGTAATGTAATTTTTAACAGATTTTAACCCTTTTCGTTATATCTACTACCCCTGTAAGCGATTTCTACATATACGTTCTTATTGTTTATACACCATATAGATATTCGTAGCATCTAAAGTAAACTCTTATTTAAACGTTATTTTACAATATATCATACATTTCAGCAACTCCGAAATATGAAGATATGTAATAATTTACTATATACTTTTGTAGGATATTAACTCGTATAATTAATACTAATTTGTAATTATTTTCGATACCTTCGAAATATAAGTCTATAACATATCTACCCAAAAGATTCACCGACAAACTTACTGAAGATAAAGTGGTCGATCTCAACCAAAAGATAGCGAATACAACTCTGTCTCTAGGATTGGTCTACCTAGGTAAAGTAAAGACAAAGATATCAACTGTATGCTGACTGTATGTTCATCGAGACGAATAAGGTGTGAAATGTAACAGGTAGTCTATTCAATTTGCATACTAATATATGAAAATAATATAATGTATATCGCCTGATAAATAAAATTGAAATTATTCTTATTCTTTTACAATGAAATGTGTTTTGAAAAAACACGATGAAACGTTATGTATATTAATGCAGGAGTTCTGTTAACGCATTCGTTATTTAGAGATTCACTTATAAGTACACTATCTATTTAGCTGATTCAATAAAAATTTCATTATTTTTTAAAATTCCTAACGAGGGACCTACTGATAAGCGTTATATTATACCAGGTACGTATGATACTCTACTGCTGATTGCATACCTGATGAACGCAGTTGTACAAAGTAATATAGGATATACGTTACAGAGAAGTTTAATTTTCCGTGCAACAAATGACCTATATATATATATATTTTATGTACAAGGCTGACATTAACATATTTAGCGCATACCTGTTGAACATAGCTCTACAAAGTAATATTTAAAAGACTTAAAAGGCTTATATTTTAGAGATCGGATACAGGCGCATATATTCCTGTATATTACCTCTAAATTTTACTTTAACAATACATGTAGTCAGGTTTGGCGTAAATAACAATTAGGGATATCAAAGCCATACTAACTGAACGCTAACATAATATGCTCTACAGGTCAAACTCAATTAATTAACCCTGGGGCTATACATCCTTAGGCTAGAAACAGTCTTGAAACAAAAAATGGCTGAGTCCACCCTGTTAGACAAGAAATCAGAGTATGGGCGTGATAAATAAAACATATAAAGTTATTTTACAAACATTTATTTAGTATACATAACATAATACAAGAATATAGATCATAAGTTGTTTTCTATGACGACTGTTGTAGTTCTACGGGCCTCTGAGTCGTCGTATGCCCTCGCAGCAATACTAATACGTATAAAGTCCGACGACTGACTCATTGGAACTGTACCGGTAGCCCTTTCCTTGTTCAACTCTTCGTTACTATCACAGTTGGTAAACGAGGAATCACATTCATCAATACCCAAATGCATGGCTGAAATCATATATTCTTCTTGTTCTTCTGTCTCAACGATATCAGTAGGTCCATTTGCTTCCTTTACCAGAGCTGTCTTTACAACATTTACGTTATTATGTACGTTTTTTAAATGCCTTTTATAGCTGTCGATGCGTGAAAGATATTTGAAGCAATTAGAACACCGGACTTTGATTGATTCGTGAACGTTTTTCGTATGTCTTTTTAGTTGTCAGAGCGTGAAAAAGTTTTGACACAGCTAGAACAGCAGATTCTGTTTGAATCGGGTATGGTTTTTACGTGTCTCTTGCAGGTGAATGGCATCGCGAAAGACTTGAAGCAAACCGGACACTGTATTTTGCAATCCTGTCGACCAGAGCCATTCTTCTTCTTACGCTGGTCCATCTCGACTAACGAAGGAACAGGAACACTACCCGTCGATTTATACTGATCGACCAGAGCAATCGGTTGTTCTATCCTACGTTGAGAAAATAATTATACTATGTAAGCATAAATACGCTACATATGATTGCGAGCCTGAGTATAAGCATAAACCCTATACTACAGATTTTTATCCTTTTTCATTATATCTACTACGAGGTGAAGAATAGGTACATTTAACATGCGTATGCTACAATTATCTAATTTCTAGTTTTCTAGACGTAATGTAATTTTGAACAGATTTTAACCCTTTTCGTTATATCTACTACCCTTGTAAGCGATTTCTACATATACGTTCTTATTGTTTATACACCATATAGATATTCGTAGCATCTAAAGTAAACTCTTATTTAAACGTTATTTTACAATATATCATACATTTCAGCAGCTCGTATGATTATCCGTCTCTATCGTAACCCAGTATGTAAGGACATTATGTTAAATACTATCTCATACATGTAAATAAACATTTCTTTAAAGAGTTTGTTAGGTCACCTAATCTGTTATAATATTACTATGATATTAGATCTCGTCGATTACAGTTTTGCCATTAGGACATACTTAGTAGGTTATATGTGCTAAGTAAAATAATAAACAGATATTTCGAAAATTTTATGCATTCTTGAGAGAACGGGGTATAATATTTAAAAACACACTGTAGAAAACATATCAGCAGAGAAAGGGAATACATAAATACAGTATGTTTTGTATGATGAGTTGTCGTCAGTTTAAAAGAAATAAGTTCGTCGCCATATTTAAACGTTATTTTACAATACATCATACATTTTCAATAGCTTCGAAATACGCAGATATGTAATAATATACTATATACTCTTGTAGGTTATTCAACGTATCTATAGTAAACTCTTATGATTAATAATAATCTGTAACCTTATTGTTTTTTATTACATCACAGGTTAGAGCATACGAATATAATTTAGGTTAGATTAGGTTAGAGCCTACGAATACATTTTTAGGGCAGAACGTAGGGAGCAGAGTAAGTACAAAACAACATACTTTCATACAAGAACGTTTATTGATACGAGTAGTTTCGACGCTACTTAAAACATAATACATAACTTATATATATATATATATAACATCTATTAAAATAGTACATTTCGTATACACTACTAATGGTACTACATACCCGACTATAAAGTAAGCATGGTAAGTATAACAGCAGTTTAAAAGAATAGATAGTAAATATAACTATATCTAATTATTTTATAAAATACTATGTTAACTAAGAGGTTATATACAGAATATATACGCCTGTATTCGACCTCTAGAGGGTTCATAAGACTAGACTAGACCAGACCAGACCAGACCAGACTAGACCAGACCAGACCAGACCAGACCAGACTAGACCAGACCAGACCAGACCAGACCAGACCAGACCAGACCAGACCAGACCAGACCAAACCAGACCAGATCAGACCAAACCAGACCAGACAGACCAGACCAGACCAGACCAGACCAGACCAGACCAGACCAGACCAGACCAGACCAGACCAGACCAGACCAGACCAGACCAGACCAGACCAGACCAGACCAGACCAGACCAGACCAGACCAGATCAGACCAGACCAGACCATACCAGACCAGACTAGACTAGACTATAGATGATAGACAGTAAAATCATGAACAATTATACCACCTGTAATATAATAGAGCTTACTTGATATTTTAAAATTAGTGGCTGAATCTAATTATTACAGAAATTCAATTGTAGAAACTGAAGATGTAATCTTTAAAACATCTAAAGTTAGAAGTTTTTAGTAGTCAGGTTAGATTAATAGAGGGTGTTATAATCAAATCGTTTTTAGAAACTATTTGTTTTGTAAGATTGGCGCCGTAAGGAAAAACAACATAGCTGTAGTCTTGATTTTGAAATTGAGATAGCTCGGAACAAAACGATGAATACAAAGTTTAGAAGTTTATTTCAAAATTCTGTGATAAAAAACATTAATTCTTCTTTACTTTAAAACCCAAAATTGCATGATAAATCAATATAATATTAATATAAATGATTAAATTAAATGAAGCAATCTAGGTTAGACCCCCAAAAATTATATTAAGGTTATAGATTTTAGACTCCGGTTGTTGCAAAGATTCAAGAATCTCTATTAAGGTTAGTTCATAAAACATTTATTAGGTTAGAGCATGTAGCTACTTACAAAAAATCTCTATTAAGATTAGTTCATAAAATATTTATTAGGTTAGACCATTGTAGCTACTTACAAAATCGTCATTAACATTCGAAAAACTATAAAAATCTTAAATTATTTTAGGTTAGATTTAGGTCGCGCGCGACCTAAATCTAACCTAAAATAATTTAAGATTTTTAACCTTTTTTTTTCTAACCTAATAAATGTTTTATGAACTAACCTTAATAGAGATTCTTGAATCTTTGCAACAACCGGAGTCTAAAATCTATAACCTTAATATAATTTTTGGGGGTCTAACCTAGATTGCTTCATTTAATTTAATCATTTATATTAATATTATATTGATTTATCATGCAATTTTGGGTTTTAAAGTAAAGAAGAATTAATGTTTTTTATCACAGAATTTTGAAATAAACTTCTAAACTTTGTATTCATCGTTTTGTTCCGAGCTATCTCAATTTCAAAATCAAGACTACAGCTATGTTGTTTTTCCTTACGGCGCCAATCTTACAAAACAAATAGTTTCTAAAAACGATTTGATTATAACACCCTCTATTAATCTAACCTGACTACTAAAAACTTCTAACTTTAGATGTTTTAAAGATTACATCTTCAGTTTCTACAATTGAATTTCTGTAATAATTAGATTCAGCCACTAATTTTAAAATATCAAGTAAGCTCTATTATATTACAGGTGGTATAATTGTTCATGATTTTACTGTCTATCATCTATAGTCTAGTCTAGTCTGGTCTGGTATGGTCTGGTCTGGTCTGGTCTGGTCTGATCTGGTCTGGTCTGGTCTGGTCTGGTCTGGTCTGGTCTGGTCTGGTCTGGTCTGGTCTGGTCTGGTCTGGTCTGGTCTGGTCTGGTCTGGTCTGGTCTGGTCTGGTCTGGTCTGGTCTGGTCTGGTCTGGTCTGGTCTGGTCTGGTCTGGTCTGGTCTGGTCTGGTCTGGTTTGGTCTGATCTGGTCTGGTTTGGTCTGGTCTGGTCTGGTCTGGTCTGGTCTGGTCTGGTCTAGTCTGGTCTGGTCTGGTCTGGTCTGGTCTAGTCTGGTCTGGTCTGGTCTGGTCTAGTCTAGTCTTATGAACCCTCTAGAGGTCGAATACAGGCGTATATATTCTGTATATAACCTCTTAGTTAACATAGTATTTTATAAAATAATTAGATATAGTTATATTTACTATCTATTCTTTTAAACTGCTGTTATACTTACCATGTTTACTTTATAGTCGGGTATGTAGTACCATTATTAGTGTATACGAAATGTACTATTTTAATAGATGTTATATATATATATATATAAGTTATGTATTATGTTTTAAGTAGCGTCGAAACTACTCGTATCAATAAACGTTCTTGTATGAAAGTATGTTGTTTTGTACTTACTCTGCTCCCTACGTTCTGCCCTAAAAATGTATTCGTAGGCTCTAACCTAATCTAACCTAAATTATATTCGTATGCTCTAACCTGTGATGTAATAAAAAACAATAAGGTTACAGATTATTATTAATCATAAGAGTTTACTATAGATACGTTGAATAACCTACAAGAGTATATAGTATATTATTACATATCTGCGTATTTCGAAGCTATTGAAAATGTATGATGTATTGTAAAATAACGTTTAAATATGGCGACGAACTTATTTCTTTTAAACTGACGACAACTCATCATACAAAACATACTGTATTTATGTATTCCCTTTCTCTGCTGATATGTTTTCTACAGTGTGTTTTTAAATATTATACCCCGTTCTCTCAAGAATGCATAAAATTTTCGAAATATCTGTTTATTATTTTACTTAGCACATATAACCTACTAAGTATGTCCTAATGGCAAAACTGTAATCGACGAGATCTAATATCATAGTAATATTATAACAGATTAGGTGACCTAACAAACTCTTTAAAGAAATGTTTATTTACATGTATGAGATAGTATTTAACATAATGTCCTTACATATTGGGTTACGATAGAGACGGATAATCATACGAGCTGCTGAAATGTATGATATATTGTAAAATAACGTTTAAATAAGAGTTTACTTTAGATGCTACGAATATCTATATGGTGTATAAACAATAAGAACGTATATGTAGAAATCGCTTACAAGGGTAGTAGATATAACGAAAAGGGTTAAAATCTGTTCAAAATTACATTACGTCTAGAAAACTAGAAATTAGATAATTGTAGCATACGCATGTTAAATGTACCTATTCTTCACCTCGTAGTAGATATAATGAAAAAGGATAAAAATCTGTAGTATAGGGTTTATGCTTATACTCAGGCTCGCAATCATATGTAGCGTATTTATGCTTACATAGTATAATTATTTTCTCAACGTAGGATAGAACAACCGATTGCTCTGGTCGATCAGTATAAATCGACGGGTAGTGTTCCTGTTCCTTCGTTAGTCGAGATGGACCAGCGTAAGAAGAAGAATGGCTCTGGTCGACAGGATTGCAAAATACAGTGTCCGGTTTGCTTCAAGTCTTTCGCGATGCCATTCACCTGCAAGAGACACGTAAAAACCATACCCGATTCAAACAGAATCTGCTGTTCTAGCTGTGTCAAAACTTTTTCACGCTCTGACAACTAAAAAGACATACGAAAAACGTTCACGAATCAATCAAAGTCCGGTGTTCTAATTGCTTCAAATATCTTTCACGCATCGACAGCTATAAAAGGCATTTAAAAAACGTACATAATAACGTAAATGTTGTAAAGACAGCTCTGGTAAAGGAAGCAAATGGACCTACTGATATCGTTGAGACAGAAGAACAAGAAGAATATATGATTTCAGCCATGCATTTGGGTATTGATGAATGTGATTCCTCGTTTACCAACTGTGATAGTAACGAAGAGTTGAACAAGGAAAGGGCTACCGGTACAGTTCCAATGAGTCAGTCGTCGGACTTTATACGTATTAGTATTGCTGCGAGGGCATACGACGACTCAGAGGCCCGTAGAACTACAACAGTCGTCATAGAAAACAACTTATGATCTATATTCTTGTATTATGTTATGTATACTAAATAAATGTTTGTAAAATAACTTTATATGTTTTATTTATCACGCCCATACTCTGATTTCTTGTCTAACAGGGTGGACTCAGCCATTTTTTGTTTCAAGACTGTTTCTAGCCTAAGGATGTATAGCCCCAGGGTTAATTAATTGAGTTTGACCTGTAGAGCATATTATGTTAGCGTTCAGTTAGTATGGCTTTGATATCCCTAATTGTTATTTACGCCAAACCTGACTACATGTATTGTTAAAGTAAAATTTAGAGGTAATATACAGGAATATATGCGCCTGTATCCGATCTCTAAAATATAAGCCTTTTAAGTCTTTTAAATATTACTTTGTAGAGCTATGTTCAACAGGTATGCGCTAAATATGTTAATGTCAGCCTTGTACATAAAATATATATATATATAGGTCATTTGTTGCACGGAAAATTAAACTTCTCTGTAACGTATATCCTATATTACTTTGTACAACTGCGTTCATCAGGTATGCAATCAGCAGTAGAGTATCATACGTACCTGGTATAATATAACGCTTATCAGTAGGTCCCTCGTTAGGAATTTTAAAAAATAATGAAATTTTTATTGAATCAGCTAAATAGATAGTGTACTTATAAGTGAATCTCTAAATAACGAATGCGTTAACAGAACTCCTGCATTAATATACATAACGTTTCATCGTGTTTTTTCAAAACACATTTCATTGTAAAAGAATAAGAATAATTTCAATTTTATTTATCAGGCGATATACATTATATTATTTTCATATATTAGTATGCAAATTGAATAGACTACCTGTTACATTTCACACCTTATTCGTCTCGATGAACATACAGTCAGCATACAGTTGATATCTTTGTCTTTACTTTACCTAGGTAGACCAATCCTAGAGACAGAGTTGTATTCGCTATCTTTTGGTTGAGATCGACCACTTTATCTTCAGTAAGTTTGTCGGTGAATCTTTTGGGTAGATATGTTATAGACTTATATTTCGAAGGTATCGAAAATAATTACAAATTAGTATTAATTATACGAGTTAATATCCTACAAAAGTATATAGTAAATTATTACATATCTTCATATTTCGGAGTTGCTGAAATGTATGATATATTGTAAAATAACGTTTAAATAAGAGTTTACTTTAGATGCTACGAATATCTATATGGTGTATAAACAATAAGAACGTATATGTAGAAATCGCTTACAGGGGTAGTAGATATAACGAAAAGGGTTAAAATCTGTTAAAAATTACATTACGTCTAGAAAACTAGAAATTAGATAATTGTAGCATACGCATGTTAAATGTACCTATTCATTCACCTCGTCTGTAGTAGATATAATGAAAAAGGATAAAAATCTGTAGTATAGGGTTTATGCTTATACTCAGGCTCGCAATCATATGTAGCGTATCGATGCTTACATAGTATAATTATTTTCTCAACGTAGGATATATCGATATTCTTCTAGTTTGATTAAATCCTATAAGTTATATTCATTTCACCCTTTTTATTCTGTTAAGACATTTATAATAATCATAGGGACCCTGGTATGGGCATAAACCGATTGCACTTATTCTTTCACCTCGTCAGTAGTTAGACTCGAATTTTATGATTTCATATATGAAGAATACGTTTAGTGATGAATACTCTATGTTCTAGAATACTTGTATAGGGGCTAGGAAGCTTGATTTGAATACTACAATCTTGATCACGCGGTTGGAGTGTACTGATACCTCGATTGTGTGCATAGAAGTATAATGAGTATCAGTTATCGTATATTCAAATTAGTTGAATATATGTAGTACAACTTTATAGATTCTAGAAAGTTCCTATCAATATTAGAGCAATGAATGTAGACTGATGTGTGTGTTATATAATACCGATTCTCGCATATACGAACTTAGGAGCTAGCTGCTGACTCTGCATGACATTAGATGATTATGATAATGATAGATGATCGTGATAAAGAATGTTGTTATTTATAGCAGTGACTTTATTACAATTCTTACTAGAATATAATTGTATGATATCACATCATGATATGTACCTACAATTCGATTACCTACATTTTGACTACCTAAATTAGACCTTAGTCTAAGAATAATCATGTGTTTTATCGTTATCTTATGATATCAGGAATGCAATACTTCTATTAATCTTTAGTTTAGCGTAGATATAAATCTCTTTGTATAGCTCAATAAATGATAGTTATAGGGCCTGTATTGACTTATATAACATTTCTCTCATATATGAATATTTTAGTTCAGAGAGCATTTACAAACAAGGCACAATTTATACAAAGCAGTCATTCAGAACAGGGTAAGATAATTCGTATGATCTATTAAATTTAAAATAGTAATCTGCTGTTCAGCTTGATTTAATTTTCGTAAATGTCTAAATATTACAAACATACAAACAAAATAGACTTAAGTAAGAAACAAAACGTATACATTACATATCTAAAATTGTACAACATATTGATAGGGTAGGTGAATTGCAGGCATTTAGCAGGCCCGTGTTTCTAACTGCTGATCTATAGGCTAGAAAAATCATAAAAGTATTAGGCAATGTTCATTGAATAGACTCCCTGCTTCATTTCATAACTTATTTGTTTTAATAAATAGACATTAGTCAAACGATCGATATCCTCATGTCTTTACCTTCAATATATAATATATTTATTTTTGATATCTAGTTAATGATATGTGTTGTGATCTTGATTGACTGTAATCTTTTTCCTGTAAGATGCTATAAAAGCCGTAATTAATATTTCTTAATATATATAGTTTAGTTTAATCCGTGTATGTATTTTATTCTTGCATTTTTTATTTCACAATGTATAACTATATACAATTTATTTTATAACCGTTTTTCTGAAATTTCTAGATTTTAATACAAACAAAATTGATTTAGGCTTCAGGAAATATCCAAACAGATTTACTCAGAATTTACGGTTGTTATTAAATAATAATTAGCCGTCGGCAACTTTTAAAATATTTCGATTAAACCAATAGTCTTTCATGTTTGAATTTTAACTTTCTACACCCGCTAATTGGAAATTCATTAGCAATGGTGAAATCATCGTTACAGAAAATAAATTTTACAATCAAGACGTCATGTTTTTACCTTACCGATCTCATTTTTCATATAAGTTAATGTAGGATAATAATGGTACTACATACCCGACTATAAAGTAATCATGGAAAGTATAACAGCTGTTTAAAAGAATAGATAGTAAATATAACTATATCTAATTCTGATATAAAAAGCCGCGGATCGACTGATGTTACGGGCCTCATGTAGTAATAATATCTGTATATAGTTTTCAAATTGTTATATTTAAGATGTATCAAGAAAAATTTCTTGAGTTTCTTCACGATTGGCTCATATAAGGTTAATAATTGTCTCATCTCAATGATTCATGATAATAATCATAATTGGCTTATAATTTTTGAATCCTAAAGATTTAATATTATTAATGTACAATATTTATAAATATTTTCCGGGAATTATTTTTAAATAAATTGGATTTAATCAAATATACGTGAAAACATTTTTATAAATAACTCGTATGCAGTAATTTAAAAGACAAGCTCCGCGGTCTCGAGGTTAAGCTATGGACTTGTAAACAGACGTACTTTACGAACCCTGGTTCGAAACTCGTTGGATCCATTAATTTTTATAAAAAAGTGTAGCAGGTTGCCTATCTACAGGTGTATAAAAATCTACTATACCGATCACAGGACGTTACCGATAGATGGCAGTAGCAGTACTAAAAATTCAAATCCAAGGGCGGGAAATGATGACAAGTTGGAAATGACAAGCGAGAGCGAGCGAGAGAGAGAGAGAGAGAGAGAGAGAGAGAGAGAGAGAGAGAGAGAGAGAGAGAGAGAGAGAGAGAGAGAGAGAGAGAGAGAGAGAGAGAGAGAGAGAGAGAGAGAGACAGAGAGAGAGAGAGAGAGAGAGAGAGAGCCAGAGCGAAAGCCGAGCGAGAGAGAGGGCCAGAGCCAAGCGAGAGCGAGAGAGACGGCCTGAACCAAGCGAGAGCGAGAGAGAGGGCCAGAGCAAAAGCGAGAGAGAGGGTCAGAGCGAGAGCGAGAGGGCCAGAGCAAGAGCGAGAGAGAGGGTCAGAGCCAAGCGAGAGAGAGGGCCTGAACCAAGCGAGAGCGAGAGAGAGGAATCTACTATACCGTTGACATGACGTCACCGATAGATGGCAGTAGTAGTACTAAAAATTCAAATCCAAGGGCGGGAAATCTAAGATGACAAATTGAAAATGATAGATACAAAATGGCGGATATGTAAATGACATTCAAAATTGACAGATTCAAAATGACATTTCAAAATGGCTATTCAAAATGGCGATTCAAAATGGCTATTCAAAATGGCGATCCAAAATGGCGTTTCAAAATGGCTATTCAAAATGGCGATTCAAAATGGCTATTCAAAATGGCGATCCAAGATGGCGATTCAAAATGGCTATTCAAAATGGCGATTCAAAATGGCTATTCAAAATGGCGATTCAAAATGGCGATTCAAAATAGTAGGCGTGTCGTCCAAGATGGCGTCGACCAATCAGAAGCAAAGGGAGGAGCTACAGGAGTAGGGATAGCCAATCAGAGAGCAGTAGGCGTGGCCAAAAAAAAGGAGAGGGGATGGACTCAACTGACCCAATACCTACTCAGAACTCATGCTTGTGTTTGATATTTGGAATACGTAAATACGAACATATAACACACAAGCTGAAAGATCTGCAATGGTTAAATATGAAAAATCGACGTTGTTTGCGATTTGCTTCACTTTGTCACAGGATTATTCAAACTAAACAGCCAGCTTACCTACACAACAAAATTAAGTTCAGAACTGATGTACATATTTTAAATTTAAGATATAAAGGAACAATTTCTCCACCTCAACATAAATCGGCTTTGTTTGAACGTTCTTTTCAATTTCAAATTTATAAAATCTATAACAATCTACCACAGAAGTTAAACGAACTTTCTCAAAATGCTTTTAAGATTCATATGTATAAGCATCTATATGAACTACAAACAGGAGAATCGCAGTTTTTCATTTCTTATGTATCTTTTATACTGTACGTGGCACGATTTAGTATGTGAAATAACGCAGTCACAGAATATTTTGTTTTTTTTTAATTTACTTTTAGTTTATATTTTAGAAATAGGCGACTATATTATTTATTTGTAATTATATTAGTAGGTTAAGGTGCCAATGGAAGAGCAAGGGTAGGAAACTACTAATTTGAATTGGCAGCCTTATGATTTCTCTATATAATTAGGTATACTTTGTTTTCTTAATATGTATTGGTTAAATTGTGATAGAAAAATAAATTCATTTATTATTATTATATTATTATTTATTAAAATATAACCTGACAATATTTTTTGACAGTTAGGCTGTCATTATCAAAGGTAATATAAATATAAACAAACACGTCGCTAAGGTAGATACAAAAAAGGTAACTAGATAAAATAATAATAATCAGAATTAAATATCTAACACTTCCAGTAACGGAGAATTATTACTGAGCTCAAGTTGTTCATTCATTAAAGGTACTCTGAGTTTGTGTTTGTATATCTCAAAGCCTTCTAAAATGTCTAATTTCCGTTTGTTATTATAAAAATGTAGGAATTTAATATTATTTTGAGGAGTCATTGTGTGATTTTGTTCTAAAAGGTGTTTGGCATAATTAGATTTTTCAGGATGTTTATTTTTGTAATGACGTACGTGTTCTTTATATCTTATGTCAAAATTTCGAAGTGTTTTCCAATATATACCGAACTACAAAAAGAACAATTTAAACGGTAAATGCCCGATTTCATGATATCATGTGTTCTGTCTTTAGCATTAAATAAAAATGAAAAAGTGTTAGTGTTATTTTTAAATGTTATTTTATAATTGTTGGTTTTTCTTAGTATATGTGCAATTTTTTCTGATATTTTGTCAAAATATGGTATAGATATGTAATTTGAGTCTTCAGTTTGATTGCCAATGGGATATATTCTTTTGATAGCTAACCTATGATCTTTTTGTTTAATTAAAGTGTCAATCACGTTCGGAAGTGGAATAGTTAAAGCTCTGTGTACTAATGATCTGTAGGCTGCTATTTTATGTGCTTTATGGTGACAAGATTCATTTGGTATTGTTATGTCCGTTTGTGTTGGTTTTCTATATATGGAAAATTCAAATAGATTGTGTGCGTTAATCTTGATAGTTAAGTCTAGGAAGTTTATAGCCCTGTTTTGTTCTGTTTCTAGTGTAAAATTTATGTTTTGGTGGATTAATACTATTAATAAGAATTAAAAATTCATTAATAACCTCAAAAAAACTGTCAAAACAAGCTAAAATGTCATCAATGTAACGAAACCAGAAGATAATGTGTTTAGAGAGGTTTAATTTAAATATTTGATCTTCTAACTTGTTATTTAATGCTAAAGACAGAACACATGATATCATAAAATCGGGCATTTACCGTTTAAATTGTTTTTTTTGTAGTTCAGTATATATTGGGCAAACACTTCGAAATTTTGACATAAGATATAAAGATATAAAAAATAAACATCCTGAAAAATATAATTATGCCAAACACCTTTTAGAACAAAATCACACAATGACTCCTCAAAATAATATTAAATTCCTACATTTTTGTAATAACAAATGCAAATCAGACATTTTAGAAGCCTTTGAGATATAAACACAAACTCAGGGTAGCTTTAATGAATAAACAACTTGAGCTCAGTAATTCTCCGTTACTGGAAGTGTTAGATATTTAATTCTGATTTTTATTATTTTTATCTTTTTATCTAGTTACCCATTTTTGTATCTACCTTAGCGACGTGTTTGTTTATATTTATATTATCTCTGATAATGACAGCTTAGCTGTCGAAAATTGTCAGGTTATATTTTAATAAATACTGTGAAACTTTTTACTAATCTTTATTTATTTCATGAGTTATTTATGGAGTTCCACAAAGTAAGGCTGGAAACAATAAACAAAATTAGAGAAAGGTTGGCATCTATACCGGTACTGAAACTAATTGCAAAGCGTCGCAACTTTTAACTTTTTTTTTAATTCGTTAAATGCAGTTGGACTGAACTTGCTAGATCTTTCCCTGATCATTTTAAGGTTCGAAGAACCGGCCTTATTGGTATTGTATATTAAAATGCTTAACCCTTTACAGTCCTAGATAAAACAAAAACAATTTCTTTAGATGACATGTGCCATTAGGATTTTTTTTTCATGTTGGTAACAATAAAAACATTTAAATTTAAAATATATCTCTGTTTGGCTTATTGCAAATTTAGTAAAAGTGCTTACCATCCGACAAACATAAAAGTTCCTAGTCTTTGCCGGACTAGCCTTCGTGGTAACAGTCTTTGAAATAGTTTATGTATTTAAATTTTTTTATATACAGTAGAACTTGTAAATCTGACCACCTGTTTAAACTGACCCTCTGGTCATATTGACCACTTTTTTTCAGTCCCTACAAAAATCCCATTACTTTAATGTAATTTATACTGTATAAACTGGCCACTTCTCTTTTGTGACCATTGGCCACATTTACCTGGAATATTTGTTTAAAAATGTTTGTGTAATGTGACCATTAGCCAAGGGATTACTTAAAGCAGTTATAACTAATCTTCTAGAAGTTTAAGTAGGCATGTACATGTAAATTGCATTCAAAAAATTTCTAAGAATGCATCATAATCCCTTAATAGTGACCAGTTGGGTTCAGGTATTTCCAAGTTTTAAGACTTTATTTTTGCTTCTGAGAAATTCTTACCTGCAAACTTTCACATTAGTAACCCTTGGATAGTTTTAAAATTGTTTTATAAAACCAGTCTTATTTCATCTGTTGATTGAAACCATTGTGTTAATTAGTGCGATCAAGATGACTTCAAAAAAGTTTACAAAGAACTAAATTTGCAAGAAAAACAAAAGGTGTTAGAGTTTTTAGAAAACCACAGTGAAAGAATTCGATTAACTTTAAATTGGTTTTAAAAATGCGCAGTGTAAATGCAAGACTTGCTGGACCAATGTTACAAGAAGTAGCATTAAAATTTGCTCAGCAGTCAAATTTGCCTAATTTAAAGCATCGTCGGGTTGACTCGAATCATTTAAGAAAGGAAACATTTCCCAGAAGAGTTTAGTTGGTGATGCAAATGAAATTGATCCTGCAACAGTAAGTTATTTTCTTATTCGTTTTACAGAGTTTACAAAGGGCTTTATATAATAGGATATTTTTAATGCGGACGAGTGTGGGCTATTTTGGGCAAATTGTAGTGTATAAAGAATTCACACTTTTACAAAGTGACCACCTGCTTAAATTGACCATCTTGGGTCAGTCCCAAAGGTGGTCACTTTAGGCAGTTTCTACTGTAGTTATTCACAATATAAATAATATCCACTGTGATTTTGTTTAGAATTTCTGAATTTATCTTTCATTTTTTTTTTTGGGTACACTTGGACCTTAACACCCTTTAAAACACATACACATTACACAAACTAATTTTGTACTTTCTTTGAAAATGTCTTTAAGTTATATTATTATTATAGTTATTATTATTATTAAGAAAATAATTTACCTCTCGTTACTGTGGAAAACGAGTCGAGTCGACAGATTGCTGTGCTCCATTTCGACTCTCTCAATAACCTTTCAACGCAGTCAACTTTTTCTGTCAATCAGCAACGTTTTACTTTGCACTCTTAATAGTCTTAATACACAAATAATCATTTTTTTGCATTTTCTCATTAATGTAAAATCTAAGCTTTCTGATGTAATTGAAAATACTACCGTGATATCAAAAATTATCTTGGTCAAGGGTGGTTATGGAATATAAAACGGTTGTCTTAGTTTGATTTAATAATAATGATAATTGACTAATAAAGATGCAAAAACTCAAACTAAGACAACCGTTTTATATTCCATAACCACCTTTGACCAAGATAATTTTTGATATCACGGTATAACTAAACATTCTTTAGAATGAAGGTACGAGAATTTGCATCGTTACTTGGATGAAGCTTTACAATATTAAAAATATTATGTAAATGTACTACACAAGGATCTTACCTTCTATAGGAGAGGGAGGGCCTTTTATACGACATGTATTGTATGAACCGCAATGACTGCATTTTAATCCAACTACATGAAATTTGACAGTACTTTCCTGGAAAATAAATAATAATTTACATATCAATTGCATTGAACAAAGGTAAATAATGCACACACTACAATAGTAGTATCTTTTTAACAATTTTAAAATATTCATAATTGTAATTACACATTATTACCTTATGGCAGTCTTTACAAAGAATTTCGGCCATGTAATCACTATATTCTGATGGCATAGGTGTATGTGCTACTTCATTGTCCAAATATTTCCATAATTGAGTCATATCCATAAGAGATGTTTGACAAATTGGACAAGCATAATGGCCTGATTGAAGTAGTTGTTCAAAACACGTACGATGTAAAAGATGTCCACAGTCTGGTATATGACAAGGAATTCGAGATGTGTGTATGTCTTCCAAACAAACAGGACAGTTGGCCCGAGATACATTTTCTACACACTATAAAGATTATTATTATTAATAACGTTATGTCATGTAAATGGACGATGAAAATTATTGTTAAGTTTTTTGCAAACAATTTTTATTTTCATTGCATAGAATAGGAATTTCTAAAGAACTAACTTCTTAATTCTTAAGGAACAAGGTCAAAAGTTGGTACAGTGAAGTCTCGTTGATCCAAATATACGTTAACCCGAATACCACTATAATCCGGACAAGCAATTTATTTACATTGGGTTTATTGTAATCCAGATTTAAAGGCTTTGATAATCCGAACTTTAAAATTAATTGTTTTTAGTGCTCAAGTTTTATTTATAGTAACGAATGCAATGGATATTCGGATGTGTAATTTGATACAAAACTACCGTTGTAGATAAAATAAATGATTTTATGTCCAATTGCATTATAAAGTACAGTTTATTGTATTGTTTTGCGGCAGTGAACTGGTTTATTATTGTACTCGTAAAATAAAATGGTAATAGTAAAATAAAGTATATAGTAGTAAAATAAAGTATGACAACTGTATATTACATGTCAAATTTTCTTCTGTCAAGAATAGATGTCAAATTTATAAATTGATTTTTTTTGATAATTAGTCAATTTTAGGCATCGGACATAAAGCTTTGTATGCAACTCTTACATAATCGGACCTTATAGACTCGCCCTTTTTATAGACCTTGCTCGCTTCGCTCGCTCGGCCATAAACTGGGCTTGTCTATAAAGTCCTACATTATGTACTTGTTACATAAATAGCTATTATCTTATTTATGTTTACGTTATATTTGTCTGGCAAATACTTATCATAAAAAGTCACGTATTTTTTAGAAGTGGTTACATTGCAACTTCACAATTCGTATAAGTTACAAAGGTTTATAAGTTAAAAAAGAATTGATACTTCTTTTACGAATTACGACTTTATGTATCTCCGCCATACATAAAAAGATTTTCTGGTAAATTTAAAAATTGTTAAATGTGTACAGGCCGCATTGTAACTTTAAATATTATAAAATATAATATAAATACAAAGATTAGTTAAAGTTTCACAAGTTTTATTAATATCTTAACCTGACAATATTGTAATAAGATATTAATAAAACTTGTGAAACTTTAACTAATCTTTGTATTTATATTATATTTCGTGATTATGGAGTTCCACAAAGTAAGGCTGGAGACAGTAAACGTTAAATATTATTATACATTTCCAGATTTGTTACAAAAACTGAAGGATCATATAACAACGTTAAAAAACTTTAAAACCTGCGGAATATCCAGAGATGGAAGAAAAGTTGTTTGGATGGTTTTTGATGTCACCGATATCCTCCGAAAGCGTGCGGTGCATACGAAACAGTGGAAGCAGTCGCGATGCAACGTATGCGCTATCACGCTCGTACGCTATGGTTCCACTGATTCGTATACTCTGCACGCTACTGTGACTTTATTAAAGACTGTTTCAAAACGATGATGTCAGGGCGAGTAAAGATTGCATACTTAATTTTAAAAAGACAAAAAACAGTTTTTGTGTATATATTTTTGTAGTTTTTTTTTTTAAATAAATGTTTTGCAGAATGTTTTAAATGCATTTATTTACAAATAAAACATTGTAACTCTACAGACGCGGTAATCCGAAAACCGCGATGATTCGGATTGCCCCTGTTTTAATTAGTCCGAATTAGCGAGACTTCACTGTATATTAAGCATATTACGATATATGAATTAAATATAGAATTTTATGGTGAGAGTGAGTTACTAAGTTGGAGGGGTGGTAAAGTCAAAGGTAAGTGGAGGAGTAAAAAGGGGGTGGGTAAATCGATGGGGTAGGTTGAGAGAAGGAAGTTTCCAAATCCAGCTCAAACCCATGCGATGAATAATGGTTATAAAACCTTAAAATTGCCAACTTATTACGATGAAGATACAAACTACGACTAAGCAAAATTTTTATATATAGGTCATTCTTTCTGAACTCAAGCACCGGCTAGATCCAAAAATTGGCGCAACTTAGAAAGATCAGCAGGGGCTCATTTTAAAGCTTGAAACCTCTACTTTCAAATGTCACATGTCTCCTATATGAAAAATTTATATTTGACCGCTAAAACAGGGTAAAAACTTATGTAGTTCCAACAAAATTTTAAAAGTGGAAAAAATTAAAAAAAGAAATATTTTTTAAACCTTTTTTTAACGGCATCGCATTCTTTGTCAAAGAATACATAAATTTTGTCCACTGGGTTTTTTTCCTACAGTGCTTCAATCACGACCAAAATTGAGAACAACAATTTGCCATTTTTGAAAGTTTATCATTTTTTTTTCGAAAATGGTGTCAGATAGAAAAAAAAATGATAAGAGTAAAAAATGCTTATTTTTACTCGAATATAAAAAAAATTACAGACCGATTTAAAGCGATTTTAAAAATTTTCATCATTTTAGAAGGTTTTAATTATATTATTGAAGCCCATAGATAGGGTAAATCGGTCTGTAATTCATTCATTCATTCATGAAAGTTTTCGAGAATTCAGTTTGTTGTCATTTTAAAGCCTTTGGGGTTTTATATGCCATTTGGAACGATTTTGTTTTAAGGCCACTATGTTATTTGACCTTGAAAACATCAAATTGAATTTAAAAAGAATATACATATTTACTTATGTTTATAGTTGCTAATTGAAAATAAATTTAGGGCAGGTTTTGAGATTTTTTGCACTTTTAACAACGTGTGAACCAGGCTTTAAATTATATTTTCATAGGCAACTATATAAAATTTATTAAATATCAAGGGAAAAAAAGCAACATTTACTCTATGGAATACAGACTATCCTAAATTTATTTGAAATCAGCTGTAGGGAAAAGTGAGTCACAACGGGTCATGTTCCACAAAGGGTTATCGTATTTATCATCATACTCATATGTAGTAAAGCTGTGGCCCTTTAGTGGTCATTTTTAGAAGTAATAGACATTTTAAAGGTTTTATTGAGTTTGTTTAGCAGTTGCAAGAAAAATAAGGAAAAACATGTTTTGGCACCAACAAAGTACAATTTTATGATCCGGTAAGTTTATTTTTGATATTGCTTCAATTTATTTTATTTTCATTTCAATTATCTTGTTGAATACTTACAAACGTAAGCTATAAAATCACTTATTAACCAAGTAACATAATACAATTTTAGAGTCTGTTCCTAAGTGGTTCACTATGGGTCGAAATTTGATGGGGCACAGTTGGTCATGTTGTAACCAGTGCCGGCCTTTGGGGGGTGCGAGGTCGGGCGCCGCCCAAGGGCGCTAGGCTGTTTGGGACGCCGAAATTAGTAAAATCATTCGATAACAGTAACTTTTTAAAGTTAATAAGGGCGCTCTGAAGAACTCTGCCCGAGGGCGCCAAGAGGGCTAAGACCGGCACTGGTTGTAACATTATAGTTTGCTACTTAAGCTGTTAAAGTAATTGTACTATATTATTATTTAATAATAATATTATTGATTATATAATAATTTAAATACTTAAATTTTAAAAACAAAATGTGCTTGCTTGGATATTATGTGTCAGTATGGATTTACTTACATAACTTCCATGAAAGCTTACTACCATGGCCCCTTACTGGGCTAAGAATCGAGGTATGCTCTACCAGTAAGAAGTGCAATGCACAGTTGTAACTACAACATGGAAAGCAAATTTTTTATTGCGCCTTCTGCATTTGTTCCTTGTGTAATTCATATCCCTATATTTATGAAATTTTGTTTTTGTTTTTCCAGATTATCACCATTTCCCTTGCCTTATGTACACTCGTCACGGAAAAACTCGGGACAGCAGTAGTAAAGAATTTTTAAATCTTTGGTAAATGTGATTTTAGATAAATGTTGGTAGTGATTTATAGCTTACAGTAATCCTTTTGAAAAGTAAAAACATTTTATCTAAAATCCCATTCAAGCCAAACATTTTTTAAGTTCTCTACTACTGCTGTCCCGATTTTTTCCGTGACGAATGTACCATTATTAAATTAAATTATTAAATTATCTTTCAAATGCAATGTGGCCCCAGAAACAAAATAAAATGGTGGCTCAAGATGGCGGCCAGAACACCGTTTTGTTTTTTTAAAAATTGATTAGGAAGCGAAAATAAGTTAGAAATAGATCATGATACAGCCAAAGTGTATTATTGAGTGTATAATTAATCCTGGCCGTGCCAATTACTGTGCCTAAAACCGAAAATTACATGAATTTCAAAAAGTCCAAATACAAAGGGCAGGCGTATCATTTTAGCCGTATTTTGATGAGCTGAACACGATCCCGTAGTCAAAATTTGCCCTGGACTCTTCAATATTACGTAAAAAGCTAATTTTGAGCGAAAATTGACCGGAAAATGGACCAAAATTGATTTTTTTCCATCCAGACGTAACATTATCGACGTAATTTAATGCGCTGAAAACGATCTCGCTCACCTGCATTGCTCTTGACCATTCAATACGTCATAAATTTATAATTAATAGCTAACCTAATAACTTTAAACCTAACATAGCTTTAGGCTTGAAGCCCTTAGCCTAACTACTTTAAATCTAATATAACCAAAAGCGTCAGGCTCCAATCCTAACTACTTTAAACCTAACATAGCCTGAGCATCAGGACCAACCTAATGCAGGTGAACGAGATCGTTTTCAGCGCATTAAATTACGTCGAAAATGCTACGTCTGGAAGGAAAACAAATCAATTTTGGCCCATTTACCGGTAAATTTTAAATTAGCTTTTTACGTTATAGTGAAGGATCCAGGGCAAATTCTGACTACGGGATCGTGTTCAGCTCGTCAAAATACGGCGAAGATGATGTTTGTATTTGGACTTTTTCAAATTCATGTAATTTTCGGTTATTGGCACGGGCAGGATTAATTATACACTCAATAATACACTTTGGCAGTTTTATGATCTGTTTCTAACTTATATTCACTTCCTAATCAATTTTTAAAAAATCTTTCTCAGAGTATATGTGCTCTAGCCGCCATTTTGTTTTTTAGGGGCCACATTGCATTTGAAAGATAACGTTTCAACGAAAAAATTGACACCCTGGAATATTTTTTCGTAGCTTTAATTTTTGGGTATTCAGGTGGCTCAGTTGACGTGGAACGTCCCATATATAACAAGAGATTTTAATGTTTACAAAATTTGCTCGACACATCATTTTACGGAATACGTCTCGGCGTATTATTTACCGGCATTGGTAGGCGATGTCGACCGATACACTTCAGTGCACTGCTTCGTTTATGTGTGTGATATTCGAAACTGGCTTAACGACCTAAAAGTGCCAACACACAAGTAGACCTACTGATTGTTATATACAGTGTGTCCCAAATTGATGTCATCAACATTGGTATCTCCATTATTATTAGAGATAGAGAGATAGTTAAATTAGGAAAGTTTCGCAGAATTTCATGCTGATTTCGAATATCATAGCCAATTTAATCTATCTTTTGTAGTTCATGAGTTATTCGAAAAAAACAAAAAATCTATATTTTTGTTTTTCTCAAATAGCACGGAAACGGTTAATCTGACACGGTCTAGGCGTTTACATTATTAAGGCACTTTTGTACAGTGAATAAGTTAATGCTAATAATAACGCCCTGTCGTCATTTGTTTCTGAGCATTTAATGTCAACTTTTGTTATTCATATGGCGCCCAACGTGGATTTTTACGCAGAGCGATGGCTTTTCGAATAAGCTTTTCAACGATATGTAACTTGTACATAAAATATTTTGTTTTAGTAGAGTTATTTAGAACAAACGCTAAAACCTAAAACTGTGTAGATTTTTATGAACATACTGTACCTAGTATTTGTTGTAAAACAAGAAAACTTACATAATAAAGTCTAAAAGTATGCTTCAATTGCGAAGTAACCTAACGCAAAACAAGAATACACATTTTAACGACGAAACAAAACACAGTAATTAGACAAATTATTCAATATGTCCCCCTTTCTGTACATTTTTGGGATTTTTTAAGAACAGATCTGCAAACTCGACAAAGCGTGTTTCTATTTATTGAATGCAAAACGTCTCTGACACGATCTTCTAACATCTCTACATTTTCCGGCGGTACAAAAGCGTTTACCTCAGACTTAGTACTGTATCTGTACCTACTGTTTTTGTTACCTACTGTATCGTTGTTTTACTGAAACAATTGACAGATTGGCAATTGATACATAAATAAAATTGGTGGTGTTCTTGCTATGAAGCTCTCCTAAAATAACGTTTATTACAACAAATATTGCCAAGAATTTAAAAAATGGCTCAAAGATATTCCAATGAAGAAAGATTAGATTTGTTAGAATGATATTTTAAAGCCAACAGAAATTCTGAATGTGCGGTTTTAGACTACTTCGAAAGATCCCCAGAAAGGCAGCAACCACAGCGGTAGATTTTTGGAAGAATGATTAATAATTTATTAACGTTTGGAAGTTTTGCAGCGAAGAAAGCTACGGACGAATTAGCCAATGCTGAACGTAACAATGACATAATAGAAGCAATTAACAACAATCCACGAATGTCGATGTGAAATGTTTCTGAAGAAACGGGTACATACTTCAAAGTCGACTGTACATCGAACGTTAAAAGCCATGAAGTATCACCCTTAAGGTAAGTACTCACAGCAGCGGATCCGCTGCTGTGAGTACTTACCTTTAAACTGTCATCGTGCAATGATTACATGATGAAGATTTTCACAGACCAGAGGAATTTTGCCGATGGTTCGTTGAGAAATCTGGACAAGATCCTAATTTTCCTTTGAAAGTGGTATGCACAGACGAGACACGTTTTACGAACTGTGGAGTATACATCAGACACAATTTTCATCATTGGGCCACAGAAAACCCTAATCTGTAGAAACAAAGAAAGTTCCAAGTTCGGTTTGGTTTTAACCTTTGGTGTGGAATTATAGGTATTTATGGTTTTGTATTGCTTATTTATTAGGTTTTAAAGGAATAAACTTTCCGTTTCAGACAATCACCTGATAGCTCCCTTTATTTTCCATAATAATTTAAACAGTGTTGCCTATTTCGAAATGTATCCAAGTATTGTCTGCTATGCGACGCCGACGAGTATTATCGCCGGCAGAATTTAATGAAGTCTGGTTCCAACAAGATGGTTGCCCGGTGCATAATACCAAACATTCAAATATTTTTAAACCTAAACTTCAATTACCGCGTAGTAGCTAACAACGGACCCGTTGCCTGGCCAGCCCGTCGCCAGATATAACACCTTTAGATTTTTATTTATGGGGTACTACTAAGTCTGAGGTGTACGCTTTTGTACCGCCGGAAAATGTAGAGTGTTAGAAGATCGCGTCAGAGACATATTGCGTTCAATAAGAAACACGCTTCGTCGAGTACGCAGATCTGTTCTTAAAAGATCCCAAAAATATATTAAACAGAATGAGACACATATTGAACAATTTGTCTAATTTCTGTGTTTTGTTTTGTTGTTAAAATGTGTATTCTTGTTTTGTGTTAGGCTACATTGCAATTGAAGCAAACTTTTAGACTTTATTATGTAAGTTTTCTTGTTGTAGTAGGTTGTATGTAGGTTTTAGCGTTTTTTCTAAATAACTATACTAAAACAAAATATTTTCTGTACAAGTTGCATATCGTTGAAAAGCTTATTCGAAAAGCCATCGCTCTGCGTAAAAATCCACGTTGGGCACCATATGAAAAACAAAAGTTGACATTAAATGCTCAGAAACAAATGACGATAGGGCGTTATTATTAGCATTAACTTATTCACCGTACAAAAGTGCCTTAATAATGTAAACGCCTAGACCATGTCAGATTAGCCGTTTCCGTGCTATTTAAGAAAAACGAAAATAGAGATTTTTTTGATTTTCTCGAATAACTCAAGAACTACAAAAGATAGATCAAATTGGCGATAATATTCGAAATGAGCATGGAATTCTGCGAAACTTTCCTAATTTAACCATCTCTCTATCTTTAATAATAACGGAGATACTAATGTTGATGACATCAATTTGGGACACACTGTATACTGTGGCAAGGGTGTCAAGTGCAGTTAATTATAAGCATATTAGAGTTCATTTTTCCCGATTATCACCATTTCCATTGCTATGTACACTCGTCACGGAAAAAATCAGGACATCAGTAGTGAAGAATTAAAAAAATCTTTGGTTATGAATGGGATTTTAGATAAAATGTATAAAAGTATAAAAAGGGCATACAATAATGAATTACTTAACTACTAATTTTGCCTTATTTTGGTATAAATGTGCCGCTTTCAGAAGATACCAACAGCACAACACACGACTGTTCAGTTAGGGTAGTACGTAGTACAGCAGGGTAGGGTAGGGTAGTGATGACCTACACAGTTTGGTATTTTCCGAAAGCGACACAATTATTATTATTTTTCTAGTTTTTTACAGAGTCCTAAACAAAAAACAGAGTGCTTGAAAAACTCAAATATCATTTTTTTGCATCGCTCCATGGGTAGAGCCAATTCGGTGAATTTCATTTAAATTACTTGACATCAATCTCAAAAGTGCAATTCTTTGTCTCTAATTTGACATGAAATGACCCTGTTGTAAAGAGAAGAGTGACGGATGCCCTCACTGCTAGGTCAACCAGACCAATTAAATTACTTTTTATTTAAAAATTTACCTTGTGACCATTTTTTAATTGCACTGGTAAACACATATTGCACTTTTCACAATGAAAGAATCGATCTGCTCCACCAATACGACAAATACCACATCCTGCACAATGGTATTGGTTTTTGTCTTCGTCATCGAATAGGTTGCATTCTAAACAGGTGTACTAAAACAAGGCAGATAATTAGAAAACAAAAATACATAAAAGTACTAAATTAGTTATTGAATAAATTTTTATAAAATTGTAGCCTACACTATATGTTAAGTTTTTAAATAGAAAAAAGTGTGCACAATGTAACAGTTACTGCACAGAATGTAAATCTCTTAATTATTTGGTATGCAATGGATCACCTAGAATTTTCCTTTATTAACAACAGTGTACAGAAATGTACACTAATGCTGAGAAGTATTGAATCTCATTTTGAAAACAATCTAAGTCCATATCGTTTTTAGACTCAAAAACAAAAAATCATAAAGGAAAAATCATAAATTGTAAAGAATTTAACGAATCTTCATTACTCTAAATTTAGAATATTACCAATCTGTATAAGAAATACATAATCATAATCCGGTTAGTGTACAGTTAATATGTGATAATTTAAACAATCAAAAGTTCAAATTATGCCATGACATGATGCTGATATTGACCTCTACCACTTCAATTAACTTTTTTATACACACAACAATTACAGAAATACATATCTATTTACCATTCTACTTTAAAAATTGCATTTTCAAGCTATAATAAATTATTTAGCAAGCCGCAGTTCTTCAAAATTTTTAAAAGCAATATATTTTAAATGCAACTTGCAACATTATTATTAAACCTAGAATTATCCGACAAAATGACGATTTTAGAAAATATGCAAATAATGTTTTTGCGTATTTTCTTAAATTCTTTGCAAATTAAAAAAAAATTACATAAAAGAAACAAGTGCAAACTTGAAAAACATTTGAAAAGCTGTACTTATGTCGAGCTTAGATCTGTTAGTAAAGCCTATAGTTGCAATATTAAGCATTCATAACTTTTAATGATACATGAAAGTACAACATGTTTGAAAAGTTAGTGCATACAAAGTATGTAAACTTATCACAAGCTGGTGTAGTCATGCAAAGATCGATTCATCATCGAAAGCATTCAAAAATTGTATTACTAACGCTCTACCATCATTCAGAAATCAGCCGGTAGATACTTGTTTCATCTACTGTATCCACGATTCGTGAATCGAGATTTATGGTTGGTAAATAGGCATGTACTGGTAGACATAACCTAAAATTGAAATTGTTTCATAGGTGTGTGCGGATTTTTACGTACATTTTCATTCTCCACGACGAATATTTATAATGTGTCAAGAATACGTTGTATCCATGGTATCAAGCAAACTGTCGAATAATGTTTTAATTGACACACATATGGTGTTGTAGGCTATGTTGTTATTAAGAACGCACTGTAAATGTTTGTGCATGCTAATATCTTATGTAACAGCTGTTTACCGCTGGGAACACAGTAGATACCGTACAATCCGATTTTCATAAAGCCCTATTGTTTATGAGCAGATTTACTGTAATTTTGTTACTGTGAATACTTTAACGTTATATTTAAACACACTAGCAAGTACATGCAAGTATGGCTAAGTAACTAAACCATAATTATTTTTAATAAAATACTAAAAAACTATAACACTTTTGTTAAAAGAATACGTAAATAAATAAAACTTTGAGGTTATGAAACACTTTTAAATATAATTTAATGATCATGCGATATGTAATGTTGTCATTTTTTTTTTCTGCTAAAACACACACCTTTCCAAATCGTATTCCACATTTCTGACATTCAGCTTGAACTGGTTGCCGTGTCTCACAAAGAGTACAAATGAGTTCCGTTACTTCTTTTCTATTAACTGTGTGATCCTCTTTTTCATCGTGACAAAATCGGCATGTATATACTTTGCTACAACAAGGAGTCTGCAAAAGAAATTGTATGTTAAAAAATGTTCTACATAATAAGTAAATTTTGTTGTTGTTAGATCATTGGGAATTTTTTAAATTAAGCAAATTGAAATTTGATTAAAATAGGAAACCTATTATTTACACAAAACAGTGTTGGCTTACTAGAACCTTGTAAAAGCATACAAACTCCAATTAAAGAGACAAAAGTATTTTTCTGATTAGTGAAACTGAAAATTAAATACTCTTGAACTAGAAATACACCACATAGCTTTTTCTAAGGATATATATTAAGCGACGAAAGTCTTCTCTCAGGTAACCGATTTTATTATGTTCTGATTTTCAGACTTCCAAGGCTAAAACAGCAGTAAATTTATTCTTTGTAAGATATCAAAGAAGGGAGGCAGTAATAACTGCAATTCCCACGTTAAGTGGTCAATAAAGATTCTAATAAACTGCCACACAGTCAAAACAATACCTACAAATAGGTTATGTTTTTCATACTAAATATACACAAAAACACAAAGAAATCCAAAAATAGAAAGCATGACTCGCGGAAGCTTGCAAAATTTAAATTAAAAACGCAAAATAGTTTAAATAGCAAAACATGTATCTAAATATGTTAGCTTAACAGCACCACTTTTAATTTCAATTTTAATTATTATTGATGTAGTTCACACTGGATTCATACCACAAATTTGGATTTCCTTTTATAATGAGCACAACCGATTGGTTTTATGACTTCTTCAGGAGGGCCTTCAGCTCCTGGGGTTGATGCCATAACTTTCCCTATTATAATGAAAATTCAAGACTGTTCAAGACAACTTTCACATCCAATCAATTCTTTATAAAATAGAAACCAAATTGTTCTGAAGTTGGCAAAATACAAATGATTTGAAGTTGGAACATTTTTAATGTAAATTAATAAATAATAAGCTCTCGTTCATATCCGAAAGCTATTCTTGTTGCTATCGGAATTTCACTATTGACGCAACAAAATCCTTGAAATATATTATCTATATGATGTAATTTAAATCTTAATTAATTATATACTCGTTAATACTACTCCTACAATGTAGGCAACTTAAGTAGCATGATTTTATTTTATTTACTTTATTTCAGATTTTTGTTTATTGCATGTTGATTATAGCCAAATACTTTAATATTTAGAAACGTGCATTTTAGGTGACCTCGCTTGAAAAACCCCTCGATAAGCTCATCTTTCATAAGCGCCGTCGCTACAAATTATAGGACAAACAGTCTGTTTGATTTAAAGCGCCCCACTTTGTAGCAACTCTATTTTCAGTCAAAAATAGTATAAACCATATATATTATTAAAAAAATGGCATAAAATTCTCTATGTTCGGGTTCGGAAAGTTTTGTATTTACTAAATCGGCGTGAGCGTGATGACGTCATCGATCTTTTTTTTAAATTACATGATACGTATTTCTTTACCGAAATCGATAGATTATTGTGTTTTCTTTTAAACCATAATAAATATTCATACTGTTACATAAGAAAATTTTCAAGGAAAACGTGAAAAATGATTTACGACTAGTAGGCTTTGATTTCTGGTTACTGATTTTGACATTATTAAATGACCAGGACTATTAAAGATATAGTAGGTGGCTCCATCCTGTTACCCCCCCCCCCCAATATGCTACTGAGGTTTTCTGATGGTCTTTAATCTTTAGCAAAACAGTACAAAAATTAATAATAGAATAAATTGAAAAACTTATTTTAGAATTCCGCTAATAGATAGAGAGCCGCAATAGGAAATTATTGATATGTATTGATGCACTGCATTAGTGGATGGGTCACGTGATATACTTTTTACCACTCGATTCTTTTTTCTAATAACTTCTTGTATCATAAGGGATACCATAACATGATTGCCAGAAACATTGGAAAGTCGCGCGTGGGTGTTAGACCGCCGGAAAGACTTCAAACGAGCGTCCTCTACAGGGTGACTGAAATGCAAATTTCTTATGGTCATATTCTTGTCCCTCCTTTTCGATATGATAAGATGAACCAGTGAAATAAAACTTTATCATCTCATGTATCATGATGGATATCAGATTTAATCTTTGTTTTGGCCAAGAGAGCTACTGTGTAAGTGCTGCTATTTATTTTTGCTATTAGTGCTAGTGCTAGTTATTTTTAAAGATTTTAAACGGGCACCGTCTGCAGGGCGACTGAGATGCAAATTACTTATGGCCATATTCTTGTTCTTCGTTTTCGATTTGATACGATTAATACTTTCTGGCATAGTAAAAAATAGATCAATAATTTCCTATTGCGGCCCTCTATCTATTAGTGAGATTCTAAAATAAGTTTTTCAATTTATTTTATTGATTATTTATTTTTGTACTGTTATGTTCTACATTTTTTTTAATTGAAAATTAAAGACCATCAGAATAACTCAGAGGCTTGTTTTTGGGAGGGGGGGTAAAGAATGGAGCTACTTCCGATTTTTTTTAATAGTCCGGGTCATTTATGTCAAAATCTATGTTATGTGAAAATCTAAGTACTTTGAATCAGGATTTTTATGGAGTACCCCCCCCCCCCAGAGAAAAATTTGCAAAACGCTACTAGAACAACTAAAGTTTCGTTATTTACCTAAGCTTGCTAGATAATTCTGTTTTATTAATTGAAGAACCATAGATCAAGCCAAATATAAAACTTTCTGAACCAGAACATAGAGAATTAATGCCATTTAATAATATATAGGTTTATACCACTTTTGACTGAAAATAAAGTTGCTACAAAGCGGGGTGCTTTAAATCAAACAGACTGTATAGTTTACAAATACGCAAGCTGTTATATAAAAATTGCTACGCCACTGACAATTTCTTTAATTCACGTTGTTTATTTTAAATACACCCCTTTTCACTCTATGTTTTTGCGGCAACGGTACTCTAATCCCACCATTTTCAAGCGCCCGCTTGTGTTATATTATGGTTATATTGCAGTTTAAATTGCTTCGCTCCGTTGACATAGTGGTTTTATACTTTACTAAAATGCACATCTCTATTAAAACTATTAATACCGGAAACTTATTTTGAAAAATGAGAGACAAAATTTAATAGCGCCTCTTGCGTGCGCAAATGTGTGCAAATAAACCTGACATTTCTAAAATATTTGGAAAGTAATTAAAATATCGTCATTGTAATAAAATATTGAATAGTTTACATAAATTGTAAAAGTTTATATATTTTAGCATAACAGTAATAAACCATCGTTTAACAGAAATAGTGCTATTTCATAATTAGATGCAGGTTTCTCACCGAAAAAGCCATTTGTTAGTTGCACACCAATCTAAGAAAATGGCTAAAATGGCGCTTTAAAAATGCCCTCTATTTTCATATGCTAAAGTATCAGTGGCGTGCGGTGAGAATTTAGCCTAGGGAAGCAACCACGATTTTAATTTCAATATACCTAGGTACAGGCGCGGATTGACGGAAGGGGGGCGGTAATGGGGGAAATCCCCAAATTTAGAAATAAGTATACATAGGATAGGAACAAATAATAAGTATACATAGGATAGAAACAAATAATAAGTATACATAGGATAGAAAAAAATAATGTTTGTTTAATTACTATTTATTAAAACAATTATTTTTACAAAAATCCTCCCCCCAAAATAATTCACTGAATCTGCCCCTGCTAGGTACAATAAAAAAACAGTTAAATAATTATTAAGCTTAAAAGTTTTTCAAAGAAGAAGTGTTACACTTTATACTTATGGAATTTGTTGGCTATTATTCTTTGTTTTAAAAAACTACTACTATGTATTTATAATTCAACTCGATTTTCCAATATTTTTTAGTAAAATACCTGATGTCAGTTTTAATATTTGTTGTTAAATTTGAAAGTTCTGGTTTGGATCTACCTTTCTCAATTAATTTGTAACATTTCTCCAATACTGTATGCAGAAAATTTTTTGTATCATAATTTACAAACTGAACCACAAAATCGTGGCGATTCGGATGTATCGGAAGTACTCGAACCTTCCACCGAAGCAGCTGAATTTGCAGTCATGACAATAATGCAATTTTAAATTTGCATACAAACCAAACAAATAGAATTATTTGTCAACAGTAAGATCATAAGTGCTCAACTCTTGTCGGCAAGATTTTTATTTTGTATGAGCATTGGTTGCTTGGCAATTAAACGAAATCAAATTGACGAAAAGACCCGAGCGCGGAGCGCGAGGGTTCTTTTCCCAAGAATTTGATCGAGTTTAATTGCCTTTTAGCAATCAATGCGAATAAAAAAAATAAAAATCTTGCCTGACAAGAGTTGAGAACGAATGATTTTCGGTTGGAGAATTAACTGAATGAAGCGTTAAATACGTCTAATTTTTAACAACTTTATTTATGAGAACAATTATAATTATAATTAAAAGTGAATTTTGAATGGTTTCATTAATTGAAGCGTCAGGAATGTTGCCGAAGCGCGACATTTTTACTTTTGTCAAAATGACATTTGATTTTTTAAATATTAATGGTTGCTAAAATAATGCTAAAACAATGAGGCAGCGGCAAGAAAAGTAGCATACATTCTTTTCAGTTAAAGAAATCATTTCTAACTTGTGATTGGTGCATGTGACACTGTTTTTAATGTCTCATTGGTCTACAACACTTATAAGTTAATTATCTTAAAAAAATTCCAACTTATATTAATTGAAATGATAATATGTTTCAAAATACAGTCTCATTCACAGATTTACATTACTTAAGTAACATTAAATTTAACAAACACTAAATCGAACAAATAACAAAATTATAATAAATAAACTTTTGGGCACGGAGCACACTTAAAAATAACGATCTTATACGATGTCAACCACATCACTATGCGCGGACTCGGCGAGGAGAAGACCAGTAAGCAACGAAATCAGTGCTTATATGCAGTGTATGTAACACATTTGAATCGGTATTACCTTTCCGCGAAATTTTAATGAGCCTAATTTAAAATAATACTCTAAATAATTTTATACTTTTTGCTATAGGGAATTCATATTGAGCTTTAGGTTGATTAAATATTACAAATTTAAATAAACGATAACCATAATTTTATAAAAATATTTTTGTTAGCACTTTTTTTTATTTTTAATAAATTCTTAAGGGAAGCATTGCTTCCATTGCTTCCATGGACCGCACCCCACTGTAAAGTATATGGAGTTTCCGGTATTAATAACATTAAAATTAAATCGTTATTAAAGTATTTGTTATAGTATAAGCATCAGCAGTAACCAAAATATTTAACAATCAGTATCACGCTCACAGGTTATGATTAAAAATAATAACACAGCCACACAAAAAAAATGTCCGGGTCAAAGCACTTGACCGTTATATTCCCATGTAATTCTCAGCGCTGAATCCGAATCCGGGGTCAGAATCAACGATTTACCTCAGGTTTTGTACATAACCTCAGAAAATGGCCAAAAAATGAGCAAAATAAGATTTAACGTAAAAATCTGAAATGTCCCCCGATTCTCATGTATTTTGATGCGCTGAAACCAGATATGATGATGAGAAATTCCTCTAACTAGCCAAACCAACGCTTTTACCCGAATTCTTCCCCCATTTCGCGGTAGAAAATTCATTTATCGTAAACATTTCAAATATCCCCCTATTCTCATGTATTTTGATGTGCTGGAACCGAATATGATGATGAAAAGTTCCTTCAACTAGCCAATTCAACGCTTTCACCCAACTCCACCCCCCACTTCCCCCATTTCGGGGTAGAAAATTCATTTATCGTAAAAATTTCAAATATCCCCCTATTCTCATTTCATTCGGAGATTGTAAATTGGATATTCTTCACCATTCTTATGTGTTTTGAGGCGCTTACGAGTTTCTGAAACCGAATGGATGAATGACTTTTCATAATTCTACAATTTTCTACCCAGGGACTTTGCCAGAAGGAAACTTTTGGCTTTTTGAGCAAAGTCTCGTAAGCGAGTTCAGTCGAGTAATCAATATTTGTTAACACGTTCGCTGCGGCATCAACACCCGGGAGACCATGACTATGCTTTTCTCCAATTTTGAAATATTTGAACCTTTAGAAAACAATGTTAAAGTTCTTCTACTAAAGAAAACTATCTAAAATTCAGTTAAATTGTTTCTATCAAAATTGTAGAATTATGAAAAGTCATTCATCCATTGGGTTTCAGAAACTCGTAAGCGCCTCAAAACACATAAGAATGGTAAAGAATATCCAATTTACAATCTCCGAATGAAATGAGAATAGGGGGATATTTGAAATTTTTACGATAAATGAATTATCTACCCCGAAATGGGGGGAAATGGGGGTGGAGTTGGGTGAAAGCGTTGAATTGGCTAGTTGGAGGAATTTTTCATCGTCATATTCGGTTCCAGCACATCAAAATACATGAGAATAGGGGGATATTTGAAATTTTTAAGATAAATGAATTTTCTACACCGAAATAGAGGGAAATGGGGGGTGGAGTTGGGTGATAGGGTTGAATTCGCTAGTTGAAGGAATTTTTCATCATCATATTCGGTTCCAGCACATCAAAATACATGAGAATAGGGGAATATTTGAAATTTTTACGATAAATGAATTTTCTACCCCGAAATCCCCCCATTTCGGGGTAGAAGGAATTTTTCATCGTCATATTCGGTTCCAGCACATCAAAATACATGAGAATAGGGGGATATTTGAAATTTTTACGATAAATGAATTTTCTACACCGAAATAGAGGGAAATGGGGGGTGGAGTTGGGTGAAAGCGTTGAATTGGCTAGTTGAAGGAGTTTTTCATCGTCATATTCGGTTCCAGCACATCAAAATACATGAGAATAGGGGGATATATTGATATCGGTGATTCTGATTCCCCGGATTCGGATTCAGCGCTGAAAATTACATGGGAATATACCGGTCAGGTGCTTTGGCCCGGACACTTTTTTTTGTGTGGCTGTGTAATTTAAATAGCTTTAAACAGTCTTAGGAAACATCTTCAAATCGGTGCCATTCGAAAACCAATTGCGAAAAGTACTCAAAAAGAAGCTTTTAATGTGAGATATCACAAGGGAGGTAGTGCCATTTGAGATTTTAATGTTGAAATAGGGGCATTTAGGAGGTGACTCGCCCCTCGGCTGGGCTATATTCTTTCCAAATCACGTTTTGATATCTTTACTAGTTCTCGAGGTATCCCGGATATTTTTTTTTTCAAATTGACTCTTATTTGTATAATGATGCAACTAAGTAGCATAGCAAAGGGGGCGGTCCGTATCGGGCCCCCGCTTAAGGGGGGCACAAGATTTTTAGTTTTACATTTACGTACATTTTTTGTAAATATTTTAAAATTTACATTTTAAATGTTCATATTTTTTTATTACTTACCCTTCAGGACTGCTTGCTGCGAAACACTTAACAATGATTATAAAAAATTACCTTTCCTGAAAAGATAAAAACCGCAGGTTGACATTATTCTTTAAACTATAGGAAATACTGAAATAAATTATGATTATTTGTAATTTTTGATTACCATTCTTTACCTCTAAATTTGATCAAAAGAATTGTCAATAAATTCACTGTTAAATAAATAATTTAAAAAAAGAAACAATTTTCATATTACACGTATTTTCTGCAAACTATAGAATTTCTCTCTAAAAATGTATGTTAAGTGGTGTTAATGATATTTACTAGCCTCATTAGAGAATACTTTTAACCAGTTTTTTGGGTGCGTCCAACACACCGCTGAAAATATAGCGCTGCAGCAGCTTTCACAGCCATCTTAGATTTAAAAAACCATTGAAGATATAAAATCGGTTAAAATACATCATACCTTTCTACACATATAAAACGCTTGAAGCGCTGACAAATAACACTAGACGACTGATTTACCGAATGTCAATAATTAAAATGTTAGAACATCAATTTTGACTGTAGACATAGAATAATAAAAAAATATACCTAATAAAAAATACAAATTTTAAATGGTGATTTTTAAATCTAAGACGGCTATGAAAGCTGCTGCATTTCTAGCGGTTTGTTGGACGCACCCAATAATTTTCAACCCGGATTTTTACATTAGGCTGAAGAGGCTTCAGCCTAGGCCCCCCCAGTTTGAGGAGCCCTGTATTGAAGTTGCAGTAGTTTTTAAAGAAAAAATATTTAAATGAATACAACTTTTAAAATAAATGTGGTACGCGCGCTAATGTATCTTCGTAGCGCAGTTAGTTGAAGCGGGGTGATTATAAACCAAAGTCGCTGTCGCTCCAGGTTTGACTCCAGCTGGCAGGTAACTATTAATATTTTTTTCAAGAATACAAATTTAAAACAATTTTCCTTTCCGAAAATATTTTCCACATAATCTTAAAATTGCATTTCTATCCGCAATATTGCGCAAGACTAAAAATCAGAATGTCATTTGAAATGTTGAAAGATTAAGTAAAAATGATGATCTTGTTGCATCGACAACCTGACTAGGTTGTTAGGTACTGAATTACAAAATTAGTGAAAATTTAATGACATAATTAGTGATTATAAATATAAATAAATTTGTGAAATATGGTTTTCAGGAAAATGGTTGAAAAAATTACATTTTTCTACTCATGACATTGAATTCACTCATTTTGCAATCGATAACAATGGTTGAAATCGCATTTCAACCTCTAGAGGTTGAAATTATCGGACTACCGCGATTTTGAATTTCAAACTGTTCGACATTCAATTGCTGGCAAGAGAAATGTCACTTTAATGTCATGTTTTGTCACTTAAATGTAATATTTTTTTTCTAAAGTGCATTAACTTACTAAAAATTCGAAGAAAAAATAGTATATGGAACGCGTGGCTGATAAAATTTCAACGTCTCGAGTTACTTTTTTCAACTCGCTGTCGGACGTTGAAAAAAACCACTCTCAACGTTGAAATTTTATTTCAACCACTTGTCCCATAATATAACGCATGTTCATTTAAATTCGTAATCTAGCAACCTTTGGAATTTTAATGAAAGAAGACAGAGCGACAGATATAATACGTCGCAGATAGAGACAGGCAATAATCCAAAGGTTGCTAGATTACGAATTTAAATGAACACCCGTTACTATTAACCATTAGAAAATAACTAATAGATATTGCTCAATTTTAAAATACGTGCAATATTTCGGAAAAAGAAAAAGTTACCTGCGACCTGGAATCGAAGCTGGGATGACAGCGACTTTGGTTTATTACCGCCCCGCTTTTAACTACTGAGCTACGAAATAGTATTTTGTGTCTCAAGGGCAGAAAATTAGCATTTGTAGCCCGCAGTTGTTTGATGCGAAGCGTAGCGTAGCAAGGGCAGCGGACAACTTAGGGCTACAAATGCTTTTCGGTCCGAGTGACATACAAAAGTTTTTCGCCTACCTGTTTAAAAGTTTAAAAAAGAATTTCAAAAGTTAAACAGTAACGTAACTTATTAGTAAATTAAATAGGCATATATGTTAGAGGGAATGAATGAAAATGAAAATAACGCCAGACGTTTTTAGTAATTTATTAACTAAATTAACCTAATAATCATTACACTACATACAACACGGCCATATAGTAAATGTTTTTATTATTATTGGTAAATAAAAGGAACAGGATATGACTTTTAATTAGGATATTAATTGTCACAACCTCCATTTATACATACAATGACACTGTGAAAAGAAAAAACAAACGACAAATTTATCGACGAAGACATGAAAATCAAAGTTATGATCTAAGAAGCCTAGAAAAATTTGACGTATGTTTTTCATATTTTTAAAGGTTAAGTAAAAATATGTTTGAGATTACATTTTCCGTCATATTCCGTTGCTAAAAGTTTTACGAATGAGTTATATTTTTAATGTTAAAAACTAATGATTTCATTTTTTGATTAAAATCTTTTTAGGATAATGCACAGGAGTGGTCAAAGTATGACAATTTAAAAAACAATTACAAGTTTTACAGTATATCCAACTTAACATAAATAAATCCTGCTTTCATCTAGTAGTAGTATAGAGGTTATGTATTTGACATAAGAGGACAGTAAAAAGTTTGACATAAGAGGCCCGCAAAGAAGCCTTAACTGCCCTCAAAACAGGACATTTAGAAAGCACTTTCTGATCAGGTAGGCAAAAAAATATTAGTGCCGGCGCGTACTACATATTTCTTAAAAGTAGATTATACTTATTTAAATGATTTTTCTTTAAAACTAGATTTAAATATACTGGTTTTCTCGCCATTTTAAGGATATAAGTACTGCTTAAACTTATGATCAGAATGATAGTACTAACTGAATTACTTGGGGAGATTTTACAAAGGATTTTTCAAAAGTACGTTAATTCGTATACTTCAGTAGTGCTATGGCAAAACATGCTGTCTGCATTTTTTTTCAAAATGCACTTTTTGGCATCAAATGGCCACAAATAAAGTATACTTTAAGTTGATCAAAGTGTTTAGTTGTCAAAAACTACTTTTGAAAATCACTATGTACTATTGACACATGCTAATCTGCATTCACAATTATCAATATAAAATTGTTTTTGCTTCTCCTGCACAATCACAAAAATGGCAGATAACATGTTTTACCGTAAGACTACAGACTTATTCAATTTCCTAACATGACATTTTTAATGCATTTCCAAAATTTGGTGATTTTTCAAATTCTTTAAAATATTTTTTTTTATTGGCAATGTTCATTTTAATGTTTCTAGGTAACTTTTAAAGCTAAATGTATTTATATAGCTCTACATCATACCACGAGATCATTTGAATTTATAATTAAAGTTGGCTGTGATTTTTAAATTATATTGGCAACACTAACTGTTCACTTCACAGTTTGATTTGAATTGTCAAAGTGACGCTCCAAAATGTTTAATCTAGAACATAAAATTGCATAACCTCTAATTTACACAGCGAGTCAATTGGCAGGATCGCCAAACGTATAAAAAAATTCCCGCCTACTTTAATTTTAAATTTAAATGATCTCACGGTACTTTTATGAACCTTAAAATATAAGCTGTTCTTGTAGACATTACAGATAGTTATAATAACTTAGAAATACATAATAATTGATTGAGCGATAATTTACTTCTGCAAAATAATTCTTTTCAACGTTTGTGGGATAGATCTTTTAATTTTAACAACGATTTGGTGATGTAACAAATGCAGAGGTTTTTGTTTTCAAGATTTTTCAATTATCTATTACGTTTTGTTAAAATTTATACCAGAATTTCCATAACTAAAGTTATTATTCCATAGTTATTTAAACTATTTCGTAACATTTATTTCTAATAATCTAAAATATGATGTTTACTTTTTAAGCTTTTTCTTTAAGACGCCGAACAAACTAATTATAAAAAATGTTGCGAAAGCTATTCTATCTTATTTTATTAATTCATTACTTATGCACATCTGTTCATTTATTGATTTGATTTCTCCCAAAGTGGGGATTCCATCGCATAATTATTAGGCTTGTCTCAACGACAAAGTCATACTTTCATCTTTCATTATTAGTTTTTTATTGTCTCTTTATTATCTAATTTCGTTAAATCAAGAAACAAGAGCTATTTGCTGATTTTTTATTATTTTAATTATATTTAAATATATAGTAGATATAATTTTATTTTAATTATATTTGTTATTTTATTATAAAACTAACTAAAAAAGATTTCTGGCTCGGATCTATTTTGGGAAGGGGGGTAATTTTTGGTTTAGGGAGCTCAGCCGCCCAAGCCCCCACCTAGTTACGTCTATGTCTTCTGCAGACATTAAATTGCATCAAACGCTATTTTAAGTAGAAACATTTCAAGATTATTAATAAGATTAGAATACTAATCTTACTAATAATCTTAGTATGATTGCGACGTAGTAAGTAGATTTGAAATGCATTTTTGTTTATCGAAACAGTTCCGGCCCGTCACGTCAGCTTGTTGGAAATTGTTAGGCATATAAATATGAGAGGAAATTTTTGAGTATAAGAAAATTGTTACACAGTACTTACTACAAATTTACAGTTCTAACAATAACGTTAATAACCTATATTTTTAGAGATTTTCTCGGTTTTTCAATTTCAGTTTAATAACCGATTAATTTAATTATCGTTACTAAATTTTAAAAACTGAAATTCTTCTAATAAAAAATGATATTTAGTCTCTGCTGTTATTATTGATCATTTATTATTCTAGTAACGATCTAAACAAAAATAACAAAATATTTACTTGGGACTATTATGTAAAGCCCCGCCCTATCTGACGGGGAGTCCCCGAACTATGTACAACAGCTTAATTGCTCCAAACCATTAGCATCATGCGCGGTTGTCGATGTGAATTATTTATACAACTTTGCAGATATTGTAGTTTTTAAAGTGTGTAATCTATGTTAATCTATTGATATCAGACCGCAAATTACTTTATTTCTCCTTTATTTCATATATAATACCGATACGCATTAATTATTTTGATATGTACTATACCTATAACTAGTATAAAGCTATTTTTACTTTATGGTGCTGACAAAGTGACAACATTGTAAGATGAGAACTACTTATATTTCTGATAAAGCAATCTGTATAAATATATGTGCATCGTGTGCAGAATACCAGTTGGTTTTTATCGTTAATAATAACTGTTGCATTCAATGTTCTGATCTCGTATAAGTTACTCCAGTTACTGTTTTTTAAGTGCTTGTGCAGGATATAATAATATCGGAGAAGCAACTAAAAGGTAAAACATTTTTGCTTTGCCATCAGGTGTTCAAATCTTTGTTGTTAAAAATACTGATTTTCTAGTAATTTCCTTTACATATTAATACTTAAAATTCTAATTTAGGTATATTTTTTATTGTCACTTTCTCCATTATATTATTGCATTTATAGGGAGTATACACATTGCTAGATAATTATTTCTATTATACATATAAATATAGTAATTATAAATACTAAATAGTACTGCACTATTAATATAAACGTTATTATATTATGTAGCTTCTTATTTACTTATCTTCCAATTCAGCATTTGTTTATACTAGGTAGGACGCACAAAAATATAAGAATATGCTGTCTAATAGAGAAAACGGAAATTTGATAAAATATGTTTTTCTTTTTATAGTAGTGATAAATTCCCTACAAGTATAGGTATTTAATAGTTAATATGGATCAATCTATTGAATACATCCAAGCCCCCGTGGAAAGATATAAATTTATAATGCCAAAATGATTGAACTTTTTATAAAAATTAAATCATTTTTGTGTTTTATGTAATTACCTATGTATGTATGATTATTGGTTTAAATTGTAATTATTTTCATCACTGCACTATTTTGAAATCTTAAGAGAAAGAAAAAAAATAATAGAGAGGTAGATTTGGTTTTTATTTTGTTGATAGTTGTCGTTTTCGTACATTATGATCTACGAGCAAATAGAAACAGGAGAGAACATTGCATTATATTCCACGCGACGGAACTGCTAGAAAAAGTGGTTTATAAGAGTGAGTGAGAGAGGGTACGAGTGAGTGAGAGAGGGTACCGGCACCCGATGAATATCGATCGATTGTATACGTCAACAACCCCGACCTGACACGGACAATATCGAACGTCGTACGTCAACAACCCCGACCTGCTCAACGTGGTTTATATAATGGCCGACTTCCGTCGCGTCGGTTCCTTACCCCCGACCATTGAAATGTTCTCTCCTGTTTCTATTTGCTCGTAGATTATGATTATTGGAAAATTGCAATTTTTAAGGGAGTTTGTACCAGTATGACAAAAGATAGGAAATTTCACATACAGTCATATACACTTGGGATTAACCAATCAGGCACTAAAGTGAAAAAAAAAAAGATTCTTTATATCATCATTCAGGAACGAATTTTATGTTTGCAATTTATTCATTCTTTTCAAGAATGAATAAAATTTTATCAGAGGCATTTGTTTTGTCGTCGTTGTCTTTGATAAGATAACCTTCGCTTGCAGTTGATCACTTGCGGTAGTTACGTATTGTATTTCTGTTTACTTTAAAAAATAACAGAGCACAGCAACTTGCTGTACAGTATTATCTACAATTTAAGAAATCATTAGCCAATGTACCTGTACCTGCAGTTACAGGTAGCTCTACAGGGTGTCCCAGTCAAGAATGACACATTTTAACACCGAACATTGCCTTAACTGACTGAACAAAATAAAGTATGTGATTTTTTTTATTTTGCGTTAATTTTTTCATCTTTGTTTTAATTTTTTTCCACTTCTACAGGGTGGTATTAATTCTGCATTACAGCATTCTGGTCTAAATTTGTCGACTGAAATTTTTGATTTTCTATCACATATCGTACTTGGGTAATCTTATCTACTAAGACAAGTATAGGAATGACGTTGTACCTGCACCTGCAGATACAAGTAGCTGTACAGGGTGTTCCAGTCAAAAGTTGCACATTCTAATACCGACTACTGACCAAACAAAATAAGATGTAATTCTGTAATTTTTACTATTAAGTTTTACTTTGCGGTAATTGTCTTCAGTTTATGTACTTATGTTCCAGTGTACTTGTGTACTGATGTACTTATGTTTTATGTGCTTCTGTACAGGGTGATCCACTTAACTCTCCTCCTACTTTTCTCTGTTATTTCTGTAGTTACAAAAAAAATATTCTAACAAAAGTTGTAGGGCTTTTTCTAAAGTTTTTAAGTATGACATACAAAAAACAATTGAAAAATAAATGCCGAAGTTATATATATAAATTGAATTTTTTTAAATAGAACGCCCTGTATTTTATTGCCTTGTTCGACGTAGAATTTCAGTCTGATTTCAACAATATAGAATATATACTACTTACTTTTAACACTTTTCAAAATATTTGCTTTTAAATATATAAATTACACACTATCGCATATTCAATCGAGTATGCTGTGATTTTTAAAAACATTTGCTTTGAATTGTTACTTTGACATTTCTAACAATAAAATAAATGGGCATTAGTGAATTTAGTGAGTTTATACTGTAAAAATGTAAAATTATTGTTGTGTTATTATTTAATATTATTTATTTATATATTTAAACGTAAATAATTTGGAGAGTATTAGAAGTAAATACTATGTGTTCTATATTGTTGAAATCAGATTGAAATTCTACGTCGAACAAGGCAATAAAATACAGGGTGTTCCATTAAAAAAAATTCAATTTAAATATATAACTTCGGCATTTATTTTTCAATTGTTTTTTTGATGTCATATTTAAAAACTTTAGAAAAAGCCCTACAACTTTTGTGAGAATAATTTTTTTCTAACTACAGAAATAACAGAAAAGTAGGGGGGGAAGGTTAAGTGGATCACCCTGTACTTATTCAGGGTGTCCCACAATGTTGTTTACATGCAATATCTCCCTTATTTGAAAAGATAAAGAAATCAACCAAATACAATTGTTAATGTCTCAAAATGGATCTTCAGAAAACATCCTTAAATGCTGGTTGCATAGCAACGTTTAAGAGATCATGCCAACTGAATTAATTTTTCAAATTGCACCCTCTGTTTTTTTTTCATGGAAATGTATTCTTAACTTCATTCTGCATACGGTAGTATGCCTTACTTAATTATCTAATGCGCATTTAGGGGTTGAAAAAAAAATTTTATAAATTGAATTTATCTTAAACTTAAAGCAAGGGCTCAAAATGCCCTCCTGTGGTCTCCACACAGGCTTTAAAGAGTGTCAATAGTTCTCTTGTAGACACGGCTCTAATCATATTTTTTGAATAAATAATTTGGTTAGTGAATATGAAGTGTACAATTTATAAAAAATATTTTTTTAACCCCTTAATGCACATTAGATAATTAAATAAGGCATACTACTGTATACAGAATGAAGTGAAGAATACATTTCCGTGAAAAAAACAGAGGGTGCAGTTTGAAAAATTAATCAAGTTGGCATGATTTCTTAAACGTTGCTATGCAACCGGCGTTTAAGGATGTTTTCTGAAGGTCCATTTTGAGCCATTCACAATAGTTTTTGGTTGATTTATTTATCTTTTCAAATAAGGGAGATATTGCGTGTATACAGCATTGTGGGATACCCTGTATACATACGTACTTATGTATGTATGACATACCTTACCTTTAATCTAACCTTCAACATAACTTCTAATCTAACTTCTTACCTAACCTAACCTAAAAAATAAGTTTTTATTAAAAGATTTAGTTTGAAAAACTTAAAGTTCTGTTTTTACTAGTGATGTAAATGAAAAAAAAACAAAAGGTTTTTTTTCAAAAAAAGTTTTTTTCAAAAAAAACCATACGTGTCTGTTTTTTTTCTGAATCTGTTTTTTTTTCAGATATAGACATAATTTCGAATATTATGTCTATATCAGTCTATATGTTATGTTCCTTATTGTTCATTTTCTTGTCTGAGAGGATTGTCAGCCATAATATAACAAGTGGTAAGATTATTATCAATAACATGTACTTGTGAAACCAAACTGCAGTTCAGGAGCCTATATAGGGCGATTTGAATACAGTGCTCCAGTTTCACAAGTAGAATCATCGATTATTAATTGTACTACGAGTTATATTCGATGAGAGAAAATCTGAATCAAATTATGTTCTTAGAAACAGATCAAAATAAGGTAATATGATCACTTGTTTTTTACTATTGGTGTGATAGGTTTGTAATTAAGCAAATTAATAAGTTCTGATGGTTGATTTAGCATCATGTATCATATATAATACTACTAGTGGTCCCAATTTTGCCAATAATTTTGAATGTCATAACACAAGTAGTTGATCGAGATGGAAATTTTGATGAGTGCAAAGCACAACTCGCACTTATCGTCTGAATCACTACAAGTATAATCTAATATGATGGCCAAGATTATCAAAAAAATTGGGACCAAAAGTGAAATTCATGTGATTATTTCATTCTACTTCGTTTTTGACCAATCGCAAGGCTTTATTTTTTGGATTACAGCGATAATTCGATAATTTTTTATTGTCCTTTTCGACTGTTTTTATCTTCGTGACAACGCTGAAAACTAGTGTCACATGTGTCCCATTTTTTACTTTCATGTCAAATACTAATCTTTATGTTAATAAGTAGATGCTTAAATAAACAACTGTATCATGAAATAATCTTACCGAATTACATGCTCGTGCTTCTGAAATTATCTGTTGTAATACTCAAGTTGATTAAAATGCAACACTCGTGTCATTTTTTGACAAATTTCCCTCCGTTGCACGTCGGGAAATTAAAACGTCAAAAAATGACACTCGTGGTTGCTAATCAACGTTCGTATTACAAATCGATAATTTCGAAGCACTCGTGTAATTACAAGTGAAAATTTAACAAATTATGTAAGTTATGTAATTATCACCAATGGTGATTATTGTTGTAATCAGCATTGTTAATTGGTTTAACTAAATCTATGACATTTGATTAGTTGATAAATAATGTGTTGAATTGTCACTGTAATATAATTCAACGTTTTAAAAAAATAGCTACTAAATATATAACTTTTGCAGTAAAACTAAATGACAGTAAATATATTGACCTATGCCCTGATCTTGCTATAAGATTTTCATCTTTTTTTTTATCTATTGATTTACTAAATATAATAATCCTCACCATCAGTTCAAATCTTAAATTGAAGGTTATAGGTCATTGATACATGTATATTTGAAAAGTAATCGGTTGGTCTCTTGTTTCCCTAATCATTACAAGAAGTTTTTATTATTAAGCACCCGTCTGCTGAAAAAAAAACCAGAAAGTGGTTTTTTTTTCAAAAAAAACCATGTTTTTTTTCAGTCGGAAAAAACCGTTTTTTTTACATCACTAGTTTTTACATTTTCTTTCAATTTAGTTTACATATACCGTTTTTTATAAATTTTAATGAAAAATAGAAGAGTTTAACTTTGAGAATAAGCAATTATTTTATAACTCCCTGTAGAAGTGAGGAAAAATTAAAATAAAACTGAAAAAATCTATAATTTTTGAAAAATAGAAGAGTTTAACTTTGAGAATAGGGAATTAATTTATAACACCCTGTAGAAATGAGGAAAAATTAAAGCTGAAAAAAATTATCGCGAAATTAAACTTCATGAAAAACGCATATTGTGTTAAGTCAGTTTTCGTGTTCAGTGTTAAAAGTTGTCATTTTTGGCTGGGACACCCTGTATAGCTACTTGTATCTGCAGGTACAGGTACAACATCATAGATACCTATACTCGTCTTAGTAAATAGAACTTGCAGGTATCTGCACACATATATATATTAAATACCTAATACAATACTCTGGTGTGAACTGAAAGATGCATGTTTTCCGTAAAAAGTGTGTAACTATCATATTTAACAATTTTTTTTACCCCTGTTCCCAAAGGCTTCCCAAAAGGAATTAACTTACACCAAAGAGAGATTGCATGTAGCTGTATAACATATTGTATTCCCAAAAAAATCGAAGGTACACTTTCTTAAATATTTAAGGTCAAAGGCCACATTATGTGGCCTTGGAATGAAAACCTCAATAGTTTATTATAAAGCAATTTTTTATGAAAACTATGGTATTTTAGCTTTAAAACAAGCCTAAGATGAATGTTCTACAATAATTAGAAGCAGAGTTATAAATTATTTTTGTTTACCTTGTATGCATAAATTTTACATTTTTTATCATGTTTGCAACCCTGCTATATGAATACTATGTATCACTGAAGGCTATAACTTTATATACGTAAGTTACTTTACGTCCTCTACCATCCTACCAAATTTATATCATAGCAGTATAACTAATAATATATGGGTCATTCTTTCTGAACTCAACCATCGGCTAGGTCCAAAAATTGGGACAACTTAGAAAGACCAGCGGGGGGGGGCTAATTTTAAAGCTTGAAACCCCTACTTTCGAATGTCACATGTCTCCTATACAAGAAAATTTATATTTGACTCCTAAAACAGGGTAAACACATACTCAGTTCCAAAAAGAAATTGAAATTTGGAAAAATTAGAAAAATAGTTTTTAATTTTTTTTAACGGCATCGCATTCTTCGTCAAAGAATAAATAAATTAGGTTCACGGCGTTTTTTTCGTAGTGCTTCAATTTCGAGCATAATTGAGAGCAACAATTTGCCATTTTTGAAAGTTTATCATTTTTTTCATCGAAAGTAGCGTCAGATAGAAAAAAAAATGATAAGTAAAAAATGTTCTCAATTTTGCTCGAAATTGAAGCAATCTAGGAAAAAACCCAGTGGGCAAAATTTATGTATTGTTTGACAAAGAATGCGATGCCGTGAGAAAAAATTAAAAAAACTATTTCTTTTTCTACTTTTAAAATTTTTTTTTGGAACTGGATACATTTTATCCTGTTTTAGGAGTCAAATATAAATTTTTTCATATAGGAGCCATGTGACATTTGAAAGTAGAGGTTTCAAGCTTTAAAATGAGCTCCCGCTGGCTTTTCTAAGTTGCGCCAATTTTTAGACCTAGCTGGTGGTTGAGTTAGTTCAGAAAGAATGACTCATATATAAGTATTTGCTTTTCCCCAGGGCTGTCCTAAGATATTTGGCGCATGTGGGCTGCTAACAATAATGTGCCCCTGTTCATAAGAAAATAAGAATACAGGAGGGGAAGCAGGAGCAGGGTGACGGGTGAAGTTTTACAAATGTTTCAGAACTAGAAAAACTCAATATATTACTAATAAACAAATAAAAATATAAAATTCATACAAAACTCGAATAACCTATATGAATAAAAACAAATTATATTAACAAAAGTAACTTCATGTATAATTTAAATTTTTATTTCCCTAGCTTTTTCTTTGGCAAACTGCTTAATCATATCACACGTATTTAAATTATTAAATATAAATCACTCTATGACACAAAATACTTAAATCATTTGAGCGTAAATAAGTTTTTATTCTTTTAAGTGCTCAAAAAGATCTTTCATCGCTACAATTTGTAGCGGCAATATTTAGAAGAATGCGAATGCTGTGGCCACATTGCCTCCCCAAAAGGCTGTCGCCCTGGGGCTATAGAGCCCATTTAGCTCTGTGGTTAGGTCGGCGCTGCTTTTCCCCTGTTAATGGAAACTAACAATTAAATTGTACTGTTTATTTAAAAATATTTCATATAATGTATATGCTGGTCCTTAGATGGGATACTTAGACTAAATTTTTTCAAGTTCCTATAATTATGTTTTGCAGTAGCAATGTCAAAATTGCTACAAAATTTCCCTAGGCGATTAAATCATAAAAATGATTAAGTCTTCTATGAATACCATTGTTTCATTGCCTTCTACATAAGAAAGACCAAATTCAAAGTTAATTAAAGATTTTTCTGAACAACTGATGTAAACAGTTGAGACAAAAGAATGCGAATTGAATGCTTCATTTAAGTACTTACGTGTACTGATGATAAAAAATTAAAACATTGCTCTTGTCTAATAAAGTAATAGATAACTAAATAACTAATTTTAAAAGCTTTTTGTTTTTATTAGTGACTAATCTTTAATTATTTTAAGTGTATATTGTGTACCCTGATTTGAATAGAAATCTTCCTAATAAAGAAAAAAGTATTCCCCCTATATTGATATAGAAAGAACATTGTTGTTCAGAGAGTTGCTATCTTATCAGTTACCACAAACTAATGCTTTTTACAAGATCTAATCTATCCTATCATAAGAAAGATACACCTTTAAATCTATTAACTGTAAACACTCTTTGCCTTTTATTTACCGCTCAAAAATAAAATAATTGAAGATTTCTGGTGTATAATCTATACAAGATAATATAGCAAGCATTCAGAATCACATGAATTAAGAATACATGTTTTTATTAAAATATTTATTACACTATTATAAAAGATCATCATAACAATAATATATCTCTTGAACAGGATTGATCTTTTTAAATACCTACTTCTACAACATAAAAACAAAGCAATAGCTCTGACAATCATTTGCCATAATGTTAAACATACGAATAAAACCACTGTCACATAAACAGTTATACTCGAATTTGATATTTTTATAATTATGAATTTATAAAATTGTAATTGAGAGGTCTAGTGCAAGAACCGCGTATGTCCACTTTTCTGCAGAATTGGTATATCTATACAGAAATATACTTGTTTACATTCTGCATTATTTGGTGCAAGCACGGTACACCTCCTCCCTAGAGGAATTCCAAAAATCCCTAGTTTTGGAATTTTGCATATGAGCTTGAAACAAAACTTTGAATATCTTAAAAATATGATTAATATGGTAACAATCACAATAGCTATACTTTTAATACCCAGGAGAAGATTTGTAAGTTACAATCCCATTCAGGATTTGACACTACTCCATGGTAGATTAGACTATTTCCTAATGCTCTGGGAAACCTTATGAAATAGTCAAGACCGTGTTGTAGGTAGTTATTTCCATTATTTGTGGGTCAACAAAATTCTTTTTCAACTTGTTGCCTGAAAATTACTAATTTAATGATTGATTGATTGATAGCGATCATAAGCTATTTTGTCTAGAATAGAATAGAACTATTAAATAAAGAAATCTACCAGAATGTAGTAATATTACATAGTAATAGTTACATATAGTAATTAGTTTATTTTCAGCATTCACTAATTTTTTTAGAATTTGCCATAATTTTTGTGAATCATTTGTGAGTTTTTTTTTCTTTTAAGCATATTCACCTCGATATTCACGATTTCATTTCTGCAAGATGAGTGTTGCACCCAATAAAGTTCCGTATCATTAGTGTTGGAATAATTTTTACATTTTTTATAGTAGTAGAAGTTATCTTTTATTTTTGAAATTTCTTTGACTTAGAATCGTTCCCAGGAAGATTTTTAAAAATTGTGTATGTTTTTAGTGTTGCAACTTTATTAACTTCTAAGATTCTTCATTTTCTAAGGTAGTTAAGTATTTCCGTGGAGGTAATGTTAATATCAGTTGTATTTAAGTTCCTATTACAGTGAAGATTGCATATTACCGAAGCCGCTTGAGTGCAAAGGGAGGCTCGTCCTTTACCTGAGATGTCCATTCCTGTCGAATGAAGAAAAAAATTGCTTTTTTGGAAAATGTGCGAAATCGAAGCTCAATTATCTCGCTAACTATTAGAGATAGCAGCAAAATTATTAGGATCTTTTTGTAGGAAATTTTCATCGCTTTAATTTAGTACATAAGCATTTTTTAGCTACGACCAACTTTATTTAAGATATTTGGACTTATGGAGATATAAACCAAAAAAGGACCATTTTTCGAAGTAGCAACTTTAACACTAGACAAGAGTACAAAAAAATTACTACGAATTTTTCTGAAATACGCCCTTTCGGAATCTTCATTTATTGGACTATAATATGTAATTAAAATAAATACATATATTTTATACTTTCATTCTTGTTTCTATGGGGCACGAGGCACGACGCCCCCCTTTGTGCTAAGAGGGCTGTCCGCCCTCTCTGACCTGTACTCCCGATGTCCCTGTAAAAGTTATCTTATAATAGTTACAATCTTATTTGTTTTTAATAATCATATGCAAATTAATTATTATCTCCAATTACTATCTCCAACTCCCTTTTGCTGTCATTGCAAAAATATATTACATGCTGACAAGTGACATTGATATGAAACAATCCAAACAAAGTTCATAATCATAGCATGTTTAGTTTAATTAGTTTATTCCTATTTATTTACATATGTAGATACACTCTAAAAAATTACCGGTGAATTATACCCTAAAAAATGGAGGCAACTATGTTACCTCCATTTTTTGGGGTAAATTTACTTCAAAGTGTAATTTTCATAGGAAGTGAAAAATTTCAACATTAGGTTAAGTTTGCATTGTAATGTTTCCTTTTTAAGTAAATTTACAGATTAAAATTACAATCTCAATGTAATTTTACATTTTAACATTAAAACACCTGTGTAAAGTTACATGACAAAGTTAATATTTCATGGCAATAGTACTTTTCAGGGTTAAAATACAAATGTGAAAATACTTCTTGAATGTAACGATGACTTGCGAAAGTACTTGCAAATTCAATCGTTCCTCTGGGAATTGTATGAAACAAAATAAAATCAAAGTAATTTTTATTGAACGTATGTACTTATATAAAATATAAGACATTAACAGAACTTCTTTTCAGGGGCTTTCGGAAATATTTGGTCTCTCAAAGACATTCAGATAAAGTTTCGATTCCAGCTAGAAAATTAAAAAATTATAAATTATATAAACAACTATACACGAGTACCTTTCTCAATTACAGTTATGCTAGTTTATTTCGAATTCTTCAATTTTTGATTCATCCTAGAAAAACATTAAATTAAATATTTTTATTTTATTGGTTTAAATTTGTAATTTTAACATATAGGTACTTACCGATTATTATTTTTTAACTTCTACTATAAAATAAAATTCTTCCCATCTTCGGTCATACGTGTAAATATTTGCCTTTATTAAATCCGCACTACACTACAATGAAAAACAAAATATTAATGAGCAATGAACACTTCGTTCGGTATCGATAGAGTACGCCTCGCCGAAATCATAAAAGAATGGTACACACCATTCTGACCATTCCCCAAAAAGCCTATTTGGACTGTTCATAATGGATTCCTGAATTCTTTCACGAAACGAAGGTCACAAACAAGTGCGATCAGCGAAATAGCATCTCAACGGTTAAAAACATATTAAGGGTATAAAATTACACTAGTCTTGTTCAAGTTCATCTTATCTTTAATATTACACTAAAAATGAATTAAGTTATTGAGCAATTATACATTTGTAAGAAAAAAATTGTCTGAGTTATGTAAATTTATATTATGGATAGTGATTTTAACCAGTTCAATGTAGTAGAATTACTTATATTTTACATAATTACAGGGCATTTTACCACAAATAGTAAAACTACTAAATGTATAGGTAAAATTAATTTTAGGGTAAAAATACCGCAAATAATAGCGAAAAGTTACCTCTTTCCCAAGGTAATTTTACCTCATTTTTTACAGTGTATAAAACTTATCTTAAACACCACTTGTATTTATAATACAATATTTATTGATTTAGCAATCAATCAGTTGGTATTAATGGAAATTAACCCAGATTGAGTAGGTTATTATTCGGGGGCAATATCACAAGACATTGTGTTTTATCTGGAGAAACTTCTTGCCAAGGACGTCATTTCTTAAAAATTCGATGAAAGTAAATGAGATAAACTTCTTTGTTGTGATTTTGTCAAATGTCATTTGTCTGAGTGAAATTACTTAAAAAATAGAAGTTAAAATAATAGAAGTTTGAGTTAAAGTTTGCACTGGGGGAACACAACTTTATGTGGTATTTGTTAAGATAATTTAACAATAAGAATTGTTAGCTAAAAACTACATATGGAAAAAAACTCATACGAATTACACATTAACTTTTAATAATTTTAGGAGTACAAATGTTGACTTTGTTGCCCTAGTAAAACATAAGTAAAAATTTAAAAATGATGATGGTATTATATGATGTTTTTTATGTATTAGTTAAATTATCTCTTCCATTCTTTACCATGAAACAAAAAAAATAATCAAAGTAATCAGTGATTACAATCTGAACTAAACATAGATTAATTTATACTAAACGAAAAATTATCAGGAAATTGTTATACTAAATTAACTTCTTCTTCATATATCCTTTTGCTCTTTAGAGCGTCGGATTTAACTAAAACTTAAAATCAAACTACAGTGTCACAACATCATGGCATTATACTTTTGGAATAATAAGTATGCTATAACTAAATGTCATGCAATTCATTAACAAATATCTATTCAAATCTTTCCTCAGTTGCATTATTCCTCTTAATGGTAAAGTTTATTTTATTTATTTATTTACGGGAATCTTCCATTTACAAAAAATAAGAACAATTTCAGATAATATTGGGATTACAATAAAATGGATTGTGGTAAAATAAGTGCAGATACAATGATATATATAAAATGAGAATCAAGACCTCGATTCTAGAAAGTATGAGGCAGCTTATCACATTATACTTAAAAACATTGAAAGTAACATACAGTAAATGCAGTGCAGTTGCTTGCAACTATTTAATGAATTCACTAAACACATCCATTCTTTCTAACGGACTGTGATAGCCATAATTAGTTGAATGAGATATAATAAAATTTAAATTTTAAAAATATCGCAACTTCTAACATTGTAAATGTTTGCTGTATTTATAATTTAAATCATTCGATAGTATATCACAGTTGATTAGACTGTTGACTATTTTATATAAAGAACTCGTATTGATGGCTATGCCATGAGGTACGAAGGATGCTCCACCATCCTGATTCCTTGCCCAAAAATAAATAAATAGTCCCCTTTCACAGGCCATGACGGCCCATAGGGTATAGCAGGGTAGGCTGTTATTTACTTGAGCCGTTCGGTACGCAAGGGTAGTAAAGTGGCTAGCTTCACGCACCGACCGGCAATTATTACCCCCCGGGAATAATTTTCCAGGTACTCATTTTCACAGGCTGAGTCGTCCTGGAAGCCTTAGATATTTTAAAAAAATTCCAAAATATTATCCCTGGGATTCAAACCCAGGACTTCAACATGGTAAGTCAAGTGCCATACCCACTGAGCTACCATGCTGGCTAATACATTATCAGCTACAATAATGCCTAATTTAAATGCAATTAACGCGCAAAAATTTATATTGAATTGTTTCTAAACATTTAATTAAAATTTAATAGTGTGTGATAAATTCAAGTAGTTTAAGGGATCGATTTTGGCAGTATTGGATATGATATTTAAAAGATAATTTATTAAAATATATATCTAAATCTTTTATTGTTGTAACCGGTTTTAAGTTATTGTTGTCAACTGTATATTCGTAGTGAACATCTTGTAAAGCTAATACTTTGTTTAATGAAAGTCTGTTTACACAACACCATTGATATAAACTGTTTAAATCTGATTGTATTAACAAACAATCATGTATAGTCAGTGTATAGTCTATCCTAGTCAGTATAGATTATCCACATACATTTAACAATACTACTGCTAAAACCATACACTACTAGCTTTTTTTAACAAAATTGCATGATCGACACGATCAAAAGCCTTGAAGAAGTTAGTGTAAATCGAATCAATTTGACACTGACACTCCATAGCCTCCGATATGTACTTTTGATATAGCAACAAAATAGATATTGTTGATCTACCGCTTACAAAGCCGTATTGTTGTTTTACAATCATATTTTGGCACAAATTACTCAATTGATTAGCTACAATCTTATCAAAAAAGCTTAGGAATAGGAGATTGTATAGATATACCTCTGTAGTTTTCTATGTTTTGCCTAGTTCCAGATTTATGGATTTTCCGTACTTCTGAAATTTTTAAGTAAGTTTTCAACATTCTGTAAGACTGAGACCTAGACAATAACTATAACAATAGTGGCAATATAGAATAGGCACATTTCTTTAGGAAATTATTTGATAATCCATCTGGACCATTCTGAAAGTTATTACTTAGTGAATTAATTTCATTAAAAATTGTTAGGTTTACAAAAAGAGTTATAGACTTCCACATAGAAATTCAGCAAATAGATTGGTTATACCTTGTGCATTATTACATTTTCTATTTTTATAAAATAATTGTGCAGATAAGCCTTTTTCGTTTTTTTGTGAAATATAATATAAATACAAAGATTAGTTAAAGTTTCACAAGTTTTATTAATATCTTAACCTGACAATATTGTTTCGACACTTTGTGTCATTATCAAAGGTAGATAAGATTGATAAACAAACACGTTGCTAAGGATAAATACATACAGAGAATAGGTAACTAGATACAATACATAACAAAAACTAAATATCTAACACTTCTAATAAAGGAGAATTACTAAGCTCAGTTTGTTCATTCATTAAAGGTACTGTGCGTTTATGTCTGTATATTTCAAAAGCTTCTAAAATGTCTAATTTGTGTTTGTTGTTGCAAAAATGTAAGAATTTAATGTTGTTTTGAGGTGTCATTTATTATTTCTGTTCCAAAATGTGTTTGGCATAATTCGATTTTTCTGGATGTTTAAGTCTATAAGAGCGTACGTGTTCTTTGTATCTTATGTCAAAATTTCTAAGTGTTTGGCCAATATAAACCGAGTCACAAAAAGAACAATTCAAACGGTAAATGCCGGATTTCATGATATCTTGTGTTTTGTCTTTAGCATTGAATAAAAATGAAAAGGTGTTGGTGTTAGTTTTATAGGTTATTTTGTAACTGGTGGTTTTTCTTAGTATAGTTGCAATTTGTTCTGATATCTTGCCAAAGTATGGTATTGATATGCAGTTTGTGTCTTGTATTTGAGTGTCAATTGGAAATATTCTTTTGATAGCTAACCTAGAATCTTTTTGTTGAATTAAAGTGTCAATCATGTTATGGTTATAATGCTTTGCATATGCTAATTGTTTGATGATTTTCGTTTTTACTTACATGTAGGTACATGGCCCCAAAACGTACGAGCATCCACACATATTTTACTTTCTATGCTATTTAAATAATTACTATATACAGTCACTCGCACTCATATTCGTACACCATCTCTTATTAGATACTAATGTTAAAGAAACGCGTTATTTTTTGAAGTAACATTTATTAATTCCTATTGCAAATTAAAGAATATGACGTGCATTATTTTAAGCAGTAATAGCAATCTTCTATTTAAAAAAAAAAGTAAAATAAAAAAATTGAGAATTTGCACAAAATGCAACTCACACTTGTATTCATACAGTATCAACGCCTAGCAATAATCCTAATTTCTAATGACTTCTCTTAGCCTGTTGAGCATTTGACTGATCAGCTTTTTAGTTGTGTTTGAGGAAATAAATTTCCATTCTTTTTGTATCTTGTCCTTTATCTTCGGTCTGCTTTGTTGGTTGTACTATATTTTCGAATTCTAGTTTTTAATTCGGTCCATAGATTTTCTATGAGATTAATGTCTGATGGTGTGGAGGTCCATTACTCTGGGTCAATTGTATAGCATCCACTCTTTAGTTAGATGGGTCTTGTGCTTGGGATCGTTGTATTGATAACAGATAAAACTATCTTCTATTTCAAAATGCCTTGCGCCTACTTTCAAATTTTATTTTAAAATATTTATATACATCATTTTATCCATGATTTCATTTATAAAATGGAGATTTCCAACTTCAACCGCAGAGTAACACACTACATCACAGATCCACCCCCATATTTAACAGAAGCTTGTAGATTTATTTTTCTCCAGGCTTTAATTTGACTTATGCCATACTATTCGTCTACAATCTGATTGAAATAAGTTAATTTTGGCTTCATCCGTGAAGATCAGATGCTCCCAAAAGACATATGAGCTATTTACGTGTTCTTGGGCATTTCTGTCTATTAACTTCACTGATAAAGGGTTTTATTCGGACCACATGACCGTTGTATCCTTGTTTTCTTATTATCTTCCGAATTGTTTCAGGACTAACTTTTTTTCTTATTTCATCTGCTACTTTTATTGATAGTTTAGGCGCAGAAATCTTGGGCTTTAGCTTTATTTTTCTTAATACTTGACGCTCTTCAGGAATACTTAAAATGTTTTTATTTGGATTTCTAGGTTTGTTTTGGATCCTATTTTCAGATCTGTATCCTTTTATCACGTATTGAACGGTGGACCGACTTCTATCTACAATTTCACTAATTTCATGTTAACTTTCGACAATTATTTTTCGAATTTTGATGGATGTTTCCTTGCCTTTCCTACCCATTTTTGCCGAATGTCTTACTATTGCAAGTGCCGATATAATACTGCTGCATTTTAAAATAATTCATTAATATTCGTTAATAAATGGGAAAATCGCCAATTGTAATAAGATCCAAGAAGTAGCTTTAATCCGACACCTGGATGAGCCACATAACTCAAAAAACAAGGGAGTTATGACAAGTTCAGTTAGATGATGTAGAGTGACGGGTAGCAGAATTTGCCAAAAATCGAAATTTTCTAAAACTTCTCGACCATTTTTAATCCAAAAAATCTGGAAAAAGAAAATTAATCACATTTCATATGTATCTATGCAAGGAAAAAATTTGAACAAAATCTGAGACATTGAATTATGGCTCTAGTCGATCTGGCATGAAATTAGCCATTAGTATCTAATAAGATATGGTGTACGAATACGAGTGGGAGTCACCAAAGTGTTATAGCATATATTGATACTGTCGCGCGTGTTATTGAAAATATCAAGTCAAGGAAAAACCCTCTTGAGTTCGGGATAGTAGTCGGTTTGTGAAGATTATTTTGCCTTGTGCCTTCTTCCCAATTCTAATCAATTTATCAGGGTTAATTCAATACTAGAAGCACGGAAATATTTATTAATTTCATTAAGATCATGCTCGATTCTATCATTGGCATTATTTGCAATAGATTCAGGAATATGGTAAACCATTAGATTCTTAAGTTTATTGACACGATTATTAAATTCAGTAAATATTTCTTCTAGATGGGATAACCCCACATCAGACTGTTTCATACTAGCAATTTCTTTCTTTAGTTGAGATTTTACATTGATTGGTAGGTCTACGAAATATTACAGTACCTTCATATATATTCACAATTTTTTGAAAGTCTTGTGTAGTTTTTTAGCAACTCTATAAATATCAATATAAATATCAATATGGAGTTTACATTTATTCCAAACTCTTCAGATATGGTAGAAATTATTGTAATGGTAGATTGTAACATTTTCTGGGTCTGTTACTTTTTCTATAAGATTAAGTACCTAATATGAGAATAATAATTGAATTAATAATCATAACAGTTTGTAGCATTAGTTACTTTAGTTAAGATATAAATAGTAAAGTAATATTCCTGCAGAGTTCCAAGCAAATAAATCAATATTATTCTGAGTGTATATTTAATAAACCTGAATGCTTATTAAACTATTAATCATAAAAATCAAAGTAATAACTTGTAATAACAATATACTTAATATATTACAGGTTCCACAATGTCCAAAAGAAATAAAGATATGTCTTCCAAGGAAGTGAGTGAGAGTGAAATGGAAAACCTAGAAAAACTGGTTAAGAATCTTGATGTGGGAGAAGAAAAAAGGGATATAAATATATTACTTCTGGGAGAAACGGGTGTTGGAAAATCCACTTTCATAAATGCTTTCTGCAATTATCTTCAGTTCCCAGATTTAAGACATGCCATGGCTTCAAGAGATAAACTAGTAACATTAATTCCTACCAGTTTTACTATCATGGATAGTAATTTTAAAGAAACAATAGTAAAAATTGGAGGTGATAATGCTAATGAATATTTAGAGACTGGTGCATCTGCTACTCAAAGATGTAGATCATACGTTTTTCCAATAAGGAAGGGAAAGTTACGAATTCGTCTTATTGATACTCCTGGCATTGGAGATTGCAGAGGAATCAACCAGGATAACATAAATTTTGAAAATGTATTGTCATTCATCAGCGAATTAAAGTATTTGAATGCAATATGCATTCTTTTAAAGCCGAACAATGCTAGACTCACAGTTATGTTTGAATTTTGTATTAAGCAGTTATTATCAAGGTTAGATAAAAGTGCAAGCAATAATATCATCTTTGTGTTTACCAACACTAGAAGCACTTTTTATCGACCAGGCGATACATGGCCAGTATTAACAAAGATGTTATCAGGAATTGGAAATGTAACCATTCCTGCTAAAAAAGAAAACGTTTACTGTACTGATAATGAAGCTTTTCGCTTTTTGGCAGCAATAAATGATGGCGTCAATTTTGATAAAATGGATATTGATAACTTTTCAATAAGTTGGAAGAAGTCTGTTAAGGAGTGTTGGAGGTAAATTATATTGTTATATATTAATACTTGTGATGTAGAGGTCATTCTCAGATAACTTGCATTAACTATTCACAATAAAATTTAAAAATTAAGTATTAAATATTGATGTCATTTTAAGTAAACCAATTAAAAAGCGTTGATTGTTCCTAAAACAGGTAAGAGCGCATTTTACACTTTCTTTTTTTAATTTTAGGGTCATTTTTAAACTAATAGTAAATTAGGATTGTCACATAAGTTACCAAACCTAGCAGAGACTAAAAAATATTATAAAATGAGAAACCAGCAACAAATAATATTAATTAATACTTAAGTAATTTGGTCAAAATATTCAATAATAAAAATAGTATATTATTTTATAAGGAGCTCAAGTGAAGCTTTTTGTGTTGAGGCTGTTAGTTTGACAGCTGTACTTTAGTGAGGAAGGTAAAACAACCGAAGCACATAAAGCCACTTTAGCTCCGCATAAAATATATTATTTTATTTTCAAACATAAAGAATGAATTTGACGTTTGAAGAAAAATAAATTTTGACAAAATGAATTTCCTTAAAAGTACTTTATCTACCACTGCTAAAGTTATCAAGTGTATGGTAACATATGTGACGATAACTTATGCAATTTATTATGCACATTTGCTCGAAAACCACGCTTTTAATTGGACTATCGAACTTTTGATCAGGAGATTTGTAAAGAGTTCATTTAGATTATGTTCACTAACAATGAAATTAATTGATTTCTTGTTATATAAAAACAAAATTCCGGTAACATCTGTGACAGATAATAAACATACTCACCAGGTTTAAGCAACTTTAACACAGATGTTTTATTAAATACTATACTATTCAGAAAACCCTCATTGGGCAGTAGCACTCTATACATGCACCTTTAATAAACTGCAACAAATTTCTTTTACAATATGTTGCTATGAATATTTATTTTCTAAAAAATCACGGAGTACGACATATGGATAGATACAGGTAACTTATGTGACATTTACCATAAAGTAATCATTATTCTGAAATAAATAATTAGTTTATGACCTGCTAACCCTTTGCTATAATTGTATTACTATTAGCCCTAATTAATAACAAGAAATTGTTTTTAACACACAGATTTTTAAATAAATGATAGATTCAGGAAAATTCAAGTTATCTGAGAATGACCTGTAGATACAACTTAAATTTTAAGCAGTATCTGTTCTGGTAAAGTACATGCAGTGAAGTCTCCCATTACGGACACTTCCTGTAAACGGACAGATTTCTTGGTACCAATGTTTTGCTATAACCAAGACATACTAAATAGCCTCTTTTTTAAATGGACTCTCTAATACACGGACAGTATATAAAGCTCATTTTAGTAAAAAGGCCTCTCTTAATCGACACTTAATTACGCAAATTGTTTTATCATCATTCTTATGTGAAGTTTGACACCGGCAGTTTTGTTTACATAAATGCAGAAACACGTATAATGCAATCAGTTATTATTTGAGATTATTTTCCGCGGACGCTGTTTAAAAACTGCTCTTTTGAGGGCAAACACCTCTTTTAAACTAGGCTTTGTTATGTTTAAATAGCGAGTGACGAGTCTGATTTAATTGTGGTGTATTTAATTTTCATCAGTATCACTTCATTCCATATTATGCTGCAACCATAACAGCGAGTTAAGCGCACACGGTACACAAACGGGCATCATCGTAAATGAAGCTTCAAGAGTCAGCTAACTTCAAATGTGTTTATGTCTTGCGTCAGGTCTCGACAAACGGACTGTAATAACCGTGAACTATAATTACATATTGTATTATGAAGTCAAAAAGAAATTTATTAGCACTAAAACAAAAAATTGAAATAATAAGTGGTTTTCTTCTAGCTAGATCTTGACCAATGGCTAAATTTTGTCAATGTTTATACTTAAACACCGATGCCGATGTTTAAAATTAGTCGAAGTAAAAAAATAATTAAAAAACAAATACGACATAAAGTTGCTTTTTGCTGTTGTTACTCTAAGAATTACAAGGGAAATATACGGCATGCACCTTCATGCCTTATGTGCAAATGCGATATGGAATGATTAATTCTGCCAAAATTAATGTGGTGGCAGCAAAGGCTGATTTTTTACTTCAAGATAATGTTTGAATGTCTTTTTCGCACGGAGAAAATAAATCGGCACCATCAGTGTACATTTCGCCAATGTTTGAATTTTTGGACAATCATCACCAATGCCAAAGTATTGGTTGAATCCTAGTTCTCCCTTAAGTGGACACTTTCTATAACCGGACCGAGTCGTTTCTCTTATGCGGACATCTTCAACACGTGTACAAAAAGTGTGGCACTGTCAGTGTTCCCTTACAGGAGGTTTCACTGTACCTCAAATATCAGAAAGTTAGATAAAAGGGGCAGACTCCAAAACAGGATCAGATTTTAGAACAACAATCTTATTTTCTAAATAGCAACATATTTATTTTGCATATGGAACCAGATCTCAAACACACAAGTCATGATTATTTATTTTAAATATCTTTTACATTCTATTGCAGTGTTCAATGGTTAATCCAATGTAACAGTCAAAGGGAATATTCCTCTTGAATTTCGGTAGCTTGGTAACTTTAGATCTATTTAGTTTGCAAGTGTCATAATCATCTGCTTTGTGGTGAAAAACTCTTTCCACACTGATCTTTTCATCTTAACTTTAGTTTTTATGTCCTAGATCCACCATTCTGTATGTTTTTGTTTGTTATTTATCATAGATCTTCCACACACCTTTCCTACTGCTGTAGTTAATACTTCTTTGAATTTCTCTTACCATATTTTATCAGTTATCATTACTGAAAACCTGGCCTTAACAAGAATATAATCATAACGCAAAGGATATGTGCATTTTACTCTCACATCAATTAGGAAATGTTTCTTGATTTTCTTCTATTATGATTATTAATTTTTCATTTCTACTTTCTATTATTCTGGTATATATGGATGTTACGTTACGTTACAACTAGACAGCGGATTTCTCGTCGACATGACATAAATAACAGAATCAGGCAGAATGAGCTGCAAATTTAGTAAAAATATTTCTGGGTAATTAAACGCTGTATCCCTTCTATTCTTATTTGGTGACTTATTGAATATCAACCAAATGTCCGCTTTTTAGTTATAATCAAGTGTTACCAATAATGAAGCCATTAGTGTGCAAGTTAACAAATTTATGATTGTTTCTGTTTAAAGCACTTTTTCCAAATCAACCTACTGTCTAGCTGTTCTGGATTTTCTTCATCATTGTCTTCATCATCATAGTGTCATGCTACGATGACACTATGTTCAAATTCTAAAGCTAATTCTTTTCCTTTGCCCCTAATTTCACGTACTCATTTTCCAGTGCTTATGATTTGTATGTTGTACAATAGGTAACTATTGTAATTGTTATCTTGCATTCTATAATTATAAACTGTTAACGAACTTAAATGCTAGATATTCACAAACTGAAAGTAGATTATATAAGGACTAGTTATTTATTATTGCAACATTGATTTATTCAATAATATTACTAATTTTACAAAGCACATTTCAATTCACCGGTTGAACACTAATTAATTCTCTTCTATGCGCGACGGTCGATTTATATCCCCCATATAAACGTTCTAGAAAACGCTCGAGCATACTCCTGCACTGTACCTGGTCTAGCCGCCAGCTGATGTGTCATATATATCTCGAATCTTCTAGTATGTTCTTCGCGGCGTATAGGGGATTTTCCCATTCGTTACAGTATTTTTATTAAGAGCAAAAAATGCATCAAATTTTAAAGTTTAGCTGCTTAAAAATAATTTCTGGAAATTCGCTAATTTCTTTTGCAATTTTCAATGCAGTTGCGATTGTCAACTGGAGTCCAATTTATATTTGTTATGTTGGCGAAATATATACAATAGAGGGAATACTTTATTGTGATCTAGCTTTCTATGTATAGTTACAAGTATTGTTTTATTTGATTAAATTTTAAGTATTTGAGATGTCCTTTAATATAAAATGAAATAACACACAATTAGATAATAAAATACCTCATAGCATTATATAGTACCTTAACTAAGTATTTAATTACAGAATGATTCAATACATTGCTGGCGACACTACAAAAAATCCTCTCGTACCCCACCCAGTAAAAAACACAATTTCAGTTAATGAAGCTCGTCGCCTTATTATACAACTTTCTCAACCGTTAGCTGAAATTGCACAATTAATTCAAGACAATATTACGATTTTACATAGGCATAAATCAGTATTGCAACTAAGCAATAATACATTAACGGATTTGAAAAACAAACTTTACATTCCTGTTGTGAATTTGGAAGTTATTAAGATGGATCAACCAACCACAGTTTGTACCAGTTCTAAATGCAGTACAGTTTATCAAGTAAATATAAATATGAAATAGAAATTATATATTTCTATGATTTGTATTAACTACCTTTTTAATTTTTTTAGGTGGGCGATAAAAAGAAGTGGCATTACGGTCAAAGATGTCATCGACCTTGTTATTTAACTAATGTTCCAAAAGAGATAATTGGAACTCCAGAATTAGCTCACTGTGCAGCTATGAATGGCAGTGGTACCTGCAACCAATGCAGCTGTCGATATCAAGTTCATATGCACATTTATTATGAAACCAAGACTTGTGAAGATAAAATAGAAAATGAAGCCATAAAAACTGAGATTTTTGATAAAACTGTTGCATTAACAAAAGCAAAAAATGTTATAGTTAAAATTGAAAAACGATTGAGGGAATACAGTGATGAAAGAGAATTTATTATCAAAACGACAGCTAAATTTGCACATTTCTTACAAGTCAATGCAATAACACCTTATAATGATGCATATGAGGGATATTTAAGATATCTTATTGATAGGTATGTAGGTATTTATATACCTTACTTTTTTAAATCTTATTTCAAGCGTTTCAAAGAATACATCAAGTAGTATTTTTTAGGGAGAGATCATTGGGTGTTGATACAGACTATGATGTGATACGTGAATTTGAACAGATGCTAAAACAATATAATGAAGAGAAGAATGCGCTAACTGTTGCTTTGAAAAATTCTACAGACAAAGTATCATTTGTTACAGCAGATGATATAATTCAATGTGTTGAAAGTTTGTACAACTTAACACACAATGGCCAGAAAATACAAGAATTGTTTATGAAGCAGAAAACAGCCCGCAAAGATGAAAATCAAAGTGAAGCTAGAGAGTATGTGTACCTTTCTCCAGCAAGAAGACAGAGAAAGAGAAAGACTAAACAGAATGCAGCCAATAGAAACAAGAGTAATACTCGCTCTGCTTATGCTACTGATAATGATGATCGGCAGAGAAACAAGATTAATACTCGTTCTGCTTATGCTAGTGATAATGATGATCATCAGAAAAGTTTTAATGATAGAAATAAGTTTTCAAGACCACCTCAGCATTATGGTCAACAACAACCTCCGCAGCATTACCGATCACAGCATTATGGCCAACAACAACCACCTCAGCATTACAGTCAACAACAACCACCTCAGTATTATGGTCGACAACAACCACCACAACCACAATTTCATCAACAATCACCTAACCCTTTACAAATAAATATCCACAATGATCAATTTGAGTTTCAGTATGGCAATCCAAATCAAAGACCTCAACCTATACAAAACAATTATCCATTTAATAATTCTCCATTGCATCATCCAAATCAGAATAATTATGGTAACCAAGGAGCTTATCCCAAAAATGCAAATCCAAATAATTTTAATCTTTCTTGTCGTATTCAAAATAACACGACGCCAACAAATCCCCCAAGCCTTTTCCCAAATTATCAATATCAGCAAAAAAACCAAAATGCAAATAATCAAAGAGGTAAACCTACTAATAGATCAAATTCTGCACATCTTTATAATAAAAATCCAAATCGTCCTCCTCCTTCATTTAATGAAAATAAGAATAGACAACAGCAAAAGCCACCATTTACTAAGGATCTAAAGTATAGGAATCAGAAATCAAATATTGCAATGCACTCAGATTCTGAATCTGGAAGAGATGCACGAACACGTACCAGACTAGTTCATAATAGTAGAGGTTCTTCAAACTTCAATAAGGCACATAATCTAGATGGAACATCATCAGAAAGTAGTTCGTCAGATTGGTCATCAGATGATGAAGTGTATCATACTGCCCATAAGTAGTATTAATTTGTTTTTTACACAATCAGAAAGTATGTTAAATGTCTTCAATTTATCAAAACTATTCTATATTTCTATATTCTAACTATTTTCTATTCTAACTTATATTTCTTGTTTGGTTACATAGATGTAATTCATTTATTGTTTAATTAGAGATGAAAAACTTACTTGTTGATAATAAAAGTAAGAACTAATTACTGCTCTATATACATTCTTTATAAGGAGTAGTTACTTCTGAACCACTCTTCAAATTGATGCAACTTTGGAAATAATATAATTTATAAATTTCAAATATAACCGTCAGATAATGGAAGTAAATTACTTTAAGCAAATTCCCCGAATCTTCAATAAAAATTTACTTAAAGAAAATTCTTGATTTATTAATTTTTTTAACATTGTAAAGAGTTTTGCTGTGCTGTTCCAAGTACTATAAAACATTTTATGTTTATAACATTGTTAGAGAAATTAATGAAAATAATGAAAAAGAAATAAATCATAGCCAGCTAATTCAATAAATCAATTTCAAATTTGTTTCCATTGTTGAAATCAGAGAAACTTAATAAATACCATCTTTGATAAAAACATCCATTTCATCATATAAGAATTTGTATTTGTTGAGATGTGGTACTCACTTAAAACTATAAGGCAAAGGACTAAAGTAAATTATTTCTTTTACCTTTTGTATTAGTTCAGAAAAGCCACTTACTATAAACATTCTTAATTCCTATATATTTAAAGCGATTACCTCAAACTTGTTCTTATTCAATTCAACTGTTTTTGAATATATTTAAAGTACAAAAAGATACATTTTACTGGGAAATAATACGTATACAAAATATACTTTTTAGGTATAGTTTTTATTTTGTATTTTTGTTTGTCGTTAGTTTAAATTCTTAAGATTCTTATGTACACTTACCATATTTCATTTAGTACGCTAGTAAGTGTTATGAGTTAATATAATTATCCTTTCATTTTATTTTTTATGTATTAATGTTATAAGGGTTTTGAATTTTTAATAAATAAACTTGTAAAAAACTATTTGATTTATGTACTTAAAATTAAGCAACCTACCCTTTGCTTTAATAAAGTGAATGTCAAAATGCATTTTATTTTCATAAGATAGATATGGGCAAGAAATTCTAACCGATCTAGTAATGATTTAAGAGAGCAAGCTTTGGAGATATACAGTGCCGTTTCTAAATGAACGTGTTTATAATATCCAGATATTGAACATTATTTATGACTGACAAAGCACACTTCTCTTTAAAGAGAGTTAGTAGTTAAATGGTCTTGTTGACGAACATAACTTTCTGTAGGTACTGTAGAGATAGCAACAACATATTGAAAAAAAAATTATATATCGATATATATTCAGATATTATACAACAAGACGATCAAAAATACTCGATTATACAAGACATATTGCCTGAAGCACCACGAAACCAACGGTCGAGTGGTGTTTTTTTAGGCAATATGTCGAGTTTCGAGTATTTTAGATCGTCGAATTATATACAGGTAGACTATTTCATGAATAAAAAATATACTAACAACTTTAACAATTATTTATTAAACGATTCATTTTGCAACTAAAACGAAAACCACACTCTAAAACGCACAATTAGAAAAAAAATTGCGTTGTTTACTAATAAATTATTTTCGTATATTTCGGTTCGTAGATTCGATTGGTCATAGTTACTGCAATATGTTGGAATACGTGGTATCTAAGGAAAAGTGCATATTCTTATTGGTTCATAATGACTGAAATAGTCATATCAATAGAATACTTTTGATATAACTATTATATTCATGGTTATATCGATATATGTGATGCGGAAAGCGAAAAGGGACCTAAAGTCGGAAAATTCGATTTTGAGTTATTGACATTTTCGAAAAGTACGATAAATAAGAAAAACTTAAAACTACAACAAAAAGGGCGCGGATATCTCAAAAATTACGGATTTTACAGCGTTTTGGAATTTTTATTTCAAAAAGTGATTTTTGTGGGAAAACGCGCACAAATTTTTCAAAATTGACCTTGCCCCATTAAATTAGGTTTTTATCCTATTTCCGGTCGGAAATAATTTTTTTTTATAATTTGGATTGATAAAAGAGATATCATCGTATCACAATTCAAAAAAATAAAAAACATCATTTGTTGACCCCAACCTCTTATTTTGCTTCTGAAAATTCACGTATCCGACTTTAGGTCCCTTTTCGCTTTCCGCATCACATATATTGAATAATCACATTCACTACCTTAAAATGCACGCTCGGAAATGCTTTTAGGAATATCACTAAGATAGGGTAAACATCCATTAAATTTTATAAGGAGTTATGAAGAAGAAAATTATTTGTTGATCAAATTTTTTTTTTTTCTTAATAAACACCTACATGGTGTTCGAGATATTAAAACTAGTCACAAATGATTAACCAATAATTTGAATCTGATAAATCTTAATAACTAAACATTTATAAGCTAGAGTTCATCCAATGATGTCCTTTAGTTTGTACTGGCTGCGCAAAATACACTTATACTACTCACTCGCGCACAATGCTCTGCTTTTATACAAAACACTACACAAGGTCAAACGGTTTGGTCCTCTTCAGTCTTCGGACAAGATGTTGGTTATCCAGTAGCTGAAGGGCTTCTGCGTTGACGTGATGGTATAATCTGGCCTGATGTTTGCCAGCGAACCTTTTTGTCTCTTCTCGAACCATTGGGATGCCAAGATCACGATGGAGGTCCTGGTTGCGTACGTACCATGGAGCATTTACCATGTTACGCAGCACTTTGTTTTGGAAGGTCTGAATTAGTTTTATGTTGGAATCTTTGGCACAACCCCAGAGTTGAATTCCATAAAGCCAAATAGGTTTTAAAATCTGATTATAAATAAGAATTTTATTGTGCAATGACAGCTTGGAATTTCTACCAAGGAGCCAATAGTATTCTTTGTATTTCATACCAAGTTCAGACCGTTTCTTCTTAACATGTTCCTTCCAGTGTAGCTTAGCATCCAAGTTCATACCAAGGTACCTAGCATTGTTTGCATGAGGTACAATGTTACCGTTGATATTAAGCATAGGGGGGTCCGTCAACCTTTTATTGGTGAAGTAGACATGGATAGATTTAAGTTCATTTAGTTTTATTGTCCATTTTATTGTCCAATCAAGAATTCTGTTACTAGCATTTTGCAGCTTAGCGGTAGAGGTTTCAGAATTGTGTCCAACTGCAAGCAAAGCCGTGTCGTCAGCAAATGTTGCGGTAGTCACATCTCTTGTTTCTGGCAAGTCACTGGTGTAAAGGAGGTAAAGTAATGGTCCCAGGACGCTTCCCTGTGGTACACCTGCACTTATTTCTTTGAGATCTGAATATTCGTCTTCTTGTTTGATGCGAAATAGTCTGTCTGATATGTATGATGATAAAACTTCAACATATTGTTTCGGTAGCATTCTTTTTAATTTATGGACTAGACCATCGTGCCAGACCTTGTCGAAAGCCTGGGCAACATCGAGGAAGACAGCCGAGCATACTAATCTTTCATCAAGAGTTCTCTCAATAACATCAGTAATTCAATGCACTTGATCGATGGTGGAGTGTTTCTGGCGGAATCCAAACTCAAAATCTGGGATTAAACTATTGTTTTCTATTATAGGCCGCAGTCTTTTCAATAGTAGTTTTTCGAACAGTTTCGAGATAATTGGAAGTAGAGAAATAGGTCTATATGATTTGACATCATTTACTGGTTTACCAGGTTTTGGTAACATAATTACTTCTGCCACCTTCCAGATAGCAGGAACGTATCTGAGACGAAATGCTACATTGAAGAGATAAGTAAGCATCACTATTCCTTTCTTTGGCAGTTGTTTAAAGATTTCTCCAGTAATGAGATCAAAACCAGGGGCTTTTTTAGGATTCAGATTAGTTTTAATTTCATTGGCCAGTTCTTTCGGCGTAACCAACATTATTTCTTCTGAAACTGGATCAAATGTGTCCTCAAGTAATACATCTGACTGGATTTGATTTGGTTTAAAGATATTGGCTAAGTGATCAAAAAACACATCAGCTTTTTGTTTATTACTACGAGCCCATGATCCATCTTCCTGCCTAATTGGTGGAATAGATGAAACAGGTCTTCTAATTCTTTTGGTGGCTTTCCATAAGGGATAGTCCGTGGTTTCATCTGCAGACAAGTCTATGAGATATCTTCTTATGGAGTCCTCTTTCAACTTCTGAATCTCTCTTTTAAGCCTCTGAGTTTTATTATTTAAAATAGTTTTATCCAACGGGTTTCTTGAATGTTGCCATTTTCTTCTAGCCTTTCTTTTATCTTTGACCAATTCTCTAATCTCCAGTGGGTAATTATTCCCTTTGGTGACATGTAATTTCTTTGGTGTTGCTAGTCGCCGCCGATTGAATGATACGGAGGAACTTCTCAGCTTCATTATCCAATTGGTCCTTGGACTTTAGATTGACATTCAAGTTGATATTATTATCAAGGTCAATTTTGAAGCTTTCCCAATCAGTAGTTCTATTAACTAATCTTGGCTGGGTTTCTTTTTTGATTATTCTTTCACTGAGTGTTAAAATAACTGCCGAATGATCAGAGTTTAGGTCGAAGTTTTCCTGTACATCAACAAAGTTTGGTGACACTTTTCTTGTAATAAAAAAATCTAGCAAGTCAGGTATTTTATTTAAGTCTGTAGGCCAATAGGTGGGTTTGCCTGTAGAATGAAAATTGCAACTTGTTTCACCTATTGCCAGTCTAAGTTCTTTACCTTTGGTTGTGGTCAGGCGAGATCCCCAATCTACATTTTTAGTGTTATAGTCTCCTCCCAATATGAATCTCTCGCCCATATGATGTATAAGTTCAAGATATTCCGGTCGTTTAAGGTTATATTTGGGTGGACAGTATACGGCACCCAAATTAAATTTTTGTTTGGTTGATTTGATGCCTACTACAGTAAGTTGTATTTCTTCAGATTGAAGGTGACGTTCTTCATAATGATTAATATTGTTTTTAATTAAGATTGCACTACCTCCTTTAGCTTAGTTTCTTGGATGTATGCATTGATAGCATTGATATCCACTAAATTTGATGTATGACTGATTAGTACAATGTGTTTCTGAAATTAAGCATACATCAATGTTCTGATTGATAAGGAATACTTCTAATTCATGTTTATGATTTAGAATGCCATTGGCATTCCAGAGTCCAATTCGTAGGTCAGTTATATCCATGAATTATTTCTTTTTGGTGTTGATCAAATGAACAATAATAAATAAATAGCAATAAATTAATTGTTAAATAATAACTAATAAGTGATTATTTTAATTAATTTGTACAAAACTATATTTACGAGCTATAGTCTGAACAAACCTCTTTAATCAAACGAGATGGTTCTATATACTATATGGTCACCTAGACCTTAACAAAAATATTCAAAATGTAAGTTTGATCTATTACAGAGCTGTCAGAACGAATCAATGATTTAATTAAAAAATCAAAGATACTTGATCTTTTACAAAATGATTTAAATCATAAATACTTTTGTCTGTAAAGTATTTAAATCATAAATCTTTTTTAATATTTAAAATTATTTTGCAAAATATTTAAATACTTTTTATAGATTTAAATCATTTGGTAAACATTTAAATACCTAAAAAGGATTTAAATCACTATAAAGTATTTAATTCTTTTGGAAAATAATATTAAAAAAGATTTAAATCATTCTAGCTACTATATAAGTTCAACCAAAAATACCAGTTGAGAATGTGCAGAGCTAGCATTGCCATGACGAACAAAAACAACTGTATACTTAATAAACTAATTTATTTTTGAAAACTAATGTTGACGTAACACATTAGTTGTCATAAAAACTAAAATTCTAAGTCTTACAATTTTTTGTTTAAAAAAAGAAGAAAAAAAAAAGTTGCTAAAAATGTTTATTTTTTCGTAAATTTTTGAAAAATACAAAATTTTTCATTTTTCGAAATTTTCGGTGGTCATTTTGACCACTTTCCCGAAGAGATACAAAAAATGTTTCAACCAAAAGTTTCTTAGAATTTGATGTACTATAAGATTCCAAAAAGAAAAATTCAAAAAAGTCAACATGGAAAAAGGCGACAGACCGACAGACAGACTTCACGAATTCAGAGACGAACTTTTTGTTCGTCGACAAGAAATGAGTCGCCCGCGTATAACCCATTTATATCCACCTGAATAAACAATACGAATTGAAAACGCGTTCACTTGACATCTATCACCACATATCAGTGGCGCATCGCAATCTGTACTCATGATGTTTAGGATAGTTACTCTTCATACACTTGCATAAAAGAGAATCGGGGAGGGACACAGCTGAATGTTGCACTACCTTTGCATGACACGCTCGCAGCGAATGGTATCCACGTGATACCGGATAAGTTTATCCATTTTCAGCACGTAATTTGTGATGCCGATTTACGGAATTCCTTTTTAATTTAAAGGATTTATTACAGTATTACACTGCAGATTTGGCATCTCACCTTAGTTTTGCAAGTTTCTTAATAAATTTTATTTTTAAAAGCATTATTTGCCATTGATGCATTTCAATACCCTGTCTACTTACAGTGCTCATTTCGTCGTGTGTTAATGTAAAGAAAATTTTGTTTTGATAAATTAACTCCTATATAAAATGTGTCATTTAATGATGACAGTTTTGTCATTTTGACAGAAAAACTGACATTTGGCAAAATCGCTCGACCTTCGGTCTCGCGATTTTGCCATGTCAGTTTTTCTCGTAAAATTACTGATTTGCAAAATTATTTCGTTACAAAAAGAAATTTATCCGATAAAAAAAAGCTCTTGTGTTTTTACTGTTGATTAATTTGTTTTATGTAATTGTGTAAAAATACATATATTTACGAATCTATGACAAAAATAACATTTTATTATGAAAATCAAATAATTTATAATAAAGTCTTTTATGAAATAAATAAAGATTATTAAAAGTTTCACAGTTTTATTTAAATACAACCTGACAATATTGTTTCAACAGCTATGCTGTCATTATCAAAGGTAATATAATTATAAACAAACACGTCGCTAAGGTAGATACAAAATAGGTAACTAGATAAAATAGACATTCTTGGTTAAACCAAACATTCTGACTTGCGATTCCGTGTTTGATCATAAGTTTCTTGTATAACTTGGCTTGTTCTTCTAACGAAGACGAAATAATCTTGTTTATTGTTTCCAGCCTTATTTTGTGGAACTCCATAATCATGAAATAAATAAAGATTATTAAAAGTTTCACAGTTTTATTTAAATACAACCTGACAATATTGTATCTATTTTGTATCTACCTTAGCGACGTGTTTGTTTATAATTATATTACCTTTGATAATGACAGCATAGCTGTTGAAACAATATTGTCAGGTTGTATTTAAATAAAACTGTGAAACTTTTAATAATCTTTATTTATTTCATGATTATGGAGTTCCACAAAATAAGGCTGGAAACAATAAACAAGATTATTTCGTCTTCGTTAGAAGAACAAGCCAAGTTATACAAGAAACTTATGATCAATCACGGAATCGCAAGTCAGAATGTTTGGTTTAACCAAGAATGTCTATTTTATCTAGTTACCTATTTTGTATCTACCTTAGCGACGTGTTTGTTTATAATTATATTACCTTTGATAATGACAGCATAGCTGTTGAAACAATATTGTCAGGTTGTATTTAAATAAAACTGTGAAACTTTTAATAATCTTTATTTATTTCATGATTATGGAGTTCCACAAAATAAGGCTGGAAACAATAAAAAAGTCTTTTATATTTTTATAATTTTGGTAGTAAATTCAAATAATTGTGGGAAAAAATATCTTAACAAAAATACATTACCTACATTTGAAAAGAAATTTAAATGACACATCCTCTTGTTGAGTTAATAAACTTTTATAATAATGTTTATTTACGGATCAACCATTTCAAATACAATAGAATATGCAATAAAATATAGAACAATAGATAACAATAAAAATACAATTAATAACATGAAAATGACATACTGTAAATAAAACTAGTAAAATGTAAATGTTAATAATAAATATAAAAACACAATTCACTATTCAAATAAAGAAATATGTAAATATCTAGTTCAATTAACTATTACATAGATAATGCAGCTCTGGCTTTATTCTTAAACATATTAAGCGATACCCCAAAAAAGTCGATTTGATGGTTGTAGTTATTAGCTAAATTTGCTATTCGGGCATGTGAAGAACACAGTCCATAAACGGTTCTATGATATGGAATTTCAAAAAGTGGCGAAGATCTCATAACGGCGCCTCTGATACGAAAAGAGAAACTGTTTAAAATTTCAGGACTATTAATTAGGGCATTTAATACTTTAAATAAAAAACATAAATCAAAGAAAGTGCGTCTTGTCTGTAGAGAAGTGTAGTGGTCAGACCTATAGTCAACCAGAATTATCAAAGTAGCTGTAGCAAGTCATTTTGTCACAAAACAATTTTCATAATAATCAATTTACCTAGTTCTGTTATTACATACAGGTTCAGGCAAAATATGTAATTTATTTTTAAAAATAACAACTATTTGATTAAATATAAAATGTTGGGGATGTTTATTACAGTTTCTTTGGGGTTGATAACTTGATTTTATGTTTAGGGATATTTATTACAGATTCTATAATGTTGGTAGTTTTGATTTTTTTGTAGTTAGGGGACGATTGGTTTTTGTTTTTGTTTTTGAAAAGAGGAAGGAGGGGATTTAAAACGGGTAGTAGGTAGCCATATTGGCTTGGTTTTAAAACTTAATATAAATTCATGTAAGTTTATTTCTGTTTATTTAATGTATGTTGATTCTAGTTGTGTGATGTAATTTTTGTATTGTTTAATTAATCTGAAACCCAAATCTCTCGTTTGAATATATATATATATATATAAATCAAAATCTATACAGTAACTAGATTTTGGTTGATAATTTTTAATATTTGATAAATTTGTCCCTTTTATGGTAAAATATGATTAGAAAATAATGTTTTATAACGTTTGTCTTAGCATTACAGCTAATTATTGCCAATTTGATATTTTATTAGTGTTTAAATATGACTACGGCTGTTATGTGTTTACTGTCAGTTGTTACTGAGTTTTTAGGTTAATATTTATAACCTAACAAAACATTTTACTTTGTGACTAAAAAAATGAAGGGATAATCTTTTGGTCCGGAACAAGAGATTATGTTACCCTAAGGTTAGAATTATTATTATTTAAAAGTGTATTAATCTGAACGGTGGTAATAAAACCCATGATAGGCCGTGTAAGAGAAAATCTGATTTAGTATTTAAGAGAGGAAGGCTCCACGGTGGCTTAAGTCCATTTGATAGGCCGTGTTGTAGAACCGTCAAAAGATTGCATGCGACGAAGGCTCCACGGTGGCTTAAGTCCATTTGATAGGCCGTGTCGTAGAACCCTCAAACTGTTTTGTTTTGCATATTTATATTATTTATATGTGCTATGTTATTCTTTTCAGTGCTTATAACACACTCTCGCTTGTCTAGGTATCTAGATACGAGCTTTCCCTGTTGTTGACAGTAAAACTATGTCTTGAAAAAGACGTGTTCTGATATAACCATATATGGTTTGGTCACAACGTATATGTTGCTATGTCAAATATGATATAATTTTTGTTCAGCAGTCCTTGTGTATTCATTTTAATTTGGCACATTTACCTTTGCTGGTTTATCCGTAAATCTTTGTGATTGACTATTTCACTCAATTTTGATGTTTTTATGTCATTGAGAGATTTGCGTTTGTCTATTTATAAATGCCTAGTATTATCACACAACTGTATCAACTTGATAAATTGATTTATTGATCTGTATTGTTTATTGTAACCAAACTAAATAATCATTTGATCACATATAAAACTTGCAGCGTGTACGTATTTAAGCTGGGCTAGCATATAATTTCAAGGAGGTTTTTAGAGAACTAGCCATTATTTGTATCAGTTTAAATACGTCTCTCCTCGCTCAAGATTAAGAATAAATTAATAAAATAATACAATCATATTTAATTGTTCTTTTATTTGTGTTTTTTTACTTGTGATTTCTCTTTCTCCGTCCGTATGAAGTAGATCAATCGTTATCAACCTTGGTCACATGGTATAAAAAATAATCACAACGTAGGATCCAGTTTGTTAAATATCAAGTTTGTTCTTTTTGTTATATTTATCTTTATAAAGTTTGTCATTTGTAAGGTTGTTAATACTGTGTCAATTTCCGGTTTGTTAAATATTTGAATTTTACGCGGGTAGAGTAAGATGGGCCGTGATCGTCTAGTGGGTAGGAAACCCGGCTCATTACATTTGGTGCCGTGACCAGGAGAGCGATAAAGGTTTACTTCATGTGAGGAAGAGAATTTGTTTATATCACTTTTTGCCTAATCTTGTCATTTTAATTGTATGTACAATTAATGTATTATTGAGTCGTATTTGTATTTATGAACAGGTTAGTGCTCTCGTATTTCTGTTTGTAGGTAAATTTGAATCTACTGTCTGCATATTAATCTGGTGATTAAAGTATGGCTAGTCTACAACGAATAACAGAAAACCGGATGATCTCAACCGAAAATATTTTATATAACATGTTGTCACTGTATAAACCCATTTTGGTAACCTTCTTGTTGAGAATGTCCATTTATCTTGGTGATTTCTGGAGTGGGGGCGACAGAAACACAGAAGCAATCGTTTTAAATTTCTGGTTTTCAGCAAGAATTGGGTTACTTCTGTACTGTAACAATTACCATATTTTAATGTTTGATTACCTGTTAGCTTGTTCTGTTTAAAAAAAATAATAATATGTGTGTACCCATTGTACACGGACCGTTGAATTCTATTTGGATATGGTTTGTATCAGATTTAATTTTTTTTTGTTTGTAACTGTACCTTAACTTATAGTTTACTGTACTTTATTTGTGTTTGTTAATTTTGTTTTGATGATATGACAATGTGTTCGAAAAACTTAAACAATTTTTAATACTTTGATAACACAGTCTGGTAAACCAACAGAGATGAGCTCAGAAGTCAACATTTTTTCATGCCTATTATGAAATAATTTTTGTACATTGTCGTATCTGCAAATACTTTTGTGTCAGCAGGAAATTAGCACCCCAAACTAAGACATATTGTATAAATGGCAGTTTGGTCTCCTACTTTACAAAACTTCAATAGTTTTTGACTTCTACTACAAATGTTAACTATCTGACAACCTTCCTTAAGTGCGGACCTACAAATTTGACCAATGCCTTCTGCTACATGTATTGTCATCTACATATATTAAAAGTTATGACTAACTATTCCTTAAACTGTGGAATAAATATTAAATCCTTACATATGTCACACAATCAAAATTTAAAACTGCAAATTCCCGTAACGGGTTCCATCTGCATGACAATACGTTTTGTTTTTTTTTCAGACATTTTTACAACATTTTTAAACAAAAACCGCTAGCCACAATCCAACAATCTGATTTTAATATAAATAATTTATTGGAACGTTTCAATTCTTAACTACTAATTCTTTCTTATATATTATTACATGCCAAATGATGTAACATTTTCTTTAGAGTTTTAACTGAAAGTTAACTATTGAAAGTGTTCCCATCCTCTAGAACTAAATAGTTTTTCAGATGATGATTCCATTATTAACTAAGAATGTTTAACAATATAAAAGTATCTTCCTGTATCAATATCACGAACATAATCTGCATCTACATAACCTTAAATATCTGCTCCCACTGAACATGAAATGTCAGTTATGGATACAACTGTTTGTCTGTATGAAAATGATTCCTTTTCCTTGTCATATTGTTGAAATTACTCATTTCAAAGTTGTTGATCAATTTTTCAATGTATTCTTTATTTTACTGATGACAACCTTTCGATTTACTCAATCACGATTAAATTCAATTCCAACGTAATAAATTTTCATATACCTCTGTGATCACGAGATTGTTTGATAAATGCACCATCATCTACGAATGCTTTCTAGTGCTTCTTTATTTGCTGATAACATAAGACCATTATCAAGATACATATAGTAGTAATATTACCCTTTTTCCATTTACGTCTCTTTGAATACGAGGCCATCTATTTCAGTTTGAACCATATTGATATTTTGAGAGATATGACGAACATCTCCTTTTAAACTCTTGATGTCATTGTAATATATAATGACTCATCTTGAGACGGGAAAAAAAACAAAACATTCTGATCATTTGTTTTTGGTTCATTAATTTTTTTTGCCATTTACGTGTAAACCTGTATCCAAATCATTTTTGAGAAATGCAGTTTTGACTTCGGATTGCATTATCTGCCAGTCTCCATTTGCTGCAATAGATTGAATAGTGCGTATGAAATTAATACCTAATCACTGGTGAAATTATCTTTTTATAATCGACACATTTTCTTTGAGAAAATCATTTGGCAACCTGGCGTGCTTTGAATCTTGTGCCATATAAACTAACCTTTAGCCTGAATATCCATATACATCCAACTATGTTCCTATCTCTTGGTCTCTTTATTTATTCGTATGTTTTGTTGATGTGTAAAACACAATTTTCAGTTTACCATCTATAGCTCTTTGCCATTGATCGTGTTGAGATAACTGCACCCTTGCTTCATAATTAATTGTTTCAAGTACAACATCTAATAACAGTTTGCAATTAAACAATTTAAAGTTCGATTTTAAAGCAAATACTATACTGTTAATTGTTACGCCTAGTTTCATTGTTTTCTTCATTTTGGTTTAAGTATAAATCGGTATATGATTGACAATCTTCGTTTACACCTTTTTCTTGCCTTTTGAACCATTCTGATGAACTGTACCATTCTTAAATTTTTTTGTCATCATTTTTTTAATTATAAATATTTCAGGTTCAAATTGTTTAAAATGTACGTTACAACTGATGAATATTCTTTGTTTGTACGTAGCAAACAACGGAAATTTTGTTGATATACTCAAATCCAACTAAGTAGGTCTTCATTATTTTGAATCCCACTTCTTTTGTCCTAAATGCTTTGTGATTTGTATTAAACATCCAAAGTAGGTATTGGGTGGGAAAATTTTGATGACCGTGGGAACCTAATTAGCATAATTAATTGCTCTAATTAAATTGATTGATCTAATAAATATGCAAATAAGGCGCGAATTAAATTGATTGATCTAATTAAATATGCAAATGAGGCGTGAATTAAATTTATTACTCTAATTAAATGATCGAATTAAATTATTTGATCTAATAAATATGCAAATGAGGCGCTAATTAAATGATCGAATTAAATTATTTGATCTAATAAATATGCAAATGAGGCGCGAATTAAATTTATTGCTCTAATTAATATGCAGGCGTGAATTAAATTGATTGATCTAATTAATATGCAGGTGGGGCGTGAATTAAATTTATTAATCTAATAAATATGTGTAATTGAGACGCGAGGTAAATTCATTCCATATCCTTCGCGGTATCGTTTGCATATCCGCCATCTTGAATCTGTCAATTTTGCATCTGTCATTTTTGCATATGTCATTTATACATCTGTCAATTTTAATCTGTCATTTTAATTCTGTCATTTTTGCATTTGTCATTTATGCGTCTGTCAATTTTAATCTGTCATTTTTGCATATGTCATTGTCATTGTATACGTCAATTGTGCATCTGTCATTTATACGTCTGTCAATTTTAATCGGTCATTTTTGCATCTGTCATTTTACAGCTGTCATTTATACGTCTGTCATTTTTGCATCTGTCATTTTTAAAATCTGTCAATTTTGAATCTCATTTTGAATTTGTCATTTTGAAGGCGCCATTTTGGATTTCCCAGATTTGAATTTTAGCGCTAACTCTGGGATTGGATCCTCTTTTCACTAAGCTGAAACTCTTTCTCTCTCCTTCTCATAGTATGACTACTTACCGGCTCTGCTTTGTAGCTTAGGATGTTCGCCGTCGGAAATCTTCGGCTTTATTCGTGAACTCTCTCGCTGATGACAACGATCTACCTTTTTATATATAGGTGCTCTTCACCCTTCACCCTTAGCCATGCTAGTCTCTTCACCCTTCACCCTTAGTCATGCTAGTCTCTTCACCCTCCTTCACCATTAGTCATGCTAGGCTCGTCACCCTTCACCCTTAGTCATGCTAGTCTCTTCACCCTCCTTCACCCTTAGCTATGCTAGTCTCTTCACCCTTCACCCTTAATCATGTTGGTCTCTTCACCCTTCACCCTTAGTCATGCTAGTCTCTTCACCCTTAGTTATGCTAGTAAATGAAACATCAGTGTTTAAATATATATATTATTTATTTTGCTATACATTTAACGGACAATTGTAACATATTATTTGACAAATTATTCATTACACAGTATGAGTTGAGATCATCGCGTAACACTTGCAAATTGTTCAAATATTTTTGTAACCTATTTCTAAGATAGTTTATTTCCGCCATGGTGTTCTTAATACGACGGTGCAAACGTTGTCGTCGCTGACGTTTTCGGCTGCTGCTGCTGCTGATATGATTGCAGTCGTGTACGTACGGCATCGATAAACTTTTGCGGATAATGTTTTATTATTTCTAATAAAATGAACGAGTTCAAGCCACCACCAGTTGTTGTTGCTGCTGTGTTGTCTATTAAACTGGTAGCTGAGTAGTAGCCGCATAACAGCTCGGCCGTGAATAAGATGGAGTCTGTAGGTGGAAGCGTTTTATAGACATCTTCATGGTTGCGTCTCAGTTGACCTTCTGCTACGTTCTCTATGTTTGCGTGGTAGAAACGCGAAAAGTCCAGGTGATGTAACGTTCGAGCATGATGATTGATCAACGGTGCTAAATGCAGTATAGACTGAAACTCGTAATCTTTTAAGGTTATAGTCCGCTGTTTATCATTCTGATGAATGATAACCCAACCCTGTTGCCGAAAAACTCATTGTGAATAATCTCGATGTATAAATTCTCACATAGATGGAATTTCAAATGTTTATCACGATGAGGTAGACTGTTGTCCTTGCTGCAGCAGCCATAAAAGAAATTTTTAAACATTGCCTCGACTCGTACATCATACAGCTCGAACCAGTCACTTTCAGACAACACCAGTTCACCATACTCACATACGTTATTCACGCATTCGAGTTTCACTACCACAGCAAATTCTCCCTGGGTGTCGTCGTCTGGTGGAATAAGTCCTACTTGGATGTTGTGTATATGGTCGTAGTTTTCTTCTTCACCTGGAGGTCTCGTAACATACAACGGATACTGTACAGCCCCGAGCAGTTGAACACGTACTTCACCTTTAGCTGCTGCTGCTACTGGTGTATCTATAATGGTAAAGTTTGCTGATGCTGCTACAGCGTCTTCAGCGTAGTATAGAGGCTGCTGCGACAGATCATGGAATGCTAAAACAATAATACAATAATCGGGGATAATATAACTAGTGTTATGATTATCATCGGTGATAGCCCGAGTTAAAACCGACGAAAATTGACGAGTGCGAAGCACGAGTTCAATTTTCTAAAGGTTTTAACGAGTGGTATCATCGTTGATTAATCATAACACGTGTTATTTGGTGAGAGAATATAATGAACGTTGAAAGAAAATAAACACTGAAACTTTCTGTCACTTTGACAGTAAACAATTTTATTTATTAAAAACAGGTGACAGTCAACATGCGGTGATAGAATTATCATCGATTTGATAGCCTATTCTGCGAGTTTGTTTTTGTACTTTCACCAATGAAATTAATAAAAAATGTACCATGTGACACGTGAATTATATTCTCGATTAATATAAGCATAAACATACAAAAGTTTTAAACACCTTACCTAGTTCTTCTTCATTGTTCCACGCTTGACCGTTGTCGGTACTTGCTGTTGATGACGCATGATCTGCAACATCCGAGCCTTCTTCATCTAAACAAGCAGCAGCAAAATAGACACAAATTAGCATACAAACACAAACTTGAAGTTTTATAAACAACAACTTACCTATTTCCAGGGGTTCGCTCTCGCAGGTCTCGTTATCATAACAATAATTAGGACTGCTCGTCATCATCGTAATTGCTGCTGCTGCTGTTGTTGTACACGTACTGTCTGCTACACGCTAACAACCGTCGACTTTATATAGTCGCTTATACTTACCTAGATCCAACGCATGCTCAGTAACAGGCTTACGGTAAACAAGTGGTCGGCGTTCACAGACAAGTCTCATCCTGTTTAATGACACGTCATCAGCACCGTCAGGTGTGTGTAGGTAATTACCTCATTATTGCTTCTCTCTCTCTCTCATACTAGTTATAGCTATCACTTTCATGCCATGGTACAGGTGAGAATAGTAATAATACACATGTAGAACATTAATCTTTTATTCTATGACAATCTTTCTCAAAAACATTATTAAACAACTAAACAAGAATTAAATAACTAAACAATTATTATTAGGATTGAAATCTGTTCTCGTATAACCATGAAGACATACTCATAACACATTTTTCATGAAACGGCCTATTGAATGCATTGTACGCTTTGTTATGCCAAATATTCTTTTGAACAATGTCTTCATCCTCTACTACTACTACTACTTAACAGACATAATTGAAGAGAACAAAAACGCGTTTATCAGGTAAGAGATCTATTTCATGAGTATGTTCCCCGAGTATCCCCTTGTGATTTACATTCAATCACTCCCAAGTTTCACCATCTTTTGATAAATAATTACAATTACGGTACATAAAGTATAACCATCGCCAGCTTCAGTTATTATTATAACTACACTATGCTAAAGGTCGATCTCTTTCGATTAACATACCCGGCTACTACTACTACTACGGTTGAACTGTACAATAATTATATACATTAATAATGGTAATCATTGAAAACATCGACCTGCAGCTGGTGTTGTACTTATTACTATACAAATATTTCGCTACTTAAGAGTTAGATATGGTACTACCTATACAAATGATATACAAAAATTTACGAACATGTTAATTAATTAATAGGCATGACTAATATAAAATACTCGACGTTTTATTTATGTCGTTGCAGAAATAAAAACACAAGAAATAATACAATCTAGAAATCTAGAGAAAAAAATACAGTTATATACAATATATGGGGATAACTGTTGTTAAAAATATTTACACACTACAAAACTAGAAATCTTAAAAATACACTCATATACAGCCACTAAAAGATAATAAATATATACATTACAAGACATTACTAAGAGAATTCGAGAATGCTGAAATGCGATATTAGTAGAACCTAGGCACAGGCACAGAGTCGAAGTCGTCGACTCTACGTCTCTTTGTAAAATTCACTCGATACGTCTTCGTCTCTGTCCTCGTTATAACCTGGTGTTGTTCTCCCCGTCTGATGTTACTGTGTTCTATCAATATCTTTTTATTCAGGTCCTATACCATGGCGAGCATTGACTCTAGGTTAATGTGCTGGGAGGCATTATGGTCCAGCGTAATGCCTTTAACTTTCACCACCCTGCTGACTTTCCCGGTTGAAGGGTCATACACGATGTACCCGTAATTTTTAGGACCACCTGATACAAATTCTATAATGTATGCCCCTGGCCCGTAATCCTCGAGTTCGTTCGTGAGATCCCTCAGGAAACTGCCTGTAGGTAGATCTTCTTCCCCTGGCCTGGACACATATATTACAGAATCTATAGCGAAAAAGGGAAACAAATTAAGTAGTAGTTGTCAAAATACACAAGAAACGTATAATTATTACCTGTATCATAGTACAACACTCTCGGACCCAGCTGCTCCAGGTAAGAATACAATTTAAGTCTTGCTTGAGTAGTGACATACGCAGCAATCACTACATTTACTGTGGATAGGGGTTCAGCCGCTTCCTCCTTGTGTTGCCAATTGACTGCAATCACCTCATCGTTAATTTCCTGAAGATGGTTAACTTCGATGCTAGGGTTGGTAAGTAGATCGAAGAATTCGTTTGGCTCCCGAATAATAGAGGTCTTTGCTTGATTTTCTCGGTGACCAAATTTTCCTGTAACAAAGACATAGTTAGTAAGTGACTATTCGTAAAGTAGTTGTATAACATACCCCAAAATGAATTTAGCATTAACTTGGCCAGCGATCTAAGCCCCGGATTCTTGATAACCTTCGAAGCATCCATCGAAACACCCTCTACTTCGGCGTATTCCTCAATATACTTCTTTTTGGCCTCCTCCGTGTTGCAGGAACCAGGCCAACCACTAGCTTCCTGTTTTATCTTCAGGAACTTGTCGATGAACTCGGCAAATAAACCTTCCGACTTAGAGGTCTTCTGGTACCGGGTGACTTCGTACTGCCATATCTCTTGTACTTCTACTACCCTGTAACCCTTTCCCATAGCCTTCACGACCTCATCAATAACCCATGTTCCACTTATGGTTCTTTCTGTCTCCGAATGAGAACACTCTCCCTGATTTAAGTCTTTAACACATGAGTAACAGAGTGGGAATAGTAATTTATTATGTATTTTCAATGGTAGAACGGGGTGATACAGATGCTGGGGTGGAAGCATGGTGCATTTAATAACGCCTTCAACGTTTTCTATCCCTCCTTTACCCTCAATGAGTTGCTTGCACTCGTCTCCAACGTAAACTTTAGGGTGTCCAACGAGGAACTTTCCGTATTTACACACCCATGGATACAGACTACACACATCTACGTATCGGATCTTCTCACCCTGCTTTACCCGGTACTTTAGCTTGGTAGCACCCTTTCTACCACCGAAGAAAGCATCGCGAGGATTGAGAGGTGTATTAACGAGTAAGGGATGGTGTTCCAGTTGCTGTCTGATTTCGGGGTCCATCTCTTTTCTGAAACTGCACTCCCATTTTTCAATGACCTCGTATCCTAGAGATTTCAGCCGCTCGGTACAGGCCTGAGTTTTCTCGAACCGCATATTCATATTATCAGATGGATCGTTGTGTATTGGTTCATCGCGTCGAGTGATAAAGAACGTGGTACAACCGTGATAGAAACAACCATGAAACTGGAAAATCTGTTTTTCAAAGAGACCATCTACTTTCAGTCCTTCTACTATCGCTTCCTTCTGTCGACCCGCATGCTGAATCATAATACCTCTTTGTTCTTCCTCCCTTACGAGCCACTGGAGAGCTATTTTGGACTGATTATCGATTCTCCTGTAACCGCCTTTGGGTATTATCCCTATGGTGTTTTGTTGCAGGAATTTACGTCTGAACATTAGATTACAAGCCGAAGCGATGGTGATGGCTTCTGTAAAAGGATCGACACCGCACTCTTCAATAAACATTTCTAAAGTGAAGACATGCTCGCTTCAAAATATCTACGTCGGTTCTACAGTACGCCACTAGATCTCTCTGCATGTCGAACTCGATGTTTTTGTTCGCCTCGTACCAGTTGCGGAATTCTTCACGAGCCCCAGGTTTCATGGTACCTGGGCTGTAATATTCTATGCTTGGCAGAGGACCTACATAGTTAGCGTTTGATTTCGTGTTAAATAGGTGAGGAAAATACCCTTTTGGCGCTGGTAATCCAAACGCTTTAGGGAGTGCAGACAGGGCCATTGGGAAGTAGTTCAGAGAATCGATAAACTTTAGATTATCTAATTGAAGCAAAAGGATCTTGCTGCCTCTCATTATGAGCTCAGGCTTCAGCGAGGTCTTTGTAATGATGTGGTTCAGAATGAATTGGGTATCAAAGGCCTGCCCATTGTGAGCTATAGCTACGACGTTTCTAAACTTCTTGCGGACTTCTAATAAATAGGTCAAGAACGCTTCAATGCAGTCCTTCTTTATGACCCGCTCTCTAATACCACAACGTTGACAGCAATACAATTTTTGTTCGTTATAGCAGGTAGGGCATACTTGGTGCAAAATACATAAATTAGGCTCGTGAATACTGACACCTTCAGAGATCTGTTTCTCCTGCCTTGTTTCCAGGTCAAAAAATACAAATAGTGTCTCGTTTTGTTTAACAGCAGACATTTCCCCGCCTGGTTTTACAAAACAAAAATGGTTTTCAGGTTTGTGAGCTTGGCAAGTTTTACAATAAATTTCTCTACACACATGAGGATCTTTTCTCAGCTTTAGCTTTATGATCCTAAAGCAATCCTCACATTTTTTAACAATCTGACACATTTTAGTCTGATGATTCTCGTAACATTCATTACTATAGAAGTCTCTTCTGCATTCATGACACCTGATCAATAGGGCCTATCTAGTACACGGCGGGGAGCTACCGCATCCTATACAGGACTTCTCACATCTATGATCGCCCCTGTTGTTATAGGGGACGTGGCAGCTTTCGCAAAAGTACACGCATACAAAGGCGGCAGTTAGTGAGGTGATTACGTTGTAATGTCCTTCGTGATACAGTAGATTGATCTTCTCTGTATCAGCAGCTCCCTCGAAGATCACATCGCGGCCCTTTGTTCCATACCCGTACACAGTGATCTTGTATTCATTAAGATGTCTTTGAAAGCATCTTAATTCGTTGACACCTGCTCCCTCTGTTGGAATGACGAGTACGCAGGCCTTTCGCATTAATTCCTCGGCCTTTATCTTTTGTACACCCTGGTTAGTCCTGGTCTTCTTGTAATCAGTGCTATTATCAGCATAGGCCTTCCCTACGATCAAAGCCCTGGGTAGGTATAGATTGTCAGTATTCTTGATAGCTACAATCCCTCTACGCTTGCTGCACTCTTCGGCGAAGGTACTGTAAATGCGGGTTCGGTTATGCCCTTGCGCTACAGGAGGCGTCACGGATGAAACAATCATACGGAACTTGTCAGTACTGAGAGCTTCAGGGTCACTCTGTAGGATGCTCTCTAGAATTCCCCACACATCTTTGTAGGTAACCTCACTAGCCGGTCTAAAACTCATGTAGCCGGGGAGTTTATCTTTAAAACTATCGAACTCGAAAGTAATTCCTACGCGGTCGGTTGGTGAAACGTTAGACATGGCATATGTAATTATTTGCTCGATAGCTGCTTTGAAAAAGACCAATAGGTCTTGGCTAGCTGAAGGTTGTTTCACCTTGAATACGACTCGACGCTTTTGGGTGTTAAACTTCTTAACAGTAGATACACTTTCAGTAATAACTTCATAAAGAGCCATTTTGTTACGGGTAGTAGTAGTAGTACACGTACGGGTTTATAATTAATCTTATACGTCTAATGCTAAAACCGAGAAATTACATGCATTACAAAGTATGTTGACACTGGAAATTTTTTTAATAACTATACACAATTTTGAATAAACTAATCTAATAAATGACGTAATATTTTCGTAACCTCTAAATGCAATGCAGGTTATTAAATATTATAAATTAATTATTTGCTTTGTACAAAGTTAAAGAAAGATCCGTTTTAATGCAAATTAATAAAGCCTTTTAATCAGTCTTAGACTTTTTAATAGTAATCTAATTTAAGCAGATATAAGTCGAGTTTAAATTGTTAATAAACCCCTTTTGGCAGATTATTATTATAAAATAACAAAATAAGCTAAAGGTGCTTGAAAGGTGTAAAGCTTCATAAATTACTGTCCTTATTATAGCAGCAGCAGCAGGTAAGAAATCACATAGCGACAAATGGACAGACAAAATCTTTTTAGAACGATGTTCTCAAACACCATTCACGAACTGTCTCTCTTAACCCATAATTAAAAATAAAAAGCTTGGATGCTACGTGGTGGTAAAAAATTGACACAAAATAAACAATAACCTCTGAATGCATTGCAAGCTATTAAATATTATAAATTAATTATTTGCTTTGTACAAAGTCAAAGAAAGATCGGTTTTAATACAAATTAATAAAGCCTTTTAATCAGTATTAAACTTTTAACAGCAATCTAATTTAAGCAAATATAGAGTTTAAAATTGTTACGAACTGTCTCTCTCTTAATTAAAAATAAAAAGCTTGGATGTTACATGGTGTTAAAAATTGACGCAAAATAAACAATAACCTCTGAATGCAATGCAATCTATTAAATATTATAAATTAATTATTTGCTTTGTACAAAGTCAAAGAAAGATCAGTTTTAATGCAAATTAATAAAGCCTTTTAATCAGTATTAAACTTTTAACAGCAATCTACTTTAAGCAAATATAGAGTTTAAAATTGTTACTAACTGTCTCTCTTAACCCTTTAATTAAAAATAAAAAGCTTGGATGTTACGTGGTGGTAAAAAATTGACGCAAAATAAACAATAACCTCTGAATGCAATGTAAGCTATTAAATATTATAAATTAATTATTTGCTTTGTACAAAGTCAAAGAAAGATCAGTTTTAATGCAAATTAATAAAGCCTTTTAATCAGTATTAAACTTTTAACAGCAATCTAATTTAAGCAAATATAGAGTTTTAAAATTGTTACTAAATCCCTTTGGCAGATTATTATTATAAAATAGCAAAATAAGCTAAAATTGCTTGAAAAGTGTAAAACTTTATAATATTTTACCTGAATAATGTAAATTACTGTCCCTTATAACGATTGAGAAACAAAAAAAATAAATAAGGTACAGAAAAAAGTAACTACGTAATAAAACAATTAATAATAAATTCCTACCTTTGTTGGCTGGCTGTCTTGGTTCGTCAAACACTCACAGTTTTATTTAAAAATAGTTTTATTCGAGACTAACAAATACACATACATAAACGCAATAGCAGTAAATAAGAGCTATTAACGGTGATAGCTGATGTAGACAAGTGATACCCGGAAGTTCAGGATTTACTTTTATACGTTCTAAAAAACAATCGTAGCGCCCTCTGGTTGTTATTAAAACATCGTTTACGTATTGCATGATATTGCGCAATATTACGAAATAGACAAGAATGAGCCTGTTCAAGGCTTTGTTAATTAAGTATTTTTACTAGGTCATAAATCAGTCGGATGTCATAAACAGTCGAGCCCTCTTATGCATGTTTCATCTTGTTTGCCAGCACAGCAGCGTCTGTCGTGTCGGTAATGATTACACTCAGATCTGAATAAAAGATAAGATTTCTTTCTCAGAACAGGGTTATAATTCATTCAGCTGTCATATCGTTTTTTTTATTGAACGCAGGTGTGATGAATCGAAAATCATCAAGATTCAACTTGAATATCGAGGGTATCATTATTTCCATTAATAATCAAAAGTTCATCTGCTAGTCTGTAAATTGATTAACAATACAAATCAATATTATAATATTTATTATATGAAAAACTGGCAATTTCAATACAACTCTTCTTCTTTCCAAATTAGTTTATATTCGAAAGATGAAAGAAGGAATAACCCCATGCCTCTTTGTAGTTAATATTGTATTCTTCAAAAAAAAGTCTTAATTAAGGTATTGATCGATCTATCGATAAAGATTTAAAATTTTAAAAGAATTTACCTGCATTTTTAGCATTCGATACGGTTCCCTTTTAAGGGAGTGTGTATCAAACAATCCCGGTAAATAAAGTTTACACAGAAAGGAGTTTTTACCTGGAAATTGCTTATTTACACTCAGTATAGGAAAGGAGTGTTCTTATCTTTATCGCCCCTTGATACCCATTTAACACAGGTAAAACTATCCCGTTATTCTTTTTTTTCTTCGGGGATAAAATATGCAATAATAAATCTTAATTAAGGTTTCGCTTTTTATTTTGGAAGATTGTTTTATATGGTCTCTCTCTGTTTGAAAAAGCTACGGTACTTTAAGGACTCGTTTTATGATAATTTAATGCATTTATTATCCTTCTGATCGATACAATAGTTAGCTATTAATAGTTTAAATAATATAAAATATTATTATTAATTACACGTAGGACTATTATAAATGTATATTATACATATATGTCCTGTTCATCTTTGCTTTCAAAATGATTATAAAAGAGTTTTTTACGACGGTCAACCCCTTGTATCTTGTTAGAACTCGTACAATCAAGATTTAAATCTGTTATAAGTAAACAGTTCGTTTTTTAGTTTCAATATATAACACAATAAGATATGGCCTTCTGTCGTTTATACACATATTTTGGCAATCTCGTCCTTGCATGATTTTCACTACAATACATAGTCGGTTAGATCGGTCATTAGATAAGTGTTAAATTGACAGCGCAGGTGTCGACCCCTTTTAACGATCTTGTACCCTTTACTCGGGCGTGTAATAAATTTAGATGCTTATCTTACGAACAGCTGCATCTAGGTATACGCTTGTTCATTCTTGTCGATTAGAAGGTTATAAAAGCTCCGTCGAACCCTTCCGTTTTTTAGTTTTGTTCTCGCGTCGTCGGTTACGGTGATAGTAAGAATTATTATTGTTTGCTTCAACAAAATCAGGTATGTTAAAAATAATTATTATTATTCTTGTGCGTGTTAGATTTTTGCTGCTATTTAAATCTATCATGTGTCTTTGTTTTTACGTAGAAAAATGGAGCATTTGTTAAAACAGTTGAACAAACCTTCCGGTAGCCAGAAGCCGATCAAGAAGTTATGTGATTACAAAATAAAAGAAATCGCAGAGATACTACAATTCAAAAGAATCGTTTGCCGTGATAAACGTCAAAGTGTGATTGTTGTTGGTGAAAACTACGTCGCGTTTCTACCCAAGCGGATTAGCGACAAGTTAACAGATCAAATGATTAAGGAGATTAACGAGCAGATTGCAGCTAAAACGATTTCTCTAGGCCTAGTGTACTTAGGAAAAAACAGGCTGCGGTTATGATGACTGCATGTTTGTGGAAACAGATAAGGTATGAGGAAACATCAAGTTTACAATAAACACCCTTTTTTAATGTTCTATTGTTGTTGTTGTTGTTACAGCCCCTGGAACCGCAAATAGAAAACAGAGGTCAGTCCTGAAGTCCTCAAGCTATCATCAACAGCATTCTATCAACCTTTTTATTATTATAAATTAAATGTAGTCATAACAATATTAATAAACATAATTTTTTTAATTCCTATATGGCTTTATTATTTCTTCTAGAAAAGGCAGTGGAAAGAGTACAGGGTGTGTGCGTGAGAGAGAGAGAAAGGTAGCAGCAGAACTTGTAGCGGGAAAAATCAAATCTGGGGAAATCCAAGATGGCTCCTTCAAGAATGACAAATTCAAAAATGACAGATTCAAAATGACAGATTTAAATGACAGATGCAAAATTGACAGATGGACAGATTAAAATTGACAGACGCATAAATGACAAATGCAAAAATGACAGATTAAAATTGACAGATGTATAAATGACACATGCAAAAATGACAGATGCAAAATGACAGACGTATACAATGACAATGACATATGCAAAAATGACAGATTAAAATTGACAGACGCATAAATGACAAATGCAAAAATGACAGAATTAAAATGACAGATTAAAATTGACAGATGTATAAATGACATATGCAAAAATGACAGATGCAAAAATGACATGCAAAAATGACAAATTTAAAATTGACAGATTCAAGATGGCGGATATGCAAACGATACCGCGAAGGATATGGAATGAATTTACCTCGCGTCTCAATTACACATATTTATTAGATTAATAAATTTAATTCACGCCCCACCTGCATATTAATTAGATCAATCAATTTAATTCACGCCTGCATATTAATTAGAGCAATAAATTTAATTCGCGCCTCATTTGCATATTTATTAGATCAAATAATTTAATTCGATCATTTAATTAGAGCAATAAATTTAATTCGCGCCTCATTTGCATATTTATTAGATCAAATAATTTAATTCGATCATTTAATTAGAGTAATAAATTTAATTCACGCCTCATTTGCATATTTAATTAGATCAATCAATTTAATTTGCGCCTCATTTGCATATTTATTAGATCAATCAATTTAATTAGAGCAATTAATTATGCTAATTAGGTTCCCACGGTCATCAAAATTTTCCCACGCTCAAGTGACCCAATACCTACTATCCAATACCAAAGACTTTAATGTAACCCAATGCTGGTTTTTAATTACAGCCATTTTTGTAGTGTGCTACACATGTATTTGTTATTAATTGAATGATTTACCATATAAACAGCTGTTTGAATTGCTTCTACCCATAAAACTTTTGTAAATCGCTTGTTATTAACATTGTTCTAACATTTTCTTGAATTGTCCTGTTTTTCCTGTCAATTCGACCATTTTTGTTCAGGTGTATACGACGAAATATGTTCCCTTATGATTTTTCATTGTTAGCAGATTCTTCACATCTTGTGTTAAAATTTCTAGATCATTACCAAAATGAACATTTTGATTTGATTTCCAATTGTGTTTTGATCCAATGGAATAAAAGCTTATACTGCATTTTCTTGAATTTAAAGATATATCTATCTGAAACTTGCTACTTACCCCTTGTTGAGTAAAAAAATGTCTAGTACCACCAATTCCTTCTTCTGTAGGTTCATATAAATCTGCATGCCTAGATTCTCCTTTCTTTACTCGTCGTTCTGGTGTTAATTTATGTGATGATCTTGTCACCTTTCCAAGTTGACAATCTTGGTAGAAATTTTACATTGCTTACCCGAATTTCATTGTATGTTTTTTTTTATTGTATCAATGTTATTCTGACCTAACCAACGATGACGAAATTCCATTTTAGCTGGTTTTGTTCATCTTGCATTCCAGTTGCAATTACATCATTCTATACATTTGATAGTTTACAAATATTTTTGTAATTAACATTTTGAAATCTTTACAGGTTAATTACGCGGTTGAAAATAAGTTTTGTTTTACCAGAGAACATTTTGTACATTTTCTAAACCACATGGCTGATTCTGTCCATTAACTATAGCTTTGACCAAAATTGTTCCTTTCCCATGATTTGCCAAACACTCGTTGTTAGCAATTTCTACTGTACGCTTCTCCAAATATTTGCATATTTGATAAACCACTCAAGAAGAAAAGACTCGAAGCACCTGAGTTGCCGATTCAATTACGAATTGCAATTATCAATTTTAATATGTTTACTTGTATAAATACTTATATAGAATGATGCGTCCCTTCTGTCTTTCACAATTTTACTTGGTTTTCTATAATTCTGAAGGTATAACTACCTACTAAATTTTAAACTTTTCCTTTTCACTTCTACTTCAATTCTCTGATATTGTGTTCTTGCATAGTTAGGACTACCGTTTCTTGCACTGAAAAATCTAGAGTATTTGATAAATTCATATTAAAGACGTTAACCAGTTTTATATTGTTGAATTCTTTTAAAATCAAAGTTAAAGGTGTTAAACAATTTTATAGTGTTTCTCTTAAGTTGAGTACTGTTAAATATAAAAATTGTATTGGTATCCATGTCTGAGATGATTATAACGCTTGTATTATATCATCTGGGGGCGTATCTAATCTACAACAGATTTTTTTTTGACCATTGAAATAAGATCCAATTTCATTGTAATAAAGATCATGTTATGTGTGTTAAGTTTTTTTTCTTACTCGATAATATTCTTGAAGAACTAAAGTAAAATGTATTTCTTTATTCTGTGTATGATAGGTTCTTTAGTTGTATTTTTATCCACCAACTATTGACTACAACCTATTGAGTGTTTATTTGGGATACTATTGGTTCGACTAAAAATTGAATTCCCAGTTCAATAATTTAATGCATTGTATATTGGTTTAAATATTTTTCATTATTAGGAAATCTGGATGTTTGTATTTAAAGTTTGTATCATGTTTATATCCTATGGCAAATCGCCATCTCATGCTGAGTATTACTTTGAAAGAATGTTGACAGAAAACCAACACATTGATTCATCAAGTAGAAGTTAGGTTATAGGCAAATGCCTTCGACCACAGAATCTTTGGTATGACGTTTTCTTCGACGTAACTAGGTAACTGATATAAAAGGATAACATAATTAACCACACCTACTGTGACGATTATTTTTGTGGCCTATTTATATTTTAGTGTTTTGTTTATTTTATAACAAGCATTTACTGCCATGAACTTTCAGGTGCAGTTACCCTATACCAGTGTTAATTTACCATTTTGAAAAACCCAAGATCCTACAAGCACCAATATTTTACTATGCTTTCAAGGTGAAGGAATGTCAACATCGGCTGACTCCTCTGCTACCATTCCTTGGGGGCGCTCTGTAGTGGTCAGACCTATAGTCAACCAGAATTATCAAAGTAGCTGTAGCAAGTCATTTTGTCACAAAACAATTTTCATAATAATCAATTTACCTAGTTCTGTTATTACATACAGGTTTAGGCAAAATATGTAATTTATTTTTAAAAATAACAACTATTTGATTAAATATAAAATGTTGGGGATGTTTATTACAGTTTCTTTGGGGTGATAACTTGATTTTATGTTTAGGGATATTTATTACAGATTCTATAATGTTGGTAGTTTTGATTTTTTTGTAGTTAGGGGACGATTGGTTTTTGTTTTTGTTTTTGAAAAGAGGAAGGAGGGGATTTAAAACGGGTAGTAGGTAGCCATATTGGCTTGGTTTTAAAACTTAATATAAATTCATGTAAGTTTATTTCTGTTTATTTAATGTATGTTCATTCTAGTTGTGTGATGTAATTTTTGTATTGTTTAATTAATCTGAAACCCAAATCTCTCGTTTGAATATATATATAAATCAAAATCTATACAGTAACTAGATTTTGATTGATACTTTTTAATATTTGATAAATTTGTCTCTTTTATGGTAAAATATGATTAGAAAATAATGTTTTATAACGTTTGTCTTAGCATTACAGCTAATTATTGCCAATTTGATATTTTATTAGTGTTTAAATATGACTACGGCTGTTATGTGTTTACTGTCAGTTGTTACTGAGTTTTTAGGTTAATATTTATAACCTAACAAAACATTTTACTTTGTGACTAAAAAAATGAAGGGATAATCTTTTGGTCCGGAACAAGAGATTATGTTACCCTAAGGTTAGAATTATTATTATTTAAAAGTGTATTAATCTGCACGGTGGTAATAAAACCCATGATAGGCCGTGTAAGAGAAAATCTGATTTAGTATTTAAGAGAGGAAGGCTCCACGGTGGCTTAAGTCCATTTGATAGGCCGTGTTGTAGAACCGTCAAAAGATTGCATGCGACGAAGGCTCCACGGTGGCTTAAGTCCATTTGATAGGCCATGTCGTAGAACCCTCAAACTGTTTTGTTTTGCATATTTATATTATTTATATGTGCTATGTTATTCTTTTCAGTGCTTACAACACACTCTCGCTTGTCTAGGTATCTAGATACGAGCTTTCCCTGTAGTTGACAGTAAAACTATGTCTTGAAAAAGACGTGTTCTGATATAACCATATATGGTTTGGTCACAACGTATATGTTGCTATGTCAAATATGATATAATTTTTGTTCAGCAGTCCTTGTGTATTCATTTTAATTTGGCACATTTACCTTTGCTGGTTTATCCGTAAATCTTTGTGATTGACTATTTCACTCAATTTTGATGTTTTTATGTCATTGAGAGATTTGCGTTTGTCTATTTATAAATGCCTAGTATTATCACACAACTGTATCAACTTGATAAATTGATTTATTGATCTGTATTGTTTATTGTAACCAAACTAAATAATCATTTGATCACATATAAAACTTGCAGCGTGTACGTATTTAAGCTGGGCTAGCATATAATTTCAAGGAGGTTTTTAGAGAACTAGCCATTATTTGTATCAGTTTAAATACGTCCCTCCTCGCTCAAGATTAAGAATAAATTAATAAAATAATACAATCATATTTAATTGTTCTTTTATTTGTGTTCTTTTACTTGTGATTTCTCTTTCTCCGTCCGTATGAAGTAGATCAATCGTTATCAACCTTGGTCACATGGTATAAAAAATAATCACAACGTAGGATCCAGTTTGTTAAATATCAAGTTTGTTCTTTTTGTTATATTTATCTTTATAAAGTTTGTCATTTGTAAGGTTGTTAATACTGTGTCAATTTCCGGTTTGTTAAATATTTGAATTTTACGCGGGTAGAGTAAGATGGGCCGTGATCGTCTAGTGGGTAGGGAACCCGGCTCATTACAGAAGGTAGTCCCATATATAATAGAATATTGTTGTAATTATCACTTTCATAACAGATGTTTTGTCTGAAACATAAATATTTAACAAATTTCTTTTGTACCGATTCAATTCGTAAAATATAGGAAGAAGTGTAAGGACACCAAATCTGTGAGCAATATTCTAATAATGGGCGTACTTGAGATACATACAGAATGTGTAGTGTTCTAAAATTTTCAAAATCTTTGCATTGGCGAATGATAACGCCCGCGAATTTGTTCGCTTTATTAATTTATTGATTAATATGAAGGCCAAAGTGAAGTTGCTGATCAATGATTACGCCCAAGTCTTTGATGTATGTTACATTTTCTAAAACTATATTACACAGTATGTAAGAACAATTGCCTGGTTGAAGTTTACGAGAAAACCTAACGCATTTGCATTTTCCTATATTTAATTCTAAATCGTTGTGAAGGCACCATGAAGATAAGGAATCTAGGTCCTCTTGAAGCTGGGGGTCATTATCCGATAAGGTATTATATTTAAAGACTTTTAAGTCGTCAGCATAAAGAAGAAATAAACTGTTTTTAATGGCATTCTTTATATCATTTATATAAAGCAAAAAAAGTATAGGCCCCAAATGTGATCCCTGAGGCACCCCAGAAGTTACATTTATCCAGTTAGAGTATGTATTATTTAATACAACTCTTTGCTTTCTAGAGTATAAGTAAGATTCGATCCATGAGACAATGGGGTCACCAATGCCCATTTTTTCAATTTGTTAATAAGTCTTTTTATATTGACGGTGTCAAAGGCCTTACTAATAAGCCTTACTAATAAAATATAAAAGCAAAGTGTAAACAATTCCCTTTATAATCATAGTTTGCCGGACAAAACATAAGCAAAAACGCAAAGAAAACAAATTAATCGTTAATTCACAAATGATCTATTATTAAATTATTTTTCAAATTACCAACAATAAGAATAAATTTCAAAAATATGCTTTCTTCTAGTTATAACGAAGACGTATTCCATCTTAAAAGAAGAAATACGTTATTAAGGTACATTGTGTAAACAAAATTAAAAATTCACTAAAATAAAAAGACAACACGTTCTTATTGACATCTTAGGTATTTTAAAATAAAACTATAACTACCTACATTTACCACAAAAGAAAAACGTCTCGTTACCCTAAATGCAGTAAAATAATGCATACAGATTAGTGATGTGATTACGATTATGAATTAATAAACGGTGATCTGAGATTTTTTGATGGGTATTGTTTGTATACTTTGCTTTGCACTTTTTAAAAACTGAAACCTGAAACTACTGCTTTCATTTGCGAGACGTATAAATGTCAAAATTTGCAAGTTATATTATGCTATGAACAGGAAGGTATCTATTTGAGCAGTTACTATAAAGTTGTTGACTGGCAATAAAGAAATTACCCATTGCTTTGCGTTTAATTCATATTTCAAATTATGTTGATGAGATTATAATTTTAGAAAAATATGAGGGATAGCTGAATTATGGATTTGTCCATACAGCAACTTGCGGTTTTTCTTTGAAAACAGTGTAATCAGTTTTAAAAAGAGTATTGTAATGATAATGAAGTAATAGATTTTCATAAATTGTAATAGAACTATTACAGTTTTATTGTAATAGCAGGAACATACCTGCTGAGTAATCAACACACCTAAGGCGGAGACACACACTGATTCATGAGACCAAGGCATTTCTTTTAGGTATCATTTTTAAGTATTTAAATATTTTGAAAAGATGTAAATGCTTAAAAATGATTTAAAATCATGTTTAAGTATTTAAATGTTCACAAAAGATTTAAATCCTTAAAAATGATTTAAGATAGTTTTTTAGTATATTTAAATATATAGAAAAGAGTTAAATCCTTAAAAATGATTTAAAATCATTTGAAATATTTAAATCTGATCCTTTTGTGAAAGAAAATCAAAGATACTTCCTAAAAGGATTTTAAATCAAAAATCATTACTGGACAAAAGATTTGATTCAAATAATGATTTAAATTGAAAAAGATTTAAATCATGATTCGTCATGACAGCTCTGAATCAATACCAATATTTTGAAAATAAAATAAGTTAGAAAGATTCATAACAAGGTAAAATACTATGTACTACATACCAAGTTTAAAGAAAAAATATTGATTGATACAGTGTGAAATGGAAGTCGCAGTATGCTACTTGTGAAACGTATATAATGGTTTTAAGAAAAACTGTTGTATTTAAATGATTCCATAAATTATGTAGAATGCTCTACACGTGTTTCGGTTTGTTAGAGCTTTTTCAAGAGTTACTCGTAAGTTTCTTTTGAAAAAGATCTAATAAACGAAAATACGTATAGAGCATGCTACATAATAAGTTATGGAAACATTTATACAACAGTTTTTCTTAAAACTATTATGATACAGAGTATTTTCTTAAAAATTTGCTTGCAGATATGGAAACCACATGCAGCACCAATGGTAACAATAATATTGCCTGGTGAATCTTGATGAAGAACTGTTACAGTACAAGATGATTGATGCACGATTGCATCTGATGCTCAATAAATTATTCTTAGTTGTTTCGAATATAAAATCAGAAAAAGTTGCATCTGGAAGTTCCTCGAATGAAACCAAAATATAAACTGTTCTAACTAGCAAAATGTATCTATTTTTTGTAAGAAATTATAGATTTTTTTATCTAATATTAAACTGCCTCTGTACGTTATTTTAAAATCTATTTAAAAAATTATTTCAACAAGAAGTTATACATTTTGAAATGCTTATGGTTTGTACATTAGCAGAAACAACGAAATTTCGAAAATCTTTTGACATTTTCAACAAAAAAATACTTAGAATACAAAGAAGCTTCCATAATTGAATTGAATTAATTAAACTGCCTCGAAGTTGGCAATCGCAACGTGTTCACTCTAGTTTTATCTAACTACACTCGTCTCCATAAACTTCAGTGATCTGGTCACATTATTCCACTAATGTCATCTCTGACTGCAATCACACCTACTCTTCCTTCGTTATCAAATATCTTTACATTTTAAAAATAAAAATTTATTTTTTATAGTATTTTAATCGGAAAATACAAATTGTAAAAAACTATATATTGTGTTTAAGAATATTTAGTTTTATTAATTTATTATAGTGAATTTGCAGTACATACTTTATTTACTTTATTGATATTTAAATACACACGTGCCCAATAAAGAAGCTTGCAGCTTGTGCTTATTGTTGACACAATTTTACAATTGTACACTTTTCAAATAATTTTTCGAAACTGTCACTAATACATTTTCATATCCAAAAACTTAGTTCTCAAGTAAATCTTCAATTTCTTCTTTTAGCTGTATTCCATAACTACACGTAGTCTTTACTAATATGCAATGTACATTACAATTAAATTACAAACTTAAAACTTTTATTTTTAAAGTTTTTACATAAAAGGTTTTTCAAATAAGGGCACTTAATATAATAATCTTCAAAGTTAGGTTATATAAAACTTCATTTAATCATTCTAAATAATACTTGGAGACAAAAACTTAAATATATTCAATTTGGCACACAGGGCACTTGTTACGTCCAGATTCGTTTAATCTCTTAAAGCAATCTTCGTGTAATAAATGACCACAAATAATTGGCACATGAACAGGAGCTCTAGATGTGTGTATGTCTTCCATACAGACAGGACAGTCTCGTTTTGCTGCATCCTCCAAGCACTAAAAAAATAGAAACTTGAATATAATATTCTGATACTTGATTTTAACATGAGAATACAGCTATTAGGGTGGGTCATTTTTCAACGTTTCGTTCTGATCGATTTCTAATACCCGGCAAAAGTCGCCCACCGGGTAACTCACGTATAAAATCTTGTTCTGATCGGACAATACCTTATTTCTGTTCTATGATGAACTTCCAATATTTTCGCTAAAAACACTAAAGTTACAGCTTCCGCAAAATGGGCCCAGGCGGCGTTACCGATAAGCTTAGGGATTCATTTTAAATAAAAAATCATTAAAAAGGACTCGAAAATCAAATTCAAGACTCTGTGTGACCATGGGTTTAGCGCAGAGGGTGGGGGGATAGAGGAAAATGTACTTGTATATTTGATTGTGTGCAGCTCCTCGCTCATTTGTGAAAGCAACCTGCCAAGTGACCCAAAGCGCACCACGTGGAGGTGGCTGCACTTCGGAATCCTTTCAAGCCCTACCCAACCAACCAACCATGTGTAAGACTTTTATGCTGAAAATCGTTTCATTTGATAGTTCATTAGTTTGTGAGGCACAAGTGGTACCCTTTCCACCAGCAAAAACCACTCCTTTCTACTGAAAAATATCGTATGATCAAAAAGTCTTTGGATCGCAATAGCCATATAAAAAGCATCTATAGAATTATTTACTTCTACTGCCCGTAGTTTTTGCGAACTGTACACAGTAGCGCCAATGTATCTTGAGTAGTGCTAAGGGAGACACAGCCACCTGTGTCAAGAAAATACGATGCGCTGACACCGCTAAACAGAGCCCCATAGTACACAGAAAATGTTAGGTTAGCGTACGCTATTATTATTTGTTGTGCTTGCAGTTATTTTAAGTATTATACTTAATAACATTTATAAAAAGAACACAGAATGGAATTTATTTCAACTATTTTCTCTTGACATGACAATTGTGAAGTAAATGTCAAAAATAATAGAAATAAATAATTTCATAGATAGCTTGTTAATTTCATGGCAACCCTGATCCAAAGACTTTTTGATCATACTATAGGTGTAAAGATGAAAATTCTCTTAATTTATTTTCAACAAACAAAAAGTTCGTCTCTGAATTCGTGAAGTCTGTAGCCTTTTTCTCTAATGACTTTTTTGAAGTTTTCTTTTTGGAATCTTAACATAGAATACTATAGTTATTTTTACGTGGGGTACCTGCCTTTGCTCAACCCCCACGTTCCTTCCATGAGGAAGTGATTGGGATACGCCCAATCAGCGCGCAAGTTGCATAACCGGCAGTCGTGCAATTGCTACCAGATTGCTCACTGGTAGGAGCGAGGTTGCCTATCCACCCTCTACTAGCTAAGACGCGCATAGTGACCGAGCAGTTGAAAAGACACGCTGCTCACCCGCCGGCACCTCCCCCGGTTGCGAAAGAGCGGGGCGAAGCACCTCGTCCAGCAATAGGACTATTCCCCAACATGATGCTGTTATCATGTGGGACCACTGCCCGATCGAATCCAACCTCAAATGTGGCAGGACTTGGTTTTTAAGCGGTTTTGCCACCCCGATCTACCAAGTTTAGGCTTGGTGGGCCCTCGACAGAGCTTCTTTTAAGTCTACACGTTATAGACTCCCGGTGCGTACCCGAAATTGGTGAAGTTGTCTTAATAGTGAGGCTATGTATTCGCTTCAACTATCCTTAAGTGTAATGGCTTTCAGAGCTTCTCCCAATCACCGTACCCGGTTGCAATCCGGATCAAAGGGTGGCCGGGATAGCTCCTAAGCGCATTTACCTGGCGGCTTGCAGTTTCCCATCTGCCCAAAGGTCGGGATAAACCTCACTTCTAGTCACCGCACTAGAGATTCAGTCAAACAGCGGGTTCCTTTGGTGACCATAAATGACCTCAGTCAAACAGCGGGTTCCTTTGGAGACCTTACATGACCTAGGTCATGCAGCGGGTTCCTTGGTGACCATGAATGACCTCGGCCAAACAGCGGGTTCCATTGGTGACCATAAATGACCTCCTCCCTAGGCGAGATTCGAATCCGCCCACACCGGTCTCCTCTATCAGGGCTCCCCCTGATCGGTCAGAGTTACCGTCGAGAATTCTCACGAATTTCTCTACCACACACTTTTTATCCTGACTGCTTCATCCGTTGCCCGTCAGCGGGTTGGGGTAGAAGACAGCCAGTTCTAGGGGTGAACGTCGTGTGGTCTCCCGTCCACCCACAATCTTATTAACACAATGGAATCTTAACAGCAATTTGTTTAGTATGTAGGGGGGTGTGTGGTGAGTCTACATTCAAGTTTTCGTATTAATCGGAGGCTGCGAAGTGTCCGCCATCTTGGAAAAAGAGGTTAAAGTGTTTTTTCAATTTATCTCGTTAACCGTAGGTCCGAGGAAAAGTAATTCATAAAGTTTTTGTCGGAAATTCGATTCTCTATAACTTTCTCCATACACTTCTTTGCGAGATGTTTGTAATAAAGAAGTTATAAACAAATAACCGTAAAAATTTAGGGGTTGCAAATCTTTGGGGTGAAATAACTATTTCATTTTGGTCGTACGAGAAAACTTGTTCTTACCTTTCTTGTAGACAACTTAAAAACGAACAATTTAGTGTACTTACATTTTTGGTTCCGTTCTTTGGTATAGTGGAAGGCAGCGGTCAAATGGAGGTAAGTCGAAAACGAAGCAGGTAAGCCATATAACGTTTTTCCTACTGGTAAGTTATTTATCTCCTTAACCGTACGTCTGAGTAAAAAAGTTGTCAGCACAACTTCTGTCGGCAATACGATTCTCTGATATACGATAAGATATAGGGGGTGGTCATTTGTATTGAACGTATGAGAGGAAATAAGTATTTCATTTTTTGTCGCATGGAAAAAATTATTCTTACCTTTCTTGTACACAATGTAAAGACGGGAATTTTGATATACTTACTTCTTTATCACGTTCTTTGGTATAGTGGAAGGCAGGAGTTGAAAGTCTACCCATGGCATATAATACCGAATTTGTTGAACATATGCATTCTATACGCAATTAAACAATGATTCGATAATGATTACATAGAATGTATTAGTAGGTGTACTTCTCTAGCGATTCAAATTCTGGTCGATGGGTGGGAGAATGGTCCTGTGCCTTTAATCACTTGAGGCGAACTGCACAAGCGCATGAAAATCGTAGAATACACCATGAGTGCCATCCACTCAGGTCAGTCCCATGGATCAGTCGGTTTTGTTTAGCTTAGTCGAAAGCCGTTAAGATGAGCGACTGTTTCGTGTGCAAAACTTCTTTACGGAAAGGTGAAGTTTGCGTTGTGAAGGAGAGAGGAATAAAATGTTTGCTCCAAACATTTTTTGAAAACACGAAGAATTTCTAAGAGAAGCATTGACTTGAGTTGATGGCAGTCATGCTGTATTCTACGACTTTCGTGCGCCTGTGCAGTTCGCCTCAAGTAGTTAAAGGCACCCAGGGCCATTCTCCCACCCGTCGACCAAAATCTGAATCGCTATAGAAGTACATCTACTAATACATTTTATTTATTTATATATTTTTATTTTATTTATTTGATAATAATTAATTATACATTGTGCCAGACAATGAAGCTAATAAAAGCTTGTGCTTGTTCTAGAGCACAATTTCACTATAAGGTCAAGTCCAATAAATATAAATATTTCAAAATAAGGTACATTCTATGTAATTATTGTTGAATCATTGTTTAATTGTGTACAGAATGCATATGTTCAACAAATTTGTATTATATGCTATGGGTAAACCTTTCAACTGCTGCCTTTCACTATACCAAAGAACGTGATGAAAAAAGTAAGTATATCAAAATTCCCGTCTTTACATTGTGTACAAGAAAGGTAAGAATAATTTTTTCCATGCGACAAAAAATGAAATACTTATTTCACCCCATACGTTCAATACAAATGACCACCTCCCCTATATTTTAGAGGTTTATTTTTAATAACTTTGTAACTGCTTACATGACACAAAATAGTGTAGTAGGGAAGTTGTAGAGAATCGTATTGCCGACAAAAGTTGTGCTAACAACTTTTTTACTCAGACGTACGGTTAAGGAGATAAATAACTTACCAGTAGGAAGAACGTTATATGCGCTTACTGCCTCGTTTTCGACTTACCTCCATTCGACCGCTGCCTTTCACTATACCAAAGAACGGAACCAAAACAGTGAGTGCACTAAATTGTTCGTTTTTAGATTGCCTACAAGAAAGGTGAGAACAATTTTGCTCGTACAATCAAAAATGCAATAGTTATTTCACCCCAAAGACTTGCAACCCCTACATTTTTACGGTTATTTGTTTATAACTTTTTTATTACAAACATCTCGCAAAGAAGTGTATTCGGGAAGTTGTAGAGAATCGAATTTCCGACAAAAAGTTTATGAATTACTGTTTTCCTCAGACCTACCCCATATAGCACAAGATATCCTGGGGATATCCAGTATATGGTCTGTTAACGGATGGATCGCCCGTCCATGAACTGGACATCCGTGAGATATGCAGCACGCTACATCCTCAGGATATAAAATGCAGGATATTCTGTGGATATCCCAGGTATCGTCGATTCAAGGAATGATCGTACAGCCCCAAACTGAACATCCATGAGATATTCTGAGTGTTATATCCTAAAGATATACTGTACAAGATATCCTTAAGATATTCACCTTACGACTCGAATCTCCTACGATATTCCTTTTTATCATAAATTTTTTATAAATTATAATAATAAAATTTTAACGATAATTTTTTTTTCACGTAACACATAGGGTGTACGATATAAAAACAGTACAGATTGCTCGTTATTGCTATAATCTTAATATAGTGTTTATGTGTTATGACAAATTGTTACCCTACATTTTTTTAAATTTCTTTGTATCGGTAGCGTACACTTTTAAACATTAGTTTTTAGTTACTTTTTCTTATTTATTTATTATTTATAATGCCTTATAAGATTCTCTAAAAAAGATATAATTACATAATTAGATATTAATAGATAGAGTATAATATATAAAATATTGATTTAAAAGAATTATCCAAAATTACTTTTGTAAATTAACTTCAAGGTATTTTAGTTAAGAAAACTGGTATTCTTTAAATTAACATTGACTGATATTTTGCTTACGGCAAGATTCTCGTGGTTTTAGTTATTATTTACACGTCAAAAACAAAGAATTGAGAGATGATATGACGTGTATGTTAGTATGTATATTTCTTAAATCGTGCGGCATTTAGTGGATTCTTCCTGGAATGCTAGAATGTTTCACATCTGTAATCGACCCTCTTTGGGTAAGTTTTATGACATTGCCTAGTGTTAAAAAATGTCCAAACCTCGAAAAGATTTACAACTTTGTTAGACTCGAGCGTGATCCAAACAACTTATTTTTCGGTCACTTCAGTTTGAGCATTCAGCATTCACAACTATTACTCCCCTAGTAGCACACATATATTATATAAATATACGTTTCGACATCCGCCTAAATATTTAGTTAATATATTATTTAAAATATTTCTTTAATATCATTTTAATATTATTTATATATAATATTTATATTTGTCTACGACATTCTGTCGACATAATAATAATAAAATATTTGTTTGATATTCGTTTCAAAATATTAAAAATTTGACACAAATAAGATGTTTATTTAATATGTATATCAATATATTTCTAAATATTTCATTTTCAATATTTTATAAATATCTTCCTAATCTTTTAAATATTTAAAACACATATAATATTATATTTATATTTTTTAAATATTAAAGAAATATTGTGTGCTACTGGGGTCCGAGCGCTCCGATTAAATATATTTGATTTGGTTTGTTGGTGATTGATTTTAAAGTGCTTTTAATTTTCACTAACCGACCTGCAGAAGAGCATTTGGTAAGTAGAATTACCGAATTTGATTCATTCGTTTTAATAATTATGTAGGTACTTTAATAAAAAGGTAACAAATCTATAGTTTATTTACTTTTGACGAATACTATAATACTACAATAATTATCATTTAAAGCAACATTTATTTACAGCCTCATCTCTATTAAACTTGAACATAACAGGCACGACGTTGAAGGGTAAAATTTGCCATATCCGCATTGTGATCTATTAAATTCTACTGTTTTTCAGATAGCACAAAAAAATATCAAATCAAATCAATCAAGTTGCAAGATTTGGTGGCAGCACTCCTTATGAAGTGATCAAAAGGGCTCTACCACGATTTGTTGGAGACGACACCTTTAAATTTAATTGGTCGGGGAAAACAAATTCCACACTGAAAACTGCAGCATTTTTGTTAAGTAAAATAACTAGAATTGCATTTACACTAAGAGTATTAACATTTATATATTATTACAGAAGTTCTAAGCAGAGATCTAGATTAGACAGAAAAGGATGCCGAAAAACCAATTCAGCAATTTCTGAAAGGGGCGGCAGATGAGAGGTCCAACAGAAGAAGTCTTTATGTTAATAATATGTTAAATATAATTTTTATGTTTGTAGTTACGTCAATTATAATAAATTTTTATATTTTATAAGCATATACCTCCATCATTTCTTTTATTATATTCATATACTATTTATTTGATACCGATATGTAATTAGCAAATCCTCTAATAGTAATTCTATAATCAATTAATGAATTGATTCGGCATTTACTTGATAAACATTTATATCGATCTTAAATAATATAAAAACAGATTGTTTTTTAAATATTCACTTTTAAACGACCTAACAGAGCTGAACAATTCACCGTTGTTAAATTTATTTGTATAATAATAGTGTCCGCTCCCATTACCCACATCTAAGCACGTTCAAGGAATATAATGTTTATTGCAGGTTTATAATTGCCAATTTTTACAGAAGTTACATTAGCTTAGCATGTTTTTTACGCGTTTGAAGAAGCCACTGTGTGGCAAAACAATTGTTAACTACAATAATTAAAAGTGAAAATTTAAAGAAACAATCTGTTTTTATATTATTTATAATGAATATAAGATATTCCAAAGATATTTTGTTTAGACCTCCTGTGGATATCTTGTACAGGATATCCAAGGGATATTTTGCATATTATATACCAAAGATATCTTGTAATGAATGTCTCGAGGATATATGGTATAGGATATCCAACGGATATTAATAATAGAATATCCGAGGAATATTCTTCATCGGATATCCTGAAGATGTCTATTTTAGTCTCATTTTACCATCCCACGGATGTCCGTAGGATATCTAACTGCTTTTCGTAGGACATCCTTCGGATATTCGTAAAGCTGGTTAACGGTTAACGAGATAAATTGAAAAAACACTTTAACCTCTTTTTCCAAGATGGCGGACACTTCGCAGCCTCCGATTAATACGAAAACTTGAATGTAGACTCACCACACACCCCCCTACATACTAAACAAAAAAAATTGCTGTTATCAAGTCTTGTGACTTTTCCCATATACCAATTTCCCTGTCGCCTGGACTATAGTACATCAAATTATAAGAAACTTTTGATTGAAACATTTTTTTGTATCTCTTCGGGAAACTGGTCAAAATAACCACCGAAAATTTCGGTAAATTTTTGAAAAATGAAAAATTTTGTATTTTTTAAAAATTTACGAAAAAATAAACATTTTTAGCAACAAAAAAATTCTAAAAATCTTAGGACTTAGAATTTTAGTTTTTATGACAACTAATGTATTACGTCAACATTAGTTTTCAAAAATAAATTACAGTAGGAATACCATAATCCGAACACACTATATTCCGAACATCCAGTAATCCGAACAGCAACATTTACAAGCTATAATCCGAACAGACCTCTTTAATTCGAACAAATCTCTTTAATCTGAACAAGAAAGTTCTTTGTACAAACTAAAATTGAATATGTAGCGTTCTTGGAAGGTGAATATTAATTATAAATGAGATTATAGCAGATTACTGATGCAGTTTTTGGCTGATACTGTTACGACCCGACGGGTTCAAACAAATTCTACGAAGATTAACAAACGCTTTTGTTATTAATATAAAGAGTAATAAAGCCCCTGAAGGCTACAGATGTAAAAAATAAGCTATAAATTGTGATGTTCACCTTTATGTGTGTTAGAAAATTTAATATGAGCATATACATAATAGATAATTTTTGAAAATCATTATTGCACAGATGTGGTTATTAAGGATCAATAAATAAATAAATAAAAACAGATAAACTTACATACAAAGTCATAATGATATCCCAAGAATACAAAAATTTAGTATATATTTGTAAAACAATGAAAGAGAATGTAATAGCATATATTTATTATGGTATTTTGATACAATATTAAAATTAACAAGGATAATAAAAGGAAAGGATATCCTAGCCATAAGTCAACCTGAAAATTAAAAATCATGTAATAGTTTAAAGGTATATTGATTTTCTATTGCATATTTAAAATTCTCCCCGTACTTCAATAATAAGGTCTCATTCACTTCTATGGTTCTATGGTCTAAGAGATTAGAAGATACTTACTGAGGTGTTGGGGAGCTGGCAGTCATCATTCGGGTCCTAGATAAGAAGAAAGCCATGAAAGCAGTTTATGAGGCAGTCCAGTAGTCCGGTGGTGTGAGGTCTGCTGAATCTACGGTGGTGATCACGGTTCTTGGCAGAAAGTGTAGATTGTGGAAATTATAGGTTGTGAAAGTGGAGGTGATTGTTGGAAGAGGAGAGAAAATACATATGTCAAAATTTTAAGAAACTATTAGATGGCCATACAAGGAAGACTTACCTAAAGAAAATGTTACATGTAAGTTGACAAGGGTAAGATTTCTTTCCAATTTTGAATCCTAAAATAAAGGTTTATAACAATAAAGAGCTAATAAACAATATATGCTATACGTACTTATTCCTTCTTGAGATGTATTTTGGTTGATAACTGTCAGGTTTGACATTTCGGTTATATGTGTCAATGGTTGTTATTCATAACCAAACTTTATCTATTGAAAATTATTAACCATTGCACGAGTGTAAAAAAATTTAAATATTTGTTGATAATATTTAACCTTTCAATAACAGAATCCCATATTGAAAGGTTATAATAGGAGTCTCATATTAAGGTATAGAATAAAGTAATTTTATAGGTAATTTTTACTATTGAACATCAAATAATTCGACCCTGAGATCTGAGATATATAAGAATAAATAACAATTTTGCACGATACAAAAGTAACGTCACAAAATATAGTAATGGTACCATCACAAACACGCCCTAAATGTTTTGACGTTGCAGTTTTGCCACAATTGTTTGTGTAATGACATGATCATCTACCTTAAAACCTTTTTCTTTCAAGTTTGTTAATACACAATTTGTATTCGTGACGTTCAAAATTCAATTAAAAAATGTCAAGACAAAAATAAACATTATTAAAACTATCAGAGAAATTATTCAACAGTTAAATGTAGGGTTAGTGTTTAGTGATTGCTTTAAAATATGGTAAAATATGGTAAATCGACAGTCAGCGATATAAAGAAAAACAAAACTAGAATCCTCTAGAATACATCTCGTCTGCTGACAAAGGTTCAGGAAATAAAAAACCACTGAAACTAAGATCATGAAATGAGGACACATCGCTAAACAAGATTTTCTTAATTAAAAATAAAATGTTTGTAATAAAAATTAAATTAGTAAATTACAAGCTAAGTTCTTTATAATAAAGTACCATCTTGTATTTATAGGTTCGGATTAAAGAATTTCTACTGTAGTTTATTAAGTATACAGTTGTTTTTGTTCGTCATGGCAATGCTACCTCTGCGCATTCTCAACTGGTTCACTTTAAATAAGCTGTTTTTAACCATGTAGGAGTGGCTTTTACTGGGGAGAAGGGCACCACTTATGCCCCACACACTGGTGAACATGAAGTGAATAGACTTCTGACAAAACCACCACTCCTGGGGACATGAACGGTATCCCCATACAACGGTTCAGCTGCTACGATTTGTATGCATTTAAAATAGAAAGCCAATTTTAAAACTGTAACTAAGGTCACATTATAGTACTCTAGTATGGAATAGCAGATTACCTGTATAAATCAATTCATGAATCAGTTGCCAATAAGATTTCCACAAACCATATTTTTATTTCCAAAATCTTTTTAGAACCCCGTTAATGTTTAGTGCTGCGAGAACTTCACAAAAAAGCTTAGTGTTTAGTAATTCTAAAAAGTGCTAGGCAAACACTAAAAAAATTCGCATGCGCTGTAGAAATGTTTGAGAGTATTTAAAAACCAGTAACACAAACTCTTATCTTTCCAGACAAAAAACTGTTTTTTTTAAATGTGAATAGGGCATGTCCAAGTATCAACAAGCTTATTCTATTCTTCTTATACAGGGTGGACCAGCTAATTCCACATTTTCTGCATTGCATAGACGGTTTCGATTTTTTAAATTTTGAGAATAGAGTTTTATGTATGTCCAAAATGGCCACAATTTAATATTGGTTTGAAATATACCGGGTGTCTTAAAACATTGTGACATATCAAAGTTATGTTTTTTAAATGAAACTACTGTATTTTTTATTGCATTCCGGATTCTCCTTAAAGTGCAGATTTGAACAACTTATCACATTGTAGAGGGTAAAGTGAATGGTCTGGACACTACAGATATTTGAAGAACGTGTTTTCTCAATTCTGATTAACTCATAGATAAAAACAGGTTGACAACATAGGTTGAAGATCAAGCAAGATAGTTTATAGTTACGCTCGTACGTTGCTATTTTAACTGTTCTAGCACTATGTGATGCAATAATTAAAACTGGCATACAGGGTGGTCAATATTACTTAGTCATCTCGAACTTGCGTTGAAAATCTATTTATTCAGTTTTGATCATGGCATTAGATAATAATACATACATATATAAAAACTTAGGAAAGGGATATATATGTATACCATTTGCTTGATTTCCAACCGTTTCAGAAGATTGTGATATTTTCACCACTTTTGTATAAATATTTATATGGAACTGCAAACTTGCTAATGTAAATTTTTCTTGTAAGGCAGAAATGAGTGCCATTTCAAAAGCTGCTTGATCAGGTTTTTTAACTGAACACACTATACTTACCGTGTGCTTATCAATTAGACGAAGAGCAAAGCACATATTACAAACTTGGCAGTGATAAAAATTATTTCTTCCTCCAATTCTGCAAATTCCACATGCATCACAATGGAATTGTAATTTGTCTTCGTTGTCAAAAAGTGGGCATTTCAGACAAACATACTAAAACAATAAGTTCTATATTAAATTTGTGTTGGGTCACATATATAAAATGATTTATTAAACTTTTTGGTGTAAAATTATTTGGATTTACCGCAAGGCTAGCCTAAACACAACCTAAGCAACACAGGAAAAACAATTATTAAAATATTCAATACTAACTATACCAATAAAACTTTGAAAAATGAAATGAAATAAATCACCTGAAATCTCTTATTGCTAATATAGTGATAAAAATCCTGTCCATAGTGAAGCAACCACTCCAGAGTAGAGTGTTGAAATTACACTCATGTATTTTTTAAGGTTGTAGTTAATTTACATTGAATTAAGTGTCCTGATATCACTTTCAATGCTAAAATACATTGTTGAATTTATACAAGTATGTATGTATTTCTGGATGAAATAAGACATTCTGAACTGAAGAATTCAACGTAAAAGATTTTCAATAAGAATAAAAATAGTCCTCGAGAACCAGTGGTGTAACTATATCTGTGACACCCTGGAGCCAGTAGAATGTAAGCGCCCTCCCCTGAAGCATTATTTTTGGAATGTTGATAGTGAAAAAATGTTAACCGAACGAAAACTTATTTAATTAAGAACAAAACGAACTTAAGTTTTATAAAGTATTCCAGAATAAATTATACAATTAAACTTTTACTACTAGGCAAATGTACGGGTGATTTCTGCGCATGGGTAAAGAGGTGTATAAACAGAGTTACAAACAAATCCTCAAGGATACAGTATGTATGGATACGATACTTAAGTATATTTACATTTTTACTATGCAGATTACTTTCCTGACTTGATATTAAAGATTTTCAGCTTTTACTACTATTCAAATGCAAGGTAAAAATCGAATTTGTTTTACATCATTTTTTACTTACAGATAGCAAGTGTAATGAGATAAACAATATCAGTAAGCATACAAGACTATCTTCACACAATTCTGGCTGGCACAGGTGTGTAGTGAGGAATAGCTGACCAGAAGGAAGAAAATCCAATCCCTGTCACATTCTGGCATCACTGTTGTAATATCATGTTTCTCTGCCTGCGCAGTATAACCACTTGTACATTTGTCTAGTAGTAATGGTTGAATTGTATATAACTCAAATGTTAATAAGAACAAAACGATTTTTTTAAGTAAATTTTATAAAGCATATAGGGAGTTATTAGTATTAGGTATTGACAACCATGTGAGCCTTTTAGTGTAAAAACGGTTCTATGTAAGAGGTGGTACGTGCGCTTCTAAAAATTTATAAATTTGTACCTTACAACATTCGCTAGTTGAAGAAAATCTAATTTTATATCTATTTTTGTATTTGTTTTGTCTATACATTAACCCATATGGTGTATAACTAAATATATAAATCTTATATGGGTCATTCTACTAAATGAAAAAATCGAACTTAAAGATTGTATTTTTCTTATTATTTCTATTTATTTATAACAAATATGACGAAATAAATGACAAAAATATATTTTCATGTTCATGTCCAGCTAACGTAAATACCAGAAAAAGATATAAATAGTAATAAGTTTGATGCACATAAATATGAGGAAATTAAATAATTTAGAGAAAACATAAGTAAACTTAAAAAAAAAGTTTAGATAAATATTATAAAGCATGTTGTTAATTAAACAGAACACCTAATTAAACGAATAAGCTAATTAATCTTAAGTGAATTTAGACGCTCCGTGAAATAAACAAACAGCTATATGCGAGATTAGATTATTATGGACCACATGTTCCAAAAATTCGTCAAAATGTGTATTGAATTGATAGCTTGAATTAATTTTAAAGTAATTACATAACTTGATATGGCAAGAACAGGAGTGACGGCACCAATTCTGACACAGATAAGTTCAGCTCTCAGTTTTGTTATTTTAAACTTGGAAGCAAGAATCAGTCAAATATATATTCTTTAATCTATGGAATCAGTGAATATACAAGCGTCGCCAAGGGAGGAGTAAGGATGTTAGATATATTGCCGGTAGATTTCAAATTATATTTTAGGTATACATAAAACTACGAACATAAATTGCGAAGTAAACAGGAGTGGTGCAAATATAAGCAAACGATTTATAAACGACAAATGCAACCTTTTCTGTTCTTTTATTATTCATAATTATAAAAAAAGCATGTAGGAATTGTTTATTTTATCGCACCCCTTAGGTGATTTATTGTTGTCATTATAAAACTGTATCCTTAGAATTAAATCAATTAAAATGTATAAATTTGCAATTTCTCCTTAAAAACCTCGTTAATTTATTTTCTAACTACAATACTACCTTTCCAAATCTTTCTCCACATCGTTCACAGTAATGCTTTATTGGCTGAAGAGAAGCACAGCTATTGCAGATAATTAATTTAACGAGACCTTTTACAAGGGTATGATTTTCCTTTTCGTCATGACAAAATCGACATGAATATATATTGTCACAGCAAGGCGTCTGTAATTAAGCAAAGATTAAATCAAAATTAAATTTTGAAATAAAATAGAGTACCTACCTAAGAGCCTGTACACAAGAAGGCGTTTGACGCCGCGTCTAACGCGCGTTGCCCAAAAACACTCGAGCGTATACATGCGAGCGTATCAATGTATCATGATTCATCATTATAGATTAATTATGTCATTATCACAATGGAAATCGAAGAAGTACCTTGTCTTATAATCTTGTATCGCCGTTATAAACAGTATAAAAAAGACAGAAAATACTGGGTGCACCCTATTTTAAGGGATAAATTAATTAACCCTTTATCCAACAGTTAAGTAATATGAACTGAAATTTTTCAATTATTTTAGAATGTCCATTAAATCATTTGACGATATGCTGAAATTAATTACGGACGATACTAAACAGAGTACAAACGTTATGAGGATACCATTTCAGCAGAAGTAAAAACTAGTAATAGACATTACGTAGATTTCTTTTATTCAGATAATAATACCTAATACACTTATAATGATTTATAACATCACTATAACTTATATAAAAGGAAAAAATAAGTTACAGGTGTGATCCCGGATAAGTGATTTACATGTACTGACTTCTGTTTTATTACAATTTAAACATGCATATACAAACTTACATAAAAAATCTACTTGAATTGACAAATACACGACAAACGCGCGTTAGTATGGGGAATCTCGAAGTGCGCGTTGCAACGCGCGTCACATAAAAGCGCGCGTTAGCATGTGTACGCGTCTATTGGAATCCTATGTAGTCGCTGACGCGCGTTAGAAAACGCTCCATGAGTACAGGGTCTCAAGTAATATTAAGATAATCAGAGAGCTAACTCACCAATAACTTGCAATTTCGTTTATAATGTTCACATCCTTCTTTCCAGTGATCTGGAGCAGCAGCAGCCATAATTTTAATTCAAAATACGTAAAAACTCTTTCTTAAAACAACATCCAACGACAAAATTAAAGAATAATTGCAAATAATAATGCAAGATACACAAATTCGCCAACAATGACAAACTCAACTGACTCAATGACCGACTCTTATTACCCTCCCCACTAAACATGATTTTTATGAGATATTGCCGTCGGTAATTCCCCTGCTTCTTAAGTGTTTTAGTGTGGCCAATTGTTTCCCGAAGGATTTTTGGTTTTCTCGTGATCATAAACAATTATTAATTAGTTTAAGAGTAGTGAACGAGTTTATTCTATTATTTATTTATGATAGATTAACTATTTATGGTAGATAAGTAATTATACTCTTAAGTTTTATTACAAATAAAATAAACTTTATGAATTTAAAAGTTTATATTCCCGTGAACACAAAAGTAAACAGTACTTAACATCTTTCAAGCTGTTGGTAGGTTCGGAAGGTTGTAAAAATGTTTTTATTTATGGCTAACTAAGAACTAACTTATTATCAGTGTATGCTATAAATAGGTTTTATCGTGGTTCTTGCATTTTTATTTCTATATAAGCTTATCTATTTATTGTTCAAAGCTTATCTACATATTTATACAATTATACATGTCGAGTTTGCATCAAACTGATACAATTATAACAGAAATAATAATAAATATCTAAAAATGTTAGAATAAACTTTTATCATTGTAAATAGTATTTACTAATATTATTAATTATACAGTGAGTTATACTAAAAGGAGCTAATTCGATGCAATGATACCAACTGATTTATGTAAAGAAACGCTCGAACTGATCGATTGTTTGAATTGGCTGAAATTAAGCTTTTTACAAATACCAATTGGTATTATTTTATCATTTACATAATATTTTATATAATTTCTTTCTTTTCTTAATAAACTAATACATATGATCCGCAAGTAATCCATAAGAGTTTCTTTTACAAAACCAAAATAATTTTCAACAATAGCATTGCTTGATGATTCAATTTATGCTTTATTCTTGTTGGATTTGGACACATTTTATCTATCCAACATGTTATAAATAATTTGTAAATTTTACCTTTTAGTAAGTACGTAGTTTAGAATTAGTGCGTAAAACATATTAGTACCTGTTTTGCCTATGTGCCCCGCGTGTTTTGCCCCACGTATTATTATTACAAAAAAATGGCAAAACGATTAGCGAAAACCACAAAAATTAGTAGGAATATATATGTATTAAACTTGATTGAAAAAAATAAAGTATTGTTAATTTGCAAAATTAACATGTCAGATAAAACAAAATAATAATTTATGGCAACGATTCGCGCCAGAATCAAGAAAATACTAAAGACTTAGCTAGAGCAAATAAAGTAATTTAGATAACTAATGCAGATTAATACTTGTATGTTATTACTAACGGCATCAAAATCGACGATGTTTAGATTTAACGTTAAATTCAATATAACGTGGATAAAATAACATATGCGTTAAACTAATAACAGCTTCCGAAGGATACGTACTATAAATGTAACAGCTATGCCGTTATAACGTGCTGTTATGCTATAACGTATACGTTAAATGCAGTTCTAATGGATACATACTCGGACTGATAATGACTATTTTAGCCAAATTAACAGGGGAAGGTTAACTAATCCATCCAATTTAGTCATATTGTATGTATGTATGTATATTTATTTACGGCAACGCCATTTCTAATACATGATAATAAATAACAACTATATATTAAGGGTTACAAATAGATCAAATAAAACAAACAATAGAACAAACAAAACGGACATCCCGCAAAAGGTTATACGAAAGGTATGTACTTAATATTAATTACCTACTGTGCTTTATTTTATTATTAAAACATGTTAGTGACATAGCAAAGAAATCAATATGATCAGGAATGGAATTTCCTTTTCTCAACATCCTAGCTATAGGACCATAGTAGCTGTAGTTAGTTCTACAGTGTTTTTCGTGAAATAATAAATTATTCCTGAAATTATACCTTGCTGGAATATTAAAATCAATTTGATTTAATAATGTTGGGCAATCAACAAGACCATTTAGAAGCTTAAATAAGAAGGCAAGATCCAGATACCCTCTTCTGTTTTTTAAAGTTTTTAAGTTCATGAGAGTCCTTAAGTCATTGTAACAAATATCATCTGTAGGAATGTTTAACTTATAAGCAATGAATCTTAAAAATCTTTGTTGAACTTTTTCTAGTGCATTTATATAAATCTCATAATAGGGAGACCAAATTTGAGATGCATATTCCATTAATGATCTAACAATGGCACAGTATACTTCCTTGATAATATATACATTATTAAAATCATTTAAAGTTCGCATAACAAAACCTAACAATTTAATAGCTCTATTTGACAGACTTTCAACGTGGTTTTTGAATGATAGTTCTTTCTCGAATAATACCCCTAAATCTTTAATGGTCTCCACAGCTTCAAGATATTGTTTAAATAACGTAAGAATGTTTACGAATATGATTTATATACCTATTATAGGTTATGTTTATTTTTTGAATTTTAGTTTAAGCTAATATGTAATTGAAAAATGTCCATCAGCCATTAATAACCTGTTGTTTTCTAGACCACAACTCAAACCTTCTTCGATTTAGGTGGACTGGTAAATATTAAACTTACACTGATTTATACCTACTATATAAATAGGTTAGTTTCATAATATACTTATTCATTCTTATTAATAAAATCTCTTAAATATAAATTTGCATTTTTTATTTATACAATTTTTAAAATTTTACAAGGAATAAACACTAATCCAGAGATATTCTTAATTTGCACAGGCACAGGTCTATTAGCTACTAATACTTCTTAAGAAGATAGCACGGTGACAGTTGTTTGACATTATTCTAACCAAGATTTGAAATGTCAACTTCTGTTTTGTATGTTTTTGGAATAAATACAATCTAGTGCTCCTTGAGAATATGGGTAAAATTGCAGTGTTGCTTTTTTACAGCTCCTGCCTGGTACACTAAAGTCTGCCATGACATTACTAACATCGTTTTTATTTTTAATAAATTCTCAAGGGAAGCATTGCTTCCATAGACCGCACGCCACTGCATGAACTGTATTTTTTTATACACAAACCTGCAGACATATTACATATAGGGGTTAATGTGTCTATTCATGGCAGACTTTAGTGTACCAGGCAGGAGCTGTAAAAAAGCAACACTGTAATTTTACCCATATTTTCAAGGAGTACTAGATTATATTTACTTCAGAAAATATAAAACAAAAATCGTCTTTCCAGATCTTGGTTAGAATAATGTCAACTGTGTGTTTCTAAATTTGTAATATTGAAAACTAACACTCCTAAAAGTATATTATCAGTTTAGCAATTCATTTTCTTATAAAAAATAAAGAATTATTAATTATAGGTACTTGTTAAATAAACAAAAATCATGTTTATTGTTTCTAGCCTTATTTTGTGGAACTCCATAATCATGAAATAAATAAAGATTATTAAAAGTTTCACAGTTTTATTAAAATATACCTGACAATATTGTTTCGACAGCTATGCTGTCATTATCAAAGGTAATATAATTATAAACAAACACGTCGCTAAGGTAGATACAAAATAGGTAACTAGATAAAATAATAATAATAATAATAAAAATTAATAATAAAAATCATAATTAAACATCTAATACTTCCAGTAACGGAGAATTACTGAGCTCAAGTTGTTCATTCATTAAAGGTACCCTGAGTTTGTGTTTGTATATCTCAAAGGCTTCTAAAATGTCTAATTTGCGTTTGTTATTACAAAAATGTAGGAATTTAATATTATTTTGAGGAGTCATTGTGTGATTTTGTTCTAAAAGTCACAAAAATCACATTTAGTGAATTTTTCAAGTAAGTAAATTGTAACATTCGTCTTTAAATTAGTTGGCTTTATGTATTTTCATTGTTAATTGATAATTGTTAATTAAATTAAAATTATAAATTTCTATTTTTTATTTATGCAAACATTGTTAGTTACAGATAAACTAGAGAATAATTAATAACCCTTTCAACAAAAAAAATATATTCAGCAGAAAACTGACAGTAAGATTTGCACAGGTATCTATGATCTAATATTCCTTGAGAAAATTAATAGTGACAGATGTTGACATTATTCTAACCAAAAAATTGGATTACAAAGTTTGTTTTTCATTTTTTAAACAAATATAATCTAATACTCCTTGAAAATATGGGTAAACTACAGCGTTGCTTTTTTACAGCTCCTGCCTGGTACACTAAAGTATGCCATGGTCTATTAAAAGGATTTGAAATTGTCTTACAAATTAGAAAGCACAAAACAAAAATATGGTTTTTGAAACATAATATCAAACGAAAGGACGTTTCTCAACATGTTTTGTTTATTTAGTTCTGTTTATCTGTTCAATTAGTCTACAAAACACTTGGCCGGAATATTAAAAAAAAAGCAAACTCAACCGTTTTTTTTAAACGCTGAAACACATCGGTTTTATTTTTTAAGAATACACATTAATATGTGCGATTAACCTTCCGACTTTCATTTTTTGTTAGTTATGACGTCATCACAAAAAGATTTAAATGGCAATATAGATTTTTAGTAGTGGAATCCGATAGTGATTTTCTTCCCTTTATGATCATGTAAATAAATCATACGGTTGCATAACAAAAATTCTGAGAAAAATCGAACTGAACATTTAATGTTTATATTATGGTACTTATAACTTCTAAAACATGATAAACAAAAAATTCTAAACTGAACAATGAAAATAAAGCAAATTATTTGTTATTTTGGATAATACTAACATTTAATCTAATTTTATGTTGTAGTATTTTAATATGATAATTTAGAATTATTTTCTATTAAATACGATAACATCAACATTAAATGTTCAGCTCGATTTTTCTCAGAATTTTTGTTATGCAACTCTATAATTTAGTTGTATAATCATAAAGGAAAGAAAAATCACTGTCGAATTCCACTACTAAAAATCTCTATTGTCATATAAAAATTTTTTTTTTCAAACGTCAGAATATTGACAATTTTGTGACTTGATGAAAAACAGAGAAGTGTCGTTTTATTGATTAAACAGATAAAACTATCACCTGCTGTCACTTTATCTGCTTAAGCAGAAAATGCTGTCACTTTATATGCTTAAGCAGATAAAGCTGTCACTTTATGTGCTTAAGCAGATAAAATCAAAACCAGTAATCTTTAGTTTTTATTAATATTGATTACAAAGGAAGAATTATTTATATTTGCATTATGAAGAAATCCACTGCTGGTGCCGTACTCCAAATTAGAACTTAAATTAATGGTTTTCACAACGTTTCCACTGGTAATCGGTATAATTTCGCTTGTAGTATGAGCACTTCTACTTGTACTAGGCGCATCTCTGCTTGTACTAAAAGCATTTCCACTTGTACTGGGAGTTTCTCCGGCCCCGGTGACAGTGAAACTACTTCCTCCGCTACTGTTGTGTTGATCTTTGCTCTTACTTGGCATAAGAATTTTGCTAGCAATATTCTTTTTACTTTCCATAGACTCTTCTATGTAACTTTCTGCCACTGAATTACTTTTCCAACCACCATGGCGTTTTAATGTTGTAATGTCTCCCCCATTATCGACAAGCAACGTAGCAGACGTTCTTCTTAAACAATGCCCAGTGTATTCGTTGCACTTTGGTAGTTTCAAATAAGAAGCCACTTCTTTTGCTGCGCTACCAAGTTTATGTATTCCCATTACCATTCTATAACATTTCCCATTCTGATATTTCAGAAAAAATTTTCGTTCCTCAAAATCAGCTGGTCGTAGGGATAAGTACTTTCTATATTTAGCCAGATAATCCTCTCCCACGATGGTAAAGGATCGATATTTTTTGGTTTTTGTTTCCGGAACTTTTATATAAAGTAAAGATCCATGATCTTCAATGTCTTCAATCTTCATTTTATACAGTTCATGGCACCGACATGCCCCGGAAATTCCAAATATTAAGACAACCTAAAGAATATAAATGATTTGTTTATATATTTCCAAAAACTCAAGAAATCTCTTTACCTTAATTCCCAGATACTTTTCATCTGGTGCATTAAACACAAAATTATCAAACTGCCCTTTTGACAAAACTTTGGCTTTCTTTGGTATATAATTTTCACCTTGTTTCTTTAAAAAAGCACGGAGTTTCAAATATTTCGTAATGTCTACATTATGCTTCAAAGACAACAGAGATTTTACCATTGAATAGTGTGACCATAAGGTGGAGCTTTTCATATTACTGGCCATTGCAGAAAAATAAGCCAGTAAAACATTTTCAGAATACTTAGTTATGTGTCTCTCGGTACACCACTTTATAAACCGTTGGTAAGATGCTTCATATAAACTCTTCGACTTGGTTGGTAGCAAACTTTCAACTGACGCTTGTGCCACTACGAGAACTTCAGGCGGAGTACATTCGATATCTGAATCAGACATAATTAAATGATTTTCTACCAAAACACGACAAAAAATTATAATGACGCCACTCTGACACTTCTCAGATTTTTTGATTAATTTTGTTTTTTTCATCGTAACTATGGAAAAATTATTTCCAATGTATTCCGATTCCACCCCAAATTTGATTTTTTTTATTGTGCCAGTTAATCTCGCCTGCAACTGCAGCGTTTGAAAAAAAAATCGTATATGTTATTCGGCGCAAAAGTGCTTTGTGTGCTTCAGCTGGGAATGGCTGCCTCACTACCGTTCGGCAGTCAAACGCCCAGCTTCAGCACACAAAGTAACACTTTTGCGCCTAATAACATAATCTACTATTTTGTGAAGTCATAACTAACAAACAAATGAAAGTCGGAAGGTAAATCGCACAGATTAATGGGTATTTTTAAAAAATAAAACCAACATTTTTAAAAAACCGGTTGAGTTCGCTTTTTTTAATATTCCATACTTTAGTCCCACACTGTATATAAAGTAATAGCCTAATATCAAGCAGAAACATGAATTTTACATAAAGTTATATTTCCCACACACAGACATGGATATTGTTGTCTATACACACGTAATATACGGGGATGAAATATATAAGACACAACTCACTACTCTCTTACCATAAATTTAAAAAATTTCTCTGGCTAAAATAAATAAATAAATTAAGCAATATTTCATCGATAAGATACAAATTTACTTAATAAATTTAACACAGAACAAAATAAAGAAATAAAAAGAAAATTTAATCTTGGATTGGAAAAATTCTATTTAATATCAATCCCAAAATAGTCTAATAACGGCATCAACTGGCATTATAAGCAATGGAAATCAATAATGAAGTCCTGGCCAACATTTAAAAAAATATATGCAGCCAGCACTGACACATGGGAAATACAATGAACCTATGGTTAGGAAAAGATATAAAAACAAAAATAATATTACAATCCAAGAATCTAGACTGTATAGTGATGTTAACCGTGGTTATTTGGCTGCCTCACTTGATGGTATGTTTGTAATATGCTGTTGCCCTTTGTACACAGCATAAGCACATTGGTTTATTATATTAAATCAACATGCGATATGTCTACATATACACACATGTACTAAATTTCCAGGATTACTAGGGAGTTATTCGTAAGTTTCTTTTGAACAAGGTCTAACAAACCGAAACACGTGTAGAGCATTCTACATAATTTATGGAAACATTTAAATACAACAATTTTTCTTAAAACTATTATGATACAGTGTATTTTCCTAAAAATTTGCTTGCAGATATGGAAACCACATGCAGCGCCAATGGTGCTGCAATACAAGATGATTGAACCACGATTGCGTCTTATGCTCAATAAATTATTCTTAGTTATTGCGAATATAAAATCAAAAACTTGAAATAATTAAAATGCCTCGAAGTCAGCAAGGATGGTAATGTGTTCACTCTATTTTTATCCAACTACACTCGTCTCCATAAACTTGATCATTTTTAAGAAAATTACATCAGTGATCTGGTCACATTAGTCCACTAATGTCATCTCTGACTGCAATCACATGTATCCTTTTGTTATCAAATATCTTTTACATTTTGAAAATAAAATTTTATTTTTTATAGCATTTGAATTGGAAAATACAAATGGTAAAAAAAACTAGATGTATTGTGTTTAAGAATATTAGTTTTATTAATTCATTATAGTCAATTTGCATTACAAACTTAACTTTTATTTTTAAAGGTTTTACATAAAAGGTTTTTCAAATAAGGGCGCTTAATACAATAATCTTAAAAGTTAGGTTACATAAAACTTAATTTATCCACAATTACCTTATAATTGAAGTTTGATCCACACTTACGAACCGTATAAAGTAACACTTTATCCACTAGTGGAATAATGAAATCACTTTATTCCACTAGTGGAATAATGAAAAAATACAATCTTAAATCAATCGCATTCTATTTATTATTAATATTGACATTAACATTTACATTAATAGACATTTCGTTTTTTGTTTTATCATATTTCACTTCGTTTCCATTAATAAGAAGCTTGTAGTTGTTATCGGTTCCAGAACGAATAGTAGTTGTAGGAACAATGGACGTCTCCTCTAGTAAGGAACGACTAGTACCAGGAGAACCTTGGATTTTTCTTGAGATATCAAGCTTATTAGATACAGAATCTTCGATATAAGTTTCTGCTATGGCGGAGCTCCTCCACCCACCATGTCGTTTAATTGTTGTAAGATTAGCACCTCGATTGGCCAGTAAAGTTGTTGAAGTGCGTCTCATGCAATGGCCGGTATAAGCTTCTGCGTTCGCCAGATTCAAAAACGAAGCAACTATTGAAGGAACTTTCGATAAAGTGTTAATTCCAACAGGTTGCGATGTACATTTTTGATTAGCGTATCGTAAAAAGAATCTCTCAATGGATAACTTCTTCGGACGTAAGGACATGTATTTCCTACACTTCTCCACAGTGTTGATAGAGAATCCTTCTTCTAGAATTGTGAATTTTCGTGAAACGCCCGTCTTGGTATCTGGTATCGAAACAATCAGGTATGCGCCTCTGTCTTCTACTTCACTGATTTTCAAATTTGTCAGCTCACAGCATCGACAGGCACCAGACACCCCCATTATTAATGCAACCTAAAATATTCCAAAATTTATTATCTACAATGTCTATGTAATGACAGAGATTACCTTGATCATCAAATATTCTTTATCGCAAGCTCTTGTCAAAAACTCTTCCACGTGTGTTCTTTCCAATACTGCAGCTTTCTTCGGCCTGTATCCTTTTGACTGATTCTTCAGATAGGCCATGAGCTTACTATATTTTCCAATGTCTATGTTTTTATAGACCTTTATAGCGGCCTTCAGCATCGAGTACTTCGACCACATGGATGAAATTGCATACCTTTTCTTCAAATTTAAGAAATACGATAGCAGAACTTCCTCACTTATTGTCATTACCCCCCGTTCTTCCTTCCATTCATTAAATTCTGAAAATACCTTTTCATAATGTTCCCTGGACTTCGCAGGCAATAACTGGCGAGTCGCTTCTTCAGCTTCCTCAAGAATTGTCTCAGGAATACTATCACTTTCTTCCATTTTCACCAACTTGCACAGCGTTTTGTACAAATGGAGTCGATAAACAATCGAAAATAAATAGCGACGATTCAACACCTCCCATGTTTTTTAGTTAATTTCAATGATTTTTGAGGTGACATCCGCTGTCAGAGTGTAATGTCAAATCATTTTTTGATGACATGAGATGAAATTTTGGCGATTCTGATTTTAAATCGCTGTAATTGTGGATAAAATGTTGTATTGCAATTCGTGTTTCACTCGCATTTTATCCACTTAAGAAAATTAAACGCTCGAGCAAGCTCTCGCGTTTAAACATTCTTGCGTGGATAAAATGCTCTCTGAAACACTTATACAATAAATAACTATTAATCATTCTAAATAATACTTGGAGACAAAAAATTAAATAGTATATTGAATTTGGCACAAAGGGCACTTGTTATATCCAGATTCTTTTAATTTCTCGAAGCACTCTTTGTGTAATAAATGACCACAAATAATTGGCACATGAACAGGAGTTCTAGATGTGTGTATGTCTTCCATACAGACAGGACAGTCTCGTTTACCTGCATCCTCCAGGCACTAAAAAATAGAAACTTGAATATAATATTCTATTTGTTTTTGACATAAGTACACACATGTTAGAAATTTAAATTACAAACATGATTGTTCAGTTCACGAGTACCGCAGTGGGTTAAACAAAACGCGCGCGCACAAACGAGGGACCACGATGTGCGACGAGACAGCCGAATGGGTGGTAGGCAGTATTTATGGTGGAGTAATCTTAGGTTTTTATCTCGGAACCAGTGTTGTAATGTATCTAGATACAGTATCTAGATACTTTTATGGTACCTAGATGCATATCTAGATAATAATAATAATATAATAATAAACTTTTAAAATTTTGTAACTGATGTTGGATCTAGGTACATTTTCTGTAGTATCTGGTATCTGTATTGTGCAGATACTATTTTCATATTTTTATAATACAAAAACTACCATAAATGATGTGTGAAATTTTAAGTTTGAAATAAATTAATAATAATAATAGCTACTACCCATTACCTAGCGAACCAGGCCCCAGAAGTTATGAATCTTGTGCGGGAGGGAGGGGCAATTATTACTATTATGCAGGCTCAACGTGCGGCTGCAGGACTTGACAGATGGTATAAGCACAAATCCCACATTTGTGTTACAGCTAAGGGAAACTGCAGAAAACCTTAACCAAATCTGCCGGTACCGGCAGTTGAACCCGGTCTGCTTGGGTAAAAGACGTGCACGCAGGTCCCTACCACTACCAACACTTTAAACCGACAACATAATAAAACAAATTTTTTATTATGTAATTTCTTTAAAATCTACTAGATGATGGTCATCTCGTTAAACAATTAGAGTCACTACATCTAATCAGCAATGCCAAGTTGACGTATCAGTGTACCGCAAGCAACACTATATGACAAAGGAAGCGTGAAATCTAATAATTCCTAAATTAAAATCGCATCTTGCGTATTTGGCATATTACAATTTGGGGTTGTCACAATGAAAACTATGTAGAAAAGTCTTTTAAACTAAACGTGGATATACTTAAATTCAATGGGGATAATAATAATTAACCATTTCGGGCTTTTCTCGCCCCAAAATGGCGTCGTTTGTGGTACTCTGATCAGCCAGCATGTCCTGGCTGACTAGATGTAGTGACTCTATAAACAATGGATATTATTACAGAATGATGATATTACCGATTGTGAAGTGTGAGGAAGACGCATTCTTCCAATGCGTTGCCAACTATGGTACAGAGTTGTCACAATGCAAACTATGTAGAAAAGTCTTTCAAACTAAAAGTGGATATACTTGAATTCAATGGGGATAATAATAATTAACCATTTCGGATTTTTCTCGCTCCAATATGGCGTCGCTTGTGGTACTCTGATCAGCCAAGTGATGAAACATTTTCTAGGTTTTCAAACACTGAGAACTATTAGAGTTTATTCAAGTTATTCATATTTTGCACTACACCAAGACTGAAGATAAAAGATCTACACAAATATCATTTATTTATTTTATATTTTTATTAAAATATTAAGGCAAATTATATGTGAAAAGAACACCTAATAATTCTAAAAAGTGGAAAGGTTTGAATGCACACTGTATTATCTTTAGATACTGGTTTCTGCTTAATAATTATTCATTTTTAATATGTATAAAATTTAATAAATATTGCTGTCCTAGACTAGTTATGGAATTGAAGCTTAGTTAAATGACTATTTTCGGTACGAAAAATTGACTAAGAAGTTCTTATTTGGGGGTGATTACAGTAAAACAAGTATCTACAAATGTATCTAGATACATTATGTTAGGATTTGTATTTGGATCTAGATACTTCACAGCAAAAGCATCTGTATCTGTATCTAGGTACATTTTTCTGATAGTAACTGTATTTGTATCTAGATACACAAAATAATGTATCTGTTACAACACTGCTCGGAACCGGTTGAAACTACTCGGATTTTCATGATTCTTTTTGTGAAATTTTGTAAATAACATATAAAATCCTAAAACCTTTATAAATTAGAAATTGACGCTCAGATCGGGAAATGCGGAGAAACTCGAAAAACCTAAAAATTTTCCAAGTGGTCCAGTAGTGGATGCTCAGAACAGGATAATTTTTTGTGTTATCACACCTATGTATTGGTAATTCGAAACTACAATTAATTTATTTTTATTCCTTTTGGTTTAAATGCGGCAGCCATATTTGTTTCGTGGTGCACGACGTTTCTTGCAGTTTTCTATGTAAACGAAAATCTCAATATCTCAAGAGCGGTTGGTGGTAGTAACAAACTCGGTAAAAAACTTTGTATTGTTCACACTTCAAACTACATTTGTTGTTCTAAACAAAAGTTTTGTAAGATGCTTCTTTATGGGTGCAACTTAAGCCCGAAGTCTAACACCTATTTTTGCAAAATTTTCGCTTTTTACAGTGCCATATTTCCAGGAAAAGGTGAGGTTTCAGGGTTAATTATTTCTAAGAAGGTGCAAAATTAGGAATAGTTTATGTTTAAAACATTTGAAATATGAAATGAAGGACTTTTATCAATAGCATATAACTATAGAATAATAGTAATAATAATTTTACTTTCCTAAACCAATGTTAGCACCAGAATAAAGTACATTTACTCAGTAATGCTAATGGAGATGGTTTACATTTACAGTTTTCAACTCTGTCCTCTAATATCAAAGTTAAAATTTCTACCACAATTTGCTATCATATACATTATGCACATATATAACAAAATTCCATCAGCGTTCATCAGAGATAGTGAGGTCCAAAGTTGTCCAAAACTGAAAAAAACGTCGTTTTTACCTCAGAACCAGTTGAAGCTACTTGGATTTGAATGATTTTTTTTAAATACCGTACATATAAGTAGGTAATGCGTCACTTGAGGCAGACGGAAATTGACATGCCATTTGGCATGACTCCTCTCCTTGCTTCTGATTGGCTATCCCCACTCCTGTGGACACGCCTACTTCTCTCTGATTGGTCGACGCCATCTTGGATGACACGCCTACTGTTCTCTGATTGGTCAATTAAGTCACCCTTACTGCTCTCTCATTGGTCAATGAAGTCACCCTTACTGCTCTCTGATTGGTCAATTAAATCACCCCTATAGCTCTCTGATTGGTCAATTAAAATAAGAGCGTTGTCCGGATTATTGATTGAGTTAATCGGCTTCGCCCCTATAGCTCTCTGATTGGTCAATTAAAAATAAAGGCGTTGTCCTGATTATTGATTGAGTTGATCGTCCAATAGAAACCTCTAGAAGGTATTAATTAAACATAATAATAATTGAAGGGTGGTGCGCGTTACCCTGAGTATTGATTTGTAGATTAGCCCAATAGGAAGCAAGGATCCACAATATTGATTTTCCCTAACTGTTGTCACGTCCCTACGATTACGGAAATCTGTATTACCGACAACGTACTGAACTACCGATAGACGGAGCCATTTGCAAAAGGAATCGATATTACAGAGGACGTATTCATGCCAATTGTAAAGGGATAGTTACGTACTTTATGCATGTTTTCAACTATTATAATAATAATAACCGTATATTCAAAGCATGAAAAATTCTTGTTTGAAATTACCGAAATACCAGTTGAAAGGGTTAACATATGGAAAGCTCACTAGTACTAACTAACTATAAACGAGATATATCTTAAATGTAAATAGGAAGTGTGAAGATATTGATTAGTTGCAAAGAAATAAAAGGGTGTGAAATGAACCGTAACAAGGGGTAAATACATAGGTTATATTATGATGTATCCGTGATTGAAACGTCAATTACTTACGTAATAATACATAGCTACCATTGTTGTTGTTATTACGTTACAACCAGCCTGTTTATTAATAATAATTCTTTTTATTAACAATTATGTTATTGCTTTCTCTTGTCGGGTGTCACTGTACATGCTTATAGGTATACGATATTTATTTATCTTTATGTTTTGAAGGCGAATGAGCATATTTACCATAAAAACGTATGCAAAATACTTAGAAATGTATTATCCTAGATATCAAGTCTTTCAAAACCTTAGGTGTTTATATTGTATTAGATTATTACTAAATGTAAAGAAAAAAATACATATTACATGTTAATAAAAGTATACAGCAGTAAGTCATATAAATCGTTTACGCAATGTTAATATTTTGTCATCTTACGCAGATTTCTTTTGATCTTGTCGCTTGTTTTCCGAGTGAGGTTAACATCAATTAGAAATTTATAACGAAATACACTCATTGAAAGATAAAATCTATGTTAACTTATTAACGTAGTTAGATCAAAATATTCGAGCTAAAATGAAAATATATTTATCATCTATATGGATTCACATCAACCGGTAATAGAGTACATAGTTTTACAATTGATATATGAGAGGAATTTTCACACCACGTTGCTCGATGCCTACCAGAGCTGCTGACGGAAGGCAAGGTGGGTAGTAGCGTGGGCTTTTTACTGCTGTTCTCTATTTTCGATCTGGGGCTCCAAGGGCTGTAAAGAGAGAGAGAGAGAGAGATTACCAAATTTGGTAATTTTTGAAATTTTTGAAATCATTTCCAAATTTGGTAATTTTTAAAATCATAGCCATATATGGTTATGATAAAGCGCAGCAAAGCGCGCCGGGTATTTGCTAGTAGGAAATAATTCCCACCATCACCAACCACCACCACCTTACGTCGAACAAAATCAGTGTAATAAATAGTATAAAATTATTACAAGTTTATTTAGCGTGTATGAAGTTCCCCTATAACGGTACTATAAGAATAATAATAATAATTGCTACAACGCATAAGCTGGAAACCAGACTCCAGAAACTATATTGAATATAATCAATTACTTTAAGCTAAATTAAGTCTCTATACATTTAATGGTTTATGAATTCGTATGTAAAACTCATAAAATTAAATCACGATATAAATTCCAAATATCTGCGTATAGCAGAGAATGCATAAATTACAGCAATAGTGTTTAGGTGAACAGGACATCATTCCCCTTGCATCTACTAAACTACGACCTAATTTGTGTGACAATAAGTATACCCTCTAAACGTGATTCGATTAACGTATCAAATAACGAATAATAAAGAACATTATTGAAATTTACCACACCATTTAGTTGCTCATATAGTATACAAACCTAAGTACTACAGTGGCTTTATAGAGACAGTGGTGACAATATGAGTTAAGCTCCGCCCACCCGCCATGTTGAGGCAAATTTAAACAAGAATTCTAAGCTTATTTCAGGGGTTTTGGTCAGAAAATGAATATTTCTTGTGAAAAATAGTGGAAATAAAATAATAAACAATGTTGGATATTGTATAACAATGTATTTACAATGTATTTAAAATTATACATGAGCAGAGAGTGATTTACTAGCGAATTTTTTTGTAATATTTTTACATTTTTTTGAGCTAATTTTTAATCGAAACGTAACATATCTAGAAATAATTTTAGTTTTCAGTTTATGGCAATTTGGTAAATTAATTTCCAAGCTACTCATTTTTTTACAATAGAAATCTCGAACATTAATATTTTGTGGGGAAACAACTTTGAAATATTTTTTAAAAATTGTTTCCATTTCCAAAAAAAAATAAAAAAGCTCTTCAGTGCAGAAAAAAAGTGTGTTTTCTTTAAAACGCTTTATATTCGTAAATCTGGTAAATGTCCTGTGAATTGGAGTCGTTGATCCTGCAGATTTATACATGATGAGCATGTTTTTGTTGTTCTCGTTATGCTGCGTAATATATAGCCAGAAATGTTGTATAACGAATTTAACTCACTATAATTTAAATTCATCACTGGCTCACTTATATCAGCGGGAAGATGGATTTCTTGGTATTGGGGTTTCACTTCTGTCAAGATATCCAAGAAACCAGACAGAAATTCCCTGTCATCTTCATCATAGCTACCTTTCGAAGAATTTGTTAAAAACTGCGACACACATATTAGCTTTAAATTATTTTTCACTTGAAGCGCATTGGGAATTATCTGTTTTGACCGTAACACACTAAACAGATTTTCCAAACAGTCCTGGGAAAACCGGCTGGTTAGGATGAATTTATAATTATCGTTTTCCAACAAACGCTCTTGTAGTTCCAACATCGACTGTATTGAAATAAGGACACCCGTTTGTGATGGCTTCCACAACTTCTTATACCCCACCTCTATTTTTGCAAAAAGGTCCATAAAGTCTTTCAAAAATTGAATTGACACGTTGTATGTGTCCAAATTCATTTTGCTCAAAGCAGAGGATGGATGCCTGGACGTCATTAGATAGAACCATTTTTCTATTTGATCCACAAACCAAGCTGTTGTGAGATACTCAGGTTTCCCAAGCTCTTCTGCAAGAAACTTGAGAGCACTGCTCACAGAGTGACTAATAACATTTGTTGAGGTCGAAACTTTCGTTTTCGCAAAATGTGATGGAAGAAGGTCCGCTTCTGTGAGTTTTGGCGCCAATAGAAACGTATGCTCTTTTTGGTGGGCCATAAGTTCAGAAATGTGAGCTGCTGAAACTTCATTACTGACGAGTTCATGTTTCCTCACAATATCTTCGGGTATTACAATTATCTTATTTGTTATTAACATGGCTTTAATGTTCTTAAATAAATGTGGGACGTCGGCAAAAACATAAACAAACTGATCTGACCGTATTGGGTGAGGGATTTTGCTTTTTATTTCGGAATGTCTTCCTGCTGTAATTCCCCAGCTTCTCCAGAGGGCTTGGTTGCACGGTCCCATATCAGAGGTAATACTTATAATATGTAGACCAATTTCTTCAGCCTTTTCAAATACAGTTTTAATAATGGTTGAAAACACTGAGCCATTAACGGAATCCGCCGTGAAATAATAGGCCACTACTTGTTTCCAACGTGTGTTTACACCACCTAAGAGGAGCACCAAAACATGAGTGGCCATGCCTGTATGTTCAGGTAAGGTTACGTCCCCAAAATATTTAGATAAGGATGTATCATAATTACTCCCGGGAGTAATAGCCATCTCATCTAAGACGAGGACACAGTCTTTTTCATGAGGTTCAAAACATTGAACCTTTATTTTCATAAATTGAAACACTTCACTCAAATTTCCGCAATCAAATTTGAGATTTTGAAGCCTTCGCTGTAAGCTCCTTATAGAAGGTAAAGGTTGGCCTTGCTTCAGCAATTCATGGTACCCATTATTACCACAACTAAATTTCAATTTCAAAGCTCTTGTAATGGTCGCATTCGACCATTTCATCAGCTTGGTAGATTTGTGTTCATTTTTTTTCAAGTCCCTTAATTTGATCCACATTAAATACCTGCTTCAACAAAACATATTCTTCTTTTTTCGAGTCCGCTTTTTTTCCAAGTTCTTCAGTTTTCTTGTTGTGCTTCTTAGAAGATTTTTGTACTTCCTAGCTTTTTTCTTTTCATTTAAATACATTTTCTCGTATCTATTCACTTTGGCAAGTAAATCTGCATCTAACTGAGGCGGTGACAGAGTGGAAGATGAATTATTTCCGCTCTCTTCACTTGATGCTGATGAGACCTGTTGTGATGCAACTTCCACAGCAACATCAGCACGAGATGTAGATGGGAGTTGGCCGATATTCACTTCTACATTCTCAGGCAGGGCTTGCATAACATCCACATTCACATTACCTATGATTATTATTCATGATTATTACTTATATGAAAATATAAAACACACATACCTGATACAGTCTTGCCCTTCCGAGAAGGTAAAGGTGCCCTCCTTGTTGGGGGTTTTCTCTTCTTCTCAGGTGGAGAAAATGCGAAAATTGTAGGAACAGCATTACTTTTCAACTTACGTGAACCATCAGCTCGTGTTTTTTCCCACATATCTGGAGCAAAGTGAACCTAATGAAATAAAAAGTGTTAACACTCTGCAAATTCAATGATAAACCTCATGACACACATACCTCACATAAACATGAATAATCTGTCGGGGTCCATTTGTCTCGTTTCATTTTCACGAGCCATTCTTTCCTCCTCCGGGGATCTTTTGGAAAACGTTTCATAAGAAAACCTTTCTTCGCTGAATTGCTGCAATTTACTGCAGCACAACCAGGCATTTTACTTATCACCTAGAATTAGAACCAACTATGACAAATCGATATAAAAAAATTCAATCAACTTTTGTGGTTAGAAATGTTAGAAATGTTAGTAGCAACTGTTGTGTAGTGTGGTATCGGTAAAATATCTAATGATTTGTATAATATCACATTCAACAGATTAATAATTGACAGTAAATAGGTGGAAAGCTCACACTTTTCCTATTTATCATTGAGGATTGACTTTTGTAATTTGTAACCTCGAAAGTGAAAACTAGCAGCGTGGCGGTGCACAAGTGAATTACGTTAAATTAAGCTTCGTGATTAGTTCTAAACTACGGTCATTCGGTATTTATTAAATTATTCTAGGTAAATTGAAACAATACTTACACGTGTTTACACAGATTGATGATAAAACACGATGCACAACTCAGTAACTAACACTTTAAAAATATGTTCAATTCGAAAACTATCCGAAATAATGTCTGCACTTTGGAAAAACAACACTCAAAATCCACAAAACGGTATAAAACTTACTTCAAAACACCAAAACTCCACCGAAAGCAACGTAAACTTTCAACCAGTTTGCCTCATCATGGCGGTCTAGACCACGTGCTTTGACCAACCAATGAGAAGTAGCACCATCTATTGTCACCACTGTCTCTTATAAAGCCACTGTACTAAGTACTATCAATTCTCCCTTTTTTTCTGAATAAATAACAACTCTAATAAATAAGTAATAGAAACTACGTATTTATCATATCGTTTATGAGGTGTGTTAAGGTCTAAACAATCCACCGAATAGTACTTAGGGTGAATCTTACCTTTTCTAACTAATATAAGTGTAGTGTATTATGTATTATACATATAAAAACATCTTTATTAATATTAATCATATAATGTTATATAATAAAGTACTGATATCACTGACACGTTGGCTGACTATGCACATTCATTATTTGGCAGTGAATCGGCGAAGACGGTTTTAAACTACATATACGTTGTTTTATTATGGAAGAGAAAATCAGAATAAACAAATAGGTAATTTATAAATAAAAGGATACTACAATAAGAAATAAATGTACAATTTTGTTCGTTTAAACTAATATGTTTAACGTCTGCACTTTAGTATTTTTAGTGTAGATATATTGATGTTCGATACCCCAGATGCAGTTTTAATTGAAGAGCTAACATTAATTTATAGGCTATAATTTCAGATCGACCCTCTTATGATTCAGTATTATGGAAGAGAAAATCAGAATAAACAAATAGGTAATTTATAAATAAAAGGATACTACAATAAGAAATAAATGTACTATGTTGTTCGTTTAAGATATTTATTTTAGTTCAGAGAGCATTTACAAACAATACACAATTTATACAAAGCAGTCATTCAGAACAGGGTAAGATAATTCGTATGATCTATTAAATTTAAAATAGTAATCTGCTGTTCAACTTAATTTAATTTTCGTAAATGTCTAAATATTACAAACATACAAACAAAATAGACTTAAGTAAGAAACAAACGTATACATTACATATCTAAACTGTTACACACACGCGCGCACACACTATACACGAATAAACTTCAAAAACGTAACATAATTTACTCCTAATTGTCTATTTTTTGTTTTGATTAACTGTAAAAGTTCGTCATATGCCTGTGTCACATTTTCTTCGTTGTTGCTTCCGTGAATGTGGACCGCCTCCGTGGTATACCGTTGATTATTTATCAATATTTCACCATTCGGTAAAAATAACTCTGTATCATAACATACGATAGCTGAGATCGAGATTGTATTATACGCTCCACCATCTAAGATACAACTATGAAATTGCTGCTGCAATTCTTGATCGTCGCTTGACCAAAATGCTGTATCAGCATCTTCATAATCATCAATATAGTCGCTATCGTAATTGGATGCCGAAGAAGAAGACATTGTTTTGGTCAGATGTTAGTCGGAGGCTGTAAGAAGTGAAATAATTAATATAAATATATACATACATATAGTTATAAACCAACACTCACTTAATAAGTTAGAAAAACATATGTGAACGCTAATAAACTACTCCCTACGTTTAATGTTGATCAGAATTACGTTTAGTTAATATTACCATGCATTCTAGCAAATAATAATAATAACGTCAATAAATAAAAGGTTAATACTTACTCGGTTTTCTATCCTAATAACTATTAGTACAACAAACAACGCAGGCACACACACAGTTCAGTTCTTAATAATAATAATGCCTACAAGAGAGTTAATAGGTCTATTTATATGCATCTGCAAGAAATCCCGCCCTTCTGACTTGCTGGGGAAAAAACAACGCAGGGTACACTATATCTTATTGAAATAGAGCAAGGTGTACGGATCATTAACTTCAACCATTGTAGTGTATTCTCTTTGCACGAACGTATATTAAATTTAGTTTTCGTTGGCTCTATGTGTATATACCCAAACCCTGACAATCATAAAAGCTAATTGAAAAAGTATATGAACTACTGAATCGTAAAGAATATATTAGAAGTATGACATCAAACTGAATAATAATATTATTTATTCTATGATATCTCTCCGGCTATAATTGAAACGTTTCGTTCTCGTTTTCGATACAGCTGTTAGCATACTTCTTTACGACGTACAACAAAGTCTATCCAATAGTTGATTAGGGGTGGTGCTCTGACACATCCAGCCTGATTTCATAGTGTTTAACTTTTAGACTTTGACGGAAACATGTATATCACCTAATGTTGTTGTTTCTTTTGAGGGTGTATGAATTAAAACATAAACGTTTATATAATAATTCTCATTCTATCGCTCTGACGTAAGAAGCAATACATAGCTATACTATTATCTCATTAAACATATAATCTACACATGTTCCTACTAAGCACGTTTTACTGTTAAACAGCAGACAGAATTATTAAACGCCTTTTGGGCTCCTTTGCATAACCGCCTACTGCAATTGTGACATAAACACACACACACACGCACACATTTGGGCTAATATCATTGAAAGGTATAAATGATATGACATCAAACTTTTCATGAATTAGATTGTATAACTCTCCCGTAAAAAGATGTAATACATGATAAAACGATTACGTAACATTATATAGCACTATTCATTAAAGGGTGTTTGCATACAACTACGTACAAAACTAAAGGACGTATTTCACCTCTTCTAAAACATTTAAATTAATCAATCGCTTTATGAAATCTATAGAAAATTATGCAATCTTATTAAATAAGTCTAGAACAGTAGCCATGTTTTGTTAATTGTTTTCATTAATCTCGTATCAAATATATTCAGCAACCCTATATTTTGGAATCATACCTTTTGATGATACTTTTGTAGTGTGCTTTTACAACAATCTGTTCTAAATTGATTCAAATAAAAGGTTTAAATGTGTTCCCCTACTTAGAAGATGTGCTTTAATAAACATTTAAACGAATAGTTTACGTTTACTTCTTGACGCTGCAGCATCACCAACTGTTACACACACACACACCCACACAGTTTTGAACTTCTTTTATCTTTACATAACGACATGTGAATCATATTTAATGTATTCTTGCTAGGAACAAAGTGTAAACACATCTATGTGGAATCTGAACTTACTTCTTTTTTACTTACACTAACCGTTGCTACTGACTATGAATGCTACTTTTAATGTTACCACCAATATTGCTAAAGGTATTTACACCAGTAAAAAGAAACATTGTTTAGGGTTAAATTGTCGAAAGGAGAGTTGTTGTAAGGGTTAAAAGGGATAAATGACTGAAATACCAACTGAACGGTTAACTTATTGAAAGCTCACTAGTACTAACTATAAACGAGATATATTCTAAAATGTGCAAAGTGCAACAAGCAGGTTAGTAGATAAATTAGGGGGAGTAGTAAATAGTTTCCCTCTTCATTTAATTTTGTTAATGTACTAATGAGGGTCCTACTACCAACCGAAAATCAATAAATGTATGCGTACATTGCAAATTCACCCTTTGTATCTGTTGATATTGAAAGAAAATTACTATCTAAATGTTTGCGTCGAGAAGATAAAGGACTGAACTCATACTATAATGCTAAAGATAGGAGGATATGTAATATAGGTGAACCGATATCGGATAACGATGTGATCTCTAGACAATATTTTAATTCACGAGCTATGCATACAGACGATCAACAACAACAGTTTAATGCAGGTGGTAAACGCATTGTTCCAGTAAGTTATCCCTTGGATGACACCGATGCTGCTGCTTCTAAAGTCTATGTAGATGTTCAATTCGACTCTGCAGTACAAACTTTCACTACAATGACCGGCGAAACTCAGAACACGATTAAAGATCTAAAACAAAAGTCAGCAAAGGTTGACATTGAGACTAGTGAGCTTAGCACTTTACTAACAACGGTGGAAAAAAACGAAGAGAAATATCCTAGTAACAAATAATGAGGTGGAAACTAATCATTCCAGCGTACTTTTAAAGATAGAAACAACGAATAATACAGTAGATAAGAATTATAAAGCTTGATTAAATAAAATACAGTTGCTCGTGGACATTCACAAACTTATGCAGAAAACGCTTGATGCGTTAGCGGTTGAAGCTGCAACGCGTACGAACGAACTCTTACAACATAAAGAGAGTTTATATTGCAGGCGAATAGCGAAATTTACTATCAGCTGACCAGAAGAAGAAGAAGAAGAAGTAAAGGACGAATACATAATCATATTGATATGAACACTATTTTTATTCTAAGTTTTAAGTGTATTATATCAAATACCTGATTAGCGCAGATAGGAAATGCGGTGGGCTGGGGCGATGTCTCAGTACCTACCATATGGAGGATTTGAATGGCCTGAGGGTATTCTAGATTAACCTCGAGAATGTATCCTTCAGGATTGTCTGCCGGTACATTGAAATTAAAGTTGTCTAAATCATCATCATCACCTTCTACCCATTCAAATCCTCCATATAGCAGGTACTGAGACATCGCCCAAGCCCACCGCATTTCCTATCTGCGCTAATCAGTTATTTTTTTCCCTCAAACTAGATGTATCGTTGAAAACTAGAAATAAAAATATATTTAAACAATGTTTTAGTTTTACTAGTATAAATACCCTCATCATCATAGCAATACGTGCAGGTAGTTGTAGCAACAGCATCATCAGCAACGCATCAGTATGGTAAAGGAAGTAAGTTTCGCAGGCTAAGACAAGAACAAGGTACTTCACTTGATAGTATGGGGGGGGGGTATTCATGGCATAGAAGCTTAGTTACAAGCATTCCGGGATACTTAGTTTAGAATCAGCTCTTGATTCTCGTACACGAGGATTTGCATGCATTTAGGGTAGACATAATAGCATCACATACAAATTTCTTTTTATACCCCAAATACCATTAGTACGAGATTCCTGTAATCCAAGATGGCTGCCTACAAATCACAGCGTAGTAGGCGTGATCCAAGATAGGTTATGTACGCCGCAAAGAAAGCTCATAGCAGCAGTCTCGAAAACAAAAATTTTTAGTTTTACTAATATCAATAACTCTCCAAACATAGCGATATGTAATAGTAGCAGCATCACATCGATATGGTAAAGAAAGTGGCGGTAAAGGTTGATGGCATAGAAGCTTCTGCGGTTCTTAGAAAACTCCTGATGCTTCTGCCTCTGGTAATGCATGTAAATCCTCGTGTACGAGAATCAAGTAGTAGTAGATCAAGACAATGTTGAAAAGAATATTTAGCATAACAAATCGTACAAGGCATTCAATTGCTCCGGTTAAACAACAACAATTTGACAATGAACGAAAGGTCAAGTTTCAAACGTGTTACGAGTATGCCTTCATGGTTATCCGAGAACAGATTTCAACCCTAATAATAATTGTTTAGTTATTTAATTATTGTTTTGTTGTTCAATAATTTTTGAGAAAGATTGTCATAGAATAAAAGATTAATGTTCTATATGTGTATTATTATTACTATTCTCCCCTGTACCATGACATGAAAGTGATAGCTATAACTAGTATGAGAGAAGCAAGAATGATGTAATTACCTACACACCTGACGGTGATGACGTGTCATTAAACAAGATGAAACTTGTCTATCAACGCCGACAACTTGTTTACCGTATGCATGTTACTGAGCATGCGTTGGATCTAGGTAAGTATAAGCGACTATATAAAGTCAACAGTTGTTAGCGTGTACTAGTAGCAGACAGCACGTGTACAGCAGCAATTACGATGATGGCGAGTATAATCAGTCCTAATTATTGTTATGATAACGAGACCTGTGAGAGCCAATTATTTCCCCTGCAAATAGGTAAGTTGTTTATAAAACTTCAAGTTTGTGTTTGCATGCTAATTTGTGTCTATTTTGTTACTTGTTTAGATGAAGGCCCTGATGTTGCAGATCACTCATCATCATCAATAGCAAGTACCGACAAGTACAGCGAGAACGGTCAAGAGTCGAACAATGAAGAACTAGGTAAGATGTTTAAAACTTTTGTATGTTTATGCTTATATTAACCGATTATTGTATTATTGTTTAGCGTTCCATGATCTGTCGCAGCAGCAGCAGCCTCTATACTACGCTGATGATGTTGTAGCAGCATCAGCAAACTTTACCATTGTAGATACACCAGTAGCAGCAGTAGCTAAAGGTGAAGTACGTGTTCAACTGCTCGGGGCTGTTCAGTATCCGTTGTATGTTACGAGACCTCCAGGGGAAGAAGAAGAAAACTACGACCATGTACACAACATCCAAGTAGGACTTATTCCACCTGACGACGACGACGATGCCTTAGGGTCTAAAGAATTTGACGTGGTAGTGAAACTCGAATGCATGAATAACGTATGCCAGCATGGTGAAATAGTGTTGTCGGAAAGTGACTGGTTCGAGTTGTATGATATACGAGTCGAGGCAATGTTTAAAAATTTCTTTTATGGTTGCTGCTGCAAGGACAACAGTGTACTACATCGTTATAAACATTTGAAAGTCCATCTATGTGAGAATTTATACATCGAGATTATTCACAACGAGTTTTTCGGCGAACAGGGTGGTTCATCAGAATGATAAACAACGGACTATAACCTTAAAAGATTACGAGTTTCAGTCTATATTGCATCTAGCACAGCTGATCAATCATCAGGCTCGAACGTTACATCACCTGAACTTTTCGCGTTTCTACCACGCAAACATAGAGAACGTAGCAGAAGGTCAACTGAGACGCCGTCAAGATGTCTATAAAACGCTACCGACAACAGACTCCATCTTATTCACGACCGAACTGTTATGCGGGTACTACTCAGCTACCAGTTTAATAGACAACGCATCAACAACAACAACTGGTGGATTGAACTCGTTCATTTTATTAGAAATAATAAAACATTATCCGCAAAAGTTTATCGATGCCGTACGTACACGACTGCAATCATATCAGCAGCAGCCGAAAACGTCAACGACTACGTTTGCACCGTCGTATTAAGAACACCATGGCGGAAATAAACTATCTTAGAAATATGAAATAAATAAAGATTAGTAAAAGTTTCACAGTTTTATTAAAATACAACCTGACAATATTGTTTCGACAGCTATACTGTCATTATCAAAGGTAATATAATTATAAACAAACACGTCGCTAACGTAGATACAAAAATAGGTAACTAGATAAAATAATAATAATAATAATCAGAATTAAATATCTAATACTTCCAGTAACGGAGAATTACTGAGCTCAAGTTGTTCATTCATTAAAGGTACCCTGAGTTTGTGTTTGTATATCTCAAAGGCTTCTAAAACGTCTAATTTGCGTTTGTTATTACAAAAATGTAGGAACTTAATATTATTTTGAGGAGTCATTGTGCGATTTTGTTCTAAAAGGTGTTTGGCGTAATTAGATTTTTCAGGATGTTTATTTTTGTAATGACGTACGTGTTCTTTATATATTATGTCAAAATTTCGAAGTGTTTGTCCAATATATACCGAACTACAAAAAAAACAATTTAAACGGTAAATGCCCGATTTCATGATATCATGTGTTCTGTTTTTAGCATTAAATAAAAATGAAAAAGTGTTAGTGTTGGTTTTAAATGTTATTTTATAATTGTTGGTTTTTCTTAGTATATGTGCAATTTTTTCTGATATTTTGCCAAAATATGGTATAGATATGTAATTTGTGTCTTCTGTTTGATTGTCAATGGGATATATTCTTTTGATAGCTAACCTATAATCTTTTTGTTTAATTAAAGTGTCAATCATGTTCGGATTGTAATGATTTGTCTGTGCTAGTTGTTTAATGGTTGATATCTCTTTGCTAAAATCTGATTTTGTTAATGGAATAGTTAAAGCTCTGTGTACTAATGATTTGTAGGCTGCTATTTTATGTGTATTATGGTGACAAGATTCATTTGGTATTGTTGTTTGTTTGTGTTGGTTTTCTGTATATGGAAAATTCAAATAGATTGTCTGCGTTAATCTTGATATTTAAGTCTAGAAAGTTTATAGCCCTGTTTTGTTCTGTTTCTAGTGTAAATTTTATGTTAGGGTGGATACTGTTAATAAGAATTAAAAATTCATTGATAACCTCAAAAGAACTGTCAAAACAAGCTAAAATGTCATCAACATAACGAAACCAGAAGATAATGTGTTTAGAGAGGTTTAATTCAAATATTCGATCTTCAAACTTGTCCATAAATATGTTAGCTAATAGAGGATTTAGAGAATTACCCATAGGTAAACCATCCTTTTGTAAATAAATTATGTTATTAAAAGTGAAATAATTTTGACTTATACAAAAGTCAAATAATTGAATTAACTCTAACCTTTTAACTAATTCTATATTACTATTAATCAAAAAACTATCTAATAAAGGAATACATTCTTGTGGGGGTATTCTGGAGAACATGTATTGCAAATATCAAAACTAACAAGTTTTGAATGTGGTGGAAGATGTATGTTTTGCAGCTTATCTACTACTTCTAATGAATTTCTAACAGAGTATTTCGATTTGTAACCTATCGTGTTAATAATCTGGTTCAGTTTTTTGGATAAAATGTGATTAGGTGCATTGATGTATGATACAACTGGTCTTATTGGCATATTCTGTTTGTGTTTTGACTAGTCCATATAGTTTAGGTGGTTGTGGGTTTTTATTAATGATTTGTTGCTTTTCTAATTCTGAAAAGCAGATATTGCAGTTTTCTAAACCTTGTTTTATTTCTTTTTGGAATTTTGTGGTTGGGTTTTTGTTTAAAGTTTCTAAATTTTCTTTATTAATAAATTCATTAACTTTTTGTATGTAAATATCTTTTGAAAGAATTACCAAAGTGTTACCCTTATCTGCTTTAACAGAAATTAGATTGTTCTCTGTGATTTTGTGTTTTATAGATTGAAGAAGTGATATGTTAGATGTGTTGTACATTTTGTCCTGTTTCAAAGACATCTCTTTTAACAAATTCGAAATTTGGAATTTTGCATAGTTATTATGATCTTTCTTAAGTATAGTTTCGCATTCAACGGCCAAAATTTCTTTAATTTTGTTGGTAAATTTTGGAAAAGGACAAAACTTGAAACCTTTGTTAAGAAATTGTGTTTCTCTGTCATTGAATGTTATATTCGACAAGTTTATGATACGAGGATAAAAGTTTGCAGTGTCCTGACAATTAAGGTTTTTCTATTCACTTTTCTCTATCTCAATTTTCTATTCACTTGTGCTCCTTTCAATTTAACTAAATATAGTATGAAAATTTAAAGTTCTGGACGGACTGGAAATTGGCACCTGCCGATAGAGGATTAGAAAAGCTAGGGGAGGGGCATTCATTTCCCGATAATTCAACAGTTTTCTCTTTGTGGTCGTTCAAAGATCGTAAAGTAGGAATTCAAAACCAAAATAATATACAGGGTAACTTATTAACATTAAAGTGCAAGTCTCTATGATATAACAGTAGCACACTGCTCAATCTTTTTTTATTATCGTAATCTAGCATGAAAAAATAAAAGTATTTGCTAATTTAATGGATTTCATATTTTTAATAATAACAAAGTTGCCAAAAAAGCTACGGATCTAAGATTTATGTTTTTCAAATAAAACATCTGAGTTTTATATTGTATTTTTGAATTTTAAATAAATCCGTGTATGACCCGATGCCAGCAGAGGTTACTATGTACTGTTTTGGATATTCTGTTAGCATCACGGATGCATCCCGTGTAATCGGCTGCTAAGCAACCAGTTAATATATACTTGCCGTCTGCTAACAGAACATCCAAAAGTGTACAAACCGTCACTGGTTTAGGCATATGGCATTTTTCAATCTTGAATGCTGGTATTGCATTGATAAAACCTATGTGCACAATATATTAATTATATTTGCATTTATTTTTAGGTGCTGCTTTAAAACCGTTGCTGAAAAGTTGCACCGAAAAGAAAATAGAAGACACTTTCAAATGATACTTGAAAAGAACCTCTGAAGTGGCTAAAAGTGAAGATAGAAGAACTTAAATTTTGATAATGATTCCAAACAGTTGAATTTACTTTTTATTTTAAGTTTTTATGCTGTATGTTTACATCATATAATCTATGTAATAATTATATTATTGTAGAAAAAGCATTTATATTTGTTAAAAAATTGATTTTTACCAATAATTAGCTTGCCATTAATTTTATTCCTATATAATTCGAAACAACCTGAAAGTTTTGCAACTTTGAGAGTTTGTAGATTTTGGTGTTCTAAATGAAATTACAAAACTTGAATTTTCCAACGAAAGCCGTTCTTAAATCCCTTTAACAGTTTTATAATTTTTTATTATTATCAAGTACATATTGTAACATAGCTAAAAAAAAGGATGTATACTGATAAAAAACGTAGTTAGATAAATCAAAAAATTATTCAATATTTAAAATATTTATTACCTAAACCTAAAATCTATATACTAAAATCCAAAATTTGTTTGTCCCTTCATGTAGGTCTCACTCCCCAAACCACATATGGCTCAAGGCATGAACCAGAGTGGTGCAAGAGATCAGTCTCGAAGGAATGGTAAGTAATTGTAATGTAATGTCTAATTCCAGTTTATTTTCTAAAGAATTTATTTTTGATACCAATCAACCTGTAATTATTTATTAAATAAAGTGAAATAACTATGAATAGTTGGACTGGAAGAACTTGGGACTGAAGTCCCAAGTTAAAAGTTCGTTCTTGAAAGAGAAACCTTATATAGGAATCGAAATTACTTTTGTGTACAGGATATGACGTTTAAACATAACTTTCTTTTATTTCCTCTTGTGTGGTTTGTTTATTTTAGATCCGTGCACTGGAGGACTGTAAAACATCTTTGGGATATTCGTCAAGTCGGCGGCAAATATCTATGTGGTGTAGGGCATTGAGTCGAGGATTCATTAGGTCTCCTTTGGACTTAACACTCAACACTCTTAAAATATCTGGCAAATCCTCGGCTGACGTATGCAGAACGTCTATCTGAGACGTTTTAAGCACATCCAAGTTTATGACGATTTAACTTCCCATGGACATCCATAGAACGTCCGACCCAGTATAATCAAAAGTCTATTACGTCTGTTAGACGTATAATGGAGGCTTTTAAAACGTCCGCCCGGGACATTTTAAAAACGTCGCAAGTTCGTGACATTTGGACTTCCAGTGGACGTCCATGGAACGTCCCACGTTGTGTAAATCGAACGTCTATTACCACCCTTGGACGTTTTTAAAACGTTCGTCAATTTCTTGGAAGACGTACGCAAAACGTCCGTCTGGAAAGTTTTAATAATGTTCAACTTTGTGACATTTGGACTTCCCATGGACATTCATATAACGTCTCACGGACTATAACCGATCGTCCGTTGGACGTTCATCAAAGACGTCCGCAAAACGTCCGCTCGGGACATTTTAAGAACGTCGCAAGTTCATGACATTTGGACTTCCCGTGGACGTCCATATAACGTCCCACGTAGTATAAATCGAACGTTTATTACGTCCCTTGGACATAATATGGACGTTTTTAAAACGTTCGTCAAGTTCTTGGAAGACGTACCCAAAACGTCCGTCTGGAACGTTTTAATAATGTCCAACTTTGTGACATTTGGGCTTCCCATGGACGTTCATATAACGTCCCACGGACTATATCCGATCGTCCGTTGGACGTTCATTAAGTCCGCCGAGGACATTGCTCAAACGTCCATCGGACGTCGGTGTGCTATTAGGGAAAGCAGCTGGTAAGTAGTCATCCTATGAGAAGGAGAGAGAAAGAGTTTCCGTCTAGTGAAAGGGATAAAAGATGATCGATCCAATCCCAGAGTTAGCGCTAAAATTCAAATCTAGGGTAGGGAAATCTAAGATGGCAGCTTCAAAATGACAGATTTAAATGACAGATGCAAAGATGACAGATTCAGTAATTTGACAGTTTCAAATGACAGATTTAAAATGACAGATTCAAAATTGACATACGCATAAATGACAGATGCAAAATTGACAGATTTAAAATGACAGATGCAAAAATGACAGATGCAAAATTGACAGATTCAAAATTGACAGATTTAAAATGACAGATTCAAAATTGACAGACGCATAAATGACAGCTGCAGAATTGACAGATTTAAAATGACAGATGCAAAAATGACAGGCAAAATTGACAGATTCAAAATTGACAGATGCAAAAATGACAGATTCAAAAATTGACAGACGTATAAATGACAGCTGCAAAATTGACAGATTTACAATGACAGATGCAAAATTGACAGATTTAAAATGACAGATTTAAAATGACAAATTCAATATTGACAGACGCATAAATGACAGCTGCAAAATTAACAGATGCAAAATTGACAGATTTAAAATGACAGATTCAAAATTGACAGATGCAAAAATGACAGATTTAAAATGACAGATGCAAAAATGACAGATGCAAAAATGACAGATGCAAAAATGACAGATTTAAAATGACAGATTCAAAAATGACAGATGCAAAAATGACAAATTTAAAATTCCCTAGTAGCACACATACATTATATAAATATTTTTTTCAAATATTTAAAATATATCTTTTTCAACATCCGCCTAAATATTTAGCTAATATATCATTTAGAATATTTCTTCAATATTATTTTAATAATATTTATATAACATTCTAGTTAGGATATCTTATGAATGTTATACCCCTAGTAGCACAAATATATTATATAAATATTCATTCTCAAATATTTAAAATATATCTGTTTTAACATCCGACTAAATATTTAGCTAATATATTATTTAAAATATATCCTCAATATTATTTTAATACTATTTATTTAACATTCTAGTTAGGATATCTTATATGTATGTTATATTTCTGATTCATATAATATTCCTAGAATATTAATTTTATATTTTTGGAATATTATTAGAATGTTTCTAAGAATATTTTTGCACAGCAAATTATGCTCTATAGCAACATGAACTTCAATTTTCCTTTCACCACTTATTTTCTTGTTGATGGTCATTTTAAACTTTTCAAATAAAACCCTATACATTTTGTTCTTCTAGTGAAAAGAGAATTTAGCTCTCTTTATGAAACCATATTCTCTAACAGGCGTTACATAAGAAAATTTTCAAAAAATTGCGTTTCAAGTTTATTTAGCACAAGAGTTACACTTAGTAATAAAACACTTGGGTTTGAATTTAAATATGTATATTCTTTTGGAATGGTAAAATGACCGTCAACAAGAAAATGAGTGCCGAAGGAAAAATTAATATTGCTATAGAGCATAATTTTCTATACAAACTTTCTCAATACATTGTTTGATAGAACGAACATTTAAAGAGTTAGTGCCAATAAGGGGTTCTTTTGCACACCCTATAGAGAATATCTGCTAGATAAATTGCACATTTAAAATATTATTTCCTGTTTTAGGGGCCTAGAAAAATAAAGGAGTCGCTTTTAAATTCTGACACAAAATCAACCATTAGAAAATGCCAAACAGTGTCAATGTTGATGAACACATTTTAACGTTTTACTTCTCTAATTGTAATTGTAGGTAGTATAAGAAAAGGATTATACACCTGACAAAAATTTTTACAGCTCATTTTAATTCACGACAATCCAATAAAAAAATAACTACTCATCCATCCTGAAGACTTCAATAATTATAACTGAAATATTAAATTTAATAGCAGTTTATTCGCTGGTATATTAAAGATATAATTCCAACCTCATGGAATAGGACTGGAATAAAAGATATATTATAGCAAAACTAATTTATTCACTCAGTAAAATATATAAATACTCGATAATTATTCAATAGGAACGTTGTCTTGGAATTCATAATTCTTCTTTCTGTAAGAATAAAAAAAAGATTTAGGGTTATCAAAGAGTCATTTTAGTATTTAACTTTAAAATATTGAGGAAAATATTTAAACATAAATTACAGTGAGCTAATTTTCTGTAAAATTTGTCTTGTAAATGTAGTCAAGTCCAATACCATTATGTGGGGCGACCAAGAATAGAAAATGTGATTAAGCAATATTAAACATTTTTTAAAATTAATGGAATATTTTCAAAACAGTATACAAGCATAAAACTCAGATTTTTTACAAGTTACTTCAATCAAAATCATTCAAGTTAAAAATCAGAAGTGCCTTTTATCACTTAACACCTCTTTATCTATTTATTTATTTATCACGTCCTTTAATTTAAATTAGTTAGATCTGAAATCATTTCCTCTTTCCTGGTGGTCTAGGTGTCCCATAACTGGTGGACACTTTGAGCTTTCCGTACATATGGTAAGCTGGTAGATAAAAAAAGTACTTACTAGCTGTTGTTTAATCTTGTCGAAGCATGTCAACCAATTCTTAATAGCTGCTATGATGTCATGCTCGGTTGTTACTTGAGCATTTGGGCTTAGGGTTGCTGCTTCTGTAATATTTAATAACATAATAATAATAATCATATCGGTAAAAACAATGAAGATTTAACATACTTTTGATACAGTCAGATACTATTAAGGAGGAAAACATTTTCTTTCCCTTCCAGTCATATAAGGAGGCGACAGAATCTGTAAAGTTTCTTTAAAATATTTTTTACAATAGTGTTGATCCCATGACTTTCAATTCGGGCAAGGAATGATAACTGAAAATAATAAGATATGTTATAAGAAAAGCAATATGTGCATCCAAGTACCTATCATCTTTTTCTGTTTATTCTTTGTACTTGGGCGTCTTTCACATGTACCAATGTCTTCTTCGCTCTTCATGGGTAGTCTCCCTTCAAAATCTTCGTGGAAATTCTGATCATCATCAGGAATTATCTGTGGTCGACTTTGCTCCCTCAATATTTGCAAAAACCAACTTCAGCTGATGAAGTCACCTTCGGTTTTTCTTTTGTACTCTAGAAAACATATTTAAAATTTTAAAAAAGTATAAATTTAAACATACGTGATTCGTACCTTTGTCAAACTTGCATTACTCAATCTGTAGCTGGTTGAATAATCATGTTATTTTATTCTCTTGGTCTTTTATTCGTAGGCGTAGAATAGTCACTTCTTATCTTGTTATCACCACTGGAGTCATGTTATACGGTTATCTTTGGGACCTTGGGAAAAAGTATTATGCCAGTGACTTCCTCATCATGGTTCATCTGTACTAAACAGTTTATTATAATCATAATCTTGATTTTCATGCAATTGTACTTTGTACAGACATTCCTCTCCTGTTAGATCTCCTTCAGAAAATTCATTACTATCAATGTTTAATTCGGTGTATTTATTACAATTTTCTAAAGATTCACAAGAACTAAAAACTCTCCAAATAATAATTATCAATTACAGATGGGTCTGTTGCAGCTTTTCTTGACTTCTTGGTATCATTACACAGGTGACGAAAATACCTTGTAGATCAAGAACGGATTTTCTTTTACATGATGGCATTTTCCTGTAAAACAAAAAAATGTCTATATCACTCCACATAAAATTCAAGCACCAATTTCGCCGATTTTTTAAAAGATTTTATTTCGATAGTTCCAGACTTTACACTTGCACTGTACATATATAACTAATTAATTTTTCTGCCCACTATTTCTGTTAAAAATATATTCTCTTATACGAAACACCACAATAATTCGCAATAAATACAAATAACTAAGATGAGCAATACTTTATGGTATATTAATACATACCTGTACATACCTTACAAAACAACTTTTATTAATCTGACAAAACAACACAATGTAATGGCGTCGTTGCACTTGGTCCTGCCTCCCATCTACGAACGTACGCGACGATACACGATCGCGCAAGGTCATAAGCAAGATCTACAATTCAATGTTTACCAATAGATATCTACTGTACATAATAAAAATAAAATATTTATTTGATATTTGTTTCATAATATTAAAAATTACACACAACTAACATATTTATTTAATATGTATATTAATATATTTCTAAATATTTCATTTTCAATATTATATAAATATTTTCCTAATCTTTTAAATATTTAAAACACATATAATATTATCTTTATATTTTTTAAATATTAAAAAAATATTGTGTGCTACTGGGGTTGACAGATTCAGTAATTTGGCAGATTCAAATTTAGCGCCACATGTTGTGATATAAAATGGCCGCAGACTCTAATTGAAGGGTCTTCTTCTCTAATACAGTTCTCTTTTTACGCGACCTCTACATACCGGTAATACAGATTTCTTCATGACGCCCTCTAGTAGTAGTACACAGTCTGCTGGTAATACAGATCCCTTCATGACGCCCTCTATTCACGATACACAGATTGCCGGTAATACAGATTCCCGTAAAGGCGGGCGTGGTACAATGGCGCCAGACGTTCCAAAATGGCCGTCGTCAGCCAATCAGAGAATAGCAGGCGTGTCTACTGGAGTGGGGGTAAACAATCAGAGAGCAGTAGGCGTGTCATCCAAGATGGCGGCGACCAATCAGAAGCAAGAGGAGGAGCTACAGGAGTGGGGGTAGCCAATCAGAAGCAAGGGGAGGAGCCATGACATTGGCATGCCAAATGGCATGTCAATTTCCGTCTGCCTCAGGTGCCGCAATACCTACTGATAGGAAATTTTAAATTATGCTATTTTTTCATGTGAGGTTGCATTTCCAACCAACTTGGAATCGCAAAACACATGATGGCCATTACAAATGTCTCAGATACATTTTAGTGGACTTTTCTCATAATGCCATTCAGTAAGGCCAAACATACACTCTAAAAAATTCCCCTTGAAGTTGCCTCCATTTCTTGGGGTAAATTTACTTCAAAGTGTAATTTTCATAGGAAGTGGGAAATTTCAATATTAGGTTAAATTTGCATTGTCATGTTTCCTTTTTAAATACATTTACAGATTAAAATTACGATCTCAATGCAATCTTACATTTCATTTTAACATTAAAACACCTGCGTAAAGTTATAACTTTACCTAATATTGACCTAATATTGAAATTTCCACTTCCTATGAAAATTACATTGGAAGTAAATTTACCCCAAAAAATGGAGGTAACAAAGTATACTTTATAAAAGCTTGTGCTTGTTCTAGAGCACAATTTCACTATAAGGTCAAGTCCAATAAATATAAATATTTAAAAATAGGGTACATTCTATGTAATTATTATTGAATCATTGTTTAATTGCGTATAGAATGCATATGTTCAACAAATTCGGTATTATATGCCATGCATATATAATATTGAAATTTCCCACTTCCTATGAAAATTACACTTTGAAGTAAATTTACCCCAAGAAATGGAGGCAACTTCAAGGGGAATTTTTTAGAGTGTAGGTTCTATTTCATTTCCGTATAATTGTGCGTCCTTGAAGTGATCTTTGCACAGCAATTGCAAGTCTTAGAGCCATATAGCAGCACCAACTAGTACTTTGCTAATATTCTTAATCCACGATCTTCTAAAACATTTTCAGAGTACTGCAAAAAAAAGTTCTACAAAAATATAATCAGTGAAACAACAAGAATGAATATTAGAAGAATAAACGTAGTGTCAGACACTTAAATGCCGAAAAATTAAACTGATGTTTTGAGAAACGCAAACAAAAACTTTTTTGCATGCTTCTGCTCACATCTGCACGGTATAGTACTGAAAACGTTACACTACGTTCGATTGAAACGTCTTCTGCAAAACTTTCCATTGGTGTTCATATTATTCCTAAAGCCATAAGAGAACAAAAACCAATTACACTGCGAAGATTTTTCGCATTTGTAGGGCACGATCAATTTCTGCTTTTGCTTTTCATGGAAGATATACAGCCTGAAATACATGATAGAAACATAAGAGTATCGTAGAATTAGTTTTTGAATTTGCACAACCAGTGCCCGACTTAATCTACCCAGAGTCCAGGACTATGTTGTCGTGCTGCCTAACATTGGATTTGCCTAACTTTTACTCGATGATACCCAAAACGTCTTGTTCTCGTCGAAAGATAGACCTTTCTCTTTCCTCCCTTCCTTTATGCCACCCCTCCCTCTAACCCCCTCATAAGGCCACATTTCTCCTAAGCTAAGTAACAGCAGTTATTTTACCAAGCGGAGCATGTATGGGGGGCAACTCTAGGTTACCACACCAAGATTAGCTGGGTTCACACATAAATCCATACTAATAGTACAGTCCGGCGTTCTGTATCGGTGCACTCTGGGTGGATGGGAGACCACACGACGTTCACCCTTAGAACTGGCTGTCTTCTACCCTATCCTGCTGACGGGCAACGGATAAAGCTGTCAGAATAAAGTGTGTGGTAGAGAAATTCGTGAGAATTCTCGACGGTTACTCATACTGATCAGGAGGAGCCCTGGTAGATGAGACCGGTGTGGGCGGATTCGAATCTCGCCTAAGGGACAAGGTCACTTATGGTCACCAAAGGAACCCGCTGTTTGACCGAGGTTATTTATGGTCACCAAAGGAACCCGCTGTTTGACTGAATCTCTAGTGCGGTGACTAGAAGTGAGGTTTATCCCGCTATTGAGCAATGGAAAACTGCATGCCGCCAGGTAAATGTGCTTAGGAGCTATCATGACCACCCTATGATCCGGACTGCAGCTGGGTACAGTGATTGGGAGAAGCTCTGAAAGCCATTACACTTAAGGTAGTTGAAGCGAATACATAGCCTCTTACTATCAAGACAACTTCACCAAATCCGGGTACGCACCGGGAGTCTATAACGTGTAGACTTAAAAGAAGCTCTGTCGAGGGCCCACCAAGCTTAAAATTGGTAGATCGGGGTGGCAAAACCGCTTAAAAACCAAGTCCTGCCACATTTGAGGTTGGACTCGATCGGGCAGTGGTCCCTCTTGATAATAGCGTCAAGTTGGGGAATAGTTCTATTGCTGGACGAGGTACTTGACCCCGTATGAAAGAGGACGGGAGGGTGCCGGCGGGTGAGCAGCGTATTAAGTCAATTGCTCGGTCACTATGCGCGACTTCGCTCACAACTTCACAACTTCGCTCCTACCAGTGAGTTAATCTTAGCAATTGCACGACTGCCGGTTGTGCAACTTGCGCGCTGATTGGGCGTATCCCAATCACTTCCTTCTGGAAGGAACGTGGGGGTAAGTTCACACAGGTACCCCACGTAAAACAACCTTGGAATTCATGTATCGGTGCACTATGACTGGACTGGTATCAGGGTTCCCCCTTAGTTTGGGAATGGCCCCAGAACAAGGATGGATTCCAGTACAAGAGTGATACTAGCAATACGGTTTATCCCGGCAGCGACTCCCTGATCGCCGTTTCAGTAGAAACCGTCTCGCCTCGTCACTTCAGTACTATGGATTAGACTACGTGGATGCAACTCTGCAGTGTATCGGTCGGTGGCTTGAATTTATCCAAAAATTCAGCTGATCCCAGGAAGACTACATTGGGGGATCACCTTATAAGGAGAATTAATGCGAATATAGAGCGAATACTATCAGCCTCACACTTCTAAGACAATCTCGCTTTCTAGTTGGTATAGGCCGGGTCTCTACTTTTAGGTAGAGTCGGACGGGGCCCTGTCGGGTCTCACCAAGCCTTAGAGGCGTCCATTAATCACGCGAGGTTTTTTAGGTCACTTTCTGACCCCCCCCACCCTTCTGGTGATACATGGTGAGGTTTTTGGCTTACCCTCCCCCCCCCCACCCAACATCACGTGTATTTTTAACCAATGTCAAAAAAAGGAAAGGTAGTCAAAAAATGTTTTATTACTTTATTAAATAAAATTAAAATCATCATCACTCTGGGCCATCGTTTTAGTTCTAGAATGCAGAGACAATATGGGAATGAGCATTTTATTGGTGCAGAAATACAGTCCACACTATCATTAGCATTAATGATGCACCCAACATATACACTGGGAATCAATTTGTGCCTCGAAGCGATCACCCAATCATGATCAGGCAATGAAACTCGATATTCGACGTGCATCAGGTGGTTCGCCTCAGGTCGGCTCAATTTGACAGGTGCTGTGACTACATGTCTCTTACCCTCCAAGGTGCTATAATTGCTTGGGAGCAGCCGAATGTAAGTGCCACTTCTTGAAATTTAAATGCCAGGCTCAGTTAGTTTGCTATGAAGGTCTGTGAGTGTGCGACAACTGCGCACAATCTTAGAACGTCGTTGTTCCTCCGCAGAAGCATCAAACATTGCCAAATCAACGATAGTTTTCAGTAACTCCGGTTGTTGCATGTTGTTGTGGGCGGCCTGGGGTAGAGCTAACCTTGAGAAGACTAGTTACATTGGGACTGTCATGACAACCTCACTCGATACTGGCGCTGGCGTGTCGCGTGGTCACGGTGTAAGCCGGCCGGCGGGCGCGGTGCAGGTGGCGAGACGACAATGTCACAAAATGGCGCGCAGTAGCGGGGCCGGATTTTGCAAACGTTATTTTGTGGTTTATCACAAAAGTTAAGTGTTTTCCAGACATTTTAAAATACGTGGTCGTATGAAAAAAATACACGTGATATGCCTCAAGACGCCCTCCCCCCCATTGTGATTAATAGTTATATTTTCCGAACCCCCTCCCCCCCTATTCGAACCTCGCGTGATTAATGGACGCCCCCTTAATTATGATAGGGCGTGGTGGCTAAAGTCTGGAATATTCAGTTTGTAAGTCTCAGACACACTTGAGGTTGGGCTCGTCTGGGAACTGAAAATCTGCATGCTGACCTAAGGGTTATCGGAACTCGGATACCGATTTCTATAGGTGAGCACGTATATAGCTGCGGCACTAGAGCTAGTAGAGGATTAATTGGCAACCTTGCTACTGCCAGTACGTACTGGTAGCTATTACAAAAGTAAGCAAAGCGTTAATTAAGCATAACTGAATTCGCTGACTCCTAAGGGCTTAATTAAAACTCTAATTAAATTTTACGCAGGTGGGCCACGTTAAACAAAACTTTTACACACTAAAATACACCTATCTCTCTCACACGAACTGAAAATGTATGTGGTTTTATTTCCGCGTGTGGAAAGGCAATACCTTGGTGGGTTGCCACCAAACTGTATATTATAAAACATAAAATTATTTTACTTGGGCTTATGAGAAACAATAATTTTAGATCAATTTTAGCAGCTTACAAAAATGATGCCTTTCATAGGCGCTTGGTAAAAGAGAAGACATCATAATCATGTGTTTTTCTGTGTCAAGTTAGTTGAAAATGATTCCTTACATAAAAGAGCATACTTTAAACTCTTCTATCCAAACTAAACGTCATTATGGGAATTGTAATCATTTTGGATCCTAAGAGAGATATTCTTGGGGCCCTAGTCTTAAATACTTCCTCGGAGTTTAGTAATGTATGTGCCAAGTGACATGTTTCTACTCAAAAATGCAGCGTTTCTCGCTTTCTCCCAACTTCTCATACCATACAAAAAAGATTACCTATTATTATTGTTGTTAGTATTATTATCATTTCTGTTTTGAAACAATTATCATTATAGTACAGGGTGTAGAATTGCTTCACGCACAATTTTACATGAATTTTCTTTCAAACCCTAAATTATCTCCCATAATTATTTTATAATAAAAATAAATATTAAAAAATCGTATAAAGAAAAAATTAAGAATTGAATGATGTCTTTGGTTACGAATAGCATTTGATTGAGAATTAATTGAAAAGTAAAGAAAATAATACTTTCATTTCAAAAAGCAATTATACTTTGAAAACATTAGAATGACAGCGGAAATATTTGCTTCATACGTCAAACTTATTTTGAAAAATTGATAAGTGTTGAGCAGTATTTTGGAATGCTGTTGTGTTTCTCAAGTTTCCTCGGTTAATGTTGCGTTGACTGACCCCCGAAATAATAAAGATGATTGTCTTTAGATATATATTTTATTAAATTTTACTAACACTTATTTTAATTATTGATGAAATAAATTGTGGTTGTTCTTCGTGCCTGTCTTGATGATAACTTACTGATTTTAGAATTGTCATAAATTTACTATACTGACTATGGATGCAAACATTTACTGGAAGTGAATAACAATTATATTTATCCAAGATTAAATGTTTGACAATCATGAATCACTTCAAATAGGTCAATAGTAAACAAATAATAACAACTTGCACTTAGAACAAATTAGTAAAAATAGATCAATGAACAATTATAATGATAATGAATCAACCAGAAAAAACAATAATTAACACTAAAGAAATAATGAGTATCTAACAATGCAAGATAGAAGAAAATGTATTCCGTGCCGGAAAAAATGCAAATTAGTTCCTAATTTACCTCGTTGATGTTTATTTGTTCTAGTAAATTATTGTTTACCCAACCCTTAAGAATCTTTATTGTCAAAGAATCGTACAATTTCTTCCCTAGAATAACTTTGTTCTACACCCTATATAGCGTTTATATGATAATATATTATTAATATTTAGCTATTTATTGTTTATATTTCTCTTAATACATATATAGTTTTCCCATACACTTGTCATAATTATCGTCGAGTTTCATATGAATAATTAATAAACGCCACATTTGTGTTTTTCAAGTAGCAAATAATAAAACATAAATATGGATAAGTGGATAACTAATCACTAGTAGTATCAGATTGACAAATGTTAGGTTTGAAGTTACCGTTGAAATCTTCCTTAAAATAAATGTTAATAAAGACAGCACGGTTAGATCATTCTTTCTATTGCGTTACTCACAGTTCCATTTTATAAGTTGAATTGTATTGCAAACCTTTTTTTTATGTTTTTATGAAACAATATTGTAAACACTCAAGTTAAATTTAGCCTAAATATACTCTGTTTACAGTACGCTGGCAAGTCATCATTATGAGTAGCTCCTCTAAAGATGTGTAGCGGGACCCCGAAGTCTTCCAAAGTGCTCCAAGAGTCGATTCTTTTTTTCTGAACGCGACTGTACAACTATTGTCATGGGAGCCAAGTGATAAGGGCTATAGTATGTATAAAGAAGTTATATAGCACTCTATACCATTTATTTAACCAACTTAGGGTCGATTGCATAAAGCATTATTATGTACATGATTATTTAGACGCGTTGTTAACACATGTGATCGCTTAACTAAAAGCAAGTGTTGTAGTATGATTGGTTCTTTTAAACTGTTGTTCAGTTTTATCCAATCAGGTTGCTTAACAGCGTGAGCAATTTAACATGGTTAACTATGCTTTATGCAACCGGCCCATAAGGTGCTATTATTAATTAGGAGTCTTTTGTAATCTTAATAGATCTTGAAGACATTCAGGAAAAACCATTATAACTGCTCTATAGTAATCTATCGATACCTAAAGTTCACAAAATATTCATTTGAATGTAGGTAACACAAAAATTTATTATTGATGTAAATCTAGGTTTAGGGAAAAATCCATAGGCGTATAACAATTAATTTTAAAATGTATAACTGAAAATGAAAACAATTTTGTTACGAGTAGTGTACATACGACCTCAAAATCTCTTTTAAATGACAACAGTAGTTTTAATTTATATTAATAATGAATTTTTGCATTACTTCTGCCCCTCGCCGAATATTATCTTATTGTATCCGAAACGGCACAAAATGAACTATTAACGAACCACTAAGCAGCAATTGAATGAAAAAATATCAATTTCATGTTAATGGTATGTTAGTACCAGGCCATTTAATGGCAGTTTAAATATACAAGGTAAGCGCCATAAATTCTCGGCCCGGCAGGCTTCTACAGGTGCCAACATGTTCAACCTCGGTTGCGTCATAATTGAACATGTAAGAGGCCTACACTATATATATTACGGCTACAAGCGTAATAGGTTTTAGTAGCCACTCAAGCATCGTGACGAGTGCATGAAAATGTCGCAGCTAACGAAAATTGAGTACGCGCGGTCATCAAATTTTTAACTAAAGAAGGGCACACGCCTAATCAAATCAAACAACGTTTAGACGACATTTATGGCGATTTATCTCCATCATATTCTACTGTAAAAAAAGTGGTCAAAATGTTTCCGTTTGGGGTAAGAAACTCTTGAAAATGATGAGCGCACCGGTCGGCCAATTGGAAGCGGTAACGCCTCAAAAAGTTGCATTCATTGAAGAAATGGTATTAGAAGATCACCGTTTGAAAGTTAAGAAGTTAGCAGTGATGTCTGACATTTCGGAAACAAGTGTTCGCCGAATTCTTCATGACCATTTGGGTATGAATAAAATTAGTGCAAGACGGGTACCGCGTCTTCTTTCTGCTGTTCAACGTCAACGTGGCGTCAATGTACGCGCTCGTTTTTAAACTTGTGTAAAGACGACCCAAAGCCAATTTTGGAATCCATTGTCACTGGAGATGAAACAATGGTTCTGTATTATGATCCTCTATCCAAAAGGGAATCGATGGAATGGCGGCGACCCGATGAACCTCGTCCCAAAAAGGCGAAAGTCGTTCAATCGACAAAGAAAGTTATGGCAACAATATTGATGGTCCGCAGAAAAATCTGGACATTATTTACATTTTTTATGTTTTATTAATATTAAAACAAAAATAATATTATAAGAAATTCTTACTATCCCTGGACACATTGTTACGGGCACTCACATTATGGATACGAATAGTAACAAATACTCAAATAATTTTAAACAATCAGTTTGTTTCTGAATATTTAAAGTTCATGAGTGAATACTTTGTGATTTCAAATGGAACATCTTGTATATATTTTTTCACAGTTGGAAAGCCCATAGTTTCCCCTTTCTGAAAGTACTATACTCATGGTGCATGGTGATGGTTTTTATACAGGGTGATGGTTTTATAAGCTTTTAAAATGTATACTGCATGTTATTGAAATAATCTTGATATTGAAATAAATAAAAATTAGTAAAAAGTTTCACAGTATGTATAAAGAAGTGATATAGCACTCTATACCACTTATTAATCCAACTTAAGGTGCTATTATTAATTAGGAGTATTTTTAAATCTTAATAGATCTTGAAGACATGCGGGAAAAACCATTATAACTGCTCTATAGTAATATTACCTTTGATAATGACAGCTTAGCTGTCGAAACAATATTGTCAGGTTATATTTTAATAAATACTGTGAAACTTTTTACTAATCTTTATGTATTTCATGATTATGGAGTTCCACAAAGTAAGGCTGGAAACAATAAACTTCTTTATATTGTTCGATATGATTTTGTTTCAGCAGTAAACATTTTTCTTAAAGAAACTCAAGTACCTGAGTTGTCAATAAACTAATTTGACGTTTACAAATGATGTTTCTTTAATTTTTAGAGTTTACTTTGCGAATCATTATCTTTTTTTGTAGCATTTCAATAACATACAGTATTCATTTTAAGAGCTTTTAAAACCACCATCCTGTGTAATAACCATGACAAGTCTGGCACTTTCAAAATGGGGAAACAATTAATTTTCCAACGGTAAAAATATATACAGGGTGTTCCATTTGAAATCACAAAGGTGCCCTCTCCGAAAACTACACTGTCATTTCCGGTTAAACAAGAAGTGGGCCAGAAAAGACGGGTACTCAGAAAAAACTTTAATAAACAAGAAGACTGGTAAAACCCGCATTTCATTATCTCAATTAGTTCAAAGTTATATACTATCCATCCACCGAAAGATGAGCTCTGCGTCATCTTTGCAAGAAATTATCACAGAAAGCGTTTTGTTGTGCTTTACTCTCATTATCTACGAGTATGACGAAGATAGCATTACATTGGCACTTCTCTGGGTCGTTGGAAGTTGATTTGACTAGCTCTGTAGAGTGTATAATACGGAGTGGCCAACCTTACAAATAAATTCCTAGATCAAATTAACATATTGCCACAAAAAAACAAAAAAAATAACTACATTTATTGGCAAAATTATCATGGAAAACATTAATGTCGTCACTACAGATAAAGTTGATCAATTTTATGGATTCTTTAAGGTATTTCACAGATTTCTGGAAGAAAATGCCAAAATTATAGGCAATGCTGTATGCGGTTATGAACATGTGACTTTATTGTAAAACATGTCACTGTAGATTTGATTGGTACAGGTGACATTTGCTGAAGTTATTTCTTATTTACATGTTTTTCGTGAGTGTTATAGTGTTTCAATAATAATAAGCATCTCAGATCTCAGAACTGGCAGAAAATCGCAATTTTACCTAATATAATACATATTAATATTATGTCAGCATAAGGGAAGACACTGCATTCGCAGTCCCATCAGTTATTCCTGAATTTACTAAACTAGTTCGAGAGGGAAAAGGGAAACCGTGGAAATTTACTTCCTTTATTTTGTGTACAAGAGGTAAGAAACGTTAATTATTATTTATGATCATATTGTACTACAATTGTTTGTTTATTGCAGCGAGCAGCTGAGGTTGTAAAATTTTTGTTTCAACTGTTAAAAGTGGGCCGTAGTAGAAACCAGCGAGTTTTATCTAGTCCTGGTAAAAAAAGACAACGCAAGAAGTTGAAACTGCAGACTTAGCAAGTTCTTCTAAAATGGTCGCCAGAGAAACTGTATATAAGTGAAAGTAAGACGTTTGATATTTTTTGATTTTATAAAGTCTATGTTTTGTATAGTTTCAGAAAAAGCGAACATACAGAACGACAGACAGATAGACACTGCGTTTTATGTACTTAATATGCATAATAAATATACAAGAGAAGAGATGGATAAGCAAAAATAGTGTTAATTCTATTATAATTAAGTACTTTAATAGCATTTAAGTTGATTAAAATATTAAATAGCAGAGTTTTGTTAAATGTAAAACTGTATTTGAAAAGAATATATTTCCCCATATTGAAGGTATTATACTATTACAATTGTTATAAATGAGTTAATTTCTTAAGTATAAGTAAAAGTGATTTCTTTTTTTTAGTACTTGGTAGTTCTGTAAAACTAGAGAACGTACAGTACTAATAGGTAGGTATTCACAAAAATCTAATTCTTAGTTTCTTACTGAAAATGTTTTAAAACTTTCCAAAACAACAAGTATCAATGTTAAAATCTAAAAGAAGGTTACAAACATCCAAAATTCCTTATCCCTAGCCTCAAAAAATACCTGCTATGACATTTTCGTAAACACGGTAAAAATCAATAATTGTCAAACTATGGATGCTGATTTGACTAGGAACTTTTTAATCTTATACCACACAGAGAGCATCGATGACCAGCGTTCATCTTTAGTTGGACAGATAATAGACTTAAAAAGGGTCAAAATATAAAGGGGCACCCAGTATTAAATAAGTGAATTTCATATTATTAAAATAGAAGTTCTCTGATCATTATCTTACAAATGTATTTATCATTTTTTAAAAATTCATATTAGTGGTCCGAGGGATCTAAAGTTATGAATTTAGTGGTCCGTGAGGTTTGAAAGGTTGGCAACCACTGCTATACAATATTGGAAAAACTTCATCTAGGGATTGGATTCCCATGAGTAAGCAAAGGAAAACTAGTAAATAGCAATACATCTGAGAAAGATAGATATTAGGGCATACTTGCCAAGTCTTAAAATATAGTAACTTTTTTGTCAGGTTGGTGTTATAGCTAGGAATTTTTAAATATAATCGTTTGTTATTTTGACACAATAACCTAAATTGTTTATTTTCTTAAATACTTAAGTTCATTCTAATTTTTAAAATAATTGTTCATTTTGTTTAAAGAATAATGTATTCTTAGTACCGCAGCGTAACTATCCGTTATTTATCTTTAGTTACTAAAAGTAGCAATATTAACATTAAAAAGTTTCAAACAATTTAGGATATTGTGTCAAAATGACAAAGGGCAAGTTCGCCGCTTTGCGTTTATATGGTTGCGGTCGTCTGTCAATGGATAAATTCTTTTCAGATGCTACTAAGCACTGTTCGGTAAACTGTAAACACCTAACCTCACTTAAATCACTGCACTATCAACGGAAGAAATCTGCGGCAAAGAAGTTCAACCAACCTTTCTGGTCGACGATCAAACGTGCTGTGATGGATTGGTAACCGTATTACTGGAGGCGTATGAACGCATAACTCTAAATTTACCTAAACGTCAAGTATATTTAAAAATTCTTAGCTACAGCACCAACCTTGCAAAAAAGTTAGTATATTTCAAGATTTCGCAAATATACCATCTATCTTTCTCCGATGTATTGCTGCTATTCACTATCTTTCCTTTGCTCACACATGAAAATCCAATCGCTAGAAGAAGTTTTTTCCAATACTGTATATTAAAAATATTTCTCCTTATGGAATATACTTAACTGTTTTAATCATTATTTTAATTGATCAACTTCAAAATCTAATTCACAGCATTTATTAAATAACAATGTTAAATAGCAAGCAAAAATTACAATAGTTATAAAAATAGTACATAAAACATTATTTAACAAGAATTAAAAAATTAAAGCTTTTCTTATCTACAACTTTTATTTTGGTTTTCGGAATATACTTAATCGCTTACTTCTTGGAGTTCCTGGTTGATTCTGAAATGAAATGTTTTATCAATTATTAAATATTGTTCTTTATAACCAGTACAATAAAATGTGCAATGCTGCCAGGCAAGGACAAGCAGATTCAAACTACAGCTTACATTGGTTATAATCTAATAGATCTACATTAATCCACCACCATTATTTAGAATATGTACAGATTAGATACAGTATAGTATTGTGTTAGATTTGAAGTTGTAGTAATGGTGCTCTTAATGTGTGCAGAATTTTATTTACAGATTTAAATAAAAACAACTAAACACTTAATGAATTACTTTAAAGATCATAACTTAAAAAATATCCAAGGATTAAAAATATTAGTATCTAGAGAAATAAAAAAAAATACTGCTACGTAATACCTTGTGTCCCATTATATTTTTTCCTATTTTAACTGCTTATAACTTCTAAACGGCTCAAGATAGAAATGTGCGGTTTTCACTGAAATGTTTCAAATTAGCACAAGTTTTGTTTGGATACATTCAATTTTTTCTGTCAGTCTCGATTACGCACAACAAAAATGACAGTTTTTTGACAATTTTTTGTTGACTTTTTTTAATGGAACACCCAGTATATTTTTTGGAATCCTAAACGAACCGTCCTTCGGCTGTTCAGTGGCTTAAAGTTTTTAAAATCGGCTTAGAAATGACAGAGTAATTGATTTTTAAGGAGAAGCTTGCAAATATAAGAACAATAATTTATTTTAAACAAAGTAGTCTCTGAAACAAAAAGGTATATGTAGTTAATTAATTAAATGTTCAATATGTCTTCCCTCTTCATGTACGCATTTGTTCCAACATAAATATTAGTAGATTAGTAAAGGCCTTGTCAAGCATTTCTTCAGTAATGTTGTCAAATGCCTGGCGAATGTTATTCCTCTGCTCATTCACATTGTGTGGTGCAGGATTATAAGCTAGTGCTTTTATGTATCCCCAGGGGGGGCTTAAGGCCCGGACGACTGCCCAGGTCGCCGCGTCTGGGGAGGCGCCAAATCGGCGGTGAAAAAAAATGGAAGTTCAAACATGAAACAATAATTTTCTCATTACAATGATTATTATGTAGCATTAAGTACTGTTAATTAATTATCGTGTGGTATTTTTTTTTAATCTATTCTCCATCGTGGTGATTTTTTGTTTTATAATTATTACTACTTTGTTTAAAATAAATTGTTCTAGTATTGGTTTCTAATTTTGCAGGCTTCTCTTTAAAAATCAATTACTCTGTCATTTCTAAGCCAATTTTAAAAGACTTTAAGCCACTGGACAGCCGAAAGACGATTCTTTCAAGATTTCAAAAAATATACTGGGTGTTCCATTAAAAAAGCCATCAATAAATTCAAAAAACCACCATTCTTGTTGTGATGTAATCGGAAGTGACAGAAAAAATTGAATGCATCCAAACAAAACTTGTGCTAATTCGAAGCATTTCAGTGAAAACCGCACACTTATATCTTGAGTCGTTTAGAAGTTATAAGCAGTTAAAATAGGAAAAAATGTAATGGGACATCCGGTAGTCAAGATATTACAAATTATAGTTTTATTATTTTTCTACTATGAACATCTTAGCAATTTTCGTAAACTTTAAATGTTCAAACGATTTTAAAATGAACATCTTTTCATTTCCAGGTATGCACAAAACACTAAAAACATACATTAGACAAACACAAAATTAAAATCATTAAATGATATTTTAAAGTTTATTTAATAGAATACAGTATATGTACAAAATGTAAAAGTTACATTTTAAGGCAGTCCATAACCATACATTACAAGTTGCCTCAGGCAACCATAAGAAATTTATACACTAACCAACTCCACAAAAGTTCATGAAAACATACACCATACAGACTAAGAGTTAATAAACAAACTGCAAGACCTACAGCATGTTTTCGAGCAGTTCGCTTAATTATGCAACTCGCTCTACACCTTCTTATCATAATTGTATTACATGCACCATTATAACCACAACAATCTTTGCAAACATCAACAGAATCAAATACATGTGGCAGAAGAAAAGATGCATTATTAGTATCAATGGTGAGATATAAATCGCCTACCTCGCTATTGTCTCTAACGCTCGAATTGCGACCCATAAATAGAGCTTTCAACCGGCTGGGTGTTGGTCGTTTTGGTGTTTTAAGTTCATTCTGTTCTCGTAGCACATCCCTAGGGTGAGGTTCATTACCTTGAAGTGATAAACGACCACCGTTTTTACTTGGAGTTGGAGGGCCAGGTTTCTTATAGGTTGTTGTGCCTATATCCTTCTTACGATGTTTCTCTCCTGGGATCAGCTTTGTGCTCATGCTATCATCAAAATCTACATTTCCTAACTGTAAACAATAGATTAATTCATAGAAAATTTGTTGTTTTTAGATAAATAGAAATCTTCATAACACAATCAGTAATTACTAATAAAAAAAATTTTACCTTGAGATCATCCTCTTTAAATTGTGTTGGACTATTAAACTGAGTTTCTGCAGGATAAGAAGATTTCAAATGTGGAGGGCATAGAGAATTTCTCCATTTCAGTTCAGAAAGTCTACTAGCATTAGACTCTTTTCCAGTGGGAACTATACAGCGACCTTCTTTTAAATCGGCAAGATATTTATTATTAAACATTTCTTCATCTTCATCTTCCATTTCTAAATTTTGATCTATAAAATTAAAAAAAAATTGTAAAGCTCAGTAAACATCTAAAAAGATAATTTATTACTTATGCCTGGTGGAATAGAATTTAAGGTGTTGCGTTTTAAAACTTGATTCTCTTCAATAACACCCATCCCAGATCTAGGTAAGGTAACATATTTACGTTCATCTATTGGTTGCTTACGATTCATCACTTTTCTATCGTTGCTTACTTCACCTGCACTTCTAAATGACAAACTCTCGTGAACTGAGAAAGGGTTGCTTGCATTGGATAGCACAAGAGAGTTTCCAGAATTACTACAGAATTCACAATTTCTACATTCTGTAGTTTTCTCAAGTTTTCGAGCTATACTTTCAAGTTTTTTTTCTTTCTCTTTTATTTCTTGCTGAAGTTGACCGATAGTTTTCATAAGTGAGACCTAAATAAAGTGTTTATTGATTATTTTATTTATATTGCTGTGAATTATCAAATAAGAATCAAATGAGTTTCAAAACCAACATTGGTTTTTAAGTTTTTGATCAACGCATTTTGGTCTATTCAATAGCATATTGCAGCAACAAGGTTTATGTCAGCAAGAGAGTCTTGTAGTTATAATACTTATGTCAGATAAACATCAAATAAATGTAAAAAAATGATGAAATTTTATTTTTCATTCTTATTTCATTGAATTGTCCTCCAAATATAACTCTTACTCTGAGTTTTGCTTCAATATTTGTCATTCATGCATTACTTGTTGCGGTCCTTTTTGGAAAATAATCACTCGCTCATAATAATTTTTGTCATAGCAGTAACTCGTATTCAGAATGACAAATATTGTTGGTAAGACTCAGAATACTTGTTGTATTATACAGGGTGCCCGTTTTTTGAGACAGACTATGGCAATCTCACTTATTTGAAGATATACAAAAATATCTAAATTAGAAAAGGTTGCGTAAATTTGGGCTCAATAGTATACCACAAATAATAATACTAATTGCTACAACCCATAACCTGGAAACCAGGCCCCAGTAGCTATAAGCTTGTGCGGGAGGGAGGGGGCGATTATTATTATCACGTAGGATCTACGTGCGGCTGTAGCCGACTTACAGATGGAACAGCGCAAATCCCACATTTGTGTCACAGCTAAGGAAAACTGCAGAAAACCTTAACCAGATCTGCCAGCACCGGGAGTTGATCTCGGGCCGCTTGGGTGAAAGTCCAGCATGCTAGACATTACACTACCAAGGCTGTAAATCAAACTTGTTTATCTCTTTTTGGCTTTAAGTTAATTGATTTCATCAACAGACTGGGTGAACGCAGAAGAAACGAAAGTAGGCCAATAAAGGTAGGGATCACAACAATTATGAGAAAACGGGAGATTATGAGAAACACAAAAAAATTATCAGGGGCAAGAATAGGAGTGAATGAAGATCTTGATAAAAAGATAAAAGAAACGCAGAAGCAACTACTCCCTTATATGATGGACGCCAGGAAAATCGGATTAAGAGCAGTAATCGGGAAAGATAAGCTAATAGTAAATGGAGAAGAATGGAAGATAGAAGAATTAACAGGGAATGACAATGAAAATAGGGAAGAAGGAAGAAGCAAGGAAACAGGAACAAAAGAAAAGAGGCAGATCCACAGACGAAGAAAGTAGTCCATCCAAGGGAACAGTACCAAAAAAGAAAATTTGGACACAAACATTATTTCAACCCTTACACACAGAAAAACAAGGAGCAAAAGAGGATGACTTAAATAAAACGATTAAGAACACTACAAAGACAAACAGAAACCAACAAACTCGAAAAAACTAACAGGAAATGAACGCCGGACTGACTCAAGGAAGACGAAAAGCAATAATACAGGACAAACAGAAAGGAAAGAAGAACAGGAAAACGGAAGTAGGAAAAAACTTGAAAACAACAACATGGACTACAACATCAAAGGAACCAATTATAACGAAAAGCAAGGGAAAAGGACACGAAACCAAGAAGCAAAGGGAAAATAAAGAAGAAAGGAAACTAAAAGAAAGAACACAAGAAAATAGGAAAATAGGAATAGGAATATGGAATATCAACACATTGGTAGGCAAAGAGATGGAATTAGTAGAGAAGATGAAAGATAACAAAATACAAATATTAGGAATAAGCAAAACAAAGAGAAAGGGAGAAGGAGTAATGAGGATCACCAGTTATCACAGGCTATACTATTCAGGAGTAAAGATAGAAAAGAGAGCAAGTGAAGGGGTGGGAATAATAATGACAGAAGAGATGCACAAGCAAATCAGAAAATTTAGACCAGTCAACTCAAGAATCATAGCCGTTTCAATGAATTTAAGACAAATAACGAACTTAATACAAATATACGCACCGGTAGAAGGGACACCAGTGGAGGAGGTGGAAGAATTCTATAATACGCTGCAAGAAGTACTGGATGAAGCAAGAGAAGAAACAGAAGCAATAATAATAATGGGAGACTGGAACGCTAGAGTGGGAAAAGACATAAACAGGAGTTTAGGCTGCATGGGAGATAAGGGAGAGCAAACAGTCAACAGGAACGGAGCAAGAATGATAGAATTCTGTCAGAGCAACGACCTAATAATAGGTAATACAATGTGGAAACAAGAAGAAGAAGATATTTACACCTTCGTAGCAGAAGAACGGAATGCTAAGAGTGCAATAGACTATATCGTACATTCAAGAAGCCTCAGTGAGGCAATCCAAAATATAGAAGCAAGAAATGAAGCAGAACTAGGTACAAACCACAGACTAGTGGTAGCACAATTCGCAACAGAAATAACTAAATTAGAGGAAAAAGAATACAATAAAATAGCATCTTACAAATTAAAAACACTAGAATATCAGAGAAAGTACGAAGAAGTGACAAACAGATTATTTAGCAATCAAAGAATAGAAGGACAAGAGGAAGTGCTGGAGGCCAGGTGGAGAATATTCAAGGAAACAAACTTAAGGGCAGCGGAAGAAGTATGCGGAAGAAGGAAAATTAGTAAAAACCTAAAGAGGACGGAATGGTGGACCAAAGAGATAAGGAAACTAATTAAAGAAAAGAAGCAAGCATGGAAGACGTACATAAGAAGGAAGGGAAGAGAAGACCGGGAAAACTACATAGAAAAAAGGAACAAGGTAAAAAAAGCGATTAATGAAGCAAAGAAGTTGAATTGGAGAAAATTTGCAGAAGATATAAATGACAACTACATAGTAAACGCAAAAAAATTCTGGACTACCATCAAAAAGTTAAGAGGGTCAAATAGGAAAGAACTGAAAGCGATACAAAACAAACACAACGAAATCAAACCGGAAATGAAAGACATATTGGAAACCTGGAAAGAGTTTTACGAGGATAAATTCAGAGAAGTAACAGAGGAAGAGGGAGAAACAGAAACAGGTACAAACATAATTCAGGAGATAACAAGGGAAGAACTACAGGAGGCAATAAAAAAGATGAAAATGGGAAAGGCGAGCGGGGAAGACGAGATAACTCCAGAAATAATAAAATGGTTAGGAGAAGATGGGAAGGAATGGCTGTGGAACCTATTTAAGGAAGCATGGACACAGGAAAGAATACCAGAAGAATGGGAAATTAACCTAATAGTCCCAATCTATAAAAAGGGAGAGACATCAAAATGTGAGAATTATAGGGCCATATGCTTAGCACAGACCACAGACCCACAAACTATTTACAAGAATACTAGAAAAAGGGCTAAGAGACTATGTGGAGCATAAAATTGAGGAGGAGCAATCAGCGTTTCGTCCAGGAAGGCAAGCGAATGAAAATATATACATATTAAGAACCACAATACACAATACAATAGAGGAAGGAAAACAATTATATATAGTATGGCATTATGGGGCATATTAGAACAGTTAGAAGTACCACACCAGCTAATAAGAATAATAAGAAGTGCAATTAACACAGCAAAAGGCAAAGTACGAATAGCGGGACAGCAATCAGAAATATTTGAGATGAAGAGAGGCATAAAACAGGGGGACAGCTTAAGTCCATTACTGTTTGTGTTGATAATGGATAAAATAATAAAAATAATCAAGAGTAAAACACAACTGAAGACGGTAGTGAGATTCAAAAACCTAGAGCCAGTAACAATTAGTAGCTTGTTATATGCAGATGACGTGGTCTTAGTAGCAGACACGAAAGAAAAAATGCAGAATCTAATAGATACCTGGGCCAATGAGATACATAATATGAAGATGGAGATCAATATAAGTAAGACGAAGCTGATGGCAATTAATGAAAAACAGCAAACAGAGATCACTTGCAGGGGAGTACCGATAGAAAAAGTTACAACGTACGAATACCTAGGATCTATATTAACAAACGAGGGGAAAATAGACACAGAAATAGCCAACAGAGCAAATAAGGCAACGAGGATTTATTACTCAATAAATAAAACAGTTCTAGGAAACAAGCAAATTGAAACAGAGGTGAAAACAAAACTCCACAATGCAATAACGGTACTGACAATTACATACGCAGCTGAAAATTGGACCCTATTGAAGAAGCACGTAGAGAAATTAAATGCGATAGAAATGAAACAGATGAGAAAAATTACGGGAATAACCAAGTGGGAACATGTAAGAAACGAACAAATAAGAGAGATTCCGAAACAACCACCGATAACGCAAGGAATAGAAAGAAAACAAATAAACTGGTTTGGACACCTTTCTAGAATGAGAGAAGAGAGCCTGACAAAAAGAATAATGGAAATGGGGAAGGTGAAGAGAGGAAGGAGGGGAAGACCAAGAAAAAGCTGGATAGAACAATTCGAAGACATTGGAAAATCAAGAGGGAAATCCCTCACTGAGATGAAAAGATTAACAACTGACAGGAAAGCATGGAAGAAATGGGTTGGAAAAGGACTGGACCCACAATCCGACGCCTGAAAGGGCACCAGGAGATGAGAAAGAAGAAGAAGGCTTTAAGTTATTTCCAAAAAACTAAAAATGGTAAACTTCTGTGACTCATAACCTTCTTAAATTCAATATTATCAATTGCTGCAAAAACATTCTTGAGACACTTTTTTCAAATATTTAATTTTTATTTAAATATTGAAGTTTTACATATTTCGATACCATACGTTTTTCTGAATTCGTCTAGAATCATGTATAGCATTTCATACTTTATTCCTAATAAATTTTATGAATTGAGAAATATTACTGCTTTTTCTAAGGATGCATTGAAAAACAAATGAAAAAGGAAAAAACAAATTCAGTTTCAGTCAGTCGATTCCCAGATATGAATCCTTTGGATTACTTTCCGTGGGGCCCACTTAAAAGACACATAGGGTGGCCGTTATTTTGCAAAGGTTAGAATTCTTTAGGTCCCCCCAGCTAGATCTCTTTAAAATGCCAAAAAAATGAGCTGTACAAAATTTTAGCCCATTTAACCCGTGCCACCGAGAGGTTAAAGTTTTAAATGAAATTTAACATGGTTTTGGTGCACTGCTAGAAGCTTTGTGGCATAACTTTCTATGTTTTAACGTGAAATATTGTATACTTATGTTGTTGAAACTGTTGAAGCAATAAAAATAATAGTCCTTCTGAAGAATTTAAAAGAAATACTGTAGATGAAGCTGAAGCTGTCAATGATCCTTCCCTTCATCATAGACTAATACAAAAAAAGGACTACGAAGGTGGAAAATCTTCAAAATAGTCAAAACAAACAAGTTTTCAAGATCTTTTATTGGTAAAATTGAGAAAATCTAAGTGTAAATAATGTTATTATTCAGTATATTCACCTGAAGACGATATTAACCTAGTTGACCCAGAAATGACAGCATGAGCATAAAAAATGTCTGCAAGAGGAATACAAAGATATATTAATTCTCCATCAGATAGCAGACTGGAGTAACTTTTTGTATTACTTGAGATTGAGTGTCAATACAGTAATTTTATATACATAGTAAAAGTAGTTCGACATACTCAAGTGTAGGACACTAGAAATCCGCCTGACTTTTACTCCAACTAGCTTCGGTATTTTTAAGTTATTCTTATATTAAGGTTATTTCAGTTTGATTTACTTACTTTATGTTTATGTTTTTTCAAGAAAATATATTTTAGTTTTCATGCTCTCTTTATATATGTTGTCAAAAAAATGGCCAGCGGTGGCTATTAAATGATATATACAAAGAAATGTTAATATAATACAGGAAGTGACGCTGATTGATTTGGATAATGACGGTCAAAAAAGTGTGATTAATATATTTCTTTAGGTTATGTGGTGTATGGAGTAATCAACGGTCCTTCAGAGTATAACCACGTATATCTAACGAGTGCTTATAAACCCTTGACATCTCAGTTGCTGTGAAACAACGTATGTGTTTTATTACTCCACGACAATAATTTTTTGAACGTCAAATAAATTACATTAATTATTGTCAATGTCAGTATAGCGTGCTAGCAAACTGTATAAAATACCTACGTTCTATTTTTCACAGCAACCGAGATGTTGGCAGTTTATAATCACTCGTTACTTTGATGTCAACGATATTTATGTAATAAAAAAGGAAGCAAATTGGTTTTACTCATTTCAATATACAAACTGCTCTAGATACATAAAAAAATTACCTTTTCATCAAGAACCATTTGGTGTTTCTGCGTTTCTTTATTGATTTCTTCCCTATAGAGTACTACCTGCAAAAATAAGTTGTTTTCATCAAATCATTCATTATCATTGGAAAATGAAGAAGCAGCATATTCTAAAATATACAGGATGTCCATTAAAATCACTGACAAGCTTTGGTGGTGAACGCCAAGGCCAAAAGAAGATTTATCCAAATATACTTATATACTAAAATGCATCCTTACAAAGATACCGCCCGATAATGAAATCCTATCCTACCTCACTTATTGACAAGATCTATATGAGATTGTGTGAACACCTGCTACGATTTTACTTCCTGATCAGGGATTGATATCACTCTTTGTGAGTGGTAGCCAAATTTGTTGCCCTCGGCTAGCTCGTCCGCGTGGGCGTTGGGTCAAATACATATATGATCTATTTACTTACCTGGGCACCAGGTCCACTTTAATCTGACCGTAGAATAAAGATATCCTTTGGAAGGACCAACCAAAGGTATGGTACTCACAAAGAGGAAAACCCAATTGTAGCAGATAATAATTTAATCGAGATAATTATATTTCACTATGTTACAAATTAACAGTTCTAAGAGCAGTGCATAACTTAACTAAGTGTACATGCATATACAGTACAGGTAAACAATTTTACAAGTATTTACAAAATCTACAATCATGCAATAGTATTGACCGTGGTAAAAAATATAATGGACCTAACTGTTGGTTTCAAATTCTTGAACACAAGTTGAATCAAAGATTAAAGTAATCCGCAACTATTAAACATTTTCTTTGCCAATGACAAGTATAAAGTTTAGGATTGAATATTCAAAATAACTAAATAAATAAATGGCTCAAGACGCAGATCAACGTACCTACGTTTAACTAAATCGATATCAAGAAACAAGTACTTGCGATGTTGATGGTCGAAGGTTATGACAACTAAATATTTGTCACAATTATAAATTAATTATTGAATAAAATAACAATAAAGTGCACTTGCGTCACTGCATGTCATAGGAAATATTCAATTGCTATATAGTTAAGATCTTTCTTTTAAATTGGGTAAATTGATAATTCAGGATAAGCTTTCGGATTACTTTATTACAGTAAATGTATGATCAAAGAAATCTAAGGTAAGGTATACGACTTCCAGCTCCAATACAAGATCACATGTAATACGAATGAAAGGATTAAATCGTCTGACTATCGCGTCCACTAGCTTGTTAAAGCACACCACCTCCAAGACACCCTTCTCTATTGCATGCTATATACTACGGGGGACTCAACTGAGGAGACGAATCGGCAATGGGCGTTCCAAACATTTGCGTACCCAATGGCCTGTATTTTAAAAAATTTTCGTTAGAGGGCGCTTCGGTCCTTGACAACGCTCAGACCACGCTGGCCATTGTTGACAGTTCACTGGAGTGCCATATGGGTCGCAATGTTTCATAAAAATTAGCCAGATTTGCGATAAAATTTGCGATAAATCGCATAATCTGTCAACACTGTCAGCGTTGTCCAGAATCGTAGCGCCATCTAGAAGTAACGTTCAAACTTGAATTAACGTTCAAGGTCGGGGACGCTTTATTTGACTCGTTTCGTCTCCTCAGTTGAGTCCCCCGTACTATATACCAAAGTTTTCAAACATAGGAATGGTTTCCATTTCCCATTAACAACAAACTTCCAACTAAGCTACGTATTTCCAGAGAATCAGAGTTGTCCGGAATAAGACACCCCGGAACAAAAAAGGCTAAAATCGTTAAACGAAATTAGTAACAAATATGAATAATTGAATTGGCCCTTTACCTAAAGATGTGCAAGCCTTTACCTCTTCAAAGTATGAGTTATTTATATCCCGACAAGCGTCACAAAATTGAAGCAGAATCAAGAACAAATTTCACCACCAGGTAAGTCTGTCACCATAAATTACTCCAATCTCATCAGGTTAAAGTGAAGATTATATCCATTAACTAGAATCTACTTCACACCAACACCAAAACCTCAAACTCCATGAAGAGATAGCCACAGATTAGCAATTATATCTTCACACAAATATGTGTTTCTTAAAATTGACAATTTTTTGGAAGCTGTTTTTCCAATTATCAATCATTTTAAATTAGGGAGAAAAACCCCTAACATGTATGCAACTCAAATCACATTACTATCATGTAATTTTCAACTGTAACACAGCATCCAGAAATGACTCTAACAGCTATTAAAGGTTTAGTTGGAGAAATTGTTGGGCTTTCTGTACGTTCTGTAGAGAGAGTACTGAAATAGTCGAAAGAAAACGATAATGTTTCATTTCCCAAAAAAACAAAGTAGGACTTCTATTATAGACCAAGTTGACGATGCAGATGTATTTGCTATTAGAAAGAAGATATGAAATAATATTTTTTTCTTCTATTTTGATTCCACTAAGAGTATTCCTCAGGTTCATGAATTTTTTATGAGGAACGAGCTTCCAACACTACAGAAGCTACTGAAAGCTGTAAATGACGACGAAACCTTACCAAATTTTAAACTAGACACTTTTTCTAAAATACTAAAGAAAAAGTTAAAATTTAAATATGCATGTCGATCAAAGAATGCCATGCTCGTTGATCATAAAGCCTGTGGTGGCGAAACTTTTTAAAAACCATTAAAAAGCATCGGGAAGAAGGATTGACAATTGTTTTTTACCGATAAAACTTGAGTTAACGCTTGTGAGTTTATTTATGTTTACTTTCTATTTTATGAAATCTGGAATTCTTGTTTCCATTGGAATCATGCACGCCGTTAGAAAAGAGAAAAATCAATTACCTACTCTATTTCCATTTCAAATACATATTTAATTTATTTTGTAAATGCAGGTCATATGCATAATAAGGTTTGGCAGGATATTACTTTAAGCAGTACAAGAGATGCATTTCTGCAGGGGCTTTCCACGGGACTGAAGTATCCATCTGGGAAAGGATCACGTTTAATTATTGCCCATATTGGGAATGAAAACGGATTTCTTGAGAATGGACTTTGGGTATTCCAGGATAATAAATCTGGACCAGAGGACTATCACAAAAATAAATGCTGAAGGTTACGAAGAATGGTTTAGCAAAATTTGCAAGTTACTTCCACCAAAAGTTGTAGTTATAGACAATGCATCATACCATTCCCGTCAAGTGGAGCGACTTCCTACATCCGGTTGGCGCAAACGCGATTTAAAACACTGGCTTGTTGAAAAAGACATTCCATTTGAAGATTCCAGTACCAAAATTGAACTATTAGAAATTATACGGCAACATCGTGATACTTATAAATCATACTACATTGAAAGAATTGCCAAATAGAATCAAATTACAATTTTATGCCAACCTCTTTACCATTGCGATTTAAACCCAATGGAAAAAATTTGAGCCCAAATTAAAGAATTTGTGGCAATAAATAATACTACGTTTAAGTTAAAGGATGTAGAAAAATTATTAAAGGAAGGAATCGCCAATGTAAGTGCAGAAAATTGGCAAAAATGTGAGGCACGCCCAAAAAATTGAACAAGAAATGTGGAACCTTGACCATATAATTGATGTTCTCGTGGAAAACGTAGTTTTTACTATAAATACAGGGGCTTCGTCCGATTCAGACAACAATTATACATCAGAAGACTCTGATAGTGATGCCTGGTAAGTTGATTTATTTAAAAATAAACTTCGTAGTTTGCTGATGTAATTTTTTCGGTTCGCAGAATAAAAAGATTTGCCATGGACCCTGTTCCAAAATTGCCCTCTTTAGGGCAAACATCTCTTTTAAACTAGGCTTTGTTATGTTTAAATAGTGAGTGACGAGTCTAATTTAATTGTGGTGTATTTAATTTTCATTAATATCATTTTCCATTCTATATTACGCTGAAATCATAAGAGCGAATTAAGCGCACATGGTACGCAAAAGCGCATCTTCGTAAATAGAGCTTCAAGGGTCAACTGACTGCAAGTTTGTTTATGTCTTGCGACAGGTTATTTCAGACGTAGTTTAAGAACATCTGTTTACACGGGTTTAGAACTCAAGTAAGTGAGAGTGGGGATAGCTGCTCGGCCGAGTAAATAAAATCGCTTTCTATTCACTATACCCGTCTCGTGTACTGGAACATACACTGGATTTTAATAGTAAAAATGTGTTTACATCATATTTTAGTACTCGGTTTTACGAGGGGAGCTTTTTAAGTTATCTACCTAGCTATGAAAACAACGAGCTAAGAACCATTAACACTAACACACTTATGCAAGCGTTTTTCTAATAATGCTATTTGAAAAAAAAACTCTTTTGGTAATTCTGCAAAATATAACTCCACAGCATTTTCCAAGTCATCATTCGATAAAAAGCGACGCCCTCTCCAGTGTTTTTTGAGTTTTGGAAAAAGATAATAGTCAGAGAGGGCGAGATTGGGACTGTAAGGTGGATGTTGTAATTCCTTAAAGCCGCATTCATTGATTACTTCTTGAACAATTCCTGCTTTATGCACCCTGCAAGTTGTCGTGCAGAAGCATAGTTTTCTGAGCATAACTGTGGGATCTTTTTTCGCATATAGCTGCTTTCAAGTTCCTAATTGTGTCTTTGTAGAAATTTCCCATTATTGCAGTACCTATTGGCATATACTCAATTAAGAGAAAACCTCACGTCCCAGAAAACTGTGACCATCACTTTCCCTGCAGAAAATTGTGTCTTCGCCTTCTTGGGTGGTGGAGAGCCCTTATGAGTCCATTGCATGGACTCTTGTTTCGTAGGAGGGTCCCAGTGGTATACCCAGGTCTCATCCCCGGTTATAATTCCCGCTTATAAGTCTTCATCTTGCGATAAAGCAGTCCAATTCTCCTCGCAAATCTGTCATCTACAGTTTTTGTTCGGTACTGAGCAGCCTGGGAATCCATTGTGCCAACGCTTTGCTCATTCCCAAATCTTCGTGTAGAATTTTAAAAACACTCGTTTCTGATATTCCCATTTCTCTAGCAATAATTGAAACTTTTACTCGGCGGTCAGTCAACACCAAATCTTCAGCTTTATTGATGATTTCTTCAGTTCGTGCTTCCAGAGGTCTTCCACACTTTGGGTCATCATGAATGGATTTAAAATGTTTGCACCAATATTTGATTTGGAAATAGGACAGACTATTTTCTCCATACACTGCCACCATTCTCTCATGGTTATTCTTCGAGCTACAACGCTTCTGTGTTCAAGCTTCAAATCACTCATTTTCGCTTCTTTAAACTGATATATAATGTACTGTTATTTTGTTTAGATAAATAACTTTAAAAAAAATTTATTTCAACATTTAATCAAAATGAAGAAATTAAATATCAGGAAAAATCGGGGTTCACTGTTTTCTTGTATCATATCAATTTCAAAAGTTACAAGTGCAAAACAGCTAGCTCCCTCTTTTGAAGTAAATTATCAACATCGACTTTCAACAAAAGAAAAATGATTCAACTTCAAATTTTTTTTATATGACAGGTAAGTAGTTACTTTTCTTTGTGAGATTTGTGTTACTTCTTTTTATTTAATTTTTTAGGCAAATTTGAAAACAATAGTTTGCAACTTACTTAACAAACTATTGTAGACCTAGATAATGCTATATACACTTCCAAAAGGTTTATCTTTGAGTAAGTAAAATTTTTCTCTTGACTTAATTACACTGTCCTTTTATGCTATTTCTTTTATCCAAAATAGACAAACACTTGTACTCTGCTTTTATTTCACGCACTTTCTTTTACATTCACCTCTCTATTCCTTTCTTATTACTGCTTATTCCTTTCTAAAATCTTTTTTCTTTCAGGTATAATCTCCTTAGCACCAGCAGGATGGATGAGCTCTTCAAGCTATTACTAACACCCACTCTCCAGAAATATCTACTTCTTATTGGGATTAGTCAGTAATACAACTGGATACACTCTGTAGGTACGTTTTTGTCACGCACCCTTACCATAAGATGAAGCAACGATAATTACCAAAGTAAATGATGGCTTAAATTTGTGTCCTCCCGGACCAGCTATCAGTGGAGAAGGGCTGGATTCAAGTTGTAAGGGAGCGCCACTTAATTTTCCAACTAAGGACACAGCAACCATCGACCCACCAAAATTAAGAAAAAGGGCACCAGATACTTACCGTCTCGGGGCTAAATGAGTACTTGCTTAGCATACCATTAAAAGGCCCATTCATAAACATAAATTTCTGTTTAATTAATATTTACAGATACCGAAATAAATACTTGAACATAAATAATTAGGATAATAAGTATTGAGAATAATTAAATGTATATTGAAACAAATATTAACTGTACTGTAAAATCTATTGAGATGATTAAAGGTACGTTTACATCTGACACTTTTGTCCGACATATGTGTCAAGTGTCGGGACATAAATCGCTCTGATCGTTTACATTCAGATAGAAATTACTTGAGATTTATATCACCAATATGTGTATGAAATGCTCGATGTTCTGAAAGTTTGCAATAAATATATGAACCGTTTACATCTGTATATACTAAATTTATTATACTTATGTCGTATACATTTCTTTCTACAACTCTTTTACTATCCAATTGATTTAATTTTTTTTTCTAATAATAATAAGCGTTCTCTTTTTGCTACATTTGCAATTTTATAAAAATACAATTAACTCTCTATTTCTTTCTAATGTTTCGTATATGAACGTTTGTAATGTTAACGCAACACTCCAAATGAAATTTTTTTAAGTATGTTGTGTCTAATTCATGTCTGTTTTTATAACTTCTGTGTGATTTTATAGTGTGAAACTAAATGTAGCATATTTAAATTCAATTCTTATTTTATCAAAATTACAGCCTGAATTTATTGAATTTTGAATACTATTACATGGGTAACAGAAACGTCGTTAAAAAAATTACTCTTACAAATAAAAATTTTAATTTTTCATCTGGAATGTCTCTGGAAAGATCAAAAAATTTTACTGTTGATATAAAAAGTCAAAAACTTATATAGTTTCGAAAAAACATGATTATAAATTAGAGCGTTGCGTTTACGCAACGTTAAATTTTTTTATGTTCTGATATATTATTTAATATTTTTTTTGTATTATTAAACAGTTTCAGTTAATGTTAATAAAAATATCAAAACACAAAAAAATTAATTTGTAGTTTTTCTTTATAATAGTGGTTTTAAATGGGTTAATAAAACGAAATATCTTCCAGACACTTTTATAAAAGTAGACGAATACTCAACTAATGCAATTTATTTCATGCAAGTTGGAACTCAAAAATAATTAGCGTTTACATCTAACCATATACATGTGTCGATATAAATTGCCGACACATGAAACATATATGTCCCACAGAAATTCTCCACCGTTTACATTAACTGCAATTAGTGTCTGACATATATATCAAGCAATAAGTGTCAGATCTAAACGTACCTTAAGAAAAGAAATGATATTATTGTATATCAGTCAGTATCAAGTTCTTGGTAATTGTTCTATTGAGGGCTGAATATAGCAGATATTCTAAATATGTAATTATAATAATAATAATAATAATTGCTACAACCCAACTATCAAGGAAGTAACCAAAAAAAATAATGGTAACCATCACCAATGTTAGAACATGTAATAGGGGAGAGGGGGTTTGCCGTCGTAAGTTTACGATTTACTCCTTCGCAATTTAATGCAGTAATACTATGGCAATTGAGCATTTGTTCAACTAACAGACTTGGCAATGACTAGATTACACACTTATACAACTGACAATTTCTAATTCAATGAATAAACTGAATAATGTATCTAATCGGTATTAATTGTATTCTAGTCATAATGTTGACTAGTTAAACGTTACTTTCAGAAAGGACTCAATGTCCAAATGACTGCTTCAACATCACTTGACCTCAACAAAAATTGATTGACGGCTTAGTTAGCAAATTACAGGTTATCCCTTATGATAAACTCAGCTGATTCCAAATTGAGTTTCTGTTAATAATATTCTTCTTAATATACTTAATGGGGTTACACCTTTCCCTATAAGCCTAAAACAAAATTCCTCTGATGGTAGGCAGCTAAAAGGTAAAAGGGTGGTATCTACCCGATAACAAAATGCATCCACATTTGAAGAATAAATTGGTAATCCTGTGAAGAACTTCAGGCATTGGGTGGGGTTAATTCGTATCAATCGAAGGAATTGATCTGGTCTAATGAATCCGCTTGTGCGACAAAATGGCTTCCCTCGAAATATTCCAATAGGGTAGTTACCAGTTTGATTATTATTGATGTGGTGCTAGTAATCTGCTGAAGCGTAATTGGAATCAAAATCTCATCATTACCATCATATATGGTTCCAGAGATTTATTTCTTAAATAGCACCCACAGTATTTCACCAGGATCACATTCGATCGTAGTTGATTACTACCATACCAAAAGAATGTGTCTTTCAGACCTTTCTTTTAAAAGCCTACCACCGGTTATCCGTCGACGGCAAAAATGCGCAATCTCAAATATCGAAGTACGTCCACGAGGGGCAGCGTTGCAAATATTATTCCAATCTAATTAAGAAATTCCACGTCAAATGGGTTAAATAAATAACAAAACACCTGTCAAAACACGGCAGTTATTACGTAATGCGATAGCTTCTGCGCAAAACCAACGTATGACCAGTAGTCTCAAGTAGCATGAAGAGATAACTGGCGGCAACAATGTTTATTAAAGTGAAACTTACGAGACGGTGCAACAGAAAGACAGTTGCAAGATAAAGTTTGTTTACAATTCGTATACAAAATGGAAATTTATAATTTCTATTAAAAATACTTTTAAATACAAAATTGTTTACAAGGCGCTGGCCGCAAAATGCATGAAGAAGTTAGCACCAGCGTTAAGGCTAAATAGATAACTCGAAAGTTGGGCAAGTACAAAACAAGTTAATTACTGTTTATTTCGAACTAATAACCTCTTTCTTTTAGGAATAACCACAAGACTACGAGAAGAATTCTTTTCCAAGTAAGTACGAAACTCTGGCGAAAGTTCCAATTCACTAATGCTAATACCTAATAATTTTTTAGCTAATAAAAGAGTGGAAAACAAAAGATGCCAACTCATCACTAAAATTCTTACCAAAGCAAGAAGGGCTTGCCTATACCATCACCACTTTATTCTATTTTATTGTGTAATTGAAATATTTCAATAAAGAAAGTATAAGAAATAGCTATTTATGTAACAAGTATATAAAGTAGGACTTGATAGACAAGCCCAGTTTATGGACGAACGAGCGAAGCGAGCAAGGCCTATAAAAAGGGCGAGTCTATAACGTTCGATTATGTAAGTGTTGCATACAAAGCTTTATGTACGATTCCTAAAATTGGCTAATTATCAAAAAAAAATCAGTTTATAAATTTGACATATATTCTTGACAGAAGAAAATTTGACATGTAATATACAGTTGCCATACTTTATTTTACTACTATATACTTTATTTTACTACTATCACTTTATTTTACGAGTACAATAATAAACAAGTTTACTGCCGCAAAACAATACAGTACTTATAGTACAACACAACAGTACTTTATAGTGCAATTGGACATAAAATATTTTATTGCTTTCGTACTATAAATTATAAGCTCAAATCAATGCCAATTGGTAAATAATTTAAGTTAATTCTACTGACAAAAACGAACCGTTACATTTTATTTATTTTTTTTAACTTTTATTAACTTTTTTTTTATTGTACAATCACAATAACATAATACTTTATACAACTTCTTTTCAAAAATCTATTTTAGTTGATAAATAATTTATTATTATTAATATTTTTATTAGAAAAATTTTTCTTCTCTAAAATTTTTTAATTCAATTTTTCTTGTTATATTTCGTTCTGGGAAACAATTATTAATATCCCTACTCATCCTGTTATTCTTAGCAAAGATAGTAATATTATCAATAATCGCTTGCCTCCATGGTATCTAAGTTTTATTCCATATCTACTGACAACCCTTCAAGTTCTATATTTCATATATACCTTCAGGTCTAGAATCAAAGGCAGCAATATCCATTTTTATCAAAAATGAGATAAGTATACCTTCTTGTCCAAGTTTAAATTCTCTATTTAATGGTAATTTTCTTTTATGCTAAAATCAATTAAATTGCTTTCATTTCTCAAGGCAAAACTGGGGTTGGTTTCAAAACGAGCAATATCCAAGGTAGTTTTGCATTCATATACGGCTATATTTCATTTAACCAATCCATACAAACCAAAAATGGAAGTTATAGAAACTCCAAAAGAGTACCTTGATATAGCATCTGAAATGTCATGTACTTGACTGGAAAACAGAAGTTAAAAAGGTTATGAAACTCCAGGTTCTTTTACTTTCAGTTTCAAGTGCTTAAAAGATCCTATTTGAAACGTACATCTACTGGGAATATTTATTTCAGTTAAAGGAGATATTTACTATTACAATTCAGTGAATGTGTGTAAACCTGCATTCCAAATGTGGATACTTCAACTATTAATCCAAAGCAAATAAAAATAGGTGAAGTTGTAATCAATGCTTCAAAACTATTTGATATAAATAGTGTTAGACAAGGTTTTGGATAACCTGGAATGCTACAAAGCAATACTTCCTGAAGAAATCTCCCAACATAAATTTAAATAAATTTCCTGAGACGACCACTGTTTGTAAATATGAAGAAGACTTGCCCACTGTAATGATTTAATTTTCTTTCTCTTTTTATTTTTGAAATTGTAATTTAATTTTTTTAAGAGAATTAAATAAATGTTACTTTGAATTTAAAATACTTTTCTACGTTTTATATGAAAATAGATGTCCTTTTTGTACATACATATGATCATTTTGGAATCAAGCATGGCAATATCCTCCTTTTGGAATCAAATTCGGCAATATCCATAATTAAATTTAAAAATCCTGATAACTGAATGATGTTACATATAAATTGATCACTGATTTTCAATATTGCAGCTTTCACTAATATAATAACATTTGTTTTGCTTTAATATTTCCGTCCTGAAGTTCAGGATAGTTTTTTGCTCTTCCTGAAAATTTAAAAAAATGGATATTGCTGCCTTTGATACTAGACCCCTCATATATGATATCTTATAATTATAATTCAATTTATTAATCTAATACAATTTCTTTTTTTTTAGTTCGCTGCAAACTCCAAACTGACTCCCACGAAGTCACACCCACAAAGAAAATCAATCCTCAAGATACCCCATCACCCTTTTTTGTATTTGAAACTTGTAATAAATCCTTTGAATTCTGATTAAATTTTTAACCTATTGAATAGTTATTTTTAATTGAAAATATGATCACAATAAATTACAAATGTTAAGCGATTGGAATCAAACTTGGAGATGACACTATAAAATGTCACAGCAACTTGACATAAGAAAATTGTCGCGGTAGTATATTGTTTTCATAGCGAGGTAGATAACTTAAAAAACTCCCCTCGTAGGAACTCGTACCAGTTACTGGTACTGTGTAACTGGGCCTTAATAACCAGTGATATTATTATTATTAATAATTGCTTACTTTATTTTTACACTAGATGATAATTTGCTTAATATTATTGTTCGAAATCTTCTAGACTAAAGGACTAATAAGGTCTTGTTTAGCAATCCTAAAAATTTCTTTGCTGTATTGTGCCCCCCTCAATATTAAAGCTAACATGTTTCAGGATTTTTCTAAAAACTTATCAAGAAGAAAAATACTTAGAGTGAATGAGTTTGTTGGAATGCAGTATATAAGTATAAAGGTAAATATTTCACACATATTTAGGACATTATAATTTCCTAAGAAAATATTTAGGGATATAAAAAATAAATATCAATTTTTTTTCTATGATCATAAAACCTTACAAAAAAATCTATTAATTTAAGGTGGATTCCATATCAAGACAGGCAGGAGTGGAAAATCCATCTCTCAGAATTTGATTAAATTTGAGTATGTTATACAGGATAAAAAATTAAAGACCCCATATTTTTTCTTTTTTTCTGAAAAAAATCCATTTCTGACTTATAAGTGTCCAAAGTTTTTCCAAAAACTGTAGTTATTTTCAAAGTCGAACATTTTAATAGGAATATCTTAAGAACTACTACAGATATTTGAATGCAGTTTTTTTGTCTGAAAGAGCACATTTTTCTCTTTCATTTGAATCATATTAGACAAAGATGTGTAAAAAAACAACGTGTCAGTGAGGCAAAATATTTTATTACAATAAATATATTTTTTTTAAAACGCCAATAAAGAATTTTCTAGTTTTTTCACAGGAGGTGCAAAACATCATCTACTTTGAGTATGTAAAAGCACAATTTCCAACTTTGCTAGTTATTAATTTTGTGTATGTATATTAACATACGACCAAATACAATCTAATAAACTAACAACTATTAATAGAAATCCATATGTTTAAACCATATAAAGTATGAGCAACACCAGGAAATTATATTAAATTATTAACAAGTGTCACTGTCAAAGAACTCTGATTATTTTGTACATTTTCTGGTGTTATAATACACATAAGTTCAAAATTTCAAAGGCACCTTTGATGGAGTTACTTTTTGCTCATATACTTAAACTTGATGATTGAGAAACAACTGTTATGTTTCTATTTTCAAAATTGAATAAAATCTTGCACTAGATCCACATGGAGTTGACATCTTTAAAGTTTTCAGAATGTTATTCACTCTCTGGCATTTACGACATGGATACTCTTCAGAAGAGGCATTTTGTCAGTAACATCACATATTTTTTTCATAATTAATTTGTCTGTTTGATACTGAGCGTTTTTATGTATTTTAAAATAGTCCACACATTTGATTCTCGATCATGAGAGAATATTTTGTAGTGGGTAGGTAGTCATGATTAAACATCAGCGGTGTATTAGAGTCACCAGCAGATTCCATACAAAACTGTTATCTATTAGTATTTTAAAATGGAGCATTTTAAAGTTTTACTTGAATTTGTAATTGTATCTTTTCATATTGATTTTGATTACCATTAACCAGAATAGTGTATAATCAAAAAAAATAACAACTGCAAAAAAAATCTTCATTGTCTTTAGCCAGCTGTAGCAGATTGTTATCATAAAAAAACACATTCTGTTTTTATTATTTTCTTAGTGTATATACAAGTTTTGTCAGTTATTTTAGTATTTATGGTTTATAATTAGTTTATTATCCAATGGACGAGGACCATTCATTTCCTTCCTTTTAAAAATATGTATTTGATCTACAAAAACATTCACTACATCAATTAAATCCTTAAAGCTTTTAAAATTTAAATTCTACTACATTTTTGGATTTTCAGTTGCATTTAATCAAAAGTGATATCATAAAAAGGTTTTATATTTCTGATGATGAGGATAACTTAAGCTTGATCATACTTTAATGAAAAAAATGATCATAAAAAATTCAAAAACGCAAAGTTGGAAATTGGGCTTTTACACACTCAAAGTAGATGATGTTTTGCACCTCCTGTGAAAAAATTAGAAAATTCTTTAATGGCGTTTTTGAGAAAAAAATATATATTGAAATAAAAAGACAAAAATGTGCTCTTTCAGACAGAAAACTGCATTCAAATATCTGTAGTAGTTCTCAAGATATTCCTATTTAAGTGTGAGAAAATGTTCGACATCGGAAAAAATTGGCAGCGTCAGAAAAACTTTGGTGCCTCATAAGTCAGAAATGAAATTTTTTCAGAAAAAAACAAAAAATATGGGGTCTTTAGTTTATTACCGTCTATAACATACTGAAATTTTATTAAATTCTGAGAGATGAGTTTGTCAGATTTCTATTTGCCTGCCTGAGTTGATATAGAATTACCCTTAAGTCTTTTTTAAGTGAATTATGATCTTTTAAGTCAAACATGTACACAGTCTCACAATAACTACTGTCAGTAATGTTTTAATGCTTATAATAAAAGAACAATGTATCAGAAAAGTTAAACACACTTAAAATTTTCTAAAAGTGGGAAATAAAAGCATTACAATGATATATAATCTGTTCAAAATGGCTGCCTTTGTTTTTGGTGGCTTTTCTATGAAGACATCTCTCCCATCCCGGTAAGACAGGGGTCAAACATCTGCTAAAGTGTACCAGGACATTTGAGTGTTCAGAACAAGATTCAGAAAAAACAATATTCCTGAGTTTATGAAGTCGATTGAAGTATTCGTGATGCAGTGACCAAAATCCTACACAAGTCGCCAGAGGATTTGAAGCTCTGTGTCAAGAACATAAAGGTCATTGTAAAGCTCTTGGTTAATGTTTCTATCATGTATTGCTCTTTTATTATGTGCATTAAAACTACTAACAGGATTGTGTAGAAACTTGTTCTATATCTGGCTGCTTTACTTTTCCCTTTACCTTTTATATATGTTAAAAAACACTTACCATTTTATCTTTCATTTTTTCTAATTTTGCTTCATACTCATTTCTAATCTCCTGTATTTTCCTGTCGTCCTCTCTCTGTTTCTTGAGCAATTGAGCAAGAGTTTCCCGATCCCTATTTCTCTTGTACTTGATAGTATCTGCTTCCATTATTAACTTATTATTTTCTTCTAAAAGTTTCTCATATGCTTCTTTCACTGCTTTCAGTTCACTTAGCTGTGAAGCTTTATCATCAAGAAGTTTACGCATGGTAGTATTCTCTAACTCCAATTTTGAATAGTCACCCATTACATTGCCGTAGGCTTGCTTTAATTTAGTTACTTCTGTCTCTACTGTATCTGATGCTTCTGCCTTATTATACCTGATGTGATCAAATTTATTTTTTGTTTTGTAATTTTCAATCTCTTGCTGTAATTTATTACATTGATCTTTATAATAGTTTATAGTTGTTTCGTACTCTTCTCGTGCTTGCTTATTTTGTTGAAGAGCTTTATGGCTGCCATGATTATCAAGCGCTATATCACTTTTTGAGCTAAGTATTTTATTTTCCTGCCTTAATTGTTTAATTTTTTTTTCGAGATTGCTTTTAGCATTGTCAGCTATTGTAAGCCTTTGCCTTAAAATGGTATTTTTCTTTTTAAGTTCATCATCTTTTATTTTTAAATCATTGTTTGTGTTGTTTGAGGATCGTAGAGCATTTTCTTTTTGAGGTTTTGCACTTTTCTAAAAAGGAAAACATGGTTATTTGTTTAATTAGGTAAACAAGTAGCAGATTTACAGCCGCTAATGGTTTCACTGCCGAAGCAAAGCTAAGGCAGTGGTTGCAGTCATGGCAATAAATCTGCTTCTTCCTATTTTATAAGTCAGAATTTAAGTTGTGTCCCACAAATAATCCAAATTTGGGTGCAATTTGGCAGGCTGAAACCTTTAGCCACCAGATGAAATGTGTACTCCAAAGTTCAGTTTTTAAAATGTTTCGTTTTTAAACGTTTCCAAACGTTTAACGATTTAACATTTCACATCAAAAACATTCTTTTAATGTAACTCCAAAACCTGTCGACTGATTCCCTAAGGGCTCAAACAAAAGCTAGAAGAGACGCGAACAATAGGTTTTCTTGTAATTTTGATTGAGGTCATTCTTCAAGGTTAAAGATCACTTAAACCATTTCTTTCATTTAAATATTAAAGGTATAAATAGGTAATTTGAGAAAATTCTATTGATGAAATTCTTTGTAACCTCAATTTGAGTTTACTAATTAGCAAAGCTTCTGTGAAATTGAGTAAACCAAAATAAGTCTCAAATGACCAGATGAGTGCCTCAATGAGAATTCCAAGAAAATCTATTGTTCGTCTCCATTCTGCTTTTTATTTGAGCTCTTTGGGACTAGAATCGATTGATAGGTTTCAGATTTATGTTCAAAAATGCTTGCAGTGTCAAGCGTAAAATCAGACTTTGGAGAGACATAACTCAAAGACAAAACCATCCTAAACACTGAAATTGGAGCTACGCATTACATCTGGCTAAAGCTTTTAGTCTGCCAGATTTCATCTAAATTTGCATGGTGGTGGACATATCTCAATAGAGAATTCGTTTTGTGAAAAAAAAATAAAAACAAGTGGCATCATAGTGTGCAACAAGGATTAAATGGTCTACTGTATTAAACAACTATTGTACGGTTGCGATCATTTGCTAAGGAACGTTGTAAAAATCATAACCGCCGATTTTCCAGTTTTTTATACTATTTAAATGTAAATTTATTATATTTTGGCTTCATCTCATAAATAATAAACAATGTAGTACCTCCATTCCTGTACCGAACCCACACGATTCAAAGCAAAGACCCACAAACTCACCACCGACCCCCGCTACACCGATCTCAACCAACATACTCATTCTTTGTTTGTGTGCCCAACAGTACGCTAGTGCTCCTAGCATCTTCCGTTATAAGTTTTTCCTTAAGTTATTGTTACGTAAAAATGCCAAAACGCAAATACAGTGATAGTGAAAGTGAGGAGAGCGATAATTCAAAAGTCGAAAAGAAAATTCGTAAATTAAAACGAAAATGAATTAACTTAAATAAAAAATCACACCATGCAGTGGTTTCCGACTCAGATGCCGACTTGCCTCGTAGAGGCAGACGTCGAGAGAGAGGAATAGAGCGATGTCATCCAAGAGTGTTGGGATCGCCTTTTCTTATTAGCAACCACAGCATTAGTTGTCCGCTTGAGGGGAAAGAGGAGAGCCTTTCGCATACGTCGTGTAATTCCCTGACAGAAAATTTACTTGGCGGTGAGCATTAAATTATCTTGTTTTTGATAACAGATGATTTATTTTCTGATTGTGAAGTTAGAAACAAAGTATATAAATCTGATCGTGAAAATCTATTTTTCACATACTTATGTCTGATTCTGATATCAGACTTTTATTCAAATACATCTGATTATGATATCAGTTTTCTTCTTCTGATTGTGATGTCAGATTTCTGTACTTCTGATTGTGACATCAGACGCATTTACACCTGATTGTGATATCAGATTACCCCCTATTTATAATAGGGAATTTTACAACATTGATCTTATTATAGCTTTGTTTCTAGATATCTCTGAGGACAAGGAGTGCATTGTCACTGAAAATCAAAATATATACTGGATATACTTATGGTTAGCTCTGTTAGGAAGCGACGTATCTAAAAAAGATACTATATTGGCCCCGACTTTCAAAAGGACCTTGTTGTCCGATGGTCTAGTATTCTTAAAAATGGCTTGCCACCGGAGGAACAAAATAACGTTATTTCTAATTATCCTCCTCCAGCCAACTGCAAATTTTTAGCCCCCACACAATTAAACCCCTTGGTTTTAAATGCCATCTCGAAGCCTGTAGTTCGTCTTGATTCTAGACTAAGTTTATTGCAATGTCAGGTGGGAGCCAGCCTAGCAGCCATTGGAATTGCCTTATCTTCTTTATTGAGAAAAGAGAGGGGAGAAGAAATTAACAATACTGAGCTTATTAAGGCATTAAGTGATGCAAGTCGTCGTTTGGCGGACCTTCATCACGTACAGTCAATATCCAGAAACGAATTGGCTTCCTTTAATTTGGATAAAGGCTTAAAAAATACCTTTATTGAATCCCCGGTGGACGAATGGCTTTTCAGGCATGATTTGGAAGAAAAATTAAAAATCTCTAAAGACTTAGTGCGCACTTCCAATTTCTCTAAAGCAGCAAGTTAAAAAAGCAACATCTCCCATAGTCTCCAGTCATTTAAACTCCAAGGGTCTGACTCGGGCAGGGTACAAGGGAGAATGTCAGAGCGGACAACAGCCTGTATACAAAGCTCCCAACACCCTCCAAGAATATCGTTACAAAAGGGGGGCGCGAGCGAAACCAGCAAGGCATCATCATTAGGGGAAGAAGAACGGGTTAGTAAATTTGCAGGCAGATTAGCTCTATTTTATAGTAACTGGTGTAAAGTTACTTCAGATGAAGTAATTTTATCTCGGATTAAAGGCTTTAAACTTCCATTTAAAAAATGCCCTAAACAAACTTTTGTTCCCAAACAGTCGAAGTGGTCTTCAAAACATTTTGATAATATGCAAATTGCAATAAAAAATCTATTGGTCTCTGGTGCTGTAACTAGAGTGCTGCCTTGCAAAAATACGTTTTTATCCCCTATATTTTTAACTCCTAAACAAGATGGAGCAAAAAGATTTATTCTTAATCTAAAAAGTTTAAATAAATATATTTTTACTAAACATTTTCAGTTAGAAGACCACAGAACTGTAGAAAAATTAATACAGAAGGATAATTTTATGTCTACCTTAGAAAAGATGCATGTTTCTTACTTCCGATAGCGAAAGAACATAGAAAATATTTGAGGTTTCGGTTCCAAAACCAAATCTATGAGTTTAATATTATCTATCTGGACAATGTTTTTACTATTAGGAAATTCTCTTCAGGATTGTCAAATTAATGTTTCCCAAACTGTTCAGTTCTTAGAACATCTAGGTTTTATTATTAATTATTCAAAAAGTAAATTGACCCAAATTGTTACAAATATTAAATATCTAAGTTTTATTTATGATTCTGTGGATATGACACTTTCCCTACCAGACGAAAAAAGGCTGAAAATTATTAGGATTATCAAAAATTTAAAACAAAAGAAAAAATGTTCAATTAAGAAGTTTGCACGGTTTCTGGGTATATTAACTTCTTCGTACCCTGCTGTAAGGTATGGATGGTTATATACAAAGGCTGGGGAGAGATTAAAGTTTTTACAATCTTACTATGAACATCCCAAGCAGTCTTAACGAGGATTTATCATGGTGGTTAACACACATTATGTCCACCAAAAACTATATAAAACCATTTAGCTTTAAGTTAGAAATTTTTTCTGATGCTTCTTTGACTGGTTGTGGTGTTTATTGTGGAGGAGAAACATCACATGGTGTCTGGTCGGAAAGGGTGAAAGGATTCCATATTAACTATTGTTGAAAAATTTTACGACTGTCATATTTTGTGCAGAGTTGATAATACTACTGCATTAGCATATATAAATCAGATGGGAAGTGTGCAACATAAAGACCTGAATAGGTTAACCAGAAAAATTTGGAAGTGGTATCAAGAAATATTTTCTGTATGCATCATATATCAGATCGGCGGATAATAAAGAAGCTGATTTTGGGTCAAGACAAATCCGTTTTGATACTGAATGGGAACTAAATATACTAGCTTTTCAAGAAATTATTAAAAGATCTTCTCAACCAGAAATTGATTTATTTGCTTCTCGTGTAAATACAAAATGTAAAATATTTATTTCTTGGTTCAAAGACCCAGATTGTTACGCAGTAGATGCGTTTACATTGAATTGGCAGCCTTATTTTTTGTACGCCTTCTCCCCTTTCTGTTTAGTTTTAAAGATCTTACAAAAAATTATATCGGACAAAGCTAAAGGAATTGTGGTAGTTCCGTTGTGGAGTTCCCAACCTTGGTTTCCTTTATTTAAATCGTTATTAACTAGCGATCCCCTGTTTCTTAAGCCTGATAAACAATTACTTTCTAATTTTAACAGAGAACCTCACCCGCTATGGCAAGATCTTACCCTAGTTGCCGGGATATTATCCTTCAAGCACTTAGAGCAGGAAAGGTTCCAGAAGTTTCTTCGAACATATGTGCATTGTCCATTACAAAGTCTAAGCTGCAACAATACAATATAGGTTTAAGGCTATGGTGGTCCTTTTGTAAAGATCAAAACATAGATGTCTTTTCAGTCACGATGCCTTTACTGTTAAGAGTTCTTAACCCTTCACTTTAACAGAGGAGCTTCCTACAGCAGTTTGAACTCCTATAGATCACCTATCGCTCAGATAACAACAGCGGACATTGTACAAGACTTTAGGGTAAAGAGGTTTTTCAGGGGGTCTTTAAGACTTAATTCAGCTAGGTACAACTTTACTTGGGATCCGGTCATAATTTTGGTAGCTTGTCAGAGGATATTTCCATACAAACATTATCTTTTAAGCTGGTCACCCTTCTCGCCTTAACTAATGGTCAAAGAATGCAGACAATGGCAAGTATTAAAATTTCAAATATTATTAGAAATGGCGATAATATTATTATCAAGATATTCAAATGTTTGAAAACATCAAAACCTAATAAATTACGACCAGTTTTATACAACCCTTTTTTTCTAGAAGATACTAAAGTCTGTGTAGGTACAACTAAGTTAAATTATTTAGAAAAGACTATAAATATACGATCTGCAAATTCACAAAATTTATTTATTACTTTTAAAAAACCATACAGAAACGCATCCATTTAGACGTTTAGTAGGTGGATAAAGAACTTCCTCTCAAAAAATGGCCTAGACACATCTATGTTTTCTTCTCATAGTACTAGACATGCCTCAACTTCTTTTGCGTCAAGTAAAGGAGTAAGTTTAAATGCAATTAGGTTAGCAGCAGGTTGGTCAGCAAAGTCAAAAACATTTTCAAATTTCTAAGACCAATAGGCCCTAATAACTGCAGCTTTTCTAACACTGTATTAAGAGTTAAAAAGCTGTAAATTTTAAGTTCTGTCTCTTTTCTTATTTTTATATATTAAGCTTTATCTATAATATTGTTTATTTTATATTATTTATTTATATTATTTTATTGTGTTGTGTACTTTGTTATAAAAGAAGAATATAGTTGCTATATTCACTCTAAACTTCTACATTGCTTATTATTTATGAGACGAGGCCGAAATATAATTATAAGATCAAACAAACTTACCTGTAATGAAGGTCGATCTTTATTATATTAGGCCTCATCGAAATAATCTCCCACCCTCTCCTGGTAATTTAAATAACCCTAAAATGCAGCAAGATAAGAAGACTAAAAAAATGAGTATGTTGGTTGAGATAGTTGTAGCAAGGGTCGGTGGTGAGTTCATGGCTCTTTGCTCTGAATCGTGTGGGTTCGGTACAGGAATGGAGGTACTACATTGTTTACATTTATTTCGACGAGGCCTAATATAATAAAGATCGAACATCATTACAGGTAAGTTCGTTTGATCTTATAATTATATGGTATTCAAGAACATTTCATTTTTTAACATTGTAATTGCCCAGTACATAAATCAGGTCGAATTACAGCGTACATTGTACAAAAAAACTCAAAAACCGGAGATCACTATTTTTTCATCGTTCCTTAGCGAATGATCGCAACCGTACATTAATAATAATTATTAATCTTGTTTATTGTTTCCAGCCTTATTTTGTGGAACTCCATAATCATGAAATAAATAAAGATTATTAAAAGTTTCACAGTTTTATTAAAATACAACCTGACAACATTGTTTCGACAGCTATGCTGTCATTATCAAAGGTAATATAATTATAAACAAACACGTCGCTAAGGTAGATACAAAATAGGTAACGAGATAAAATAATTCAGTAATTCTCCGTTACTGGAAGTATTAGATATTTAATTATGATTATTATTTTATCTAGTTACCTATTTTGTATCTACCTTAGCGACATGTTTGTTTATAATTATATTACCTTTGATAATGACAGCATAGCTGTCGAAACACTATTGTCAGGTTGTATTTTAATAAAACTGTGATACTTTTAATAATCTTTATTTATTTCATAATAATTATTAAGATTGAACATTCTATTTACAGCATACTACAACTGAAGAAATTAGATTGTGACAAAAGTAGCAACATCATATATGACGTCTTGTATGTACAGGGTGGTTTAAATTGTTTGTCCACATATGGCATCTCAGTAACATAAGAGAAAAAAAAACTGAAGTCACTTTCTGTTGCAATTCAAAAAGAAAAGACAATAGCAAATTTCTTGTTTTCGCCATTAAACATATCTGAAAAAGAAAGAACAAGATTAAGCCACTCGTCTTCTTCTGTTTCTTGTGGCTACTGAGATGCCTCATATGAATAAGCAATTTGAATCACCCTGTACACTATTCATTTGCAAAATACCAAATATGAATTGTTTTGTTAGGTAACAGTACTTACCACACTCAGAGAATTATCAAAAGCAACCACTTGATTAAGTAAATCTGCAGCACGATCCCTACAATCTACAACTTTTTCCAATTCTTCATCAAAATTGATTTTATCAAAAATGTCTTGTAAACCACTCAAGTTCTCTGAACTAACAATATCATAAACCTCTACAGGAACTTGAATTATTGCAAAAATAATGTCATGTATCTTTCTAGAAATTTTTAAGAAGTGCTTGTCTATATCACCAATGATAAATTCAAATGATTCAATTTGTTCAGTACATTTTATTTTTTCACGTTCATCCAAAATTTGAGACAGTTTAGCATTAGCAGAGGTTAAGCTTTGTTTGAGAGTATTTATTAAACTCTCTAGTATGCTGCGTTCAGTAATTATTTTCTCCACAGCAGTTTTGTATGTTGCAGAGTATCCAGAATATTTTTTGTATGTGTCAAAAGCACCTGTTACTTGCTTTTCCAAATGCACTATTTTCTCTTTTAGTTCCAAATTCTCTAAATCTACATTTTCATGCAGTGTATTGCTTCTTACAAGTTGATCATATTTGGCTTGTAGGATTTCATAAGCTAATTGGGCATCTTTTAGATTCTTAAGGTCTTGTTCCCTCTCCATCTTTTCATTGTGAAGTGTATTGTAGTCTTTTACTAATTGTTCTTTTTCTTCCGTCAACATTGCTTTTTCATTAGTTTTCTGTTCAATTATTTTACCAATATTAGCTTTTTCTTCCTTAAGGATCAATACATCCTTAGTTAAGTTATTATTTTGATCTAGAATTTCAAGGATTCTATCTTTAACATCCTCTATGCTAGTATTTAAGTTCTCTGCATCATTGGTACTCAATTCATCGTTAACCTCACCATCCTTACAAAAGATCTCTATAGGTTTTTGGTTTAAAATACAAGTGAGGCTTTGCACACTGCGTTTTAAAACTGCAAATACCTGAGCAAACTTAGATTTCTCATTGACAAGTTCCAATACACGTATTTCTAAAATCTCCTTTGCCATTTTTTCACCTTCTAACAACTTTTCAATATCTTCTCTTAATTGTTTCTCATTGATGTTTTCTTTTTCTAGATGTGCAATTCGATGTGATAGATCAGTTTTAACTTCTACTGCACTTTTGTGAGCTCTTATCAAATTGTTTTCAGTTTCTAATTGGATTTTATGTTGAGATTCAAGTATTTCATCTCTGTCTCTTTTTGCTTTACTTAATTCAACTGAACACTCTTCCAATTTCTCCTGAAGTATGCGCTTTTCCTTCTCAAGATCTAAAATTTCTTCTAATTTTCCAAAAAATTTCAAATTTGTTTCAGAGATTATAGTAGTTTCCTGTCTACGTATAACTGAATCTTGACCAAGAAGTTTCTCATTTGCTGTTCGTAATTCTAGTTCAAGTGTTTGACGTTCAACCAAATTGGTTTTCAGCTTCTCCTTTAATTGTTCGATTTCTTTCTTCGCATGGCTGATTTCCCGCAATAACATCTGATTTTCCACTTGAATATCGTCTAAGATGTTTTGTTTATTTGTTGATTCAGCTTCCATTTCAGAAAGTTTTTCATTGTGCACTTGTCTTTCTTTTTCCAATACCTGTTGAAATAAATTAAAATGTTATTGTTAATGTAATGGCTATAATATATAAAAAAAACAGTAAATTAGAATCTTTACTTTCTTGAGGTATGCCAGCAAGGCATAGTTCATTATAGTTTTGTAGTCATTGGTAACATACAATTCTTTTAGTAACTTTTCAGGTTGTATGATAGATATCATTTCCAAGCAATAAAATAGCAGACCTAATTAAATACCTACCAACCTAAGCTGGTTAGAGTTGATTTCCCACTACTTTGACTTGACTTTGCTACAATTTTATGTATCTATTTACATACAGATACAAATTTATATTCAAGTTGCATTATTATTTGTTTACTGCGGTGACTGAATAAATTCTTTAGATATTGTAATTATAGGAATAAATCATGTTAACAATAAGAATTTATTTATTCTGGAGGGAAAACAAATACAAGTAAGTACTACAGAACAATTAGGGTCAATCGGGTAAATCCGCATGGGGTAATCTATATAGTATTTAAAACACAAGGCTTATTTTTGTTCCAGTTCGTTTGAGAGTTCCACCAGGTTGATTTACATCGTTCTTTTTTTATATTGAAACTTTCGCTGTGTAAATTAGTCAGCACTATTTAATTTTTATATATTTTTAATGTTTATATTTTCAATTTAAATATAAAATGTTTAATTTGAAATGCGTGAATCAGACATGCACTTGGGGCGCCCCCTCACTGTCGGTGATCACAAATTTACAGTGGTAAGTTTTAGAACTATTCACTAAGAATTTAGAAGATTACTAATATAGGTATTAGTCAACACTACTTACTCTTTAGTTTTATTTAACTTTTATATTTTTAAAACCATCCTTTTTTTTAGTCTGTGGTGTTTTAGTTTTGTGATTTTTCAATTATTTAAATTTTTAAGCAATATTTGTAATCGATGCACTTCAATATTCCCAAGGCCGATTGCTTCGTCACATTTTGAGTCTAAATATCCTCCCTATACCTGCTTACTATGCCACCAGCAGTTCTCAGTCGAGTTTCACAGCACTTGTGTGGAGTGTTTTCACAAAATTTGATATTTTTAAGGGGGTGTTTGTTAAATAACGCATTCAAAAGTTCGTCTGAGAATGGTAAGTTTAGTATTTGCAACTCTTTTTTTTCAATTGCGTTTATTTAATAAATGTTACTATTAAATAATCACTTTTGGAAACCCAAAGGATCGTAATCACACAACGAACGTTGTTAAGGAAACCCTTCAATAAATTAGCCTTTTGACCGTCATGTCTTGACGAGGTTTTCCTAGTTAGATATAATGACTGTAACATTTATAATTTATAACTCATATCATGCTCCTTTAGAGCCTGTACACATGAAGGCGTTTGACGCGCGTTGCCAAAAACACTCGAGCGTACACATGCAAGCGCTTAACGCGGCGTTTTTATGTATCAATGTATCAATGATTCATCATTACAGATTAATTTTGTCAGCATCACAATGGAAATCGAAGAAGTAACTTGTTTTATAATCTTGTATAACAGTTATAAACGGTATAAAAAAGATAGAGAATACTGGGTGCACCCTATTTTAAGGGATAAATTAATTAACGGCATATTCATAACCCTTTATCCAAAAATTAAGGAATATGAATAGAAATTTTTCGATTATTTTAGAATGTCCATTAAATCATTTGACGATTTGCTAAAATTAATTACGGACGATACTACACCAAGTGCAAACGTTATGGGGACACTATTTTAGCAAAAGTAATAATAAATAAAACTAGTAATAGACATTACGTAGATTTTTTTATTCAGATAATAATACGTAATAATTTTATAACACCACTATAACTTATATATAAAAGGGAAAAATAAGTTACAGTTGTGATCCCGGATAAGTGATTTACATGTACTGACTTTTGTTTTATTACAATTTAAACAATACAAACAAAATCTGCTTGAATTGACAAAAGCCCAACTAAAAATTCATAATTGAAAAGCATATTTACTACTACCTAATATTAACGGTCTATATCATTTGAATTCTCAATCTTTGTCTTGTCGGACACAATTTATTTTTTAGTTACCAATTACTTTTTAATGCTTTTTTCTTATATAAAAATTCCTTATTTTATTAATATTGTGAAAAATGTTCTTTTATCCCTTTTAAGTCAGACATTTCTTTATAGAATTTCACTACTAATCTCACCATTGTAGAATGCAGAACGCACGTTCATGTGTACATACAACATACAATGCCATTCCATGTACAGCAGCCGAAAAATTTTCAACGGCAATTTATCAAGTTAGCACATTTTTCTGATATTCACATCGTATGAAACTGGCTTGTATGCTATTTATAACATATCAAATGACTAAAAGTGACGTCTTTTATGAGAATTTAAAAGTCGAAATTGCGCAGTCGCAATACACCGTTGAAAATTTTTGGACAGCAACTGTACCTCTTCTGATAAAGAATCTAACTAACTAACTAACCTCGCAGCGCACTTTAGCATGTGTACGCGGCTATTGTAGACGCTCCATGTGTACAGGGTCTTACTCAGATACTTACATAAACTACAGGGTGTTTATTTAGTGCGCAATTATTTAATGTCTCCTCAACTACTAAATATCGAGAAAAACTTTCTGTCGTCTACAGACTTTGAAGGAACTCATTTCTTTTTATTTCCTTTAATTTAATTTACATTCATCAAGTACACAAAAATATGATTCTGAAATGCATACACTTTTTGTCTTGTGTGGATTTTGCCGGGAAGGCATGCGTTTTTTCCTACCTGTTGCTTCTTATTTAATACAATTTGGCTTAGAGTGAAATCACTCTTTACTTTAATTCAATTAATGTTTTATTTGAGTTATAATTTAATTGTGATGTTGGGATTAATTGAAAATTTTTAAGATTAAGTTGGTTTGAATAGCATCAGGATGATTGTTCAATTTCATCTACTCTTGATAATTCCATGCGCATGACGCTTTTGATCTACAGTTGTTTCTCCTTAGAATGTGGTACAAACAATGTGCATCATGTCGCGAAAACACAAAAATTTAAATTATATAGGCCTGTAAATCATACAGTTTGTGCATGATATTTAAATTAAAAACTAATTAAATGTTTCAAACAGTAGGAAAACTAAATATATGGGAAAAGTAACCCAATTCCCGACACTTTCAATATAAAAGGTTTTTGGTTAGCAATGATGCATACTTTAAAAATATTTACAATAATTCAGGGTCTTTCTCAAAAGTTGGTCAAATAAAACTACACTTTTCTTAAATGGGACACTCGATATATTTTACCCGGAATGGATTCTCCTATCAGTTGTTTGTTCAATAATAGATTTTTTCTAAATTCGTAGCGACATTGTCAGTGTATAAATTATTTTTTATAATTTTTCAGTTTTATAAGTGACGTAATAAATAAGTCACAGTTTATTCATTTATTCAAATTTTATAAAAACTCTTTGCAGACAGTATTATCAGTGTCCATTAAACACTATTAAAATGTTTTCAAGTTTTGCTTATGCACAGGGTGTTCAAATTATACCTTCAGATTTTGATAACATTAAATCAAATTAACTCAGATTTTCCAAATGGAACAACCTATATATTTTATCGAAAATTAAAAATTTTGATTAGTGCTTTATCCAATCCTAAAATGTTGTCTTCGTCAGATTCAGTGTTGCTAAATCATATTTTTTTTTATTAAATTATTACAATGGAGAAAATAACTCTAACTTGCAATAATTTTATATTAAAACAAAAGGAATAAAATAACTTATTTTAAAGAAATTCTTTACAATTTGTCCAATTTGATTTATGCATACATCTTAAGGTGAGTAATAATATTTTCTTTTAAATGCTCTTATAAAAATAAACACCCAGAAAAATCGAATTATGCCAAACAGCTGTCGGAACAGAACCACCTAATGACACCTCAAAATAACATCAAATTCTTACATTTTTGCAACAACAAACCCAAATTAGACATTTTAGAAGCTTTGGAAATATACAAACATAAACGCGCAGTACCTTTAACGAATGAACAAACTGAGCTTAGTAATTCTCCTTTATTAGAAATGTTAGATATTTAGTTTTTATATGTATTATATCTAGTTTGGAAATTTAAAAAAGTCTGACCCCTATTTTAAGAAAACTTAAACCCTAAAACCCCTACAATCAAAGGTCATCTGCACTATGGAGTCTGAAAATTGGTAATGTACAGTTACGATCATTCGCTAAGGAACGATGGAAAAATAGGGATAGTGGGTTTTTCAGTTTTTGTACAACGTACGCTGTAATTCGACCTGATTTATGAACTGGGTAATTATAATATTCAAACATTAAATGTTTTTGATTATTATGTAATAAACTAACATTTACATTGTACAAAAATTTGAAAAATTTGTTGTCAGGATTTTTTTCGTCGTTCCTTAGCGAATGATCGCAACTGTACCAAGACAAATCTCTGTGTTCTGGACAAACCCAAATTTGCCTATAGATGGCCTTTATATCAACAGTAAACACTATTCTGTGCCAATGGAAATTTAAAAGAATGCAAAAAATATCTTGCTGTAATTTTGGGTCAGGTAACAGAAAGTCATTTAGGGAACCTTCTAATGTACGAGCTGAAGCATCAAAAACCACTCTAAGTTTGGTAGTTGTACTTTCTGGTTTAAACACAGCATGATGAGGGAGATAATATGTTTTGTTAGACTCGGAAGCAATATTTGAGTTAGGAGGAATGTTTTCCATATGATTCTGATCAATGTATTCCTGAATAACCTTTGCATAGGATTCATAATATTCAGGGTTCTGGAGCAATTTGTGCTTTAAACTATAGAAGCGGCGAAGAGCAAGGCTATAAGATAAGGTTCTTCATTTCTAAATGGCAGAGAAACAACAAAGCGACCTGATGAATCTTGATAATGCATTTTTAAGAAAAACTGTTCGCATTGAGCATATTCTGTAGATATAGATTTGACTGGAGGTATCTCCTCTAAATTCCAAAATTGATACCTATTTTCTGTATTTATCCTTAGCAACGTGTTTGTTTATTAATCTTATCTACCTTTGATAATGACATTTAATGTCAAAACAATTTTAAGGTTAAGAATTTATATTAAAACTTGTGAAACTTGAATTAATCTATTGATTTTTATTATATATTTTATAAGTAATTATAATCTAGCTCCATCAACCGTTCACTATACAAATTTTGTTATGTTGAATATAACCAAGCTCATGTATTTGCTTCATATTTGCAAAACACACAAAAGTATTTTTTTAGTAAATCATAACACTTGCAGAATTTTATAGTATGTTGTGGTCTCAACTAAAATTTTATAACAATGAGTGAAAATTGTCATACTACACATACTACAGTCACGATTTAAGTATTGTAAATCATGATTCGATATAAATTTCTAACTGAAATTAAAAAAACTATTCTTACCATTTCCAACGTATTCTTCTTCTTAGTAAGTGATTCTAAAGATTCATTAACAGTACATAATTCAAACATGAGCTCATTATTTTTGGTAGCATTCTCCGATATCTGTTCTTCAAGGAAATTAATCTTAGTTTTCAAGTTTTTAATTTCTTCATCTTTTAATTCGATTTCTTCATTAAATCTTTCTGCATCAGCAGCTTTAAGCTGTTCAACTTCTATGATTTTCTTCGTATTTGCAAAAACTTCATCTTGAAGTATTGATTTTCCGGTTTCTAAAAGAGCATGAGCAGATTTAAGTTGTACTATAGTCTCTTCAAGCTTTTCGATTTTTGCCTTATTTTCTTCTATGCTTTTTGTAAAGTCATTTTTACACTCATTAAGTTCTTTCCTTGTTAATGCAATTTGTTCTACCTTATTGTTAGAATCATTTTGCAAATCTTTAATATGAGCCTTGGAAATCTTATTCTCTTCCTGTAATGATTTAATTATTGTTTCCTTATGTTCCAATTTTTCTAAATGTATACTGTTAACTACTTGTTTTTCGGCTTGTAGAACATTTACAGTTTCTTGAAGTTCACTACGGGCATACTTTAGTTTAGTATTCTCTTCAACTAAGCTTGTAATTTGCTGTGTTATTTCTGTTTGAAGTTTACTTAAGTTTTCAAGATGTTCATGATAAAGCTTAATATGACTTTGCTTTACAGAATTTTTAAAATGTTTTAGTTCTTCACAAGAATTACTAAATTGGTTTAGTTCTGACCACAATTCAGATTTTTCTGTTTTAAGATGTACCAGTTCACTACATACATCTTTAAAGGTTTCATTTAAGGCACCGTTAACTTTTTCTGTTAATTTTAATCTTTCAGTTATTTCTAATAACTCATTCTTTAGTTGTGATTCTTTCTGCACAAGTTCTGATATTTGTAAATTTAAATTAGAAATATGTTTGTTACAATCGAATTCATATTTTGTATTTTCTTCCATGAATTTAGTTTCTAAGTGTAGTTTCTGATTTTCCAAAAAGTCTACACGTTCGTGTGCATATTTCAGCTCCCTTAATGTATCCTTATTTTCTTTATCAAGATTATTATATTTTTCTATAAGTTCATGTAAATCCCCAGTTAGATTATTCACTTGTATTTCATGTTCAGTTCTTTCTTCTTGCTGTGTCTGTAAAGTTTCGGTATATTTCATAATGGTGTCACTCAGTTCATCTTTTGTGGCACGAAGTTCTTGTAAATGTTGCATTTCGCTATTATTTAAAGTTTCAATCATTCTGCTAAGATCTGAGATTTTATCTTCAAAATTGTGAATTTGCTTTGTATTCTCTGCATTTAAAATGTTCTTTTTGTTTGTTAATTCATCGACTTCACACTTAGTTACAGTCAAAGCATCTTGTAAGATTGTGATTTCATTTTGAGTTTTCATTTGGTATTTTGTATAGTTCTGAATGACATTATTGAGTTCTTTATCTTTAGAAGATAAATCTGATTCAATTCTCAGAATTTTTGTTTGTAGTTCATTGCATTTGGTTTCCAAGTCAGCTTTGAGGTTTTGAAGTATCAGATTTACGCCTTCCAATTCTGTAATTTTAGCCCTGAGAACAATTGAAAATAAATCAAAAAGAAATTTTGATACATTATAATGATCTAATAAATAGAACACTAAATAAGCATTGGCAAATTGATTGAGTATATTATTTAAGATGACTAGAAACTTTATCTGTGGTTAATTCCTTATTGTTTCTAAATAGTGTTAAAGTTATATTAGATTTTTTTTTTAATATTACTGAAAGTAGAAGTGATATCACAATGAGATTTTGTAGATACAGTCAAACTTCCATATTACGAACTTCTGTATAGCGAATTTCTCTATATAACGAATTTTTGTGCTGTGCACTGCCCTTTTAGAAAAAATACATATAAAAGTGTCTCTAAATAACGAAGTAAGATTTCTATATATAACGAATTTTTTAGGCCTAACTAAAATAAATTTTTTCAGGTAAATGTACAATTTGTCAAATTCAGCTTGGCCGGCGAAGTTTGGATGCGCATAATATTTGCGGCATTAGGGTAGAGATAGCTAATTTCACCTAACGTTCTCGTCTAGTACAGATCGGTACATTCTATGAAAAAGTATAAAATATATAAAAAATACGCTAAGATTTTATCACAAAAACTCGTTAGTTTTAATCCTTCTACCTGAAAAGTCTTATTTTTGGATTGTTGATAATTTTACACAAGGGTATAGTAAAGATTCGTATCGCTAAAGTAAATTCCAATTTACACCCTTTTTGTGAGTTGAAAATACTTGCACCACAGATTGTACTTTTTCTTTACTTCCTAGATTTTGCCTTTGTCAAACACACACTCTTTCTTTTCCCCATCTGCGCATTACGCCGGCCAAGCTGCATTTGACGGACAATATGTATTATGCATCAATCTTTCTTTCTTATGCAGTAAAAGATTATAAATTTACCCATCTTCCAAGAAGCCTGCACACATTTTAAAAAACCTGTAAACCTTTCAAAAGAATTTTGTAAATTTGTTTAATTGGAAGTTCTAACAAGGGCTCCTACAACTGGTTTATCTTTACATTCTTACTTTTTCAGGGGATTTCCGAAAATTTACCTGAAGGAGAGTTCTACACTCGGGCCGCCGAATAGATATAGTAATTAAAACTGCCTACAATTACCCCCTCTTTTTAACAAAACCTGTCTATTGGTAGCAATCAAATATACCACTCAAATTGAAAGGCATGTGTAATTGCACCAAAAAGATATCAATTCGTTTACTGCCAAACTGTCATACTCACGAACTTTTAATGGCATTTTATTAAATTAATAAAACTGCAATTTTTTCAAATGAATGTTTATTATTTATACTAGCATTTCTCGAAGTGACATTATTTATAATGAATTAACAATTCATATGCAGAAATATTTTATTGTAAATTTCATTTTCACATAAAACCAATCAGAACAATCTGTGCTGCCTTGATTTTCGACAAACAAAAAGTTCGTCTCTGAATTCGTGAAGTCTGTCTGTCGGTGTGTTGGTCTGTCGGTCTGTCGCCTTTTTCCCTGTTGACTATTTTGAATTTTTCTTTTTGGAATCATTTGTACATTTTTTGTATCTCTTCGGGAAAGTGGTCAAAATGACCACCGAAAATTTCGAAAATTTTTGAAAAATGAAAAATTTTGTATTTTTCAAAAATTTACGAAAAAATAAACATTTTTAGCAACTTTTTTTTCTTCTTTTTTTAAACGAAAAATTTTAAGACTTAGAATTTTAGTTTTTATGACAACTAATGTGTTACGTGAACATTAGTTTTCAAAAATAAATTAGTTTATTAAGTATACAGTTGTTTTTGTTCGTCATGGCAATGCTAGCTCTGCGCATTCTCAACTGGTTTTGTACTATATCTGTTCGGCGGCCCGAGTATAGAAAAGATTAAACTTCGATGCATTATACACATTGTTACTTGTGTAAATGGAGATTCCACCCCTCTAAGAAAGACTAAAATTCAATTCTCATTTAGGAAAAGTTAAAAACTTGCAAATTTTTATTTTAACAAAGCGAAAGTGTTTAACCATTACTGAGAAAATCAACGTGTTGATGGAAATTGATAACTGTATACAAAAAAGAAAGACATCGCGGCTCCCGGCAAAGTTTTTTAAAATCAGTTGGTGGACTTACAGCAAAACGTGCTAGAACTTATGTTTACGACGACGTAGATGAAGTAGTTTTAAAGTGGGTGCATTTAATTGGCAACAAAAATGCACCATTAACAAGACAATTAATTAAACACAAGGCATTACAGTTTGCAAAATCACTCGAATTAAAATTAAAGCATTAAAATAATATTTACAAAAGGTGATATCTCTTTATAACGAAGTTTCCCTATAGCGAATTCTTTTTCAGGATTTACCGACTTTATTATATAGAAGTTCGACTGTACTTAATTTTAGATTAATTCCATTCTTCACCAAACTTTTTTAATACTGTCCATTATGTAGTAGCTAATTAACAAATCAGATTTTTAAAATATTTATTAACAATACAGTGAAATGCAGTTATTACGAGATTTGTGGGACCACAGATTTTGCTCATTATATTCGTTAAGCGGACCCTAGACGTACAATCAAATTTGTAAAACATGCATGTGCAAACAACTTGCACAAACAAAAATAACGCCTACATTATCCAACTATCCTATGAATATTTGTTTGTACACTCAATTATAACATGAATTTTGCGTAATGTAGGAACATGATTTGTCGCTACAGAATTTTTTATCCCATTTACTAACTCCTGCTGTATTGTAACTTTTTCGTGGATAGAAAGCATTTTGCATCTTAGCGTAGCCATCCTTAACTAATAAAACGTCTTTCGTAAAAATTAACGCGCTAACTAATAACAAAATCGGATTTTAAATTTAAAAAGAAACGTTAGGACCATGTAAAACCACGGGTCTAGGCCACAACGGCCAATCGCTATTTTGGCTGTTGTGGTCATAACCACAATGGCATCCGTAACCATAACGGCCAACAGCCACAACGGCCAATTTGACCATATCGCCCAACTTGACACTTGACCATAACGGCCACCATGACCACAACGGCCAACTAAAAATTCCACCCTATCCGCCATTTTGATCACAACGGCCACCGACGCTTATGTATTGGCGTCGCTGGTGACGATGACCACAACGGCCAACCAGGGTGTGTGACCACAACGGCCAAAATGACCACAACGGCCAACTAGAGTGTGTGACCACAACGGCCAACTAGAGTGTGTGACCACAACGGCCAAAATGACCACAACGGCCAACCTTTTTCATATTGTTATTTTGGTTTCATTGAAGCTCATTTCTATCTTTTAACTTACACTTATTTCAATAAGGTACGTCCAGAATTTAACAGCGGGGTCTGATGTCAAAGTAGCGCCGATTTAAAGTTACTTACCTATATTAAAAAATGCACCTCTATACAACTGCAGCCCCGTGAAGTTGAAGAAATTTTTCTTTCTTATTTTCTCGGTAAGTATCTCAGGCAGATTAAAAGATAAATGCTGAAAATTTGGTACAGATACATCTCAATACACTTTAACGATTTACAGATTCACGATACTTTAGTTTACAGGGTGGTTAATTTAACATCAAAAGCTTTTTCTTTAACCTGTTTACCGCAATATTTCCATTTTGGGGACGTTTATTGCATTGAATTTGAACTCCGTAATTTGCTGTTCTTATCAGTTTTAAAATTAAACTAAATGTAAATCTTCCCCTAAAAAGTAAACAGGATATCTAGGAATATGTCCAGTACTTAATAAAATCAATCTAGGGGGCAACATGGGACGTAACTCCAGAAATAAACCGCAATAATCCAAAACAGTATTGCTGCATACGTATCCGAGAGAAAATACAAGAAAAAGAGCTCTTTGAAAAAAATGACAGATTACTTACTCGCGCACCGGGCGATAAAACGTAGTTTAATAGGGCTGTCAAAGAGTTTAAGAAATTATTAGATGGGCAGAGAAATCAAGATTTCCAAAACTATTTCCACTACCTAACAGCAACTGGCATTATGCAATTATGGAACGCCACAAAGGTCGTGTTTACGCCTCTTACCATTGAAGAAGAAAAATTCATACGGGACTTCCTTCAAGCGCGAAGTAATTAAGGTCATCGAAACTGAGATAAATTCCAAGTCCCCATGCTTCGACCTAATAACTGGAAAACTAAAGGAACTTTCGTATGAGAGATTTCGTGTGATAACTGTAATCTATAGTGCGATATTAAGGACGGGATACTGCTCTGAGCAATGGAAGGTGACCCAAATGAGGCGTAACCATGACCTTTGTGGCGTTCCATAATGCATAATGCCAGTTGCTTTAGTTGCTGTTAGGGAGCGGAAATAGTTCTGGAAATTTTGATTTCTCTGCCCATCTAATAATTTCTTAAACTCTTAGACAGCCCTATTAAGCTACATTTTATCGCCTGGTGCGCGAGTAAGTAATCTGTCATTTTTTTCTAAGAGCTCGTTTTCTTGTATTTTCTCTCGGATACGTATGCAGCAATACTGTTTTGGATTATTGTGGTTTATTTCTGGGGTTACGTCCCATGTTGCCGCCTAGATTGATTTTATTAAGTACCGGACAGATTTGTAGATATCCTGTTTAATTTTTAGGGGAAGATTTACATTTCGTTTAATTTTAAAACTGATAAGAACGGCATATTACGGAGTTCAAATTCAATGCAATAAACGTCCCCAAAATGGAAATATTGCGGTAAACAGGTTAAAGAAAAAACTTTTGATGTTAAATTAACCACCCTGTAAACTAAAATATGTGAATCTGTAAATCGTTCAAGTGTATTGAGATGTATCTATACCAAGTTTTCAACATTTATCTTTTAATCTGCCTGAGATACTTACTGAGAAAATAGGAAAGAAAAGTTTCTTCAACGTCACGGGGCTGCAGTTGTGTAGAGGTGCATTTTTCAATATAGGTAAGTCACGTTAAATCGGCGCTACTTTGACATCAGACCCCAGTGTTAAATTCTGGACGTACCTTATTGAAATAAGTGTAAGTTAAAAGATAGAAATGAGCTTCAATGAAACCAAAATAACAATATGAAAAAAGTTGGCCGTTGTGGTCATTTTGGCCATTGTGGTCACACTCTCTAGTTGGCCGTTGTGGTCACGCGCCACAGTTGGCCGTTGTGGTCACGCGCCACAGTTGGCCGTTATGGTCATTTTGGCTTATTGTGGTCACACTCCACAGTTGGCCGTTGTGGTCATTTTGGCCGTTGTGGTCACACACCCTAGTTGGCCGTTGTGGTCATTTTGGCCGTTGTAGTCATCGTCGCCAGCGACGCCAACACATAAGCGTCGGTGGCCGTTGTGGTCAAAATGGCGGATGGGGTGGAATTTTTAGTTGGCCGTTGTGGTCATGGTGGCCGTTGTGGTCAATTGTCGAGTTGGGCGATATGGTCAAATTAGCCGTTGTGGCTGTTGGCTGTTATGGTCACGGAGGCCGTTGTGGTTATGACCACAACGGCCAAAATAGCGATTGGCCGTTGTGGTCATTGGCCGTTGTGGCCAGGCCCCAAAACCACATTACTTAAGATCAAGCTCGGTTAAGCTGGATTTTAGATTTGGAAATTATAAGTACAAGACCATTCATTCCTGGAAGTCGTACAAAGAAAGCAATAGAGTTACCTTTAGGTATCCTGAATAGTTTGAAACCAGCTTTTTGGGTAAAATATTTTGAAATTTGCTCGTTTTTCCGTGAAACATAATGAGTTCTTTTTGAAGTTGAAAATCGTTATAAACTGACGATAAAACTAAAGTAGGTAAATAAAATAGTTTTGTAAAAAAAATGTTTATTTTCTAGAACACACGAAATAAGATGTGTTGAAGTTGAGATTTCACAGTGTCATAATATAGACTTTATGATAATCTATATAGTCCAGTGAATGAAGGGATTTTTACTCTACAAAAGGTCGGGTATTGTTCTGGTGCATTTTAGTAAAAAAAAAAGTTATTTTTAGTAAAAATTTGGTATATGAAGGTTTTTTTTTAAGATGAATAGCAACGAAGCTGTGTAGCTCCCAAAAAAGGCTAAAATTGTGTACTTTGTAAATTTTAAGTTTCTTGTTACTTATCATCGCGATAACTCCATAACACTTCATTTTAGCATAGAAGTCTTGAATTTTTTTATTACACTCAATACAAAAAAAACGAAAAAGTGACTTTTTTGAATTTAGTGCAGCAAATTTCTTTGGTTTATTATTTCTTATATTTTTATTTATTTTAGTTTATTATTAATTATAAAAGTATTACCTTTGATTTCAGACAGAATAAATTTTATAGATGCAAAGTGAAAGTAATTGAAGGGGCGAGTGGATAAAGGGGTTAGAAAAATCATATTTTTAGAGAATGAAGGTGCTAAAGCTATTTTACAACTTCTGACCTAATTTTGGTACGATTCTATATATAGATACAGAAATATTAGATGATAAAGGACCTAACTACTACTACAGAAATTGTTGTTATTTGTGTGACTTTTTAATGAATAAAAGAACTAATTTAATTTTTTCTAGTTTAAGCTTATTTTTTATATACCTGACATTTTACTCTATGATAAAAAAATTCATAATTTTAATCCCTATCGACTAATCCTATAGCAAAAACGTCCAGAATAATTCAAGAATAATTAAAAGTGCTCTCCTGTAAAATTAATAATTTGGTAGTTAACCCCTTTACCACTCGCCCCTTCAATTATGTGTTAGCCAACGTCAGTGAAGTCTCATGAGACTAAAATAGAAAACTTTGGGTTTCTGAACTCCTCTGCAAGCTCATGCAAAAGTGGATTTTTTTTGGAAAAAGTGGTAAAATTTCAGCTCTCACCGCTATGCTAAATTAATGAGCAGCAGCACCCAACTCAATTTGGCAAAGCTACCACCTACAGCAGATGCTGCATAGTACCATTCTCTCCAGACATACCACCAGGTATGCCATGGATGGCAATTGAAAAAAAATCCTCTGGATTGGGGCTGGACGAGGGAGAACCGAGCACTGCAACCTATCAAGACTGTGATTGATGTTTCTCCTCTCAAATTACTAAAACCTGTATCCTGCAAATGTGTAACTGGGTGCATGGGAGCTTCTGGCTGCAGAAAAGCTGGCCTCAAATGCTCCACCCTCTGCAAGTTATGTTGTGGGCAGTCTTGCGAGAACAGGCCAGACATTCTTCTCGACGAAGACGAGAATGGCATCGATCCAATACCAACACAAGAAGACTCTAAGGATGACTCCGTCCCTCCTACTTCACCACCTTATAAACGTAGGGAGTTGTAAATATTGTATATAAATATTTATTGTTATATTTTCTGTCCCTTTTACCATATTTCCTTGAGCACATTAGCATGTTGTGTTTAGAATTTAATGTCTTGATGTTTGAATTAATCAAACTTGAATGTGAAAATCTTGAACTGGGTATACAGGGAGTATTAACATTGTAATTCAGAAATTCTTTAATAACAATTACCATGTTAGATTTAGACGTTAGGTGTAAATGCAAAAATTATTAAAAGCACAGTTTTATGGATCAAAATAACTCATCAGAGTTTTACAATTGCTACCAGAATTCTCCAAGGAAGTTATTTTTCTAAAATCTTATTAGCCATGACAACGGTTGTCAAATTATTCTAAGGAACTGCTGCATGGTTTGTCAATTTTTAACTTTATTGATTGATTAACTGTTGTCATGGCTAATAGGATTTTAAAAAAATAAATTCCTTGGAGAATTCTCATCTATTTCTTCCACACCGGTAGCAATCGTAACATTCATCATTACAAAAAAACCTTCACTTACCAAATTTGTAGGAAATTTTGTCTTCTATAAGTCGGCAAATAACTTTTTTTTGTGCTAAAATGAACCAGAACGAAGTTATAGACGAAAAACTGAAAAAGTGCCGATTTTCGGTGGCGTGTTCAAAATGGCGGGAAGCGCGGCGGAGGAGGGAGTGAGGAAACTTGAATTTTTTACTAACCCACCCATCTATACAACATATCAAAAATTTAGAACTATCCGACCTTTTGTAGGGTAACCTCCCTGTTTTGGCCTTCGTTCACTGGACTAATAGGCCAGGTCAGATTTGTTGGTTTTGTAGGCCATGTAGAAGTAAATCTCCTGGCTTGGTATTTAAAATAAATTTAAGTTTAATATTTAATTTTTACTACCTATTATGGTTTATGTAACTTATACAGGGTGATTCATAATTAGTAAATCAAACAGAAATGGTAGATCCATGACAGCTGCAATGTGGTATAGAGGTAAGCTAGACTCTTTAGTCTTCTAGTTACATGAGGAATCTACCACTTTTGTTTGATTCGCTAATTATGAATCACCCTGTATATCAACAGTATCCTACACCAATATCTAAACTTACAAGTTTACATTATACTTACTCTAATTCTTCATGTTTAATTTCCATTTGTATTAATTGTTCATTTACTGCTTGCACTTTTACTTCGTGTTCTTCCACAACCAGTTCCAATGTTCTTAAGCGTCCTTTCTTTTCTTCGACACTTAATTTCAACACTAAGAGATCCTGATTCGCCTTTGAAAGCAGATCATCTTTATCAGCACATTCTGCTTCTTTCAGTGACAGTTTTTCTAATGTCACATTAAGTTGTTCTTCTAGATTGATGTAGTTAGTTGTAGCTTTATCTTTAAGGATATTTAAATCTTCATATTCTTTATTCTTTTTATCAATTGCTTCCTGAAGATCATATTTTTCCTTATTGGATATCACCAAATCTTTTTTCAACGTCTTAATAGTATCATCAAGCACCTTGAAGCGTTTGTCATAATTAATTCTGCAGATTTCATATTCTTCTTCTAAATCTGTTTTTGACTTTGAGATTATTTGTAAATCTTTCTTAGCTGCAGTACAATTTAAATTACAGCATTGCAATTCAGCTTCTAGATCACTAATTTTCATGACATAGCTTTGAATCTCAGTATTTAAAGCTTTTATATTTTCTTGATACCTTTTCTCCTCATTAAATATACTCTTTTCTAGTAAATTTTCTTTGATTTCTTGTTTAGTTATTTTACTGTTAGCTTCATATAACTGAAACTCTAAAGAGTTTTTTAATCCTTCCAAATTCTTAACTGTTTCTTGCAAAACCGATTCATTCTGCTCATGTTTCTTGAGATTCTCAGTCATTTCTGAAATTTGTTGCTCAAAGATTCTTGTTAAGGAATGTAATTCACCTACTTTCTTATTGAGTTTTGCTTCATTTTCTTTACGTTCTGATATTTCTTTCTGGGTTTCAGTTATTTTTATTTCAAAATCACTTTTAATTTGTTGAAGATTTTCTAGAGATTTCTGTAAATCTTCTTGAACAGCTATGCTTTGAGCTAATCCTTCATTTGATTTAGTTAATCGCATTTCTAAAGAATTACTAGTTGCTTGTATTTCTGAAATAGTACATTCTTTCTCTGCAATTATATCTTTGAGCATTTCAAGATCTGATATTGTAGTTGTCATTTCAGATATTGTGCTATTTAGATGTTGTATTTTATTCTCTAGATTGGCAATTGTTTCTTCTAAAACTGCTACCTGTTGTTCTGAACATTTTAAATTATATGATAAAGTCTCACGTTCTTTTATATTAATTACCTCTTTTTCATTCAAATGTTCTACATCATCTTTTAACTTCAATATTAATCCTTCATGCTCATTAAGCTTATTAACAAGCCTTTTTTTCTCATCTAATTGACATAAATAATTTTCTTCTAATTTCATAAATACTTTTTCAAAAGCAGCTTTTTTATCTTTCAAGCAAATACTATTCTTTCCAAAAGCAAGTCTTTCTAATTCACATAAATTGTGTTCTATGTCAGCTTGCATTTGATTTAAATTTTTAGTTACACTCTGAAGATTAAAATCTGTTTTATCATAATTATTCAATAGATTTTCATAATCACTCTGAATTAAATGAACTCGTTTTTCAAGAACATCATAATTTTCAGTTTTTTGTTGCAGTGTCACTTCTAACTCCACATATTTTACTTTCAAAGAATCTAGCTCATTAAAAAGTACATTTTTTGTATTTTGTAGTGTTGTTACTGTGACTTTGTTCTCATCTAACTCCTTTTCTAATTCTCTGAGGTTTGAATTCAAGCATGACTTTTCTTTTATAAGCTTTCCCATTTCGTGTGCTGATTGTTCCAATTGTTGGTGTGCATATTGTAAATCCAATTGTGTTTGCTCCAAACATGTTGCCTGTCAACAAACAATAACTTCATTTTAAAAATAGTATAAAATTGGGCTAGAATAAGTTATTTGTATGTATCACTAGTACAAAAACTGCACTTGTGGCAGCACATGTAACTATTTTAGATATCATTTAAAAACTCATGCGACAAAGTTTGTCAGAATAATTTCTTATTTTAATAATAATAATATGTTTATTAACGCCAAATAGTAATTACAAGATTAATAGATAAATAAGTAACTTGAGAAGTGTGATTAAATAATAAATAATGTAGTTATATTAATACCAACATAAACTAAAACAACAAGAACATCAGAAAGCTAAATATCACAATTATCGAATTACCTTTAGAAGTCACCATATGCCACTCTTATCCCTACGCCATCACTACACAGCGAGTCCAGCCTTCATATGTAGGTATTAAGTTATACAATTTAATTGTGTTTTAAAACAATCTAAGGATTTAGAAAAAAAATTTAAAGCTGTTAAATTGTTTACAATCCTAGAAACTCGATTTAAAGTACTGTTGCTGGCATAGACAGAGTGGCACATAGCAACCTCCAAAAGAGGAACATTTCTCAAATCCCTCACAGGAGCCAATTAAAACATCTCTGGACACTGTATCATACCGTTACTAATCTTAAAGAAAAAACCAACATCTTTGTTTTACCTCCTCTGTTCTAGTGGTTTTAAGCCCAAATATTGTTTTGTTTGCAAAGTATTTAACAAGATACCATGCATGGCAAGCTTATGTTTCATATACTGAACAAATCTGTTCTGAATAATTCAATGTGAACAATATGAACATGAGAAACATGAAAATTGGTGACCAAATAGTAGAAGCATATTCTAAACGAGATCTGACAAGGGATGCAAACAACACCATAAAGGATTGAAAGTTATTGAAGTCTTTAGAGGTCCTTATCACAAAACCCAGCATTTTATTGGCTTCTGCCACAATATAATCTAGATGATCACAAAATTGAAGTTTACTATCCAAGACAATGCCCAGGTCCTTAACAGAGTCTACATTTTTCAAAATGTTATCCCTCATTTTATAGTTATACTTATTTACATCCTTCTTTCTTGAGAAAACAATAGTGGAACATTTACTAGGGTTTAAAGATAACTTGTTAATAGTGCACCACTCATCAAGCAGATCCAGATCCTTTTGAAGTGCTATCATGTCATTGGAGGAATTTATGTATCTAAAAAGCTTTAAATCATCCGCGAAAAGCAAGAAAGGGAAACGAAAATGGTCACCAATGTCGTCGACAAAAATATTAAATAAAATAGGACCTAAATGAGAGCCCTGGGGGACTCCACTTGTTCACACAGAAATGACATCAGATTCAAATCTATTCAGTTTGAAACGTTGTGTTCTCAATTACATCAAGGATAACATTATAAAAGTAATCAACTATATTATTGTAATGAACGTAATCGGCCCTCTAAACGCCGCCGTCGAATGTTCGAGATTGCATAACTCATCAACATCTGCCAGTGTGGTTCACCGGCACCTGCATGTGTGATTCATCGGCGTGAGTCATCGACGGCGCGACAATCAATACACCATCTAGAAGAATCTAGTGAATTTTCTAGAAAGATTACGCAGTATATAAACGCCGTCTTACACGGAAGAGGGGATTAGTCAACCGCGAGTGATTAGATGCGTTAGCAGACGCAAGTTGTAATAGATAAATATCTAAGTAGAATATAAATGTGTGTGTGAATAGTACGAAATAAATATTATGATTAAATATAAATAGTTAATAGTTAGTTTATAATTGTGTTTTGTAATTAATTAAGATTAAATTAGTGTGTGTTAAATGTGAATGTTTTCTCTTTATTAATAGATGATTCAACAGCATTTTTGTTATTATTTAAAAAAAAACGTTTCATTATTAACATAATTCAAAGAATATAAATGCCAGTTAAAATGAAATAAATAGTTATTGATAGATACATAGTCAGCTTTACCAAAATCATAATACCAATCATCACTACTATCTAAATATTCACCACTTTTCATTTCCACATTCAAATACAGAGAAGGGTGATGACTATAACAAGGCACCAGTGGTTCACATTTCTTTAAATCTATGAAGGAGGATGAAAACAAAGGTCCAAAATTACATTGTTTGAATTTTTGTTTAAGTTGTATTGATCAAGACCAAAAAATGAAAAATTGTCCAAAATGTAACTTTCTTTTTCTGAAGTAACACCACTAACTTTAATTATATTTGAAGTTACATCTCGAATCCAATTGAGGCCTGGCAAATTGTAGTTACCCATCAGTATAAATGAGGAGTCTGGGTAGTCAAGATAAAGATTTCGAACTGTTATATGATCCTGATACACATTAATGCTTGAATTTGGAGGAATATATACACAACCAAGTATAAGAGACCTTCTGTCTCCATTGATCTTTACAAAGACTTGCTCCACTGCATCGCTGCTTAAACTTAAATGACCTGCTTTATACTTTTTCTTAATAGTAATGAATACTCTTCCACCACGTAAATACTGGCTAGTAACTGAACTTCTATCACATCTATAAAGGCTATATGTATCCTCAACCACTTCATTATCGTAAATTTCACTATTTAACCAACTTTCCGTAATTAATACAACATCGTAGTCCTCATTGATCAATGAAACCATGAAATCCTTCAACTTTGTTCTCAGTCCTCTCACATTTTGATAGAACACAGACAATCTACCCACTTTTCCCGAATTGTAACTGCTTATTGTTGAAAATTTTGTTTGTTAACAATTTGTGGAATACCACGTATGAATTTGATAGTTTTGTTGTTCACACCATCTTTTTTTAGCTGCTCTAACTCGTTTTTTATCTTCTTAAAATGTTCACGCTGATAATCGGTGAAATCAGACTTAAAAAATATCTTACAGTTTTCCGGTGTTTTAGCCTTTAAAACTTTAATAACATTTGCTGCCGTCCTCAATATTACTTTAATTGGTCTCATTTTGTTTTGCACATTTACCAAGCCGAAATATCTTTACATTTTCACAATCGACATCACATCTTGCAATAATCGCATTTATTACTGTATTGTTATCCTCTTCTTCTCTGTCTGCTTTTTGTCCTTTTTTTGATTCCTCAACATAGAACACAATTAGGTTATTAACCCGTCTGCTCCGTTCATTCATTTCCGAGATTATTTTATCATAACACACAGGATTTGATTCCATACTATTATCAACACCTTCTTCCAGTTTAGCAATTTTATTTGATAGACTTTTGTTTTGCTTTTTTGGTTCATTATTATCTTTAATTAAGGTAGCCATTTGGCTAGATATAGTATCGAGTTTTTTGTCTAGCCAATATTTCAATTCATTTTCTAAAAGCGTAAGTTTACTATCAAGAAGAATTTCCAAATTATCACTTTCCATGTTCACTGCATTATTTGAATTTTCCTCATCTTCTATCACCATAACTTCAGTTACACACATATTACAAGACCATTGATAATTATTGTTTTTGATCTCCTTAGCAATTTTGGAAAATTCTTCATTGGACATGCTTGTACACTTCTTATGTACCCAATTATATAATCTTTAATTTCTTATACCTTTCGGTGTCGAGGTGCCGGACACACCGAGCCACAGAGTGGATATGTGTGTGTAACTATGTTAAGTGATGTAAATCCACTATAACCACTTTGCCGTACTGCCGACTAGTACCCAATTATGACATATAAAACAATAAAACATTTAATGGCAGCATCCTTCTTTGCGAAACTGCCTGAGCAGATTCCACAGTTGTCTACCGTAGCCATTAATAAAACAATCTGCAGGACAGTATAAATTTGAATCCTACAGAATATAATAATATACAAATTTTCACTAACTGTATATAGTGTGTAAACAGCTTTAATTTTATCTTATTAAGTCTTGAGATAATATTAATGTAGTGTTAAACCTCAATAAACACCAAAATAAGATTTTCTATTAAGTAACTGGCTGTGTTTACCAGTCTTGCTCCTACTTTACAAACCTATTTTTATAATAACTTAACTGCAGTTTTTAATATTTAAACATCACTAATTACCATACATTTTTAGGCTTTTATAGAAAAAAAATCACCAACAGGTGTGATAACTAAAGCTCCATACATACCTTATTTTACAACAATACTGTCTCATTAAGAATAAAATATATCTACATGAATTTATAATTTGAGATCAATATTTATCTATTACATTCTACAGAAAAATTTCAATTTCAAAGAAAAGTTAATTAAGTAATCGCTTTTACAATCCGATGTACCACTCTCATCTCTAAAATGAAATAAAAGTCAATTAAATATTCCTATCAAATAAAATAAAATTATTTAGAGAAAGGTACCTAAACTACTTTCTTCTTCGTTATCGTCCTCGGGTTGAATGATAACATCACTGGTAAACTTAACTGATCTCAAATTATAAATTCATGTATATTTAATCCTAATGAGAGACTGTCCATGTAAAATAGGAAATTATTCTGACAAACTTTATCGCTTGAGTTTTTAAATAATATCTAAAATAGTTATAGTCCAGTTCAGTTACTTTAGGCATAAATATCTGTTCCAAAACACCCTAACTTTTTTTTTGTTGTTTTAGGGCCGGTTGTTCAGTTGATCATATATCCTATGGCATTAGTAAACTCTGGTTATAAATAAATTTGGTGTAAATAAGTTTTGCGTTGTTCAGTACAAAGATATTTAAAGATTAGTTAAACCTCGAAATCGTTATGTTGGTAGAATGTTTTTGTGGTTTTACAGTTGCTCTTTCTAGGTTTTTCTATGGTTTATGATTTTTACACCGTTTTTCATGCACGTAATTGGTTGTTTTAACTTTAAATTGTTTCGTTGTTACATCAAGTGTTAGATATATATTTTTCAATTTCTTCATTAGGAGACTCACTTGAATAATACTTATTAGCTAATATAAATTATACAATAATTTATACGTAAATTGCTACGTAAGCTATCTAACGCATTTATTTTTCTGAATTCTATCGTTTTATTAATGCAATCTAATAATAAATTACATGTGCAAGTAATAAATAATAAAAGTTGCCAGAGATCGAGATGTTAATTACGCGGCAAAAGGGGAAGCCTTATTAATATCATTGATAAAAAAGTATTCAAAAATAATTGAAAATGCACCTTCATAATAATAATTATTTTTAATTGTTTTATAAATTATTAAAACAATCTTTCTGTTTATAATTTCTTGACGCCTGTCTATAAAATTTATTACTCACTCTCCAATATTTTTAGGTTATTCATAATCTAACCACATCTTAAACCATCAACCTTGGTGGTTTAGTTAACGACAAAAATTAATTATAGTTAAAAGTTAACTTCTTACTGAACAACTCACTTTTCACAGTTAAAGCCGAGTTACTAGTAACCAGAAGTTAACAACATACTGGACAATCGGCCCTTAATCGCTTGATTTTGTCGTTTCTAACAATATATTAAAAATCGAGAGTGAAATCGTGCCGGCGTTAAAAAATATTAAGACTTTGTGGGCAATAATTCTTCTATAGCCTCTTTAGTGGCCTTTTCAATATTAAAATCTTCAGATTCTTTAAATACAAATACAAATGATAAAATACAAACTGTCAGAAAAACTTCTCCAGACTGTCAGAAAGAAAGCGGTCAACTTCACTAAAATTATCATTTTCGCAGAACTGCCAAAGTTTTTTTGGCTTCAGATTCGTGTTAAGCAACTTCAACAACATAAGTATACAATATTTCATGTTAAAACATAAAAAGATAAAAAGGTTAAGCCACAAAGTTTCTAGCAGTGCACTAAACCCATATTAAATCCCATTTAAAACTTTAACCTCTCGGTGGCACAGGTAAATATTGAGCAAATGGACTGAAATTTTGCACAGTTCGTTTTTTTGACATTTTAAAGAGATCTAGGGGGAGGGACCTAAAAAGTTCTAACTTTTGCAAAGTAATGGCCACCCTAATAGGCGTATATAGGCGTAGTATTTTTGCAGTTCGTGTTCTGTTTTCGGAAATGCAATTCGCCCATTTTCATATGAATATGAATTTTTAACTAATTATTACCTAAAGTTATTATATTACTTATTTCGGCAATTTCTTATTTGACGAACTCTCTAATTTAAAAGCATTTAACTATGCAGTTGGTGGCACTGCGCTAATGAGAACCGTAACAGACAGGTTCTTTAGTTTGAAGTAATTCTACCAATTTAAGTTTACACAGAATTCTATAAACTTTGCTAAAAAAGTAATTTACATAGTACATTTTAGTAAAAAAATAAATCAATCTTCTATATAATAAAATGCTAGCGTATCGTCTTTTTCTGCTTAAAATTTGTACAAGATCAAATTTTATTTTATTATTGAATCGTCTGACAATGCTACACTTAGCATTTACAATCGATTTTGTAATTGTAGTTACATTTATTTAACAACTATACTGTTGTGTAAAGCAACGAGTATATACCGGGTGTCTTAAAAGTGTGGGAACGCTTGAATTTCTCGAGAACGACACATCCGATTACAAAAAGAAAAAACACGTGTTCCTTTATTTTTTGAAACCTATTCAGTTATGATATGCAAACATGGGAACACCTATTTGTCCGCAGAAAAACGATCTTTGTTTTTCCTCCAAAATTTTTTCCCCTACGCCCCCACCCCTTTGGGGGTGGCAATTTTGGAGGAAAAGAAAGTAAAAGAAGATCGTTTTTCTGCGAATATGTACAATTTTCCCTCTTTCCACCCCAAGAGGAGTCGGGGGTGTGGTGGCGAAATTTTCAATTTGAGGACAGTTTTTTATGGAGAAAGCAAAAGTGCAATAAAAAATAGGTGTTCCCATTTAAATTTTCACAACTTACTCCCGCCCCACCCCCCAGGGGGGTGGGGGTGATGTTTGCATATCATAACTGAATAGGTTTCAAAAAATAAAGGAACACGTGTTTTTTCTTTTTGTAATCGGATGTGTTGTTCTCGAGAAATTCAAGCGTTCCCACACTTTTAAGACACCCGGTATAATATAAAAAGCGTATGCGATTGAGCACTTAGCTTCAGCGATTCTGCGTTAGGTGTGGACTGTATTGTAAGCACATGAAAAGCAAAAGCGAAAGCACGTCTAACAGGTACATGCACTGGAAAAACAGAAGAGTCTCGCCGAGAGACGTCTTCGCAACAGCCTTCTCAATTTGAGTCTTCGCGAATAGCGCTAGCTTTGGGTATTGGCTCAATCCATAGATGGCATGCAATATACAAATATAATTGAAAAATTTAGAACAAAATAAATATACATTGTATACCCAAAATATTATGACACTAAAAGAAATTAAATAAATAAATTGATGTAGCATTCTAACCCTTATAAGACTATACAGCAAAGTATCGAGTGTTTTTTTAAATTTGACGTCAACGTAGGCTGTGAATAGTCGATTGTGAATTATTTAAACACGTGAGTAATTTGAACGTTTTGACAATGACATTTATTAATACGATCAAGATCCGTTCACAATCAACTACCCATAGCCGCCTTCGACGTCAAAGGACCCCGCACAAATCTTATGGAAATTGAATTTCGGTCAAATTATCTGAAATTTTCAGAATAGTTTCTTGAAGTTATGCTGAGAAAAAGTCTCCATGGGCACAAAGTGCCAAGATGCTTCGGAGCCGAGATATGAGCGATGCGAAGTTGAAAAATGCGTTTTTCATGTCTCAGGCTCCCATAATCGGTTTCACGGCATCTGAACATTTTCACTGGAAAAAAACGTATAACTATAATCACACTAACGCATTTTATACAAAAGAAAACTATTTTTTAAGTCATTTCATACCGAAAAACGTTGAAATCTGATCAAAAATAAGCTTTTGACAAGGTTTCGTTATTGTTTTCTCTAATTGATATTCAGTATTGTAGTTATAAGAGTTGAAATACTTAATATTTAGTCTAATAGAATATTATTCTATTGTAAAAGACCAAATCCCATTCTCAGCTGAACCCAAGATAAACGACGTGGACGTGATGGGAGACTTATCTCATTGGGGTGCTTGTTTATCGTGAGTCCCCTTGCCTCTCACTAGTAAATATTTTTTCACGTTTGACAGTAAAGATAAGGACCCCACGGTTCGTCACTCCCGTAGTATTTTATGACTCCAAACCCTCTCTACTGTCTTTTTTATCTCCAGCTTAAAAAATTAAAGCCCAACATCTAATACCCGCTCTAAAACCTGAATAGACGGATATTTGACATAACCTTGATGACGAGCCCACCCCAAGTACCCAATCACTGCGATCACATGAGCACAAGCTCCTAATGTCCGTGCACCTGACTTGCATGTGCAATAATACCCCTCAATAGGATCAAACTCATTCAATTCATTTTCCACGTATTCTTCATTAAATGTAATAAAAACTTGGTGAAAAATAGCTCTGCGAAAGCGAGAAAATAGTCGTAACCTTAAAAAGCCCGGTAGATTAATATTCGTATCTATTTGTATTGCTTGTTCGTCGTCTTCCTCCTCAACTGCTCTTAGTAAAGTATCTTGGATGTACGAAGGAGCTAAGTTTACCTGATACACCCCACAAGCGATATTCCTAATATTGTCAATGCTTAATTGAGGAAAGAATGGCACATGGCCTTCTGTTAATACAACCCATCTTGCTCGTCTTGCTAGCATATTTTCAACTTCTACAAAGGCTTGAACTGCATTAACATCATTTATTTTTTCTCGCATTCGTAATGCTAGTTCAACAGTTGCATCAGCCAATCCAATAGGTCCACAGTATCGATTGATTATTGCTCCAGCGATCAATAGAAAATCATTTAGGTTCTTAACATGGGCTACATTAATGACATTTGCGAAAATCTTAAATATATTCTTCAGATGTCCATTGCGAGATTCAATGACAAATCTTGTTTTTGTTACGATTCGCGATAGATTTGCCTCTTCTGTTGTAAACTGTCTCCTACCTCGATCTAGCAATGATGGCATTCTATAATTAATTCCTAATCTATCGAGTAATGGAATCACGTCTCTATACCCTCTATCTAATATAAAAATATCGCCTTCTTGTAACCAATCACGCATTACATCTTCATCCCAACTTAAACGGTTAGCTAAAATATTCGCGTCATTATTTGCTGCGTTAGAAAAATATGGGCCCTGTATATCCAATATATAGCCATTTGGAGCGACGAAAATTGCTGGCTTTAAAAGATGTCTGCCTTTATGAACGCAATACGAGCATCTTAAAACGTCAAAACAAGAGCTTTTTTCAATATCAAGGTAGGTGCAATCATTGTAGATTATTGCTTTTGGCTCTTGAGGTATTTCATTATACAAATGCGTCGCGAATTCAGTGACATGATTCGCAATGTATTCTTGCCTCGTAATAGCTCCAAATCCTATGTTTTCTGGAGAAAATCTTAGAGTCAGTGATTGCCTTACTGTGGCGATGGCTAAACTCGTAGACTGTCTTGAAGTATAATTGAAAATTACTTTCAAGAATTCATCGCTAACACCTTGCCGCATCTTGCAAAGAAAACATAAAAGATCCTTCTTGTGAACGTATCTATGACCATTCTCCACTACTATAGGATCGCAATAAGTATACAATTCATTATACTGTTCTTTGTTTATGGGGGAAATTGTTCTAAATTCTTCATCTGTAAAATCGGTTTCGTCACTATACTTGTGATTGGCTACATAATTGACCTGTTCACGAAAACCCTGTAAGAATGCATACAAATCTGCTCCTTTTAAAATATAAGGTCTGTTGACGAATCTTAGTCCACGTAATAAATAATTCAATAACAACCCATTAGCATCCAGATGATGGTGGCAGGATAAGCAATTACTTGGAACGTAAATATTCAGCTTAACAAAAATATCAATTCTACATTTTAATGACAGCCGGTGAATGTCTTGAGGGGAGTTGCATATTAAACAAGTATTGGTAGATGTTTGAGCCAAAACATTGAGTCTCATGCACGCCGGGTCATTTTCGATCATACGGATTTCATTTGTTATCGAGATATTGCAATTATTACATATCCGAGTATCACCTAATATCTCCAAAATAGGCCTACCCGCTGCGTCTCGCCTATTTATTGCAATTTCCCTTTTTTGAACATTGTGATCTCCTATTAATCTTGACATAGCTCGTGGTATGAGAGCAGTATCACACACAAAACATGGGATTCTTCCAGCCATGTCTAAAAAACATATCAATCTGCTAGTATTTCAGGGACACCGAAACTCGCTGTATAGTGAATAGAAAAAATGCTAGGAAACTTATAGTTTAGATCAACTTTCGAAAAGAACGGAGGGTTTTTACATCATTGTTATGAGACGAAGCATTGAATTATTCAGATTGAATAATAAAAAGAAATGATGAATATATAACAAATGATATTTTGAAGAAAGAATGGGATTTGGTCTTTTACAATAGAATAATATTCTATTAAACTAAATATTAAGTATTTCAACTCTTATAACTACAATACTGAATATCAATTAGAGAAAACAATAACGAAACCTTGTCAAAAGCTTATTTTTGATCAGATTTCAACGTTTTTCGGTATGAAATGACTTAAAAAATAGTTTTCTTTTGTATAAAATGCGTTAGTGTGATTATAGTTATACGTCTTTTTCCAGTGAAAATGTTCAGATGCCGTGAAACCGATTATGGGAGCCTGAGACATGAAAAATGCATTTTTCAACTTCGCATCGCTCATATCTCGGCTCCGAAGCATCTTGGCACTTTGTGCCGATGGAGACTTTTTCTCAGCATAACTTCAAGAAACTATTCTGAAAATTTCAGATAATTTGACCGAAATTCAATTTTCATAAGATTTGTGCGGGGTCCTTTAAAAAAACACTCGATACAAAATATATACAAAAAATAATATTGTAAGCAAAATGCGAACATATACAATTAAATTGTCCATTTTTTACTGAAAGTTTTGCAATACGAGAAGAGTAAGGGAGATAATTAACACTGGTTATTTTTTTCAGAAACTTTAATATACTGAAAGCTCTTTGCCAGAAGTTCAAGCGATAGGCTCAAAGTTAAGTTGTTTGGTTGCTGAAAATGTTAGTAGAACTATGGAACTGTCTAGAGAAGCATTTCAATCGATGATTTATTACGATTTAAGAGTTGGTTTATCCGACAAGGACTGCCATGAAACATTGCGTTTAGCCTTTGACGATGAAGCCCCATCATACACGACTTTTTTTAGATGGTACAAGGAATTTCAACGTGGACGCACATCTCTTCATGATGAACCACGTGAGGGACAGCCAAGAACTGCCGTTACCCCTGAAAACGTGGCTACTGTAAAGGCCATGATTGAAGCAGACAACCGGTGCACTTACAGTGAGATAGAGGAGATCCTTGGCATCGGAGCCTCTGCAGTTTATAAGATTTTACATAATGAACTTCAAATGAAAAAAATTGTTTCATGTTGGGTACCCCACACATTGACCGACGACCAAAAACAGGAGCGAGTCCAAATCAGCTGTGAAACACTGCAAATGTTGAATAGAGGGGGGCACCAAGTCATATCCAAGATCATAACAGGGGATAAAACCTACATACATTTTTTCGATTGTCCAACTCGTCAGGAAAGCCGTGTTTGGATCCACAAAGATGAGCCAACACCAACTGTAACGAAAAAACAGCGGGCAATGAAGAAAGTAATGTACACTGTATCTGTATCTGCGTTTTTTTTCGTATCACTGATCTGGTAAAAGCTATCAAGCTGGAAGAACAGAAGACTGTAATAGCTAAGTGGTACGCCACCCTTTGTTTGCCTCGGAGACAACCCTCTCCTTGCCACGGAGGAGGAGATAGATGTGGCCATCACAGACTATTTTGACAGCATTCCAGAAAATGGCTGGCATAAGGCATTTGAACTGTGGAAAGTGCAATTGCAGAAGTGTATTGATGCTGGGGGAAACTACTTTGAACATTTATAATAAAATATCTGTAATAAGAATTTTTTCATATTGCAAAATTCTCAGAGTGGCCCTCGTATAATATAACTTTGACTCAATGTATTAGGCAAAATGGAGTGTAAAAAATAGCATATATACCACACAACTAAAGTGCCTTTTAATCCCTCAGGTGATTGTTGCCCTTGACTCTGGCGACAAACTGCACCCTCGGGATTAGAAGAGGCACTTTAGTCCCTTGGTACATAATATACTATTGTTAATAAAAAGAAAAATTTTATTTATATTATATTCATGATTATGGAGTTCCACATAGTAAAGCAGGAGACAGTAAAATCTTTATCATATCTTCTTGATTTTACTTTTGATTAACCTCAATTTTTTACACAATATTTTTCAAGTGTTCTTTGTAGTTTATGGTAAAAAAAACTTTGACTCGGAAATAATAAACTTCTTAAAAAAAATGAATTATTTTCATGAAATTTTTAAAATTTGCAGATGAAAATGTCTGATTGAGGTAACTTTTCTATTTTTAGGGATAAGTGCTTACTATAAGCATCAAAAATATTTCCAATAAGTTAAACAATAGTTATTTACATTACAAGCTGCGAAAGTTTACTTTTAGGTGTAAGGTGTTTTTGATTGGCCGAGGCGAAGCGTAAGCATAGCCGAGGTTATTTAAAAACACCGAGCACATGAAAGGGCTTTCGCAGCGTGAAAATGTCTGATGTGAAAATGTCTGATTGAGGTAACTTTTCTATTTTTAGGGATAAGTGCTTACTATAAGCATCAAAAATATTTCCAATAAGTTAAACAATAGTTATTTACATTACAAGCTGCGAAAGTTTACTTTTAGGTGTAAGGTGTTTTTGATTGGCCGAGGCGAAGCGTAAGCATAGCCGAGGTTATTTAAAAACACCGAGCACATGAAAGGGCTTTCGCAGCGTGTAATGTATTGACATTTATTAACCACTGTAAATAAATAAATAAAATGATGATTCAGTGATTATAATAAAATAATGTTTGTATATACAACAGTATTATTACCAAGGTAATGTTGACAACAGCCACCTTATAATATTATATTTTAAAAAATTGACAGTTTTACTTCATTGTCCAGGGACCGAAAGTTTTTCATACCTAGCAACCACCTCGCATGTTTTACTTTCGCTTTCGGTTGCCTTATCAAGATAGAAAGTTACACTTTCGTAAAGGGGAGAATGAAAAATGTTTTATTAAAGTCTTTTTTAAATTTTGCTTCTTGGACCAAATATTTATTGATTTGATGAAAAGCACATTATTGGAAGTGCCGCTCGCCGGCCGTTATTTATTCTAGGCATTATTTTTTAGCCTTTTAAACAAATTAAATTATTTATGACTTCTGAGTGGAGTTTTTACGTGAGGTTTGGCGAAGAGTTTTTATTTTAATGTTTTAGTAGCTTAGAAAAACAATTTTTTCAAATACTTGTTTACCAAAAACATGGTTTATTATAAAAGAAATTACAAATTTTATTTTCCTCCATTAATAGAATTTTTCCTTAATTTAGAGTTATTTTTTCTGCAGCTCTTACTCCTAAAAACCTACGAGCTGTCACTGAAATTCATTATAAGTATATTAAGACATAAATTCAGATTTTTTAATATACAAATTTAAGATGGTTGACTTTCAGTTTCAACAAAAATGAACACCCGTATATCTTTTCGTATTTGGATTTTACTGACTAAAATTAGTATAACTACCGGGTGATTTTTTAAATTTCTGATCTAGTAAGTCGTGATTTTTACGCCGTATCGAAGGTCACCGAAACGTAGGGCGTAGCGTTGATCACACTGCTATTCCAAATGTCATTTATGTGACAAATTGACTACTTACTTTTACATTTATTAAACAAATTGATAAATATTTAAACAGTGATCATTTGCGAAACATGCTTTTACCAAAGTGTGCATTTTATTGCGAGTTTAAGTGCAATTTCGATGTGATTATTGACTTGAGAAGTTTAGGTTATGGTTACAACTCGCTTCAATTTTTATTCCTTGGATTTAAGAAATAGCAAGATTTATTCACAATTATAACAATTTACATTGTTAACACAATATTTATTCAAAATTTACAACAACTGTTGGAAATGTTGACCTTCAGCATCTATACACAAATTAACTCGGCGCTTCATATTCTCGAACACTCTAATAAGCACTTCTGGTGAAATCCTTGCACATTCTTGTCTGATTCTTGAAACTCCCGAAGACATGCTCCGGCTTCATACACCCATTGACCATTAACTTGATGACCATTACGAAAGTAAGCTTCGATCATAAATGTTTTTTGTTCCTGTGTGAACACCATTTTGTTGTGATGAAAAACACTCCAAAATAACGTTGAAAACTAAGCGTTCAATCACAAACGAAAGGTTAGTCTTGAAAAAGACTGATTTTTGATAATAACCGAGATAATAACTGGCGAAACGGAATTCAAAACACGAGGAAACAGTGAAGCACAAAAGACGGCAAAAGCGAGAACAACACTGGAGTAGGTTATGTTTATGTCAACATTTTTGAAATCAGTTGTGACAAATCGAACGATTCAAACTACGCCCTACGTTTTCCGCATCTTTTGTTTTAAAATTATGTCATGGCTTTCTAGATCAGAAATTTAAAAAATCACCCGGTACTAGGATGGCAGTTATTTGGCGAAAGTTAAAATTTTTTAGGTCGCTCCTCCCAGATCTCTTTAAAATGTCAAAAAATGAGCTGTGCAAAATTTCAGCCCGTTTGGTCAACATTACCATGCCACCGAGAGGTTCAAGTTTCAATGGGACGACATGGTATGTACAAATATACAGGGTGTTCTGTATGAAATCTGGGGTAATTTCCAGCAAAAGTGGAAGTTGACCTTGATCTTGGAGCTGTATATTAAACAATTGGAATTTACGTCTAATATATCCATACCAAATTGCCTTAAAATCATTTATGAACAAAGAAGAAAGGTAGGCCCTATCCGCTGTGTCACTCAGTATACCATGTATGTGTATCTATACAGTGTGTTTCACTTAGCTTGAAATAAATAAAACTGATGATTGGTAAAAAGTTTTAAAAATTTGATTATAATCTACCTGCTGATGATTATTTCGACAAAAGTAATATAAATATAAACAAACACGTCGCTAACGTAAGTACGAAAAATAGATAAAAAGATAAATATAGTAAAATATTAAATATATAACACTTCCAGTAACAGAGAATTACTGAGTTCAATCTGTTCATTCATTAAAGGTACCCTGAGTTTGTGTCTGTACATCTCAAAAGATTCGAGAATGTACAATTTGCGTTTGTTATTACAAAAATGTGGAAATTTAATATGTATTATTTTGCGGAGTCGTTGTCATGTGATTCTGTTCTAAAAGATATTTGGTTTAATTAGATTTTTCTGGATGTTTATTTCTGTAACAATGCATGCGTTATTTATATCTTATGTCAAAATTTTAAAGTATTTGTACAAACTACAAAAAGAACAATTCAAACGGTAAATGCCCAATTTGATGATATTATTGTGTCCTCTCTTTAGCATTAAATAAGAACTAGGGAAACCTCGTCAAGACATGACGGTCAAAAGCATTGAAGGATTTTCCTATATACAACATTCGTTGTGTGATTACAATCCATGGGATTTTCGTGAGTGATTATTTAAATAAACGCAACCAAACATAACCAGTTGAAAATTCTAAGTCTACCACTCCTCTCTCCCTGCTTACCCTTCTCTCTTCCGACATATATTCCTCTCTGTTTTACCCCTCCCCGCTGGTTTATTCTACATACATACGGAAATTCTACCTTACGAAATGATAAGAATAAAATCAAAAATCGATCTTGTTTAAAACATTCTTGAAAATGTCTATTAGCACATATTTCAAAAACATAACATAAACATAGTGTTGGCAAATTCCCTGGTTTTATACAAACAATATGAAACTGCTCTGAATTAGCAATTGCCATCAGCTATTATTTTAATTCGTCTGTGTCCATAATTTTCAACTATGCAGGTTTTGTCTACACAACCTAACAATTTTTTAAACATTAACCGCTTATTAATGATGGAAGTGGACGACTGCATCACCCTTTTATATTTATAAGCGGGAGAGCGAGAGTACTTACGAAACTCACCACCGGAGAAAGTGAGAGGGCGTCCCAAGTGAATGTCCAATTCGTCTGTCTCAAATTAAACATTTTAGAGTTTTTCAAATTAAAAATATAAATATTAAAAAAATATATAAATTAAGTAGTGTTGACTAATATACACACTGAAAGCTTTAATATAAAAAAAGAATCGCTCAGATCTGGAACTCTCAAACGAACTGGAACAAAAATAAGCCTTGTGTTTTAAATATATAGATGATAAAGTGTTGGTTTTAGAGGGTATTTTATAATTGTTGGTTTTTCTTAGTATATGTGGAACTTTTTCTGATATTTTGCCAAAATATAGTATCGGTATGTAATTTATGTCTTTTGCTTGATTGTCAATGAGATATATGCTTTTGAAAGCTAACCTATAATCTTTTTGTTCAACTAAAGGATCAATCGTGTTCGGATTTTAATGATTTACATGTGCTAGTTGTTAAATGGTCGAAATCTCGAAATCTAAAATCTGGCTGTGTGAGTCGAATAGTTAAAGCTCTGTGTACTAAGGATCTGTAAGCTGCTTGTTTACGTTCTTTTTGGTGACAGGATTCATTTGGTATGGTTATGTCTATATGTGTTGGTTTTCTGTATAAAGAAAATTCAAGCAGATTCTATGCATTAATATTAATAGTTAAGTCCAAAACGATAATAGCCCTGTTTTGTTCTGTTTCTAATGTGAAATTTATGTTTTGCTGGAGACTATTAATAAAAATTAAAAATTCATTGATAACCTCAAAAGAACTGCCAGAACAAGCTGAAATGTCATTGTGTTTTAGAGAGGTTTAATTCAAATATTTGATCTTCTAAATTATTCATAAACAGATTAGCTAACAGAGGACTGAGTGAATTTCCCATAGGTAAACCATCTTCTTGTAGGTATGTTAAATTATTGTAGGTAACATAATTTTTGACTTATACAAAAGATCAAGTAATTGAATGAAGTCTAATTGACATTTTATGGATACATTGACACGTTTCAAAATTATAAGGAGAGTAATCTGACTATTAGTTTCGATACTTTTGTAAAGGTTTTAAAATCCAGTATATAGTTTTACTTGATCTTGAATGTTATAAGTGTTCCGTCCATGTAGTTTTGTGTTTGCGTTATTGAGGATTTTTATTCTTTTTCTGTTTAACATTTTAATTTAATTATCAAAAAGGCATATTAAAAACAAATTAATGCATAACATAATGTCATATCGTTTTTGCCCGCTTTTTGACTTTGTGTAAATTATTACAATATATAACTTGGGGATAACTTCCTTCACCAAGCCCGTCTGCATAGTGGTGCGCAAACGATTTATATCGTATCGTTACTATATTAAAGTGTTACTCTGAACTATTTAACATTTTGAGACCTGAAGCTGTACTGACAGTGAAAGAGTGATCACAGCGGCCTCCCAATTAGGCGTCCTGAGCTCAGGATAAGAAGACTCACGCAACAAAAGATAAAGGTAAGGATTTATCCACTTCTTCCCTATTTATAATTGCATAAACCCGCAATTTACTCATAGCTTAATAAAATTTCACAAACAGAAAATTTATCTATTTCAAATTTTTAATACAGTCTACTGAAACGCAAGTTCAAAAGAACAATAAGACAATGGAAAGTTTTATAACATAAATTGCAAAACGACAAACTGAATATTATTTGAACTGTAAAACTCAATTTCTTAATTCTTGAAGGTTTAGATCCTTCAATACAAGGAGACAAAATAAATCTTGGCTTGTAATCAAGATGATGTAGACGGATTACAAAGTTACTCTGGGGTCAAAAATCATAACTTTGTAGTTACATGATTTTGAGTACTACGCACTGAATATTACATAACCATAAAAAACATGCATTAGATTATTTCTTACCTTTTCAAGTAAATTCTTGTTATTGGTTTTTAAACCCTCATAATCTGATTGTAATACAACAAGACCAGTTCTCAAAGCTTTCACTTCTTCATCTAATTGTTTTGCACTTTCTTGGCTCTCTTTTAATAAATTTCTCAGTTCGCCATTTTCTTTTTGCATATCTCTAAGCTGTACTTCCACAACTGCACCAGCTAGATCTTCACAAGATGGTTCACCTTCAAAACCACTCTCTAGAATAGAAGCATCAACTTCTATTGAACTCTCGTTAACCTGTTTTCTAGGTTGTAATTCTTCAAGAAGCGCACTTAATTCCATACACTGAGAGCGAAGACTTTGTAATTCCTGTTCTTGTTGCTGATGTTTTTCTTGCAGATTATCAAAACTTTGTTCAGTGACTATTGCTTTCTCATGCCATATCATACATTGCATCTCCACCTTTTTTAACTGAAAAATATAAAAAAATTGTTAATTCACATTATTCTCTAGTATCTCCGAAAGTATTAAACAATCTAAAAAATCATTCCTAATAGGCTGAAAATGTTCCTAATATTGCGAATAAGGGCATCAACACATGTATTAAATTTGTAATAATAAGAATCAACATACACTAATAATAAGTTCCCAACAGTGCCACTGATTTGAAAGTGCACAACTCTTTATATGTAAATATTGAAAAATTACATTGTTTAATTCAGGATTTCAGGAGCTATGCATTTATAACTGCAGCAGTGTGATTAAATGCTTTTTCGTATTTTCAAATACTTGTTAAAGGGTCATCCCATGTCAGGTCAACCAAGCCATGACACCCATCATCTCGATTTTAATGAAACTTAGTATGTTTAGTCCTCCAACGAGGGTGCGTTTTTATATTCGCGGAATGGGGGGTAAGGAAAGTAAATAAAAACATAGAATTATTTTTCTTTTTCAACATATTCTCCCTTAACTCTTAATACATTTCTCAGATCTAGTAATTAATTTATTTATACCAGTGAAAAAAATAATTCATTTTTGTCGTCAAAATATGCTGCAACTGCAGCTTTTACTTCATCATTGGACGAACATTTTTTTCCTCGAAGTTCTTTCTTCATATTCGGGAACAAATAGTAATCACTGGGAGCCAGGTATGGACTGTAGGGTGGATGATTTAATTCCTGGAAGCCTGCCTTGTGCAGGGTAGCTTGTGCAACTCGATTTCGATAAACGTGCGCGTTATCGTGCAAAAGCAGTACACACTTGGCAAGTTTTCCTCTTCTCTTTTCTTCGATGGAGTCCCTTAATCATTCTAAAAGTGTTACATAATATTCCTCCCCTGCCATTCGTTTGTGTTTTTGAGGTGGCGTTAGCATTCTCGGGACCCATCTTGCACAGACCTTTGTCATACCGAGATGAGCATGCAGAACTTTAAAAATGGTTGTATCTGATACTCCAACCATTTCTGCAAGTTGTTTCTTTTTCAAATGGGCATCTTCCAATATTAAGTTTTCAACTTTTTTTTTACAAAATCTGGCGTGGTCACCTCGATGGGACGTTCGGAGCGCAAATCGTCTTCCAGTGTTTTTCTGCCTTGTTTAAACAGGTTATGCCACTTACATATCAAGTTTTTCAAGGACAAGAGTCCTTGTAAACCGCTGACATCTCTTCTATAATGGTTTGCACTGGTTTTCCTTGGTTCGTTTAGAACTTTATAACGGCACGATGTTCAACTTTACTCATATTGAAAATCTCTTCACGTTCTGACTTGTGTGAATGACAATAACTCAAATACCACTAATTCAATAATAACCCAGTTCAGTATTTATAGTAATAAGACATCAAGCTAGACCTTACGATTGGTTTACCAAGCCCCGCCCCTCAGCAACCCCTCCATTCCGCGAATATAAAAACGCCCCCTCGTATATAGATAAGTAACCAATAGTCCAAGCGGCAATCGCAAGATTTTGACTGTCATGGAACATAACAATGTGGGTGGACGGGAGACCACACGACGTTCACCCCTAGAACTGGCTGTCTTCTACCCCAACCCGCTGACGGGCAACGGATGAAGCTGTCAGGATAAAAGTGTGTGGTAGAGAAATTCGTGAGAACTCTCGACGGTAACTCTGACCGATCAGGGGGAGCCCTGGTAGAGGAGACCGGTGTGGGCGGATTCGAATCTCGCCTAGGGAGGAGGTCATTTATGGTCACCAATGGAACCCGCTGTTTGGCCGAGGTCATTCATGGTCACCAAGGAACCCGCTGCATGACCTAGGTCATGTAAGGTCACCAAAGGAACCCGCTGTTTGACTGAGGTCATTTATGGTCACCAAAGGAACCCGCTGTTTGACTGAATCTCTAGTGCGGTGACTAGAAGTGAGGTTTATCCCGACCTTTGAGCAGATGGGAAACTGCAAGCCGCCAGGTAAATGCGCTTAGGAGCTATCCCGGCCACACTTTGATCCGGATTGCAACCGGGTACGGTGATTGGGAGAAGCTCTGAAAGCCATTACACTTAAGGATAGTTGAAGCGAATACATAGCCTCTCACTATTAAGACAACTTCACCAATTTCGGGTACGCACCGGGAGTCTATAACGTGTAGACTTAAAAGAAGCTCTGTCGAGGGCCCACCAAGCCTAAAATTGGTAGATCGGGGTGGCAAAACCGCTTAAAAACCAAGTCCTGCCACACTTGAGGTTGGATTCGATCGGGCAGTGGTCCCACATGATAACAGCGTCATGTTGGGGAATAGTCCTATTGCTGGACGAGGTGCTTCGCCCCGCTCTTTCGCAACCGGGGGAGGTGCCGGCGGGTGAGCAGCGTGTCTTTTCAACTGCTCGGTCACTATGCGCGTCTTAGCTAGTAGAGGGTGGATAGGCAACCTCGCTCCTACCAGTGAGCAATCTGGTAGCAATTGCACGACTGCCGGTTATGCAACTTGCGCGCTGATTGGGCGTATCCCAATCACTTCCTCATGGAAGGAACGTGGGGGTTAAGCAAAGGCAGGTACCCCACGTAAAAATAACTTTGTATTCTATGTCATGGAACATACAGATAATTTATAGAAAATGTGGAATTAGACAGTATAGGTAACACAAAACCTCTTATAGGCCTATAAGTAAACCTAGCACGACTATCGTTAATAGCCTAATTAAGGTTAATTCATCAGTATTTCGCATGTTACATAACATCCAGGTGAGATTTACAGGATTTGTAGAGAAATACCTGTACTTCAAGAATACCTTTGTCAGCCTTACTCCATCCTGGCAGAAGTGCCCAGCTGTCCACCCCGAAGAGGCGGTTTTGCAGCATATACCTTCCGTGATGGAATATCCATCTGGCTTTGTTTTTTTAAAGTGAAGGTAAAACTGCCCAAACAACAAAAAGTTTTGTCAGCCTGAGCAGGGTAGAAATGTGTTTTTTAAGCAGTAGTAGTTCTGTAGCACCTTAAGAAAACCGGTCTACTGGGCATTTATATCAAGTTTTGCTCAGGCTAACAAAACTTTTTGTAGTTTGAGCAGCTTAACCTTCAATTTAAAAAACAAAGCAAATGGATATTACATCACGGACGGGAGACGCTGAGGAACTTCTGCCAGGATGGGGTAAGGCTGACAAAGATATTCTTGAAGTATGGGTATTTCTCTACAAATTCTGTAAATTTCACCTGGATATTATGTAATGGATGCAAAATACTGATGAATTAACCTTAATTAGGCCATTAACTGCAGTCGTGCTAGGATTTTTTTATAGGCCTATAAGAGGTTTTGTGTTACCTATACTGTCTACTTCCACATTTTCCATAAATTATCTTGCGGTCGCCGCTTGGACTACAAATAAAATCTTTTATCCAACACCTCTAAATAAAGAGGGCTAAATCTTGATGTTTGTAAGCAATTAAAGTTGAAGTTTACTCACTTGTGGGTAGAGAAGCATATGGTGATTGGCTACTATTATAGGTAGCAACCAATCACAAGCTTACATTGCATAATATTATTAAAATCCACTGTCAAAAACTGCAAACTAACATTAAATTGCAAATTCGATATTTAAACTTAAATAAAGAGGTGTTGGATAAAATTTTGTATGGCACACGTGAGTTGAGGATATTATTCACTCAGAAAAAAAAGTGGGTAGAAAAACATTGTTACACATTTTAGAATGGCTATTGGCTACTATTATAGGTAGCAACCAATCACCAGCTTACATTGCATAATATTATTAAAATACAGTCATCACGTTAGAGTATTAAATTTATTACCGTCAAAACTACTGACTAAGTATACATTGCAAATTCGATATTTAAACTTAAATAAAGAGGTGTTGGATAAAACTTTGTATGGCATACGTGAATTAAGGATATTATCCACTCAGAAAACCTGACGCACTCAGGCCTACCGCCCCTCCAGGGTAAATTTTTCATTTGTGGGTAATATCTTACTTCACTCACTTGTACCTCATAAGTAACTATTTTCTCTATCTCATTCGGTTTCTATTTTATAGCCAATTAGTTTTGTGTTTTGGAAATTGGTCATTTTCTTATTCTGATGACTCAAGATACAAGTTGCCCTTTCAAAGAAAAAAAAATCATATCTTTCTTATTTATCAGACAATCTTTGTGACAATTCAGTATTATTAATAAAAGTAAGAGGATATCAGAAAAAAATAAGTGAACTCTCTATATAGTCTTATAAAACCATAAAATAATATTATTTTAGTAATTTGTTTTAGAAAACGTGGTGTAATATTAAATTAAATATCAACCAAAAGTAAAGGAATAATCAAAAAAACTTTATTTACCTAATGATTCTATAGGTATGTTCTATCATGTAAAAAACTAAATTAATGGAACATTTTTTTTATCTTAAATATGTAGTTGTTAGAAATTCTTTCTTGGACCATCGCCATATTTGTTGATTTTCTAATTATGTATTGTTACTAAATTAGCAAGCACATTTTTTAAGGTTTTATATTTGTTAAAACATTGAGTATCTTTCAGACGGGTCTAGGACGTTTCTACGCCGCCGGTTCTTCGCCGCCAGTTCATCGCCGCCGTTTCTACGCCGAGACGGTTCTACACTGGCCGTTTCTACGCCAGCCGGTTCTACGCCGTATTAAAATTAAAATTACAATTACAATAAGTGAAATTTTATTGTTTAAACACATACATACAGTCATAGAAAATAAAGTAGACAATACAAAAATTATGGAATCATTTAAAAAGTAGCATTAACATTTATTTTAATTTAAAAGAATAAAAGAATTTCCGAATGGGTAATCTAAAACACCCGGGATACAATACAATCGCCGAGATTATATTAAGGATGTTATGGTTATTAGCACAAATGAGGTAATCAGAAATTTTAATCCGCTCATAGAAAATTACCTAGGAGTTAACGAGTTTACAATCGCCGGGATTATCTTAATGATGTTATGGTTATTAGCACAAATGAGGTAATCAGAAATTTTAATCCGCTCATAGAAAATTACCTAGGAGTTAACGAGTTTACAATCGCCGGGATTATCTTAATGATGTTATGGTTATCAGCACAGACCCATAAATATGGGGCAGGAGCCCTTAACACATCACTTTAAGTGTATTCGCCACAAAGTAATTATTACGTTAGTTAACAGTGATCTTAATAATGGAACCAGCAGTTCTCAGCAAGAGAGGAAACGAGAAGTTTTTCTATAACGGATATTTGTACGTTTTCGACAAAGTTAGTAAAAGGGACCCTAGTTTACAATTTTGGCGGTGCGAAGAAGTGGGTCGCTGTAAAGGAAGAATTCACACGAGGGCTGGAGAAGTGGTCAACGAAATGAACAATCATTGTCACCCTTCCTCGGCAGCAGCCATACAAGTAGCAACTGTTGTCACTAAAATGAAACGTCGTGCAGAAGAAACTATGGAGGGCACAAGTGTAGTTATAAATCAGTGTATAATTGACGTGCCTGAAGCTGTTTTAGCATCGATTCCAAATAATGCAGCCCTGAGAAAAATAATCAGAAGAAAATGGAATCAAATTAATGCTGCACCTGCTGATCCCGCAGACCTAAACGATTTGGTGTTGCCAAATCCATATAAGGTATATGTGCCTCAACCAGGAAGAGAAGAAAATTTTTTGCTAAGCGACGATGGAGAGGGAGCAAACAGAATTTTAATTTTTGGAAGAGAGAGCTGGTTGCAGCATTTGCATAATGCCAATACATAGTACACTGATGGTACCTTCGCAATAGCACCGAGGCTATTTTCCCAAATTTATATTGTTATGGCAACAAAACACGGAGGAGTGCATCCTATATTGTATGCTCTGTTACCTAACAAGCAGCGTGTTACATACACACGTATGTTCGAACTAATTAAAACACTAGTGCCAAATTTAAGTCCAGGATCTATCATTTGTGATTATGAATATGCAGCATTTAGTGCCATGAAAGATTGCTTTCCGGAAGTAAATGTAAAAGGTTGCTTCTTCCATTTAGCACAAAATATGAGGAAGCATTTAGCTCAGATTGGTGTTATTGGTCAATACAACAATGATGCTGAATTTGCATTGAGAGCTAAAATGGTCCTTGCATTAGCTTTTGTGCCAATAGCTGATTTAGATGAATATATTGATGCTTTAGCAAATTATTTGCCAGTAGAACTTCAGCCGCTTCTAAATTGGTTTGAAGACAGCTATGTTGGCCGTTTAAATCGATGCGGGAATAGTAGGCGCCCGCCTATGTTTCATCCAACAATGTGGAATTTATACCAGAGAACAATCGATGGAGAAGATCGCACCAATAATCATGCAGAGGCAGCCAATCGTCGATTGCGTTGTGAATTAGGTATGCATCACCCAACTATTTGGAAATTTATAGATGGACTGCGAAAAGTACAAATATGACGAGACGCTTATTTTGAGCAACTTATCGCCGGACATTTACCGCCGATGAAGCTGAAAAAATACCGTGACGCTGATGAACGTATTCGAAGAATTGTCTTAGATTATGGAAACAGGGAACTTCTAGATTATTTACGTGGCCTAGCACACAATTACCAAATGACGCAATAATCTTATTTTTCCTATTTACTCTTTTAATTTAAAATAAATTTTCTATTTTATTTTCTATGACTGTATGTATGTGTTTAAACAATAAAATTTCACTTATTGTAATTGTAATTTTAATTTTAATACGGCGTAGAACCGGCTGGCGTAGAAACGGCCAGTGTAGAACCGTCCCGGCGTAGAAACGGCGGCGATAAACTGGCGGCGATAAACTGGCGGCGAAGAACTGGCGGCGTAGAAACGTCCCATTCCCCTTTCAGACTTGCTTGGCATTTCTATTTTTTGCATCACAATTTTCTGTTGCTCACTGGAAAAAGTGTAACAATGTATTTGGGAAAGATTTTAGTTATTTATTGTATAAGTGTTTCAGAGAGCATTTTATCCATGCAAGAATGTTTAAACGCGAGAGCTTGCTCGAGCGTTTAATTTTCTTAAGTGGATAAAATGCGAGTGAAACACGAATTGCAATACAACATTTTATCCACAATTACAGCGATTTAAAATCAGAATCGCCAAAATTTCATCTCATGTCATCAAAAAATGATTTGACATTACACTCTGACAGCGGATGTCACCTCAAAAATCATTGAAATTAACTAAAAAACATGGGAGGTGTTGAATCGTCGCTACACTCTAAAAAATTCCCCTTGAAGTTGCCTCCATTTCTTGGGGTAAATTTACTTCAAAGTGTAATTTTCATAGGAAGTGGGAAATTTCAATATTATATATGCATGGCATATAATACCGAATTTGTTGAACATATGCATTCTATACGCAATTAAACAATGATTCAATAATAATTACATAGAATGTACCCTATTTTTAAATATTTATTGGACTTGACCTTATAGTGAAATTGTGCTCTAGAACAAGCACAAGCTTTTATAAAGTATACTTTGTTACCTCCATTTTTTGGGGTAAATTTACTTCCAATGTAATTTTCATAGGAAGTGGAAATTTCAATATTAGGTCAATATTAGGTAAAGTTATAACTTTACGCAGGTGTTTTAATGTTAAAATGAAATGTAAGATTGCATTGAGATCGTAATTTTAATCTGTAGATTTATTTAAAAAGGAAACATGACAATGCAAATTTAACCTAATATTGAAATTTCCCACTTCCTATGAAAATTACACTTTGAAGTAAATTTACCCCAAGAAATGGAGGCAACTTCAAGGGGAATTTCTTAGAGTGTATTTATTTTCGATTGTTTATCGACTCCATTTGTACAAAACGCTGTGCAAGTTGGTGAAAATGGAAGAAAGTGATACTATTCCTGAGACAATTCTTGAGGAAGCTGAAGAAGCGACTCGCCAGTTATTGCCTGCGAAGTCCAGGGAACATTATGAAAAGGTATTTTCAGAATTTAATGAATGGAAGGAAGAACGGGGGGTAATGACAATAAGTGAGGAAGTTCTGCTATCGTATTTCTTAAATTTGAAGAAAAGGTATGCAATTTCATCCATGTGGTCGAAGTACTCGATGCTGAAGGCCGCTATAAAGGTCTATAAAAACATAGACATTGGAAAATATAGTAAGCTCATGGCCTATCTGAAGAATCAGTCAAAAGGATACAGGCCGAAGAAAGCTGCAGTATTGGAAAGAACACACGTGGAAGAGTTTTTGACAAGAGCTTGCGATAAAGAATATTTGATGATCAAGGTAATCTCTGTCATTACATAGACATTGTAGATAATAAATTTTGGAATATTTTAGGTTGCATTAATAATGGGGGTGTCTGGTGCCTGTCGATGCTGTGAGCTGACAAATTTGAAAATCAGTGAAGTAGAAGACAGAGGCGCATACCTGATTGTTTCGATACCAGATACCAAGACGGGCGTTTCACGAAAATTCACAATTCTAGAAGAAGGATTCTCTATCAACACTGTGCAGAAGTGTAGGAAATACATGTCCTTACGTCCGAAGAAGTTATCCATTGAGAGATTCTTTTTACGATACGCTAATCAAAAATGTACATCGCAACCTGTTGGAATTAACACTTTATCGAAAGTTCCTTCAATAGTTGCTTCGTTTTTGAATCTGGCGAACGCAGAAGCTTATACCGGCCATTGCATGAGACGCACTTCAACAACTTTACTGGCCAATCGAGGTGCTAATCTTACAACAATTAAACGACATGGTGGGTGGAGGAGCTCCGCCATAGCAGAAACTTATATCGAAGATTCTGTATCTAATAAGCTTGATATCTCAAGAAAAATCCAAGGTTCTCCTGGTACTAGTCGTTCCTTACTAGAGGAGACGTCCATTGTTCCTACAACTACTATTCGTTCTGGAACCGATAACAACTACAAGCTTCTTATTAATGGAAACGAAGTGAAATATGATGACAAAAAACGAAATGTCTATTAATGTAAATGTTAATGTCAATATTAATAATAAATAGAATGCGATTGATTTAAGATTGTATTTTTTCATTATTCCACTAGTGGAATAAAGTGATTTCATTATTCCATTAGTGGATAAAGTGTTACTTTATACGGTTCGTAAGTGTGGATAAAACTTCAATTATAAGGTAATTGTGGATAAAATTTTTTACTTAAAAATTAATTGTACCTTGAATTAATTTAATTTAAAGAACTTGTATGGGTCATTTTCAGGTTGAGAGATAATTTTAAAACCAAAATTTAACAAAAAGAAAAATTCACAATAAACCATTGCTCAACGTGAGTACTTTAAAAGTATTTAAAATGAATTACAAAATTTAGTTGATAATGGGGATACAAAAATACATTAGTAATTAACCTACTATTGTCAATAAAGTAATTCTGCAACTTATAAAAAAACTAACTTTACAGCCTAATATATCATTAAATTCTGACATTATTTATGTTAATGCTCAAAGTGTACTAAGTAATTGGGACCAAATATATCAGGTGGTCATACTGGAGGAGTTCTGATATACCTATGTAAAAAATAGTTATGAATGTGTATTTGTGAAATCCTATTTGCTAGATAAAAACTACTGGTGTACATTTGTAAAAGTTAAGTTTTTATCTCTGTATGGATAGTGGGATGTCTATATCATTCACCATCAAGTTCAGATGCAAAATTTTTGGAAGATTTTGAAAACCTGTGAAAATATTGTTTCTATAGGCCCTAAATTCGTTTTATTGAGCAAATTTAATTTAGATATATTAACTGATAATTTTTATGTTACGAAAATGAAAAATCTTTTATTATCCTATGGAATTCAACAACCTGTTAATAAACCTACTCGAATTACTAATAACAGTGAAACTTTAGTTGATTATGTGTTGTCTAATGATGATCATGTTATAGTTAATGTGTATGACTGTCCTAAAATAAGCGATCACTCAATAATTTCCGTAAATTTATACAATAAATATGACACATCAAGTAAGGTTTTTAAAAAATATAGAAAGTTAAACTGTGATAACTTTATGAACGTAAAAACTAATTTAATGATCTATAACTGGAATCTTAATTGCAGCAATGTTCATTTAATTATATCAAAATTGTGAAATGATAATCAACATTCAAAGATCTCAATATAATAACAAATTGCCATGGTTTGATAATTAGGTTTATAATAAAATAAAAATACGTGATAGTGCCTACAGATCTTTTAAATCATGTAATGGACCTGAAGAACAAGAAATGTAGAATAGGTTTAAGAAATATAGAAATAAAGTTGTCGACATACTTTAAAACAAAAAATCTATTATTTCAATAAGATAGATCAGTTTAAAAATAACCCTAAGGGAATGTGGAGAAACCTAAAAAAATTAGTTAATATAAAAACACTTGAAATGCCAAATCATATAAACTTTGTATGTGATGCAGGTCAAAGTGTTCTTAACGATAATTTAGAAATTGCAAACCGTTTCAATCAATACGAGAGTTGCGTTGAAAATTGTTAGTTATAAAAAGACCGTTGCATTTTTTAACAAAGATCTTTATTGTTTTTCAAAATAATCTCCATTCAGACTAATATACTTGTGCATTCTTTGAAACCACTTTTTATTCAGAAAATTCATTTTCTGAAAGGTCCTCAAAAATTCTTTGAAATTCTGTAACTGCTGCATCTGCGCTGGAAGATCTTTTACCTCGCATCATTTTTTTAACAGTTGCAAACAAAAAAAGTCGCACGGCGCCAGATCTGGGCTATACGGAGGATGAGTTACCAATTGAACTCCCGTATCTTTCAAAAAATCCAATATTCTGGCAGCAGTGTGGGAGGATGCGTAGTCATGATGGACTAAAGCGGGCCCTAGACATGCAATCAAATTACGAGGGAAACTAGATAAATTATCTACCTAAGCATGAAACAAAAGACGCATGATTTTTTAAACAATTTTATTTTTCAATATAATCTCCCCCAACTTCAACGCACTTTCGCCATTTGTCTTGCAATGAATTCATACCATTAAAAAAAATGATTCTTCCTGATTGCCAAAATAGTCATTGATGGTTCGTTTCAAATGGTCATCACTTTCAAAATGGCGGCCTCTCAAATGTTTTTTCAGATTTCGGAATAAGTAGAAGTCCGAGGGTGCCAGATCTGGGCTGTAAGGTGGATGGTCTAACTCTACAAAGTTACATTCGTTCAGAATTGGACGAACTTTGGCGGCTTTATGAACCGTCGCATTGTCATGAAGAAAGAGCACATTTTTATGCCTCAAGTGGGGACGTTTTTTGGTAATTGCCGAATGTAACTTTTTGAGCGTATTACCGTAAACCTCTGCATTTATTATAGTACCCTTAGGCATATATTCGATCAGAAGAACTCCATGCAAATCCCAGAAAATTGTTGCCATAAGTTTTCCGGCTGAGGGCTGTGTGCGGGCTTTCTTTGGGGGTGGAGAACCCTTATGAATCCATTGCATAGATTCCAGCTTTGTCTCAGGGTCCCAGTAATGTACCCAGGTCTCGTCTCCAGTCACTATCCTCGTTAGGAATTCAGCATCAGCTTCCAAAAGATCTAAATTGTTTTGACAAATTTGCTGTCTTCGCATCTTTTGCTCTGGAGTCAACAACCTGGGAACCCACCTCGCTGAGACTTTATTCATGCCTAACTTTTCGTGCAATATGGTCAAAACGCTAGGTTCTGATATTCCCAGAGCAGTAGCAATGGTGGAGACCTTCATGCGGCGATCCTCAAGAACCATAGCTTCCACTTTGTCACACATTTCACTGTTGGTTGCCTCAAGTGGCCTTCCACTTCTAGGGTCATCCTCTATGGATTCACGTCCCCAACGAAACTGTTTTGACCAAAACTTAATCGTAAAATATGATGGGGCATCATCTCCATATACGGCAATCATACGTTCTCTTATAAATTTTGGACCATTGCCTTCTTTTGTGAGAAACTTAATCACACTCCTATGCTCCAATTTCAAAACACTCATTTTTTGTCAACTAATCGCGCACAAAACAAAAAGTAACAGGTCAATTTCACTGAAACTTCAGATACAATTATAAAAGACTTGCCACTATTTGACATTAAATGCTGAAGATTGTCAGTTGTTTCAGTCATGGCTAGGTAGATAATTATTCTAGTTCCCCTCGTAGTAAGACATGTCTGTGCAAACAACTTACACAAACAAAAATAGCACCCACATTATCCAACTATCCTATGAATACTTGTTTGTACACTCAATTAGCACACGAAGTTTGTGTAATGTAGGAGCATGATTTGTCGTGTGTAAATGCATACAAGTATGAGATACAAAATTGACAACCACACGTTGCAAACAGTGATTGCCAATTACACTGTTTGCACAAATATGTTTGTTAGTTTAGTTCTTATACAAATGTTGATGTAAGTGTGCGTGCGCAGAATTGAACTGAACTACTTCAATAGTTTTATAAAGTCCCTAGACGTGTCAAGTTTATAACAAACATGGTACTCAACATGGTAACGAAAAAAAGATCAGCTTGTATTATAGTTGCATTATTACATGAAGAAAAATGTAAGACAAAAGGAATTGGTGTAAAGAATAGAACCAAAAACAAGCAAAATTCTCTCATATGAATTTATTAAGAGAATTATAGTGTCATCAGATCACGAAGTGATCTAAAAAAATTTCTACGCATGGATGAGACACCTTCCAATTACTGTTAAAGAAAGTCGTACTTTATATAACAAACCAAAACATTATTATGAGAGATGCCGCAAGTACATAAATGGTACTTTTTTTGTTTTCAATGTTTTAATGAGCACGCGCAACACAAACAATGAAGAGAAAATCAAACTCGGCAGATTCATTGAAAAATGATTGTATGATTTGTTTGTACAAACTTATCTACAGACTACACACTATTTTTGGTATTCACAAACAGATTTATGCAAACATCTCCAGTCAGATGTTGTAACATGTAGGGCCATATTATGTTAGTCGCTACAACTATTAGGAAACATAATGCCAAACATTTAAGATTGAAATAAATAAAGATTATTAAAAGTTTCACAGTTTTATTAAAATACAACCTGACAATATTGTTTCGACAGCTATGCTGTCATTATCAAAGGTAATATAATTATAAACAAACACGTCGCTAAGGTAGATACAAAAATAGGTAACTAGATAAAATAATAATAATAATCAGAATTAAATATCTAATACTTCCAGTAACGGAGAATTACTGAGCTCAAGTTGTGCATTCATTAAAGGTACCCTGAGTTTGTGTTTGTATATCTCAAAGGCTTCTAAAATGTCTAATTTACGTTTGTTATTACAAAAATGTAGGAATTTAATATTATTTTGAGGAGTCATTGTGTGATTTTGTTCTAAAAGGTGTTTGGCATAATTCGATTTTTCAGGATGTTTATTTTTGTAATGACATACGTGTTCTTTATATCTTATGTCAAAATTTCGAAGTGTTTGTCCAATATATACCAAACTACAAAAAGAACAATTTAAACGGTAAATGCCCGATTTCATGATATCATGTGTTCTGTCTTTAGCATTAAATAAAAATGAAAAAGTGTTAGTGTTGGTTTTAAATGTTATTTTATAATTGTTGGTTTTTCTTAGTATATGTGCAATTTTTTCTGATATTTTGCCAAAATATGGTATAGATATGTAATTTGTGTCTTCTGTTTGATTGTCAATGGGTAAATAATGTTTGATTGTCAAACCCATTGACAATCAAACAGAAGACAGCCGTTTAGTTTCAGGGTCGTAACTGTATACCCAAGATTCATCACCAGTTACAATGTATGCTACTTGCTTGGAAGCTCCTCCATCAAATTTTTGCAACATAAATTTACACCAGTCTACTCGAGCCTGTTTTTGACTTTCTGAAAGCAAATGCGGTATCCAACGGCTTGTTAGCTTTCTTACCCCAAGATGTTTATGCAAAATGGTATTCACCGCCAAGGATCCAATCTTCACTTCCTCCTGAATCTCCCTATAAGTAATATTTCGATTGGACTGAATCAAGCTTGCCACACGATCAACATTTTCTGAACAGGCAGCTTCTGCAGGTCTTCCAGGTCTTGCTTCGTCTTCTAGCAGCTCTCGCCCTCGTCGATATTCGCGGAACCAATGACTAACAGCGGATAATGAAGGGGCAGCATCGCCAAAAGCTGCTATCAAATTTTCATGGCTTTGCTGGTATCCTGTCTTTTATAGTCGTAGAAAATCATAGTTCTAAAGGCAGTTCGTGGAATGCTCATCTTAACTGAATTAAAAATGCACAACTACTTATCTTACAAAATTAACTACGTTTCTCAAAGAAATCGGAACGTTTGACAATTGTGGATAACGAATGTCAACTAATGCGACATTCAATTGTTGTAATTGTTTCTAGCCAATTGAGCTTCCATGGCCTGCTACTAACTATTAACAGAGCATCCCTCGTATTTTGTTGAAAGTATTTCTAACATAATTGAAATTATTGACTTATCTTCAACATGGTATAATTCTAATGATAATTCTTTTCATCAAAAACCATATAGCAATACAATATTCATTAAAAGATCAAAGAAGATTAAGCTATTTAAATAATGTCCTCGGCCATGAAATTATAATACAGTAGAATTCTTTAATCCGAACGTATAAATGCAAAGCAATTTCGTATTAACGAGGAATTCGGATTATTGGATGTTGGAATAAAAACATTGCTTTATGCCATGGTACCTTATTATAAAGAACTTAACGTATGTAATTTACTAATTTTATTACAAAACTTTCATTTCTAATTAAGAAAATCAGGAATTTTCTTGCTTTAAGTTTTCTTTTTTCTCCTCCGTAGCATGTGCTTGCATTTCTTGATCTTAGTTTCAGAGTTTTTCTATTTCCCGTACCTTTGTCAGTAGATGAGACATATTCTAAGATTTTGGTTTAGTTTTTCTTTATACCAGTGACTGTCGATTTACCAACACACCATATTAAATCAATCGTTAAAACAGTAGTCTCATCATTTAATTGTTGAATAATTTCGACTTTCTCTGATAGCTTTAATAACGTATGTTTACGTTTTGACATTTTTTAAATGAGATATGAACATATATATGAATCTATACAAATTGTGTATAATAACACATCGTTCAATAAGTCCCGGGACTAACCCACAGATGGCGTTAGTAGTATCAACTCGACTTCGTTTTCCGAAAGATCTAACCTTCAAATGACACGTGTCTGATTTTCACGTCAATCGGATCATAAACAGCAAAGTTACCGTGGTGAAACTGACGCTACTTTTGCATTTGTAGAAAAAATGGACAAAAACGAATTTCGTGTATTGATAAAACATTGCTTTTTAATGGGAAAGAATACCGTGCAAGCTCAGCAATGGATTGAAAAACGTTATCCGCACTATGCCCCGTCGAAAACAACCATTTGCCGGTGGTATGCTGATTTTAAGCGCGGTCGCACGCATACAAATGATGCGGAACGCTCGGGTAGGCCAAATGAAGCAGTTACCCCAGAAAATGTGAAACAAGTTTTAAAAATGGGCGTGGACGATTTTACAAGAAAAGTTGGGCATGAAAAAAGTCTGTTCCAAATGGGTGCCGCGTTTCCTCACAATGGAACAAAAGCAACAACGAGTCGACGATTCAACGAGCTGTTTGTCACTGCTTACTCGCAATAAAAAGGAATTCTTGCGTAGGTATATGACAATGGACGAAACGTGGATCCACCATTTCACTCCAGAGTCGAAGCGGCAGTCATCTGAGTGGCGTGCAACCGGTGAAAGCCGTCCGAAGCGTCCAAAAACGCAACAGTCAGTTTTTTGGGATGCGCAAGGTGTAATTTACATCGACTACCTTCAACAGGGAAAATCCATCAATAGCGACTACTACATTGAGTTACTGGTGCGTTTGAAGGACGAAATCGCAAAAAAACGACCGCACATGAAGAAGAAAAAAATCATTTTTCATCAAGACAATGCACCGTGCCACAAATCAGTCAAAACAATGGCCAAATTGAACGAGTTGGGCTTCGATCTGCATCCCCACCCACCATACTCTCCAGATCTGGCTCCGAGCGACTATTGGCTGTTTGCTGGTCTAAAAAAAATGCTGCAAGGAAAAAGATTTGGCTCGAATGAGGAAGTCATCGCTGCAACTCAGGCTCATTTTGAGGACAAGGACAAATCGTTTTACAAGCACGGTATTGAAAAGTTAGAAAAGCGGTGGAATGACTGTATAGCCCTTGAAGGAAATTATGTTGATGAATAAAAGTAAGTTTTTCGAAAAAAATGTTTTTTTCTTAGTCCCGGGTCTTATTGAACGATGTGTTAACAAAATTTTAAAAAGTTTTAAGGTAGATGATGCCATTAGATAAAAAATTGCTCAAAACAGTTAGGGCCTTAGGCCGCCTTATGATGATATCAGTTACTATATTCAGGAGTTGTATTACTCGTATACCCGACTAGTGATAGGTAAATTCCCGGAATTTATTTTTTGGGGAATATTTCTGGAAATATATCTGGGAATATTCCAAACTTCCCACTTTATCGGGAATTTATATTTTTGCTTTAAAAAAGTTCCAAACTAATGAAATTGCTCAAAAAAAGTTTATCTTAAAATACAAATAACATAAATACAACATATATAAAAAACAAAACTCCTTGGAAAAAAAGTATATTAAGTGTACAGTGTGTACCTACTATCTGTACAATACGCCGGCAACACGTAAAATATATCAGTCTTCAATCTAACACAATGCACATCAAAGCTAAATGTGTTAACTTAATGCTAGAACCGGCCACGTGTTGGTAACAGGTCTTAGCTTGCAAATTTGTATTAGGTGATGTACGCTATGACGCGCGTTTCACTTACTGGAGTATAAAAAATAAATTTCTATTTTTCGGGAATTTATCGATGATTTTCATAAATTCCCAAAATAAATTCCTGGCGGGGAATATTCCCATCGCCAGTATCAAGAATTTGTCATTGTTTTACGTGGGGTTCCTATATAAACATGCCCCCACGTTCCTTCCAAGAGGAAGTGATTGAGATACGCCCAATCAGCGCGCAATTGCGAACAATTGCTCCCAGTAACTCACTGGTAGGAGCGAGGTTGCCTATCCACCCTCTACTAGCTATCCAGGCTAGTACCGGAGCGATTGACTTAACACGTACTCACCCGCCGGCACCCTCCCGTCCTCTTTCATACGGGGCTAAGTACCTCGTCCAGCAATAGGACTATTCCCCCAACTTAACTCAGTTGAATAGAGAGAGCCCTCCAGTCCTCTTTCATACCTTCATAAGCTCCTCCCCGAGACAGGGGTTGGGGCCACTGCCAGATCGAATCCAACCTCAATTGTGGCGGGACTTGGTTTTTTAATGGTTTTGCCACCCCGATCTACCAATATATAGGGTTGGTGGGCCCTCGACATAGCTTTGTTTAACTCTACACGTTATAGACTCCCAGTGTGTACCCATTAAGGTGAAGTTGTCTTGATTGTGAGAGGCTATGTATTCACTTCAACTCTCCTTAAGTGTAATGGCTTTCAGGGTTTCTCCCAATCACTGTACCCGGCTGCAGTCCGGATCATAGGGTGGTCGGGATAGCTCCTAAGCACATTTACCTGGCGGCATGCAGTTTCCCATATGCCAAAAAGCGGGATAAACCTCACTTCGCTTCTCCTCACTTAAGATTCAGTCAAACAGCGGGTTCCTTTGGTGACCATAAATGACCTCGGTCAAACAGCGGGTTCCGTCGGTGACCATAAATGATCTTATCCAAGGCAAGATTCGAATCCGCCCACACCAGTCTCATATACCAGCGCTGCCCCTGATCGGTATGAGTAACCGTTGAGAATTCTCACGAATTTCTCTACCACACACTTGACCTGACAGCTTCATCCATTGCCCAGTTTCCAAGGAAACAAGGATAGGGTAGAAGACAGCCAGTTTTATGGGTGAACGTCGTGTGGTCTCCCGAACACCCAAATAACAGTATCAGCCAACAAATCACGTCAGCAACCTGCTACAATCTCATTTAAATATTCACCTTCCAAAAACGTTACACATTACACCGACATTGACCGCCACAGTTTCAAATTTTATATTTTTATTAGGAAAGAGAGTAAGTACTATGGAGAAGGTCCTATTTAAACAGGAAACGTCTACCATGCCAATTATCTAGCAGTAGTACACATATAACTTTCTTGTTTAGATTAAAGAGATTTGTTTGAATTAAAGAAGATTGCAGATTAAAGAGGTTTGTTCGGATTATAGCTTGTAAATGTTGTTCGGATTACTGGATGTTCGGAATACAGTGTGTTCGGATTATGGAGAGTTTGTACTGTATATCACACACAAAAGGGCAATCCCTATTATTCTTTTCACAAATCTACAAATTGAGTGTGTAATTGAAATGTGAATGTAGACAAATTATGAGACATAAAATGTAAATTTTAACCAGAAACGGAAAAAAAATTATGTCTTATTACAAATTATAAGTTTTTTAATTACCATTTTTGACAATGCCAACCTAGCATTGCTAGCTGATGACAAGATGTTATAAATAAATAAATCAATAAATTCTGAAATATCTTGTTCATTACCAAAAAAATAATGTTTACCCTTGAAAGCATTTTTCAAGAAGAATGCCTTTTTGGTAAATGCCCACAAATGGGCATGGTCGTAAACAACAAACTATATCTTCATTTTTATTTTACATGAATAAGGTGGTGAGTTTGTGTAATGAATATCATCTCCAGGCGGAGTAAAATCTCGACTCCTTTTGATTTGGTTGATGGCAACCAATTTACAACCCAATTTATTATGAACGTCTATACCAATACTACAAATTCTGTATGTAAGGTGTGGCAACTAAAAATTGGCAGTAAACTTCAAAATCGTATATTTTGTAAGATACATAAATAAATCAATTGGAAACATTAAATAGATTATTAATTAACTACAGATGAAGATCCAGACCGAGCAGTTGTTGCTGTTTTATTTTTATCATTTTTATAGAGACGTTCAAAGTAATCGCCGTCAAATTCTTGCAACTTCGTTTTAATTCGTAACTCAATCTTTTTTTCGAAATATAAATCTCTTTTCCGGATCTGCATTTTGTTTTTTACCGGCGTAATATCCTTTACTAGAGCTAATTTTAGTATTGGAAAAAGGAAAATATGATTCGTCATCATAAACGATATGTTTAGTTCCGGACGATATGGTTAGTTCTTTAAACTCCTCCAAAGTCAACGCTTTTAAACGTGTTCATTGTTCTTCAACTTGTTCGGAAGTAGATTTTGGAGCATCCATTTTCTTGAAATATTTAATATTATTTTGTTTTAATATTTATAATATGTACTGATGAGAAACGTTAAATTGTTTACCCAAAGCTCGTGATGAAATTGATTTAGCTTGCGCTAACTTTACAATTCTCTTTATTTGAGTATTGTTCAATTTTAATTTCTTACTTCCACTTCCAGACCTTCTTTTAACACCTGTATCACTGGAAAACTTTCTCCACCATCGATAAACACTTCGCTCACTAATACCAAATGATGAAAGTTCTTTAGCAGCTTGATAAGCACTAACTTTTGGCACTCTATTATAAACCTTGAATATTAACTTTCGTCGTTCTAATTCATTTAATCTATTCATCTCGCCATTTGAATTCTTACTAAGCAACTGTCAACTTCAACACTACTGACAAACACATACCAACTTGTAAACAATGTTTAGAATTCGTTAATCAGTCCATAGCATACTAGGTTTACAAAGAGCATGTTACTGCCAATTTTTAGTTGCCACACCTTATTTGCTGAATAATGAAGATACATTTGACTTGCAGGGCATTTTCGTCCAAACATCAATCCTCCAGAATATGTTACCTGGTTGATTTGCATTATTCCTTGTATAGGAGGGATATGGATGCTGTTATGCTATTGTAAGACATAATCAGTACGGTAACATTAAATCATACACGGAAACGTTACCAAACTGATCATTACTGGACTGAGTATTTGTTGCATATTATTCATTTATGACTTTAACTGACGTCCTAATGGCCAAGAAATGTTAGGGTGTGTTTGAACTTCACTGTTTTCTCTTCACTTTTTTTACTTCAAATAGGTAAGTGTTAAAGTAACGAAGTGATAAGCGTTACCGAGCTGTTCCCTAATTAATGAACGCTGTATTACTTTCCTGTTCTATCAAGAATAAATCGTCGGCTTCACATGAAAAGTGCATAAGTACAAAAATACTGTTTACAAGAAATGTAGCACTTTTTCATGTTGCTGTCAATGCTTTTGCACGTGTGCCTGATTTTATTTTTGCTATTTAAGCGACATCTACTAATTATTTTCGGCATTTCTTACATTTATTTTATAGAAAAAGTAATATTTAACCAGATGATGTTAAAATCTCAATTTTTTAATTTTTGGCACTTACACTCTTTTCATATGAAGCCGATGAAATGCTGAAACGACTCCAGAAATCAGCAAAGTATGAAAAGGCCATTAATCTAATTTTTTATATGGTAGAACAAATCTCTAGAAGCACTAGGAAAAAAAGTTTTTTTTTTATTATTCCTTTTAGTCCAGTTGCCAGGTCGTAAAAATAGGGCTTGCCTTGCAAAAGGTCGTGTAGTTTTGATTTTTGGGTACGTTGTATGTACTTAGGCTCTAATTAAAAATCAAAGTTTTAGACTTTACTTTTGTCAGTTTTTGCTCAATAACTCCTTACCATTGCATCCTGCTAACAAATCATTCGTAACTTTGTTGTAGGGCAGAAGATTTGCTATAATTTACTTCCATGACATTTTTTTGTAAACCTCATGCGTACCGAAGTGCAGAGCTCCAAAGATACAGAAACTTTTAAAAATATAAGAGAAACTGTAAAAAACACAATTTTAACAATTTATTCCACTAACATTAGGTAATTAACGTTAGGTAAATAAGGGGTAATGTCGACTAGCACAGGCATCGTTGGACATGAAGAGGTGAACAGCCATTTAGCTCAAGAAGTCCAAATCACAGGGATCAAGAAAATAGTAGGTGAGAATTTTGAAGGTGTCAAGTTACAATGAAAGAATAATGTGCCTCAACCTCTTGTCTCGACCAGCTGTGGTATGAAAATAGAGGTCAAAAAAGTTACTATTGACCCGCTCACTCTTTTCCAAAGAGCATGCACTGCCTAGCAAAATGACAAAGATGTAAGAGAATTATTTAAATTTGAGCTTGCACCCTTTCCAATGGCTCTCTTTTCTGAAGAAGGAATGCGAAAGGGTTCAGAATCTACGTTGCATGATGCATTCATTCCAATATGGAGCGAAGTCATGCTTGGCAGCAAGAAATGTACAGTTATTGATGGTGGGTATGTTCTACATAAAGTTGTGTGGAATAAGACTTCAACTGCCAACTTCGGGTCTGTGTGTAAAACTTATGTGGACTATGTGCAAAGACACTTTGGTAGTTTTTGATCGATACCCTGGTAAAGCCACTCAACAAAGCACTAAATTGTGGGAACGATCCCATCGGGCTTCACTACACTCTTCTGCTAACATCATGTTTAATAAAACAACTGCAGTGACAATATTACAAGATAAATTTTTATCGAACGATTTCAACAAAAATCATTTAATTGCACTGCTGAAGAATGAAATGGCAGAAGTGGGTATTGATGTGATACAGGCATTCGAGGATGCTGATATGATGATAATAAATACTGCAAAATCAAGGGCTTCTGAGATAGTGTTACCATTATAGGTGAAGATATAGATCTGCTGTTTTTGCTGACAGTATTAGCTTCCTATCATGATAAAGTTTATTATCAGTAAAGTGAAAAAGGTAATGTCCCCTGCGTTTGGTATTCCTCCAAATCATTTAAATACAATCCAGAAGAGATTCTATTTCTTCATGCATATAGCGGGTGTGATACCTCATCGGCCTCATTTGGACAAGGGAAAACGAAATTCTGCAGTGCTCTTCAGAAACACCCTCATTTAAATGACATAGCCAGTGTATTTAGAGAGCCAGAAGCTACTTCTGATCAAATTTCTGAAGCAGGTGGGAATTTTTCTTGTTGCTTTGTACGGTGGGGACATAAATGCTCAAACACTGGATGACCTTCGCTATCAGGTAATTGCAAAATCAGTGACAAAAAGTAAGTTTCACCTTATCAGACTGCCACCAACACAAGATGCAGCCCAGTATCAAGCAGTCCGCACCTACCATCAAGTCCACACATAGTTGGGGAGAGAAAAGAATCCTTTGAATTGGGGCTGGACAACAAGCACATAAGGGCTGACTCAGGTGAAAACTACAAAAAAATGTAGCACCAGCGTTTCTGTTGCAATTCAAGAAAGGGGTATTAGGGCCCGTAGCTGCAAAAAGGCTGGTTTGAAGCTCTAATATTAGTAAGCACTGTTCTGGACAATCATGCAAAAATGTCCCTGAGATTATTCTAAGCTAGGATGACACTGGCGAAGAAAGGGTTTCAACAATTGATCACCCAAGAGAATGAAGACTTTAACTTAGTACCTAACGTTAGTGAAATAAATTGTAGAAATAGTTATTTATTGTAAAAGTGTTTTAGACAGCGTTTTATCCACGCAAGAATGTTTAAACGCGAGAGCGAAGCTCGAGCGTTTAATTTTCTTGAGTGGATAAAACGCGTCTAAAACACGAATGCAATACAACATTTTATCCACAATCACAGTCATTTAGAATCAGATTTCATCAAAAAATAATTTGACATTTCGCTCTGACAGCGGCTGTAACGTCAAAAATTATTGAAATTAATTTAAAAAATCGTGGGACGTGTTGAATGGTTGCTATCATGTTGCTATTTAGTTGCGATTGTTTATGGACTCCATTTGTAAAAATTCATCTTACTATTTGAAAAGTGGAAAAGATGGAAGAGATTTGTGAGAACGAATTTATTCCTGAACAAATACTTGAAGAAGCTCAGAAAGCAACTTTAGATTTATTGCCGTGGAAGTCAAAGAACGCCTACGAAAAAGTATTTGCCGAGTTCAATAATTGGAAAGAAAAAGTGGTGTAAAAGGAGCAATAAACGAAGAGGTACTCCTAGCATATTTCTACAATGTTAATAAAAAGTTTGCGGCATCAACATTATGGACGAAATATTCTATGTTGAAGACGACATTAAACGTGCACAGAAATATAGATATCTCAAAATACAGCAAGTTGATCGCCTTTTTGAAAAGCAAGTCTCGCACCTACAGACCTAAGAAGGCCAAAATTCTTGAAAACAAACACATCAAGCAATTTTTGCAGGAGGCTCCAGATGAAAAATATTTGATGATGAAGGTACCTAATAGTTGTGATTTGTGTTTGTTTGCATTCAAATTTACAGTTTCTTCTTTAGGTGGGACTTATAATGGGTGTAGCTGGCGCTTGCAGATGTAATGAGTTGACGTACTTGAAAATTGAAAATGTCCAAGATAAAGGAAAATATTTGTTTATTACGATTGCTGACACAAAAACCTATGTTTCACGAAGTTTCACAGTAATGGAAGAGGGTTTTTCTGTTGACGCTCTGGATATGTGTAGGAGGTATATGCAACTACGCCCAGCTTCTATGGCTTCCCAGGGCAGATTTTTTTTACGATATACAAATGGAAAATGTACATACCAATCTGTGGGTATCAACACCATGTCAAGAATACCTGCTACAGTGGCCTGTTTTTTGCAATTACCGGATGCTAGTTCCTATAGTGGTCATAGCATGAGACGCTCCTCAGCTACATTACTGGCTAATGCTGGTGGCGATCTTATGGCCATCAAACGTCACGGTGGATGGAAGTCGTCAAATGTCGCAGAAAGCTACGTTGAGAATTCTTTATCAAATAAATTAAAAACAGCGGAAATGATTCAGAAAGAGACTGCCAAACAAGTTGCAATGAACAATACCGGTGAAACTTCTTGTGAAAGTTCAATTCCAGCCACGGTTGAAGTTAATCTGTCTTCGCCAATAAAACAAAAAAATAATAACAATGTTTTGTCTATTAACGTGAATATTAATGTAAATCTTAACAAATAAATAAATTCATTGTGTGTTTTATGGCGTGTTTTATGACTTATAAAACACTAAGGTTTTATAGACCACATTAAAGGTCGCCAAGCAGTTCAATTATGACCTTATAATATAGTGATTGTGGATAAATGTATTTTTTACACTTCCTCTTATATTTTTAAAAATTTCCGTATCTTTGGAGCTCTGTATTTCGGTACGTATGAGGTTTAGAAAAAGATATCATGGAAGTAAATTGTAGTAAGTTTTCTGCTCTTTAAAAAAGTTCCAAATGATTTTTTTTGCACAATATAACGGTAAAGAATTATTGAGCAAAAACCAAAAGAAGTTGAAAAATTCAGTGATTTTTTTTGTCATACCGAAGACTTTTTTTTGTCATATAGGAGAAAGTCAAAAACTTCAAAAAACAGGAGGTCGAAAAAAAGTCAAAAAACTCAAATCGAATAGTATATAGCATGTGCGGCTGATGCATTAGATGAATAAAAGCAGGTATCAAAATCAACAACTATTTTGTTGCAGCAACTTTTTTAATTCATTAATTATTAAGTGCAGTTGGGCTGAATTTTCTAGGTCTTTCTCCGACCATTTTAAGAGTCCAACCAACAGCCTTATTGAATAGTAAGTAACTAACAGACTAACCACAATTAAAGTACATAGAAACATTCCAAGCGAGTTAATAGAAAATTAAAAAAACCAAGAATTTTAGATTTTCACTTATAATATACCAAGTGCATTGATTATTGCCGGAAATTTTTTGAGTGACATTTCTGCAACATCATAATTGCACGACACGAAGTGGAGTGCAATTAGTTGCAGAAATGCACGAAAGTAAAATTTCCAGGCATAATCAATGCACGAGGATATATTCGGAAAGAAAATCGTGACGACACAAACCATTTCTACCTATTTTAAATTTTGATTATCACTGTCAAGTTGTAACATAACATAGTTAGCCGTGGTATCCAAAATTAAAATTGACAGGAAACGTTTATTACAATAGTTGTGTATTTAATTTCAATTGATTTGTTCTAGTTTTTTGTAATTTGTTCAGTTGTATAGTTTAAATAAATTTGACATTTTTGACAGAAAAATCTCCACTTATTAATTTCAGTTAGGTTGGTCTACCTACAAAAAATTTCCAAAAAATTTTTTAGTTGCCATGGTAACGGCTCCTGAGCTAGTTTTTTTATTGGTCACTACTGAGTGTCGTACGATTTTCAATTCAACTTTATTAATTACGAGTACTTCCGGCGGTCCAGTCCCAGACCTTTATAAATTTTTGCATTTCTGCAAACCGTGTCTGGCACCCAAAAAACGTGGCACCTGAAGCCCGAGCTTGATAGGCTTCAGTGTTAATCCGGGCCTGGATCTCGTGCACTGCATTTAGTGTAAGATGAAAACATATCCCCCAAACCGGGAACTAGTAATGGCAAGACTACTCTTTGCCTAGCATACTCGAGTTTTTTTTGTATTTCGTTCAATACTAACCTTGCATTTTATCGATTCTCTTTCTTCATATATATTATCTTGTTCTTTTTCCAGCTTAGCAATATATTTTTCCAAACTATTAATTTCATCACGTAGGCGTCTCTGTAATTCTTGCGATTCAATGTTATCAAATTCTTGTGATGTCTTATTTTCCAAATCTGCTATCTCACTTCTTAGTCTAACTAGCTCTGTACTCTTCTCTGACATCTGTTGACCTACAAGTTCATGTCTAAATTAAGAAAAAAATAAAATATAAACAGACGGAAGTATTTACTTAATTTTTTATTTCTTTCCCTTTGTATTCTTAGCTCGTCTTGAAGATCTGCTTTTTCGAATCTTTCTGAATCTACCTTAAAGCGCAACTTATTGATTTCTTTATCCTTTTCTTGCAAACGGCCAGTCCTTGATGGAGGAGTCTGTAATATCTCTTCTAAAGGACTTCGAATCATTTGAAAACAATCTCCAGCTTGCAGACCATATGATTGTAAGCATCTTACTTTTATGTCTTTACTCATAATTTCCTCTACTACTTGAAAAAATTCATCTTTATTAACTATGCTTTTCATGCTTTCCAAAAAGGCTCGTATGTAGACTTGTGTGGATTGAGACAGTTTATGACATAGAGGTGATGTAAGAACATCCCTTCTATCATGCATACACGCGTAATACATTAAGAGAGATGAAATTATTAAAAGATCTGTCTCTAGCAAGTCAGTGTAATACGAATTATTTAAATAGTCAAGATTAAAATCTGGAAATTGCTCTTTTAAAAACTTTAATATACTAGAGAGACATTTTGCTGTGTTTGTATCATCTTGTGATCTATAAAAAGAGATATTAAAAACTGCTGTAAATAATATAAAAATAAAAACCTACAATAAAGTTACTAGGCTAGAGAAAAATAAACCATCTTTCAAATCTTTTAAACAACGTACAGTACTTGACAACTTCAAACAGTTTGCCTAAAATTGCAAAAAATTTAGTATTACAAAAATGATTTAGAACGAATCACTTACCCATTCGACTAGAACTGTTTCCCATTTAGTAAAATCCATTATTGTTAATTTTTTTCGACATATAATATAAAAAAATTACTGTAAAACAAATCGATTGACTGATTCCCACATTTATAACGACATTCTAAACGACCGTTTTCTTGTTTTGTTTTAAAAAGCTGCGCGATTGGGTTGTTTTACTGGTGTGTGGTGTGTTTGTCTTGTCTACCGCTTGCTCGAACTACAATGCAACAAATAACCTACTATTAAATAAAACTGGATTTTAATAAAATCTCCATCCTTCTTTGTATTAATAGTACATATTTTTATTTTTACATAAATTCAAATAAATTTATATAAATTATTAATTACGCAATAAATTATTACAGTTGTTTTCGCGCCAGTTTACAAATTTAAATACGTTGGCTTTCGTTCTTGTATTTGATAAGTAGTTTTTCAATTTGTGTTTTTTGTTAATTGTTGTTATTAATTGCTATTAATATTCTTATTGTTATTACCGATTTTTTTAATTATTGAATATGGTCATGACATCGACACCCAAGTTATTATAATTTTCCCACCTAACAATAAAATGCGTTCAGAATGTAACTTGAAAATTATATTTTAAGATTATAGCTTTCAGTTTTATACCTTCTTTCACGTTCCTCACCAAGTAAGCTAACTAAGCATTAGTAAGAGATTAGAGCATGTCACATGTTTACTAATTTACGTAAATTATAAATAGAATAATTATAATTATTTTATAATAATTTTTGCTTTTAATTATCAATACTCAAATATTACGTCCATTTTTCGACGAACAAAAAGTTCGTCTCTGAATTCCTGAATCTGTCTGTCTGTCGGTCTGTCGCCTTTTTCCATGTTGATTTTTTTGAATTTTTCTTTTTGGAATCTTATAGTTCATCAAATTCTAAGAAACTTTTGGTTGAAACATTCTTTTGTATCTCTTCGGGAAATGGTCATCAAAATGACCACCGAAGATTTTGGTAAATTTTTGAAAAATGAAAAATTTTGTATTTTTTAAAAATTTACGAAAAAATAAACATTTTTAGCAACTTTTTCTTTACAAAAAGTCTTTAGGACTTAGAATTTTAGTTTTTATAACAACTAATGTGTTAGGTCAACATTAGTTTTCAAAAATAATAGCTATTTATGTAACAAGTACATAATGTAGGTCTTTATAGACAAGCCCAGTTTATGGCCGAGCGAGCGAAGCGAGCAAGGCCTATAAAAAGGGCGAGTCTATAAGGTCCGATTATGTAAGAGTTGCATACAAAGCTTTATGTTCGATTCCTAAAATTGGCTAATTATCAAAAAAAATCAGTTTATAAATTTGACATCTATTCTTGACAGAAGAAAATTTGACATGTAATAGACAGTTGCCATACTTTATTTTACTACTGCCACTTTATTTTACGAGCACAATAATAAGCCAGTTCACTGCCGCAAAACAATACAATAAACAGTACTTTATAATCCAATCGGACATAAATTAGTTTATTAAGTATACAGTTGTATTTGTTCGTCATGGCAATGCTAGCTCTGCGCATTCTCAACTGGTTTAAAAATAGGTACTTTGTATGACGGCCAAGCGGCAGTTGTTTTACGGTATGTTTTTTTAAATATCTTTTATAAATATTTACATAGGTAGGTACGTTTGAACCCATCCAGCACACTGACGTCATAATGTCGCCGTTTTTCGAAAGTAACATCATCAAATGACGCATTTAAATAATGTCAAATTGTCGTAAAACTGACAGCAATATGTCACAGCCCAAAGACGTCAATATAAGACGTCATTAAAACGTTGTTCAATAACGCCATGAAAACATCCTATATACTAGGACTAGGACAGGAATTATAAATAAATATGTAGTTGAGTATTGGAAATAACATTTTGTATACGGGTGTATTATCGGTTTTGTTACGTAGGCGAATAGCATGTAAAAACACAATTTCTCAAATATTGGCTCCACTAATTCTTTTAGAGGAAAAGTCACACTGTAGCAAAGTTGTAGATCTTATTGAGTACTGTTCAAAACACCCCCACTTGAATGATCTGTGTTAAATAGTTTCCAAGATATAAGTGATTCTTTGGTATATCGAATTAACATTGTAAATCAGAAATTTGCTAATAGCAATTACCAGTTTAGATTTAGACATTAGGTGTAAATGCAATAATTAATAAGCACAGTTTCATGGAGCAAGATCACTCATCAGAGTTTTACAATTGCTACCGGTGTGGAAGAAATAGACGAGAATTCTCCAAGGAATTTATTTTTCTAAAATCTTATTATCCATGACAACAGTTGTTAAATTATTCTAAAGAATGGCTGCTAGATTTGTCATTTAAACTATTCAATTATCAACTTTATTGATTAAGTGTAGTCATGGCTAATAAGATTTTAGAAAAATAAATTCCTATAAAATAAAGATAAATAAAGTATGCAAAGTGACCAGTAGCAAAATTTATTTTAAGGATCGGCGTAGTGTCCGCGGTCGGCGTAGTGTCCGGTAGGCATAAAGGTGCATACTTGAGCTTTTAATCTAAATATAATGACGTCTCTAAATTAAAGACGTCTCTAATTGTAATCAACTAGACAAAAGATAGCTTTATCTCATTCTAATAGGTGGAAAAAGATTAGAATTGGTCTCCATGGTAATTAAACACATTATTAACTTATAGTGAGATGTGAATATGGTCCAACGAGTTTAATATTTTCTATTTTTACATTACTTTTCAACACATTACAGTCAACAGTCAAATTAACTACAACTAGCATTATAAACGAAAAGAGGAAAATTGGAGAACATTCGAGCATTCTCAGCATTTTGAGAATATTTCAAGAACTTTTGAAATTATCTTTCTTTTGGGTATATCTTTGCAAGTTAAAGGTATGTTCTCCAGTACTGCTCACTTTTGAGAGTGTACTCTCGTTCTTCCTCGTTTGTGCTCCGGGAATATTCTCCAAAAATAAATGTTCGAACATTTTCCAACACTACTTTCGATATTATACTTCTTAATAAAACAAAAACATCATAGTGCATAGTGTTAATAGTGTACTATTCTGAACCTAAAACAGTTGGTTTGAAAAGTATTTTATTTTTCGCTTTTAATTAACAAAATAAAAGTTATCATGGTATTGACTATACGTCCATTTTAAATTTTTCGCCATATTCATGCCCAAGTGGAAATGTATGACACGACCTACTTTTCTTGCTTGCTTATATCCAAGGTCCGTCAAAGTGACATTTTGGCTTAAAAGGTTGTCTAGAACGAATTGAACGAAATTTTCCCTATTCAGATTTCGAGTTGGCTTGTGACGTCATCTTGATATACGTTAACCATATCCTGATTTGCAAAAATTCTCAAAACTACGTCACAAAAACAAAACAATTTCGTCAAGTATTGAATGTATAGGGATCGAGACAACCTTTTAACCAAAATGTCACTTTGACAGACCTTGGCTTATATCTACTTAGTATTTTCGATTTACTGACACCACATATTTTAGTTGTCATCTTTAGCTAAGTGCTTCAGCCAGTTCAATAGATAATCGCTGATTCTTAGAATACATAAACCATAAATAAAAAGAAATAAACCACCAAAACACAAAAACAAATCACAGATATGGTTATTTTTCTAGGGTGAAACAAATGCAAAAATAGAACTAAATTTACATAACCATATAATTGTTTATAATTATTAATAATTGTCTAAACAAATTCTATAGTTAGGAAGAAAATCCTCTTCACAATGATATATGATAGTAATACTAAAATCTTTATATACTAATTCATGAAGACAAAGCTACCGGTCCCTTTTTCTCGGCCCCCAGACCACTTTGAAAGCTGTGGGTGGTCTCATTTTGTAGCTAAGACCCGCCTTGCGTCACGAATCGGGCTTTTGTCAAATTTTTTAAATTCATGAGTGGGAGGAGGAGACGGAAGAGCACATTAAAGGTTTTGCTCTTTCAGGGACAGTTTGGTGCACAGGAAAATAAGACGGAGAGCTACAACATAAGAAAGCGCCACCGTCTCTAGCTTCGGTCGACCCACCTTTTTTAGGTTGGGTCAACCACACTCACTTCGGTCTCTACAGGTCATTTTTACCCGCTGACCCATGGAGACCGACTGGGCGGGCGTGTTACGCTAGTACACTAATAAAATGGCTATCAATTGTCAACCAAATCAATTTTCAAATGCTTACAAATATAATTAAAAATGGAATTAATTATTTAAAACAGCCTAGTAATCTCCTTTTCTGATTACAAAATCTTTTCTTACATCCTATTGAACAATATTTACACAATTTTATATATCCAAATTATAAATTAACAACTAAATTACATAATTTCAGATTATCAAGGTTGAACGCAAAAATTTGTATATTCAAACTTATACTCTTTTCTAAGAAAACATCCCCTCGTTTACCTTTATGTCACAGTTGTGTCCAAGGAACTACGTGACAACAACATAATGAACTATTTGAGCCCAAAAGTTTTTAATCTATAAAAACAACAAATTTATAATGAAACTACCAAATCGTATTCTTGTAATAAATTTTCTTTTTATTAATTAAACCTGCAGGTAATCAATCAAGGTAATCAATATTTGCATATATACCCACAATTATGCACTTTGTCTATTTTAGGTCAAAACAAACCTTGAAATGGCTTCAATACTTATTTATATACAAAATTTATGTTATGACAGCTCATCGTTGGCTAAACCATGAAGTTTTATCAAAATAGAAAGAAAAATCAACTCTAAAATGTATACCATTTCTATCTAGTGTGTTATAGAATGCTTCTTTAACAAAATGAAACATTTTTCTTTGGTTTCTTTAAAAATTAAATTAAATTAATTATTTCTCCTTGAAGTTATGCAACCCAACCAGCATGTTTGTAAATAGGGATGCCTATAGCTAATAACACTTTAACAATTAGTTAATAACATGAACAGATAGTTAAGTTTTAGGCCTTGTATACTAAAGTATACAGGGTGTAACTAATATAACCACAAACCTCGTAATAGGGGTAGTTGTAACGTATGATTTAGAACATATTTTTCTTATCAACGTAGTCGTTTCCTACTAGTTTTCGAGAAAATAGCATTTTAAATTTTGTACCCCCTTATACTCACATTACATTAAAAACACTAAACAATTTTTTTTTAATTTTAAAAGTTTATCACGTTGTGTAAAGTAACTGAATTTAATCTTGTAGTTTAGAAACACTTAAGTAGAGACAACCAAAAAACAATCTAAACAAAATGCACAACTGTTCAGCTTTTGATACTCGAATTTGTTTGCATGTACCAGCAAATAAAGTTGCCTACTCCACTCCACCACCTGCAAATAATTACACGATTGGGTGAGGATACCCTATGCTGTCATGATTCAGGATCATAGACGTAACTATGTGGGGCCTTAGGGGCCCCCAAACCAAAGACTAGCCCCCCCCCCACAAATGGATTCGAGTCAGAATTTTTTTGTAGTTAGTTTTGTAATAAAATAGCAAATATAAATAACCAGAAAAGTGGTAAATTAAAATAAATTAAAAAAATCAGCAAATAGTCTTTGTTTCTTGATTTAACGGAATTAGATAATAAAGAAACAATAAAAAACTAATAATGAAAGATAAGCATGACTTTGTCTACATTGATTTTAGTTGGCATTACAGTGGAATGCCCCACGTTAAAACAAGTAATGAATCAATAGAATAGCTTTCTCAAAATCTTTTCTAATTAGTTTGCTTGGTGTCTTAAAGAAAAAACTTAAAAAGTTAACTTTATATTTTAGATTATTAGAAATGTTACGAAATACTTTCGATTAATGTTTAAATAAGTATGGGATAATAACTTCAGTTATGTAAATTCTGGTCATCACCAAATCGTTGTTAAAATTAAAAGATCTATCTCACGAAAGTACAAAAGAATTATTTTGCAAAAGTAAATTATCGTTCAATCAATTATCATTACGTATTTCTAAGGTTTTATAACTAACTGTAATTAGTCTACATATGCCTACAAGAACAGCTTATATTTTAAGGTTCATAAAAGTATGATGTAGAGTTATATAACTATATTTAGCTTTAAAAGTTACCTAGAAATTTATTTTTAAATAAACATTACCAATTAAAAGTATAAAATTTTAAAGAATTTGAAAAATTACCAAATTTTAGAAATGCATTGAAAATGTCATATTAGGCCTAGCATTTTGCGGTAGCTTATAATAACGGCAGAATTTACGGTTTTAAGTAGCAAATGACAATAGAAAGACATTGCAGTAATGCGCTTATTACCTGGCTGTCAGTTTAATTTATTACTTCGCATAGTTTGCGGACGCACTATAATTATGTAATTAAATTTTCACTAATTCTGTAATTAAGTACTTAACAACCTAATCAGGTCGTTAATGCAGCAAGATCATCAATTTTCTTTTGTATCTTTTACTCAATTTTCAAATGGCATTCTGATTTTTAGTCATGTGCAATACTGCGGTGGAAAATATTTTCGGAAAGAAAAATTGTTTTAAATTTGTATTTTGAAAAAAATAATAAAGTTACCTGCCAGCTGGAATCAAACCTGGAGCGGCAGCCACTTTGGCTTATTATCGCCCCGCTTCAACTAACTGAGCTACGAAGAAACATTAGGGTGCAAACCACATTTATTTTCAAAATTATTAAAGGTTGTATTTATTTAAATAATTTTTTTTTAAAAAGGGTCTAAATCTAATTTGTTTTCACAATTTTTACGATATTAGTACCCTTTAAACTCATAATGATAATGATAAAAAAGAAATAGTGATTTTAAGTACTTGGAATGATTTTACAGGTGATTTCTTAAAAGCTTGGGTAATTCCCTATATTCGATTTCCTAATCAAACATACGGAATGTAGATGCACAAATTTTCTTTAGCCCCCCCAAAAATCTAGACCTAGTTACGTCTATGTTTAGGATGCTTTCTAGTCATTTCATTTCTAAGTGTTTTTTAGTTTTTAAGTTTGTGTCATTGAAACAAAATGTGTAGATGTTTATTTGTAAATCAGTAGTGTACAAATTTGAAAATAAGTTTCTTATTTATTCTGCGATATTTTTAAATGATAACATTTTTTAAATATTTGAGATAAAATGTTCACCTACAACCACTATAGAAAGTTACACATTTCGCACAATCTATAGTAACCTGAAAATGACTCATTGCTCACAATCTCTAAACTGAACGGTAATGACCGTGGGAAATTTCCCACGATCAGTAGTTCTATTAAAACGCCATAGATGTCAGCACATGAAATATTATATTATTAATTATTTGAAATATGTTATAAATTTTAGAAAATGTCAACTTTCTTATATATTTTATCTACGTCTGCTTGGTTAAGAACTCATTATGGGCAGTCGTAAATAAAAATTTTGTATCTTAACATGTGTGATAAGGTCTATTAACATACTCATGCTCTTACCCGACTCGGGCTAACGCCATCATCATGCAACTCAACGCATTCGTATGTTAATAATGCCTTTATCCCTCTAGTAAAATAAATAACTATTGTTTAATTAATGTTTTACCAAGGGGTGTGTCATGGTCGGCAGTGGTGCACAAATTTTCGGCAATGATGACAGCAATGAATTAGGCAGTGCGGCATTGAACAGATCAAGAAAGGCAATTTAGGCAATAATCTAGGCAGTGACGACATTTAAGTGAGCAATGGCGGCAGTGAACTGGGCAATAAAGTGGTAAGCTTCTCCAATTTTTAATAGCAAAAGCATTTTTGTCGAGTGCTTTGGCACCGTAGCGCTTGTTTTCTGCCAGGTCTGACGTAATGGAAATTGCTACAATTTCAATAATCGGTGTCTTTTGGTACAAACTTAACGGAATTAGTTTCAGACCAGCTCATGGTTTCTGTGCGATAATGAGAACTTGCCAAATTTGACTAAAAAAGTGTTGCAGAACATTCTGTGTTTCTAATAATGGACAAAAGTCTTTTTGTAGGCATTCGTTGATGTATGTTTTGCTGTTAATGGTTATGCTACTCATGAAAGGAACTACCTAGGGCTACTCATTACCTGGCGAACCAGGCCCCAGAAGCTTTGAAGTTTGTGCGGGAGGGAGCAGTTTATTATTATTGCACAGGCCCAACGTGCGCAATACATTTTAATAGTGCCACATTAACAACGTGAAATGCACTAAAACCTACGGCGCAAAATTCAAACCGTCCTCATTCATTTTAGATCACACTATATTACATTTTAGCACTAAATAAGTAAAATCTTCCTGTACTTGTTTTAGAAATGTTACCTTTTCCTGATCTATTGGCAACATACCATAATAAGTATCTTCATGAGGATCCTAGAACACAAGCCAGAAAGAAGTCCTGATGCTGAACTAGGGGGCGTTTGTTGAGAATTACATAACTTTAACTATTTTTTGGATTTGATTAATGAAGATCAACAATCTAGGCGATAGGGGTGATACATTTTTGATTAATTTGCCTTCAAATTATAATTTAATGTAAAACATTTATCAACAAAAAATAACCTTCATCTAAAATGTATATAATTAATTTCCTTTCGGAATGATTCATAATAGCCTAGCCTAGATGCTTTGAATATTGATGTTGTAGTCAGTGAATTGTTGATCTTCATTAATAAAATTCAAAAAATATCTAGTTACTTTGTACGTTTGCTAAAATATCTAATTCATATGGAAAATTTGTCACACTGCTGATAGTCGCCCGGTAGTTCAGTTGGTAGAGATACCGCCTAGATGGTGGAAGGTTCTGGGTTCGATTCCAATAAATAAAAATTCACCTTCATCTAAATTTGCTATTATAACAATCCTTGAAATATATTCATTTAGGAATGTTTAGTTTTAGATTTTATCAGTTTAAGCGCTCAGACTACATTTGAGATATGCTGAGTATCATCAAAATTAAATAACATATCGTACTTATTACTGAGAACTATGTGCTTCTTTTTCGCAATTTATGTTTGTTTATATCTTACAACATTGAACATGGCATATGACATTTTTTTGACAAAAAGGAGAAGCCGTTAAACTTGTTTTTACCTTCTTTTTTACTATTGGGATTCATCGAAGTATCTTCTAACCTAAGACTTTAATTAGGTGAAGTTAAGGTCAGTGTGAATCAGTGGTAAAAAGTATTATGACATCAGACCATGCAGTAAAAAAAATAAGGATGATATTTACCCATAATTGAGTAGATCTATCTCGATTCGGAATCGATTTTCGACAAAAATTACCGATCCCGATGAATGTGTGCTTATAGGATAAGTATCATTCCTATAAGCTTACCAAAAGAAAAACGTTCCCCGGCGACGCTAGCGACATTGAAAGTCGCCATTTTGGGTATTTTGGTACACAGCCCATCCAGTCAATTGTTGATGAATTTGACTGGGATTTTTTGTATTCTACTCTTTATACCCATCTCCAGATGGATAATAAGTCCCGTGACCCTACCTATGAAACTAAGGATTCGGGAGGATTTGTGCCTAATGCGTCTTTGATTTTCGGAACAAAGTCTAAGCTTGCCGACTATCACGGTGATATGGATTCTAAAATTTTCATGAAATGGCTGAAGGAAAAACTTGTTCCAAACCTTGAAGAACCATCTATCGTCGTTGTAGATAATGCTCCATACCATACCGTATTAGTCGAGAAGCAACCTACTACATGGACTAAGTCGGCAATTGAAGAATGGCTTCAAGCAAATCACATTCCCTTCGATCCACATCTTTTTAAGCAAGAGTTGCTTGATCTCGCTAAGCTGCACGCCAGAATACCGAGATACGAGGCTGATGAATTTTTGAAGGAGCACGGCCATGAAGTTATGCGCCTACCACCATACCATTGTCAGTTCAACGCAATCGAACTGGCATGGGCTCGTGCAAAATCATATTACGATGCTCATATCGGTGAGGATGGGTTCGGTGACGATAAAGTACTCACTATGTGGGATAAAGCTTTGGCACTCTGCACATCAGAAGAATGGGCGAAATACATCCGGCACACCGAAGAAGTGATCGAATCGTGGACGAATCAGCAGCACCTTATCGACGAAGTTCCCGAGCTCATTATTGCAGTCGGCAATGGAGATAGTTCTGATGAATTAGAATTTTCAGACGACGATACTTGAAACAATCCAGAAGATTGCCAACATGTCGACAGTACCGTGTACAATAATTGCTTTGGAACGGTTATTTAAAAAGAAAATTATTTTGTTTATAATTTATTTTTCACTCATTTATCGAGTATATTAACCCTTTCGCTGCTTTTAACATATAGATACGTTTTGCAAGTGCGTGCCCGTACTGCTAAAGACGTATCTATACGATTTCGGTTTTCCCAGCTTGCTTTCAACATATTTATACGATTATCTGGTGGGGGCCAGACTTGAAGGCCAACCCAAGAGAGTAAACATTTGTCCGCGCCAATAAAAAATTGTTTAGTGCACTTCTCACTGCAAGGAAGGTTGTACGTAGGTCTTACGATGGCGGTTATAATAAAGCATTTCTTATCTTTTCATCAGAAAAATAACTAATTACTAATTTTTTTTTAATACTACATGAAAGCCTATTGTCTTTTACATATAATCACATATTTCTAAAAAGATATAAAGCTCCGATATCTCTTTATGAATTTTTTTGTGAGAAGCTGCAAAGAGCTGCAGTGCGCTGAAAAATCCGCCGCACTGGAGACTCGACAGCGGTCCGTGACCGCTGCACGGAAAAGGTTAATTGCAATATTTCAATAAACAATTATAAGTAAGCTTATGGCTTGTTTATGAATTTTATTTTTAAATGATATTATTATAGAAAGATCATGTACGTTATGACCAACCTGCTTGGGATGCCATTGAGACTGTTGTTGATTAGAGAATGAAACAAGAGCATATGACGTAACTGCTTTTGTGTTTGAGATAAACTATATACTTGTACACCTCCAAACATCGTGGAAGCTGCTCACATTACATCTTTTAATTTATTGTCAGAGATTTTACATAAAAAATATGAATGTGAGTATACATTCTAGATTAAATATTTTCCTTAGCTTTTGGTGTTTTATTACTTTTTTTGTCATCGTAAATAAAGTATAGTGTGTAATGCGTGCAAAAACGCCAATTAACACTCATGTGTTTGGGCCATTCGACTTCGTCTCATGCCGCAACTTGTTCACATTCGTGTGAAATTGACACTTTTCTGCACTTGTAACACAATATACTATTAAATATTTTTGTAAACTATTTAAAAAATAAAACAGTTGATGTTAAATAATCATCGGTCTACAACCAGGCAGATTTATAATCTTAAATTTCGATTGAAAAATACAGTATTGCAATACTGACCAAAAGGTAAAAAATTGGAGAGAGAAAAGATATAGCAGTACATTGTTCCAACTTTTATAACAATGCCAACTAACTTTCATTTCTACTCTACTCTTCTCTAGGGAAGGCCATAATAATTTTGTTTGTATTTGGCCAAGGAATCCGGATGGTAGAACTTCCTCGTACCTCATGGCACCAATTGCTTTGATTATACAATCAACTCTTCTTGAATCTTGCTTCCCTTGAATATCTGGTAGGGATTCTTAACATGCCAAATATCCCATTTACATGGGGCCTATGATATTACTTCCTTATCCAAGAAAAAGGACTGATCTAATCTTTCTCCAATATGAGAAATTACCAGCTTGGCCAGGATTCGAACCTGCAACCATTACATTATGTAGTAAACCTGCTAATCACTAATCCACTAACACTGGTCCATAGGAATTAATATCTGTATAGTGTAGGTGTCAAATAGAAAAAAAAAACAAAATATCAGCATATAGATTATAACAAAAAGAAAATATATTATTGCAACATTGACAAAGCAACATCATTAATTTAATTTAAAATTGATTGTATTCATCGTATCATCTTACTATCATAACAACTTCAGGTACAAAAAAAAATGATTATGCATTTAAACAAATAAATCTTTTACTTTGAAAAAGTTTTAAAAACTCCACAGTTGCTGAAAGATTTTAGAATTTTTATTTATTACTATATAATAGTTAAAATATTTCAATTATCAACTCGCATTATTATCGCACAATCTATTGTATAAATATAAATTCTAACAATGTATAAATAACTAGTCAACTCGATGTATTGAGAAATGTAATAATATAAAAAATGAAAGTGTTAAACAGCCTTGGGTTGAGAAATGCCACGTTTTCGTAACGTTTCATCCATTCGCAGCTGCTCTTTTTGTAATTGCATACGAATTGCACCCAACTGAGTTAAGATACTGCGACCATGACCCTCACGATAGGGATCACCTTGGCTAATAATATTTCTTTGAACTGCAGGAATCTGCAAAAAAATACATAAATTTAATATTTCTATAATTATTTTTCTCAATATGATCAACAAAGATTTACCTGCCATCGATCTTCTAACTTTCTAAGTGCTTCGGAACTATGTTTGCTTGAATCAATGGCTATCGAATTTTTCAAATCTTTGGCAACTGGCGAATGTGCTTTCAATATAGGAATTGGAAGTGTATCATCCAATCTACTACAACTACTTCTATCACTTCTTTGAGATTTAGGACTCCTTCGCATTAAGCTGAGATCTTGTTGCGTTGCACTGTGTCTACGAGGAATCCTACTTATACTATCTTTAATACTTAAAGCGTCCATCCGACTCAAAGAATCTTGTCGTTGTAACGAATCTATTCTACTCAATGATTCGTGTCGATTGAGAACATTTTCATGGCGATTAAAAGAATTTGATCTGCTTCGAGGTTCGTCACGGTTTACTGATTCTGACCTACTAAAAAAGTTTCTTCTCGTAAAGTCATCTTTTCTATAACTATCGTAGTATGAAGGATTATACCTATTCGTTGGATTGGCAAAAACGGAAGTAGAAGGAATGTTAAAAGAATATGGAACTCTACGGGAAACTGGAGGAGAGTAATGTGACAACTGTCTGGAGGCAACTTTGGTGTTTCGAAGGCTTGTTACACTACTTTCAGAGTCTGCATGCTTTCTGAATGGCCTTTCTAGTTGCTCGTCTCCGTAGCTTTTCAGATCTTCACTTGTTCTTCGGAACTAAAAAAAAAATTATTGTAATATTCAAGGCAAAATAATTACTAAGCAGCAGACTGTATTATATACGGTATCCCATTAAGACATAGTCAGACTTTGCCAGTGGTTAGATAACCATTAAAGAAAGAAAATTCCTATATACCATTTTTCTCATACTTCTATACTTTTGGAGAAAAACGGCATGGAAGTTCAGCCTAAGGTTTTCAAATTTAATAGTATGAATGCATATGACACATATTTTAAAGTTCAAGGTGATAAACAATACTACGTGTTTTCGAGGATGTGCAAGCTAGCATAATAAAGTAATAACCCGTCTTTATTTTGGCCAAGTGTTTCGTGGAATAAGAACAGATAAATGAATAAGAAACGACCTCTCGTTTGATATGATGTTTCAAAAACGGTATGTTTGTTTTGTGATTTCTGATTTGTAAGACAATTTCATATTCTTTTCTGTAATACAAGCAGGTCTGTGAATAAAAAAATATTTTTGTATTAATATTGTTTACAGTAAATCAAATAAGATATTCTCGAAAATTCGCTGTAAGGTAATTTAGTATTCTATTAGTAGTATTCTGTGTTTTGATTATTAGATTTTTGTTTCTGATAGCCGCGTGCAGTTGTGTTATTTTTTGGGCATGCTGTACTGTATTATTTTGTACTACTCTTTTATTTAAAATAATATTTATTCCCAGAAAGTACATACTATGTAATAAATTAAGGGTACCAATTTCTAGTGAAAAGCAATAAAATCATCACTGTAGATGCCGTTACTATTCCTAAGAATTATGACTAATGGGCACAGCTGTATTAGCAATACATCAAACAACCCAACCAAGAACCTTTGTTATGTTTTTAAATCTTCAGTCAAATTCAGGGATTAATGAAATGCAAAAAACGATAATATCACCTAATGGATTTTGCCGAAGAGATGCTAAGGAAAAAGGTGATTGGACTACAATCGTGTTTGGCTTTCAACGAATTTTCTTAGCTACTTCATAACGAATATGAGACCACAAAAAGTTTCGTCCGAAAGTTCCTTTAGCAAATTTACTGGTGCAAATTGCTCATCCATGTATGACATATCTTCTTTCTTCGATAACACAAACAGAAGGCAAGGTACGAAAAAAACACTCGGACATTTTTGATAGGGAATTAAATAAACTTGATTAAATAAAATTGATATGTTCAGCAAGCCTCATGTTACGAATTTGAAAAGTTATTTCGATTATCATCCAAATCAACCAAAGGTTCTGCCTAATTTAAAGTCCACAGAGAAGATATTTTTTCGAAATGATGGAATAAATCGGATATGGTTGACATATTCGACACAAAAGCAAGCTCTTTTCTGCTGTATGTATGTATTGCTCATGGAAAACCAAACGAAAATAACTTTATATCAGGTTATACCAATTTACGAACGAATAAGAGAACACGAAACAAGCAGTTGCCATAGAACATGTATGGATGCGCCTTTCATGTTGAATTGCAAAGACGATATCATTTCTCTTCTCGCTGGAAAACAAAAAAACGCACACAATGAAAAAGTTGATAGACACCGCCAGATCTTAATTCGTATTATCAAAGTAATAAAACTGATTGGTAAGCGTGGTTTGAGTTATCGTGGCAAGCAATCTGAAAGTGCAAAACTGCTCCTGAATGCAAACCTAGATCATGGCAATTTCTTAGAAATACTCCTCTTATTGTCTGAATTCGACCGACAACGAAGATGACGATTATGAAAATAATAGGGATATGGATTCAGAATTTTGCATACCAAACGTGACTACAGAACACATTAGTACTTGTAAGAATTGTGCCTTATGCTGCTATATCATATTGAAAAAGTATAATTTATATTCAGATGCATATTCAGTATTATAAAATTAGTTTATCTACGATCACCATAGAAAGTTACATATTCCGCACAATCTAGTAACCGTGAAAACGACCAATTGCAAACAATCTCCAAACTCAACGGTAAAGTATGTGAGGAAGGAGTTCTCAATAATCCGTAGTTCTATTAAAACGCCATAGATGTCACCACTTGCAGTATTTATAATATTATTAATTATTTGAAATATAAAATGTTATAAATTTTAGATAAAGGTTAATTTATTTTGTTTAATTTTTATTTTACATTAAATTATATTTCGAATGGAAATCCATCTAGAAAAAAACTAAGGTCAGACCCGGGGAATTGAACCCGGATCGCTTGGTTAGTAGCTACAGCGTAACCATTGAGTTACCGAGACGCCTTTCAATGATGTTTTTTTCTCATTATATAAAGTTACAATGATTGTTATTCAATTAAAACGTAAAATTAATTAATGTTTTACATTATTATATAATTTTTAATGTAATTTTATTTATTATTATTGCTAAATTACAATAAAAACATTGAAAACATTTATAATTTGCTACATAATGCGAGAATATTTGACATTTTGCGCAGAGGTTAATAACCTTGACATTGAATTGTGATTTTTGTACATATAAATTATTTTTTGAAAACGAGTACATAATTATTTAGCTGTAAGTACTAAATAGTAGATTGACTGAAATTATACAAATTGTAAACGTATTATTACTATTGTCTTTATAAATTTAATGTTTACTTTTGTCGTTTTTAAAATTCTAGATGTATCATGAGTGAATCTGATGAAGGAAAATTGGGGTGTACACTCGTACACCTCCAAACATCGTGGAAGCGGCTCACATTACATCTCTTAATTTATTGCCAAATATTTCACGTAAAAAATATGAATGCGAGTATAAATTCTAGGTTAAAAAACTTTCTTAGCTGTTGGTGGTTTATTACTTTTTTTGTTGTCGTAGATAAAGTATAGTGTGTAACGCGTACAAAAACACCAATTTCTCACTCGTGTGATTGCGGCATGAGACGTAGTCGAAATCTTCACACTCGTGAGAAATTGGCACTTTTCTGAACTTGTAACACAATATACTATTATGACTGTATTGTTTAATTATTAATATTTTTGGGTACTGTCAGCCAATTAAAAACTTGTTAGTTTTTTAGTATATACCTATATTTCGATTATTTTTACAATCTTCGTCAGGGTATAACTAATTAAAGTACACATATGTGTTAAATGAACTAGAAAGGTCAAACAGGATTTGACATCTGTAAGAAACTTTTTGTTCTATGATTGTCAATAAAATGTCAATTCAGTATTATTTACTTGTTACAAATATTTACTGTTATATTTTAATAAATACTGTGAAACTTTTTACTGATCTTTATTTATTTCATGATTATGGAGTTCCACAAAGTAAGGCTGGAAACAATAAACAAAATTAAGGATCAGGTTACTACCTTTAAATCACACAGGAAAATTCATATTAACATTGAATATACCAATGATAAAATGTGGTCCACTACAAATTTGTTGTTTAAAATCTGCGATAGAATTTCTTTCTTTTACATATATCATTAGGGAGCTCATTAAATTCTAGTAATCGATTATGAAAAAGCATTTTTGTAGTCTTAGGGTAATTCCACATCAAGTGATCCAATTTTTTTGAAGTTTTGACCATAAAGATATGCAAAAGAGTAAAAAGCTAAAATATTATATTTTTAACTCAAGTGGTTCTTGAGATGTACCCTTCTAAAGTTTACAAAAATGAGTGATTTTGAGCATGTTGGCGTTTACATTTTCCTTTATAACTTTTGATAGAAATAAGATAAAGGAATGAAACAAAGCTGTTTTAAAGTTCATCATTTGGCGTTTAAGATGATGGATTGCATGGCATACTTTTATATGAAAAAATAAATTATATTGCGCCCCTAAAGTCTTTGACTTTGAGTTTCTCAGAAAACATGTGATTAAAAACTCTGAAAAAATTGGACATAGAGTTGCATATCTTTTAAATATGTGTGCCAAATTTCAACTTGGGATCTCAATGGGATCGTTACTAAATTATTTTAACAAAATAGCAATGTTGAACATTTTACCATTAATAACGTTTTCAATATTGGGAACATTGGGAGTTTTGTTTTATAAATGATTATTTTCTGTATTGGTAATTACTTATAAAGAATCTGGGTTAGATAAAACATTAATTAACAAATTACTGTACAAGTTTTTAAAAATTTTTAAAATTATTTGTGAAACCTTGCCTAAATAAAATATCCTGGGGTACACTTGTCAACAAAATTCTTCAGTATTATCAGAACACGTTCAAATTGTTATCAACTATAATAAATTAAAATCACTATGACATGCAATAAAGAAAATTTTAATTTGATGCACAGTATTAATGTAATAACTTAAACTGTATGTACAACCTGTCGCTGTATTTGGATCTACTTTCCTTAAAATCTGCTTGGGATATCTGGTATTTAAGGAAATGTTGTTGCAGGACCAGCAGGATGTAGAAATGACGCGGTGACTTCACATTCTTTACTATCTGAAGACATCACATGGACTAACCACTACTTGCAGTGGGTCTAGGCCATAACGGCCAATCACTATTTTGGCTGTTGTGGTCATAACCACAACGGTCTCCGTAACCACAACGGCCACTTTGACCATATCGCCCAACTCGACACTTGACCATAAAGGCCACCATGACCACAACGGCCAACTAGAAATTCCACCCTATCCATTTTGACCACAACGGCCAAAATGACCATAACGGCCAACTAGGGTAAATGACCACAACGGCCAACTATGGAGCGTGACCACAACAGCCAAAATGACCCTAACGGTCAACTGTGGCGAATGACCACAATGGCCAATTGTGGCGCGTGACCACAACAGCCAAAATGACCACAACGGCCAACTTTTGTTCATACTGTTATTTTGGTTTTGTTAAAGCTCATTTCTCTCTTTTAACTTAGCCTGTATTTCAATAAGGTACGTCCAGAATTTAACAGCGAGGTCTGATGTCAAAGTAGCGCCGATTTAACGTGACTTGCCTATATTGAAAAATGCACCTCTATATAAGTAGTAAGCAAAAGCCGGTTCAAGACTAGATCTCCCCATGTTATTCTTATGGGAGTTTCGTTTTTAAGACAGGACAATTTTGTGAGGTTATGTGTGTCAAACTTACAATTGAGTGAGGTTATGTGTGTAAAACTTGTCGTCCTTCCCGCCAGATGTCAGCATGGGTGCGGGTTTAAGTGTTTAGGCGGGAAAAAGTCGAATGTGATGCTTGTCCGTGATTGGTCGGATCGAATTGGCGGTAAAATAGGTAGCAGCATGTGTCGCTAGATGTCTCTGTGTGCGTGGTTTTGGCGGGAAAAATCAAATCTCAGGCCTGTTCGTGATTGGTCCGAAGTTTTGGCGCTAAAGGAGGTTGCAGGTGGTGTCGCTTTGGAGCGCGTGAACGCGGCCGGGCGGGGCGGGTTAAATAGAAAATTTTGTCGCGGCGTTGCGTGGGCGGGTGCCCCGGTGGGCCAGTGGGCCGTTGAAAGGGGTTAATTTGAAAAATTTGGCGGTTGCCTCGCTGCTGATTAATAATAAGGCGGTGGGGTAAACATTTTATTAAAGGGGGTTGAAAAAAATAATATACAATCATCGTTTAACTAGATGTAAATACAATATTAACAACATAAGCGTACTGTAGATTTTTCTTTAATACAAATAATGAATAGTGACCTATAAAATACAATAATAATAATAATAATTAAAGGAGAATGCATCCTTTTCTTCTCTCTCGTGAATAGTACTGCTGGATGATCTCATCACTTAATTGTTGCATAGTTTGATGTTGGACTAAAAATAAAAACATTACATTTTATACATTAAATTAAAAAATATCAACTTACCTGCATTTGTTTTTTCCTTTATGAATAAAACAGAAGCCAATAAAATACAATAATGATATTATTTTAAAGGAGAATGCATCTTTCTGCTGGATGATGTATTTATTCGAAACATATGTGCATACATTCCTTTTCTAGAATGATCTCATCATCACTTAATTGCTGCATAGTTTTGAGAGCTAAAAAAACATTACATTTTATACATTAAAAATAAAATAACAATATCAACTTACCTGCATTTGTTTTTTCCTTTATGAACAAAACAGAAGCCAGTAAAATACAATAATGATATTATTTTAAAGGAGAATGCATCTTTCTGCTGGATGATGTAATTATTCAAAACATATGTGCATACATTCCTTTTCTAGAATGATCTCATCATCACTTAATTGCTGCATAGTTTTGAGAGCTAAAAAAACATTACATTAAAAATAAAATAACAATATCAACTTACCCGCATTTGTTTTTTCCTTTAATACGATAATAATATTAAAAGAAAAATGCATCTTTTCCTTCTAACAAAATATTATATATTCCGCCGGATGATGTCATCAGTGAATTATTGCACTAGCAAGAAAAAACATTCCTTTCACGAATTGATGTTCGACTTAGAAAAACAATACATTCGGTGTAAAATAACAATCTCAATTTAGCTGCACTTGTTTTTTTCCTATTTTACACGTTATAATGAAATTTTTAAGATCGCAAACAATATTAAGCGGTTGTATTGTTTTTTAATGCTATTTTTATTGATTAAAAGACGCGAGTTCAAACCGCATTACATATGTGCACAGTTTACCGCTTGTTTTAAAACTGAAGCGCTATTAAAATGTGTACTGTAAAATATTTTCTTAATGTCATGTCATAATTAATTAATGCTTTTTAAGTGCAAACATTAACATAGGCGATAAATTTAAAATGAGCGTCATTGCCACATCTGGGATTCGTTTCTTGATATTCCCCGTTTGATTTACAAAACAACAGGGATGTACAAAATCTCGCATAAAAAGATTATTTACATGTCTTTGATTCCATTTATAATTGAATCGTTGTTTTGGACATCCTTTAGAATATTTATTTCTTTAGTGGGATATTTTAGTTTGTAAAAATTGTGTTATATGGAGTATTTTGTTCGAAGTGTTGGCCTTGTTAGGGGTGGAAAGCGCGCCATTTTATGAGTTATTGCTTGAAGTTATTTTATGAGGGTGTTTTGCGTTTTCGATTTGTGTCAACAATTAAAATTAATTGCACCTTGCACTCGTATAAAAAGCTCGCTCTAAAGTGCCTCTGTTTTTAGTTGAAACAAGTGTTTGGTGCGGATAACATACTCATTTAGAAAAACCGTTCGATTCAGTTTGTGAAATTAACGTGTTATTATTTTTTAATTGAAAGGCTGAATTGTATTTAATCCGTCTTAACAATAATGGATATTACCAATTTGCAAAATCAGGTTACATTGGTGGAAGATGATTTAGCACGTGCAACAACACCTGCTGATTTTCGAAGGTTATCAACCCTGATTGATGAAACTACGGAATTAACAATCCAACAGATAAGGAATTACTCAAATGCGGGGGGAATAGCTGATAAACGGAAACTAGAAACGATTTTGAACAGATGTAAATACTTGGATGCGAGGATAAAACAATCCCTTATTAAAACAGGCGAAGGAGTTAGTGGAGAGGGTGGGGAAAGCAGCGTAACGTATTATGACGTAAGTTTTTCATGTTTTTTATTGAATATTCTCATTTTGATTGATTATAATTTGCATGTTTTAGCTGGAATCAGCGTTCAAAGGGCGTATTAAGACGGGTATAGTGATCAATAACAATATATTAGATCCAAAGGAGTTTCTCGAGGAAGCACAGCCCATTTTTGTGGATAAAATTGAAGCATCCCTCCAAAAGCGAATACCTAACATGAAAGCCAATGTCGTTCTTTGTGCCGATTATAAAATGAAGCTAGATGATACAGTACAGGCCAAGTACTTTAACACGTCAAACTTCATTATATCAAGATCCAGCGACCTTATTTCTATATTCAGGGACATGGAGATTTCTTTATTATCACAGGTGCGTATATGAAGTTTTTTTTTAAAAACTCACTTTTAATTAGTTTTTTTCCTTTTTTACAGATGGGATCCTTTGAAGAAGTGGGGTCAGGGGGTAGTTTTAGTCGTATTAATTCGTTAGCTATAAATATTAACAAATATTCACCTTTAAGAGCTTAGGCCAAAGGCGTAGGACAGCAGGCTCTAAAAAATAGATTAAGTTTCGAACATTATTTCAAAAGTTTATTTGATTCGGAAATTACATATGTCGTTAATAGAAGCATTCGTTCTGATAAACATAATCTTTATACATATTTTATTAGGAAAAAAGCTCTAGATTCATGTGATGATAAACGTTTTATACTAAAAAATAAAATTGATACCCTTCCATGGGGTCATTTTAAAATAAATGAAGAAGAGGAGGGAGTTATTTTATAATTTTTTATTGCAAATAAAATCTTAGTTTATACATTTAGATAAGTAGACTATTATTTGTACATATTTTTTCTAATTATTATTATTATATTGTAAATATTCATTGTAAATAAAATCTTAGTATATAGATAAGTAGACTATTATTTATGCACATATTTTCTAATTATTATTATTATTATATTGTAAATAAAATATATACATAAACAGACTATTTTTTATAATAAATCACTTTTCTTGATCCAGCTGTTGTGTGTGTTATCAAAACCCAACCATTTCACATATAATTGATCTTTTTTTTTTCGTAATACACGTTCAATTAAAAAGCTTTTTGGGTGTTTAGTTTTCATCAATTCCGGTTCATAGAAGCAACCTTTGATTGGGGCACCTCTCACATCTTCTAACAGATAGGTTGTCGGTCTAGTTGATTGCACCCTGCTTATGCGAAATAATTCAGTGCTGAACTGGGGGTGATAACCTTTCGAAAAAACCCCTCTGTACTTAGAAATACGAACCATATCGTTTACTTTAAATTTAGGTTTTGGGGGGACCCCGTCATCATCATCATTCGAACGATTTAAAGGCGTGCGAAATGTCACATTGATGGGAGCTAGACCAATTGACCTATGCACGGTGCTGTTGTACTTATCGACAACATCTTGCAGTATATCCAACCATTTATAATTCCCGTTGAAACTGAACTCCTTGTAGAGATTAGATTTAAGTGTCCTAATCACCCTTTCCGCAAAAAATGCTTTCTTAGTGGAAAACGTTGAATAGTGGTTGATGGAATGTTCCGACATTAATTTCTTGAAATGAGTGTTAAAATATTCACCTCCGCGGTCAGTGGCCAAGTTATTAGGTTTTCGCAAGTTTTCATCCAATATGCTCCGCATAGCACCGGCAACTTCATTCCCGCTTTTAGATTTTAGAGGCCTTACCCACACATATTTAGAAAAAGCGTCTATTACCACCAGAACGTATTTATATCCCTTGTTGTAATGGGCATAAGAGTTAAAGACTGCTATATCGCTTTCCCAGAGGTCATCGAACCCTAGAACGATTGCTGAACGTCTGGGGAAATTTATTCTAGCCTGCCTGTGGATCTCGTTAACGATTGCTCTCTTTACATCGCTCATATTAGTACTAGTATTTTAAATATTTTACGTTTTTTGTTTTTTATGGTAACTTTCTAACGCATCCACACGTTCAGTCAATTTCGCAATGGTTTTGTTGAAATTTTCAGCAAGGGGGTTCACAAGTGAAACATAAAACGTCTCGAAACGCTGCCTTTCTGTTTTCATTAAATCGATCGATTCCTGCTGAGTGAGTAATTGCCCCTGTTTTTTAGCTTCGATAATTGGCTGTAATTGATTTATCCCGTTATTGATTTGCACTAACAACGGGTCTATTTTGTCGGTGTAGAATTTTTCTCTACGCTCCCAGGTTTTTACTTCTTCAGTTAATCGTTTTAACGGCACTGCATCGTTTTCTTCCAAAGGATGGCCTATATTCGAAAGTCGTCGTTGTTCGATGTCAAACCCGCCGGTGCTTGTTAATGGAAACAAAGGACGTTGTTGTTGTTTACCTCCCGAAGAAGAAGAACTTCGATGAACCACCCGTCCAAATTTATCCACGGGCATCATGAAAATGAATTAATTTTTACTCATCTTCAAGCTATATAACCATCTTCTCGCAATTCCTCAACAATACTAGCAATTTCATTTTGAACATTGGAATTTCCGGCATTCTGAGAAGCAATGAGCAATCTTAAACGTTGAACGAGCTCTGAGGGCGTATCCCAATACACATATTCGATGGGGTTATCATTGACACGCTTCATACTGGAAAGTACACCTTTGCCCGTTGTTTCTCTCATTTCTTTTTCTTCTAATGATTCAATGATCGGTTTAATGATCTCCGTATATTTATAGCCAACATAACGTTTCGATAGCGGTATTTTATCGACATTGGTGGCGCGAAGTATACTTATGTAATTTCTAACGTCTTGCCTTGTATAGTTAGCGGGTCGTTTTAGAACTAAAAGTTCATACAACCCATGCGTTCCATCATACCTAACTCCTTTGACTTTAAAATATTTCTCTCTATTTCCAACGTCGAGGAAGGAATCTCCAAAATTCCATTTATCCAAATTAACGTCATACTTAACACCGTACGGGGAGTTATCTATACTTCGATCGTTTCGCAGCATAAGAGAAAGATATTTCCTAGGTAGCGGGTGATATTGTTCTAAAAAGTCTCGCGTTGACACATTTTCCCATGCCGGATATATATCCTCGTTACCAGACTCCACCCTTTTGTCCACCCCTCCTGCTTCGTCGCCTTCTTCTTCCACTTTTTCTACTTCTTCGTCTTCACCCTTCATCTTGAACGATGTGTGTATTTTTTTAAGCAATTTTGATCTAGGGGAAACCGATGTGTGCATTTCTGTAAGCAATTTTGATGTAGGAGAGGAAGTACTTGGAGTAGCCGCTACTGTGCTAAAAACGGGTGTGGACCAGGCCAACGGCATTTTCATCGGAGCGCTTATTTTTTCTTTTTCGTTAATGGTTTTCAGGGAGCGAGCGATGTCTTCTATAGGATCCAGAAGGGGTTTGTGCGTTTTAGCAAAAGCGATTTCTTTAAGTTGCGCGCCCGATTGTAAGGCTTTAAATTTCCTTCGTATATCATTAGCAACTCGAATTAATGCTCTTTTACGAAGTTTATCGGCTGCGATGTTGTCCCCCATAATAAGGTTACAATATCGGTCGCTATTTTAGTTCAACTAGATGAGTTAGCTAAATTACTTCGAATTTATAGCGGTTAGGGTCTAATAAAACCGTCAAAATTTATTCTGTAACGTCCGTTGTTGACGTCACAATCCTTGTTGATCATTAGAAATCCGTAGCGACTGTCTTTCCAGCACCGAGTGCACATGTCCCGAAATTTATTAAAAGACATATCGATGCTCACATGATCTTCGTAAACGTGACGCATGTTTAAGTCGTCCTGTTTAAAAATCAATAACATGTTCGCGTTATCGCGCAGCAGATGTTTAGGAATTTTCGTGTAAGACTGACAGAGATAGAAACTGTCTATACCGTGATGTCGCCCCATGCTGAAGAAATGACGCATCGGATTCTGATTGTCCATGCTGACGTCGTCAAACACGAAAATCGAGTTAGGGCGCGCTTCATCGGGCATCATGACGGACTCGTTTTCGCTAAAAGTAAAATACCCCATGCCTTTTACACGCTTCAGCGCTTCTTTCAAAAACGTATACTTCGGTTGATGAAGAGACCGGGAATAAATATAAATATTGGCGAACTTCAACCCTTTGGGCTCCACCAACATGGAGAGCATCGCATTTGATTTGCCGGAACCGGAGGGTCCCACTATCAAGCACCTGATGGAGGATGGGAACAAACTGCTATGCTTAGCACCATCAACTTTTGCCCCAGAGTCCATGAGCAGCTCCTTTTCCAAATCGCGTACGGTTAACCTTTCACGTTGTTGCACGATTTTCATTCTTTTTTCCGCTATATCCGGCAAGTAATAAAAAATGAAGATTATGCTATAAATAAGCTTGTACGCATGATACGAAGTTATTCGTTCAAATGATCGTGCACGAAGGCGGAGGTGTCTTAAACAAGCTTATAGATAAACTACCCGTCGAACTACACCTTCCGGGGTATCAATTCTGCGGTCCCGGTACACGATTGGGGCAAAGGTTAGCACGCGGAGATCCCGGCGTAAATCCCTTGGACGCCGCTTGTAAGGAGCACGATATCGCTTATTCGAGTCATCAGGACGTGAAATCGAGACATCTTGCGGACGCAGTTCTCGAACAAGAAGCCTGGAAGCGGGTTAAAGCAAAGGATTCCAGTGTTTCGGAGAAAGCAAACGCTTGGCTCGTGACCAACGTCATGAAAGCTAAAAGAAAACTTGGAATGGGGTTTGGAAGAGGAGGTGGCGGCGGCGGTAATAAACAATCTAAAGTCGCTTTCGGTAGGATCGTGAAAACCGGACTTAACGCCGTAAAAGGTGCTCAAGCGGAAACTATCGCGAAAGCTGCGAAAATAGCTGTGGGTGCGGCGAGAAGAGCCGTTAAAGAAGCAGGAGGTAGAAGATGTGTGAGACAACCTCGAGTAATTCCTATTCCAGGTGGGGCGGTAAAACAAGGTGGTCTACTTCCCTTATTGCCGGCCATTTTTGGTGGACTCGCTGCGCTTGGCTCGCTGGCCGGGGGCGTAACTCAGGTGGTTAAAGCCGTGAAAGACGTAAAATCCGCTAAAGATCAATTGGCGGAAATGAAGGACCATAATAGGAGGATGGAGGGTATAGCGATCGGAAAAGGCGGAAGTATGATTATAAAACACCGGTCGTCGAGTAAATCGGGCCTCGGTTTGTACTTGAGCAAGAAACCTAAAAGCGGCGGCAGAGGGCTCTATTTACGAAAAAAGCCGACAAAAAACTAATAAATTTGCCTCGACGTCCTCTCACCAACATTGACATCTACAAATATGCCGCAGGTATACCCCATTTTCGAGGCGTATTTATGCGCGATGGATTACCTTCGCGACCTTGGAAGAACGAAAGTGGAATAGTCAATTTGGATTCGACAATGGGGAAAGGAACGCATTGGGTGGCATACAGGAAACGCAACAACTTGATTGAATATTTCGACGGATTTGGAAATTTAAAGCCGCCGCGAGAACTTGTGAACTATTTCGGCAAAAATGCCGGAAACATGACCTATAACACGGAACGATATCAAAATTACAATTCCTACAACTGCGGACATCTGTGTTTGCAATTTCTGAGGAGATAAAAAGAGGGTATGTGACGCGTCCTCGTTTAATCATGTCCGAGACGTTCACTTTAACGGGTACAGGCAGTTACCTGAGTACTAACTATTATCCGCCGGTTGCCTTAAATGCCGACTACGAGTACACGTTAGGACTAATAGGTTACTGGACCTACAACGCTCTCCGAAACATCTATCCAGGCAATAATAAGATCTATTGGCGCAAACCGGGCGATAAAAAAAACAGACAGCTACTCATAGCGGAGGGGGCATATGAAATAAATTCGTTGAATGAGTACATATCGAAAAAATTGGCGCTAACCAATAATGAAACTCTCAAGCAGGAAGAAATATTTTCTCTGCAACCGAATACGAACACTTTAAAGTGTGAAATCAAAAGTAAATATGCCATTGATTTTCGCCCCGACGACTCTATCGGACGCATGCTCGGCTTCTCCCCCAAAGTTTTAGAAGCGGACGTATTACACGAATCGGATTTACCCGTTAAAATATCACCGGCCAGTAGTATACGAATAAATTGTAATATAACTGGAGGCGCACATTATAACGACACCCCGGTACATACAATATACGAATTCGCGCTGGACGTGGAGCCGGGGGAACAAGTGAACGAAAAACCTACAAACGTAATATATCTTCCAGTAGTAGTTGCGGATCAAATAGATAATATCACGTTATCACTCACGAATCAAAACGGAGAACGATTAAATTTCGGACACGAAGACGCTACTATACGATTGGAGCTTAAAAAGAAAGAACGAGAGAAAAAATGGGGTTAGACTTCACTACTAGTACTACTGGTAATAATAATAATAATATGATAATGAGAAAAACGGAGACGAATGAAGACATAATATCCCATTATAAAAGAGCGGCTCGCGCTCTACACGTCACTAATCGTTCGAACGTTAAACGATTAAAACCTCAAGACGTTCACTTTTTGAAATCTCTCGGATTTACAGTTCTGAAAGAAAGTGATGAGCAGTGAAAAATTAAACATATTCGACGACATCCGACTCGATGAGGATATTATCGAACAGAAATGGATCGCCCATACGCCCCCGACTCGAGCGGAAAACTTCAAATCTAGCGATGAAGTCACCATAACGGTGGAACAACGAGATTCGCTCGTCAGCATTTATGAGAGTTTCCTGTATGTGGAAGGACAACTTGAAGTTGCGGACCCCACAAAACAATGTAATCTAGTCAACAACGCTATTTCCCATCTGTTCGAAGAGGTCAAATTAAGCCTGAACGATACCATGATCGAGTCTATACGAAGACCGGGGATTACCTCCACCATGAGGGGTCTTGCAGCTTACAACAAGGACACCATTAAATCGCTCGAGATCGCCGGATGGGGTGCCGATCCCTTTACTCTTCCCATTTCCATCGAGAGTACGGATAAGAAGTTCTCATGTCTTATACCCTTATCATTGTGGTTTGGAATAGCCGAGGACTACAATAAGTTAATCGTATGGTCCAAAATGCAGTTAAGTTTGGTTCGTGCTCGTACAGACTCAAATTGTATTCAAAGCGCAGAAAGCGATGGGAACATTAGCCTCAGCAAAATAGAATGGCGAGTGCCACACTTCAGGTTGAGCGACGCCGCCAAGTTACGGCTCCTAAACAAAATCGACAAGGGCAAATTCATCACGATCCCTTTCCGAAAAAGAACCCTTAACATCATACCCGGGTTACGCAGCGGACGCGAGGATGTTATAGAATTGGGATCCGTGAAAGCCTTCGAGAGACCTCATCATGTAATCGTGGGATTTCAAGTGAACAAGGAAAATATTGCTAAAGAAAACGCGAGCACCTTCAATCACGCCAACATAAAAAATATCACGGTCTATATCGATTCGGTGGCTCACCCCAATAGACGCATGAACTTGGACTTTAATAAAAACTTATTTACGGAGGCGTACAGAAATTACTGCGACTTTCAGTCATCCTACTACGGAAACAACCCTCATTTTCCCCACCCTCTCATGAGATACAGCGAATTTCTTAAATCCCCGCTCTACGTCATCGATCTATCGAAACAGGACGAGAGTGTAAAGGCGGGGACGGTTAGTATTAAAATTGAGATCGAAGCGAGCACAGCGTTCGCTAACAACACGTACACGTACGTTCTATTACTTCACGACACCATAGTATCGTACGAACCAGTTACGAGCACCGTTACCACCCTGTAAACGATGATAATAATAGATTTGCAGGGCTTCGAAGCACCCCATTTTGTTCCGAAAGAAATGGCCATTACTGACGGAGAACGAACAGCTCATTATGTCTTTAAACCGCCGTGTCCATTTCATGAATTGACACTTTCGCAACAGACCACCGTCAACTGGCTCACCAGGTATCATCACGGATTGCGATGGTCCTTCGGTAATACGGATTTGCGAGAAATCGAAAAAATCTTAAGTGTCGTCACGTCGCGAGACAGCACCATATATTGCAAGGGTAAAATTAAATCCGATTACCTGCGAAATCACACGACGTTGCCGGTGATAGACTTGGATGATCGAATGTCCGAAGAAGAGTTCCTTGAAAAGATGACTCCTCTACGTCACTGGAAACCACCATGTTTTTCACATATTCTCAATTATTGTCGGTGTGCTATTAATAATGTAAATCAAATATATTACGCACTGTCTCAAAATGACAAATTAATCAAACAAACAGAATAATTTCTTTTTTATTATTATTATTAGCTATAATTATTGTATTATTTATGTGTACTTAACTAAGAATGAAATAAAAGATGATGATGTAATAAAATAATGTTTTATTTTTACATACAATTATCTACAAAGTAAAGTAAGTAAACAATCTAAAAATTATTAATACAACCATCAGTAGTATGACAAGGGCAAATACATTATTTGAAATTAACAAAACTTTAATAGTTCCATCCACCACACCTCCTCCTCCTCCTCCTACCGGTGACGAGGAATTTGTTCTATTCCACAACAGGGGTGTCCATTCTGATTCTTGCCAGCTTTCATTTTGATACAGATAACGTAATTTGATCCAAATAAAACGTTCTCGATGACGTTGATGAAAGGCCCCCAGTGCATAGGAAAATGCGAAGGTACTATTTACATATTCTGTTTGCATTCTATTCCACGCCTCCGGTATTGGAGATGATGATGATGGTGATGAGGTGTCGTCATTTTCGCTAAAATAGAACCCAACGTAGGCCTCTTTTGCTCCGACCGGATGAGCTACGTAAAGCACTTTACGGTCGGCAGCAATCGACGACAACACCAAGGCCACCGTCGACAATAACATGATGCACGTGTTTTTCACTTGAGACGTACTCGATTACTACTGCTTTGTTGTCTCGGGAAACATCGGTATAAATTCCACTAGAGCGAACGAATTAGGAGCGAATTTTTGCTTCTTTATCCCCTCACCGGCCTCTTCCCCATCACCGCCATCGGTGACGTCATCTTGTGCAAGTTTCTGTCCTCGATAAGCCAAATAACACGTGCACATGTTTAACATCGCTATTTTTTCATTAGTTAAATAATCACTTATTCTTTTCGGCAAAAATAACACAAAATCTTCCAGTTCTACCAGCAACGAGCGACTATGCGTTTTCGTGTTAATGGCTCGGACGTCTAACATCAGATATTCCCGATCTACAGGTAGATCTTTCAATTTCTTTACCGGTTTCTGAACTGCCGATCCAATATTATTCAGACAGGAAAAAAATCTTGCTACGCCATCCATCACTGCCGATGCCGCCTCCACTGATGATGATGCAATCTCTGTCAAACTCGGTTCACTCATCGTCATTATCTTTGCCCTACTACAAAAACGTCTTCACTCAACGAATTCACTAAGGCTAATAATATATAATTGAAAAGAAACTTCACTTCACACGCCCCCCTCCGCATCGTCGGCGTCAACATCCCCCGCATCCCCCATCTCATCATCATCATCGATGGACGGTATTTTAAAAAACTTTCTCATCTCATCGGACAGATGATGCGTCAAATCTAATTTTTTTAATTCCTCATATAAAACTTCCAACGAGATTTCCATTCGCAAACACGCTTCACACAACTCCATCCCCTTCAAATACGTTCCGTGAAGCTTCATACAATATTCGTAACCGCCATACATCTGTTGCCAGTCGTAAACCGCTTCGTGCATAGCGTCTTTAGCACCATCCTCGAACTGCCTCAATAAACATTCCACCCCGCTAACGGCGTCTCGCACCACGGGATAATCCTGAGCACTATACATCATCCACATGTCGATCTCACAAGCAATACTGCACTAGTTTCCCTTAGGAGGCTAGAGCACTAGTCCACCCCCCCTACCCCCTCGATCGAGGTCGCGCGCAAACCCGTTTCAAATTAACCCCTTTCAACGGCCCACTGGCCCACCGGGGCACCCGCCCACGCAACGCCGCGACAAAATTTTCTATTTAACCCGCCCCGCCCGGCCGCGTTCACGCGCTCCAAAGCGACACCACCTGCAACCTCCTTTAGCGCCAAAACTTCGGACCAATCACGAACAGGCCTGAGATTTGATTTTTCCCGCCAAAACCACGCACACAGAGACATCTAGCGACACATGCTGCTACCTATTTTACCGCCAATTCGATCCGACCAATCACGGACAAGCATCACATTCGACTTTTTCCCGCCTAAACACTTAAACCCGCACCCATGCTGACATCTGGCGGGAAGGACGACAAGTTTTACACACATAACCTCACTCAATTGTAAGTTTGACACACATAACCTCACAAAATTGTCCTGTCTTAAAAACGAAACTCCCATAAGAATAACATGGGGAGATCTAGTCTTGAACCGGCTTTTGCTTACTACTTATATACAACTGCAGCCCCATGCAGTTGACGAAATTTTTCTTTCTTAGTTTCTCGGTAAGTATACCAGGCAGATTAAATGCTGCAAATTTGATACAGGTACACTATAACTATTTACATAATCATGATACTTTAGTTCACAGGGTAGTTTATCTTTAACATCAAAAGAAGTATTTTTTTCTATTACTTGTTTACCTACAGCAACGTTACCATTTTGGGGACGTTTAAAAAAGTACGAAATAGTACTATAAAACAACACGTTTGACAATTTATTTATAGATTTTCATTGCATTGAATTTGAAGTATGTAATTAGCTGCTTTATCAGTTTCAAAATTTGAACTAAATGTAAATCTTTCCCTAAAAAGTAAACACGATATCTACGAATCTGTCCAGTACTTAATAAAATCAATCTAAGGAGCAGCATGGGACGTAACCCCAGAAACAAACCGCAATAATCCATAACAGTATTGCTCCATACGTATCCGAGAGAAAATGCAAAAACGAGCTTTTAGAAAGAAATGACAGATTACTTACTCGCGCACCAGCCGATAAAAGGTAGTTTAATAGGGCCGTCAAAGAGTTTAAGAAATTATTAGATGAGCAGAGAAATCATCATTTTCCAGAACTATTTCCACTACCTTGTTTGTTTGTTTGTATGTGACATATGAAGGGGGTAAGAACCCAGCACGGCGGCCTTAGGCTTATTGTACTCTCATCTTGTCACTTAGTCGGTAAAGAGTTTTGTGATCCTGATTAGGCTTAGTAACCTCTTTACCAGGTCCTCCCTTATGAGTGTCTCACGAGAGAAAGCTCCTTCGAGGAGTGCAAACCTCCATCGGTACAGGGCTTCACAGTCGAAAATAACATGTGAGGCTGTTTCGTCCTCTTCATTGCAGAGTCTGCAGATGGGTTCTTCATTACCAATCCCCATTCTATGCATATGCTTCCTTAGGTTGCAGTGTCCAGTTATAAGGCCTGTCACCAGCCTAATCTGTTGTCTGTTTAATTGCAGAATGTCATCAGTCAATTTGTCAGATGTTGTTTTTAGCATCAGTTTGCTATGTCTTTGACCCTCAATTGCATTCCAATGGTTGTGGTGCTGTCTTTTTATCCAGCTTTTCAACCAGTTTCGAGCAAAGTTGTTGGTAATTCCAAAGACGGGTTCTGGCCCCATAAATGGTAACTCTGCTCCTTTCTTAGCCAAGGAGTCAGCTTTCTCATTGCCACTAATCCCCTTATGCCCCGGGACCCACATCAGGGTTACTCTATTGTGGGTTGAAAGGGTTATTAGGTTTTGTCGGCATTCCCATACTAATTTTGAGTTAGTACGATTGCTAGCTATGGCTTTTATGGCGGCCTGGCTATCTGTAAGGATAAGGATTTCTTTACCTTGGTAGTTCCTTTTTAAATTCTCATGTACACAGATGTCTATGGCATGAGTTTCGGCTTGGAAGATAGTGACGAACCTCCCCAGCGATGCATAAGCAGCAAACTGAGGTGATTCCCCAAATATTCCTGCACCTGTGCCACTGTCAGTTTTGGAGCCATCCGTATACCAGATTAGCTTATTTGCCTGATGACTTTGTTGTAATAGCCCTTCGTTCCACTCCAGGAGAGTGGTGAAGGGTTTAGTGTGGTTTTGCCTAGCAGTCATAGTATCACTGCTCATGTCTAGCAGTGGGCTGGTTACAACGGAAGTAATTTTGGTGTGCCCATCAAGATGACTGGGTTTCCAATTTCCATTGTAGTTCAGTCTGAAAGCCGCCATTCTTGCCTCTGCCGTAATATATATGTTTAACAGTGGCAGGTTTAGAAGTATTTCCAGAGCTGCTGTCGGGGTACTTCTCATCACCCCCGTAATACACAGGCAGGCCAGCCTCTGAAGTTTTGATAGCTCCTTCTTGGCTAGCCTCTGTTCTACTTTTGTCCACCAAACCAGGGATCCATAGGTTATTCTAGGTCTAACCACAGCCGTGTACAGCCAGTGTACTAAGCGTGGTCGAAGTCCCCAGGTTTTGCCCAGGGCTCGCTTTGTTGTCATGAGGGTTCTTTTGCCCTTATTAATGGCATTTCTGATTTGCGGGTTCCAGGTTAGCTTCGAATCTAGGATGATACCTAAATATTTTGCTTCCTGGCTCAATTCAAGTTTCTTGTTGAAGAAGTTTGGCAGTTTAATCCTGCCCAGGTCTCTCCTTCTGGTAAATGGAACTAGTGCCGTTTTTTGAGAATTTACACTAAGGTTCTCCTTGGCACACCATCTTTCCACAGCGCTTAAAGCATTTTGCATGAGCTCTGAGATTGTATCGTCAAATTTCCCAGAGATAAGAATGACCACATCATCCGCATATCCCTGGGTATAATATCCTTGCCTATTCAGGTCAACAAGGAGCTCATCCACTACCATGTTCCACAATAGGGGTGATAGAACTCCCCCCTGTGGACCACCCTTTGACAGCCTCAATCTCCATTGTTTCGCCTGATAGGGTACATTGGACCTTTCGACCTTGCAGCATGTTGTTGATCCACCTACATAGGGTGTCTCCTATGCCGCGCTTTTTCGCTACTGCTATCATTGATCTATAAGAGGTGTGGTCAAACGCTCCCTCAATATCAAGGAAAGCTGTTAGTGCTGTTTCTTGTTGTGCAATTGCCTCCTCGATCTTCCTCACTAAGTGATGAAGAGCGGTCTCGCATGATTTCCCCGCTTGATAAGCATATTGATGGGGATGGAACAAGCTACCCGAGGGCAGACTCTCTCTGATATGTTTATCTATCAGTTTCTCCATTATCTTCAGCACAAAAGATGATAGGTTGATAGGTCTATAAGCCTTTGCCTGGGAGGGATCCCTTCCAGGTTTGGGAATGAAGACCATTCTTGAGCTCTTCCAGGCGTGGGGAATATAACCCGTGGCCAAGCTTGCTCTTAGTACTCTACAAAGGATGGGCACCAGAATAGGTTTCCCCTGCTGTAATAGCACGGGTATAATGCCATCCGGGCCAGGAGCCTTGTATGAGTTGAAAGAGTCTATTGTCCACTCAATGCTCTCGTGGGTTATAATACTATTCGATATCTGCCAATCTGTTTTCTCCGCCCTTACAGGTGGAAGTGGAACATTGTGCAGATCTTCATTCTCTTGAAGAATGTGGGAGCCAGGAAGGTGTACCTGAAGCAATAACTCCAGGGTTTTCCTGCTAGTCTCGGTGTATTTCCCATCTGGTTTTAGGATGGTGCCTACTGGTTCAATCGTATCTTTGGCCAGAATTCTCTGGAGTCGTGCTGCCTCAGAAGTGTTCTCAACTTCCTGGCAGAATTCCCTCCATGAGTTTCTTTTGGCCTCCACTACCTTACAGCAACTAAAGCAACTGACTGCATTATGGAACGTCATAAAGATCGTGTTTACGCCTCTTACTATTGAAGAAGAAAAATTCATACGGGACTTCCTTCAAGCGCGAAGTAAGGTCATCGAAACTGAAGTAAATTCGAAGAAGTCCCCAGGTTTCGACGTAATAACTAGACAACTCCTAAAGGAACTTTCATATGAGGGATTTCGCATGGTAACTGTAATCTATAAAGAGATATTAAGGACGGGATACTTCTCTGGCCAATGGAAGGTGACCCAAATAGCAATGGTACCAAAACCGGAGAAACCTCCATCAAATGTGGCCTCATACAGACCCATTAGTCTGTTACCTGTCAATGATTTATAAAAAATTGTTCGTCAAGCGAATGTCGCCGCTAATTGACGAAGATCAGCGAATGCCCAACTAACAGTTTGGATTTCGTCAATACACAATACGCTACAATCGAACAAGTACACATAGTTGCATGAAAAATCAGGTTTGACCTGGAGACCAAACCATTTCAGCGGCATCCATAGACATAAGCCAAGCCTTGTGGTATGTATGCAGATCTACTCTACAACCTCAAACGACATTTACCGTATACCTTCTTTCAAATTCTCACGTTATACCTCACTGAAAGATACTTTTTCGTGAAATATCCAGACTCCACTTCAGCTCTTCTACCCATAACATCTGGTGTCACGCGACTGGTCCAATTTTATACCTAATTTTCAACTAGAAACACGACATTAGCAACCTTTTCGGACTACATGGCAATACTGGCTTCCCATACTAATGCAGATATAGTTTTCAGAAACTTACAAACCACCTAAACCTTTTTGAAAGATGATGGAACACGACGCATTAAAGCAAATATATAGAAATCAACACAGGCCCCTTATACTACTAAAAAAACTACTTGCCCTCTAGTTCACCTTAACTGAAACTCACTACTCAAGAAGATTAGGTCAAATATCTAGGGGCGTAAACACGATCTTTATGACGTTCCATAATGCAGTCAGTTGCTTTAGTTGCTGTTGCTGTTTGCTATTGGAAATAGTTCTGGAAATCTTGATTTCTCTGCTTATCTAATTAGGGTGAACGGTCAAGCAGTCGTTGGAGATGTCGGACTTCATTACTAGTATCTGAGACAAGCCCGAAGATAGAGGGAGGGCAGTCGTTAGAGGTGTCAGGAAGCACTAAGATTCGGGACTAGCTTGAGGGCAGACCACACGGCATTCACCCTTAGAACTGGTCGTTGTCTACCTCATCCCAGGCTTGTCTGGGCAACGGATGACGCGATCGGAATTAAATGTGTGGTAGAGTTATGTCGAGGAGTTTCGTTTACGTTTCACTGAAGTGTTTCTCGACGATGACCTTAAAACGTTGCGGAAGGAGCTCTGCTAACAAGGGGATCCGGTGTGGGTGGATTGAATGGATGGATGAATGGAGGAGATTCAAGTGAGGTTTATCTCGGTTAGGGAGTTCACTCTCTAACCCATGAGAAACTGCATGCCACCAGGTAGCGTTTCGGAGGTGACAGTACCGGGGTCTTGCATATGCTGTCAGTTCCAGCGGCAGATTCCCAGAAATCGTCTAGAGACCTACACTTAACTTATACATAGATACATAGCCTCTCACGTTCAAGACAACTTCACCTTAACGGGTACACACCGGGATGCTACTTTGATGGGCCCTTAAAGTAGCCTCGAAACGAAGCTCTGTCGAGGGCGCACCAGGCCTATAACTGGGAGATCGGGGTGGCGAACCCATTTAAAAACCAAGTCCCGCCACATTTGAGGTTGGATTCGATCGGGTAGTGGCCCCAACTCTGACTCGGTCTACTGAACTGACCTAAGTTGGGGGAATAGTCCTAATGCTGGACGATGCATTTGACTCCGTATGAAAGGGGACGGGGAGGGTGCCAGCGGGTGAGCACGTGTTAAGTCACTGGCTCCGGTACTAACCTGGTTAGCTAGTAGAGGGTGGTTAGGCAACCTCGCTCTGACTAGTAACTGGGAGCAATTGCTATGCGATTGCGCGCTGATTGAGCGTATCTCAATTACTTCCTCCCAAGGGAAGGAACGTGGAGGTATGTTAACACGAGGACTCCACGTAAAACATTTAGACAATCTGCTCATCTAATAATTTCCTAAACTCTTTGACGGCCCTATTAATCTACGTTTTATCGGCCGGTGCGCGAGTATGTAATCTGCCATTTCTTTCTAAGAGCTCGTTTTTCTTGTATTTTCTCTCGGATACGTATGGAGCAATACTGTTTTGGATTATTGCGGTTTGTTTCTGGGGTTACGTCCCATGATGCTCCCTAGATTGATTTTATTGGGTACTGGACAGATTCGTAGATATCGTGTTTACTTTTTAGGGAAGATTTACATTTAGTTTAAATTTTAAAACTGATAAAAACAGCTAATTACGTGCTTCAAATTCAATGCAATGAAAATCTATAAATAAAACTTCAAACGTGTTGTTTTATAGTTCTATTTCGTACTTTTTTAAACGTCCCCAAAATGAAAATTGCTGTAGGTAAACAAGTAATAGAAAAAAAAAACTTCTTTTGATGTTAAAGATAAACTACCCTGTGAACTAAAGTACCACGAGATCATTTAAATTTAAAATTAAAGTAGGCGGGAATTTTTTTATACGTTTGGCGATCCTGCCAATTGACTCGCTGTGTAAATTAGAGGTTATGCAATTTTATGTTCTAGATTAAACATTTTGGAGCGTCACTTTGACAATTCAAATCAAACTGTGAACTGAACAGTTAGTGTTGCCAATCTAATTTAAAAATCACAGCCAACTTTAATTATAAATTTAAATGATCTCGTGGTATCATGATTATGTAAATAGTTATAGTGTACCTGTATCAAATTTTCAGCATAATCTGCCTGGGATACTTACCGAAAAACTAAGAAAGAAAAATTTCGTCAACTGCATGGGGCTGCAGTTGTATATAGAGGTGCATTTTCAATACAGGTAAGTCACGTTAAATCGGCGCTACTTTGACATCAGACCTCGCTGTTAAATTCTGGACGTACCTTATTGAAATAAAAGAGAGAAATGAGCTTTAACAAAACCAAAATAACAGTATGAAGAAAAGTTGGCCGTTGTGGTCATTTTGGCTGTTGTGGTCACGCGCCACATTTGGCCGTTGTGGTCACTCGCCACAGTTGGCCGTTATGGTCATTTTGGCTGTTGTAGTCACGCTCTATAGTTGGCCGTTGTGGTCACTCACCCTAGTTGGCCGTTGTGGTCATTTTGGCCGTTGTGGTCATCGCCACCAGCGACGCCAATACATAAGCGTCGGTGGCCGTTGTGGTCAAAATGGCGGATGGGATGGAATTTCTAGTTGGCCGTTATGGTCAAGTGTCGAGTTGGGCGATATGGTCAAATGTGGCTGTTGGCCGTTATGGTCACGGAGACCGTTGTGGTTATGACCACAACAGCCAAAATAGCGATTGGCCGTTGTGGTCAGGCCCCCTTGCAGTTATATTCACATGTAACAAAACCTGTAATTTAATATATTTCTAATGTAGGTCTAATTAGTTCATCAAATGTGGAGTGTATAAATGTATGATCACTAGCAAGAGTAGAATTTTATTAATATATTATTTTCTGAGATAGGTATAAATAAAACAATGAAATTTCTGTGTCCGAACAATTGTTTTTGCTTTATCAAACCGTTCATGAGAAATTAAGATTTACATGTATTCAGTATGGTACATTACTATGCACTATTGATTTCATAATGATCTAGGACAACAGAGTTAATATGATGGTATTTTTTATTATTTTATTCTATGCATTTACACTGAAAAAAAGAATAAAATAGCATCATATTAGTCTGGCTGTCCTAGATCGTTATGAAATCAATAGTACATACTGATACTGTTACTAGATACTGAACAGTGGTACGTTTTTAAAAAAATATATTATTAATGATCCTATTAAGATCTTAAGTTGAAATTTGGGAGACAATTTAAAGAATATGCAAAGTTTTAAAAAATCATCCAGAAACAATTAACGTTTTATCTAACTCAGATTCTTTGTAAGTAATTACTCAGAACAAAGAGTAATCATTCATAAAACAAAACTCTAATACCAATAATATAGTAATACCAATATTGAAAAATATATTTATGTTAAACGTTGAACATTGCTATTTTGTTAAAATAATTTAGTAATGATCCTATTGAGAGTCAACTATCCCAAGTTGAAATCTGGCACACATATGCAACTCTACGTTCAATTTTTTTAAAGTAAATCTAAATTCAGCGACTGGTCGTACATACAGTTTAAGTTATCAGGTAATGGAATTAGCATGTAGTATTTTATATTAATACTGTGCAGTGGCGTAGCCACGGGGGGGATATAGGGGATATATCCCTCCCCAAGGGTCAAAAATTTAAAAAAAGTAGATGAAATATTTGACGAACTGACCAAAAATTTTTTTAGTTTTTTTTTTGCCTAGATTTTGTTTTGTAATGTTTTTTGTTGAATAAAGACTAGTATTCTAAAAATATTGTTTTTTATTCAGTATTCTTTAATATTTGCACTTTTTTTTCATAAGATCTATAAAAAACTAAATAAACAGTTACTATAGGTATACGTTAAGAGCCAAGCCCGTGGATTTTTTTTTATTATTGTATATCCCTCCCCAAGGGCCAACTCTGGCTACGCCACTGATACTGTGCATCAAATTAAATTTTTCTTTATTGCGTGTCATAGTGATTTTAATTTATTATAGTTGATAACAATTTGTACGTGTTCTGATAATATTGAAAAATTTTCTTGACAAGTGTACCCAGGATATTTTATTTAGGTAAGGTTTCACAAATAATTTTAAAAATTTTTAAAAACTCGTACAGGAATTTGTTAATTAATGTTTTATCTAACCCAGATTCTTTGTAAGTAATTACCAAAACAGAAAATAATCATTTATAAAACAAAACTCCCAATGTTCCCAATATTGAAAACGTTATTAATGGTAAAATGTTCAACATTGCTATTTTGTTAAAATAATTTAGTAACGATCCCATTGAGATCCCAAGTTGAAATTTGGCACACATATTTAAAAGATATGCAATTCTATGTCCATTTTTCTCGGAATTTTTAATCATATATTTTCTGAGAAATTCAAGGTCAAAGACTTCAGGGGCACAATATAATTTCTTTTTTCATATAAAAGTATGCCATGCAACCCAGCATCTTAAAGCCCAAATGATGGACTTTAAAACAGCTTTTGTTTCATTCCTTTATCTTATTTCTATCAAAAGTTATAAAGGAAAACGTAAACGCCAACATGCTCAAAATCACTCATTTTTGTACACTTCAGAAAGGCACAACTCAAGAACCACTTGAGTTAAAAATATAATAATTTACATTTTTACTTATCTTTAGGAGTATAACAGTTGTGCCAAATTTGAAATAAATCAAAAAGGGTGAGTTACAACTCATTGGATCACTTAACATGGAATTACCCCTTAGTGTAACTAAGTTCTGTTGACATAAAAATTAGTATTATTACTTGTGGTGTAAGAGTGAGTTTCATTGTGGTATGTGATAAATTGATTAAAGTGGGGGTTTTAAATATTTTTTTATTTTGAAATCGTCTGCAATTTAATCTATCTTTTTTAATCTTCAAGATATTTGAGAAAAATGAGAATTGGCAAATTTATTTGTTCCTGAATAGCACGGAAACTGTGGATTCTAACCGTTGATCTAACTGTGCTTTAACTACTCCAATGAAACGATCACATTTTGATAAAGAAATTTCAATCATCAAACAACTAGCACATGCAAACCATTATAACCATAACATGATTGACACTTTAATTCAACAAAAAGATTATAGGTTAGCTATCAAAAGAATATTTCCAATTGACACTCAAATACAAGACACAAACTACATATCAATACCATACTTTGGCAAGATATCAGAACAAATTGCAACTATAATACGAAAAACCACCAGTTACAAAATAACCTATAAAACTAACACTTTTTCATTTTTATTCAATGCTAAAGACAAAACACAAGATATCATGAAATCCGGCATTTACCGTTTGAATTATTCTTTTTGTAACTCGGTTTATATTGGCCAAACACTTAGAAATTTCGACATAAGATACAAAGAACACGTACGCTCTTATAGACTTTAACATCCAGAAAAATCGAATTATGCCAAACACATTTTGGAACAGAACCACCCAATGACACCTCAAAACAACATTAAATTCATACATTTTTGCAACAACAAACACAAATTAGACATTTTAGAAGCTTTTGAAATATACAAACATAAACGCACAGTACCTTTAATGAATGAACAAACTGAGCTTAGTAATAATTCTCCTTTCTTAGATATTTAGTTTTTGTATGTGCTGTATCTAGTTACCTATTTTCTGTATGTATTTATCCTTAGCAACGTGTTTGTTTATCAATCTTATCTAGCTTTGATAATGACATTTAATGTCGAAACAATATTGTCAGGTTAAGATACTAATAAAACTTGTGAATCTTTAACTAATCTTGGTATTTGTATTATATTTCATAGTAGTAGTAGACTTTAAGGTATTGAAACGAATAAAAATTAGATCTGTTAGAGTGCTACTTTAAATCCAACAGAAATGCTGAACATGAATGCGAAGATTATTCAGAAAAATTCCCCGAAAAGTAAAGTTCAAACAGACAATTTATTGAACTATGGTAGTTTTACAGTGAAAAGAAATGTGTTTGACAATAACAATGTTGAAAGTAACAACGAGATTTTGCATTTGCAAGATCAACACACCACATCTGCAAGCAGCTTAAAATTCTGCAAAATTTTCCTAATTTAACCTTTCTTCTATCTCGTATAGTAAGCCAGATACCAATGTTGATGCCTTCAGTTTGGGACACACTGTATAGCAAAGGTACCTCATCTGTATTATCAGTTTGTGTTATTATGGTGTATTAGCTATTCTTCGACTGTGTTCACCTGGATCTTTTGCTAATTGTACTACGCTTCTGTCTGGAGAACTGAACAAGTTCGGCATGCACAAGCTGAAGCATTTTTACGTTGTGCAGCCAGTAACTGAAGTTGTAATGTAATTTATGACAAAAAAACCCTAAATGCAAGGTTACATTATACATAAATAACCTTAGTAGTTAGAAATTCTAATTGTTCTTCCTCTCATTTATGTTTCATTTTTTCTATTCTGATTTTAAAATTCGTTGACCTAACTCACCAATTGTTGTCTTCTAGACCTGTATTGTTCCTCCCTCAGCTGATCTTCTTGCATCTTTAACAGTTGTTGTTCAAATCTACGATTTTCTAATTCTTGTTCCCGTTTTTCATGTTCATCTCTCAAAAGGGCCAACTTCCTCTTCTCTTCGATTTGTTGGCGTAACTCTGATTGATATGATTCACGTTTTAAACGTTCCTTAATTTACACACATTAGTAGATGCTTTAAATAATATTTTAGAAAGACCTACCTTTTCAAGAAGTTCCGTCTTATCTTGATAGCTAAAACCATCTAAGATACTTGGCACATATGAGTGATGCAAGTCTAACAGAAGAATCAGTATTAAGATTTTACCAGCATGATTTACTTTAAAATAAATAAGAACCTACCTCGAGGTGTTTCTGTTCTTCTTGTAGACAAAATACTCTTTGGTTTGCTAGTTTCAGGTCTCAAAAGAGTATTTTGTGTAGTAGTTAGTCTTTGATCAACTCTATTTAATAGAGGACTCCGACTATTATGCATTTTATAATTTTCAAAATTAACTGGCTGGGGGCTCAATTCCTTCTCAGGAGGGTTCTGTGAATGTAATTCATATTGCACCTAGTGAATACTGCATATTATTAAACAAAATAAATGTTTTAAAGACTATGAACTTACAAGTTTATGATGAATATTTTGTATATCTGTCTGTACAGCCTTACAAAATCCTGTTACCTTTCGTTCTGGTATTGCTTCAGAAAAAAAGTTGTTTACTTTATTTTTTATCAGATCATTTTTCTGAAATAAACAACGAGACATTAAAGATATTTTCTCCATTAATGAAAAATATTATACTGATTGTTATTAGTGGAATTTCCTACTATGGAAGGAATGTTAGATTAAGTGAAAGGAATTCTGAAAATATTTATAGTATACCTTACTATAAAAATGGTCCAGGAAAATTATTATTTACAGGAGTATCACTAGAAGCAACATCACTACTAAAGTTTAATAAAATAAATATACATAACAGTAAATTACTCAATAGTCGAATACTATAAATTAACAATGTTGGTGAACAATAAACAAATAACACCCACAATCAATTAGTATAATGTTGTTTATTATTCTAAATTTTTTAATCATAACTTGAATCATCACAGTAAAGTCAATAAAAGAAATTAGTGGTAAATAATTGTAAATACAAATATTAAGTTGTTTGTACATACTTTTATTAAATAAATTATTATTTAAGATTTACTTTATTGTAACTTCAACATACCTATTAAGTACTCATGCATTCATGAACACCTACATGCAAGCACAAGTGACATAAGCTCATCATATGTGATAAAGTAAAATTAATAATTGAGCTTGCATCAAATATCCCTTGAATTACTAAATTGTAATTACCCTTGAAATGTGTTCCTTATAGTCGGCCTGCCGTTGCTTAGAAATAAGCTGTCTCCTTTGCTCGTATTCTCCGAGACCGAGATAAGGTGCAGCTGCCACTCTCAATTGAGGATTGTTCGGGCTGAACTCACCGTATCGAAGCATTGTGCCCCCTGCACTACCTTCATTCTATCATAAAATAAATAAATATTAATCATAACTGGTTAAGTACATTAAATAAATATGAATAAATCAATAAATAAATAAATAACAAAAAAAAGAAACCACTGGCCAAAATCAAATTTCATGCTTACCGATCGAAAGGTTAATGGATTTTCCAAACTTTCTAGCTTATCAATAAAAGCTTGCTTATCCTTTTCTAATGAACCATTGCAACTACTTAAATCAAGCCGTTCCACTAACGGAAAATGCTAGAAAACAAAATATGTATAGCAGCTGGCAAAAATAAAATGATTAAATAAGTAATACTGCAAGAAGTATCACAATTAGTCAAGTACATGTTTGTGAGAGTACAATAAACTTATAAACAGTTATTCAATTATTATTGTAATGATAGTAGGATGACTGGAATTTATATTGTAGATATCCTTTCATATTTCATTTTAATAAGTTTCCGTGTGACAGGGTACAGGAGTATAGTGTACAACAGTATTTTAAAAGGTAATGGATAAAAAAAAAAGTCATAAAATGTATACAGGGTGATTCAGATATAAAACTGATATCCTTTAAATGGTAGGTAGAGGAGAGGCAGTAGAGCTAATTTGCCTTGACAAGTATAGGTCAAAAACGAATAGTTTTCCAGAAAATGAATTTTAAAGTTTCATTGGATTTTGGATCCGGTCCTGATATTCGTAACTAACCTAGTTATGGAAGACGGTCTTGTTTTTAAAAACAGAAATATGATCTATTTTGTCTGCAACTTAAAAGATCGGAGTTTGTTATTGTTATGTTAAGGCTGAATGACACTACAAGCAAATTTATGTGTTTGTACTTTAAGTTCACAGTCACAATTTTATAACGGAATATTATGGAGAATTTTTGTTAAAAAATTACTATTTGCATATTGTTTTAAATGTGATATTGTGAAACAAAAAGTACTTATACTACAAATACTGCTTAAAATAAAGTCCGTTATAAAATAATTAACATGTGTTAACAAGGTTCGGAGATAACTAATAAACTAAGAATTCAAATAACAAATCAACAAAAATCCGATTTATTATGCCAAACACACAGCCATAATTAAGTAGTATTCATAACAATGCAATTAACTATGTAACGCTTCTCTTCTCTTGGTAACATCCAACCGACTGACCCGTTCCCCTTCGAGCATGTTTCAGGCGCTCGCAAGCTATCGAATGCTCTTAGCCCCGCATGTACGCGTCTCTCGTACTGAGTCAGCTGCTGACTGATGAGGATACCGCTAACACATGTAACAAGGAATTTACGATTACGATAATATTATTAGAATAGTGGGATGGCCAAACATTACAAAATAAAATACATCATGATGATCAAAACTAATGATAATGAACATATTGTGCAATATGCTTGTAAGGTCATATGTATTCTATTACCTCAATCTGGCAAGGAATCTGCATGATCTCATTTCTGACGCACTGCTTTCTACAAAATAAAGGGGAACCCTCCATTTGAAGTATTTTGTTATTTTATGGTTTCATAACACTACTAAAAAATTTGTGTTTGTACTTTTATCGAGTTCACGGTCACAATTTTATAACAGGCTATCAGAATCTTTTTTAATAACATAACAACATATTACATCTTTCTTTAATAACAACCACTATTTGTTTTAAAGAACTTGAATATAATCAGGGCCGGCGCGAGGCGGGTTCAGCGCGTTCCCCAAAACCCGGTCCCGCGCTTTAGACGGCCCCGCATTTTACAAGGCTCCCCGTTATAACTTACAAATACGCGCGGTTTCTCTGCTGCCGTAGTCACACCGATGTTCCCGTGTCACTTTATGACTGGCAAAGCGAACTCCCACCATTCACACCACGTAAATTTTAATGACGTAATTAAAAACTTTGCAACGAAAAAGGCTAGAAAAATAATTTTTTAAACTCACCATTTTGGAAATGGCATTTATTGCAAATGTAAGAGTTAAACGCAAACGTAGTGTTCGCGCACTCGTGCTGTTAAAAGATACAACATTTGGCCAAATTGGTGTCATTTTAACGGAAATTTTATGCCGATTCCGATATAAATAACTTTTGGGGTAAACGCCCCTAAGCCTCCAAAATTGGTTGCTACCATCCTAATCCCTACAGAAATTCCACTACCTACCCAAAACGCTATGCATAAGCAAATTTTTTTCAAGCTAACCTAATTTAGCCTAACCTAATCTAAAGTAACCTAAACCTAACCTATGCTTAACGTAACTTAACCTAAATCTAATCTAAGCTAAGTAAATTGTGTAATTGTAAATTACCCAATTTGCCAATCATAGAAACTTAATATACTTAATTAGTATTCATTGTCGTAGAGATTAAGCATTTTTTTACTTTTGATTCTAAATTTGGGGCCTTTGGGGTGTTTGCTTCAAAAATGATTTACATATTCAGAATCAGCATAAAGTTTTGTTAAAATGACACCAGATTGGTTAAAGAATGTTTAGTGGAGGTTGTTTCTTTAATTATACCTAAAATTTATTATATTTTAGAAAACGCCATTTTTTCCATTTAGATATTAGAAATCACAAAAAAAAGATTAGTAATTGCTAATAACCCACATAGAATCACTACATCTAGTCACCTAGGCAGCGCAGGTCGATCAGAGTCCGCAAAACGCCGCCATGTTGGGACAAGAAGGCACGAAATTATTCATTATTTTTAGCTATATTGAATTTAATCAAATCCACGTTTAGTTAAAAAAGTTTTTCTTATTGTGAAAGTTAGTTAGTTCTGTACGTTTCAAATTTGGCGCCACGTTTTGTGATATAAAATGCTGCCTTAGCCAGACTATAATTCAAGGGTCTCTACACTGACAAATGTGCAAGCGTCATCTATTGTTATGTACTTGGTTTTAGGTTTACTTTGAATTCAAAACAGTATTATAGATTTTGGTTAGTTATATTTTTTAATTGTTAAAGTTCGTTTCAAAAAATGTTGTACAAAAAAAAGCACGAAGTCATCTTCGACACATTCGTGCAAATGAATCACTCGCTTTTTGATGATGATAAATGATAGTCTATGATTCCATCGTAATACACGAGTATGCAATAATGTCTTTATAATAAATAATTTATTTAGAAGTTTTTTAAGCCAAGCGTATTTTTGAACCCGGCCCCGCAAAAGCTTACGCCGGCCCTTTGAATATTAACAGTATGTTCTTATTGGAATTAAAAGTCATGCTTGAAAGTCTATAATTAATAATTTACTTTCACCTTTAACTCGGTGAAAACTAAAAAGAATTCCCAATTTTTAATTGTATAGTAACCATTAACTTTTGTGTATCTCGTATTAACCCATATAATGTCATCAATAAAAGTACCTTTTAGCTTAATTAAGTGTTTTACACCCTTATAGCTTAATAATGTTTATTATCAATCAATGTTTTCAGATAATATGGGTCGTATGCATAAAGTGAAGTAAATGCTTTTACTTCTATTAGTAAAAGGAAAAATATATGCTTTTTAATTAGTAAGAGTGAAATCGACTAATAGTAGAAGCATTTGCTACATTTTATGCATACGACGGAATCTGTGACTCTATTTTATAAATTTACAAACATTCTTATAGTTACGAATGGATTATTATAGTTACGAATTCATTATTGTAACAAAGATTATTTTACAAAAAATTTTCGAATACACGGCAGATATTTACGTACGTAATGATAATCACTTCTTAAACAGATGTTTTATAACATAATTTAAATGCGTTTATTTCTCTCATACGTAATTACAAAGTGATGACCTTCAATAAACACTCGTATTTTATTACAGTATTTTTGAAGTGACAAACATCTGCTATTATTTGGTGTGTATTATTTAATAGTAAGCAACCAGACTATCAGGACCAGCTCAAGTTCAGTGAATTATTGAGGTTCCCAAAAATTTTTTTAGATAGAACCTTCATGTTTCGCCCCTTAAACCTGTGTGCATTCTTAATGAATCACAGCTTCGATTGATTTTAAATGTATTGTTGTCACATTATAAAATTATACTTCTTTTGTCAAAAATACTTAGAAAAGTACAATTAGGGATTTTTTTTATCACCAATGGCTCATGAGAATCCATTCAAATTCCATCAAACTATTTGTAATTCATCAATGAGAGAATGTCCTGTGTTTCTCTTTTAAGCTTAAGTTTTGGTTCACTTGTAGTATAATCAAACATATAATAATAGCCAGTTCTGAAGTCCACCGAAAAATATCTCGAAAACTAGAAGACCTAGTAAGCTGAAGTTTTACAGGCAGGTGGGCCTTACCCCAAAAAAGTGCTTGAATATATTTTTCATCCTAAAAAACCAAGGGTGTAGCAGGGGAGCATTTCTTAAAAAAATCATTATGACCATATATCTCTTGAATGACGTAAGCTTAGACGCAAGTTTATATACAAGATTCTACTGGAAGCAATTCTAAAGGTAAAGAAATAAAGAAATTACTGGTGTTTCATCTAGGGGCAGAGTAATTTAACATTCCAAGGGCAGAAGTTTTCCGAAAAAATTACGATTAGAGAACCTATAACTGTTTGCTTACAGTTTGCCTTTGTCTGTTACCGTTTTCGCAGCTTAAGGCATTTTGTATTTGTTTTGCGAAGTTTTCTGATTATTTCTTTTACATTTTGCCCATTATTCGACTCTCGAAAGACCCTTTGAATCTTTATATAAAAAAACATTCTCCAAGAAACAAGCTATCGAATGGTGAAAACAGTGATTCCCAAAATTCACCAGCCTTTACAGAGACATAATTCAATTGTAATTATTTATATGCACGAGTATGCGTGCACCTACAAATAATGCGGGATGGTATGGTATTATGAACGCAGATTGTTGGCGGCGTTACCAGCTTAACTTTTGTAAATAGATCTCTTTCTTTACTGCATCGATAGCTGATACGACCAGAAGCAAACCGTTGATTTTTCTACAAGAGTTATGCTAGTAATTTAATTTAATAATAGCTTTAATTTTTATTTTCAACCGATACTACCATAGTTATCAATTAGTAAAATATTTTTTTAATTATTGTCTGAAACTATAGGGTGTCATGAGATAGAATGCATTAATCTTCAGGGGTGATAGAAGACATCAAAAGGAACAAAAAAGTCTTCATAAATTTTTTTCTATGTTAATAAGCTTTCGAGTAATTTAGAAAAAATCATTGCCATATCTGGCAACCTTGCTTAAGTACAAGAAAAGCAAGAAACAAGCTATCGAATGGTGAAAACAGTGATTCCCAAAATTCACCAGCCTTTACGGAGACATAATTCAATTGTAATTATTTATATGCACGAGTATGCGTGCACCTACGAATAATGCGGGATGGTATGGTATTATGAACGCAGATTGTTGGCGGCGTTACCAGCTCAACTTTTGTAAATAGATTTCTTTCTTTACTGCATCGATAGCTGATATAACCAGAAGCAAACCGTTGATTTTTCTACAAGAGTTATGCTAGTAATTTAATTTAATAATAGCTTTAATTTTTATTTTCATCTAAAATTTAGAAAATTAAACAATTTCAGACAGAATAATAAACAAATTTCTGTTTATACTTAAGTAGATTTTAGAATCTACAACCGATACTACCATAGTTATCAATTAGTAAAATATTTTTTTAATTATTGTCTGAAACTATAGGATGTCATGAGATAGAATGCATTAATCTTCAGGGGTGATAGAAGACATCAAAAGGAACAAAAAAAGTCTTCATAAATTTTTTTCTATGTTAATAAGCTTTCGAGTAATTTAGAAAAAATCATTGCCATATCTGGCAACCTTGCTTAAGTATAATCGCAGCTGGGTCTTGACATTGTTTTGGAAAATCAAACAAACAAACTGATGATGAAAATTGTAATCGGCACCGTAAACAAAATTTGTACGTTGTACGTTAAAATTACGCTGATTCATAACAAACCAACTGTAAAAATAAGACAATCATTGATCTACATTTTGTATTATTAATTTCCGGAATATTTTCAAAATTTCTTGACGTATTAGTTTTTTTAATAAAAAATACTATCTTATGTAAAGAAATTTGATTAAGGCACCTAATTACCACAAAATTAAAGATTTTTTAATGTAGCCAGAACGAGGTGTCAATAAAATCCCTTAACCTAATTATCTAATTTAAATTAGATAAATCTTCTCTTTAAAAGATATTCTCTTATAAAATTATTAAAAACTGTTATTAGAAGAACAAAGCGGTTTATTGACAAATTATTATTTCTAAGTTCAACAAACTACCAACTCAGTATGATCTCACCTAATAATAATAAAAGAGTATTATTTACACAGTTGCCGTTAGGCATTGACCCAAATATTCTTCAAAACGTGCTTTTATTTCAATGTCAAGAAACCTCCACATCAGCATTTTGTAGAAATGCGGAGCAAATGTTATTACAAACTTTACAGGGTTGTCACGTTTCTTAATCCAGTAAAATGAATTTTTAATGGTAAAAAGAATTCAATTTTACACGGAAACGACATACGACATGATAAAACGTTATTAAGGTTTGTTGTTATGATAGATGAGATGCATCTGCCGACAAAGCCCCATACTTAAGTACTATTATTAAAGCGGCAAAATGATGTTAAAGTTTCCAACTTTCTTATTTTTTTTTCTGAAAAAGTGGTACGTTCTAGAACAAAGTTGTATAAGACTTTGTTGTTCCTTTTTGGTGTCTTCTATCACCTCTTAAAATTAATGCGTTCTATCTCCGGACACGCTGTATAAAGCTTCATATGATCATTCTAACACAAGAGTGGGAATATTCTCGCAGTGTTACAAAATGCCATTATTATGGAGAATGTAGGATAGCTGGTATATTTTTAAATCTACTATACCAGATGATTTCTTAAACAGAAATAGTAACCCGATTCAATTATCATAAATGCCCATTATTATTAAAGTGCTTAATTAATTTCTTGTTGAATAGGATTATGGAATTCGGTCTGTTTCTTGGACCTTGGCTAAGTATACACAATTTATATATAGGTACAAAAAATAAATTAAAAGTCATCATTAATCTTAATTAAAAAAAAACTAAATTTTCTTTTAATATAAGTTGATAGAGGAAGTTACCTAAAGACTGTGCAAATAACTGTTTGTTGCTCGACATTTTCTGTGTTGGTACAAATATGTAAGTATTAACTGATGGTGTAATTTAACTATTTCCTTGTCACTCTATAGCATGGGCTCAAAAAGAGAAAATTGAAGACAAGATATTTTGCAAAAATATGTAGAAAATCTTATGCATCATTTACTTTGATAGTAAAACTGGCACATTCCAACCGTGCCATGGTACGTAATGTTATAAAACGATTTACTGAAGACTGTACAAGCACAGACGTGGTCGGCCAAAGGGACCTTCAAATAAAAAATTAGGAATGAAAGGAAGAAATTAGAAAGGTAGGAATGACTAAAAGTATGGTTCAAAGAGCAAAGACGCAACAAGGTTTGAAAACATAAGCAAGTAAAGACTCCAAACCAGTCTAAAAGTCAATTCAATGCACTCCAAAAAACTGTATCAATATCTTTTGCAATTTGAATAACACTTGCATTCTGATGGACAATGAGACTTAGGTTAAGAAACAAAAAACCATTTTTAGTGACAAGTGGTTTTGACAAAAAATTGTTTTTTTATTATTGCACTTTTTTTATTAAAATGTAGTTATTTGTTTAATTAGTACAAAAATGCATGTTTTTGGGATGAATAAGAAAGTTGCCGTACCACGCGTTAGCATAGTCCGGCAATCTTATGAGTGCCAAAAACGCATTTTTTGTTTGAATTAAACATATTATTTTTTCTTCAACTGCTTTCAAATAGTAAACTCCATGAGAGGGCTGTTTAAAACAAACAACATAACGTTAAGCTACTGTTTATTTACTGCAACGTTTTAAGGAATTCTTGTTTCAGGTTAAAAATGGGCAATTTTAATATAATTAAGAAATACTCACAAATGTGTAATCTTCATGCTCATTTTACTGAAAATTCGAACAACTTTCGACAGGCGACATACAGGGATATGTGTTAAATGAAAACAGGTTAAGATTGGTTTTTTGTGAAGCCATTGCGAGCGGCTAATAAGATTTTAATAGAAACATAAAATATACTTTTGTTTTTTATATCTTAAGAAATTATTTTGATAGTTACATTAATATCATCAAAGAACAGGATAAATGATTATTATTTAATTGAAAATTTCTATTTATTTTGTATTACTGGTATAAAATAAAATGTTTTAGAGCACCGCGAGAAATAGGACATGCGCATCAGATTACTTTTTGTCCTAGTACAAAAAGGATTACTTTTTGTACAGTTGCTTGGTAACAAGTAACAGTTCCTAAATGGTCTACTTTTTATGCAAAATAATTTGATATTATAGTCTCATATTCGTAGTTGGAGAAAAAGGAACATTTCTTTGAGAAAAATAATACCTACATATGAAAAGTGTCCATTTAGCGAAAAAGTCTTGTCGCTATCTCTATTAATAAACAAGAAAATATAGTTCGCTATTTCCTCCTATAAATTTTAAATAAAAAGCTTTTTTGTCTAAAAATTAATAGTATAAGGACCGCAAGATTTCTTTCTAACCCCTACAAAGACTTCATAGATATATGGCATATACTTTCTGAGATAACAATTATTTAATTTAATTTTAATAAAATTGTCCCTAAAAATGGGCACCTTTTATTATATATATCCATTAAAAACAAAAGTATACCACTTAGAAATATGATAATTTACTGCTGTATGTAGAAATAAATTTACTATTTGCTTGTTTTTAAAATATTGAATTTGGTTCAGTAGTTTACAAATAATATGCTTTCAACGTCAGAGGACTTATACAGGAATACTTATCAAAAATAAAAATGCAAAATTTATTTGTCAAAGTCAAATATCTCAAAAACAATTAGAAATAAAAAGGAATATTTAACAAAAGATACCCTAATGATATACTAATTTAGGATGATTTACTAATTTCTTAAAATCTATGGTTTCAGCACAATGGAGCACTACTTCAATAAAACAATAGATTTCAATAAGTAAATAATTAACTTTCTGTTTGTTTATTCTATGTAATACATAAAATTAGATTTCTCTCAGCTTACATTTTCTCCATTACCTGAGCAAGTGTTACCAAAGAAATTCTAAATGCTGTTGAAAAGTTCGAAATACTACTGCAAGAATTATTATCATTTCAAGCCTTGATGTATCCTTGATGTAAAACTTCAACTATTGTATAATTTTCTTCAACATTTAAATTGATTTTCTCAAATAATATTCTATGTAAACTTAAATATGTTTTTACTTGGACCCATACCCCAGAACTAAAACATAATTAAACCACCGTTTCTGATGATAATGAAATCTGATACTTGGAATATTTGATCAATATCATTTTGATTATGTTTCTTTATACAATTTAGTTCGAGTTTAATAATCTAACTTCCTCATCTATTGGCTAGCTCTCTTAGCATGGAATTCATTTATAAAATATTCTCTCCTAAACCTGTTTGCATTTATTAATAGGACTTAGAATTAAAATTTTTTGTAAAAAGTGTTTTTCTCAATACAGCTTGTATGTGATTAGGAGAGATATACTAAATAAATAATTGGAAAATGTAAATGTATCTACAACACTTACTAATTGTGTTTGCAAACATGAAGTTATAGTGACCTATGAAAACAAAAATTGTCTGAGATAATTTAAATTTAAACGTCAAAGTTTAGGACTTTAAATGTCAGAGTTTGTGAGTTTAAAGGTCAGAGTTTGTGAGTTTAAACATCAAATAAACTTTTGTTTATTACAGTTTTTGCTTAAAGTAGTAATTATTATAGTTATTAATAAATAATTTTTAACATTGGAGACAAATACTGCCGTACTTAGTAAGAACACTGTATCTGCAAAGTTACAGCCTAAAAATATACTATGTGAAATCCTAATGCATGCTAAATAAGAAATACGGTATGTCTAAGTTTCTGTTTTATTGATACTGCGTTCTTGCTAAGTATGGCAGAATATATAGTATGAGCAAAAAGTAACTCCATCAAAGGTGCCTTTGGAAGTTTGAATTTGTGTATTATAACACCAGAAAATTTTAACAACTGTCACTGTCAAAGGAAGAAAATTATTTTGTATAATTTTCTGGTGTTATAATGCACATGGTTTCAAAATTCCAAAGGCACCTTCGATGGAGTTACTCTTTGCTCTTTTGATTCAGAGAAGGCCTTGGAAATGTTAGGTTACATCTGATATTAATTTTAAGTAGATGGTAGAACTACTACAGATTATTGAGAACTACTCTCAGTCACTAACTGACAGACCTACTTTCAGGGCCAGATTTAGACTTGATAAGGCGCTAAGCTATTTGAGATATGGGGGCCCTATAGTATGGGACGTTCCGGACGTGCGGCATTGGGACAAATAATGCTGCAGTATATTTAAGTATATATGACAATTGCTCACTCGGACAATTTTTTTGGGGGCCCCCAAGAAAGTGGGGGCCCTAAGCTATAGCTTGTGTAGCTTATACGTAAATACTGCACTGCCTACTTTAGATGGCGCACACGCGTAGTATTTTAGTTCGGACCCTCGGAGAACAAACCCAAGCTCCATTAATTTTTCTACCATTTCTCAGATAAATTTCTACCATATTTCTCTTTTGTAGTACTTCATTAAATATGAATGCCATTATTAAAAACTGATTTTTCTGATTTTTTTTCAAAAACAGCTAATCTAGTAGCTCTCTTCAAAAAGTGACAGTTTAAATAAACTAATTCATACGATCCAATATTTCACAAGACCGATATGTCTATCTCTTTCTTTCAAGGCCAACTCTGAATCAAAATTCCGTTGCTCACACATTACATAAAAAAAGGTCCTTGGCCATGCTGAGCCATGTCTACAGTTAATTACTTAATTATTTGGGTGTGATAAGAATAATCAGTTCTGTTGTTAGTAACTTATTGATCTATGTATTAATTACTAAAAAATTACAAGTTTATCCTTTTATTTAAAAAATAGTGTGACTTATTTTAAGAAAATATAACCTTATAACATACATAACTCATTGCATAAGTATAAAACGTTAAAACAATAAATGATGTGTAATTAATTCTCTAAATATTCTTTTATTTTTAAAATAAAACCATTTAAACTAGGGATGAAACAAACGTTTAATAAAGTAATTGTTTAAACCATCAAAAATTAAACGTTTAGACGTTTCCCCAGAAAGATGAAACCATTTCTCTATAATCCTATGTTGTTTTGATTTTTAATTTATACGCGCCATAAAGCGGACGACTCACGTTAGTTTACGTCTACCACCACTAATAAAAACTGTTAAGAGAATATACAGAAAGACTCCGTCGGCATAAATCGCGAAGTGCGTCTGAAATAAACTGTCGCAAGACGTAAATAAACTTGAAGTTAGCTGACCCTTGAAGCGTCATTTACAATAATGTGCGTTTGCGTACCGTGTGCGCTTAGCTAGCTCTTACGGTTTCAGCGTAATATGGAATGGAAAATGATAGTGATGAAAATTAAATACATCACAATTAAATCAGACTAGTCACTCGCTATTTAAACATAACAAAGCCTAGTTTAAAAACGGTGTTTGTCCTAAAAAGGGCAATTACTAAATAAATAAAACATAATGAGAACTGATTGCATATACAGAGGTGGGCAAAAGTATGGAACCAAGTAAATATCTCTGGAGTTTTTAGAGATATCGGAATGAAATTTGGTAGGCAGATATTACAGTAAAAAGTGTATTTGCGTTGAATGTTTTTGACAATTTTGAGTTTCCGGTTTAACCGGAAGTAATGCCAATTTTAAAATTTGTAAAGGAACATCCTGTATATTATTTTAATTTTGAATAGTACATTTTATTACGGTTACAAAAATATGGGGATACGAAAATATTCATTAGTTTTTGCCTCAAAAGTACTTTTATTGTAAAAATCTCGGTTGGCCTTGAAATAAAACATATCGAACCCATATTTTTGTAATCATAATACAATGTACTATTCAAAATTAAAATAATATACAGGGTGTTCCATTACATATTTTAAAATCGGTATTACTTCCGGTTAAACCGGAAACTGAAAATTGTCAAAAACATTCACCGCAAATACACAATTTACTGTAATATCTGCCTACCAAATTTCATTCCGATATCTCTAAAAACTCCAGAGATATTTACTTGGTTCCATACTTTTACCCACCTCTGTACATGTTTCCGCATGTAGGTAAAGTAGCTTAAGCGTTCAAGAGAACACGTGCGCGCCGACCAATAGCATCGCTTATAGTTGTTTACGTCCTATACAAACATAAACATAATAAACTGTGTTTTATGTGAAGTATTTTTCGTACACAAAGTCGCTACTTTTCATCATCTACAATGATACGTGTTTTGATTGGATTATTACCTTAATCAAGTACCGTATCGGGTTGAACGTCGAACGGTAAATAGCCGCGGAGAAAGCAAATTGTTGCCTTTTAGCTCTAATGAGATTATTGTTTGCCGTATAATATTGACGTTCCGTACAAAATACTTTCACATACACATACGCGTTTAAACGTGTATTTTTATATTAAACGTTTATTTACTACTAAACGTTTACACGTTTAAACGCTGCATCCCTAATTTAGACATAAGTTCAATCATATCTCAGAGATTCAGAATAAAAACCTGTGATGTTTAATTATAAATGAATTACAATTAGTAGTTTTGTAAACAAATAAAAAAGTGTATGTATGGTATTTCAGCCAAAAGAAGATTATACAATAGTTAAGTGTAAGCTGTATGTTCAATTCTTCCTCATAATGAAATAAGAGTCAGTAAAATAAAGTCTAATTAGTATATTATGCAACGAGTACATTATGAAGGTTATTAATGACTTGCTGTGCTCATGTTGTAATTCATGTACGAGTTGCATACAGTATTTTTCCATCGACCGTAACTCAATTATTACACCTAAGCGAATTTCTAAAACCATTATAAGCTGTAACCTCAAACTGGGTGACGATCAGACAAGGGCTTTCCTACACAACTACTAAACTTCTTAACTCTCATTGTATTATAAAAATTCATGACGAATTTAAATTATTGCTTCTTAAGGCAGTACAACATTGATAAATAAAAGTACCAACTGCAATCAAAATTTCTTTCTTTAAATTAATATTTAATAAAACTACCAATAAGAACAATTTATTTGAACAGATAAAGTAATAGAAGTATTAATTATCAATAATGACAATGGACAATGAGGTACATTCCCAAGTTTAGTACAGTAGGAACTCCATAATCCGTACACACTGTATTCCGAACATCCAGTAATCCGAACAGAAACAATTACAAGCTATAATCCGAACAAACTCTTTAATCCGAAATTCTCTTTAATTTGAACCAATCTCTTTAATCCGAACAAAAAAATTATATGTACATACTAAAATTGAATATATAGCGTTCTTGGAAGGTGAATATTAATTATAAATGAGATTATAGCAGATTGTTGATGCAGGTTTTTGGCTGATACTGTTACGACCTGACGGGTGTAAACAAATTCTACAAAGATCAACAAAAGCTTTTGTTATTAATATAAATAGTAGAAACCCTGAAGGCTACAGATGTAAAAAATAAATATAGTAATCATACCATCACAAAGACGCCCTAAATGTTTTGATGTTGAAGTTTTGCCAGAATTGTTTGTATAATGACATCATGTACCTTAAAACTTTTTTCTCACAATTTTGTTAATACACAATTTGTATTCGTGGCGTTCAAAGTTTAATTAAAAAATATCAAAACGTAAACTCATATTATTAAAACTATCAGAGAAATTATTCAGCAATTAAATGTTGGGTTAGTGTATAATGATTCGTTTAAAATATGGTGTTGGTAAAAAGACAGTCAGCAATATAAAGAAAAACAAAACTAAAATCCTAGAATACGTCTCATCTGCTGACAAAGGTACAGGAAATAGAAAAATACTGAAATTAAGAGCATGAAATGATAGCACAACGCTATAAAAGGAGAAAGAGAAAACTTGAAGCAAAAGATTACTGATTTTCTTAATTAGAAATAAAAGTTTTGTAATAAAATTTGTAAATTACATAAATTAAGTCCTTTATAATCAAGTACCATGGCATAAAGCAATGTTTATATTATTACATCCAGTAATCCGAATTCCTCGTTAATACGAATTAGCCCTGCATTTATATGTTCGGATTAAAGAGTTTCTACTGTATATATTAACTATGCTCGTTCCTACGCATCATTTGATATTCTTAACTCTCATTGGTCAACATCTCGTTATTCCTTACTGTCATTGGTCAACAGCTCATTGCATTATGAAAAGTTGTTGCATTATGAACCTCATAATGAAACTGCTATTGCACATATAATAACTGAATTAGAGTATAGGAGTAGAAAAAATAAATAAGAAAATTGTCACAGTTGATTCATCACTGTTATTATGTATCTATGGCAACCTTTAGGAAAATGTGACCAATTAATTTTAGATATCTAGACAGTTATTGTATTTGTGTTTATATACCATAAATATTCATCTTGATATCTATCAATACTACCCCCTTAACCTACTAAATAGCATCAATACTTCTAAGAAATTCTAAATTGTAAATTATTCTAATTGACAAATTAAGCTTCTAAAAGTTATCTATAAAATAAAGTTAATAAGTTGCATGTACTCTCACTGTGATTTGCATTAAATCATCAATACAAAAAATTCACTGTTTTGTTACAGCTTTGCAAAATTAAAAAAATTATCAAATTTCTTTTAAATAGTAATTGACTACATAAAAGTTAATGAATAGATATTTTATAGTTAAAAACTACATTCTACTACTATTCAACTACAAATTCTACGAATAAATAAATTTTTAAATCGCACAACATTCATTAATATTATGAAGTAAATAAACTAATTTCTAAACAAATAAAGACCTGTAACTTATAAATGATAACTGTTCCAGCTACACGACCTCGATTATTATTTGTTTAGAAATTTGATTTGTAACTTACTAAAAATAACATTACAAATTACATACTTGGTTGCCTCCATTATAGTTGGATGTTAAAAGTGGCTGAGAAAGGTTTTCCTCCGTATCATCAGTGTTTGAACAAGGTGTTTGTATTTCTGTTTCTTGAGTAAAATCACCTGAATTTTCATCCCCAACCTCACTATGCTATGAAAACACACTTCAATATTAGTAAATCATTACAGTAACATTGTTAATTTGGAAATATGCCTAGTACTGTATCCCAAAGTTGATTTTGATTGAGTGTTTTAAGGGCAAACAAGTGATTAAAATTTAAATCAACTAGGGAGTGCTGAGGGTGAACACATTGTAGGGATGCGAGGATCAAATAACAGAATACATCAAACTTCACCCTTTCATGTTGTTGACTATAAGGGAGAAAATCAATATTTAACAAGGTCAGTTAATATATACTTTGCCTTTGGCACTCCTGCTTTTTTCCAAGAAATAATACCAAATATGAGTGTTCATTAAATTAATTAATATAAATAAAGCAAATTAAATTTGATATACCTAGTTAAAATATATTTTTAAAAATGTTAGAAATGCTAGAAAATGTTATTATTGATTTTTATTTTCAACTAGATAAAATATCTCAAGATTCTGATTGGTCTTTTCTATGTTTATAAATTGAAAAAAACTAAAAATATGAAAAGATGTTATTTTGAACAATTTTGTGAATTCTTAAATATTTCTTAATAATTTAAAAAGTAAAAGTGAATTAAATACACAGAAAAATTAATTACGGCAGTGGTTACCGTACCATCGAAAGAGCCCAGTTGAAGCAATTGGAATAATAAAATAATAACTATATGAAGTTAGACAAAAAACCCTACCTTTTAATCATTTCAAATGAATGTAGAAGATTTCGAACTATTGCATGTGATACCCCGTATGTTATTTGTTGTATTACTACAACTTTGACGCAAACCTAACCTCACAATAGATCATTTTGTAGAATTTAAGCAAGCATTTACAAACTTTTATAAAATTGTTTATAAAGAATAATATAATAAACATTAATCAAAATACACAACTTCAGAACTACCCAAAATCGGAATTTTAGACAACTTTCATGTTCTTAAACAACTTTTTTTCATAAAACAAGATCTACTTCCTTTTTTTAATTTTTGGCGTAGTTTTTTTAGCAGCAGGCAATAGTTTCTAATAAACTATTTTAAAATTAAACAGATTCTTATGAACAATAGTATAACTAACAATACTTTGGTATTAAACTGATCACTAATAAAAAAGATACATGGACGAGTAGTTTCGATACAAAACATACTGTATATAGGTACTATATCACATAAAGAGGGTTGTTAATTTCTGCAACTCAGTAATTCTTAGCTTCTGGTATGTGTGAAGATATGACACCTGTGGCGTCTCTCCTGAATTACCCTATACATGAAGATAAGGCCTGCCAGTCAATGTTATGCGGTCCATGGCTAGTGAGTTATTTCAAACATTAGAAGCAAAAAGTACAAAAAAATCTAAAAATTGGCAAAAGCCAAAACCAGAAATTCCTTTACTGATAATAATTTTAAAAATTCTGTAGTGGTGGATGTACAAAAAAATACAATAAATGTAAAATTTTCAATAGTAAATAAAAATACATTTTTATCTAAAAGTGTACGATATATTGCACATTCCACTCAGTTCAATTATGTAATATTTATGGCATGCGCTTGCAATAAAACAATATTACCCCACATGTGTGCGATAAAACAGCAAAACCTTAAAACTTTTTACATGGTTGCTAATACTTAATTTCATAACAAGATGGCACATTATTTAGCAATTTACAGGGCTCCCACTTTCATATTTTATAATTTTTTTAGGATTTTGGGATTTTCAGGGTTCATAGCAAATAATATAAGTGGTTTAGATTTTTAAAACTGGCAATAGTGTAGATTCTTCAATGTTATTTGTTCTCGGTTGATTAGCTATTCATTGCATAATGATTAACTAAGCGACATAGTAGGCGTCTATTAAAAAAGATTTTAAAATAGACTGTCCATGATGAAACAAAAATTTAGTAATGAAGGTATCCAGTTTTTAATAGTAGAATTTAAACTGCATAATCTTTTTACGTTTACAAGTTTTCAAGTTATTATCAAAAGTAAAAATTTTTTAAATGGGACTCCCTGTATATTTTTATAGAAACAGAGGGACAGCGACATTATGAATACAAAAGTTTATGTTCATTACCTCTTTAAAACACAACAAAGAAGTTATAGGACACTTGACACTCATTGAATAACTCAAAAACGCGATGTTCAATTGTTTTTTGTCTTCACAATGTTAATCAGCGGAAAAACTACTACTAATTTGCTAATTTAACCGACTTCATAGCTGCAACAATAACGGAGATAGCATGCAGCACTGTTACATGTTAGATGAAGTTTACAAGCAAGCATACAAGACTGTTCGCAGTTATCAGTGCGCTATTGCTATCTCAGTTATTATTGGAGCTACCAAGTCGGTTAAGTAGGCAGATTAGCAGTATCTTTTCTGCTAATTGACATGGCAAAGACAAAAAACCAATTGAAAATGCATTTGCATTTTCGAGTTATTCAATGAATGAAATATATGAAAAGTGTCATATAACTTCTTTATTTTTCATTTTAAAGAGGTAATGAACATAAAATTGTGTATATATATTGTCACTGTCCATCCATTAACTGTCCCATTTAAAAAAAATCTTACTTTTGAAAGTAACTCAAAAATGCAACATTCAATTGTTTTTTGTCTTCAACATGTTAATCAACAAAAAAATACTGCTAATTTGCTAATTTAACCGACTTGGTAGCTCCAATAATAATGGAGATAGTAATAGTGTACCGATAAGTGCGAGTGCCCATTTAGTTCTCCGCCCTTTGATTATAGGTTTATCATTACCCAGATAAATAATTCAATTGGGAGATTGTTAATGAGGTTAAAGAAAGAACATTGTAAAATTACTGGCACATATACAGGGTGTCTCAAAAAAGTGTGGCGCATAGAAGCATATTTTTTTAATGGAACAATCTATAATTTTCTCATTCTAAATGAGGCTTCTTTAGGTTCTGTTTTTAATCCACATGTTTTTTGTCCTTAGATCTATGTTGACAAGTTATAATTTTTTAAAGTGCTTTTTCTATTTGCATGTTCAAAAAAATACTGAAAACAGTAACATTTAATTTTTTAAAGTTGATGTCACTATTGAGCAGTTGTTCTTAAAATTTCAAACTTGTTTACGTTGTAGATTTGAAAAACATCTAAAATTAATAATTAAAAAATAACGCAAATAGGAAAAATAGTATAAAGTATTCATTTCATAAGATGTTTTGACACACATGTTATTTAGAAAACTACCCGATATGCGGGTCGTTTTCTAAAGTTTGATGCATGCGCTAGAAACGTGTCTTATGCGATTAAAGTATTAAATAATTAATACTTTAATACACTATTTTAGTCAATATCAACCCATCATTTAAATTTTAATATCTATGCCATCCTTTGTTCATTTTAAAACTTTGGGTGAGGTCTTAGCTAGGATTAATTTATCCCAAGCAAGTGTTTTAATTTTTAAGAAGTAAAGAAGTAAATTTTTTTTATACAAGGTGACCAAATATTGACGTTTTCAAATTCATTTTTTTACAATTTTGCTAAATGGAACACCTAGTATTTTATATGTGTCAATATTATTATTATTATATTATTTTTTTTATTTTGTTACCTATATAAGTATACCTTTATCTTTAATAGTTTTTAAAAAAATTGATTTAAAAAAAGAGGCACTTTTTACTCTAGGAGCATAGAAATTGGCTATGATTTTTCTAACGAGTGATTATAAACCCTCGATATCTCAGTTGCTGTGAAACTTAAAATGTATGTGTTTTATTACTCCACGTCAATAATTTTTTGAACGTCAAATAAATTACATTAATATTGTCAATATCAGTATGGCGTGCTAGTATATTAAATAAAACACCTACGTTTTATTTTTCACAGCAACCAAGATGTCAACAGTTTATAATCATTCGTTATATTAGATTTTGAGCTCTTTATGTTGATTTTAAAAATACTTTACCTTAAGGAAAGAGCAGTATAAGAGAACATCTCCCCCTGTCCAGCTTAAAAGAAAATTTTCATTGATCTGAGGTTGGAAATTTCGGCTTAAATATTAAATATAATTCATGGGAGTAGTCGTTAATGTATCAAATTTAAAAACAATAACGATGCTTAAAAAATTTCAAATAAAAAAATGAGTGTCATTTTACTATTCTATTTTTTAATTTATCTACTTTTCCGACTAATAACTGAACACATAACTCAATGAATTTTGCCAACAAAGTTGAAAAAGTGACAAAATTGAAAAAAGTAACACAAAGTGACTTTATTTTAAAAATGTAACTTTTAGTTGAAAAAGTAACTCACTATGAACCCTGAATTTTGTAAATCAAAAATTAGGTATTTGTAGGACTGCTATAGAGTACTGCATTCATGCATTCTGTAGAGTTGATGTTGACGCAAGCTCCCATGTCAATGCCAGTGTTGGACGCTGTAGTATCAAAAACCAAACCATGCACTGCATCACTTAATTCCCACTCATCTAGAACTACTAGGCAAGCAACAACTTGTTCATTACCAGTTCGTTTTCCGATTTTAGGAACAGCCAGCAGCTTCTCATTTTTCCATTATCGGTCACGATCACAGCAATTCGGCCCACAGTTTCTTGAGCACCTGCAATGTCAAGAAGCAGTTTGCCATTCTGATGTAGAAGGAGAGGAAACTCAACAGAAAAACTGGCTTTGTCTGCCTCAGCCACCTCTTTGCGGACGTCCATTCTAGATCTCCTTATCGTGCTCCGAGACAGCACAAGATCGTCAAGCGGATGTCCCAAAGCCTCGTCTACTGATGCCACCACAAATATAGCTCCACGATCAGGCAAGCTGATCCTGTCTAAAGCACCGGCAACTTCTGGGCTTGATGTTATGTTCTAGATTATGATTCATCGACTCATCTCCTCCTCATCTAAGTCAACTTACGCCTGCCATTAACTTCCTCACGAGCTCTTTTCCTGGCCTCCTTCTGTAACAGTTTGCGATCTATTCCTGCCATGCTGCAGCTGGTAACGTCCATCCTCTGCATGATAAGGAATTGTTTATCATCAGCATTACTGATTATCTCCATCACGTTCTTATGTGTAATATCAAATAGTTTCTGAAGATAGTCTTTGAATGATTATTCTTTAACTCTGCAGCTTTCCAGTGACGTTGTTCTGTTCTTCTTCTGTAGCTGATATTCATCATACAGCTGTATGAGTTTTTTTTTGCAGAGTCGATTTACTGTGTTGGGATTTGGTGACAATCTTAGTTGACAATAGAATCATAGAATCATTAATTACTAGTATTCAGTCCCAGCTGTGGCCTAGGGCAATAAGATAATGACAAAAATCATATAAATCAATTATATCATAAAAATAGATGAATCATAGCGATTCCTAAACCTGCTTTGAATGGTGCATTTTTTGCATGGTTACTTCCCATACCCAGTGGAACATAGTTAGGCTTGTGGAGAGAATCTAGGTATGCTTTGAACTTTTTCTATATAGCTGTGGACCACCCTAATGCCAAGCTTTACAATATAGAAACTTTTTTGCAAGGTTGGTGCTAGGTAAGAAACTTTAAAAATAACTGACAGGTCGAAAAAAGTTACGAAAAATAGTATATTAAGTATCAAGAACAGTAAAGACGGTTTACCGATCGACGACAATGTTTGGCGACTGAGCGAAGCTCAGTCGCCAATATTGGAGGAGATCAGTAAACTCCTTACTGTTTGAGATGCTTATACTATTTTTTGTACGACCATTATGAATACAAAGGTATTAACTAAGGAAATATCCCCGAAAAAAATAGATTTAAGATAATTTATTTTTGCCCTGTATATCCACCAAACATTAAGTAGGTTTTGTCGTTACCACGGATACGTTTGTAATTACTATTATTTTTGAATGTCACGATATTTGTCAAACTCGTGAGAATGAGTGAATCTGAAAACGAATATAATTGGGATATTGAAGAGGCCTGAGCAAATTTAAATAAACAACATACATTTTTTTAAATAGTCCAAGAAAATAAATGATTTCTCGCGAAAGAGACATCTAAAGATCATGCATTTATTTTATAAATTACATATAATTTACTTACCGTTCTGTTTTCGACAGAACTGAACGGTAAGTAATTACTTACCGACGCGTTTTTGCTTAGCAACCAGTAAATATAACCTACTGTTATAGAACCAAGTATGGTAAACAATCCGAAATAGCATGGTCGTACAAAAAGTATTATAAGAAAATAACAATTAAAAAAATCTATTTTTAAATGTTGGCTTTTTTAGGATTTTTTTAGTGAGTCTAAGTGAGTGAGTTTTTAATTACTCTTGTTTAATTTTTCAGTTTCTATTAAATTGTACAGTTTAAATTTTTTGTTTTATTATACACCTTTAGGAAAACTATGTAATAATGATTTTGTAAAAATAAATTCGAATCAAAAAATCCACCTTTAAATAAGACATTGGTTTCTCATTTTATAGAAACCTTAAAAATGATCTTAAAATACTTTGGCCATGTCAGAGACGTTATTTGCAATAGTTAGAATTTGATGCGAATTTTTTTTTTTTTTTTTATTATTAGCAATCAGAATAATACATTCTATTCTACGGGCTAATGTGCTAACTTATGAGCTTTATGCTCTCAATTGGCATGATGAGTTCTTTTCCAATGAAAAGTCCTCTTCAGTCCTCGTTTAGGTCTGCTGGCCATTTCCTTTTGAGTCTTCTAATATTTTGTAATTCAAGTAATGGGTGAAGTAAGGTATTTGTATGACTTACGAGTTTGTTGTGGTGTTTGTCGCTTTTTGCTTTTATGACTTCATTAACATATGGCACCTTTAGGTCTTCGTGTAATGTTTGATTTGAAACAAACCAAGGTGCATTTGTTATCATTCTGAGAATTTTGGACTGGCTTCTTTGTATTATGGACATGTTTGACCTACTTGTACATCCCCAGAGCTCTATTCCGTAAACCCAAATTGGTTTTATGATTGCTTTATATACTAGGAGTTTGTTTTCTAATGTTAATTTAGATTTTCTTCCTATTAACCAATATAGTTCTTTAATTTTTAAATCTATTTGTTTACGTTTTTTAATAAGGTGATCTTTCCAAGTGAGTTTTTTATCCAAATGCATCCCTAGGTATTTTGTGGTCAATGTCTCAGGAATTGGTATATTGTTTATGGATACTGGAGGACACTGGTCTTTCCTTAATGTAAAGTTCACTTGGGCAGATTTGGTCTCATTAATCTTGATTTTCCACTTGTGTAGCCAGTTTTGCATTTGGTTTAGATGGTTCTGTAATGTATTGGAAGCTTCTATTGGATCTTCATGACTCACAAGAATAACAGTATCATCTGCGAATGTACCGATGATAGTGTCCCTAGTTGTAGGTAGGTCTGCTGTATATAGCACATACATTAAAGGTCCGATAACACTTCCCTGTGGGACTCCGGATGCGATGGGAAAATTGCGAGTCACTGCTTCATTCACACGGTGATGCGAATAAATAGAGTGTTACCAATCTATCTCCTGTATATAATCTTTGATGGCCTCTTTCTAGTTTGATTGCACTCTACCAATCGCACTAGACCTACATGAAAGGATGTATCCAGATTGAAGAGAAATAAAGTTCAAAATAAACTTTTCTTCTTCTTCTTCGAAAACGTTTTTCTTCTTGTTTTTCTCTAAATCATTTTTATTGTCTAGTAAAACTAATATTCTTTTTCTATTCTGCGTCTATAATAAAGCTGTTAAAGCACCCAAAACAGTGCGTTAATAGCTCATTTGAGTGCTTTAATAGCCCAACTTTTTCAGAGTTGGTAGCATTGAAAAATAACTGAAACAAACAGAAAATTGACAAAAACTTCACTCAATTTTCTGTGTCAATCAATGAATTTTCAAATGTCACATCAGTGTTGTCAACTACCACAAAAATCCCTAAATTTCGAAATTGCGATTTTTTTATTTAAAAAGGGAACAAGACGCAAAATAGAAAAAATAGCATAAAAAAGACTCGCTTCATAAGTCATTATTGCACTCGTATAAAACTCGTTCTTTAATATACTATTATAATAATAATAATAATAATTGCTACAACCCATAACCTGGAAACCAGGCCCCAGAAGCTATAAGCTTGTGCGGGAGGGAGGGGGCGATTATTATTATTACGTAGGCCCTATTGTGACACATAGTTATCCATGGATGGAATTCTTTCCTGTCCTTGTTGATTTTCTGATAGAACTTCCTGATATACAGTGTGTCCCCGGATGGAGTTGACAAGAGGAAAAAAATCTTTATTATTGATTTTACGACAAAAAGTCATTCTTTATAAAAAGTTCTGCTTGTTGAATAAATAAGTTTACCATCATAATATCTAAGATTAAATGTACAGAATGTTCATAAATTAAGATAACATGAAAATGCTTCAAGAGAGAAGTACCATTTATTGCATTTTTTTATTACTTTTGGTACGGTAGTGGTTACATCTATTGATTTTTTTTTGTTGTGGGGTACTTTAAAACAAAAAGTTTGCACAGCTGACCTGCCGCATGATCGAGAAATACTAAAAGCATGAATACAGGAAGCGGTGAATGAAATTAATTTAAATGGACCACAAACCATACGTAAAGTCTATGGTGAATTTATTAAATGGATGGAGATATGTGTGGAAGTGGCAGGTGGCCTTGTAGAATAATTTTTGTTGACTTTCTTAATTGATTGAAATTTTGCATTTAAACTAAAAAAATGCAATAAATGGACTTCTCTTTTCATGTTCTCTTGATTTATGGACATTCTGTACATTTAATCTTAGATTTTCTGATGGTAAATTTATTTATTCAACAAGCAGAACTTTTTATAAACAATGACTGTTGTCGTAAAATCAATAATAAATTTTTTTTCCTCTTGTCAACTGCATATGGGGACACACTGTATTGTTATTATTCATTTCTTCCAGACTTTGCATTTCTTTTCTTTGCTTCTCAAGAGTTTATATTTGTCTCATTAGCTGTCTTTGTTCAATTTGTTGGAGTCTTCCTCTATTATTTAATTACAAATAGCCTAATGTTGAGTGATGTTGATTATACTGGGTGGAAATAAATGATTTTCATCAAGTTACCATTGCATTCCGCATGTAAAAGCACGGCGTGCCGCTCTACGAAAATAGATAAGGCAGTACCATAACCTCAAAATAAATTAATTCAATAAATTCTATGAATTGTTTGACAGATTGATTTCATTTATTGACAGAACTAATTTAGTACTAAATCAAAAAGAGTAGAGCGGTACAGAAAAGTTTACATGTGAAAAAATTCCAAAGGGAACTTGATGAAAATCATTTATTTCCACGCTGTAGAAGCATTAGGCAATTCTGTCAATTTTTTCTGTAATTTCTTGTCATATCTATTTATTTGTTCTTCACTATCTAACTTCTTTATGTTAGATATTTTTATAAATCCGGTTCCTAGAAAGTGATCTTTAGGGTGGCAACTACAAAATATTGTACAATGGTATATACAAGCAGAATATTGTATTGAAAACATGAAACATTTTATAAGTTAAATAATCTATTTGTATTCCAGTTATGTTAAAAGGAGCATTTTAATTCAAAAATTTGAAATATTTTGTAAATGTTCAATGAACAAGATTGACAGCATGACAGACAATGATCCCAAGTGATAACCATAAAATATCCAGTCTTTTTGGCAGCCAAGATCGTAAATAATGTGTTTCTGGATGTTAGAGAGATGTAGAAAAACAATAATCCTGAGTAAAGAAACAAAAAATAAAAAGCTTTATCAAAGATTATGCAATTCATGTCATATTCTAGATATTTGGCAAGCTTATTATATATACAGTGTCTACCATAAAGTTGGATCCATATGGGAAATTTCTTTAATATTCTGGTGGGAAAAAAACTTTATGAGGCAATCACCTCTGCTTTCAAAAACACTAGAAATACGCCATGTTAAAGTTGACAGGTGACTAGATATCTGTTAAATTCGATATTTTAAAAAAATCTATGAAAACAGCCTTATTTGTTAAAATATTTTTATTAAGAAAATATATTTCTAATGACATTTTACATTCACATACCGAGTTTGAACGACATATTCCGACATAAGGAAAATTTTGTTTTTTAACATTTTTTGATACACCCCTGTAACTGACTATTTTTTAAGCAGTAGTTTTGTGTTAAATTGCTTAAATTACGAGTTATTTTCTTGAAAATAATTTAGAACCATCCATTTTTTTCTTGATAATTTTAATATTTGTCCAAAATAGCTACATCATTGAATATTATTAGTAAGGTATGCTATGCACTTGTCGCCTTTGCACTCATTTAAAGCCTTTTTAATGATTTCAAATTAGTCAGTTACGGGAGGGAGTGTATCAAAAAATGTTAAAAAACAAAATTTTCTTTGTCGGAATATCTCTTCAAACTCGGTATATGAACGTAAAATGTCACTAGGAATACTTTTTCTTAATAAAACTTTTCCATATTTTAACAAATAAGGTCATTCTTTGCAGATTTCCTTTTAAAATAGCGAATTTGACAGATACTTAATGTCACCTGCCAACTTTGACATGCCGTATTTCAAGTATTTTTGAAAGCAAAGGTGATTGCCCCACAAATTTTTTTTCCAACCAGAATATTAAAAAATTTTCCCATATGAATCCAACTTTATGGCATACACTGTATACTGGAAAAAAGATTCAGACATTATAGCCTCGGATTCTACATTCTAGCCTGTATTAGTAACATTTGAGGCCAAGCGAATTATTTTAACGTCAAATTCTCATTAAAGCCACTATTATGTTTCAATTATCTTGTTATGTACCTACTCCCAATTCTCCATAAAGTGTAATAATTTTATAGTTAATTTTAAATAACCAGACTTTTATGAATTTTATTTTTAAAACAACTTTTAAAAGTGCAAAAGCATCGCTTCTTTTATATTTGAACATCTTTTATGCAGTTTATTACTGACTCAACATTTATGAATGAAGGAATTGAAGTACCACTTTATGAAAGAATAGAGTTTCCTTACATCAACATAAGAGGAAACGTAAAAGAAGTAGAAAAAATCATTAGCTTTACTTATTAAAAACTAACTTTTTAAATACTTCAATCTAACCTTACTTTTTTATTACTAAAGTTTTATAATCACAATATTAATCCTGATCAAATATAGATTATTTCATTATTTAATTTTATAAATAAAAACGATTTATTACCTGAATCCCAGAGTCTTGCAAAAGTCCCAATTTCTTTCTATCTTCATATAAAAGTTTTTTATGAAGTTCTATCAATTGTGATAATTCGCTAGTGCTAAAAGGCATATTTAATAATTTCTCTGCTTTTTTTTGAATAATTATACACCTTCTACATTTAAATAATACTGTATAAATATAAATTAAAATAATTTTATAATAAACATTTAAAACTTTGAAAAACTTTAACACGATACTTTGACAGTTAATTTAAAAATTGTATTCTACCGTCAAATGATGCATTACGACTACTAGAGCAAAAAGCCTATTATGATTGATATGTACAATTGAACTACCTACTTAAAAGCAGTAAGGCGGAATTTTTTCATGGATATAATGTTTTATTGACATTAAATTTTACATCTGTTACCATACGAATTTATTACAATTAAATAAACCACAAAAATAAAACATTTCATAATTAAATAAAAGAATATAAGAAACTTAAATTACAACAAAAAAACATATCCAACTAAAAAAGGTACCTATTGGTAACACTTTAAATTAGGTCCGTCACCCGCTGCTGCACATGCTATATACAGTTCGATGCGTCTCATCGAGTTGAATAGTTTTTGAGATAATCGCCAAAAACTTTTTTGGAGAGGGAATCATAGGGTTACATGGGGCTAGGACAACTCGGCACCGACAATTCGGCGCCGACATTTCGGCGCTGAAACAATTCGGCGCAGGACACATTCGGCGCAAAACATTACTAAAAAGTGCGCGAGGTTTCGAAACATCACAATGACTCATCAAAATCTGCGCGAACGTCACCTGCGAGTACAGTGGCGGCGCGTATGTTGTTCATTAAAAGGGGTTAAAAATATGTGCACATAAAATGTTATGAAAATCTCAAAGTACACTTTATAATCTTTATTTCATTTCGTATTTCAAACAATTCTTTATATACCACAATTAGTAATATAAAGTATATCTTGATCTCCGTTGTCAATGATACCGGAGTTCAAGACGTTCTTGATCTCCGTTGTTGTTGGCAACGTAAATAATTTGATGTTGCATTATAGCCACATGCATGCATGCATGCTGCTTTTTATCTCCTTAGTTACGCGTATGATGACACAGACAAGGCAACTTGCTTCTTTATACAATAAATTCGGATGGATTTTAAAAGGGAGAAATTAGGATTGAAATACGAAATAAAATAAAACAACTTATGCAATACGGAGATCAAGCTTCTTTAAATCCTCGAAGATGTTATAACGCCTCGGCTGGCGCCTCGGCGTTATACATCTTCTTGGATTTAAAGTATCGCTTGATCTCCTAATTACATAATATATATTAAATAACCACTTTCAATTGAAGGGGTTGGAGCTTAAATCAACTCACCTAAGTAGCAAAAAGATAATTGTGAGATATAAGCCTGTATATAAAATTTTAAGTTTATAAATGATTCTGGGTTTTCTAAAAGTTTTAATGTAATTTACTTCAGTGTTAGTAAAAGTAATAGGAAATCAAAATAAATGGAAAACCTTGCTTTTCTTTATATATCGACAAAATAGGGTATTTAGGTTTTTAGACAGTATTGGGATATAATACATTCTTATTAAAAAAATAAGTGATTGTAGAGATGAATTTTAATTATTTTAATATGAAAATATGTCTACATGTAAAACATTTGACAACTTATGTGACATAATTTATAACATCGTTTATAAAACAATCTGTGTGTTATATTATAATCCCATGGATTACAGTGTACTGGTGCTAGGCCCCGGTTCCTCTAACATTTCCAGTGGGGAAATACCAACATCTACATCGTCCTCGGAAAACTCTCCCTCTGATGTATCGTCATCCGAATCCCCAGTGTTTACAGTGAACCAAAACTCATCTGACGCACTATCAAGTAAATGTTCTTTACGCATGTACTCTTCAACAACTCGATCCACATGCCTACACACCTTTGCCCAATCTTCAGCGGTGATTGACTCAAACTTTTGTTGTGCTAATTCGATGACATCATTCAGTCTACAAGTTACATATATTCGTTGCTGCTACATGGTTTTTAACTAATGCCCATATCTTCTCAATAGGGTTGAGTTCGGGATGGTATGGTGGTAATCTTAATACTACATGACCATGTTGGGCTAATTCTGTATCAAGAATATATTGCTTATATGTGCTTTTTCTTTGCTTAATTATATTATAGAGTACAGGCTTTGTGGCGTTTGGATCGCTTGTTGATTGCTACATTATGATATGCTGCATTATCAATCACAAGCACAGCTCTCTTGGGTAAATTAGGCAACAGCTGCTTGCGTACCCACAGCATGAAATTTGCATTGTTCATGTCCTGGTGGTAGTCGCCAGATGTACTTCCTATAATAACAAATAATAATGTAAAAAATTCACAAATATTTCAGAGTAATATCACACCTGATTTGAACATGAGTAATGCATTCTTTACAAAACCATCTGCCCCGCCAGCATGCACCATTATTACACGTGCGCCCTTTCTAATAGGTTTTCTAAAACCGCGTTCCGAATCGTCACTCCATGTCTTCTTGTTAGTATGGCAACTGTTTATGTAGGACTCATCGGTAAATATTATGGGTCTTTTATCTTGTACATACTGCTGTAATTGTTCCAAGTACTGGATGCGCTTTAATCTTATATCATGTGATTCCATTAGAATTTTACGCTTGTCCATGGTTTCTCGCCAGCTAAATATATAAATAGTTAGAATATGTAATAAAATGTGTTAGGTTCTTATAAAATAACTTACCGGAAACCTAACTTTTTTACAATCTTTCCCAGAGTACATAAGCTACCTTGAAATTCTATCCCAGAGTTCAGTATCTTATTACGAATTCCTGTAAATACCACGTTGCGTTATAAATACACCAATGAAAATAATTTGTTTCGTTTTATACCTTTTAACGTTGGGTGTCTCTTTTCAATTAAGTATATAATACTGGTGAATAATCGACCTGATGGTTTCTAATTCACCTTGCAGTAGGTCACTCTTCGGATTTGGTCTATTACGATTTTTCTTCGGACTGGAAAACTTGACTTTTTCGCCTGAAGCAACTTGCTTGGCTTCTTTCTTAATCTCACGATAACTGTTTTCCCCTATTTTTGTCGCAGCCAGAACTCTTTCTTTAAAACGAGTTACAGGAATTGTTACACCATCCTTAGCTTCTTTCTCCATAAATGAGATGACGTTTGCGATAATTTCGCGTGCTTGGGAATGCAGAACCTTTCCACGTACACCTACACTGGACTTTGGCGGCATTTTACTTTTTCACGTTGAAATCTAACTACAACACATATTTATGTGATATTCGCAGTTATTAACTTACCTACGATTCGCAAATAAATATGCAGAAGCTCTGAAAAGAACTGTTTTGTAAACTGATTTCAACTTTCAACAACAAACGTAAACACCTATAACCTCCAAACGCACACGCAACAAGACAGAATGGAAATATACCGACGCTACTGCATTAAGAAAGATATGCGCGTGCGACGCAATTTCGAACGCTCATACGTATTTCGGTTTCTGCGCATTGTGCTGTTTCGAAACCTTTTCACCTTTAATTTGTACAGCAAACGCACCAAACGCATCATAAATTGGCGAGAGCCGGCGCATGCCGAAAGTACGATCGGCTTCCGCTCGTGTAGTATTTGCGAATGTTGCACTGTTCTAACCAAGGAAGTTTAAATAGGGGGAAGTGGCACAAGAGGTTTGCACATGAAGCCTCAAGTGTGCACAACTTGTCACGTTTTAAATTTGGCTGTCAAACGGTGCGATAAAGATTTTATTTGTTAAAAACTAAATTAAAAACAAATAAAAACGTCGGGATACTCGATTAGATGGTGTAGAAGTGATATTAGATATCACAAAAAACAAGAACCTGGAGTAATAATGCATCATTAAGTAGTTTTTCCTTAAATTTGTGTCATTAATAACTTTTTACTCGGGCATCAAGTCCGTAGTACTTAATTTGTATTTCTATTGGAAGTGTTATCACGTATTGTATAAAAATGTTTTTTTTAATTAAATAATTACGGAGAACCATCTCTAAAACGGTTTATAAAGTATAAATGCATTGTCATCGGTACGCAGTAAACTTTTAAATTCGTACTGGCGGAGTTATTGTCCGTTTAGGGGAATCACTCGGCGCGGCGTTTACATGTAAAAACTACTTACATACAGATAATCAATAATCGTGAAATTTGAAATTAAAAATTTAGAAATAATCATTTTTTTACAGAATTTGCAAATTTCTTAGAAATGTTACGATTATGTATTTCAATTTAATAATTTAATAATTGTAATCAAGGTGACAAATAAATTAAAGTAATTAATGAAAAAAATAAAAGAGTTTCATATTAACGGTGTCCTGAATAGTATTTTAAACAATTTACTGAACCCAACGCTGCATTGTATTTACATGTGTGCTGTCAAATTTGTAGTCCCCTTACTCCACTGCAGGCTTCACTTTTACAGCCCAGCAATTGCATCATGCCTCTTCCCCCTACTTAAAACTTCCTTGGTTCTAACAGTGGCGTAGACGCGTAGGGCGCCTTATTTTATTTGCTTGAATATTTCTAGCGGGACTGCCAAATTCCAAAGTAAATATTTTCATAAAATAAAATCATAATTTAGCTAATTGCACTCACTGAAAAAGTGAAATGAAACCATATTATAGATATTTAAATTAAATTTTCAATAATAAATAATAATGTTACAAAAAATATTTTGACTACATAATTATACCTATAATAGAGAAAAAGAAAGATAATACGAGTGGTACTACAATAACGATCATATAATAATTTAAAAAAAATAAATACAATAGCTATCTACAATTTATGTTACATATTTTAACCGCTATCCTCAAAATCAGTTCCAAAGTCGGAATCCGAATCTTCGTCATTTACACTAATTATAAGTTGTTCGGTTCTAACGTCTATTATTTGTTCATTTTGCAAATAATTATTTTCACTTTTTATCACGTGTTCACAACAAATTATACATTACTGTATATTTATTTGTTTATTGTCGAGATCCGGTCATTCTTGTGGGACTATTTTCTAACTCATATTTTTAAGAAAATGAACGCAGTCTGCTCCGCCACTACTTAAATCTCACTCGGTTCATGCCAGTGCGCAACCAAAGCTCTCGCCAATTTATGTTGCGCGAACTGTACTATACTGCGTTTACCCAACAGATATAGTAATGAAAAACCATAGACATTCAGATGCAACTTGAAACTTGAATATCCATTGGTTGAAATAAATGGGGCGGTACTCGATAGAAGTCTCATTTACACATACAAACACAAACGGCAAACGCCAGCTTGTTACGCATGCGTTTACGTCAGTTGTTTTGAAAGTTCCGTCAGTTTTTCCAACTGTGTTACATATTAGGTACATTACAAGTCTTTATTAAGACTCGCACCATTCAATACACGAACGGTTGTCAATAAGTAAGTTAGAATTATATGAAAAGTTAATAATAATAATAATGAGTTGGTTAATTTGTAGAATTTTCCTTACTGCAAAATTATTAAAAATGGATGATGAAAACGTCAACAATATTCAGTTGTCACCACCAAAAAAGCACTTTTCTGTAGAGGTGAAACAAATAATTATGGACGCTTTTAAAGTGTGTGAAGAGCAGCAACCTCAATGGAAAAAACACGAAAAAGTGGAAAATGTTGCTAGATTGATAGGTCATGTTTTAATTTACCTTCCAATCCCACTGCTTATTTACTATAATTTTATGAATTGGTGTGGCCAGTGTTTACAATCTACTTCGTGAGCACAAGCAACATCCTGATTATTTTGATGCTCCTAAGGCGTGTCATAGACTAAGAGCTATTTTGGACAATGTTTCCGAAGAAGACAAAAATGGCAAAAAAAGTGTGGGCTGACATGTCCATAACAAATCCACGAGATGCATTTTTAAGAGGGTTATCGACTGGCTTGAGAAATCCATCGGGGAAAGGAAAGCGGCTCATCACCCTTCATAAAGGATCTGATGACGGTTTTGTAGATAATGGATTACTGTTATTGAAATCCAAGAAAACAAATGACTACCATGAAGAAATGAACGCAGATACATTTGAACAATGGTTTAAAAATATTTTGCCCAGTCTTGAAGAAGGTTGCGTTATCGTCTTGGATAACGCAAGTTATCACACAACAAAAATTGAAAAAAATCCGTCTAGCAACACAAAGAAAGCTGACATACATAACTGGCTGCAGAAAAAACTATCCCCTACGAAGACAGTATGATGAGAGCTGAATTGTTATCTTAAGTAAAACAGCATGCACCTAAACACAGTGCTAACGTAATCGACGAATTAACACAGGAAAGCAACAGAACTGTTCTGAGATTGCCACCTTACCATGCGACGTATATTTAGTATGTTTGTATGTAATTTCTTTGTTTTATTGTAAAAAATATTTATTATATATTATAATATGTGTAAACACATAGCATTCGCGAACTTTTCATGGCTTTTTTATTAAATTAATAAAATGCAATTTTTTAAAATGTATGGTTATTATTTATACTAGTATAAATTTCTCTAAGTGACATCATTTATAATGATAACAATTCATATACAAAAATGTTCTATTGTAAATTTAACTTTCACATAAAACCAATCAGAACAATCTGTGCTGCCTTGATTTTTTTTTAACTATATCTGTTCAGTGTCCGGAGTATAGACTGTATTTTGTCATACAAATCACTCGTTATTAAGCAAGTAAATTCATTTAAGTATTTATTAAAATACTAGAGGCGTGGGACGGTCATTTATAGCTATGAATATCAAAAAATATCTTGTATTCGCTTAAAATTAATAAATTTAATTAGATAAATAATTTTAATTGCCAAGAACTTTCAATTTGTATTAATTTATTAATATTAAATATTGCACTTACTACAAATTTATTATCAACAAACATAAAATAAAATAACTAATACAAAAAACCTACCCTATTAGTAAAACGCAGAACCCAGAGCATAAGTTCTTCTTAGAAAATTTTACCAACCATCTTAATATGGTGATTATCTTATGCATTAGTGAAAGATTAGAGAGGGCGGGTAAATAACATACAGGATTAATATTCAAGTAATGACTAACAAGAAAAACTCAAACTGATGTAAATGTAAATGGAATTTGAAAAAGCAGTTAATCTATAAAGTAAAATTTAACAGAAATACTAACGTTACTAAGAATTTTTATTAGAAATTACAAATGTCATTTTAGTTTGGTTAGGTTTTCCTGACGCCGAATTGTCGGCGCCAAGTTGGCCCATACCGGCTTACATGTTAATTCTCCTACCCTACCTGAAAATGCATGTTTTGATGCGAATACGACCTAACCTAACCTATAATCTAACCTACACAGTAGCGGTCAATTAAACGTACTCACCTAATGTCTTCGTGTTAGGTTAATACAGATGTGGGCAAGTTTTGTGGCTATATTTCTTTAGTAAGGTATACAGGCATTGGATAGAATTTTTAAGAGTTGTAATTTTAATTTCCTTGTGTAAAAACGTATAAAATCACAAATACGGTAAACAGCAAAAATTGTTATAAAAACAGAAGAGAGCCTACTAAATATTAAATAAATTGATTTTTTAGGCGATGATTATAAAAAGGATGATTCTATGGCCCACTTTGACGACATAAAGTTTTCGTTTTTTGTACTCATCTGTCAAATTTTGCTATTTTTGTACACATCTGTCATTTTTTTGGACTCGTCTGTCAAAAACCATTTCATGAACAAATTCTACCTATAATGTCAACCAACACCAGCCCATAATAATAGTTCGATAAAGTTTTATATTTCCTGTAGTTTGCTAGACCAATTGAATGTTGTCGTGCAGCCGTGGTTGCATAAGCGTTATATACGTAACCTTAACCTCAACCATCTGATCGCAATCGACCGAAAAATAAAATACTCATGTTATTTAAGTAATTTTATTCAAGATTAACAACAGAACGATCTAAATCAAAACTATTAATAAGTATCTATTTATATATTCATCACTCTTTCTTTTTGTCAATATTGTTGCTAATGTTGATAGTGAACGTACAGCTAGTACAATTTGCGAAGTGAACGCCGCTGGAAGAGCTTAAGGAAAGTGCCTGTTGGTTTGTTAAAGAATTGTTAAGGACTCTATTTTCAGTTATATGACTGATGTTGTCAACAGGAGCAGGAATGTACGAAGTAGATGTTGAAGGGCCATCCTTGCTTGTCAAAATTTTTTTGAAATTTCTGTTTTGTTGGACAGAGAGTCTTCTATGTAGCCTTCAGCCACCGTTGAAGAAGTCCAGCCCCCATAACGTTTCAACATAAGGATATCGCCTCCAGCTTCAACTAGTAACGAGGCTGAACTTCTTCGAAAACAATGACCCGTGTAATTACTAACGTTCCGTAATTGTAAATATTTTGCAATTAATGATGGAATCTTTCCGAAGGTATGCACTCCTATCACCTGTGTGGAGCATTTTCCATTACGATAATTGACACAAAAAGTCTTATGCTGAGTATGTAATGGTCGTAGGTTCATATAATTCCTACAAAGCTGAAGGACATGCACACCTTCTAGAATTTCATCGGTGACTGTAAAAATCCTTTTTTTTCCAGTTTTTGTTTCTGGGATGGTGATTACTAGCATGTTTTCCTTATCTTGAATATCATCTATTGACATTTTTCTTAATTCATCACGTCTGCATGCGCCAGCCAACCCAATTATCAAGCAAACCTACCGAAATCAGTTAAGCAAAACCAAATTAAAATGTAAAAAACCTAATCATACTTTCCACATCAAATAGGTTACGTCAGGGGCCTCCAGCAAAAATTTCATAACATCATCTCTAGTAAATATTGCGGATTTTTTGGCAAGGTATCCCCTATTTTGTTGTTTTAAAAAAGAAATCAGTTTTGGAAATTTGCTGATGTCGATGTCGTTTTTCACAATTACCGTTGCCTTCACCATCGAATATGGGGACCACAAAGTTGACGCTTTGTATGTTTTGGCCTTTTCCGAAAAAAAGGCCAAAAAAACATTTTCAGGCCAGTGCTTTATGTTCTTACTTTTGCACCACTCGACAAAACACTCGTACTGTTTTAAGTAAGTTTGTTGTGATTTAACTGGCAACAAATTTAAAGTCGCAACACTTGCCGCTTCCACAATTTCTTGGGGGCTATCGGAACTCTCGCTACCACTCATTTTGAATTGTTTTAAAATCACAGTGTAAAATCGTCGCGAAGGACGCTATTAAATTTGACATATGTTTCATTTGTTTTGTTTCCAAAGGTAACTCAATTTTTAAGAGAAATATTCGAAAAATTAGTTATGATCAAATTCTTTAATTCTGTTGTGATCATCGCCTAAAAAACGTTGTGTGCACCTCGGCCGAAGGTGCTTTTTTGGCCTCATCTGAATTCCAGCCTCGGCTGACGCCTCGGCTGTAAACAACAGATTCGGCCAAAAAAGATCACCTTTACGGCCTTGATACACAAATAACTATTGATTGCCTACACTCGTTTTTTTTCTTGTTTATCTGTTTTCTGTACACAATAATTTGTTTTTTTGTTGTAATTTTATAATGATATATTGAACTCAGTTTTTTTTGTGTTCCGTCTAATTTCCCCAACTTATAAATAAATTAGTTTCTGAGGAACATTATTTAGAAATTTTATTTAAAAATCCATTGCAAGAGGGTAAAAAAATAAATTAATTGAAAATTTACCAACATATTTAGTTTCCATAAGAAAATAATTGGTAAAATATGCCACACAGAAAAATGTATACTAATAGTATATTACGTTATAAGTCCGGTAAACCCAAGTTTACAGTAGCGAGTTGAAAACGTTTCGGGACGAGGCGACGAAGGAGCCGAGTCTCGAATGTTGAAACGAGCTACTGTAATGGTTTACCGGAAGTATGACGTAAGGCGTTTTATTTCATACTGCCTCACATTGTTCATTTTTTAAAAAAATGCATTTAAAATTTTCAGTCCGGTAAAATTTTTTACCGGACTCAAATTAGATTTTCAGTCCGGTAAAATTTTTTACCGGACTCAAATTGGATTTTCAGTCCGGTAAAATTTTTTACCGGCCTTGTAACGTAATAATTCATTTACCGGACTCAAATGAGTCCGGTAAATACCCTTTTACCGGACAGTATGAAATAAATTCAATTACATGCGTCTCATTTTGATTATATAGTAAGCTCCTATATAAACGATAATAGGTTCTTCTTGACAGGAATAGTTAATATATTCATATAACAAAACTTCCTAATATTCATATTGAACGTTGCTTTTATTCCTGTCTGACCTTATACATATTCTTAAAACAAAAAAACAGTCTTTATCGTTTTGAGAAGATTTAAGAATCAATTTGAGTACAACACCAACTTGAAATAAGTACTTGTAACACTCTATAAGAAGATATATCTATTGGATTCAAAATGAGCATAAGAACTTATTGAAATAAATTAATGGACTGATTTGTTCAAAGAAAGGAACTATTCCATTCCATTCAAGTGAAGAATAGATCAAACATTTTGCTCTTCTCATTTTAAAGTTCTCTTAAGTTTCGTTTACAAAATGCTAGCTAACGTTTGGTTGGACAGTTCTACAAACAAAAAAATAAGAGATATACAATGTATACTATTGTATATCTCTTATTTTTTTGTTTGTAGAACTGTCCAACCAAACGTTAGCTAGCATTTTATAAACGAAACTTAAGAGAACTTTAAAATGAGAAGAGCAAAATATTTGATCTATTCTTCACTTGGATGGAATGGAATAGTTCATTTCTTTGAACAAATCAGTCCATTCATTTATTGTATACATACTTAAGTACTGACAAACGTTTCTACCATTCCTCTAAGCTTTTTCTTGTCATTTTATTATTGTAACGAGTGCAACGCATTGTCTGGTTCGGCCGTCAATGGGTCGTGGAACATTCCGGAGCGGCAGCGCAATGCACTCGACCTTCTAGTGTATTCTAGAAATACATGGTATGTTCGGGCGATTTCTGGTGCGTTTATATGAGGATATAAAAGCGGATTGCGGATAAAAGAGAGGCAGTCAACTGTGTCAACTGCAAGTCATTAACTGTGTATTACAAAATAAATAGTGAATATAAATGTTGTATTAGAAATTCATAGTCTGTAAATAATAGTTTTTAATGGTTTATAATCATAGCGTTAATTTATAGTGTATTCATTAGTGTATAGAAATAAATATTTGTTTGTGAATAGACGATTTAAACAGCACTTGTGTTATTATTTTAAGAAAGAACGTTACAGTGGTGTTACAGGTGTGAGGTTTTAAAATAAATAAAATCGCGTAATAATTAAATAAAGTGCTGTGAGAATAAATCTTTAGTGTTAAAAATAATTTCAACAAACAATAAAATGGTGATGAAATTGTTGAAAGATCTCTTAGTGATAGATTTAAAACGGGAATTGGACGAGAGGGACTTGGATAGTAATGGAAAGAAAGAAGTTTTGATAAATCGGCTAAGAGAATGGCTTTTAGAACAGAAGGAAGATCCTGAAAATTACCGCTTCGAGATACCTGGACCCGCAATTGATACTAGTTTGTTGTTAAGTAAAATGGAAGAAAGTTCTAGAAAAGCCGAAGAAAATTCTAGAAAGTCCGAAGAAAATGTTAGAATGCTAAAAGAAGAACTACTGGAAAAGTCCGAAGAGAATTCTAGAATTTTAAAAGAAGAATTACTTGAAAATACTAAAGCGCTGGAAGAAAAAGTATTGGAAAAACACGAAGAGAATTCTAGAAAGTCCGAAGAAAATGTTAGAATGCTTAAAGAAGAATTACTAGAAAAGGCCGAAGAAACTGTTAGAATGCTAAAGGAAGAAATACTGGAGAATTCCAGAAAATCTGAAGAAAGTTCTAGAAGGCTTAAAGAAGAATTACTAGAAAAGTCCGAAGAAAGTTCTAGAAGGCTTAAAGGAGAATTGTTGGAAAATGTCAAAGCGTTGGAAGATAAAGTTTTCGAAGAATTTTTGGAGAATGCCAGCGCGTTAGGACTATTGGAAGGTAGATTGGCGGAACAAGATAGGGTAATAAAGATGGTAGAAGAGAAAATAGCCCAAATGCAATTACCACCAACAACTAAGAAAGACGATATGGCCGAAATGCTGGAAGATAGAATGAGGCAACTACGGTTTCCCTCAACTTCTGAGAGGCCGTTTAATGAAGTAAAGAAACAATTTAAAGAAGAAAAGGATCCTGCCGTAGGGATAAAAGTAAAACCACCCACGTTCGATGGAAAGACACCTTGGTCCACCTACTACAAACAATTTGAGGCGGCCGCAGGGGCCAACGGATGGACACGCAAGGAAAAGGCCGTTTCTCTAACTGTGGCTTTGCGTGGAGACGCGTTGAACGTCCTGCAAACAATCCCAGCAGGACAGGAAAATGATTACCAATTGTTAGTGTCTAGATTGGAAATGAGATATGGAGACGCGCATCTACAACAGGTGTATCACGCGCAAGTGAAGAATCGTATCCAGAAGAATGGAGAAAGCCTGCAGGAGTTTGAAGCCGATGTTGCGCGGCTTGTCCGATTGGCGTACCCTACGACACCCGATTCATTTCTGGGACAGCTGGCTGTGCAGACCTTCATTGATGGGTTAAGAGACGGAGAAACACAACAATCATTGAGGCTGGCACGACCAAGAACAACTGATGATGCGCTTGCTCACGCCTTAGAATTTGAAGCTGCAAAACAAGCGTCCCGAGGCCACGGGCGAGTTCGAACCGTTGCGGAAGAAGAGGAAGGTTCCAGTTCCAAAGATCGCCTAGAAGAATTATTAATGAGAGTTCTTCAGAAGGAAGATAGTCGTAAGAGGAATCCTCAAGAAGTTCGAGGACCCCGTTGCTGGAACTGCGGTGAACAAGGGCACATACGACGCCGCTGCCCTAAACCCAGAAAAGTACAACCGTCGGAAAAGTTAAAAGGGGTTGGCAAGAGGGGGCGAACGTTGGTTGCGAGTGAAGATGCCCCGGAGATCACGATCCATGCCGTAACATCAAAGAATAGTAACGGCAGTTTGTTTGTAGATGGAAAGATTGCTAACCAAACTGTTCCACTACTTATTGATACGGGGGCGACAAAATCCATCGTACGCCCTGATGTTCTACAATCAAGTATGAAGCTGTTATCAACAACTACTCAACTCCGTACAGCAACAGGTGAAGTGATACCAACACGCGGAGTGGTGAAGATGAAGATTGGCATTGGAAGTGAAGAACGTGATCATGAGGTGCTGGTAGCCGATATCACTGATGACTTCATCTTTGGAATGGACCTCCTGAGAAAATTTGGTTTTACGTTGGATTTGAAAGAGGGTGTTTTGAAGGTCGGTAACGAAGAACTTCCGTTGCACCCACGAGAAGATCCGGTTGTAAGGGTTTTGCTGACTGAAGATGTGATATTGCCGGGTCAAAGCGAGATGGTTGTCGAGGCAGGTTTGGATGGAGATCTTCGGGTAGGATGTGTGAGAATGATGGAGCCTGTTTGTGATAAGAAGATCCATAGTGGCATACTGGTGGGAAAAGCGCTGATCAAGGTTGGAAAGACAGTACCGGTGAGGCTTATGAACGTTAATGTGGATCCGGTGACATTGAAGAAGAGTACCCTTGTGGGACAGTGTGTGCCAGTATTCCGAGTAGCCAGGTGTATGGCTGATGTTCCAAAACCAGCGCCCAAAGACCATGGTGGAAAATTAGTGGGCATGGTTACTAGTTCGTGCGAAGACCTTAACAGAACAGAAGTGAAAGAGGTACAGGGTTTGGTTCATCGATACCAAGATATCTTCGCTCTTGACGATAGCCAGAAGGGACGAACAGATATAATAAAACATAAAATCAATACAGGCAACTCTATGCCTGTCCGTCAGCAGCCGAGGCGTCTACCTCTAGCAAGGAGAGCAGAAGCCGAGAAGATTATTATCGATATGGAAGAACAAGGGGTCATCGAGCCATCCAGCAGTCCCTGGGCATCACCGGTGGTCCTGGTCAGTAAGAAGGACGGGTCAACGAGATTTTGTGTGGACTATCGGCAGCTTAATGACGTGACCAAGAAAGACAGCTATCCCTTACCACGCATCGACGACACGTTAGATACCCTGTCTGGTTCACGATGGTTTTCGACTTTGGACTTGAAGAGTGGTTATTGGCAAGTTGAAATGGAACCTGAAGACCGGGAGAAGACCGCGTTCACTATTGGTTCCGGACTATGGCAGTTTACGGTTATGCCTTTTGGTCTATGTAACGCTCCGGCCACCTTTGAGCGTTTAATGGAGACCATCCTGAGAGGGCTGTCGTGGAAGACCTGCCTGGTATACCTAGATGATGTGATTGTAGTCGGAAAATCATTCAACGAACATTTGAAAAACCTAGAGGAAGTGTTCCGAAGACTACGTGGAGCCAATCTGAAACTGAGTCCGAAAAAGTGCCACATATTCAGAAAGGAAGTGAAATATCTCGGGCACGTCGTATCACAAAATGGAGTGGCAGCCGACCCCGATAAGATTCGTGCAGTTCAAGAGTGGCCAACACCGAAAGATAAACACCAAGTTCGTAGTTTTCTTGGGTTATGTACCTACTACCGGCGTTTCGTTCCTGGGTTTGCCAATATAGCGAAACCTCTGACAAGGTTAACTGAAGATGGGCGCGAGTATGTTTGGAGCGGAGAGTGTGAAACAGCTTTCCAACAGCTGAAGCGTGCCCTGACAACAGCACCAATATTGAGCTATCCACGGACAGAAGGGCAATTCATACTTGACACAGATGCAAGTAATCTGGCCATTGGGGGGGTACTTTCTCAGATACAGGATGGACAAGAAAAGGTCATCGGCTATTTTAGTAAGGTTTTGTCGAAAGCCGAAAGGAATTATTGTGTGACCAGAAAAGAACTATTGGCTGTCGTGAAGTCTGTTGAGCACTTCTACAAATACTTGTACGGACGGAAGTTTTTATTGAGGACGGACCATGCAGCGTTGAAATGGCTTCTACAATTCCGTAATCCTGAAGGCCAGGTCGCAAGGTGGATCGAGCGATTACAAGGATACGACTTTGACACCGAACATCGAGCGGGCACTAGTCATCGAAATGCCGATGCTCTTTCAAGAAGACCCTGTCCAACGGATTGCCGTCATTGCTCTCGTTTGGAGGAGAGGGTTTGCCAAGTATTAAGGACTACCATCGTCAACGACAATTGGTTGCCGGAAGAATTGCAGCGACAGCAGGAGGCTGATCCCGAACTAAAAATGGTACTGAATGGAAGCGCGTGGGAGAAAGGCCTGCCTGGGAGGCCGTCAGCCCTTTCAACAGAACGCTCAAAGCATATTGGGCCCAATGGGAGTCCTTGAAGGTGGAAGACGATCTCCTGAAGCGAGTACTGGAGAGTGAAGATGGCACCACCATTAGGTCTCAGTTCGTGGTTCCAAGAAGCCGAGTGGCTACAGTATTGCGACATCTCCATGACGGTGCCTCAGGAGGACACTTCGGTGTGAAAAAGACTTTGGAGAAAGTTAGGGAGCGTTTTTATTGGGTCAACTGTAAAGAAGACGTGAAGGAGTGGTGCCGGAAATGTGAACTATGTGCCACTGGCAACGGACCCTTGGAGAAACGAAGAGCACCTATGAGGCAGTACAATGTGGGTAGTCCTCTGGAAAGAATAGCCATAGATATTGCCGGACCATTTCCCGAAACCGACGATGGGAATAAATACATATTAGTGGCAATGGACTATTTTACCAAATGGCCAGAAGCATATGCCCTACCAAACCAGGAAGCTGCGACTGTTGCTGACGTACTAGTCAAAGAGTTTTTCAGTCGCTTCGGAGTGCCCATGGAGCTGCATTCGGATCAAGGCCGCAATTTTGAGTCTGTACTCTTTGGAGAAGTCTGTCGATCATTGGGCATTCGCAAGACTCGGACCACACCGTTACATCCGCAGTCCGATGGAATGGTAGAACGCATGAATCGAACAATGGGCAAATATTTGGCCAAGGTCGTCTCCGATCATCAACGAGACTGGGACCAATACCTGCATCTGTTCCTGATGGCTTATCGTGCATCGGTCCACGAAACAACCGGTCAGTCACCAGCGTCTGTGATGTTTGGACGCGAGTTACGGTTACCGTGTGATCTGGAATTTGGGTCTCCACCTATAGAGCAGGAGGTAGCCGGGAATGATTATGTCATCAACTTAAAGAAGAAGTTGGAGGATATTCACGACCGAACCCGAAATAATAGTCGAATCGCGAGTGACCGGATGAAGGCTACGTACGATGTGAGAGCCCAGGAAGGAGGGTTCCAACCTGGAGAGCTTGTCTGGTTATACAACCCGCAAAGGCGTCGTGGCTATTCTCCAAAGTTACAGAGAAATTGGGAGGGTCCATACCAGGTGAAGAAACGAATAAATGACTTGATTTATCGCATCCAGAAATTGCCAAGAGGGAAACCAAAGGTGGTACACTCCAATCGTCTGGCGCACTATGAGGGAAATAATGACGCAGTCCCGGATCGGGAAGATGAGGCTGAGGTGGCTATCAATACCGTAAGGCCTGGAGATGATCAGCCAACCTTTAGAGAATTTATGGCTGCGTTTTCTGGAACTAGAAAAGCGCGATTCGGAGTCACGACTGAGATGCAACAAGATCTCTTCCGGGTCCCTGGTGATTATTCCATTGCCCACTGTGTCTCCGAGGATCTCCGTATGTCCAGGGGGATCGCAGTGGTGTTTAGAAATAAATTTGGACGGCTGAATGAACTTCGAGAACAAAATCCCTCTGTTGGTAAATCCTTACGCTTGCCTGATCATGACCGATCCATTTACTACTTGGTAACCAAGCAGTTTTACTACCAGAAACCGAGTTACGCCGACTTGTGGAGGGCACTATGGAATTTGAGAATCGAGTTGCTTACCAGGGGAATTAACAAATTGGCAGTTCCTAAACTCGGCTGTGGGCGGAACCAGCTGGATTGGAGAATCGTTAGAAACATGCTGGAAGTTGTCTTTAGAGGTACTGACCTCAAGATCTTCGTCTGCAGTTTTGACCCACGGCCCGCATTAAGGCCAACGAAGAGTGTAGACTGTTATTTCTACCGTAATGGAACGTGTAGTCGAGGTGAAGACTGTCGATATCGTCATGACCCATTTTACAGGAACCAGAGCATAAAACCTGTTCTGGGACAGAACAGACTTGAAGAGGGGGGCAGTGTAACGAGTGCAACGCATTGTCTGGTTCGGCCGTCAATGGGTCGTGGAACATTCCGGAGCGGCAGCGCAATGCACTCGACCTTCTAGTGTATTCTAGAAATACATGGTATGTTCGGGCGATTTCTGGTGCGTTTATATGAGGATATAAAAGCGGATTGCGGATAAAAGAGAGGCAGTCAACAGCAAGTCATTAACTGTGTATTACAAAATAAATAGTGAATATAAATGTTGTATTAGAAATTCATAGTCTGTAAATAATAGTTTTTAATGGTTTATAATCATAGCGTTAATTTATAGTGTATTCATTAGTGTATAGAAATAAATATTTGTTTGTGAATAGACGATTTAAACAGCACTTGTGTTATTATTTTAAGAAAGAACGTTACATTATAATAAAAACTTAAAACTAGGTGTGCAAATGCAACCTTCTGCTGCAAGCTTGATCATCTGCGTCTGATCAATAAAAACACGTTTGAACTCCAACTATTGTTTGATGATAATTAGTTCAAATGCTCAATTTAAACTTATCATGATTTTTAAAATATACTATCGTGTAGTTGTTTTGATAATTTATATTGATTTTATTGCTCAGATAAGAACGAAGCATTCAAATAAGGATACTACGTATTCATCATTACCATTATTTCTTAAAATTGAGTATTAGTATATTGTGTTACAAGTGCAGAAAAGTGCCAATTTCTCACGAGTGTGAAGAAGTTGCGGCATGAGACGAAGTCGAATGCCGCAATCACACGAGTGTGAAATTGGCGTTTTTGCACACGTTACACACTATACTTTATCTACGACAACAAAAAAAGTAATAAACCACCAAAAGCTAAGAAAAATATTTAATCTTGAATTTATATATTCGCATTCATATTTTTTACGTTAAAATCTCTGACAATAAATTAAGAGATGTAATGTAAGCCGCTTCAGCGATGTTTGGAGTTGTACAACGGTACACCCCACTTCCCCATCATCGGATTCACTAAGATACATCGAGAATGTCGAAAACGACAGAAGTAAATATTAAGTTTTTAAAGACAGTAGTAATAATACGTTTACAATCTGTATAATTTCAGTCAATCCACTATTTAGTACTTACAGCTAAATAATCATGCGTATGTACTCCTTTTTAAAAAGTAATTTTTATATAAACAACCACAATTCGATTATCAAGGTTTACATCTTTACTGCGAAATGTCAAAATATTCTCGAATTCCCAGGTATTATGATGAAAAGCTACGTAGCTTTAAAAGTTAGATGGCGCTTGCATTTTGTGAATAATTAGGTGAATAATTATGTAGCAAATTATAAAAGCTTTCATGATTTTTATTGTAATTTAGCAATAATAATGAATAATATTATATTAACAATTATATAATAATGTAAAAAATTAATCAGTTTTATGTTAATTGAAATAAGTTTTTTTAATAACTTCTTATAATGAGAATAACCAACTCATGTCAAGACGGCTACGTTGCTTAACGGTAGAGGCCTGGCCTAGCAATCAGACGGCCCAGAGTTCGATTCCCCGTGAAAGCGATAATTTTTCTAGATGGATTTGCATTTAAAATATAATTTAATGTAAAACAATAATTAAAATAAATTTAACTAAACATTTATAACATTTTTTATTTTAAATAATTAATAATATTATAATATTGCAAGTGCTGACATCTATGGCGTTTTAATAGAACTACTGATCGTGAGAAATCATTCCTCACGGTCTTTACCGTTGAGTTTGGAGATTGTTTGCAATTGGTCGTTTTCACGGTTGCTAGATTGTGCGGAATGTGTAACTTTCTATGGTGGTCGTAGATAAAATATATTATCGAATTATCCGAGAGTTGAATATATTCATTTTGAGTACAAAATCAATAAGATAATCAAAATGAATTTAACATTTTTTTTGATACATTACATATCAATAATCATTTTGAAAATACTTATTTGTTTCTTTTGAGTTGCGTTATTCTCAAGCTAACAAGAATTGTACTCATTTCAAGTGATTCTGACAAGTAATTTTTATTACTTGTAAGCGCGTTTGGGGTGCCCCGGGGTTATCTCGGTAATTTGTAAAGAGCCCGCTTACGAAGTGGCGCTTGTATGCTTCTCGGTGATCTCGGTATCGACGGTAACTCTCGGGCGCCAGTTATTTTAACGTGGTATGCCCCACGGAACCCAACGGGAACAAAACAGGACGTGTTCATTATGACACGTGGACCTTTGGTGTCCCGGGCGGCCACACCTCCAACAGAGGCTTTTGTGAACCTGCAACCGAGGTTCGATGGGTTCCGGTAACGGACCGGAACCAAACGGGTCCTCCATTGGGTCTATCTTCTCCCAATTATGAAAATAGACCGGAGACGGAGTCTGTTTTAACGGACTTGGATGTGGGAACTGCCTTCCTCTCTGACATCTTCCTTGGACCCTATAGTCGCTGGCTCCAACCTTATCTGTCCCTCTTCCAAATTAGGACAAGGCGATCTCATAATTTCGGCTTGTGGGCTTTGAGTAAGGATACGGGGACACCCAACTGCTGCTTTGCTGTATACGGAATTTAGCCCTCGCTAACGGTGTACCCGCTTCCTGGTGCCATTATTTACATTGTATGTGTTTGGGTCGACTAACGGAAACTGAATACCTATCCAGCCCATCGGTCTATACGCCAGCAGTATTGAAGGTATTGGTAACTGCTGGCCTTGTAGGTATAAGACGCCTGTCTTGAGATTGAGCTGAACGTCGTGTCGGGTCAGAATATCCATTCCGAGAATCATGTCGGACTCCAGATGCGGTAAATAGTGCAGGGTTGCAGCAATAGAAGCAGTTCCAAATTCAAGCCTTAACCTGTAGGCTTTATTAATGGCGATGGACTCCGCATTCGCCATCCGGGCAGATTTGGTTGTTGGTCTCACGGTCGGACAACGGATTTCTCGGCATCGGGCCAATACTCGATCTCCTATAAAAGAGATAGCGGCTCCGGTATTCACCAAGACATTGAACGGTGTATCTAATGCTCTTACGGTAACGTGCGGTCTTCGGTCGTTGGAACAGACAGGTATTTTGGGTTCTGCCTGTCGACATGGGCAATCCCGTGACATCACGCCTTGGGTGCCACAACGGGAACAGAACAGACGGGACGGTCGTCGACAATTTGCTCTCAAATGTCCTGCTTGTCCACATCGCCAACAAACTATCGGGCGTTGGGTCGGTTCTGTGGAGGTGCGGTGGTTGACTCGGCTGGTCTGTAGACGGTTGTCCCTAACGATCTCTGGATCTGTGGTACTAGCGGTTTGAAGAGGTCTACGGGCGGTGTGATTGACTGGAACAGTAGATGGCGGAGTGTTTCTAACGGTGGGACGGCGGTCAGCGGCTTGGAGCTCTTTTCTCAACACTTCGAAGTCACGGACTACTTTTGAGAAAGATGCGACATCCCAATAGTCGCTACGACGTATATACTAGCGGAATTCTGGTAATTGGTTGCGGTATAACCATTGCAACTTTTGGCCTGGGGTTATTTTCCCATGGCGGCGGACCAGTGTCTGCAGGTCAGTAATATATGCTAAAGCGGTTTCGTTGGGCCTTTGCAAGCGCCGAGTTATTTCGGCTTCTAAATCGACTTCATAGTTGACAGGAAAGTAGAACGTCTTGAAGTCGACAACGAATTGGTCCCACGTTAGCCAACTATGGCGGTTGTTCCTATACCAAAGTGCGGTTTCGCCTTGCAGTAATTCAGGCATATGCGGTAGTAATCTATCCATGGTTATGCCTCGTGATGTACATATTTCCTCTAACCTTTCGAGGGATATGTAGCCGGATCTCCCTTGCCATTAAAGTGGACTTGCCATTTATACACCTTTACGGTTGGGCCCATAACAGGAATATTCGGTGCTGGCACATAGTTCACTGCTGGGCTGTACTGGGCGTTAGGAAACATCGGTTGACGGGCTCCAGCGCCTAACGGACTCAATATCGATGTGGTGGTCGTGGTGCAGGTCACTGTTGTTACGGTTGATACGGGCGGTGATGGTAATGCTTGGCCTTCTCGGATAAATTTGATGAGTCGTCTTCTCTTTTCATCTACGGTACCTCCCAAGTACAGGCCGTACCTAAACAGGTTCCAATCCAAGTCTGTCTTCTTTAGTTGGTATATCCAACTTACCGGTACATCTGAGGTACTGGGTATTGTACCTGTTGTGGTGATGGGTAGATCGGAGATGGTTGTCGGTATGTTGTAGGCCAGTTCGGATTTTCCGTACATTTTGGTTTTGTCGGGATTCTTGATGGACCATGGTATTCGGGTGACTTCGTCGAAAGTCGTCCAATCGGTGTTTCTTCGTCTTCTCCTAACGGGTAACGGCTTTTCCGGCGTTCGGGAATGTTCGGGAACCTTCGGCAATCCTCGGATCTCGGGATCCTCGGGATGCAGTTCAATCGACGCCTCTTTGGTTCTTCTACACAATGGTGGTATTCTCGGGTGTTCGGGAGTCTTCGGATCTTCTCGGAATGCGGTTCAATCGATGCCTTTTTGGTTCCTCTACACGATGGTGGCATTCGGGTGACTCCAAAACGAGGTCAGAGTTGGCAACTCCAAAACGAAGGTCCCCGCTCGGGCACCAAATTTGTAAAGCCGCGTTTGGGGTGCCCCGGGGTTATCTTGGTATTTGTAAGAGGCCCGCTTACGAAGTGGCGCTTGTATGCTTCTCGGTAATCTCGGTATCGACGGTAACTCTCGGGCGCCAGTTATTTTAACGTGGTATGCTCCACGGAAGCGGCTAACTGCAAGTGGAGAAAAGATAATCCAGGGAACTGCTGGGGTTGCTGAGGTCGGCCCAGTCTGAATCACTCCACCTATTCCTAAAGCTCTCACTAAGGGGGTATTCAATTCAACCCCTAACTATTACCCTACACTACTCTGTCGTAGCCACAGCAGCGGGTGCAAAACAGAAAATACATACATTACTCTACGGTCAGGTGCAGCAAGCGGGTGCAAAGCGTAAGCAGCAAAATTAACATGCGGGTGAGGTAAGGTATGTTAACGGGATGGTACAAGAGTCTAGGGATTGCGGTAAGGGTGGAAGTTCGGATGAGACCCCCAGGCATACGCACAGCCAGGTCTCGGATAAGGTACGGACAAGAGGGCGGATCTAGGATGAGATCCCCAGACATACGCATAGCGAAGTCTCGGATAAGAGGGTGGATTTAGGATGAGACCCCCAGGCATACGCACAGCGAGGTCTCGGGTAAAGTACGGTAAAGAGGGCGGATTTGGGATGAGACCCCCAGGCATACGCACAGCGAAGTCTCGGACAAGAGGGTGAATTTAGGATGAGACCCCCAGGCATACGCACAGCGAGGTCTCGGGTAAGGTACGGTAAAGCGCTTGCGCTTGTTTATATAGGCGCTCTCGGAGCGTGGGGGAAAAGGTAGGAGTAAAACGGAGCGGCGCACGCCAAATATCGGTTAGGGAAGGGACGCGTGCACTCGCTTGAGTCGGCCGCTTATCCGAACGATTTGAGATTGCTTGCGAAGATAAACATATTTATTCATACACCCAAAATATTTAATAAAATTCAGTAACTTCGTTACATACTGAATTGATTGTTTTTGTTTAATCATTTTAAGAATATTTAATCAAATGGAGAAGAGCGTACTATTGTTCCTAGTTTATATTTTGATTAGTTAAATGTAATGAAATAAAGTATAGATTTTTCTGTGTGTGACATTTATTAGGTGAGTACATTTTGATGACGGCTACTGTATAACCTAACCTATAATCTAACGTAACCTACAACCGAACTTATAACCTAACTTAGGTTTAAGTTCAAGCAGAGGTTTATGCCATCGGGATGTGTGCAAGGACTTTAATCGACCTGCGTTATGCACTCAAATCGATAAAGATCTTCTCTGACAGTCAGGCTGCTCTCCAAGCCCTAACAAACTGTGGCTGTACATCAGCAACAGTATGGAGCTGTCAGGAAGCACTCTCCAAACTGGGGAAAGCCAACAAAGTCACCCTAATCTGGGTTCCCGGTCACTCTAGAATTCAAGGGAATAAGCTAGCTGACCTTCTCGCCAGGAGAGGTGCCAGCTCGAAGTTTATTGGCCCAGAGCCGGCCCTTGGCATTTCAAGGGCCGAAGCCAAAAGTGCTGTAACAAGCTGGATGAGGCACTGTACACAGGAGCTGTGGCATAGTCGCCGAGGGATGACTTATTCCAAGGCAGCAATAAAGGGCCCATCCAAAACCAGACATACCTCACTGTTAGAGCTGAATAGACTAGGACTGCGCAGCGTAACTGCCCTTCTTACTGGGCACTGCCGTCTTAGATACCATATGCATAAGCTGGGCTTAGCAGACGAGACCGTCTGCCATCTATGCTTAGAGGCAGAAGAAACAGCAGAGCACGTCATATGTACCTGTCCCGCAGAGGACCGCATCAGATTCTCACTGTTTGGCTCAGTGCAACTGAAGCTTGAGGATCTGACCAACCTATCACCCACCAGATTACTCACCTTCCTTAAGAGAATGGGACTGGAGGGTGAACTCTAACCTAGGTGTGAGCCACAATAGACCCAGGAGGTCGCAGTGGAGGGGCGGACAGGACGCTACACTCACCTTTAACCCTTTATAGGACACTGGTACAAATATGTACCACGTGCACTTACAGGCGTCTACGCCATTATATAAACATTAAATATGATCCTTACGGATTATACACTTGCTCTGAATGGATAGTGGTAGAAAGATATACCATAAATTGAATTGCGCGCCGGCAACGGTATAAACTTGATTTAGTGGTATCCATGTGTACGACCGAACGTCTAATTATTTGTGCAAGGAATGTTTTCTTTGAATTTCATTTGCAAACTTAATATTACCTGTTCGGATTTAATTTCTTTACAAATGATTTCGCATTATATGATAATTTCACTCTGTTATTTGTTTTGTTGTATAATGTTTGCGGCAAGGAAAATAAAAAGCCCTAAAAAGTGGTGGTACAAGTATGTACTTCAAAACTCCTGTAGCAATATTTATTTCTGAAGTATTATGACTTTTTTCAGATGGAAAACGTTAAACTTTTTGATTTGTCGAATAGGAAACATGAAGAGTATCCGCAAAATTACTTATTAGGTTTTTATTTATAAAGTAGCGGAATAAATGACTGATTATTTTTTCTGAACTGAATTATGTTTAGTTTTCCTTTACTTAAATATTATAAAATAGTTTTTATACATTAGTAATAATGTGATATCTATACTTACATGTTGTGATATTTCTTCTAGTGATACCATTTATGTAGGAGGTATAAGTATACATAGATTTTGGTTTGTATTATTCTAATAAAAGTTTATTTACGTATTTCAGTTTCTATTTTTATTGTGTTTAAAGAACAAAATTCACAATTATAAAGGCTTTTTAATATTACCATATGTACCTATAGTATTGATAGCGCTTTTAAATCAACTGTAAAATAAGTTTTAAGTGGAAATGCATTTATGTCGAGGTTTACAATAAAACTGCATCGTGTAATCATGTGTAGTACCCCACTTTCAATTTTTGTTTCAAAGGTGTCAACGGTACACTCAGGCTGCAAAATTTTCTAATATTTAGTCACTCCCTCATCCCGAAGTTTCAAGCGTGGTTATAACAGTTTTTGTACTCAAAGTATACTCACCAATAAATTTTCCTTGCAAGACTTTTGGTTATAAAAATAAAACACACATATGCAATACAAATATTTTTATTTATCATAAAAATAATCATAAATTATTCATACACTCAGACAAATTCAATGCAATGATTGCAATTTTTATTTTAACAAATAATGAGCGATTTATTTCTTGGCAATATATACAACATATTCTCTCTCTCGCGCACTCTCTTTCTCACATAATTTACACAAAACACAACACAACAACAACTAAAGAAATAATTTCACCGTAATGGAATGTTGAAATCCATCCAAAGTTTTTTTCTCCATATTTACACTTAAAATCATTCCTTACATTATATAAAAACACATTAAAACAATTTCAAACAGAATCACACAATTTTGCTAATCAATGAGAAGATAAACCCAAATGACATAAAATGGTGACATTAACTTCAAAAGAAATAACAGTAATGGTAAAAATGTTTAAATCACAGATGAAAAAAATATTAATTAGTAAATAATAAAATTACTGGCAGCGACAGTAACACTTATACTATGCGCTCATCCTACTAGTAACAATATTGCCATTTTTTTTAAATAAATTATATAAACAATGCAAATAAATAAAATGATAGTAAATATTCTCAATATTTTTGATATTATGAGGCCTGTTTGTTCTTTAAATACTTCATGGTTTTATGCTATACTGCTGAAATGATATTAACTTTGATTGAAGAGCTTACAAACGCTTGATAAATTAAACAATTCAGTTCGTAATTATTATGCTTCAATCAATACTGCAACATTCTATAAATAATGAAAGAAAAACCCATGAAACTTTCTTCATGATCTAGAAGTATTTCATATATTGCAGTTTTGTTTGAATATTCACTTTCAATTAAAAGAGGGGGTGCAGAGGTAGCTTAAATGGAATACACAGCTGACATCGCACTATAGCTTGGTCGACTGCTACATTTTAAATATTATTTTGTACTTATCGATATATACTGTATATTATAAATAACAGGAAGCATTTACCTTGTAGAAGTGGCAAGAAAACCTTAATTTTCACAATCAAAACAAAAACAAATCTTTAATGATCAAAGCAAAAATAATTTAAATGTTACACTGTTTGTCTAAAACAATTATATAGTAGTTTATGGTACTAAGTATTAACATTTTTTGGAATTAACAAAGCTCATCATGCAGAAAATGAGGAATTCTGCCACTCGGTTTATGAGATGTTATGTTTATCACTTATACGATATTATATATACACAAATATTATACAAATAACAATCTTTGGTTAAACATATAAAAAACATGAAATTAAAACTTATTATAAACTTAAAATCAATCAAATTATAATACATATAATACATAGTATCTAAAATTAACTTAAAATTTTGACATGATTCCTTCCAAAAAAAAATCTAATTCTGCTTTCCTTTTTTTTTAAATCAGTTCATACAATAGTTGATTAACTTATCTTAATTTCATGTAACTTAACTACGTTTCAACTACGTACATGAAAATAATACTACAGTAACTGCCTGTTGGCATGAGATCGCATATCTATATATTTATATATATAAAATTCCATAAAGCCTAGACCGACATATTCACACAATAAATACAAAATATACAATTACAGTTCAATACATGGTGTCAGTCTACACTTTGATTGCTGAATCTATTGAATAAAAATCAGTCTATTACAGAAAACAAAAGTAATTATAATAAAGCAGTCGTAATTAAAAAAATTAAAAGCAACAAATCTCATTTACAGTATTGTCTGTTTACTTATCAAAAACGGAAAATATGGCTATTAGCATATTTCTTTTTGTTATCACCAGTGGATATAAGAAAGTTAATTCTGCAAATATTACACACTCATTTAATATTTACAAAGAAGACAAAGGCACCAAGCTTTGAATGTCCTAAATTATCTTTTAAGTTTTTAAAATATTAATTGTAAACTAATATAAAGCTATTATTTGTTAAATATAATTGTTATCACGTTATTCAGAGGCAGTATTGCATTTATAAATTATAAACTGGAATTCAGTATTTTAACAAATTTCTGGATGATTGTTTCTTTCAAATCATTTGATAAATGTACCCTGTTTTATAATAACTCAACGATCAACACTTGAGTAAATAAAATGTAACCAAGACAAGATTGTTATGGTATTTGATATATATTTTTTTGAACAGAGATATGTAATATTCAAATGAGATTTTTCAATAATATGAATGTAAATTCAGCATACGGTCTGTCCAATTCAGTCTACAATATCCTTTTGGGAATTAGAAAATAGATAGGATTCTATAACTCTGACTCTCATTAGAAAAAAAAAGTATTAGTTCAAAAGTGTAAATGATCATCAATTTGAGAATCACGCACGATAATAGCTGTCTAAATAAATTCTACTTGGCATCCCACACTAAAAAAGCTATTAGTTTGACTTTTTTACTTTTCACTATAAGCTAGTTAAATTTTTAAAATATAAGTATATTTTATATATTATTTTTACAAATAATATATAATTATATTTTACTTATTATTTACTTATCTATAAAAAATATAGTACTTTAGTACGAGTCAAGTTAAACACTACAAAAACAAAAATGACAGTAAAAAATACTAACAAAAAAAAGCACCAATAATTGTTACAAACTTAATTCCATTTCTTTTTAAATTGTCAACAAATTTAAATAAAATCCTTAAGATAATTAACAACATCCAAAGCATGCTGTATTGCTTTCTTTTACTATATTTTCGTTATATTTTAATTTTTGTTATAATCCTCCCAGTCTTTCCACTGCAAGAGTTGCTACAATAAATATTTTCGCATTCGTACTTATAAACAAGTCTCTGTACAACTACAAAAACCACTTTTTAGAGTTATATCAGCCAAATCGTTCCTTTACAAGAAACATTAGCTTTTTCTTTCCTTTATAAGCAACTTTCATATTTTCAATTAATTGAGTAAATTGTGCATGACCATCATGTGCTAGAACAAATGTATCTCGAGCTTTTGTTAGAAAGTCTATAAAATCTCCATAATGTCGTGGTGAGATATGTGTTAATCGTGAATGTGTTGTATTTATGTATGCAGCTACAGCTGCTTCCAGCAATTGCCTTAGCGGTGGCCTGTCATATGATAATGGTTTTATTGCTGGTGTACAACCTCTACCTCTGTGAGGATGAGTATGATGTTTTCCATTATCCATTGGAGGGGGATGTGGACACGACATTCCTGGGGCTGTCATGCTGCACCGTCTAAGTATGTCAGAGAGTACAGTCGCACACTGTACATTCTTTACCAATAACGGAATCATGTTTGTTAATTCACTTTTGCCTAAAGAATGACTTAGTGCACAGGCCCAATGAATATCATTAATTGCTGGATGGGTATCCTAAAAATAAACAAAAAAAAATCTTTTAATAATACATTAATATTAAACACATAGTTAATATTTTTTACAAAATAAAGAACACTATTAAGTAAAAATTACTATAGTAAAAACAATTTTTTTAACTACAATTTTATAAATCTACGTTAAAATAACCTCCCACAAGATTTTTTTAAATACAAAAAATAACAAAAATATAAGTATTTTAAAAAATTTCTGTAGGTGTGTATACCCTTAAACAAAATTACTTAGTTGAAGTGTTCCTATGTTGTGTCAAAAATATATTGTGATTAAACTTTTTGAATGTTTTTCTGAATGTTATCACTAGAGATGTTGTGATGTGCATTTTAATAAAGCATAAAACCACTATGTCAAAGGAGTGAAGCAATTTAATCTGCAATAATACAATGTAACACAAGCGGGTGCTTGAAAATGCTGGATTTGGAGTTCCCTTGCTGCAAAAATATAAAGTGAAATGGGATCTATGTAAAATAAACAACGTGAATTAAAGAAACTTTCAGTGGCGTATTTAAAAACTATCAGGGTGGGGCAATAGTGTGGGGAAGTCTGATAGCTCCTAAACGGTAACAGCCCAAAAATTGTTCTAATACGGATGTAAACAGTGGATAAAGGCGCATCTAGAGAAATTATTTTCAAATATACAGGGTGTTGCAAAAAAGTGTGGCACGCTTAAGGTAATTTTTTTAAAAATAGAATGCCCCAAATATTTTTGCATATTTAACACCTCTCGTGGCATGTTTATTCATATCTAAAATTTTAGAGCCATCTAATGACCGGTTTAGAAGTTATAAATTTTTTTTCAAAAAAATTGAGTTTTACATTATCCCACTTAACAGTTTACCGCTTTCACGGCCGCAACTGTGAAGACGAATTTAATAGGAATTTTGTTGCAGGGGCTTGTAGGGTACTCTTCTTTAAAAGAAAATGGACCCACCATGTACAGGGTGTTCAAAATTATTAAATTTAGAGAACATCAAAGCTAAAATTCACAACTTTTTCAAATGGAACACCCTGTATATTTTGTACCTTTGTGATGCAGAATTAAATAACGAACATTTTTTGTAGGTACGTCCCTATAGTTATCTGTAACCACTCTTGATTTATTGAGAAAAAACTGCAAGAAGTACACAATTAAAAAATTATTTATTTAAAAAATCAAGGTTTTTCAAATAAAACAAAAGAAAAACACTATAACAAATGCTCCATATGTTGCCCATTTGCATGGACACACATTTCGATGCGCCTTTGGAACGATCTTTGTACATTTCTTAACATTTCCGGCGTGATACTTCTAAAAGCATTTATTACTCTATCTTTCATATTTTGGATTGTGGTTGATGTCTCTGTATAAACAATTTCTTTCTTCTCTCTTTCTTTCTTCTCCAATAATTCCCCCCCCCCAAACGTTTATGGACCATCTGTGCTGGTTATCAAGTTGTCTGAAAAAGTGGGGATTTTCTGAAGCATAATGTAACGTTCTTTTTCAAATAATAACAAAAGTGCTGGTTAAATCGTCTATTAATAAGAAATATTTATTTACAAACACTAATGAATACACTATAAATTAACGCTATGATTATAAACCATTAAAACTATTATTTACAGACTATGAATTTCTAATACAACATTTATCTTTACATTCACTATTTATTTCGTGATACACAGTTCATGACTTGCTGTTGACTGACCCTCTTTTTTTCCACGAAGTCAATTTTATACCACCATATAATCGTACCAGAAGTCGCTGGAACCTTCTATGTATTTCTGGAAGGCGCTAGATAAACCGCGTCTGGTTTACATGCTTGGTGCGATGCGTCATTCTCTCGAATCCTGTAGAATATTTCATTTGTTGTGGGAAGAAGAGGTTCTTTCTTTTAACAAATCCATTTTGAAACGTTGCCTCATCAGTGAACAAAACATTGTTGAAGAATGTAGCATCGTCTTGCATTTTACCTATGGCCCAATTACAAAACTTGAACGTTTTAGAAAATCGTCATCAGTTAATTCCTGGTGCATTTGAATGTGATATGCATGAAACTTATTTTTCTTTAAGATTCGACCAACAGAACGTCTACTTATTCCTACAGATGAACTCACTTCTCTCTGACTAACATGGGGATTCTCAATCGTTGCCAGCACAACAGATAACTCATTTTCTTCGTTCACAACATTGTTAATTCGTTCACTTTTTTCATACTGTACATTGCCGGTCCTCACAAATTTATCGAGCAGTTTTTGAAAGCTGTGAACTTTAGGGAGCCTTCAGTTCAGGATACTGTTGGTGGCAAGTTCTGCGGGCAAGCAAACAATTTCTTTCCGGCTCGCCCAAAACAAAAGTCATGTCTACAAGTTCTTCATTACTAAAATTCATTTTGAAAAACTAAAACACCTGCTAGAACTAAACACTGATGGTCGATAACTGCGAGAAATCTACATTTTGCATACGTTCACAACAATTGCTAGATGCTTTAATGTTTTGTTGAACAAAAAGAACCAACACACTTGACAACTAAATAAATAATTGTTTTTAATTGTCTACTTCTTGCAGTTTTTTCTCAATAAATCAAAAGTGGTTACAGATAGCTATAGGGACATACATACAAAAAATGTTCGTTATTTAATTCTGCATCACAAAGGTACAAAATATACAGGGTGTTCCATTTGAAAAAGTTGTGAATTTTAGCTTTGAAGTTCTCTAAATTTAAAAATTAATTTTGAACACCCTGTACATGGTGGGTCCTTTTTCTTTTAGAGAAGAGCACCCTACAAGCCCCTGCAACAAAATCCCTACTTAAATTCGTCTTCACAGTTGCGGCTGTGAAAGCGGTAAACTGTTAAGCGGGATAATGTAATACTCAATCTTTTTAAAAAAAATTTATAACTTCTTAACCGGTCATTAGATGGTGCTAAAATTTTAGATATGAATAAACCTGCCAAGAAAGGTGTTAAATATGCAAAAATATTTGGGGCATTCTATTTAAAAAAAAATCACCTTAAGCTTGCCATACTTTTCTGTAATACCCTGTATATTTGAAAATTATTTTTGTAGATGCGCCTCTATCCACTGTTTACATCCGTATTAGAACGATTTTTCTAGTTGTTACCGTTTAGGAGCTATCGGACTTCCCCACACTATTGCCCCACCTGGTATGTCCTATAACTTATAGTGACTGCGCTTATGAAAGATGAACTAATCAAGAGTTTTTTCAAGCAAGGTCACCTAAAATGCACGTCTCTAGTTATCATAAAAATTGTTATTAAGCAAGACATTGCTTAATTGAATTAAATTAATTTTTACAGATTAAAAACAATTAATTGTTCAGTAATGCTATTAATATTTAAAATGTATGTACTAAATGTTTAAAACAAATTAATAAGATATTTGCATTTTGCATGCAAATATCCTGTGTATAAAAAAATATGATAATGTTAGTCTAAATTCTTACCTGATTATATGCAAGATGTACATTTTTCATTGCTAACATAGCTAATTTATAAGCACGAGTAGGATAGCCACGATGCTCCATATACCTAGCAATAGTGAAAAGCTGAGAAGAAGTCATAATATGTGATGCAGCATCAATCACAATTTGATAAGCTGTTTCGAATGCCAACGCCTCATTTTCACATAACGTCAATGCATTCAAGGCACAATTTGGAGGGTCCTGTATTAAAAACATAAATTAGTAGTGCTAATCATGTAATTTTTATAGAACAAGTCATATGTAAAGAAACTATAAAATGCAATAGTTATGTAAAGTAAGTTCTAGAAGAATCTTTCATATATATTACCTTAGTAGCACATTGGAGCGCAAGAGTTCGAGCACAACTGGAAAGTTCTTCTTGTTGATTGAATGTTAGATTGAGACGCATCATTGTACTATGTGACATTATTGTGGTGGCTACTGGGCCTGTTGCCTCTGTTGCCGTAAAGAATTGATACCAATTTTGCATGAGAGATATTAAAGCATCTACACCAACTTCAGTTGCACATGTCACTAACCAACGCACCATTTCACGTCTTCGCCAATTTAATGATGATAATGTCATGCGCATAACCTTTAGAAAAGAATAAAAACAAATAAAACATATAATAAATGTCCCAAAACTTTCAAAATCAAAATAATTCAAGGACCAATAAGCCTCTGTCAATCATTATATAAGTTACCTTGAAGATTTATATGTTGTATAATTTATAATCATTTTAGATTCTGAAACTTTTGGGATACATGCTAGTGAATAATTTGTTTTTTCAATTGCATTGAATTAGAATGAGTGAATAAAAAAGATTTATCAGAATAATATCTTCTAGATTTTGAGTGTTTTATATTAAAATATAAGAAATCATTCGAGCTTCCCTTATATAATAAGTTTGTATGATTATAATCGCTAAATTTGATCATTTTTGTGTAATGGATTATATGGCATTAGCAAGAAATATAATGCAAAGTAAAGAAAGCTTACCAGTTACTTACCTCCAGAGAAATATAACATAGAAATTTGAACAAAAAGATGTTCTTAATCTAGGAGTGGAAATAACAAGTAAAAATAGTGGAAGTGAAAGTGAAATCAAAAGGAGAATAGAATTTTGTTTAAGATCAGGCCACATTGAAGAAAATCTTCAAAGCTAAAACCAGTGGCGTAACTACCGCCCCAGCAATGCGGGGGGGGCGCAACCATCCGAAGAGAGCTGCTTACGTGAAATCTTGTTTTGTTGGGAATAAAAATTTTAAAACATTGGAGGTAAAAAAACATTATATGAAGACAATAAAAGGGAATTATGGATAAAGATTGCTCAAAACCATTAGAGGATATTGTGTTACAATAATATTAGGTGTTTAAATAGAATTAAGTAGTGATTATTTATTTGCTTTAACGACGACGCTAACAATAACTAAAACACTTTCATCGCACATGCTTCGTGATGTACTTGTAAGTTGTAATGAAATTTGAAACTTGCTTAAAAACTTCAAAGACATGTGCTGACTTGTTGGATCAGCGAAAACAAATTGGTAATTTCGGTAATGTATGGCTGTTCTCCAGTTTAGGTTCGCCACCCGCACCCACACATGCTGTATACCATTCGATGCATGTCATCGAGCTGAACAATAGTGAAATTTGGTAGTGGGGCAGTAGTTTTCGATAAAATCGCCAAAGACTTTTTTGGGAGGGAAGCCATAACCTTCCATGTTAATTTTAAAACACGTTTTAAACTTAGGTTAGGTTAGATTCGGTTAGGTTCGGTTGGGTTGGGTTGGGTTAGATTCGGTTAGGTTAGGACACTATTGTTCAGCTCGATGAGACGCATCGAGTATTGTATAGCATGTGCAGATGCGGACCAGAATCTAAAGTCTTACCAAATATATTAAGAGAGTTTATAAAGAAAATAGTAAAAACAATGGATTTTGACAGTTTAATTGTCCAATTCGCCTGCATTAAAGCCCGGAAAAAACTGTAATTGGTGTAAAATCTAATTAATCATATAAAACAAATTCGTTAAAGAGATACAAGCAAATAAAAAAGTAATGAATTATTATTAGTTATTGCATGTTTACGTTACGTTACGTTACGTCACTGGCTAAAACAATATCAAGAAAAATGAAAGTGAGTGTTGTTCTATATGGTAGTGAACTGTGGGTGTTGAAAAAAGATGCAAAAATTTTATTAATATGGGTACGAAAAATCTTAAGGCATATATATGAAGGAATTAAAATAAATGAGAGTTGGAGTTGAAGAACAAATCAAGAAGTGCAAGAGATATACAAAAAAAGCAAATATTGTGAACATAGTAAGTAATAGCAAGGAAGATTACAATGGTTAGGTCACGTGACCAGAATGCCAGAGAATAGCATTTCAAAGAAAATGTTACAGCTGGAACTAAAGGGCACAAACCATATAGGAAGGCCAAAAAAAACTTGGATGATATGCGTGCGAGAAGACTTAGTGGAACTAAAAGTGATAGATTAACAAATAGACGAGAATGGAAACATGTACATAAAAAATATTCTGGGAAATAAACAAAGCTTAACAATTACTAACCTCCAGAGTAATATAACTAATGTATAAATTGAATGATTTGGGCTAGCATACAATGGATGCTAGTCTGAGAGATATTGATTTTCAAAGTTGCTTGTGGAGCATGAGCCCTGAAATGTTGTAAGTTATAACTCAGAAACTGTTCATTATAGAACTTTGGGTTCCCAGGAAGCATTTTAATCAGGTGATTGTGAACTACTACTACTACTATGAATATAATTACACTTTAGCCAATTCCATCCAAATCTAATTTCTACTCATACTCTACAAGCAACTTTGGAAATTAATATTTTTTGAACTAGCATCCATTAGACAAAAAAGTTTTACTAATTAAAACATAATTTTTAACTTTATCAACTATAATCATATAAACCTATTATAAAAGAAGCTCAAATGAAACCTTATATGTATAGGAATAAAATAGCTCTGATAACTGCACTATAATAGATTATTGTTCAAACCAAAGAAAAATTCATTTCGTTTATTTCTTATATAGTTTTAACAGCATGGTTAATTTTCTATTAAGTTAACTTTTATTCTAAACATGACCATGTAACAAAATTTGTTTTATCAATGTATCGATAAATTAGAAAGAATTATTACCTGCAGGCCTAATTCAAATGCCACACTTAAAAGTGTAGGATGTCTAGGACCATTCTCTGGTGTAGCAAATCTAAAAGCATCTTGGGCCAATTTAAACAAATGAGAAGAACTATGGATATGCCTTTGGCTGGATTCTAAAACCGTCCTCAAACGCATAACTTCACCTAAAACAAGAATTTTACCATTAGTGCCACCATTTACTCAAAAAACCTGTTTTCTACATCATACCTTTAGCTGCACTTAGCATAGTAGAACTCAATGCACATTGCTGCGTTTCAATATGGCCTAAAGTAAACCATCTTGGTGATCTGCTCATCATAAGAGAGCTAGATGGATTTCCTCCCATTGGATCATCGGAATCCTCATGTTCCTCAAGAAGAGGCAGTCTCATGGCTCTCAACCCCACTTCATAGGCCAAATCTGGATAATAATTCAAAAGAGAAAGGAACAAAAATCTAGCAAATGTGTGCATCGGTACACTTTCAGGATGTATTCCAATTCCTAAACCACTTGATGGTCCTCCTTCTAACAGAACTATTGCTTGTCTTCTTAAAACGGCTACTAAACTATTATCTAAGTCTATTTCCTGTAATTTTGCGATTAAACGATCCTCTTGTTTGCATGCCTTTTCCTGAAAGTGAAAAAATTCAATTCTTTTTTTGTGCTAATGAAATAATTTTTAGCATAATTAATGTCTCATTTTAGCTTACTTGTGCATACAGTCCAACAGGCATAAGTCTTTGTTGTCCAAGTCCAATTAAAGCAACTTCAAAAGCTAAAGTGAGATAAGTTTCTGATCTATCACGTGATCCAACAACAGGCACATGATGGTATCGAGGCCTTAAATTATTGTGTTGATCTTCCATGCCCACCAAATCTAAGATTAAAGAATAAAATTCAATAGTGATCATACCTAGCCAACAGTTCATATTATACCTAAATACGTAGGAGTTCTGGGTCTTTGATCTTCAGGAATAATGGAAGCATCTGCAAGTGTATCAAATAAGGTTCCAATGGGGTCCAAAGGATGTCCAACCCATCCATCAGAATTGGCAGGTGCATTTATTGAGGTTGTTGAACAAGAACCCTGACCATTACATCGAGAAGTACAAGGTGAGGGCTGCATATTATTGCTTGGAGGTCTAATATTAGGTGAACTAGTTGTCTGTTGACTCTCATGCCATCGTCTCTGTGCTATAAGCTGTTGTTGCTTCATTGTACGTACTACTGAAACTGCTAATCGTAATGCTGCTTCTCGATGACCATGTGACCTAAGTGAATCAACACGCGCTGCACAAAGGGGTAATGTTTCTACAAGAAAATTTAAAATTATAAATAAAAATACATCAAGACTATAAAGACTAATTTACCATGCCAGAGTGGTTGGCCTTGTGAATTGAAACTTCCAGAACTAGAACTATCAGGAACATGAGAACAATATGTATCACTAGATAGAATGTTTTTCAAATGCATATTTTCCCAAGACATGCAAACTGCATCTAATGCCCTAAAATTACAAGAAATATTAGAATAGTTGCGTTCCAATACATCAATGGAATCTGTGACATACCTGTGGAAAATAGTTCTTGGCAATGCAGGCAATAGCGACTTAGAATGGCTCCCTGATAATCGCAACCGTTTACTACTTCTATGACTGTATGAACTAGATTCACCATCATCATCATCAGAACTTTCAGAAGAATCATAGATAGGTCGGTCTCTTCCTCTATCCCTATCTCTGTCTCGTCTTTCCCTTCTTTCTCTATCTAAATACCTATCTCTATCTCTATCATAATAATATCTATCCCTATCTCTGTTTATATACTAAAATAAGAAAAATTGATTAATTTCTTTACATATATAATTATAATTGCATCATACTGATTCTCTTTGTGATGAATGGCCAGGCTGTTGTAATCTAAAATCTGGATCTTCTGGCGGGCAAACATCAATGCGCGTCCATTTCTCCAATAAAGCTTTCCAGTGTTGCTTTTCGGGTAAAGTGCTATTAGGATTTAGGACAATACACACCCAAAGAGCTCCTATAAAACCATAACTTCTGTTAAACTAATCAATAATAATACATTGGACTTATGTTAAAAGAGATCATTTTTTTTGATGAATTTCTCATAAATTTAATCATGACGGTGAAAAATCTTTTCCCATATCTAGGTTTGAACTCCTTTCAGCCCAGGATGGGATATAAATTATTTAAATTATTGAAAAACATCTAACAATCACAATGAAGTTTGGTAAACAATCATGTAATATTCTAAGTAATTATTGAGATTATCTTAAGAATCTTACCCAGTTGATCCCACAATTGTCTGCATTTATCAGTCATTGGCGTTCCTTGATTACGCCACATTTGCAGTCGAGGATCAGAAAGGAACTGTTCCGTAATAAGCGTCAACATCCTAGCGCCATTTGAGTCTTGTGCTCTCAACATTTCTCTCACCTGTAAAAAAACAAATATAATAGGGTATTCACATAGGTATATTAATATGAAGTTCATTTCATACTTTTGAAAATAGGGAATTTAATTGTTTATTGGCATTATAATAGGTTCCTTGTGACAAATACGATTTGACTTGTTCACAAACTTGTTCTTCATCAAGATGCCAAGAATGATCGTCATCAGCTGATGCACCAGCTGTTGGATCGGGTGCACCAGGTATTTGGTTTATTTCGGATTTTTGTTGCAGTATTTCGTCTGCCAATTTTTGTGCCGTAGGCAACACTTCTGTGTGGTGTTCTGATATCAGGTACTGTACAAATTTCTGAAGTTGCTGCCTGTCCATTTGTAAAAGGGTTTCTGAAACAAGAATGATGAATGGTGTTATTATGGTTGTAATTTTAATTTAACAATATTAACTTTCAAAATTCTGATTTTGGGAATTTTGAGAAAGATTTCCTAATATTCTCAATATGAACTTTTAGATTTAAATATTTCTATTGTTTAAGATTTGTAAATCTTGTAAAGCTACAGATAACAAATTTTTCACTGGATGAAGGTCTATAGTGCGATTTCTTTTTAATCTTGAAAACTATTAAGCCACATTATGGATTTACAATAAGCCAATTTGGTTTCTCCTTGAACTACAATATAATGTGGCACAAAAATATGAAAATTTTAAAGTATCTCTGGAACGGCTTACACAACCGAGACCAGTTTTGAAACACTTCATTTAGATAATATTATGCTGGATTCAAAACTAATGTTGACAGTGTTGCTAATGTTAGTTTTTCGGAAGCTTTATCAACTTTTGTATTTTAAATAGGACACTCTGTATATTTCTATTTTTTTTAGTTCCCTCGTTAATTCTACAAATAATTTGTGTAGCATTCTCTATACCTAAGTTCATTAATTTTTGAGATATTTTAACATTTTTAACTTCATAGGTAGCAATAAATCAGAACTTTTAATAATGAACAGAGTAGGCGTAGGCTCATAAGTAATAATTTTTAATGTTATGAAGTAAAAAATGCTAAAATATCTCGAAAACAATTCAACTTAGGTATAAAGAATGATACACAAATTATTTGTAGAATAAGGGGACTCAAGGGAACTCAAAAAATAGAAATATACAGAGTGTCCTACAAAAGTTGGTAAAACTTGCGAAAAGACTAACATCTTGGCAACACTGTCGACATCAGTTTTGAATTCAGCATATTGTCTAAATAAAGTGTTCAACTCTCGTCGATTGTGTAAGCCGTTCCAGAGATACTAAAAAGATTTATATACTATTGCCATACATCATTCTACTTCATTCTACTAAAAAAAATTATACTTTGCTTATCTGCCGCACCGTGTCAAACTTAAAATTAAGTAATAGCCATAAGATATTGATATTAAATAGTGGTCGTACGTATGTAGTAGTTATAAAGAAAAAATAATTTAACTGTTAAACAGAAAAAATATCAGTTTGCTAGACTTTTTACTATGATAAGAGTTTTTTTTCTATATTAGGTACTGTTATATACTATAAATTGAGAATACATGTTTAGTTTTAATATATTCAGATCTAATGCGAAATGCAAATAAGGAGGACCGCTTTTGAGGCTAACAAATTAACGTGACGCTTTTATTGACGATGCTGTATATAAAATTAAATAAACATTCAGTTTCAATTTACAATATTTTATTAGGGATCTTTATTATACGCATTAAAAATGTTAAAACATTCCAGGCAGATGTTTTACAATCTTCTTTAAATTATATTCGTTCCTTTTGAAAATAATAGTTAAATTGCATTATCATAAAGTAATGTAAATACCTTTATTAACATATTTTAACATTTCCTTTCAAGGAAGTTTTCTTGATATGTTTCTTAATAATATTGGTATTTATTTCATTATTATATTTTATTTATTATAAGTACTGAAAAAAGCTTGTAGAAACGATACTAATTAGTTTTCATTGACAGCTTGCGTATTATGTTATAAGATTCGAGAATGGGCGTTTCACATCATACTAAAATTCCACATTTTATGTTTGAAATGCATTTTAATGTACAAGAAACTATTTTTTATTTATAAAATTCATGCTACTAATTACTAGAAGAGATTGTTTAAATGTTGCAAAAAAAATAAAATAATTTAAGTACGAAGTTTTACGTATTTAATTTTTTTAATGAGGTTTTCTATAACGTAAATACTCAAAAAGTGGCGATTGCCCATCATATTAATGTTTTCTTGAAATTACCAGTGTGAGAGAAGGAGTTTGTATATAATCCAAAATCTTAAATTTTAGATACGTCATCTGAGATTTCTAAATAGTGAATTGCCGTAGATCAAACTACGGAAGCTTTTGATAATAATAATAATTGTTACTGCCTATTGCCGGGCAAACCAGGCTTCAGAAGCTATGAAGCTTGTGAGGGAGAAAAGGACGATTATCATTACGTAGACCCAACGTGCGGCTGCAGCCGACTTACAGATGTTATAGCACAAATTCCACATTTGTGTTACAGCTAAGGAAAACTGCAGAAAACCTTAACCAGATCTGCCGGTACCGAGAGTCGATCCTGGGCCGCTTGGGTGAGAGACACCCCTTTCTTTTCACGAAACGGTTAGAACGGCATGAGAATGAACTACAACAATCATGTGCAACACATTGTTTTACACGTCCGTAAAGCTAGCAGACCCATTACAGCAAAAACGGTTGTAACTATATTCAAAATTAATTACTCTTTAAAGGCCATTGAAATGCACAAAAATTAATTTTTATGCGCTATTAATTTTTTTATTTTTACGGGTTCTGTCAGCTTTAAAAAAAGTTAGCAGACGCAATGGAGAAAATGGAGCCTAACAATCTTGAAACGAAAGTTTATTACAGAACAATTAAAGGCTCTTTAAAGGTTTTTTAAATACCCAAAGATTAATCCCTAGACCCTATAATTTTTTTTTTGAAATTGCTGGTTCTATTACTATTATTAAAACAGTTAACAGCACCGATGATAATGAAGAGGAACCTTAACAGACTTGAAACGAATTGCTTATTACAGAACAATTAAAGGCTATTTAAATACCCAAAGATTAATTTTAAGACTCTATTTTTTTAAATTACGCGTTCTGTTACCTTAAAAAGGTTAGCAGTACTCCTAACCAAAACGGTGCTTAGCAACCTTGAAACGAAATGTTTATTACAAATTTATTAGTCTCTTTAAAGGTTATTTATACATCAAGAAATTAATTCCTAGGCTCTATTATTTTTTTAGCTAGCTTGAAAAAACTTAAGTTAAAAAAGTAAAAAGCACCATCCACGAAAGAAACCGGGGCTTAATGCAAAATGTCCTAAAGCCCTAAAACAAAATGATTGTTATAGAATAGTTAAGTTTAAGCATAGTTTAAATACCCAAAAGTTAATTTTTAAAACCAATTTTGTTTAATTGCGGATTCTGCTATATTTTAAAAAGTTAGCAGTACCCACTAAAGAAAAAGGAACTTAAAAATCTTGAAACGAAATGTTTATTAGGGAGTAATTAATTAAAGGCCCTTTAATGGCTATTTAAATGCCCAAAAAATATTTTTTAGGCTGTTATTTTTTTTTAATTATAGGTTCAGCTAACTTTAGCTGAAAAGTTTGAAACGAAATGTTTAAATTACACAATAATCAACTACTGGCTACTGGAAGGTTCCACGATTTTGCATTTCTTATTGATATTAAATAAATTATTTCCACCAAAATCCAAATAGAAAATTACCAATTCAATATTTGTGAGAATAATAAAGTCTATTTAGAGGTCTCAAGATTTTACGATTTGGCAACTTTTTTAAAGTTAGCAGAATAAATAATACAGCCTAGGTATTAATTTTAGGGTATTTAAAAAGCCTTTAAAGATCCCATAATTATTCTGTAATAAACATTTCGTTTGAAGGTTGTTAAGGTTCATTTTCTTTAGTGGGTGCTGCTAACTTTTTAAACGCTGGCAAAATTCGCAATTACAAAAACGAGAACTTAAAATTAATATTTAAGTCTTTAAAATGCCTTTAAAGATAGCCTTTAATTGTTCTGTAGTAAACATTTCGCTTCAAGGCTGTTAAACTCCGTTTTCGTTAGTGGGTGCTGCTAACTTTTTTTAAGTTAGCAGATGCCGTAATTTAAAAAATAATAATACAGCCTAGGAATTAATTTTTGGGTATTTAAAAAGCCTTTAAAGAGCTCATAATTATTCTGCAATAAACACTTCGTTTGAAGGCTGTTAAGTTTCATTTTCTTTCTTCTTTCTTTCTGCTCACTTTTTCAAAAACTGGTAAAATTCGCAATTACAAAACACAGAACTTAAAAATTAATACTTAAGTATTTAAATTGTCTTTAAAGATAGTCTTTAATTGTTCTGTAGTAAACATTTCGTTTCAAGGCTGTTTAACTCCGTTTTCGTTAATGGGTACTGCTAACCTAGGAATTAATTTTTGGGTATTTATAAAGCCTTTAAAAAGTCCATAATTATTCTGCAATAAACATTTCGTTTGAAGGCTGTTAAGTTCCATTTTCTTTAGTGGGTGCTGCTAACTTTTTCAAAAGCTGGCAATATTCGTATTATTATTAAGTATTTAAATTGCCTTTGAAGATAGCCTTTAATTGTTCTGTAGTAAACATTTTCGTTACACACTGGATGCAAGTTAAGTTTCCTCACGTACCCAATAAACTGATTATAACCAGTGGTTCCCTGGGCTAGGTTTGTATAAATTCCAAGTAGTAAGAATGCATAAGAACACAATCAAAAAACCCTTTTCGATATCAATCCCCCATGTAATGAATATCTACCAAAAAAAGGATTTCAACGATATAACGGAGGATATTATAGCCCCTATATTTCATACAGTAGCGACATCGTGGAGCAAACCTGATACAAACTTTAATAAACAAAAAATTACTACATGCATGGTGTCGCGGAATTTTAATAAAAAGTTGTTAAAACATTAGAATTACAGAAATATATATCATATTAATATGATCGTTTTTACCAAACGTGAATGTCCATTATCAAATTAATATTAAACTGTGAATGTTTTTGTACATGATTATTATTAAACCTAAGATTTATTGTGACAGAATGTCAAATCTGGTAACATTCAATGTCGCCAACGTGATTTTGCTCCAGCGGCGAGATCAATGGTTGTCGCTACTATTTGAAAGTAAAGGGGCTATAGGAGGATATATCAAACAAACGCCACCTAGCGGTGACTAAATAATTAAAAAAAAGCTTAACGGTAAATATTTCATCACTTTATTTTGCCTATCACGTAGGAAGATTTAAGCCGTAAAAGCAAAAACAATTGAATGTTAGTATGATGTTTTGTTTGATAACAATGCGACTTTATCCGTCTTGGTGCTGTAATAATAAGATTTACAACACATTGTCCTTTACTTAAATAATAACGAGACACTTAATATTGTCATCGGTCTTTTTGATTCGATTCGATTGTTGCATTCTATGATACTGAGGAATGCGGGAAGTATAGCAATTTTAAATTCGCGTCTACCCTACAGCCTATTTTGTTAAAGCCCACAGTGTCCAAAGCTATATGCAAGCCTTGCAAGATTACCCTGTACATATATAATACTTTAGTATTCTAGCAATGATTTAATAATCCAATCAGATTATTAATTTCCATGTCATCAGCATCTAAATTGTAAGGTTGCAACGTTAACTGTAATCATGTAATTGCGTCCAAATGTACCCAAGCAGAAATCAATATCGAGAGGCAATGTTGATTAAGTTAACACTATATTTAATGAAAATTATATGACAGAGAATAGATAGCAACAACCTAATCAAATTAAACAATAAATAATATAAATAAAAAAGTTTCCATTAGTATAAAACTTTAGAGCGAGAGTTTAGAAGAAATTAAAAAAAGTGTGTTACAACGATTTTTTGGTAGTATAATAATTTGTAAAATCTCGGATTGTATGAAGACTTCTGTCAAATTTAAATTAAAGTGTAAACACTGGCACCCTATAAAAGACAAATGCCAGGTTCCGGACTGTTAAGGTGCAAATGTGATATAATGTTCGAGTTATTTTTGTTGTGCCTGCTATATCAGTCAAGCTATTGTATTTAAAAATGTAAAATGTATAAAAATGTATAAATGTGGTGTTTCAGTTAGGTTTCGTATAAGTTTAATGTGTGATAGTACTCGACAATAGGTACAGAAAATCCTTTTGCCATTTTTGATTTTACGCACATCGAAAAAAAATGCTAAAAAGGTAGATTTTTGGGAACTGTTGGAACGTATCACGACCTACTTTATATATAAGATCAAAACGTTATTTAACAAACTAAAGAGTAGGTTTATTCAAAACATTATTTGGGCAATTATACGCACTGAAGGTATCACATTTAATTTTGTTTGTGATTTTAGTATGTGCATTGGCAGAAATAAATGGAGTGTTTACATTCATCTTATACTTTATTATTGCATTAGAGACAAGCTTTTTTAGCTATAACCTTGGCCTACTCGTTTTAAAACGAACTACTAATAATAAACAACACAAATACGTCATTTTGTTCCAACATGTTTAATTGTATATCCTCCATGTTTAACAGTCTCATTATCCGGAGGTTGTACAATAGTTATACAAAATCAGCAAAGATCTTTAATTTATTTTTAAATAACAATAGTCATCAAGTAATAATAAATTTTAATAAATAATAATAAATCCTAGTAAAATGCACCATTACTTAAAAACCTTCAAATAAATAAACTTCTTAAAACAACAGAACGAAACAGCCCTGTGTTGGAAGTTTTTTATTAGTATTGGTAATTTTATTTCTTGGGATAAAAAAATTAAGCGAATACTTTAATTTCCTGAATGCATCCAGTTCCAACTGTGATTATTAAACCAATGACCAACAAACCCACGTTTCAAAAACTTTTTTCTCGGTTATGACTTTTGAAGACCTTTGGAATTGGACGAAATTATAACAATAGTAGTATAGTAAAACTAGACTAAAAAATAACCAAACCCGGACATCCAAACAAAATTTTGTTACGTGTAAAGTTCCCTAAATAGAAGCGGTAAAAACGGAGCTTTTCATCCGTTTTTCAAATATATCTTGAAAACTAAGGGGTTAACAAAAAAAAGATTCCAAACCAAATGAAAGAAAATAAAATTCTCTACAAAAAGATCCTATGCGTTTTCTTGCTAAACCTCATATTTTGGAAGATAGAGGAGGGAAAAGTTTGGAAAGGTAACAGGTAACACATGTTTTTACACCCTTTCAACAACATCTGAACCCAAGCGTGTTTTTTGTGCGTGGTGGTAGTTTAGTGGTAGAAGGAGAAAACGGATAACGTGGTGGTCGAAAGGAGCGGGTGGGTGGCTCGCACGGCAGCCTGCTCTGTCTCATTGTTGACTCCTCCTCAGTTCTCGTACGGTATTCAATGGTTAGTGTTTTTGACACTGAAGGGACAGCAACCGCTAGCACGACATAGACGAGAGCAATTTATGTAATTGACGGAGGACATCTTCTACATAGTTTTGTGTGGCAACATCCTGCGGCATTTAAAATGATATGCCACCAGTATACCTCTTATGCAATAGCTCTCTACGGAGAAGCAATGGTGGTATTCGATGGGTATGAAAAGAGAAAGAGCATAAAAGATGAGGAGCACCTGCGAAAGTCATTCTCATGTGGTAGTAACAGTTGATGACAGTATTGTGGTCACTCTGAATCAAGGTGACTTCCTGTCAAACAGTAAAAACAAAATGAAACTGCTATCCCGCCTAAAGACTCACCTGCAAAAAGCATAGTACACTGTTCATCAGGCATCGAATGTCATGACTTTTTTACGTGGGGTACCTGTGTGAACTTACCCCCACGTTCCCTTCCAGAAGGAAGTGATTGGGATACGTCCAATCAGCGCGCAAATTGCACAACCGGCAGTACAGCAATTGCTACCAGATCAGCTCACTGGTCGGAGCGAGGTTGCCTATCCACCCTCTACTAGCTATCGCAGGCATAGTACCGGAGCGATTGACTTGCGTCACGTGCTCACCCGCCGGTACCGAAGTACCTCGTCCAGCAATAGGACTATTCCCCAACAACGCTGTTATTAAATGGGACCACTGCCCGATCGAATCCAACCTCAATTGTGGCGAGACTTGGTTTTTTAATGGTTTTGCAACCTCGATCTACCAATTATAGGCTTGGTGGGCCCTCGACAGAGCTTCGTTTAAGTCTACACGTTATAGACTCCCGGTGTGTACCCGTATTTGGTGAAGTTGTCTTGATTGTGAGAGGCTATGTATTCGCTTCAACTCTCCTTAAGTGTAATGGCTTTCAGAGCTTCTCCCAATCACTGTACCCGGCTGCAGTCCGGATCATAGGGTAGTCGGGATAGCTCCTAAGCACATTTACCTGGCGGCCTGCAGTTTCCCATTAGCCCAAAAGCAGGGTAAACCTCACTTCGATTCTCCGCACTTGAGATTCAGTCAAACAATCAAACAGCGGGTTCCTTTGGTGACCATAAATGACCTCGGACAAGCAGCGGGTTCCATTGACCATAAATGACATCGGTCAAGCAGCGGGTTCCGTTGGTAACTATAAATGACCTCGGACAAGCAGCGGGTTCCTTGGTGACCATAAATGACCTTATCCCAGGCGAGATTCGAATCCGCCCACACCGGTCTCATCTACCAGGGCTCCCCCTGATCGGTATGAGTTACCGTCGAGAATTCTCACGAATTTCTCTACCACACACTTATTCTGACAGCTTCATCCGTTGCTCGTCAGCGAGATGAAGGGTAGAAGACAGCCAGTTTTATGGGTGAACGTCGTGTGATCTCCCGAACACGCAATGTTCATCAGGCAGAGAGAGATGCTCACTCACTTATTGTAAAGTCACTACATCTAGTTACCTAGGACGCGCTGGTCGTTCAGAGTACCGCAAAACGCCGCCATATTTGGGGCAAGAAAAGCACGAAATTGTTCATTATTTGTATCTGATTGCATTTAATCAAATCCACGTTTACTTTAAAAGGTTTTTCTTATTCTGAAAGATCAAGCCTCTAATATGTCAAATACGTAAAACGTGGTTTTAGTTTGTCCATTATTAAAAATCGCCCTTCTCTGCCCCAATATGGCGGCGTTTTGCGGTACTCTGATCGACCAGCAGGACCTAGGTGACTAGATGTAATGACGCTATCTTATTGTATCCACAGCAATTCACGAGTTGGTCTTATACTGGTTGGTGATGATACCGATTTGTTGGTCCTTTAATTGTCTTTTCACATCCTGAAAGCAATGTAAAGATGCTGAAAAGAATAACAAAACAGACAAAATTGACAAGTGACTTGAGACACCTAGTACTGACGGCGGCGTATGCATTCACAAGATGTGACTCTGCGTCCAGTATATATAGCATGGGGAAAGTTTTACAATTCAAAAAAGTAAAAGCAAACAACAGTCTGAGGACTAAGTTGCAAGTGTTCAATGACTCAAATGAAGAGCTTCAAGCCATTGTCGGCGCAGAGGAGACTTTTCTCTTGAGCATTTACGCATCGAAAGACACTAACAATTTGGATGTATTGAGACATCAATTATATATGATGACAGTTGCCGAACAGCCCTTTCATTCACAGTTCAAATTAGCGACTCGCTCTCCTACCTCTGCTGCAGCTGGAGAACATTCAAAAAGAGTCTACTACCAAGTACAGCTGTGGAATGGAAACGACATCGATCCAAAATAGTGGGGCTGGAAGGAGATAAATGGATTACTTCATCCCTCAAGTACAAACAACGCACCTGAACTGATATGCCTGATCTTCTGCTCGTGTAATGATGCTGGACTGTGAGGTGTGAGTGTCGAAAAAGTGCATTAAAATGCTCAGCTATTTTCTGTGCTAGGAGTGAATGTAGCAATAGGAATCTAATAGATGATGCTGATAATGTTGGACAACCGGGAGATGATGAAATAACACCTCCAATGCTCTGATTTAAAAAATTTCAAATGTTCGAAATGCATTGATGGATATGTTTTTACAAACTAGAGATATTCATTTTTCTTAGATAAGTATATAACTTTATTGCTTTTATATTAGGCTTATCTTGTACCACACGATTTTCATATCATTATATTTATATTATTGCTGTTCATCAAAATAATGTTAATATGCACAATGATACAATATATTATGTTCTAATAATGTTCTGCTCTGACTTGAATAGTTATTATTTAAGAGTGAATGACCCCCACCCCCTTCCACCATTCCTTACCTCACCTACACCATCTTTGTTAACATAAAGACACTACATTTTTATATTGAATCTAAATTGGACTGGTACGATTTTACAGATATTGAGCTACATTTCGACAAGAAACTATTTAACTTAAAAAACTACCCTTTTGAGATTGCTGAAAACAAATCTAATGTCAAAAAAGACCTATGACACATTGACAGCTGTTAAAAAGCTGTCAACATCAAAAATGCATCACAATTTTTGACAGATGTCAAAGTGTCAGGTCTTTTTTGACATTAGATTTGTTTTCAACGATCCCAAAAGGGTATGGAAACACAATTTCAGAGTAAAATATAGTAACTAGAAGAAGTTGCATCTAAAAATGCAGGAAAAAGAGTAAATCCCATGTTAAATGCCATTTAAAATTCAACCCTTCGGTGGCACGGATTAATGTTGACCAAAATAGCTGGTATTTGGGAAAATTGAGTTTTTCACATTCTATAAAAGATTTTGGGGTGTACTCAACGTAATTCAAACTTTGCCAAAATAACGGACACCCTAATAATAAGTATAGAAGACTCCGTAGAATGAGCAGTGTTCAAAACTACCTGGTGTTGTTTATTTTTGAACAAACGTGATAAAGTAACAAAAAAAACATTACATTTAGTGAATTTCATCAGGTAATTAAAAATAAAAAGTCCTAAATTCATTAATTGGCAATCCTGGAAGTAACGACAGACAACTCGAAGTTAGAACAGATATTATTATTGTTATTACAAAAGTTAATGAGCTTATGTTTGTCTGTACGTCCGTTATCTCCTCCTAAAGCTAAACAGTTGGACGGGTTTCGATGGAATCGGTGTTATTCGATTCGGGATTTCTCGGGAAGAGCGAAGGAGTACATATTTTGATCAGACCCTACTGTGACCCTTTAAACGGAATATTCGTCAGTTCCATTTGACGGTTATTTCCCAGTTTATTATAATCATAATAAATAGATCGAAGAAATAAAACTTGAATAAACTCTGTAACATCAGCAATCGTAAATATGTATGCATTATGGAAATGAGTTCAAGATTGCAGAAGAGTTGCACTGTAAGGAAATGGATCAATGTATAAATATCCTTCATCCTCTGCATCAGCTTAATTTTTAGAAAATTACAGTTAATTTCGCTTAGGCGTTTTAAAAATATGATTCACATACGTTTTATCGTAAAAAACCATAATTAGTATTTCCATCTATTTTTTAAATAGCCCTCGTATAACGTCAATTGCATTTAAAGGAGATGTACGATTCTCATATTAAAATTCATATCCCATTTTCTGACTGGTACAGACCGAAAAGTACCGAGTGTAGACGATCAATACGTGCCCCTTTGCAACCTCCAGTGTGGTATAGCATTATATTACAGTTTTATGGCAAAACTTTATAGTTTTTTGCTCCCTAGTCCCTTAGTTACTCCCACCGAAGAGAAAAAGTTAATATAAAATCGTTACAGAGCTTAAGCGCAGGCTTGGCGCCCGTCACATTTTAAAGGTGTGGTTTGATTAATATTTAAATAGGAAAAATTATCGTAATCTATGGCAAATCTTAAAAATTTCTGTCACGCCAAGTAATTCAAGTAAAAAAATTAAAAATGTCATATTTAAAAATGACATGCAAAGTTAATCACGAGATAAATACAACAACAACAAACAAGTCGAAATCTTTCAGCAAATGCTTAAAAGATTCATGTTGGTAGTGAAACGTAGATTTGAAACAGGAAGGGAAACGGCATTCTTTTGAAATTTGGATTAGTACAAGGTGTTCTCAAACATCTTCATCTTATTTAAGATGTACAGAGCGTATACTTAAGACTTAACAATATCTCAAATGACTATAAAAGCCTCCGACATTTTGTTTGTTTTCTAACGTACATTTTTGTCGAGAAAATACGTATGACGTAGTACCGGTTGCATACAACAGAATTAATCACCAAGAAATCTGATTGGATAATACTTAGCAAAGACCTAAAAAGCGCTAATCACAAAACTGTGCTGGTTTTAAATTAACCAATAATAATTATATAAACGTAGATATAGCCAATCTCAGTTACCCTTAGATTCGAAAGAAAATAATTGTTGACCATTTCCAATAACTTGAGACTGTAACTTATTGATTAAGAGATGCGTATTGTAAAAATAACATAACTTGTATGCAGTACTGGTTGAATTTGAAAAACTGTTAATGTTCTGTCTAGATAAAGATAACTAATTGTAAAATTTATTGATTAAGACTGTTTATTAGAAGGTATTGGACACCCTGTATATTGAAAGTAAGCTCCTATTGAGCCGGTATTGAAATAAAGACTGTCTTAATTTCGACTAATAAAGATTGTTGCACTCTTATCATTCTTTAAAAGAAAGTTAAAATAGACCTTGACTTATACAAAAATCTTACTTTTTTCCTTAATAACGCGAACAGTTTATAAATCTTTTTAATAAAAAATAATTCCTTTCGAGGTCTTTTGAGCACGAACGGAAGTGGTTTTACTTGCGTATTACTACTACGCAACCTATTTCCGTGTTTCCGGGTGAAACAAAACCCTTGTTTACAAATATTGAATAATTCAGAAATTCCACCTTATTCTGGCTATGCGCTTGGTCCGGCCAGTCGGCTCGAAGGCTATGGTTCTCGGCAATCCCGACATCAAAGGGGCCTGTATTGTAGCCGTAATTCAATCAGTTTATTTGGGATATTGAATGGTTTCGCAGCCGCAAGGCATAAATTAATTTACTATTTAAATCTAACCCATTCAAATAACTCCCTATTAAGTTTTATTGAATTAGTGATTAGTGAGTTAATCAAATTTCGAAAAATTCCCATTAAAATGAGAAAAGAAAAAAGCTTTTTAAAATTGCTCCCGTGGATTTTTATTTTGCCGGATTTTATGGAGATACCAAGAAGAGAGTTTTAGCTAAAACTGTTTCGTAGTTAAGAATATGTTTTATATCGAATGAAAGGAGCAAACTAGATATTTCTATGGGATATCGCTTCGTTAGATGTTTTTGCTCGATCTGTCTGTGATACTTAATCGTACTTGACAACGTGTATTTGAAGATCTACACTTTTCTATTCTGTCTTTTAATTAAGATTCCAAAAATAGTGCTTTTAGAAAACATATTTGATGTATTAATTTAATTACTATTATTATTATTATTAATTAATACACATTAATCGGTGTATTAAGAGGTACGAGGAATGTTCTGTCACTTCAATTTCTTCCCAATACAAGTAAGCAACTTATTGGATCTAGATGTTGGCAGTAGAACTGCCTAATAATCTCTATTTTGTACACGTAGACATAGTACAAGCAGTCACTAAACCTGATTACAATAGCGACACGCCATTTTTTAATTTAACGCACATGATATCATGGATATACGAGGATAGATCAGTATTTACGGTCCCTGACATAGTAGGCTTTGCATGATATCGTCACTCATTTTTCTATGAGAACTGTCATTACTAATTATTTGTTGTGTCAAGTTTTGCGTAGGTGCGTGTTGTTCTTTGAAAGTTATTAATAATTAAGCTGGTCGATAACAGACAATTTTTAAAAATGGAAAAAAGTGAAGTCAGAGCGGTGATAAAGTATTTGTAAAAAAAAGGATTAACACCTACTGAAATTCACAAGGATATGACAGACGTTTTAGGGGACTCTGCCCCTTCTTACCAAGTGGTGAAAAATATGTCTCGTGAGTTTAGATTAGGCAGAACAACTTGCGAACATGCGAAAGGTGCGGGACGTCCAGTCTGTGTCACCGTTGACAAAAACATCAATTTGATCCATGATATGGTAATGGCAGATAGAAGACTGACTATTCGCTATATCGCGGAAATAACGAACATCTCTTATGGGTCAGTTGAAAATATTTTCAGAAATGTTCTTGATCTCAGAAAAATTTCGGCGCGTTGGGTTCCAAAGATGCTGACCGTCGATCAGAAACGCTCTAGAGTGCTGCATTCGGAAGCCAATTTGGAGTACCTGAAGGCCAATCGGAAGCAATTTCTCACTCGCTTTGTGACTGTGGATGAAACATGGGTGCACCATTTTGATCCTGAGACGAAAAGACAAAGTATGTAGTGGCATCACAGAGGTTCTCCACCTCCACGCAAATTTCGAGTTCAACGGGCGGCTGGAAAGATTATGGCCACAGTGTTCTGGGATGCAGAAGGAATTTTGATGATCGATTATTTGCAGCGTGGACACACAATAACGGGTTCTTATTATGCAGGGTTAATTCCAAAATTGCGCGAAAGCATCGACCGAAAAAGACCAGGAAAGTTGGCACACAAAATTTTGTTCCATCAGCACAACGCTCCAGTCCACAAGAGCTGCATTGTCATGGCTGCCATACAGAACGCTGGCTTTGAAATCCTAGAACACCCTCCATATTCACCAGACCTGGCACCCAGTGATTACCATCTATTTCCAAAATTAAAGGAAAACCTGCGTGGAAAAAAATATGGAGACGATAATGAAGTTATGACCGCAGTAAATGGCTGGTTTGAGGAGCAACCGGAAAACTTCTTCCTGAAAGGCATTGAAGCATTGGAACATCGGTGGACCAAGTGCATTGAAGTCCAGGGAGATTATGTTGAGAAATAAATAAATAATGTTTTAAAAATTATTTCTCTTTCTATATCAGGGACCGTAAATATTGATCTTCCCTCGTACATACAAACATGGCGAATCTGTCATTGAATCTCCACATTTAAAGCTTTTTCATTTAACATTTTTTAAATTTAAATCTATCTCAAAATAGATAACGCTTCCTTCAATTAATAAAGAAACTACTCCCTCACCGATTAAATTTAAATTGATGAAATTTTTTGATTTGGACTGGAAATGCCAACCACCACCAAAATAGTTTTGTCTGTGATACTTAAACCTACGAAAGACACCTTCCTACCTTATAAAACCTTTATTCAGTTAGTTCAGATAGTCCATTCACATCAGTCAAACCAATTAATCTCATAGCTTAGATAGTCTATCTGACAGCTAGTTAGTTTGTCATAGAACCAATCAAGTTGTACAAAATTAATTAATCGTGTCCAGTCAGACCGACTCTTGATAAGTCCAGTTGTTTAATCTAATCCAATCCATGAGTTAAGTCCAATATAACTAACTCAAGCATTGCATGATTTATGTTATACTTAACACAAGCTTGTTACTTCTTTCTAATCTAGATAAATGTCCTAGTCCAATGACACAGAATCTAATCAAATATGTATAATGTCTTATACCTTCTATGGCGTCAGATCCAATTCCTTCAGTTTTTTCTATACGCTACTAACTCTCTCGTTTCTCCAATTGTTTTTCCTCTATCCCTCCCGATTTACGCTATTTTCTGCTTCTATTTCTTCCTTGTCCTACACACTCTTCCCTCCAGTCTCCAGTCCGTTTGGTTTTTAATCTATTTTTTCCTCAATATTGTGTTATTGGTTTAGTTAGTCCTTTTTATTCTGTTCAGTATGTCTAGGTTTATTTTCCTACCTTTGTTAATTATCGTTCCTAAATATTCGCATGTTGTTAAAATCTCTCCGCTCATTCTTCGCCAACATGTCAATTTTATTGGTTCTTGTCTCCATTCGGGCATTATTTTCATTACCTCATTTATTCCTCGTTTTTAATGAGATTCCCATTTTTATTATTTCTTGGAATCAATTATCTACAGAAAAAAATCTCTTCGACTTCGAATATATAGTATTGGTGACATGTCAGTGTACCCTATTTTGATGTGTTTGACTTTTGCTTCCTCGATATAGTATCGCAGGCAGCCTTCAAGTCAATATGTACTACCCGCAAATATGCAGCGCTGATTCCTTTTTTCTATTGATCTCTCAATTGTGTTCTTTAGTATGCATATTTGATGTTGCTTTTGTCTTTCCTTCTTAAAAGCTGCTTATTCTTCTTCTAGTTGCTGTTCTACTATTGTTTTTATATCATTATATTATTATTCACACTGTCAATAGTTTACACACTCTCAATCTAGGTTTAGGTTGCTTCTATATCTATGTCTTATTACAGATTTTCCATATCTATATTTCCACTACTATTCTCTACCTTCCTTCACCTCCAACGTTCTATCTTCTTCATTAGCTTTTCCAGTGCTTATTCTTCTTACTGTTTCTGGAAATTCTAAAGATATTTCTAAATCTTTATAACACTGATTTTCAGGCAAGGTCCGTAGATGCAAAGCAAGCTTTGAAATATAGGTCATCCTATACACTTCCACTATGCAGTAGCGCGAAAATGACAGAACATGTTAATTAACATGAAAACAGGAATAATCGACAACTCGACTTGTTTTCAGTTGGGTACTAAGCGTTAATTCAACGTTTTAGAACGTCATGCACCTCATATGAAGATCGTGTCGGCTTCGATAGCAGCCGTATTGCAACTCTTACTGAGCGCAAAAATGGCGGCATTGCGATGACCTATATTTCAAAGCTTGCTTTGCATCTATGGACCTTGATTTTCAGGTCCATATACTTGACACCCCCAATTTAACAATATGCTCAAAGAATTATGTCCTAATTTTGTGCTAATTTCGTCCCAAAATCAAATATTTTGTGCTCCTTTAAAAACCTAAGATACAAAGCTAAGTTTTAACTATGGAGGTGCTATATAGACGTCAAGTTGGCAGCGTATCTTGTAGTAATGCGCAATAATGAAAAGATAGTCTATAATTTTGTGCTAATTTGGTGCTCAAAGTATGACGTAACAGAAACAGGAAGTGACGATTATTTCTTAGAATATTGGACCGGAACCTATTTCAGGCGGTCAGGTAGTTTCCGCCATACAGGAGACCGGGGAATTATAAGACGACAATTAGTCTATAATTTTGTGCTCGAAGTACGCAATAACAGGAACCGTAAGTTACGGTTATTTCTTAGAATATTTGACATGAAAGTATATCAGATGCTGCTGAGATAGTAGCCGTCGTAACCGTTATCGGGCAATAATAAAATGATAATTAGCCTATTTGGGCTAATTTTGTGGTCAAATTTCGAAATAACAAAAACCGTAAGTTACGGTTATTTCTTAGAATATTTGACCAGAATGTGTTTCAGATGTGATTCTACATGTTATCGTGAAATAATGAAACGATAATTAGCCTATAATTTTGAGCTGATTCTGTGCTCAAATTTCGCAATAACAGAATCTGGAAGTTACGATATATCAGACGCCGAGATATTAGCCGCCGTATAATTTATCATGGAATAATGAAAATACAATCTTTTGGAGTTTATTTGGAACTTAAAGCACAAAATTGCATAAAAGTATAGGCTAATTTTCTTGTCATTACTCAATGGTAATGCGTACGGCAGCTCCTATTTCGGCGTCTAAAAAACGTCCCGGTCAAATATCGAAGAGATAACCGTAACTTCCGTTTTGTTATTGCGTACTTTGAGCACAAAAGTAGCACACAATTATAGGCTAATCGTCTTGTCATTATTCTACGGTAATGTGTACGGCAGGCGTGGAGCACAAAATTAGCACATTATAGGCTAAATTTCTTCTCATTACTCCGCGGAAATGAGTACGTCTGAAATACGTCCTAGTCAAATATTCTAAGAAATAACCATCGCTTCCGGTTTTTTACGGCATACGTTAAGCACAAAATTATAGGCTAAATTTCTTCTCATTATTACGCAATCTACGCTGCCAACGTGACGTCTATATATCACACGTATAGTTGAAACCCTTGTTTCATTAGGGCCTAATGTTTGGCATATTTGTAAAGTGGGGGTGCCAAGTATACAGTAACAGGTATACTAGTACATACTAGTACAGGTATACAGTAACTGATTTTTTGAGAATGAAGCAACATTTCGAAGAAATATAAAAGAGCAAAATTATTGCATCAAAAAGAAGTTTTTTTTAAATAATTATTAAGACAGTCTTCTGTAGTCGTCACGTCATATCAGAGGTCAAACCAGAGCACGCATTTGAACTCAGCAGGGTGGATTATCCCTAGTCCCATTATCAACGTACATGGTATTAAGCGGCAAAATCTGGACTTGGCCTTCGACACAATTCAAAGATCAAACACAGGTTAAATCTGATTTCAGAATTAAACCCTGTAACGTCGATTACGATTACCCCTGTCACCATTGCCATCTGACCACTTCCTTGCCCCAGTCGTTTTTAATGCGAACAGAAAGATGGACACACATGTCAACGCTGTAGGCGTTCCATACATAGTTTCGTACTTCTCCAAGAATAATTATCTTTAATTATTTAATTCAAAGTATACGCAAAAATGTCATACCTACTTTATATACGTATTTTATATTTACATTTTACAAACAACAAAAAACTGGCTACGTCTGCTGCATACATACAATAACGAATAACTGAATAATAACATATCAATTAAATTCATAAAAATGCTTTTAATAACTTATTAGCAGGTGACAACTAACTGCAGGCATGTGTGCGTGTGCGTGCCACTATTCCCCCATGCGGGGCTAACTTCAGTACATATTTTGTGCGTGTGTAAGTGTGGGACAGGTGCTTTGGCCTATGCTCTTCGACCTAAACGGGCACGTTATTTAGGAGGGGTAATGTGTTAATGAACTGCGTACAAGTGATTTGGATCAATGACTTGTCCGAAAAGTGATTTATTTTTGTTTTGGTGTTATATAGAATATAAACGCGCTCCTTTTGTATAAATAAAATTGATTTATTTTTAAATATTCCGTTTGGGACATTTGAGAAGACGTAGTTATTATGGTTCGGCGTTCAGGTATATTTTAAAATCATCTTTCATGTGGAATTGAAAGAATTCTTGAAACAGTTCGCCAACGCAAGCTACTTTTATTTTCGTCTCATCAGTGTCAATTTATCAAATACATGTTGTAACAGTGCAGTAACATTAACCGACTTAATTGCGACTGCGCTAATATTGATAGCAAAGAATAATTATTACAAATTAGTCTACTCTTTAGAAATGATTAATAAGGGGTGAACATTTCGCTTCAAATCGTACCAATCTTCTTTTTAGAAATAAGTTACCGACTAGAACAGCTTATCTTATATGTCAATAGATGTCGCCGAGATTACTTCTCGCAACTAATCTAATATGAATTTGCTCAAACTCGAGAAGTATTCTATACAATTTTATTTTCTCCCTATACTATTATTTTTTTAAATCTTTTACAAATAAAAGAATACTTTTCTGATTTTATTCTATTTTATAATCAGACATTCAATACATCATCATACAGCATCACTTTCAACTATTTTTTACTTATTTATTTTAGATTTTATTTCCAACAATCAGCTATCAGACTTTTCTTGGGGGGAGGGGGGTCTAAATAAACCTCTCTGCATAATATCATATACTTACCTGAAATAGGAACACGAAGTCGTACGCTCTCTGCATTGCGAATACGATAGAGCGATAGCGCCACAACATGTTGGCACCAGAAGATATCCTTCGTTTCGCAACTGCATGTTACCGACGTTATTTTGCATCTGAAAGAAGAAGAACCCAATTAATCAATAAAGACTTGTCGGAAGATCTTAGTCTATTTCTTTCATCTTATGTACTATTCTATAGTAAGGCCGTACATTTGAATAACACACAACAAAGTTTTACAGATTCCTTTAACAAAGGAAGCGAAGCACTATTTGAAAGGGATACCAACCAAATGCCTTTTCATAAAAGAGTAAATCGTGACCTTTAACGCTTTTATTCCACGATCCCGATTAAGGAGGAAGAGCTACTAGAAAGGGTACGTTCCCTAATGAAATGAATATTGTTCTCTTGGGGTATCTTATGAAAAATCTTTTTACGACGCGAGATTAAGGAATAATAAAAGAAATTATATAGGAAAGTTCGATTTTTATGAAAGGTTACAACTTAATTAAAATGTGCTTACTATGGGGTTACATTTACATGTCATAACAATAATCAGAACGTGTTTGAAATGTATCTAAACATTCCATAGCTACGTTTATCTAATAGTTCTGTTGTCGCTTAAGAACTGAATTGAATAAGCAATTGCTCCTTTGAGTTTAAATTATACAACAAACATGTAAACAGTCTAGTTTATGCAAAATGTGCTGTAATTACAAATGGTGTTAATGTCGTTAATGTTAACCCAAATATAAATAGAAATACTGTAAAATTGTTACTTACTTGCAAACACAATGTATCTTAACGAAATCTACTCTTTATACAATCCCAAGCAGCATTTTTAGTCATCGCTACGTACCAGCAACTACCGGTGGAACTATTAAGTTTTTGCCACTAGTCACAAGCACATAATTGTTACGGTTTTATTACGTGCCTGGAAGCTTAGCAATAGTTTCAGATTGGTGTCAGGAACTTTCAGTAGGACTTTAATGTAATTATCTACTAACAATGGCACCTTAGAACTGACGTGTCGCTGATTTCAAAAATTCTTTTTTTAAATAAAAGTAAATCAAAAGTAAAAGAATAAGGAATACGTGTTTCTGCATTTAACTTAATGCGACTTATTAAAAAAAATAACAAATTGACACAAGCAAGACGCAACGTATTTATGTGAAATAAAAACGTTGCTCGCAACAGACCTGGTAGCCGTGTGGGTAACGTAGTAGCTTTATATATACGGTATTCCTAATGTTCGATTCTCAATAGCTGCGTTATTTTTTTTTAAATTAGCTTTATAGTAAAAATGTACTGTTTACAGTTGGGTTTTTCTTAAGACTTTTAAATAATTCAATAAAAATTATTACGATTATAAGTCATGTATTGCCTAGATCCTAGATCGTAATTGTAACTCTCTCTAATTATTATGCAGAAAATTGGAACAATAACCTACAAATAATATATAGTTAAGAGTTACCATAAATTTAATAAAATGATTTATTTATATATATGTATTCTAATAATTGACATAACATTTAGTATTTATTTCTTTTTAAATTACTGAAAAATTAATCAAAAGCTATAAACCTGCGAATTTACATTTTAAAATCGGCTGTAAAGTCCCCTTGTAAGTGGCAATACCGTTCCACATACTTTAAAGGTTACTCAAAAGTAATGGAACTACATAGTTCCAATAAATAGTAGAAACAACTACATAATTACTAAAATAATCCCAACTGAAGTAGTTAAACCTATACGGTCATAAATAAGATAGTTAAATTTTAGTATTTACGTGACAACTACTCAATCAAAGTTCCGATCTCAGTTACTGCTACTTAGATGCTGCTTGGGATGTGTTTCCAGAAAAAGCTCAAAAAAGGAAACACTTTTTAATTATAGTTAAACTAGCGAACACCGCCGGTTCCTCGAACCTTTGAAAATTAAATTCACTTAATTATATAATAATAATGTGGGTACGAACCTTGAAATTGTTTTCATAGCAAAAGAAAGCTGCTTTTTAGTCAGGTTTTTTTTTCTTTGCTTAAACTAAGAATTTGCACCGCGTAGTGGTGCTAGCTATCAGGACCACTCTGTAGGATATAAACCCCGAACAGGCTCGTTGCATTATATATGGATAATAGAATAAAAAGTCAATCTTTATAAAAAATTTTACTTGTTTCAAAACATCGAATAATTAGAATTTATTGACAGAACGGTAGAAGAATAATATAGAAGATTAAAAAATTATAAATTGTTATCATAATGGATTTATTATAATTAATAATCAAAAAAATTCTTTTCTTGTGAACCCCATCAGGAGACAAGCTACGCAAATAAATAACGATGCTGTCTTGAAATTTTCAAATTCTAAGTTATTAACGCTGCATAAAACCATTTCCATGATATGACTTAACAGAATCAAGGTTGGTCATATTATGGGCTTACAGTATGCAGGGTCATTCATCGTTTTGGGCATAACCACGAAATAACGTGGTTAGAAATGTTTGGTAAAATTACACGCCCATATTGAGTAGTGAGAAAAATGCATCTCTTGCCAACTCATTTCGCCTGCTTGTTAAAGAGTTTCAACACCAAAACGGAACGAGATTTTAGATTTTGAAAGCATATTTTACATACGTAAATGAATTAATATTAATTGTTGATTAATAAATTGACGTAGTCTAATTGGTAATATTGTAAAAAATTAAACGTAATTAATAATAAAAAATAAACAAAAAAAGTACAATAAATAGAGATTCGTTACAGTAGAAAGGTGTTACAGCAGCCATCATAACCGAAGGCAGAGCGCATTAGATTACGAATTCCAAAACCCAAATTCTAATCCCAGTTTGGGTTAATTTTTTTTATAAATATTTAACGTATTTTATAAATAAACATTTTTTTATAAATATAATGTAAATATAAGAAAAAGAAATAATTACATAAAATTATCCCTTAATTTCATAGTCATTGTGAATAAAATGTAGTAAAAACTTTTGCTATACATCTATCTTATTCTTATTAATTAAAAATCACGTCTGTTATATTTTATTTATAGTAGTAACAGCATTTGCTATATGTTATTTTACTCACATGAGCCGTTGTTTAACTATGTATATTTAGGTTAATTGAAAATAAAACTAAACGCGTTGGTCGCAGGATCGATCCCTGCTTCGGTAGCTTTTTTTATAATAACGATAATAAAAAACAAATAACATTTAAAAATATAATTCAAACAATTAATTAAATATTTAATTTTTTTCAAAACTAACAAGTTCAAATAAAACAAAATTACTGGAGCAAGGATCGATCCTGGGACACTCGCGTTACGAAGCAAGCACCTTCCACATCGAGGTTTAGGGGATAGTTGCTTGACGCCCTAACGCGCACTCTATAGTAGTGCTCTTAAAACTAATAAAATTTAAAAATTAACAAACGGCTTTACTATACCCACTTTTTAATGATATGTGTATAACCCCCAGACGGAACATTAGGACTGCTGTCTTGAGCTATTGGCTCTCCTCAGCTAGAGGCAGCACGTCTGTGAATTATACACACATCAACCGAGCTTATATACCAGACCGGAAATAACGTGAATTATGAATTTTTAAATTTTATTGTAAATAAGAACCCACTTTATTTATGTATTTGTGACACATATAGACACATATTGTGTCTTTGTATTATATTAGAGCTAAGATTTTATTTATGATTTACAATTAAAATCGTTAATCGTTTGGTTTTATTTTCAATTAACGTAAATATACATAGTTTAAAAATGGCTATAAAAGTAGGGATAATTTGATGTAATTATTCCTTCTTATAAATATTATATTTATAAAAAATATGTTTATTTATGAAACATATTAAATATAATTCATAATTTTATAAAAAAATACTCAAACCGGAATTAAAACTTGCGTTTTGTAATTACAAGTCTAGCGTGACCTGCATTTGGTTATGGTGGAGATACATTATGATTTGTATTTAGTTGTAATTGTAGATTATATTTTGTGAAGTCTTTTGTATATAAATCATCTCCACAGAAAAAATGTTTTAAAATTGAATTGTTGAATTAAAAGAAATGTTTATAAAATATAAATTGAAAAATTTATCCGAACCGCCTGCAAAACAATATCGCGCGCATGCATTTAGAGTAGGCGGAACAAAGTTTGGTATTTAACAAATGTAGTGGCCGCAGTGGCCTCTTTTGACACAAATAATAACTAAGAATTCAAAGAAAATTGATAACCAATTGTTCGTCTCTGATCTTATTAATTCACATATTAAAATGAAACAAAAACTAAAGTACAATCCGTGTTTTTGTCTTTTTTACAGAATTACGCTTAGTTAATGTTTTAGGATTCTTTTAAATGTTTTTCTTGTAAACTTTTTCCATGAAAAATTCTTTTTCCTGAAATCCGAAAAAGCACGCGAATAGAATGGACTTTATCTTTATCTCCTCTTTATCTTGGTTTTAGTAGGTGTGAAAATTGTAAGAAATAACTGAATGAGAAGTATTGTGCGAAAAGCATTTTAGCCACTTTTTAGGCCCTTAATTAGAGTGCCATTTCGACAATCCTCTTGTAGAACCTACAATAAAAATGCTTGCACAAGGTATTTTAAAATTCTTTTTTCATTGTGTATGTATGTGTAACTATTACAAATAAAAAAAGAAATCCCGCCACTAATCGGAGACGGAGAGGCGTTCTATACTCTTCATGTAGAATTAGAGGTCAAATTCTTGTAGTCCCATTGCCATATACCTGCTAAATTACAAGGTATATTGACCTTTGGCTTTGTCAAAAGTAAGTCATATGTCAAATCTAATTCCGAAATTGAACCTTCCATGCTCGATTATCCTTAGTCCCACTATTATTACACCTACATCAGCTATTTTAGTGGTTCCAAAAACCAATGTTTACAGATTTTTTACAATGCTTTTCATATTTTTAAAAAGCGCCATATTTTGTGCACTTTGCAGAGGCAAGTGGCAAATAATAGAATGCTATAAATAGCTTAATTTCTTGTCAATAATAAGAAAGTGTTTTTTCAATTTCACGTAGAATATCCGCCCTCCTTGCGATACAAACAATCGCGCTGAGCGGATTATCTAAATTCTAAAGCATGATCGAAGAGTCTTCTCTTCATCTTTTCCTTCAAAGTGTTAGTTTCGCAATTCGCATATCACTAAGGATCAGTTTTTCATCTCTTAATTACGTTTAACTGGAGATTAGTCAGCATACGTACATTTGCTGCGACAACGTCCACAGTAACTAATTTACAGTGTACCAGAGATTGGAAAGCCGCCCCCGACTCAAACATTAGTAATGTGGAAAGTATATAGGTCTGCCCTGTAGGAAGGTTTGTCCGTCTGTCTTTCCAGAGATTTTTCCGTACTTCCCAGTGACCTGGAAAATTAAAATTTGAATGGAGTTTGCATCGGAGAATAATGTGAAAAATCCTAAATCTGGATTATTCAGAAAAGAGCCAACTTAAGATCCTTATAAGGCCCTATGCTATTCAAATAGGCCAAAAATAAAGTTTGTCCAATTGTGCTGAAAATCGATATTCGAAGGGTTTTTAATAATGCTAAATACGATCCGGTTGTTAGTTTTTCGAAATTTCTATCGGGCTAAATCCGGTACTAAAAAGTTTGAAAATTGTTATATCCCAACCAATTTCCTAGCGATTCGTTATCAGGGGATCCCTGGTCAATAACTACAACAAAACTTACCAAACGAATGGCATCAGAGATGTGTCCAGGAAATTAGCTAGCTCGCTAACTTCGCTAGTGCGCGTATAATTTTCAATTGCAACCAATAAAAGTAGCTAGAGGCTATTTAGCGTTTCATCTTCTTATGATAAATCTTCAAACAAAAATTCTAAATAAATAAATAAATCCTAAATACGAGTGGATCAAACGCCAGAAAGCGTTATTTTACCATTTACTTCAGCCGTGGAAGTCATGTTTAGGTGTATTTTAACTGGGAAGAAATACAGAAATTAATATTTTTAGTAAAACACAACTTTGTAATACCTTTTATAGCTACTCTTTTTGCAATTAATTTTTTTTAAATAAATCCATCCCGCAATATGTATTGATTTCAGTATTATCTATTATTGCAAAATAGTAATAACTTCGTTCAACTACGCAATATAAAACGAAAGTTGTAATTCGTTATTACTTTACACCATGCAGCACCTATGAGGTTGCCTTTATTCGTGGGTAGATGTATTACGATTGAAAAGTATAATCCTCTTTAACGTTAATATTAAATTGAAAAATATGAGATGTAATGCAGTGCATTAAATAAAATCCGAGTTTCCGGATAATACTACATAATATATAAACTCGATTTTGATAATAAAAATGCATCATAGAGCAGCATCGATTATTATTAATACTACATAATTTATGTATCTAGACTGCCAATTAAAATCAAGTCGTTTAACAAACGTGTATTATCATTAATTATTTTAGTAAATCATCAATGTCATAAATTAATCAATTGAAGCCATTTCATTTGATATGATTTTTAGATAAACTGGAACTATCAGACTTTCAACAGAAAAAGCAATGATAGACCTTTTTATATGAAAATGGGATTATTTCGAACGTCTATTTGAGCAGTGCCTTACAAATACCTAACGTTGAGTTATTCGTTAAGTTTACTCCTAATTCCAAGTATAGCCTTGTAGAAATATTAACCAATTTCCAATTAGAAAAATCTCTATTCTTATAAGTGATTGGCACGTGGGATTACTCTAACCAATTAACCATCATACCATACAATTTGATTAATGTGTTATGGTCTCGTCTCATCTCATCTTCAAGAAGGTAAAAATGTATGTTAGGTTTGAGTTGAGGTTAGGAATAATTGTTTTTCCACTCCATGCACAGAAACTTCGATTTACGTCTTGCAAAATGGCGAGGAAAGTTCATTTTTCCTCTCTAGTGAAGAACAGTACAAAATAGTGAGAGAGATTGATTTTTCCTATCGAGAGAGGAAAAGATCGGAGTTGCAAGTTGTCGGCAGTAAATTTATCGAGACGCAAATCTTCGTAATGCAAATTCATTGTGTATTTGTAGAATTAAATTTGGTTTTAAAGTAGAAGATCAGTAAATCTTATAGTTTGGAGAAAGTCCTTTTGGGACATATCATGGAAAAAAGAACTGCTTTCCTCTCTAGTTGGACAAATAACTATTTATGGAATAAATTAAGAAAATATCAAGATTAAGAAGTCATTTTATCATCTGTCTTCTGATACTACTTTTTTATGCTAAAATCCAGTTGCAATCGAATGCTAAATATAGGCTCGCGTTTCTCACGTTACATTGGACTATACTTCAACCAAACAAGCAAGAAATGAGTCATCACAAACACGTGGGCGAAAATGTAAAATGCATCTAGAATTACACGAAGGTCACGCTGTAATCTAAATGATAAAATACACAATAAATGAGCTAGAAAGATTCATAAGCGGAACAAACCCCTTTTTAAATTAAAAATAAATGTGAATGAGGCAATGAAAATGTGTTGGTTCTAGCGTACGTCACTGAATTCTTAGCAACGTGAAATTTGCACTCTTATCTCACCTCGGGCCGTATTTCTTTATTCCGGTGTGATTACAAAGATGACTCATTTCTTGCTTGTTTGGTTGAAGTATAGTGCTATCGCAGGACCTACAAGGCAAGCGTCTTGGAGATGTGGAATGAAAATACATATAATGAAAGTTTAAATTAAGAATTGAATTAAAATAAGAACCATACGTGGTAGGAGGTGACCCTGTTAAGATAAGGTCAAAAAATATTAAAAACAACACAATTATATATGACTCACACATTGCAAAAAAATTATGTAAACTGTTTCAGAACCTAAGCAAAAAATGGAAGCCTATGAACGATAGGTGTACGAAGAACATTTATTAGTTCTAGTTCTGTAATAGTTGGGCAGAGCGTAGTTATGGAAATTCCAGATTCAGAATTTTATGCTTTTTTTTGATGTATCTAAAAATCTAATTGAAATTCATGGGCAAGGTAATAGGTAATAGTATATTAAATGTTTAGTAAAATAAGTTGGCTCCTGGTTACCCTTGTGGGGAGCTTGTGGACCACGATCGACTTTTTGTCCCGGTTTGGTTTATATTAATCCTTAAAATTTCAGAATGTTCCCAAATATTTTAAATTAACTGTTTTTCCAACTGTGTGTGTACAACCCCATGCAGAAAGAGTTTAGAAACATTAGATGGGCATTCCAAACGAAGATTGTCTAGAAATGCACCCTTTTTTCTCGTTTCTCACTTTCTCTTCCTAATTCATGATATTTATGTCGATCCACCTTGTTATTCCACTCCATTTCTATCCGCACGGGCCGGCGGCGATTGGTATCGCTACACTATGACTATACTTGTCTCAGGGAGCGGACGCAAACCGGGTTATACTTTAGTACGCGAGTGATACTAGTAAAGTTTATGCTGATAGCGACTCCCTGATCGCTGTCTAAAAGGAGACTGTATCGCCAGGTGCTTCTTCCTGGGTAATCGCATTGTACTGTGGATTTGATGGTGCGAAGGCAACTTTGCAATGGACCAGTAGTTTAAGTCACTTCGGTGGCTTAAGATCTATAGGTATAGCCAATCCTAGGAAGGCTAGTCCAGGAGATCACTTTATAAGGGGTGTTGCGAGTACACACCAAAGACAACCTCACCTCCTAATTGGTATTGGCCGGGTCTCTTTTAGGTAGAGTCGGACGGGGCTTTGTCCAAAGCTCACCAAGCCTAAATATGGTAGGGTGGGGTGGCTAATTCTGGGATATCCTAGGTAGGATATCAATGGATGTTGAGGGGCAGATATCAATGGAATCAATGGGAAATGAAATTCAGCAGTGATCGTGCCCATAGATAGGCTGTCATGATAGAAGATTGCTTTTTGTTATGCTCATACTGTATCTATACTATTAATTCTCTTCTAGTATTTGCATTTTTAATTGCTCCAAAAGATTCTAATAATAACTGAGTATGATGATCTCGTTTGTTTTCCAGATAATCAATAGAAATGATTCTTCTTTGGTGTAACAAAAAACATTTCAAGTTTATGAAAGTACTACCTCTTTATATTCGATAGCAAACAATTACTGTAATTCCATTGTTTTGGCTGCTGCTTATTCACTCTCAAAGGTCAAACAAGTCTCATTCATCAATTCTATGGATTCTTCTGAAAGAAGTGCAAATACTTCTCGAGAGTAACAGCTCGAGCAAATTTTTTTTTCAAATATATATAAGTAATTTTTTTTCTCTCCCTTAGGGTATTTCTTCCTTTCCGGATTCGTTGACACTGCATCCTTAAGGCTTATTGTGATTACCCTAATTGCATGATCACAACCAATCTGTAATTGACGTCCCTTGAATCAATAGATACAAGTCCTTTACAGGGTGTGTTAGAAAATCTTTCGATTCCAAGATTGGGCTATATGTTTTGCCTTTTCCTACACAGCGCATCGCATCTGTATAGAATATGTACGGCTGTCTCTGGTTCCATATTGCAGAGTATGCACGTAAGCTCGCTATTGAATTTGCCAATTCTCCTTAGGTGTTCTTTCACAGTCACATGGCCTGTGAGAAAACCTATGGTTAACTTGAGACCTGCTTAGGTTAAGTAGTTCTTCAGCTCTTTTCTTGCTTGGTCCCTTATTAAAGGTTTTGCTATACTCATGCCCTGGTCGATTTTTACGGTAAATTTCATGTTGGGTGCGTGTTCTTTCCCTAATGAAGTTTCAAACCACGCTACGCGAAATTCCTAGGGTAGGTTCTGGGCCAATATAGGCCTCACCAGATCCCTGCCTAGCCAATTCATCGGCTTTTTCATTGCCATATATGCCACAATGCCCAGGCACCCATAACAGTTTAACTGTGTTTTGTTCTGCAAGCACATTGAGTTCGTTAATACATTCCCATACCGGTCTTGATGAAGCTTTAGAGTTTGATATGGCCTTTAAAGCAGCCTGGCTGTCCGATAATATACAGATCCGCTTATTTCTATAAGCCCTCTTTCTGTTTTCACACGCACATTGTAGGAAGGCGTATATTTCTGCCTGAAAGACAGAAGCGTATTGCCCCAGGGAAAATTTCAGCTCCGTCCTGGAGGTCTCGCTATAAATACCTGCTCCGGTACCCACCTCGGTTTTAGAGCCGTCCGTGTACCAGATTACACCTCCAGACGGGATTATCTGTCTGAATATTTCACTCTCCCCTCTATCCTGTATGATCATTTGGAAAGGAGGGTTATCACTTATCACAATGAATAAATACTACACTAACATTGATTGATTGATCAGTATGTTAATTTATCGTCGGTCCAACAGTGTGGTTCCCATAATCTTGACATCAGTTTAAGTTGAACAACAGTCAGCCTGAATTTTTATGTCTGAATTTTATATCAAGTATACCTATCTTTATTTTTTGTATGTACAGCTCAATCAAAAATCTTAGCAAAGCAACTGAATGGCTAAGTCTGACTCATTATCATCTGAATCCTTAGACTTTGAAAATGACAATTCGTTAATTTCTTATAGAATGTACAATCAGTAATTGCCATAAGTTTTTTAAGGTTATGTTTAAGTCGTGCTTGATTTCTCTGAGAGGGTAGGTATCTAATAAGTAAAAAATCGTGCCAATTCTCATGCTTGAAAATTTAAATTAGGGAAAGGAGAGGATATGTAACGCTCGCATATCTCCGTATACCAAAACAGTGACCAGGCGGCCATTACATTGGTGGCAAACAAGCTTTTGTCGCTGATTTAGTTTTAATTTGCGAATATTTGTTTATAATTCAGCGATTTTCATATATTTTAAAGACAATTATAATGGGGAATTGTTGTACTTCTTATAAAACATAAAACAACTGCCGTGTTATTCAGTCTTGCTAATAAAACAGCTTTTTAGGTCGCCAGTGGCTGTATACAAGTGTTTGTAATAATTGGTGGCATTTGGTCACAATTACGGCGTTAGTGTTGCTAGTCCTCTCCCTTTCCTTGTCTAAGCTTGAGACTGCAAATAATGGGAATATTTACCATTATTACGTGACAAGAAAGAAAAGTTCAATTTAAATTTTAAGGTAGAATTAAACTGCCTTTACAATATAACAAAATGCCTTCCAGACAGTAATATTTTCATAATCAATAAAATTGAGTTCGGCCATATTTATTATTTTTTCCTTTACATAGCAACCTCTTTTTAAAGAATTTATGTATTTGTTCCTATATAATACTTTTAAAATTTTCCGGATTTTTTCCATCATTCTCTTTTACAGATTTCCAGGATAAGAAGTCCTTTTCGCCTGTCTAAATCCTAAAAACGAGTCGAGGGAGCTAAATGTATCACTGCGACATATCTCAGATCTTCTACTCTAAATTCCACTACATAAAAGTCACAGAACATAAATTTTCAGAAACATCAATAGTTCTAAAACTGATAGAATCTATATCTTCACAAATAAAAGTTAAATTGTATTTTGTGAAACCGCTGCCTGCTTTATGGTCTGTAAATTTTCGTATAACTGTGCTAAATTTAAAAATCCTAAAATATTATAACCATAACCTCGTGTGTGGACAAAATAAAAAGTGGCATTCCGTAATCCGAGGAAATAAATTTGCGAGTATGGTTTCTTACCTGTCGAAACTAACGGACACTTTGAATCTTTGTGGAGGCTCCGGTGCTCCACAGGGCAATGTAGCTGGGGGTGACGTTCGGCTAGCGGTTACCACACCACTCAGATGAAACCCTGAAACAAAATTATTCATGTAAAAATTATTGTCTATAACTAGTTTTGTGCTAGTTTTCAATGAAGCTCAAAATAAAAATAATAAAAACAGGTTTGAATTTGATTAAAAAGCATTTTGTATTGATTGAGGTAAGCATATTTAAAAAATTGTATATGATCTGCGGAGAGTTAATTACGTTGCCAATTTATAAAATGCTGACAAAATGTTTCGACTTAACTAATCATTTTTATTTGTTAGAAGATTAGTTAAATTAAAACGTATAACAATTCTAAATAAATATTGCGTCCCTGCAGCATATTATGGTAATTAGTAGTTTTTCTAATTATTTTCTAACCTACACAGACAAATAGTAACAACAACGGAAAAACTATCACTACACTATTTATTTTCGATAGTTTAATTTGCAATGCACAACTCGTACTAAGTATCTATTAAGTAAAGTACACTATACTTTATAGTTTTGTATTATTTGCCTACCTTTCTGTTATTTTTATCCTTTGTGCGAAAATGTCTTAGGCCAATGAAATATATACTTCGAGAAGGAAATATTCATACATTTTCAATAAATTTCCGCCGTAACCTTGAATTAATGTACGCGTTTCAATCTTTGTCGTTTATAACCTCACTTTTAAACATTGTAGATATCGTCTTTTCGCAATTTTTTAATTTTTAGTTCAAAACACCAAAATAACTAAAAAAAAGTTAACCAACTAAAACTATTATCATCATTCGTCTATCATCAGTGTAAATTTCATGAGGATCGTTAGTGTGTCACATTAAGTTGTATAATTATTTATTGTTTGCTTGATATCTTTCGCTATAAACCGAAAAATATTTCGTGCATTTATGCGATTTATGCATATTTGGGCAATGTCGTTTCCGTAGCAATAACGAAACTGCCCACTTTGCGCTAAAATAAAAATTTCCTTGTGTTATTTTTTATGATTTTTTATTTCTAATTTTTCGGTTATTTCTATAACACTATAGAAAAAGAGTTTTGCACAATTTGAGCTCGAACTGACTTTGGTGGTCTCGAAAAAGATTTTGATTCGGCTACGCCTCGTCAAGAAACTTTCATTCTTGACTACCAAAGTAGCATCTCGCGCACTAAATATCATTATTCACTACTACTAGGTTTCAATTTCTTTTTAAAAATTTATTGAGTAGGCCGCTATGTGTCAAAACAATGGCTCATGGCATGTAAAACTCATTAATTAAATTGCAACGTTAACATCGTTTATACATTTCTAAAAGTATTTTGAAGTATAAATCTAATCACGAATATTTAATAGTCGTGGACAAAGTATAGTATTCTACTTGCATTATTCACTCGGATGAATCACGACACTAGCGTACCACTGGTGTCGTAAACTTCATCCTTGTGAATAATAGCCATCATTAAAGCTCGTTGAATAATGATTTTTTGAAAATTTTGCTATTCGACACCGCATCATCTAACTAAAATTACCATAACTCCTTTATTTTTTGCGATATTTGGTAAATCCAGGTGTCAGATTAAAGCTCAAAATATTTTTTTCCAAAACTACAAGAAACACCCTTCTTATTTTTTTTAACCATACCAAGCATATGCTAAGATGATTTTATAAAAAAAGTTTCAAAGGTGTGATAGATGTAACACAGGAGTAATGTCAAAATTTGTAGAAACACTAAGATTTGCCTTCAGAGTCTGCTACTTCTCTTAGTCTTATGACCATTTTAGTTAGGCAGTGGTTCCCAAAGTGTGTTCCGTGGAACCCAGGGGCACCACGGGACGAGTTGCCAGAATATTATGACATGGAATTGTTGCATGTCTTGTGTATCTTATACGTGTATGTTTGAATAAATTATTTGTAGGTAATTTCTATTTTTTAATGTCCAGTTAAGATTAGAATGTTTGTAGATATGGCAAGGGTTAGGGCAAAAATAAGTTTGCGAAACACTGAGTTAGATGATGCAAAGTGTCGTATATTTAGCAGAATTAACAAAATATCGACTTCTATGTCGGTCATTTTTCATAAAAAAAATTTCATGAAAAAATTAATTTAATGTCATTTCATATGGGACAGCAAGGAAAAAATTGAATAAGATATGAGATATCGAAGCACGGTGATGTTTTCAATTTAGGAGATTTGGCATGAAATTAACCATTTACCATTTCAGTAAGTTTCCGGAAATATTTCTACGGAAAGTTCCCAAAAAGTAAATTTCCAGAAATTTGCGAACAGTAGGCTTAGGTCATAGTTGACTAGGCCACTTCTTATTGTAATCTCAAAGATGACCTTTCACAAAAAGTTAAAATCGTAAGTTAAGTTAATGCTTTCTTCATTATATCCGTCAGCCATTCGTGGTATAAAACCTTTTTCAAGTAAATCCAATTCCATACGTTTTTGATTGCGAGACTGAATTACTTTGATATGCTTAATTTACCTGCCTAATCATTGTTGACAGTCTAATCGAAGTTCCAATGTTCCAAGATCTGAGGAAAAGCGACCTTGAGTTTTAATATTTGATCAACAGAATGCATAGGATATCAAAAACACCTATGATTTGTACAGGACGGTCAATTGCTTATTCGGATCTTCCTTGTATGGCAGAGATAAACAACAGTTCAAAGGCAACTTAACCTCAAAGGTTTCTAAACACACAATACCTTAGGCACTGCGTATTATTGCCTATTATATGCACCAATAGTTAGATCGAAATAAGACCAGAGTTAAATCAGTTAATCTTTTCGATCAAGTCGGTTAATCTTTGCGTTCAGAACAATTAAACTCTATTTCAATAGTAGGCAGCTAGCCGGAAGGGGGGGGCTAAACCTTTCCCCCGAAGCATATATGCGACTTCGATTTTTTTCCACTTTAAAGTTTATTTTATTGTATAAAAGAATTTTTTGCGTTCAGAACAATTATTAAACTCTACTTCACTAGTAGACACCTAGCCGGAAGGAGGGGGGGCTAAGCCTTTCCCACGAAGAATATAATGCGACTTCTTTACTTTAAAGTTTATTTTATTGTATAAAATATTTTTTTCGTAATAATTATATTTGATTTAATACGTTATCCCCCCCCCTCCGAAGAAAATTATGGCTACGAGCCTGTTCACTACCAATTTCAACATAAAAGCTTGAACTAAAACCAGATTGAAAATTTTCTTTATGATATTTTTCGAAGAAACAGCAGCGAAAACGCATGTATCAATTTTGCTCTAAAGGGTAGTTATCGCCTCTTACCAAAACCACTGGTAGGAAACATCAATTTCAAAACGGAATATAGAGAAGGGCGTCTGAAGTAGGTGTGCAGAATGTGCACGGTCACTCAGAACGCTTTCAGAGAGTGGAAAATTCGACCTACTAATTAAAAGCCTACTAATTAAATAGTTTACGTTGAATCTAAACATATCCAGAGAAATATCTGCAATATTGCAAAAACATGGCTCAATTATATTGCAGAATCGGCTTAGCTTAGTATAGATTTCTTTGAATTATAATGGCTGTTGTAGGAATGATTGGGGATATCCGAAGAACTGCTTCTTGATAGTGTTAGTCTATCAAGGACTGTCTTTCACGTTTGATCATGATGATTGTGGGGATGGTAGTACTAAACACAAAATCGATTTCAAAAGACTGCCATAAAAACCTAGTCCGACGCCGAAGGCAGCGGTGTTATATCTAAGCTGCCGAAATGAATATTTAAAATCCTTCTGGTTCTTAATACTTTACATTTATGTTAAAAAAAGTCTTGCACACAGGCGCTAGACAGCAAAAGACACCACTGTCCACATATCTCCTTGTGAATATCAGTTCATATTCATAAAAAAACAGGTTTTTCGAATCATTAGTATTTCAAACAACTTAACACTATAGAATGGATATCTCCAATAAAGTATGTCAGAAATTGTTTGCAATTTCTTTGGCCTGAAGAGATTTCTTAGTAAATTCAATAAACATTACTGCACTGCAAGATATATTGCAATCTTTGATTAACTAAGGTAAATTTATTCATCGTCCACCCCTACGAATAAATTAGTAGGTGTGATTTATTATATTATTAGATATATATTCTTATTTGCTAGGAAAACACATTAATTCATTATAAATGGCGGACGTAACAAAAGCCATAAATAACGATTATGGAAATGTTTATAACGTGATTCGTGGTCAGATAATAATTATTCTGTCTAAAATATAAAACTGACTAATCGTTGCATGATTTGTGTATGACATGCAAATTGCGTTTAAAGTATAGCCCTACGTTTATGTTTGCACCAGCACAGCGAACTTGATGTATCGATGCACTTTAATGCGTCAAGCTGGAAGGGTATAGGGACAAGGATATATCTCCTTCGGGATACAAAAAAATTAGAAAAGTTTAAAACTTTTTTGTGGGAATGGCTTCGGAGTAATTACGTTTAACACCTACAATGCCCTTCTGTTTAAAAGAAATTTTAATTAGTTTTGGAAGTTTGGGTACATAGATAGGTAAGGGATTAAGCGAAAAAAAAGAGTATAAAGATCTCAAATGGATAATAAAGAGTTCCTCTCTTCTTTGTCTCTTATACCTACACAAAGAACATATCTATTCTGACGCTCGAAAAAGAGAGAATCGAGTAGGCCATAATACAATCGGTATAGCTTGTACAGGGTGGCCCACCCAAGATGATCCTTGTACCTTAGCTTGGAAACTGAAAGAGTTACGAAAAAAAAAATTAAATACCAATGTTGGTTTATATAAAACAAATTTAAATTTTATAATATTTTTGTATATACAGACCGAGTCGTACTATTAACTTTTTTTATTTTAAATGGAACACCCTGTATATTTTTATAATTTTTGATTCTATACTTTATCATAAGTATTTTTGGTTAACATATATATTTTTTAACAGTTTTTGAGTTATTACTATTGAACGTAACGCCGGCTCCGATTGCAAAGTAAACGCTGAACGGGCATTATAGATTATAACTCCCGCTTATAAGTCCCTCGTTGTTATGGAGTTGTTTATGTAGTTCGTATCACAAATATTAACTAATTATAATGGTCATAAATTCATAAGTCAACGTTTTTTTTTATAAATTTATTGTTGAATAACTGACAGGATGTTCAATTGACTGGACCAAAGATGAAGACCTTTGGGCATGAAAACCTCATTTTTCCAAATAGACACCATTATTTATATTTTATATAATTCAGTTCTTTAGTCTCTACCAATTCATATACTAAATTTTTTATTTCAAAGTGAATAGTTCCAAAGCTATCAGCGTGTTGGTACAGTTTATCTATTTCTCTAGAATTAATTTATCAGTCTGATCATAAATGCTTCAACATAACTCCACATAACTACACATTTCACCGTAAGAAAAAGAATTCAATCATATAAAATATAAATATACAGGGTATGTTTCAATTGAAAAAAAATTGTATCTTTGATCTAAATCGGGCAATTCAACAAGAAATTTATGAAAAAACGATGACTTAGGTATTTATAAGCATCGTGTATTATTATCATTAGTTAAATACAAGTTGCAGTAGGTACATTTAATTTTTTTAAATGTTGCATTCTTAAAAAAATTAAAGAAATTAAATTTATTCAAGAATATACAGGGTGTTCCTTTTAAAATAAAAAAAGTTGATAGTAGCCGTAGCAAACGACTCAACCTGTATATACAAAGATATTATAAAATCTATTTAAATTTGTTTTATTTTTTTACACCTACCAACTTTGGTATTTAACTTTTTTTCGTAACTCTTATACTTTCCAAGGTAAGGTACAAGGCCATCTTACGGGATTCAGCCTATACGTAGAGATATCAGAATATCACAACGATACTTTTATTACTCAGCTGCAAACTGCGCTTAATCTAAAACAGTTTGCACGATTTCCTGGTTAAAGGTAACCGTTGATGCCAAGACGTCACTTATTGGAAATCTTTTTTTTTACCAATATCGACACTTATTTTATAACAGCTCTTCAATTCTTTGCCCGTTTTCATATTTACTTGGTTATTTGGTATGATTATTTGACTTCGGTTATGGTTGAAATGGAGCATATGGAGCATGTTTTAATATTTCATATATAGATAGACTAAGAGTGATTATGCATTAGTCTGGAGTTGAATAATTCTTTCTTTCGACTTCAAGAACAAGATCTTGTTCTTAGTACATAGCAGTGCATTTTAGCTGATATCAACATTTGAGTTTATTTGAACAATACAACCATTTCCAAGCCTTAGTCTTTTTGAATTTTCAGATTTTGGAATTGTCCAATACCAAGAGCAAACCAAAACCAATACCAAGAGCACCATAAACTTTGTGTATACTTCCGATGATATAGCGTTTTGCAAAATGAACACAGGTTTCAATTCAGGTCTCAATTTCTATAGAGACCAAAGGCAATTGGATAATAATTAAAGATTTTAAATAATTTACTTTAACAGATTCCTATCGATTTAAGGAAACTAACGATGGACACTTTCGTAATGTGTACTACCAGCAGATCTTCAGGCAAAATTCATACAAATTAATTTTTAATGATAGATTTTTATGATTTAACAAATTCTGCGACCTGCGACCATATCTAAACTACTCTACAAAAAAATGACGATGTTTCATTAGCACAAAATCAAATTGTTCCAAAAAAAACACGGAATTTTATCAAAAATTCTAAATCCATCAAAAATTTCCATAAACAAAAGTTTATTGACAGGTTCTTCATAACAGATTATAGAATCCACTTTTAAGCAGTCAGTAATTTACATTTTATTGGTGAAATAACGGATGCTCACAAATATTTAATAATTTAGCAGGAAGTACTAGGAGAGCAGGTGTATTTTCCAATAAGACAAGGAAGCTGAAGCGTACAGCTTTAATATTAAAGAGATTTTCCCAAGTACAATGTTCAAAAAGATTAACTTTACAATAAACTTTATCACTTAATGCAACTCTTGAAAAGTTTGAAATCTAGAGTAAGATTCGAAAAAAAAAGTTAATTAATACGGATCTCGTAGTATTTAATTAATATATATACATATTTTTTTCTTAGAACGCATTAAATCTTCAATCAACTAATCAAAATGGATTTAAAATAAAATTACCATTATCTTAGTCTTTATCATGGAAAAACAGTATGTAAGGTATCACTTTAATTCTAGGGGTTTCGTCATATTTCTGCATTAAACATATCAGCGAATCGCTCCAATCCTTATCTTTATTTCCATTTTGTAAGTACTGAATAGGTGCCAGAGTGTTTACAAGGCAAGATACATTTTAGAAAATTGAACGAGGAGACTTATGGTAGAAGCAGGCTTCAAAATCCCAATAATAATTACAAATAATACTTTTAAACTATTTATGTTGGAGGAACTGGAAATTGCCTTCAAGTAGAATGGCTGACATCACGACCTCCTTGATTTGACGTTTCGTTTGTGGCTGACATAAGCTGGTAATTTTTCATAGCGGAGAAAAATTTAAAACATGCCTTCTTCTCGGATAGGAAGTAAAACTGTAGGTCCCGTGTCAATGCGATGTTTGGCACGTTAAAAATCCCTACTGGGGGTGGAATTCCCCCAGATTCGGCTAAATTCTAGTAGGGTCGGCCAAATGATCATAGCAATCGGTGCCATGAGGTACGAAGGATGCTCCGCCATCCCGATTCCTCGCCCAAAAACAAACAAATGGTGTTTTGCAACCCATATCTCAATGTCATACACAAAATTTTATTGAATGTTTTCTATGTCAGATTCGATTTCAGCAATGCCAAAATGTTTTTACGAAGTGCACCAGAAATCAGTGCTGGAGAATGATCCACTTGCCTTATACTAAGATATTTGATAAATATCAGTAGATAGGTATAGTTAAGATTATTCAACAGTAATGAATCTGATATGTACTTTACTCGTCAAATATAATAATTGATCTGCAACAAAAATGTTGTGAGAATAGTCTTTCTATCTGAAAATTGTGTTTTATGACCAAAACAGCTGCTATTTCACTGCTCACTGCAGGAATTGAGTATTTTGGTTTGTTTTGACACAGATAGGTGATGCTATGATGTAACGTTCTAACTGGTTAACTCAAGTGAATTCTACTTTTGAATGAATACAACATTAGAATGTTAATTTCTATTCGTTTGAGGTATACTGCTCGAAAATCTTAAATCATATTCGTTTGGGATCCACTGCTTGAATACCCTTCCTATTGAAAAGTTTGACACCGATTTCGTGATAGAGGATTAGAGAGATAAGTTGAAATTGACGGAAGGAGTTGTCAAAATAGCCACTACGGAGTATTTTTGGCAAGATTGCTTAAAACGAATTGGCGGATTCTAATTGCAATCTGTTTGAATTAATCAATTAATCCGTTTGGTATAATGTGTTGGAGTAAATTCTGATCGCACTATTTTAGAATAAATTTGTTGTTCTGCTATTTAGTCGACGTAAGTTAACAATGTTATCATTTTGCACAATCTCCTAACTTTAACATGGTTTTTTTCCAGGTAAAACGCAGCATTTATCACCGCCAAAACTATTCCGTATCGACTTTGTTGTCGTTGGGAAAAACAAGGATTTAAATGCCTTTCATAGTGAAGAAAGGTGGTTGATTCGAATATCAAAGTGGTAGATGAATAACTAAGTCGGGACAATTTCCTTCGAGATTTTTCTGGGAAGATTTTTCTCCAGTTAAATGTAAATTCAACTACCCGCAGGAGTTGAACCAGCCATTCAAAACTGATGCTTACAATGAGCGATGTCGCCAGAAAGGACAGACAAGTCAATCAAACAAGTAAGCATCGCTGGTTTCGTGCTTGGTGGATTAGAAAGAAAAGTCAAAATGGCCACTACGAAGTGAATTGTGATTGTTTCTAGCAAGATTGCTCATAACGCATTGGCGGATTCTAATTTAAATTTGTTTTAATGGAATTAATCCATTAATTTAATTTAGTTTTTTAATTAAGTTTAATTTAGTTTGGTATACTACGTTGGGGTAAATTCCGATCGCATTAATGCGGAATAAATTTGTTGAGGTTTACTGTTCTCCCTATTTCGTCAACGTAAGTTAACAATGTCATCATTTTGTACAATCTCCTAACTTTGATATGGGTGTTTTCAGGTAAAACGTTCCTTTTTATCACCGATAATACTGTTCCGTATCGACTTGTCTTTTAAAAAAGAATTTAAAAACCTTTCATAATTAAAAATGGTGGTTTATTCGAATATCAAAGTGACAGATGAAATACCTAAGTTAGAACAATTTTCTTAGGTTTTGTTAATGCTAATTGCTAAAATTGTGAATTCCAAAAGGAATAATTGGACCAATCAACAACGTGTTTTCTGTGTTGAGCAATTCGTAAAAACTAATTATGCGATTTCAACTCAACGTGCCTTCCTATATCCAACATTGCAAAGTTCAAAAAGACCAATCCCAATCCAATCCAAGCTATTTTAAACATGTCAAAGTCAAGTGTTCGCAGAATATTGCGCAAAATGAAGTTCCATCCACATAAAATGGCCATTGTCCAAGAACTAAGCGAAATTGATACGGCAAATCGGGCCGAATTTTGTAGAGAGTTCTTCAATTTACAAGCCGTTGAATAAGACATTTCAAATCGCCTCTACATAAACGATGAGACTCATTTCCACATAGTGGGTTTGTCAATAGACAAAAGTGCCGTTACTGGTCAACTGAGAACCCTCGGATGATTCACTAAAAACCGCTACATATGCCAAAAGTTACCGTATGGTGTGCTGTATCAGCATCAGGAATAATTGGACCTTATTTCTTTGAAGAATATTTCCAAACCGCTACAGTGACGTCAGTATGCTATAGACAATTGCTTGAAACATTTGTATGCCACAGCATAAGGCTCAAGGGAACAACAATTTTGGGTTTCAACAAGACGGAGCTAGCGAGAATAGGCATGGAGCTTCTACGGAAATCTTTTACCCTTTTTTTTGAGATGAACAATATTTTAAAATTAGACCCGCATGGCCTTCTAGGCCATCTAATTTTTGTTGAGTTAGTTTCTAGTCCGTTATACTATTTCTGTTATGTGAGAATAATAATTTTTAACTCAACCTAATCCTCGTTATTTTCTTCATATAATATCTGCTGTAAACGACATAAAGGAAACAGGCCAACTCAAGGATACAAAAGAAGAAATTTGGATTAAATCATGCATGTCAGGTTTCGGTATTTTATTTATTTATTAATTTTTGAGCAAGGAATCGGGGTAGCGAAGCATCTCTCGTACATCATAGCACCGATTATTTTGATCATATGACCAACGCTACTTGAATTTAGAGGAGTCTCACCCAGTCGAAGGTGAATCGAACCCTAGGCCCTTGGATTATGAAGCAAACATACAAACCACTAATCCACCGAAGCTGGCTACTTAGATTTTTGAAAAAACTCATCCTCGACCTACACCTAATACACGGCCTACACCTTATGACACTGAAAACTAGGTATTTTGATACGAACAAAAGAATAGCTTGTGACCCTCAAAAATAATCTCACAGTTCTCAGCTCGTTATCTTAATCGATTCATGAATGTCGCGTTCTTTCTTACATTATCAAGCAGAGAGGGGGTCGCAATTGACACTTTTTTAGCACAAAGTTTTAAAATCGTCAAAGACAAATCTGAACTCATTTTCGGAGTAAACACTTCTATTTCAAGAAAGAAACAGTAGGTATCATCAATGGTTATTTCACACAACTTACGTGTTAAGAGAATTAAACTATAGAAAACTTTTGCTAAAGTTTAGTCTTTGTTGCTTAGAGCTTACCTTATCTGCATCTTACATAGGCAGTTAAATTCCTGTTTTAAACAATGTGGCGATCTGATTGTCGAAGAAATCCCTTGAATGAATATGCGGTTAACCTTGAGAACCTAGTATTATTATTTTTCAGTAGAGCAATCTCAATGATATACATCATGGTTAGTAGATACCATGGCGCCCAAACACTAAATTTTGAAAATTGCTATTGCTAATTCTCTTTTCTAAGATGTCTTTTCAATAGTATTTTTGTCACTTTAAATAAGGATGTACTCCGATTGCTTCAAAAGTCAGATCAGCTACTTACTACCTACTTCAGAAAAATAATGAATGAATAGACATATTATAAATCATGGCTTCAAGAAGAAAATAGGGTTTGGGATTTGATTCTAGGTTCCTTCAATTTTTCATGTGATAATTCTTGGTGGGGTTGAAGGTACTTCTTACAATTCAATCTGTCAAAAAGTGCCGAAGAATCCATACAAATAAAAAGTCTCATATTAAGTCTTCTTTTATTCAATTATCCGTAACATAGAAATGGCAATTTGGACAAATTGAAAAATTATAAAGAAAAAAGCATAGTAAGGCTGATAAGGTTATATAACAAATAAATTCGAACCACAAGAATCGATATCAGCACAACAGTTACTACTGTTAAAATTCAGCATTGTTCCATTGTTTCAGTTAATTGTCGGCTTTTGTTATTTAATAATAAGCGGTTACAATAAGATAATAAAAGATGATCATCCATAACCTTCACATAAGAATGTGGTGGTGGTAATTACCAACACACAAAGATAATTCATTTGTTTTATCTATTACACATACGTGTTAAGTAAACTTCGATTCGGAATTAGACACAGTAAAAAATAACAGTAATTTGTGTCTAACAAGTAACAAAAGATGTGTAGCACCTTTTTTCGTTCTTTTAATTTTAATCCTTCTTATTTCATTTTTGCCCATGCACTCCTATAAATAACATGTCAAAGGTGCGACTTTGTAAAACGTGTTTTTCTGAACAGTATCAAAGATAAATGGGAAGTTAAGTGTGTGCAGTAACGGATCACGTAGGGCGAGAGGTCGTGAGACCATAAGAAAGAAGTAGTAGTCAGGAAAGACGGGGGTTGCCATTCTGAGCCAGCACCAAGGCCGGCCGGTATTCTTGAAATGACCAAAACGGAGCAGATGACCACCAACAACACTGCGGAATGCGGTTTCAGGGGAGTAACCAATAATTGGAATTGAGACGATCTTCATTGTTCAAAATTCTTTTATTAGAAACAAAAATAAAGATACCTTCAAGGTTTTCCGAATAATACGTCATTTTTGGAGTTTTGATTCACACCTTCACTGCTGCTTGCTATAGAGTAAAATGTTGTTGTCTCATTAGATATTTTTAAAATAGGTACTTTTGTAAATAATGCTATTCCATAATATTTTTTTATAGAACATCTCAGGATCGATTCGATTGACTTCTCTGGAATTATGAACTTATGTACAATTATCTCAAAATGTGTACCTTATTTGTTTAACAAAATAAGAGTCTTTTCTAAAATGGCGATTCCAATAACTTATTGCATGTGACAGTATCAATTCTCATGGTAGTGTTCGCATATTATCTAAAAATATGCACAGAATTAGGATATCTTATATTCTACAAGAAAGAATTAATCTTGGCTAGTATTACTCGAAAATTCACAATTGAATAAATATCACTATTTCTCGTCTGTCAAAGGAATTGAATCCCCATCCTCTTGAAGCGATTCTAACTTGAAGGTTTTCTTTCAACTTTAGTCTCACGAACGCCTTACATCCTCTATGAAGTAAAACTAATCTAACATGAATGGTAGAAGTAGAATGGTGGAATATTCTCAACAGTATTAAAAATCTATTTGCATCTACATTAACCTGTACCAATTAACAGATGAAGAATATTTATACTTTTTACTATAGACTTTCCTCAAATTCTCCGTCCATAAGTTACTTAGGTCGTATGGCTAGCGATACATGATATAGATTTTCCAAAATTATTCTTTTAAATTAGTTTTGATTTAATCAGCTTTCCGTCTAGAAATTCTACCAACTTTAGCCGATTTGGTATGAAGGATAATAATAATAATAATAAACAAGGCTTCATAAAAACCTTCCTAAATAAGCTTTATGCACTTATTTGTATTGTCTACGCAAAGCAGTTCAGTAATCAATTTTCGAAATCTGTTCATATGACAAAACCATAGATTTCAACCTCTTCTGTGCAATTTCGATCTTTGTTCTTTTTTCTTGGGTCAGTTTTGGAATTAAAATTCCAACTACAATGTAAACTAAATACATGCTCTGAGAAGCCCAACAGATAACGTCTAGGCTGGTATAGAAATCAAAACGGAAAAAACTTAAAAGGCTGGCAAAACAAAATGCTATAAAGCTCATTTGGGTACCAGAGCATTGTGGAACAGGCAACAAAAAAGATGATGAACTTGCTAGAAAAGGATCAGCAAGACCATACCTTGGTCCAGAACTAGCATCGCCAAAAGTGCCAAAGAGCATGTTCTGTGCAATAATCAAAGGTTGGATTAGTATGGAAGAGTACAACAATTACTGGATAAGAACACCAGGCCAAAAACAAGCTGAGAGCTTCATAGAGATACTGTGTCAAAGCAAAACTAAAGAGATGTTAACAATAACCAGTAATCAGTTGAGAATACTTACAGGATATTTAACAGGACACGCACCTGTTAAAAACACCTAAAAATACGGGACTGTATAATGGAGACCCCAACTGCAGACTATGTGGGAAGGGAAGTAGAACGTCGGGGTCACCAATGTAGTGTTTAGAAGACCAATGTGGGAATACAGCAGCAGCGTGCAGTGCATACGAAACAGTGGAAGCAGTCCCGATACGACGTATTCGCTATTGCGCTCGTACGCAATGTGTACGAGCGTGATAGTGCATACGTCATATCGGGACTGCTTCCACTGTCTCGTATGCACGGCACGCTGCTGGAATACAGGTTGCTTGTGTGTGGTCTTGTACACTACTTATATGTTATCTCTTCTAGAAGACAAATAAAAGACATGTTTACTTCTATGAGATATTTATTTTTACTCTTTGTTGATTACTGTTGTCATGGCAATCACTTAGCATGCAATGCCTTCTTGAGGTAATATGTATGTAATATCATTACAGTACAACACTTATTATGCGAGTGTGAAGCACTGGATCGCAAAAGATAAATTATACTGGCGAAAATGAAAAATGAACCCAGAAGAATACAGAACCCCATCAGTCAAAGACCTGTATAAGATAATATAAAGAATAAAAATATTGGAATCATCTAATCACGGAAAAGGCGCAATAAGCCGAATAACTGCAGCGTTCTGGGAAACGGCTCTAGTCAGGACAGCTTCCGAACGGAAAAAATCCTACTTTTTCGATAATGAAATAAAACAGAATTGAGAGTTGAAATGTTTATTTTCAGTTTCACCGTTCTGTTTGTCTTCAGAAGCTAATTTAAGAAAAATCTGGTACGGGACAGGTGCAATACAATGCAAATTGACACTATGATTTCAGAATCATGAGCTTTTTGAATGCTAATGGAAGAATTCATGACCACGTAATTTATTACTGGTGCCTGGGAACAAATTATGTACACTATATGTCATAACACTGCCTGGAAATACTAGAATAGAACTGAGCAGGTTTTCTTAAGTTTAGTTTTGAGATACTCAAAGATTTGTTAGATGTCTCGCTGCTATAATCCGTATTAATGAAAATACTCCCCGAGTATAGTTTCATCTCAAGATTGTGTAACAAACACGGAACGTCATTGCATCATACTGTAATACACAGCTTTAAATGCAGCTTAAGTCCAACCGTCAAAACTGTATGAAGTAAGTAAACGACTACCAACATTGAATATGCCCTTATTTTATAGCCGTTATTTTTACTATGGATTTACCATTATTTACAATTCCAAGCAGGTAAATCAGGTGACCCAGTGGTAATCAATTCTCAAACCTTATTTTTAAACCGACCACTTTAATTAACAATAACCACGTCGAATTTTAATTTTTATTTCCAAAATGTACATTTATAAGATTTTATTCATAAATAAGTAGTATTAACAAATCCTTTCGGCTATTGTTTAAACATACATACTATTCTATCGAATTAGAACTCCATCAAGCAAAATGAGCACATTAGAATATTACTGAATTATTTAATAAGCATGAAATACAATATAAATACAAAGATTATATTTCATGATTATGGAGTTCCACAAAGTAAGGCTGGAGACAGTAAACGCTATTTAATAAGCGTCTTTGTAACGTAATTGAGTTATGACAAGTGAAAATCGTAGTTTATTTACGGTTCTAATTTTACCATTTTTAAGTGACGTTATAAAGTAATTTGCTTTGAAAATAAAAAAACAATCATTGAATTACCTATTAAGTAATTCAATAACATTCTAATGTGCTCGTTTTCATTGATGGAATGTCAATAGCTATTTAACGATGATGCCTTAAACTAGAAATTAAGTTTGTTTAAACAATAGTCCAAATGACTTGTTAATAATATTTATGAATAAAATCCTACAAATATACATTTTGAAAATAAAGATGGGCTGAAATCGTATTCTATGTTGGTAATCGTTTTACTTGCTTCTTCAGTTTTGAAGGCAGGATTTATGCTGTGCGCAATGACGCTGGATCTTTGTTACACAATGTTGAAATGGAACTACGCGCGGAGACATTTTCAATAAAACGGACTCAGTTTTTGTGATTTTTATAAATAACCAGTAGAGGAACATGTTTTAAAGGAAGAATCTCCTCATTTAATAGATACTACTTGAATAATCAATAACATCCCTTTCATTGCAGTCGGTCCAATAAAATTAATTCAAAGAACACATATGCACAACGCTACTTCACAAAGAGACATAAATACAATATTAAATAATTGAATATTGTATATACAACAGAGAAATCAAATAAAATCACGTTATTCATAATATTATTGTTTGTAGCGCAGTACTCAGACAAGAAACGAAAAAAAAAAGAAACTACAAAGGTGGAAGGAAGTTCTTGCTGAATAAAAAGAAAGGCTTGACAGTTTTTATTGAAATTCCACGGCAAATAAGTAAAAATATTGCAAATCTGGCACGGTTTTATATCAAATGCAGACAAATTGTAAATGTAGGGATGAGACAATGCTCAATTTTCAATCTCTAATAACAAACTGCTCGCTGTTTGGATGATTTCCAATTTATAAATAAGAAAGCATAAATTCTGAGCGATAACGTGTAGTTTTTGTAACGTTATGAAAGATACTTGATTGTATTTGAAAACATGGAGATGTTTATGTACTGATATTAAGATCATAATTTCTAAAAATAGTTTTCATTACATATTCAGAACATTCTTAATACGAGGGCGACACTGAAAATTTAGAAAATCAAACAAGGATTAGTTTTAAAAAAATTTAAATGATTTTATTGTTTTTCAAAATATTCCCCTTTAACATCAATACATTTTTGCATTCGATGAAACCAGTCCTTAAAGCAATGATGCCACTCTTCTTGAGACACTTCAGAAACCAGGTTTTGTAATGTTATACTGCTTCATCTGATGACGAAAAACTGATTCCACGCATTTTATCTTTAATTTTAGGAAACAAAAAGAAATCGCAAGGTGCTAGGTCAGGGCTGTACGGTGGAGGGTCCATGGTGCTGACTTTTAGGGCAGCCAAATACTCAGTTGTTACTTTTGCTTTATGCGACAATGCGTTGTCATGATGTAAGATTATTTTTCCTTTGGGGCGTTTTTCACGAACTTTTTCAAAGATTTGTGGTAAACAGACATTTGTATATCAATCGGCAGTAACGATATGTCTATCTTCTAATGCTATAGTAGCAATATGACCCGATTTAGAAAAAAAACTAGCCATCATCTTCTTACCTGCACTGCGAATTCTTCGAACTTTTGTAGGCTTAGGTTCGGTTCGAAAGACCCATTGAGCCGATTGACTTTTCTTTTGAGGATCATAACAATAAATCCAAGATTCGTCACGATATTCCAAACCAAATTTGAAGTGCCGCCTTGGAATTTTTACAGAGTTTTTCTGCCCCCATTCAATGCGTTGTTCTTTTTGATCGGGAGTCAGTTTATGTGGAATCCATCGACAACAAAGTTTTCTCACTTCTAATGTTGATGTAAAATGTTTTGTATTTGACTCATATCAATGCCCAATGTCGCCCGAATGTCCGTCGATCTTTCACACAGCAGTTCTCGGGCGTCCTTCACGAAATTTATCACTAAGAAAAAACCGGTCTCTTTTCAATTCACTGTACCATTTATAAATTGTTGCCTTAGACGGGGCTTCTTCGCCAAATGCACTTCTAAGCCGATCTTCACATTGTTTAGCCGTTAATGACGATTTAAAATCGTAAAAAATCATAGCCCGGAAATATTCTCTAGTCAAATTCATTTTTGGGTGAACACACAATCTTTAAATTATGATAATTAAAAAACTATTAGAGCAAATCGAACAAACTAAACGGCAATCAACTCGCAAAACATTAAAAAGTAGTTGTCAACTAAAAACAAATTTCATTCGTTTTTAGAAACATGGCACTCTAGTATTATCAGTGTTCCCCTCGTATAAATCTTGTAATGCGTAAGATTTTGATCATTGAAAGAGTTGGAACTGAAACTTGCATTTTCTACAACCCAAATCCGGAAGCTAACCTTGTATTTTTGGGGAAGTTAAAGTTTGATACTATTAATTCAACCGGAGAATGAAACCTGTAAAGAGCAAACAATTTTTTTAAATACAGATTTATAGAATTGGAGCAAATACAAATTTTTCATTTTCAGAACATTGTTTTTGAAATACTAGAATTGAACTAGGGTATAAATTTCCAAAACAATCAGCTTTAAAACTAATGCATCCAATTTTTTGAACAACCAACAATTGTAATATTCAAATTTTAAAATACACAATACAAATTCGAGGTGATTTTCCAAATTTTAAAACAATATCAGCAGCAGCACCCGGCCAAGCTAAAGCTATGTATACGTCGAGGTCCGTTATGTATTGTTGTAATTGTAAGCGAGAAATGAGTTGGATTTTAATTAAAAGGAAAGTGATTCATTGTTGTAGGTTGTAAACATTGTGTGAGTGTTCTTTTGTTCTAATGAGATCTTATTCAAACTCATATACATGTGAACAATAGCGCTACGTAAGGCTATAAAGCTAAATTCCCTGCGTTTGTAAAGTAAACGAATACAGGGAAATTCTTACCTTTTGTTTTTTGATTATAAATGGCCATTGTTGCTGTAATTTGCTGGTTTATTACTGTGCAAAACAGCTAAGTACCACCATCATCAAACTACGATTTTCGCATAAGTTATTCTGATCATATATAAAAAATTGTTTTGCATTTCGTAATAATAACAACCTTTTGTAAATGAAACTTCTTTTATGGCAATGGTGATTGGAAAAGCAATTAAGTTACGAGAGATTTGCAAAAATAAACATGTATCTCGCAAGTCGCAAGTAATTACAACAAAATTACATTTGTTAGTCATAATAATTGAAAAGTCTTATCTTTCAATTTGCCATATTATGCAAAACGGGACTTAAACAGAGATTAATTATCCTTCATATAGACGCTGTCGTTAAAATCTTAGCTCTTTTCTTGTTTTAAAACATAATTTTACCATTTGCCTAACTGTTCATTGTAAATATTAACTAATGAATCTTAAATGAAACACTCCGTATATTATACATATAACTCGAAGTTCACATGAGCTAAACTGCGTTTCCACGACATTAAAGTAACTTGTGTAAGCCGTGTAACTCGAAAACTACTATTCGTCTTACTCTAGATATTTGGTTACAGACTCAATTAATTTAGTTTAGGTATGAGGAGTTTGAGAAATGTTCCAAACCTATGCGTACCAACAGACAAACTTCTGGAGTACAAATATGCTCAAAATGGACACAATACCACTACTCTCACAACACCCTCAACTGAGTATCTCAAGTTTTTATTAAATTAATGTCCAATATTCTACTATAGCAGTGGTTCTCAATCTCTCACTCAATCGGAACACTTTTAATTATAACAGCAATAATTGAAACACTAATAGCCATTTGCATCAGCTTCAGTTGATCCTAAACAATGATTAATTACCATGGATATGTTTGTTGAGCCAATCCTATCCACAGTAATTAAACCAGGTATCACCAGGTAGTTGTGTTCGACGACGAAAAGTATGGGGATCATGTAGCGCAGTTCCAATTGTATGATCCATAGAATTCGTCTAGAGTCAATACGCTTAAGGGGCATTGACGCGAATATACAGCCGATCGCGCTCAAGACAACTTCATCTTAACGGAACATACCAGGATCTGCTTAGGGATAATTAAACAAAGCACTGACAAGGGCACAGCAGGCCCTACAACTTGATAGGCCCGGGTGGTAAACCCTTTCAAGTCTAGCCACATTAAGGTTGGATCTGGTTGGGCAGTGGCCCCTCTACATTTGAGGAAAGTCCGAAGCTGGACTAGGGGACCATCTCCTCGGAGTAGGAACTCGACGGGTGAGCACGGCCATAGCTCCGGTACTATCCAGGAGAGCTACTAGAGAATGCATCGTACCTCACTCCCACGTGCGTACTGGTAGCATTTGCATTAGCATTTGTGCACTAATTGAGCGTATCTCAATTCGTGACTCCGGTCATAAGGTGGTTCATATCCTACCGAAAGGTTGGTGGACCACGTTAAAATAATGCTATCGTACCCTTGATTGGTTACGTATGGTAATTTCACGAATATTCACTACTGGATAATCGTGGTCACACGCAGGTACCCAGAATCTGTCGTTTTTAGGCATGGCTCTTATACAGGAACTTCGCAAGTTTTTTGCACTTCTGTCGTCTTTGTCAACGTATAAAAGTTAAGCATTCTTGAACTAATTGACAACTTTCGACAAACGAGTTTCTGTTCTCTGGTCCGCTTTTTCCTGATCGGATGTTTTATCAGCCTCGGTAGTATAGTGTCTAGCATGCAAGACTTTCACCCAAGCGGCTCGGGTCCGGCTCCCGGGACCTGCAAATCTGGTTAAGGTTTTTCTGCAGTTTTTCCTTCTCTGTAACACAAATGTGGAATTTCGGCTATAACATCTGTAAGTCGGCTGAAACTGCACGATGGGCCTGCGTAATAATATAAATCGCTCCCTCCCTCCCGCAAAAGCTTTAGCTTATGGGGCCTTACTAGTTAGCCAGGTAATGGGTTGTAGCAATTATTCTTATTATTATTATCAGATGGCATTATCTTAACTGGATCTGGAAACGCACGTGCTAATCTTGCTGACTTCAAATGTTTTAGACTTCTGTACGTTCTTAATTTTTCAAATTGCCTATATTCATAGTTAAACAAATTCATTTCCAGTGATTTGGGATAGGTACAGAGGCGTTGCTGGGGGTTGTGGCGCCTCTGCGCAATGTCGTCACTCATATGAAAAAAATGATCGATTAAAAATATAAGCTATATTTTATTAGTAAATTTCATTCCAACTTTGCACTAGTCGTATTTAATTTATATTATATCTTACTCTGTCAAGTGACTGGGGTCCCTGTGCCGCGCACAGGCTGCACGGGCGCTAGCTACGCCTCTGGATAGATATCATTTTGTATATCTACACAGTAACATTTTTTACACTAGAGTGCACTAGACCACTCTAAAAGTCCAATACATTTAGAGTAAAATATCTAAGCTGTATCTTCGTATTGATCATAGACTTAACTTCAATACAATGTTAGTGTAAATTTATTACACTTCAAAACAATGATATCTTCAATCATTTGTGGCAACTTTATCACACTAAAACAGTCAAATAAATAAAAAACATAAATAATATAAATCACACAGAATAAATAACTACACTACTTCTACTCTAGTTTTTAGCAGTTTTAGTATAAAATTTCAATCTATATAGAAAAAAAATTATACAAAAGTTTTATTGTCAAAAAATACAATATTCTGCTCTAAACGTATTGGACTTTTATAGTGGTCTAGTGTTACACTAAATCTTTTACTGTGATATGCTATGAGTATAATACTCATGCATCGTAGAAGGGTGCATACTTTTGTGCATTATATGTATGCTGGATTGAATTTGATCATTGGGAGCATTTTTAATTGAAGGTATATTTGTCCAAATGTGCTGTGGAGATGGAGAGACTTGACAGATATAGGAAGAATAATAAATATGCTTAATAAACAGCCTTGGTAGTGTAATGTCTGGCGTGCCGGACTTTCACCCAAGCGGCCCGCGATCGACTCCCGGTGCCGGCAGATCTGGTTAAGGTTTTCTGCAGTTTTCCTTAGCTGTGACACAAATGTGGGATTTGCGCTGTTCCATCTGTAAGTCGGCTGCAGCCGCACATTGGGCCTAAATAATAATAATAATCGCCCCCTCCCTCCCGCACAAGCTTATAGCTTCTGGGGCCTTGGTTTAGGCTATGGGTTGTAGTAGTTATTATTATTATATTATATTATTATAATACTGAAGAGAGAGCGAAACTATGAGAAATCTTATAAAGCCTTGGGCCAAATCTTAACAAATAAAGAAATATTTTATGCCCAAATGGGGGGGGGGGTGAGACTTCCTAACGTAACGATTTGATAAATAAATTTAAAAAAAACACAATGCAACAAACAGAATAATAAAGTTGAGCAACAAGCCATCATAATATTGTAATATTCCTTTTAAATAAAACTTAAGATGCTGTTCTAAATGTTTAATAAAAGATAACTATTAACAGTAACTAAGGTTTAAACTTAAGACAAATTACGTACTATTAACGAACTTGAACTATTTTATTTACAGGCTATTTATTTATTTAATTAACTAGATTATTATTTTTGAATACACATTTATTTTTACTGAGGTTAACATTACGCTATACACTATCTAAGTAACTGACTGTCCTTCTATCCCGCGGCCGGCGTTATATATTTAATGCGATATGTTCTGACTCGCGAAGCTTCTGGTATTCTCACGTGTTTGCGGATACAGTTGCTTTCGCCGACAGTCTAGAATGAACGAGGCGCTTGGTAATACATGCGGTTTTCCCGTTCATTACAATATTAAAGATTAAAGACTACATGCCTGCATCCTAGAATGTTCTTCAAGTCCACAACATCTCGTGGCTATTTTATCGATTATAGTCCTCCAAGAGTAATTGTATAATTCTACGTATAATAATCAAATATTTTATGCTACACATCACTTCTAATCTAAGTTCTAGTGGAGCAAGAAATTGGTTAGCATCCGCTTTGTTATACAGGCACGTTAATACCCTATAACTTCTGGCTATTTTTGAAACTATCAATGACGAAGAAGTAAGAAGTTTTGCGTCGATATAAGATATTGAATTGATTGTGAACAACGTCTCTAAGAATCTAAAGTGACACAGGTGTATGATAAGCCATAGCTATTATTCTAAAAAGAATTATTCATGTATTAATGTTACATTTTGGCTACTAAAGCTTCTTGAATTCGAATTTCCATGCTCTATAAATTTCGTGCTGCACTTGTGGCAAGCTCATAGGCCACCAATGTTTCGCGGAACAGCGGTTAAGAACCACTACGACATAGTTGTATTCTATAGAGGGAATTTTTCTTCATGCTTTCAAATATATTTTTAAATTATTTTTATTCAATTACACTATTTAACAAGTGTTATTAAAGTTGCCTATACCGTAGGCGTTGTCACATTAATTTCTTGAATTAAGGTTAATCTTCTTATTAATTTAATTAATAATATTTAATTTTTTTACAATTCAAACTAAATACAAAACATAATTTCATTTGTTACAAGAATATTACTACCATAACAATCCCTACGTTGAATTACTACTAAGTCAATGCTGATAAATCAATTCTCCGATAAATATCCAAACAATGGGGTGAAAATAAAGAAAATTCATAAAAACAAATACATGTATAATTTCATGATGTTTATAAATTTCGATCTTTGCATTAATTCACATTTGCACTACTTCATATTGTTTAAGTCAAACTGAATGTGATAGTGATTAGGATGGCCAGATTTAGTTTCATTTAACTAATAAGACTACTCCCGGAAACAGAGACTAAGACCTGGACGCCCCTTATTTTTGGTCGTTTGGGAAGGTATAAACCAAAATGCCTAGAGGCCTAGACATAAAATAAAAAAAAGTTGAATCCTAATTCTGAGCCTGTGATTGAATGTGCATTTAGATTTTGGGTATTTTGTTAGCGAAAATGCATTATTTCTCAACCTGAAACGATAGCTACTTAACAGAATTATCTCCCATAAATATTAATAATATTAGTACGCACCAACAGAACGCACAGGCCCATACGTCAATATTTTCAAAGATGCTACAGACCAAAGCGAAATATTCACATCGGTAGCGGCGCGGCGCCGGGAATTTCGCGTTTGTTGCGGCAGCGAAATTCGCGCGTTTATTCTCACCGAAGTTACTTTTGTCGCAGACTCTGTACAATGTATTGAGAGGTACATTGCGTTAGAAGTCGAAGATAATACCAGGTTAGTATTTTTTCCCAGCACAGCAAAAAGTTTTTTTTTTATTTTGATCTAGTTTGCCAACGATTTTCAATGAATTTATGTATTTCTATTCCAATTTCAATCTACATTTTGTCTTGAGTCATAATTCATATAAAATTGGAAAATTCTTATTAACTTTTCTGTCTTTGTCATTATATTTTAACTTGCGAAATAAGCGAGCCAGTGATAAAATCGCGTTGGACAATGAAATGAAATTCACGGCGACTAATAAAACGTTGTACGATTGCAGTGTCAACGCCAGACTGCCGCGAAAGTTTGAACATGTACACAACCCGTCACGTACTATAAAACCGCAACGCGTAATATTAGCAGTGGCAGCGAATATTTCGCACCGGTCGGCCTGTGAGAATTATCCAAGTGCATGTAAAGTATTCTCACACGCGTCGGTTTTTTTATTTTCATGGAAAGATTTATAAAAGTTAAAAAGTTGAACGTGTTTGGTTTCCCCGCCCAAACGTCGCCGAATGCCTTAAAAAAGGAGATATGTCCAGGAAAACGAGGACGTCTGGTCGGTCACCCTAATAACAATAACCAAATGATAACAGAGACGTTTGAAACTTTCACATCTTGTTAATGTTACTATTTTATACTTATTGGGGTTTCGAAGAGATAGGGAAATTTTGGAAAACCGTTCATATGTGAAGGTTTTGGAATACCCATCACTGAAGCTTTTATCAGACATGAGTGGTTTACCATTAGCAGTTAATGAAATAATTCCCTTTTCCATTTCCTCGTCAAAAATTGAACTGATAAATAATTGAAAAAACATGGTAATCTTACATTTATTTATTAAAAAACTATTTCTTCTTGTGTTAAATTATATTTGCCAAAGTCAAGCTATTTCTTTAAGTAAGAGCTATGGTACTCTGGAATTATCTCAGTTTGGTCAGCAAACACTAATAAGCAAATACAGACTGAAGATCAACAAATAGATTCAGACGAAAAATACAATTTACAACTTAAGAGCACAAAACATACAACCATTGCACAATGGGTCGGTTAAATTGAAATTGGAACGAGAAAAAAATAAATATTTTCAAAGAGATCTAAACATTACAGTGATAACACCTAAAAATATATCTATGATTTATACATTTTATTATAAAAAATGATCTTTTAATACAATAATTATTCTAATGTTATAGGAGTATTTTCAGGGAGGGACTGGAAAGTTTCTGAAGGAAATAGATTTTAAAAATGATTTTAAATACATACCGATGAACTAATATACTAAGCAGGTTTCCTTACTGATCCGTTTTCGAATTATTGAACACTTCGACATCCAATGCATATGTACTGCCGGTATTGTGAATTGCCAACAAGCAGATAATATAGCAAAGAGTGTAATACAGACACGGTCGAGGTAAGGATATTTTGGGGGTAAGGAGACACAATGAGCCATTTCAATTTCATTATTTTTGCATGCATTTTTGCTGGGTTTAATCTAACCTAACCTAACCTGCCTGTGGCTCCCTCACCGTTACTTGCGATCTTCTCAATGTTCCCGTGGATCAATTTCAATAATATTTGTACTAATCGATTTGTCTCGCCGAGTAATACAAAAATCAATACTTACCCCCACCGAGTCTATGAGAGGCATGATAATATTACATGGTGGAGCAAGGTGGAACATGAGCTGACATGTCCCCACGACAACATTTAATGGTTTGCTTTTTTGGAGATGAATAAGTATCCATTTTTAGCTATTCTATAAAATTCTACAAGAGACACTTGAACTGAGTAAACGACTTTGTGAACTTGGCAACTCATAGTTGCCAAACGTTTCAAAACTCCTAACCACAATGCATACTTACAGCCCATCCAGCACACTGAGGTTATAATGACGATATTTTTAAGTCAATATTGGTCGATGACGTCATATGACTAATAAATGATGTCCATAAGTGTCATATAATGGGACGTATATAGACGTCTTCAAAACCACGTCTTTTGGACGTACAATACAATACGTACAAGTTTCATTAAAAATATATTATTTAAACAGGGGCCAAGGAATACTGGTCATATTAAGTAGGTGGTCACAATATGTTTTGACAAGTTGAAAGATGTTTTGACTGGAGTATATAATAAATGTTATTTCCAATATTCAACTATTTATTTATAATTCCTGTCTTAGTCCTCGTATAGTACGTTTTAATGACGTCTTTGGGCTGTGACATAATGATGTCAGTTTTACGACAATTTGACGTCGTAACTGCAGAAAAAATGGCGACATTATGACATCAGTGTGCAGGCTGAAAAACTATTCAAAAGATGAATTAAACTAAATTTTGTCTCTCTGTCTTACTTATGCTTTGTATGACATGTCATATTGACTAATGGTTCAATATTCACCGTCCTTTTATCTAAAATAAACCATTCATACATGCTTATTATGGAACCAATCTCTTGGTGAGATGCGCGCAAGATAGACAGAAAGAAGGTTCGAGCAATACAGCAAGTACATAGTGCGTCGCAAGGACCACAAGCGATTGTTGTATGTATACTCCACGTTTGCTATTGAGGATCCATGAGTCACATACACAGATATGTATGTTTCATAATATGTGGCCAAGTACCAACATATTTGTACGGTTTCGTAACATTCCTAACGAGGTTGTCCTTAAAAGATTCAGATAAGCGGCGTTTCCACAAGTGTCTTTAAGCACTCGATACTTTAACAGCCCTCTATTACTGTCTGTCTTGAGCAAACGAATGGAACGTCGTTGTAGTATATAACTGACGTTAAGAATATTAAAAGATAAGTAAGTTCGCCATTAGCATTCTGTGTTGCCTTGTTAGTCTTGGAGTAGAGTGGACCGTAGAGTGAAATCACGTGCTCAATGATTCAGAAGAGTTAATACCAAAACGAACAAATTTTGACAAACAACATTTTGATATGTCTTTTGTTCATGTCGTAGCCGTAGTATGAGTTTGCTTTGTTCGATTAGCAAAGGAAATACCAAAAGAAATATAAAAAATGGAATATACCGCAAGGTCTGCAATACCAATACCAACAGGCTTACAATTGTGTTACAAAACACAAACAAAAGAAAATACCAACAACACGACATTAGCCAAAATTTTAATTTTAGATACAGCAAGAACAAAAAATAATTAAAGAATTTCTTGAGATTGTTATAGATGTTCCAATAAGCGTGATACAAACTGAATTGGATGTAAGTGTATATAGTACGAGCAAAAAGTAGCTTCACCAAAGGTGCCTTTGGAATTTTGAACTCATGTGTATTATAACACCAGAAAATTATAACAACGAATTCAAACATATAAATAAAATCGAAAATAATATTGGACAAATGGGCGTCATGGTTCCACTGGGTTGCTATGGTTCTTTTTGCCTAATTATGCATAACATTTTGGCATAATTGCGACTAAATCCCACCAATAACCTCACGAATGCTGTACTTTAGTTGATGGATGATTTGGTGGTTCTTGACATAAATGAGACCTGTTAGAATTACCAATGTTGTAAAGTACATAATACTTATTGCTAGTTACGAGGTAAGCGCTAAAATTACCGTACTAACCATGAAACAAACGGCGTAGATTCAGAATTAAATTTTATTTTTCAATATAGTCCCCTCCCCTCCATGACATCAATGCACTTATCACATCGTTTCAGCAACAATTCGATACCCCTAAAAAATATTATTTTGGCATGTCTTCAAAATGTGCCCTTCACCTCTTCATCGTCACTGCAATGGCGGCCAGGAAGGTCCTTTTTCAAATTTCCAAACAGATAATAGTTACTATAGAGAGGGTGATCCATTTGTTTGAAATCGCAGTCACGAATTTCGGCTTACGCAATTCCAGCAGTGGACACGGGTGCAACAAACGCACGCCTCTGGTCAGTTTCCCACGTCTTTTCGCCCGAATATTTTGTCGTAATTTGTGTAGGAGTGCTGCATAATATGTCCCGTTGACTGTGGTGTTGCATTCGTGAAAGTCTATGAGAAGAATGCCCTCACAATCCCAAAAAATGGTAGACATCATCTTCTTCTGAAAGCCTCGACATTTTTGATAATTCTTTCATCTTTATGATATTCTTCATCATCAAGTGAGGACTGCTTAATACGAGATCCTTATCAAGGGCAATCTTGTCGTCCATCACAATTTTCACCATCCTTCTTGTTCTTGCGTCATCTTCCAAGGATTCCTGTCCCATCCGAAACCGTTTTGATCAATCTTTTACCACAGAATAAGACAGGAAACTTTCCCCGAGTGCGCCATCCAACCGATCTTTGATGTATTGAGGAGAAAGACCTTCTCGGATAAGAAATTTGATAACAGCTCGATACTCAATTTTCGTGACTTCATCGTGATGAAAGAGTGTCATTTATAAGAAAACAAATTTGACATAAAATCAATTTTTGTTTTTTTTTTCAAGTCTTAAAGACTTAAACCAATGCGTTACCAAAATTTTGATCTAAGTCAGTCCGGGAAGTTTTGGTGTTTACCTCGTATATAGTAACTCATAGTAACAAATAGTAACTCATAAACAGGAGACAAACTCCCACCACTGTTTTATTGTAAAATAGGAATTGTAATAAGAAGATCAAGAATATTCCGAGTTTCTTTGTTAACATTATTGAAGTTACCACTTTCTCCAAATGAAGTAGCAAGACACAAAAAATTAGGTAAAAAATTATTTTTTTCTCCAACCTGATTAAAACATAAGTGTCATGTTTTAATCAGGTTAATGACATTTTTAAAAGATAAAGTTGACGTTTTTGTAACAAGGAAAAGAAAAGTCCGCTGCTAAGACAACTAGTATTTTTAATCCTAGACTTAAAAATATTTTTAATTCTGTTAATATTTTAGCATTGTATTTAATCTTTCGAGAAAAAAGGGTAAAAGTGACTTTGTTTGAGTGTCACGTTTAATCCTAATAACAGCAACACGAATACACACATTCATAGTTGAGGTGGCGGAATTTTCCAATTAGAAAAATCCCGCCGCCCCAAGTGGGATTCGAACCCACGACCCTTGGAACACGAGTAATGCATTGACACCACTCGTCCACCACCGGCCCTGCACAATATATTATTACTTAATTAAAAATAAGTTCGATTAGTTAGAAACGAAACTTACTATAGTTCAACCAAAGTTACAAGAAATGAGTCATCACAAACACGTGGGCGAAAATTCACTGAATTCTTAGCAACGTGAGATTTGCACTCTTATCTTATCTTACCTCGGGTCGTATTTATTTAGTCAGGTGTGATTACGAAAATGACTAATTTCATGTATTTATGGTTGAAGTATAGACGACGATACAAGAACTTATTACGACAAAAAAAAATTAAAAAATTGCAGTCTTAATAATTATATCTCCCATGTATCTTCAGCAGCTTTCAAAATATTTGTATCTACCAAAAACCGCATTCTTGGGCATACCCAACGGAGTACTTAGACTTAAGAGTCCTCCCCTATAATTTGTGCAAATTTGTAATTTGGCTTTCACATTTTTGATGTCTATAGTCTATTTTAATAACATTTGTTTTTTTAGAAACACCGAAATCAGCACTTTTAGATATCTTCTATCTAACAGGCCCGTAGTCAGAATTCTCTTTCGTGGGGGGGGAGGCAATCAAATATAATTATTACTAAAAAAACCTTTTATACAATAAAATAAACTTTAAAGTGAAAAAAATTCGAAAAGTCGCATATATGCTTCTGTGGGGGGGGGACTTCAGCCCCACGAGGACTCCCTGGCTGCGTGCTTTTAAAGTTCCTTTTTGACCACTGTAACAAAAAATAATTTTGACCAGGATGGTTAATACCAGTTAAAACCATCCAAAACAGTGTAAAAGCATGTAGACGATATTCCAGCATCTTGTCAGCAGATCTAAAGAAAATTTAATTAGTTACAGGACTTGATTGTTAAATTGTTAGCAATTTGATAGATACGAGGTGCAACTTATGAGATACGAAAATCATTCTAATAGAACTCATTTCCAGGGTAGAGTTATTAGAATTAAAGTGTTTTCAAGGATTCCTAATGAAGGCTGTAGTTAGGTTATGTTAGGTTATTATGTCCAAAAGTCTTTTGAACTTTGAAGTAGGCATTCACATAGAGTATGTTATTTATGTATGTAGAATATGCACAAATGAAGCTAAAAATAGTATCTAGTATAAACGTCCATTCGAAAAGTGAACCATTCGGTTGATCCTTACACTTAAAGAGAGACAGAAACACTATCGCTAGCGCTTTCCTTATTAGGCTCTGTTTATATTCAATTTTAAAATCCTCTTATAATACCTACAATAATAAACAATTGCCATTGTTTATTATTATACATTGCACTACTTGTAGAAAGAGGAATGTTATTCATCAAACATAATTACGTTGCCGGAAGGTAATCCGTGTTTGGTTTGAGTTTCTTACGTAACTAAATTACTTTTAAAGCAGTACCGAAAGGAAAGCCACCCATCGACTAGCAAAACAAACAAACCGAGATAACGAAGGAGATATTTTTCGTTTATGCGATATTAATGAGAAGAAAAGAGTGATTTCCTGTATTAAGTTGTAGCTGCATATATGCGAATGCAGGTATAAACAAATTTAGCCTTGAGATTCCGACCTGTGGGAGGTCGGGGAAGTGGGGTGAGGTGACCTAGACCCAGACAGGCCAGCCGAGCCAGCGAGGCCGCCACAGTCGCGACGCGAATTAAAGGGGAAGTACTGCCTTTTATGCCTTTCGCACGCACCACGCCCTTGCAACAAGAAATCCTGCTTTAGTTTTGTGAATCGTGTAAAATGCGAACGCTACCAAGTTATCACGGACAGGAGACACGCGATTCTATGTTTTATTAGGAAAGTTGTTCTAAAATTGGTTCGAGCTATAAATAAAAAAAGAAAAACATTATTTTAATTGATTTTTATTAATATTTTCAATAAATCTATTGGAATGATTTTTAATAAGCAGGGCAACATTGCAAACACTGATTCCTATCTATGTGCACAAAACCTAAAATTAATATAAAATCAATAACATTATTTCAAGCATTTAAAGGAAATGTATAGACAATATTGCATGTTATTAACTATTTTAGCATATGATACATTCCAAGTAATATAGGTAGATAGATTACAAGGTTATTTTACCCCCCCCCCCCATGACACATGACTACCCAAAAACGCAAAAATACATATATGTAAAACTAATCTAAATAGCTCCGTAATTCTTTATAGCAAAAGAAAGATTAAAAACGTGCCTTCTTTTCGGATAAAGAAGTAGAATCGTAGGCTCCGTGTCACTGCAATGCTTGGTACGTTAAAGTAAATACGCTCAGTAGGTTTTTCAAGCCAATTTTTGGTTTACTTCAGTCAAGTGCGACCGGCTCGGTTCTTAAACGGTACAATTAACTATCCATCAATATCGGGCAATTCGGAACATGCCTAGAAGATATCTTATCTTCTCATGTAGCTCCGTGAGAATTCTTATAGTACTTATTGTAGATAGCTAGAGATTGGAATATATTATATATTTCCGTTTCAATCAAGTTTGACTGGATTGGTTAGTCTTGGCTTTTTGGGCGCTAGTCTTTTATCATCGTTTCTAAGTTATTTCTTGATCAAGAACTCTCTTGTGTTTGCGCATTCGCATTTCTATAATTACACTAACCGATAGGTTGCACTAAACATTAGGGTGGCCCTTAGCTATAGGTAATTTTCCCAAAGTTAAAATTGTGCTGCTCCCACCCCTTAATCATGCCCCAACTTCCAATCAACAAAAAAACAGGCTGTGAAAAACTTCAGCTCTATCGGACAACTCCTAGGCTACCCTCAAACGCCTTGAAGTTGGAACATAGTATAATTCCGTTCAAAAGCGGTATACTCTTCCCTATCTCGACCATTTTCTTTTTTCTTCTTAGAGCAATTGATGTGGAGACATCCAGGCAACCCCAGCAATTGTTTAAAAACATTCTGAGTCAAATTTCTCAAAAGTTAATTCGAAAAATTCCTGAAATAACATGAAAATTTTAGAAATAGTATTAGGTATTTTCAAGGTTAATTTAGGTTTTTTCCTCTTCTTTACATTTGCTTCCAGCATAACTTGAGCCATATTTGTCTTAACCGCTGTTGGATCATTGTCATCAAATAAGGATAGAGCCACAGATTCGGAAACTAAATACCAGACATGATTGGAATTTTTTTTGCAGCAGGCTTATTGATTTCTGGATCAATATCCTGATAATTTATCAGTTGATGCATGATAAAATAAATCTTGATAAGGTCCAGGTTTCTTTAAATCTTTTGAAAATCGCCATGTCTAGACCAGAAGTTACACCCATCAGTGAGTCGAAACAGCTCCTCAAAACTAACTCAAAAATGTGATGACGGCAAGGGAGATACAGCAGATCGCGATTGAACAGTTTGTTTAGATTTGTACAGCCACCATTTACACTCGACCTGTGTTGCTTGCTGTCGTATCGCAGCAAAGTGCCTGGATTTTGTCGGTTATACCCCACTTCTCCACTGCTTGGTAAACAGCCATGGCTTGCTCTTCTCCTGAAGATGTTGGGATTTCAGGGACCACCAACAATTGCTCCTTGCCCTGAAGAGTTGCTATTATTGCCCGATAATCAACCTTTTCAACACCTGTGAGTGCTGGGAGCAGCTTTCCATCCCAGTGCAACACTAATTTTTGGCAGTCGTTTAGGTTAAATCTGTGCTGAATTTCTGTGTGTCTCGCTTCTCTAAATGTTTTTTAAAGCGTTGAAAAGAAGTGCTTTATTACCAGGTTTTCAGTATCACGCCCGAAAGCCATTAATATGTAAACCCCATTTTTATCAATGATTTTGCAGCTATCAAAAACTTCAAAGAGACGAGGAGTAAAAAACTGCAATATACCTCGAGTTGCTGGAACTGTTGCTGCGGTTGTTGCTGTTGCTGATCTTTGCTGAACGATGACAGAAGAATCTTCACTTTCGTCACCATTCAGCGTGAAAGGCCAGGCCGTAGTTCGAGGTGTTCGTCATGAACTCACTAGTATCCGAGACTAGCCCAGTATGACTGGGCAGTCGTTTGAGGCGTCGAGCATGACTAGTGTCTGAGACTAGCTTGGCAGCAGACCACACGGTGTTCACCGTAGAACTGGCTGCTGTCTACCCAATCCCAGGTTTGTCTGGGCAACGGATGACACAGTCAAAAACTAATGTGAGGTAGAGTTACGCGTAAGTGTTTCTTGGCGTAAGTTCTGCTAACATGAGGGTAAAGTATGGATGGATTTGATTATTATCTGACGTCAGGGTCGGATATAGTGCTAGTTGCACGCTGCCTGACCTCGACGAATGGAAGAGAATTAAAGTTGAGGTTGTCCCGGACAGGGAATGCGCCCGCTGATCTATAGGAAACTGCATGCCACCAGATAGTGTCTCGGAAGTGACAGTACGGGGGCCGGGCTTTGGTTGTGCAGTTCCAGTCGTCTGATCCTGAGAAATCGTCTAGAGCACTACACTTAAGGGCCGTTATGCGAATACATTAGCTTCTCACGTTCTAGACAACTTAACGCCTTAACGGGTACATACCGGGATTCTACTTTGGTAGACTCAAAACAAAACTCGGTCACAGACACACCAGGCCTATAACAGGAAGATCGGGGTGGCAAAACCATTCAAAATCAAGTTCCGCCACATTTTAAGTTGGATTCGATCGGGCAGTACCAATAGCAAATCACATGCTATCAGAAAGAAATCGCGTGGTAATTAAATTAATGAAAACTCGCGTTACTAGTGATTACAAATAAAATAACTAAAAAAATTTTTTAGCTAAAAAATTACTTTCTGGGCGAAAATTTCAAAACTTCATGGTCGATGAGGGTCGCCTCGCAGTTGTCCGATTGAGCTAAAATCTTGCACAGATCGGTTTTTTGTTGATTGAAACAAGACAGGGGGTGGGAGCTAAATTTCTACAAATTTCTAGCCATAGGCGCCCGGAAGGCAAGGACAAGGAGAGACATCCCCTCCCCGTGGAAGTTAAACAATTTGAATGTTATTGGAAATTTTGTATAATATGCGGTTTATTCTAGACTTGCACCCCCCCCCCGTGCATGTCGTTTATTCTAGGCTTGCAACCCCTAGAATGCCGTTCATTCTAGGCTTGCCACCCCCAGACAAATTTCTGCTGGCACCTATGGATCTAGCAAAGAGGTTGTTAAGGTTACAACTAAATATTCAGGAAAACTAGAAACATATACATTCGTGAGAACATGTCCATCTTCTCATACAGCCTCACGAGAATCGAACATATAATAATAGCCAGTTCCAATGTCCACCGAAAAATATCTCGAAAACTAGAAGATTTAGTACGCTGAAATTTTACATAGGTGCACGAGTATACTTTTAATTCTAAAAAACACAATGTGGTCGCATAGGTAGGCATTTTTTAAAAAAACAGTATGGCTAAATATTTCTCTTGAATAGCGTAAGCTACAAGCTTCAAATTTTCACAAATTATACTTGAAACAATTCTAAAGGTAAAGAAATACTGAAATTGTCGGCGTTTGATCCAGGAATCGAGCAACACATCATTCCAGTGGGAGAAAAGTTTTCCGAAAAAATAATTATTAGAAAAATCTTGATTACGAGTAATCTGTAAGAGATGCGTATATACAACCCTGGACTGTTTTGTAGATCTTTATCTTTTTTGCCCTTATATTTACCGTTTTCGTAGCGTAGAGTATTTTGTTTTTGTTTTGCCAACTTTCCTGATTATTTAGTTTACATTTTGCTCATTAGTCGATTCTCGAAAGACCCTTTGAACAATCTCCAAAAAAAAAACATTCTCTAAGAAACAAGCTATCGAATGGTGCAAACGGCATTAAAATTTATTCAGTGATTCTCGAAATTTACCAGCTTTTACGGAGACATAAGTTAATTGTAAGTATTTGAGTGCGCGTGCACCAACGAATAATGCGGGGTGGCATATGGTGGTATGCACATTGCCGGAGTCGCGTCGTTACCAGCTCAACTTTTGTAAATAGATCTCTTTTCTTACTGCATTGATAGTTGACGCGACCAGAGACGAACCATTGATTTTTCAGCGGGAGGATAATATTTATTGAAGATAGCTAGAGACCGCAATCTGTAATATACACTGCGTTCCTAAAGTAACTCCGCCCTCCCTTATGAAAATAAAACACACATTAGAAGCCAAGTTCGATGGATTAGTGATAGCTAGTTGAAATAAAACATGCACTATTTTCGAATAAGGAAATAAAACCAGAAACCCCGTGTCTATGACACGTTTGCACGATAGAAATCTCCTACTGGGGACGGAATTCCATAAATTCGACGAAATTCTAGTAGGGTCAGCCATATGATCAAAGTAAACGATGCCATGAAGTAGAATTTCACCAAACCGATTCCTCTGCCAAATACAAACAAACTTAAATTAGGAAAACTAAACTTCAGGATATGAAATAAGACTAAAAATGCTACAATGCTACTATTTGAAAAACAGAAAAACGCGACGCCTAACAACGCAATAATTTAAAATGGCACGATATATCGAATGACGACTCATCTAAATGCCCTTTCCATTCTGCGTAAGATATGTAATACTGATTTTTTTTTAGTTTTTGTCGATCTAACCTAACCTCTACCCCTTACGGACTTATGTGATAGAATAGTGAAAACCAGTAGCGTATAGTGGAGGCTAGAGTTAATGTAGATGTTGAAAATGATGCTGGTGTAGCAAGGCGTCGTTGATCTTGAGGTTGATGAGTTCTTGTTTGTTCGTTGTTGTATTGTTGGTTGAAATTGATTTTGGTTATTGGCGAGTTGGATAAAAACTTTTATTTTCAGACCCACACCCAAGGTTATTCCTTGGAAAGCCCCTAGTTGAATCAAGCAGCAAAGCGGCTTCACTACCGGACCGTTCCGTAGTGCTCTCTGAGGAATTCTACTAGGTTACCCGAAAAAGACAATAGTGAAGGGGAATTAACAGTTGCTCGCCCTAGCACTCGAAGCCCCCTGGTCCACGAGGAAGAGATGTTATCTTTTCCATGGGCCAGCAACTGCCAAGACGCTGGAGGATGGGTAACTTTTCGCAGGGTAATTGTCACTAGCGTTGTAGCCCAGTGTAAGACCCCATCGACACTTTCAGTGACTAGTGAGGACAGCACCGCCACAACAGCAGGGAAGCCTAGCACAACGCCAGACCAGGACTAAAGGACGATGGGAAAGAGAGTACTACTTCCTGGACCTAAGATCTACCGACTTACCGGTTAAAACAACCGGGGGGCGTGGCCCTGTGGGAACAGCGCCTCTACTAGGAACAACCAGAAACCCGTTCGAAGAAATGTAGTAGACTTGAAGGTTGCAGACTAGATGATTTAAGAACGGAAAGGTGTGGTCGCGCATGACGAGCCACGTCCTACGTCTCGTTCTTATATGCGAGATAAATGTGGAAATCTGTCCATAGTAGTAGTGTAATGGCGGACGGTGCATTGGATATAAATTATATTTCGCGTAGTGGTCGTATCGCATCGTTGCGGCAGATTGGCTATTTATAGATTTTATTCACTCTGCTTTGGAATAGTTTAAAAAGCTTCAGAACTATTTTAACGTAAAGCGGATTCCATTCATGACAATACTACTGTCCTCTTTTCCACTAAAAATATATATGGAATTTCCTACCCGAAAACTTGTTGATATGAACTCACCGACTTTATTTGGTTAACCCAGTCCATCTTTGTTTACAAATATTGTCGAAATGTTGACGCTGTTGACGTCAGGTCAAACGTTTAAAACAGAAAACGTTTTACGTTACGGATACAAGATAAATTTAGCATTTCCCGGAAAATGAACCACGTTCCCGCAAAACTAATTGAGAAGACAAAACGTGTAAAATCAAATTGTTCTCTGAAATCTACTTACCCTGAGCATTCAGCAAATTTAATCTCGTTATATCAGCCTACACTCCTGAATTAGAAACAGTAAATATTTCGTATTAACTTATTAAGTTATTTTAGGTAAGTACATTTATATTCCACTTCGGTAGTTTCATATTTCTTGTTAAATTAACTTTTTTCCTTCTTTTGTAATCTTCGGCATCCTTCATCCAACGAATTTTGAAGAGCTTTTGCTGCTATAACGTTTTTTCTTATTGTAGTAACAGTAGCCAATAAAATAAAGTTATTAAGTTAAAATTGATTAGAATTTTACTCCGTATTAAAAGGCTTTGACTTCAATCTAAATTTCGCAAAAAGAACTTCCTGTCAAAAGCAATTTAACCGCTCTTCGCAGGCACTACTGAAAATTTCCGCTTATTAAACGTAACAAAATTAACGTTGTACTCTTTCAAGTCGGTCATGAATAATGAACAAAAGCTGCATTCAAAAGTGCACCAAAAAAAGACGAAGCTAAAAATTTCATACTTCGAAAATCAATAGAAAAAACATCATTGTTGAAGGAAAATAGTAGGTTTGAAGTCTCAGACTTATCGATTTTAGAAGAAAGAAGACGAGTGCATGTAGACGACATTGGCCCTCATCTGCCGTGACAAATTGGACAATAATGGCCATTGTTGAAGACACATTTCCTTTATTTGTTGGGGCAGACGTTGATTTTGTAGGATAAACCATGACAAAACATCGCATACAGAATGACATTATGTTTTTTTTTTTCGTTTTTCATTATTAGTTTGACTAGAAAAGGGAAAAAAATGCGCGTAGAGAAATATGTAGGGTTAACGTAAATTCTATCTACTAGAATTGATTAAAATAAAAGCAATAATTACAGTGAAACCTATGAAAAAGACCACCTTTCATGATCAGGCACCTGCATAAACAGTCAAAACGGAATTCTTTCTATAATAAAACCAATTTTCCTCTTTAAAACGTTGAAAACAAGACAAGATGAATCAGGTTGTAAGTAATTGTATATAGTAGTTGTTTTAATCTAAATGCAGTTTTATTTTGATTTTTTATCGAGTTTTAAAAGAGAGAATGAATTGATTTTAATCTACTTCATTCATAAAATGCATTCATTACCAGCTGCTTGAGTGTAAATGTAAATACATACATGTTTTTAAAGGGCTGCTCATATTTTGTTACTTTACTCAAATCTTTAAAAAAGTTGATAAGATCACCTGTGTAAGGCGACCATTTTGAGTTGTGGTCTTTCTATGGAGGCTTCACTGTAATTAAAAGTTTCACAGATAATGGTATTTATTGCACTGAAACACGTGTTAGGTATACATGTTTGAATAAAGGTTATCTGCGAAACCATTCATTATTTTTGTTTTTTCAAAAGTTTGTCAAAGTGAAGGTTAGATAGAACTCCATCGATTAGAATTTCTTTTGATAGTTATTCAGTAAGTAATTACCGAGCTATAATTAGTAAGTCGCTTCCCATTTGAATTCAATAAATAAATAAATTGGAAGGTTTGTAATAAGCAGTCATACATACTTACTTCTATTCTCTTTGAAATCAACTTGACATTATTGTATAATTCAAATTTTCTTCAATTAAGTGTTTTGCATAATAATTACCGTCTTTAAAACAATAATTGCTTAGTTTTAGTTTCTTTAGAAAAGTAATAGATACTGTACAGTCTGCCTCAACGGTTGCGACTACTTACAACTTGTTTTATTTTAAATGGAACACCCTGTATGTCTTTACATTTTCGATACTATACTTTATTATTTCACAGAATATTCTTCGGTAAGACCAAAATATAATCCGAGAATGCCGCATACTTTTTTAGTAAATTCAGTTTTCAAAATTTTGAAAATGCAACATTACCTACTGAAAGTTACATTTAACTAATTATAATAATACAGGTCACTTATACATATCTAAACCAGCGTCTTTTCATAAATTGATTGTTGGAATAATATACAGTGTTTTAATCGACTAAACCAAACCTACAATGATACAAATCATCGAACATAAAAATATATTTTTTTCCAATGGGACACCCTGTATATTTTATACGGTTCAGCTTGAGTCTCTATCAATTAATGTATATATTTTGTATTTACGAATGAACAGTTCCAAACTTATCAGCGTTTCTATGCTGTCTCACTATTTTATTATTATTTATAATTTATTTTTTAAGAAAATCATATAAGATAAAAAGTTGACACTAGCCGTAGAGAAATAATTCACCCTGTACACATATACAAAATATTATAAAATTAAAATTTGTTTTATACCAGTCAACTTTGGCATTCAACTTTACGTGTAACTTTTACAGTTTGTACCCTGTACAAGCATTGCATTTGTTCTGCACGTACACTGGCTTGTAAAAAATCCGCTCACGCCTATTTTTGATTCTATTAAATAGGTCTTGATTTTTGATCAATTGTACTGAATGTTTTGCATTTATTTGCTCTAATTAGGAGAGATACGATTTTATTTTTATTTAGTATAATATGTATCAAGGGATGCATATCTAATGTTAGAAGCAAATTGATATGTTTGGCTATGGAATGCACAGATAATTAGATGTTTTAAAGAAATCTGGAATGGCTTCGCTGACCTAGAGAAATCTCAGCCATGTGAAACATATGTTTCAATGACTGTGTTTCAGATAGAAAAGGTAACCAACACATCCTAAAATGTACTGTTATGGTTACCAAATATAAGGTGTAAAAAGTCTATGACTACCTTGAGTAGTGGATGGATTTCTCTTAACATTGAACTAACTGCTGCAAACTAACCTCACAAGTTAAACAACACATACTAAATTATTTTTTAAGTCTGGATCGCTACGAAATATAACGTGTAAGAATCTATGACTACTACGAGTGTACTATACTATACTCGTAGCACTTGATTGAGAAGAGTGAGAAGAGTTAGAAGATTATCGTTATGAATCGGAATACGTTTTAGCATCTACGATAGATAAGTTCACGGCAACTTCTTGATTCAATTCGAGAAAGGGGACTTAACAGTTTGGTGCAGTCATTTTATGGCAGAAAAATTTGCTGTGGCCTATTTCGCCGCAATCGAAGCAAGGCATCGTGCCGCGAAAGACAATTCCACGGTACGAACATTTCGACGCGCAATACAACTTGCCGCACAAAATTTCATGACGCGCGTATGTTTCTCGGCAATGCATATTTCGACGCGCGATAAGGCAGTAACTGACACTAAACTACATAACAACTGTTAGCAATCTAACTTAATTTTATTTGTTCATTGTTTTGTTTGAAGTCAAGATGTAATAAACTTCGAAAATGAAAGGAAACCTAAGTAATGTTTCAGCTCAAATTATTATTTGTTTAAATTGTGCGAAAAATGAATCTTCAATGAGATGCTGACAATGAGAGACTTCTGACAATCGTTAAATCCCAAAGTCTACACACTTATAAATCTTAAAATCCATGAAACTTTGAAATCTGACAATCCTAAATTTTTGAGTCTTACTTGAATCTTACTTACAAATTACCGAAACTATACCGATTGGAAGCTTTCGCACTTGTAATCTCTAAAGCTTCAGAACTTATAAAATGAAAATTGGCAGCTTAGAACCCTTATTGGTCAAACTTTCAAAATCTTTAAACATGGAAGCTGTGAATACCTTAAATTTCGATATAATAGATAACTTTAAAACTCTCTTAAAAGCATTGTGAATTTTTTATAGACGGAGCAACAGGGTGTACCAAGTAGGTTAATAAAATAATTTTTTTTTTAATTTATATTCCGCAAAAGCAAAATATTTATATGTATAACAGAATTATTTATTATAGTATGTACGATTTATTGTATGTACGATTGAAAATTTAAATCGATTGATTTGCTTTATATATAATAGTAACAGCAACGATCGCTAACTTTAGTAATCATAAGTTTGTGGTTACTTACTTACTATTTATTACGAATAAAATGTTTATCGGAAGAATGCATTTTTATAAACTCAAAATGACTGTACTTGTTCACTAGAGGTATATAAGCAGCTCGATTCAGTGGGCTAACCCAAAACCTACCCGTGCCCGCGGGCAACAGGTCAGGGAATGTCTCCAAATGTTAATGACCCTTAATCCCTTTCGACTTGTCAATTATCGAGCAAGTAGCTCGCCCCATCATTTCAATCTAACTATACCTGAATTGACATTGGTGAATGGTGAGGGACAAGTGGCATGGCAAACAGTGAAGCATGCGAGTATGTATGCGAATACGAGTAGTACACGCATTGTTTCTAGAGTTAGATGTTTAAATTTAAAAAAAGTAATATGCATATTCACTAGAATGAAATCCAGAAGAAGAGAGCTATAGAATGAAGTACTTGAAATACTTACTAGTATTTTAGTTAGTAATTGTAGTCGTGTACAACTGGAATTAGGAAGCATTCTAATTTACCTATTATGTTCATTCATTTTGTGTTATTATGTTCTATGTTTGTGTTTGTTCGTTTTTTTTATTTTTGTTTGTTGTTTTAAATAAGCAATAAGTATTAAGTATAAGTAACAGACAAATGATAATACAAACGAGAAACGTAATAGCCATGAATAGTGGAGAAGAACTATATCTGACATTTTTTGGTCTAAAAGCCACATTTTATATACGATAGTAGAAGGGAAGTAGTATGGAGAATCATAATTAAACTAAAGCAAATAAAAATCTAATACGTACATTGTACAAGTAATAAAAAACATGCATCAAAATGCAACAGTAAATTACAAATAAATAGACAAAGATCAAAAGACTAAAACGAAAAGTGGAGTGAAGCAAGGGATTAAGCCTAAGCCCACTACTGTTTATTATAATTACAGATAACGCCGATAAACACTTGAAATAGATAATTACAGATAAACACTTGAAATAGAACTAAACACGAATAAAAGGAAAGTATTGATAACAAGCAACGGCAAAAAAACAAAAAAGGAAAGAATAACACTATGCAAGAAACAACAAAGGTTGGATGCAGTAGCGGTCTTCTAGACTAGACGTCGAAATAGCTAAGAGAAGCTAGAGGACAACGAGCATATATCCCGCAATAAATAAAACAATCTCTTTAAGTAAAACCGAAATCGGCTTGATTACAAAGTCACATAATGTACACTGTATGGTCTGGTCATATAACAAGCATGGATGGATTCAGAAAGACTAGTGACTGAGACAAAAATAAAGAGAGGCAGAACGTGGAAAGCTTGGACGGGAAGGATATTAAAAGTGAGTACCCAAGCAGCAGTTTTAGTCATCGCTACGTACCAGCAACTACCGGTGGAACTATTAAGTTTTTGCCACTAATCACAAGTACGTAGTTGCTACGGTTTTATTACGCGTCTGGAACCAAAATGGGTAACAATTTTTGGATAGCAGATACATTGCAGTAACCTCTCTGGAACTTGTCCAGTTACGTTTAGGTTACGTAGCGGCAATGTGTCGGTGTACCATTTGCTACTTTCGTGGAACTTTCTTTCTCTTTGACATTCGTGTCGCGTGGTTGCTCTCTCTTACTCTTGCAACTTAAAAAAAATATTCTATCATTTTCTATACTAATGCTGCGATCGTGTCACAAAATGGATTACTATTTTATTTGTAATACGTACTTAATAATACAAAGAACGATGAAATGTTATTTGAGTATTTTATCATTCCAGTATACCGAAATTATAAACCATTACAACTTTTCTGTTAAATGTGATGACGATAGATCGAAAACTAACAACTTCTTACCATTTTTATATTATTCCTAAGGCACAATTTGGCACCAATTTGTTATTTTTATTGAAGGTTATATAGTAAGACATCTATTAACAATCATAACAAATTGCAAATTGATTAATGGTCTACAAGATTTTACAAGTAAATATGAAGAAAGTAAATAAGTGGAGCAATTTATAAAAAATCACTTTAAAGTGATTCTCCCGGGTAGCAAAAACGTAAGTTTTACTTCCATACTACTGTAAGGTTCCGTTACTTTAAAGGATTAAGCAAGGTAGCAGGAACTTTCAGTATCACTTTAAAGTTTTGAAAACTTTAAAGTAGCTTCGGGCAAGTTACTGCTACAATCATAATACCCTTTGAAGTTGCAACGACTTTAAAGTAATTATACTAAGTGGCAATATCGTCCCACATACTCTAAAAGTTATTCAGAAGTAATGGAACTACATAGTTCCAAGAATTGTAGAAAAAACTACATAATTACTAAAATATTCCGAACTGAGGAAATTAAACCTATCAAAGTATCAAGTCATAAATTACGTAACAACTACTCAATTCAAGTTCCGATCTCAGTTACTGCTACTTAGAAAAACTGGAAAAAGTTGAGAAAAGAAATAGGGAAAACATAACCTAGTTCGATACCCAAAAGGGCAAAAGGATATATGAAGAAGATGTTTGAAACCCCGGAATTGTTAAATTCTAGTGTTTGAAAACTAAATACTAAATTATAAAACTGTATTTACACATATTTAAGCATTTTTAGAAGCTATGAAGAAGCTATAAAATTCTTCAAATTCAAAAATATTGAAAACTTGAATTGAAATTTTAGATACTTTTCTAAAAAGTTCCGGATTTTGAAACTCTGAACCATTAAACTTCAGAAACATCTGAATGGATGAAGTTCAAATTCAAACCTTGAAAATACGAAACGTACAAAATTAATGACGATTGTATTAGAATTTCGAAACTACTTACACCTCTGAGGTTGTAAATCATAATCTATAATTCTTAGGCATCTGAATTTTTGATATCCCAAATTATAAGAATTCTAAATTTAAAGAGTGTAGTAGTGATGTCAAGTTTTCGTTTGAGTTTTTTCTTCGTCGAGTTTGCACGGAAATGCCTGGCTGATCAAAATTTGATGCCAATTTACTTATAGCTATGGCAATTTGGTCCATTTGATGGTACACCCGAGAAGCCTTTTTATATAGCATGTTTTAAGCAAAGTAAAGGCCAATTCGTTCGATTAAACTATGCACTTTAAAGACAGTATCGCATTAATTTAGGATTGATAAAGATAAATGGCCATTAAAGACTACAATTGCCTCTTCTACTATTTGATAGCCCTTTCTAATAAATGAAATTCTGTCTTTCAAGAAGAAATTCCAGTGATAACAATTTGCGATAAATTGAGAATTATTGCGTAGCGTTGATCGCAAAGCTAAAAACAACAATTTTGTACTTACCGTTTAGGTAATTATTAAAAACGATTTGTAGAAGAAATGGAAAGCAGTCCAATTAGTTTACAATCACAACAAGAACAACCCACTATTTCTATTTTTACTTACTAGGTTAGTGCACCTTTAAAATCTAATAATAACTTCACATGTTTATCAAATACAGTATCTTAAAGTAGAAACCTTCCAAAAATAATAATCAATCTTTGCAGTCGATATACACACAAGCAACTCATTAGTTTGGTTTGACCAATATCAACATTATTGGGCGCTTTAAAACGAAAATTTGTTCCAACATGGGCGGTCACATTATCAGGGATTCCGCGGTATGGTAGCGCAAACACTTAACGTTACAAAGTGACAAAAACCATACGAGCTATTAAACGATTAAAGAGAATAGACCGTAATTACAGTAAAGGATACACGCAATAGTAACTGCAAGTAGCAGTGCTACTTTAAACCGATCCGCGACTCGAGCCACACGCCCATGCAACAGGATCGGATTTGTTGGAAAAGTTAACTGTTAAAGTTGTTAAATAATGTCTGTTCATGATTTTATGTTTAGAAGTAGTTTTTTTTGTAGTTATTAGAAAAGTTACCGAACCGGTTGTTATTTAAATATTTTCTATTGAAAAATTTTGGAAAAACATTGAGGTTATGTAATTATCAAAACAAATAAAATTTGGACAAACCTTTACATATCAAATGGCCAAGAGTCTCGTTATTATCAAGTTGAAAACGTTGACGATTCTAAAAATACTTATTAATCCAAACTTAATTTAATTTCCTTTCAAAACATAACACTTCGCAACAACAAGTCAATAAAACATTAATTACAGAAGATGTTGGGAATTTACAGCTATGTTAACACATCTTTTCGTGTTATTAAAAGCATTTACTAAAGTAAAGACTGTTATATCTAATTTTGTTGATAAGGGATTAAGTCGCACCTTTTATGGATTGGCGCAGAATGACAGTATTATTCCAGTGTTTTCAATTTATCACATAGAAGATAATTCTTTAAATCACAAATAAATGTTGAACATTTTTAGCACCACTGTTCGTTTATTGTTGGCTATTGTTGGCTGGTCGTATCTATGCACAACGGAAACTCTTCTCAAGTGGCTTAACCCATTAGCGACAAAATTATGTGAAATAGTCCTTATCAGCATCAATTTGTTTCTTAAAATCATTTAAAGTGCATACAGGATTTTTAATCAGATTTTTTTAAATACGGGAACCAAAAGGGTCTATCAGATACATATTAGGAAAAACGTTTTCGCTCGTTAACCTGCCATCAAAAAATTCTCTCAGATAGTTCGGCGTGGCTTGTATAACATGAGGAAGAGCCAGATTTTGTTGAAAATAACCGTTTTTCAGCTCATCATCATTAGCATGCATTTTTTTTAAACAGTAGTAAGATGTTATTGCGATAATTCAATTGCAAAAATTGAGACCGATTGATCATCTGCTGTAAACTGCTATCCGGACATCTAGTATATCACTAGATGCATTATAAGAGGTCTCTCTTTATGTAGTTGTAATAAGGATTTTCAATAACGAGCGTTTATGCATCCATTCAGGTGAAACCAGGCTTCATCACAATAAAAAGACGAGCAGATTATTATTAAGACAATACTGAAGCCTCTATTAATCTGGAGCTAACAGTTTTTTGCAGATTTGTGCCTTATAAGGACCTTAATGGTATTAAATCTAAGAATTGCATGACAAATCTTATTTATGACAGTATCTTAAATAAATATTATTTATTTATTTTTAATCGAAGAATCGGGGTGGAGGAGCATCCTTGGTGGATTCTCATGGTACCGATCATTTGGCCGACCCTATTAGAATTTAGCCGAATCTGGAGGAATTAGTAGGTATTTTTATCGTGCCAAACATCACATCGACTCGGGACCTACAATTCTACTTCCTATCCGAGAAGAAGGCATGTTTTTTAATTTTTCTCCGCTAATAACTTCATCGGATTTTTTTTGTCTATTAAATTCTTGCAGTTAATTCCTTGCTACTGTCCATGATATGATACCAGCATAACAATGCTATAACTGTTCTGTAAATATTACTAAGGATCTGAATAAATAGTAATGAAAACGTAAATGATATCAACATCATAGCGGACTTGATAACGACACTCTTTGATGACATGTTTCTTATAGTGTAGATCTTCTAGGTTTTCTTGCAAAGAAATCTACCCTTGGAAAATCGATTCGATGGATAGAAAATATTTGATGTAAAATTACCGAAATATAGCGCTTTGAATTTTTCGAAAGTGTCTAAGTATTATGTATTAAGCGTTAATATCCAGGTAATACTTCTTTCTTTAGATGGTTTCTATTTAAGAATACTCTCAAGAGTTCTAAATACGTTCCTGTGCTAATCCAAACTCGCAGACCAAGTCTGGCCCCTTCCAACCACCTGACGTGTATTATTACAGCTGGCCAGTCGCTTTCATTCAAGTATTTCTGTCTCGACAAAGCACACTACGTCCTTGTACTGAGATATCTGACACAGCTGGGTCTTGGTTCGTTGCATATCCATGGTTAGCACCGCATCGTTGGACGAGAATAATTCGGCTGAATGCATTCACAACAGCGATGCAGCAGTTCTCTTTAGAATAAAACTCATTTTTGGTTTCTCTTGTTATTGTGTTATTGGTCTTGTAAGGGTTGGAATTGAATAAGAATAAATGTTTCTTTTATTAATATTTAGAAATAATAATGAAAGAATACACATTGACGTTTATACGAACTGTTTGTATCTATAAGCGAATATCAGTGATTGATTGAATGATTTAACGACACCTTGACAAGAAAGAAGAGAATAAATTAGTGTCCTTAAACTGCCCTGTCCTTAAAAATCCAGAATGTTAAAAGATGTATTAATGGGACCTAGATTTGCTAAATCTAATATTTGCCTAAATATTCACGTTTCCCAGTACCAGATGAAATATTTGCCTAAATATTCATGTTTCTCGGTACCTGATGAATAGAGGCACACTTATGAAAACTGAACTTATATTGATTATAAATTGAAAGATCAAGGCAAATGGCAATTCTAAAAAATTTCACTCCATTTATTCCATAGGAGTGAGTCTATGGGAACTTTGAGCTGTTCTGAAGCGCACTTGAATTTATGGGCTCATAGAATTAGGCTCATCGAGACTACAAGTTGAGCTGTAATTATTTTTTCCGGGAGATCTTACGATTTTACCATTACCATCGGCCTGATTCTTTTTGAATATTTTGACAAAGACTTTCTGATTCAAGCACTGATGACTTATCTCTATCTGCTGATATCAGTTATTCGCCATTTATTCCTAATGAGAGATCCGTTTCTGAAAAGAACCCTTTTTCTTTGTGTCCACCGAAGGCAATTTGCTAAGATTTGAACAACTCGCACTAACGACACAAAATTTATTTACGATTACATTTAATTACCCTATACTAACCAAGTTAGGTATCTCAGATCTATTTACTCGAATAGCTCAGTTTCAATAGTTTTCAAAAGTTGTAAATAGTTGTGACTATAGCAGTAGATCTTTAAAAACCAAAAAGAACTGAAATACCGAACGCAATATCTATAGTATACGAGAAACGAGATTGGTAATAATAGATCAATAAAAAGTTTTGTTGTAAGCACTTGATGAGTATCATATATTCTTTGCGCTTACCACACTAGTTCATTTTTGCGGCAGGGTTATGTTAGCCATTACACCATCTAACATTAATAAGCAGATTATGAATCATTAACAGTTCTGTAATTTCGTTGTTTTCATAGCAACCGACGATATTGGGTACTTGAGCTTTCTGTGGTTAACAAAGCGAAAAGAAGAATAGGTCGACCGCCAAAAAGAAAACTAGTTATTAATTACTATTAGATTGCAACTAATCTATCAGGAAGCTAGAATTGAACTACTGTAAACTGGCGAGTTGGTATTCACCAAAGATATTTAAAATATTTTTCAGTGTTAGTCAAAATATCTGTTACATTGTAAAGCGACATAGATGGAAGCGTCAGTTCTGTGTCGATTGAACAAATGATTCTCAAAATCTGTTAGAATATCTATTGTACACACAGTTACTGTTCACAAATTCCTTCTGATGGTTATTCCTAATGGACATGCAATTCGGCAAGAAATACTAATAACTATGTGAATGAACCAGAGCTAAAAACATTATTTCAACAGGACAGTCACTCGGGAAAGTAATTACAACCAAAACATACCAAAGATTCAGTTAGATTTAGGTTGCTAGATACTACAAGCCTATATCAAGAACTATACTGCACTATTGGTTTCATAATGATCTAGGACAGCAAGGCTAACACGATGCTATTTTTTATTATTTTATCATATATGCATTTACATTAAAAAAAAGAATAAAATGGCATCATGTTAGCCTTGCTGTCCTAGATCATTATGAAATCAATAGTACTGCATGTATACGTATTCAATAGTTATTTACGATACGAGTGCGGGAACACAATGTTCCCGCGTGAACGCAGTTTTGAAGCACGAGCGACCGAAGGGAGCGAGGGCCTTCATATGCGTGAACGCGGGAACATTGTTCACGCAAGAGAATTGTACAATACTTTTTGAAACGAACGTAGTCATTGTTATAAATGTCAAATAAAATTTTTATCTGATTTCACAACTTTTATTTAAAAAAATAAACCAAAGCAAGTCATGACTGCAATTGACAAATGTGACAGATTGTTTTTCGGCAGAAATTTTGCAGTAAAAAAGGTATTTAAATTTTGCAAGGGTTGGCAGTTGGCACCACTGAGTGTTTCCCGGTTTACTTAACCGGGAAACAAGTGTTCCCGGTTGACTAGACAGTGCGTCGAACACTGCTTTCTAGATAGTGAGTTCAAAAAATAAATTGAGACGCGTCAAACAAGCGATTATGGCGGTCAAAATCATTTGTATTTGTAATGGCACTAATGAGGACAACCAAATCACATGTGCAGAGTTAGATCAATTTATTGCTCAGCGCTTAGTATCGCATGGCTAGACCACATTTTTGTATTGACTTTTGACAAATTCTCAACTTGCTGTACTTTTTACGACCCACTTAGTGCGCTTTTCTAGGTATTTTCGCTAGCTTTTTCTTTTGTTGTTTCGATACTTTTTCTGCCAAAGCAACAAAGCAGTGTGCATGTGCAACTTTTTTGTGGAAAACCACGTGAAAACGCAGGTACCATACTGAGACAAGGCTTGACATCTTGACAAGATCAAGTTATGGATATGCACTATTGATTCGTTCGTTTGAAATGCAATTTAACGTCTATCAAACTTGGTATAAACTCCAGAATACATCTATTTCTTAAATTTCGTCAAAAATCAGACCATGATACTATTTTGATTGCTTGGCTCTTGAAAAGTTTGTTTGAGCTTGCATATTTACTATGACAGTTTGCGAAAATTCTTCTAAGAAAAAACAAAATAGCTGCTCACTCGACTGTTCTTTTATTTATTACAATTTATTCCAACTTCATACAGTGCTATGTAGATCGGTAGATCGTCATTTCATGTTTTGCGATTTGATATGACATCAAGATTAGTTATAGTCTCAATAACAAGCCCCTAATACTGGAGCAGTTAAAACATAATTCAAACAGTCAAAATGCTTGAAGTATTGCAATGAAGTATATGGAAATCTAAAAATTGATTTATTTTCATTTCAATAGAATTATTTTCACCCAGAATGGTATAAACTCAAATGCTGTGAGAGAATTGATTATGGTACATTTGATCTTCAATTACACCAAATACAAAGTAAGTACTTACCACAAGTACAAGTTTGGTGATTCAACTTCTTTTTTATCAATATACTTTTTTCTAAACGTAGTCATATTTAGGAAAAAAGTTTGAAATGACAAACTTGACGAAATATTGTGGTAGAAGGGTTTCTGGGTTTGACTATGCCAGCGACCAACAGAGAATACACAGCACAAAGTACGAAACAGAACTCCTATAAAGTAGAAAACTTTGGAAAGCCTGATCTACAATCGCAGTAAACTTAGCAGTCCAAGAAACTTCCAAGCAGCATTTTGAGTCATCGCTACGTACCACCAACTACCGGTGGAACTATTCAGTTTTTGCCACTAGTCACAAGCACGTAATTGCTACGGTTTTATTACGTGCTGGAACCAAATTTTTGGGTAGCAAATACGTTGCAATAACCTCTCTGGAACTTGTACAGCCACGTAGCGGGGACGTGGTGGCGTAGTAATTGCTACGTTCGTGGAACTTCTTTTCTCTTTGGCACATCGTGTCGCGTGGTTGCTGTCTCTTGCTCTTGCAACTTAACAATATTCTATCATTTTCTATAAGTACTAATGCTGCGATCGTGTTACAAAATGGATTACTACCTATTTTAATTGTAAAACGTACTTAATAGTATAAAGAGTGATGAAGTGTTTGATTTTGTCATTCCAGTATACTAAAATTATAAAGCATTGCAATTTTTCTGTTAAATGTGACAATGAGAGATTGAAAAATAACAAGTTTTTTATTTTAGAAACCATTTTTATATTATTCCTAAGGCACAATTTGTTATTTTTATTGAAGGAACTTTCAGTATTACTTTAAAGTTTTAAAAACTTTAAAGTAGCTTAGGGCAAGTTACTGCTACAATCATACTACTACTTTGAAGTTGCAACGACTTTAAAGTAATTATACTAGGCGGCAATACCGTTCCACATACTTTAAAAGTTACTCAGAAGTAATGGAACTACCTAGTTCCAAATAAATAGTAAAAATAACTGCTCCTATATAATTACTAGAATATTCCAAACTGAAGTAATTAAACCTATAGTCATAAATTTAGTTGTAGTTACGTAACAACTACTCAAAGTTCCGATCTCAGTTACTGCTACTTAGATGCTGCTTGGGCTGTAAGTTTTATCATGCTAGTTCTAAGAAAACAACGACCACAAAAAAGATTTTTTAATCAGAAAATTAACTTATTTCACGTCCGGTTTTGATAAAATACATCTATGTAGTATTTGACATGTACATCAGTGCGTCGTGGATTTTTCACTCATGTCAATTCCAATGAGTCCGGTTGTCCTAGTGGTGAAGACCCCGTCGTTCTACTCTTTCTACAGAGTACAATGACACTTACTGAACAGGACTATCCGGGCCGACGTGAGATCGATCCTAGATCCGGGAAAATATTTTTCGGCTCCAGGATCGATTTCACTGGGACCTTCATGTTGGTACCCGTATTCAAATAAAAAAGGTCAATTCCAGAAGCTGGCGTTATGGTTAGTAGCCAATGACGCTGATTACACGTTATGAATTCAGGGCGAGAAGAAAATCAAAACTTCCATTTTGTGAAACTGAAGTGCAGTTTCCTGGAGAAGATTGGAAACTACGAAAAGTAGAGGGGATAGAAGCTGTGGGTAGTTGTACTGCAACTTTAAAAACTTTTTTTAAAGGTGTATTTTTTATCAAATTTATTATGTTTACATATATGTATTAAGTTTTTATTTTTCACAATACTACCACAGATATAAGAACACTTGTTGAAATTTTTATCATGTAACTGTTTGACTCGGTAACTCTATTGCTTCTCTCTGTTTAGTACTATTTTATCATCTTCCTGAAAGTGATATTATCGATTTTAATTAGAAAAAACGACAAGAATAAGCTGTAAAAAGATGCTACATATCTATTGAATACAACGAACAACTCTTGCCATGAAACTTGTGTGGGACTTATTACAAAAAGAAAAGAATGTTAAGAATGAAAAACGAAAAAGGTTTTGTCTTTTCAAAATTTTCACGTATTTAATAAAAATAAACGTTTATTCAAACTATGATTCTTGTCTTTTTTTTATAGAAATGCAATTCCAAGTAAAAATTCTTTCAAAATTCTTTGTTATAGAAATGGAACCGTTTTCGACTGACGAATTAAAATTAAACATCTAAGGTCGTTTTTAGACTAGTCGGGTTAAAAAAATACGTTATTTAATATAACCAATGAAATTGAAAGGACTAATTATAAATAGTTATAAAAAAACTGAAAGCTTCACAGCCGAGCCTGTAGAATGAGTTACGTCAGACTATTCACAATAGAATTGAACTATGTTATAATAGTAATAATACCTATCATTCATACACTGACATCTTGATGAAATAGAATTTCATTGCAGTTGCTTGTGTGAAGAGTGAATCATTTTATCGACTGTGTATATTTTATAAGTACATGCTAGAAAAATCAAATTCGTCAATTTTAATAGGGAATATAAAATTCGCATTAGAAATGAATAAACAAACACAAGGATAAGTAATTTATGAAGAAAATCTGGATTGGCAATTGTATTGATTTAGAAGACATTAAATTTAGGTTTATTCTCTGCTTAAAAGAACTCTGTGTGGTTGTAAGTAGCTCACCTCAAAACCACCAAGGCTTGAGTTGAGAGTTTTCAGCTTTCCCCTTTATAGAAGCAGCGTATTCGTGGAATTATTTTATAACTTATATATAGTATGTTAGCTTACCATTTCTGTCCTAGCTTACCCTGTGTCAGATTGTGTATTTTACAATTATCTTGTGTCCAGGGAACTTACCTGAAAAAAGTATGTGTTATTAAAATAATCAGTCATCGAAATAATTAGAACAATAATAAACACAAAAAGATGTTATATGTATACAAATTGTACATAACAAATATTACAAATGTCTTCAAATGTAATTGGTGTAAATTACCGACAGTGCAACAAAAAAATAAAGATACTCTAACTAATCAATGGCCAAGCGACAATCCGTTATTCCCAAGCCAATATAACAATCAAAAATATTTATAAATCTTCTGGTCATATAAAATCACTTGTAGTTCTTGTTTTACTATATGTAAGTGGCCCAACTTTGAAGGTTCCATAACTCCAAAATTTAGTTCCAGAAAGCTCACCCAATAGAACGGTGTAACTATATCATCCTTTAATAAATTAAGTGATGGATTGCCATAGACCAGTTCTGATAAGGTGAGTAATATTAAAGTAAAGATGTTTTTCTCATAAATAGTTTTAGACTGGATGGGATTAGTATTGGAAGTTCAAACTTTTACAATTGCAAATATTCATAGATTCAGAATTTCAGATATTCCCATTGCTGAGCATCAAATTATCTTCTTTCTTACTGCAAAAAGGTAATTCTGCAGTAAGTACAATTGGGAATTTTGCAATCAATGACGTCTGTCGATTTCTTTTCAATGTTGATTGGTGAGATCAAAGAGCGGAATGATGGAACAAAAAATTGAGAGTGACAAAGTGACATGCTGACGGAAAATTATATAGTATGTAGGCTTAGTATTCTCGCCAGTAACTGATCAAAAAGTTCCCTCGTAAGGATAGAACTCCTGAATTCTGAAGTTTCGAAGATCACAATATCATAGATTAAAAATTAGATAACTACTCAAAATGCTGCTGATCAACTCCATCGCCCATGATCGACGCAATTAATTGTCACATGTCTGAGTGGACTATGTTTTTGTTTCATATCACTGTTTTGATCATCCTTTGCTCCACGAGTTTGTTTAATAGCAATAATCATTGGAAACTCAGCCATTAGATTTTAAAAGTTATCTCAGTAGTTCATTCCGGCAACCCACTAAGTTACTTCTTGCTGTATGTGACTCTTTCTAATTAAGACTAATTGGTCGCACTGTTCCATTTGGAGAGTATTTTCAACTTTGATTGATATTGAACTACTCCATGCTGTATGATCCAATTTAATCAACACAAATTGTTACTTATCGTGTCGGGTAGTGGCTACAGGATCGGTTTCATAATAAATGCTGCACAATCTCATAAGGTTTAACTCAGATACCACTTTCTTCCTCTTCCAATCGTTTCTTCAATCTTTTCTCTTAGAAATTATTTTATTTCAAGAAAAAAATAATAACACCTATTTCTACTAATGCTCATTCAACCAAATTATTATATTAAGACATTTCATTTCCAATTTCTAGAAATAATTATATAATTATCGTTAGGTATTATATATTTTTTAAATACCCACAAGATACTTTCTTTTGAAGTTATATAAAAATTAGGAAAATTTTATTTCTTAAACAACATACTTAATTTTGATTAATCTTATTTGTTGATTTCTAAAAATAAAAGAAATTCATGTTCATCGTATTTATGATGTTCTACTCCAATGGTCATCTTAAATCAAATATCACGTTTTAATCTTTGCTGTTCTAATGCAATAATGAAATGGCTTATACAAAGTTATATAATTATTTGCGTTGGTGGCGAATCGATACTATGTTTACACATTAATTCGGCACAAAAATGAAAGGACTTTAAAGGTAATTTATCCTCTGCTTCTACTAATAAATGTTTATGACCTAAAACGATGGTCAATATTGCCATATTGGGCTCGTTAGGAAATAACTGTAAAAAAATTAATTAGTTATCGACTCCAATTGAAATTCTATATAAAAATTAATTTGGAGTATAAAGTATAAAGGGTGTTATAAAAGTTTGGGTCATATAAAAGCTTGGCATCTAAGATGTATCTTAAAGTAATTATATTCTTGTAGGAGCTGAACAATTTTCAAGTCTACCAATAAGAAAATGTTTTATTTTCCTTTAGACTTGTAACCGACGAAATAAAAAAGCTCTTACTGGCGGTAGTTAAACATTAGGATTACATCTTATTTGATCAGATGTATCGCACATAGTAGCTCATAAATATATCTATTTCCATGAGTTTCTGGAGTAACCCGTAGCTTTCATATGACTAAACAATCCAAAGAAGGAGCACTTGATTTCACTCAGGTCTCAGTTATTACTAACACTTCGCCCACCGCTCACCCAGTCACCCAGATGCGCAGAATAACCACTCATACATAGGTCTATTACTTATAGCTCTTCTGTATAATATATTATTATTTGACAATATAATATAATTTTGAATTATAATTAGTACAGGAATTTGTAGAACAAAAGTATTCGCTCAAAATTTGAATTTAAATAACAAATATTATTTTTACATAATAATACAGTTACATACATACAGTTTAGTCTAAGCCACTTTACGCAACGTTGTGGACCCATTTCTACCAGTATCTACAGTATCCATGTCTGAATGTATTAATTATTATCTAATAATTCCGCCACAGTAAGAGTATTGTAACGTTTTTAAATAATATTAAAGGTGCTGTTTTAATTGTCTATAATCAAGAGAAAATATCTACACTAGCACTAATTACAAACAACTATTAACAAACTTAGATTAATTTAATTACACAAGTATTTATTTACATATACTCTGATACTTATGTTATAGACATTTATTTTTTAATAGCACACGATGCGCGTATTTAATTAACTCGTTATTGATTCCATCTCTTTCTTGTGCGACGGCGTTATATATGTATGCAAATGTCCACACTCTGGAACAATGCACCGACAGTATTGAACATTGTAGATCCGACGGAAACCTTGTCGCTTGTTCGCCGCTAGTCATAGGGGTTTTCTCGTTCATTACAGTATGATATGATATAAACTGGCATGTTCCACATGTTTTGTATTTTGCTAGTGAAAAACTATCAAGAAATTATTTTACTTCTTCATATAAAGAGTCTATGTAGGTATGAGCATATTAACCATTTATGCGACCGTCTATAGTCTGTTAGGAGCCAAGATATGACCCAATACTCTCAAAGGCCTGTACAAAGTGCTACCACATATTACTGAGACCAAAATAGAACAATTTAATCAAACTTACCTCTATCCAAAAGTGCTTCATTAAAGCGCTATTGAACGTCAAAGACCTTTAAAAAAATTCTGGAAACAAGAATAGAATGATTTTAGCGATGGGGATTAAATTTGGGGGAGTGAGGCTGCAATAGAAAAAGGGGGATTTCGACGAAATTTCATCGCCCATATGCAAAGAAGCAATACTTTTCGGACTTTTTCTGCAGACAACACATTTTCTTCAAACATTTAATGTATCTAATGTAAAGTTTGTTGCTGTTCAAAAAAGTTAATAATAAAGTAAAAACAATCTTAATAGGTAAATTGAATGCAACAAAGAAACACACTAAAAGACGATCATGAAATGATGAAAAAGTATTATTTAATTCTTTATGCCGTATCCATCTTTGTATGTATGTAAACCGTAGCCATTTTGAACATTTGCTATGGTTCTTTATTGCACTGAATTTACCTATTAAGATGCCTAAACCGTGGGAGATATTAAAATCGAAGAAGAGACAAAAAATGTTTGGAATTAAAGTGTCGATCTGTAGAAAAAGTCTGAAAGGTATTGACCAAACCATTAAAAATATGAGCTTCTTTGCATGTGGATGGTGGAATTTGTAGCACTTACAGACTCACATCTCCTTAAATCCTAAATTTAATCCCACACGAAACACGAATAGAGGTAAGTTTGGTTAAATAGTCCTATTTTGGACAGACCTTTTAGAAACACCCTGTATTTATAATTTGGTTTATACAAATAATAAAAAGAAACTGGTAGTCTTTAATACCCATATCATTCTTACAACGATTATTTAGGGAAAAAACAAATTATGTTAAATAAGTAAGAAACAGATTTTAATGTCAAGCTGAGAAGATAACAGATTTACCAATTGACTATAAAAACCACAGTTTGCTTTCCTTGAGTAATGAAAATGGAAAAAACCTGCCTGAATTTGCTGTAGAAAGAAATATACGAATCATGTCTACCTATTTCCAACATAAAAAAATACAAAATGGGACGTTGATATCCTCAGACTGCAGAACTAACTATTAAACAAATTAATCACGTCTTGGTGAAATAAAGAGATACTAAAATTATTAAAGATTGTTAAAGAAACTAAGGTGGAGCGATGTGGACTCAAACCACTTTCTGGTGGGAAGAGCAAGATCAAATTGGGAAGACCATGTAGAGTAACTAGGAAGAAAAAAACAATACGGTGCATATCAGAGACAAGGAAGTAAACGGGAAAGATGAGCAACATCAGAGCAGCATACTTGAATTGACTCATGTGTACTTAGCACCCTTAATTTTTTGAAACCAAAACACTAGATTTAGATCTGCGTTTGGTACTTTGGTAGACGTTAAAATGCTGGAGAGATGGCCCGCTTATTTTAGAAAAATTTAAGTGTGAATGACGTAGATGAAATTGTTTCACGAACAAGAGGGAATGGTGAATATGAAAATAAATTAAGAGTATCACAAAAGAATTAAAGCGAAATTCTCTGCGTAGAGTCTCCAAGTGCTAGCAAGTAGCAAGTGCTAATCGCGCAAGAACTATTAAAACAGGCGGTGGTACTTTACATAGGAAGCTGCACGAACTCACCTGTAATGTATGGAATGAGGGTGAATTTCTCGAAAATTGTCCAACACAGTGTGTTATGTGATGCACAACAGCGGGACAAGATATGCTTCGAAAATTATAGGGGCATTGCCCTGCTAAATATGACATGTAAAGTTCTGGCAATACACTGAAAAACAAGCTTAAATGTAAGTGGAAGTGGTTATAGGTGACTACCAGAGTAGATTGAGAAGGTATAGATGAGTTTATCTTTACATTTTCATATAACACTGAACAGTTACGAAGATACCCCTGCACATGGTATTTATAGTATGTTTCGATTAGTAGAAATAAGTTATATGAGGCAATGAAGATATTGAAGCTTTTGTCAACTTGTCAACAAGCTGAAGTCAACAAGGTGGCTACCTATCGGTAATATTATTTGATATATAGTTCTAGAGTGTGTGTTCGCCACTTGCACCAGTGCGTGGTATACCCTAACGATTTAACACTACGAGAACAAAGAATAGTTACAGAATATCCTAATGAGGTTGAAGAAAAGATGAGTAATGGGTAAAATGTACGAATGTAGAACCGGGACATAGAAATGGAAGTATAAAAATCAAATCAGCGGAGGTGTTACAATTCAGTTATTTAGGGGCGATAACACTAAATTAGGAAGGAATAGTGTAGAAGTGAAGTGCACCTTTAGTGAAAGGAGATAAAAGTACAGGTGTCTTTTTTGCAGTTGTTCAGGTCAGAAAACATATCTATATATATGAAGCTACGGAGTGTAAAGGTCTACAATATAAAACCAGTGTTAACCTACGGGAGCACGATGTGGATTATAAGCAAGTACTATTACCGAGAGCAGCTAGAATATGGGAGAGAAAGATCTTGAGAAGGAACGAAAATACAAAACCAGTGAGAAAGAAGATCAAACGCTAAAATAATGGAGCTGTGTGGCAAGCTAAGTATAACACGGAAAAGTAAGCTAAGTATAAGTAGACCAAGCCCAACAGGATCAGATGACTAGGACACGTCGATAGCTTAGAAAACAATATACTAAAAAGGAAGCACTAAAACATGGTATAGAAATTATGTTGAAGAAGATGATCTATAGATGGAGACGATAGAGTAGGCCTCGAGGAATAAATGTCAGAAATTATTACTAGTATCAATTAAAAAAAAATCCTTGGATCTTTGGGCTTGATGAATGAAAATTCACTCGCTGTATATTTGAGATATTTGTCAAGTTTCCAGTAAGGATTTATAAAAACTAATTAACAAAAATTAACGTATAAATTATGTAAGTAGAACTCTTTTATATTTTATAAAATAATAGGCAAATTGTTTGTATAGACTAGATATTATCTTTCAAAGAGAAAAACCGATTGATTATTTTAAAAAATCTGCTGCGTTGATATATGTATAATAATAATAAGTTATCGAAGGCAATCAAGTAAGGCTTAAAAAGATACTATGACGTCAATGGATTAATATTAGATAAAACTCATAATAATTAAACGATAAAGATCATGCAAGAACAGTTTCTTAAATATGCTGTAGCTGTAGTTTCATTCTAGCATTCTTTTCTCATAGTACAGAAAATAGTTGAAAAACTTCATGATTCATGAATCAAAATGGGTAGTACCTCCGCATGATTTACAATGTAATGAAATCAGTGAAAGTATTCGCACCTAGCAGAACTAACTCAACCATAATATTTCCAATTGGAAATTCATTAAATGCTTCAATTTTCTCAATATATTAAAGTTGAAATATAGTGATTGATTTTTTCTCTCTTGCACAACCAAGGTTTATATGTATTCAAATAAACAACGATATAAACTCCTAAACACCAACAAACCTTGAAAGTTTTTAACTGCAGATTGTGAGAAAAATCGAATGGGAATAATTTCCATCAGTAGGTTGCCAATGATGAGACTTTCAACTTTAAAGATTTGATAATCAACTTACTGAGCATTGATTATATCAATTGGTTTTGCAAATATATAATACTTATGTGTTGTGCATAATTCTATATTGCGTTGGACCACTGCACTGGACAATTTTACTGATTTTCAAATTGCTATTAACGCGCGTGTCAAGGATACTTCAGTATCAATTTATTAGAATCTGTTATCCTCCTTGCATATTAAGTTGTACGTCGTGTACGTTGTCAATTTTTTATTGTTCACCATATAAATTGTCTGTGCGCCACAAAAAGGCCTTAAAAGCTTTTAATCAGTGTTTCTCAAAGTGGGGTCCGTAACAAGTTCTAAGGAAATCCGAGAAGTTATTGAAAAGTCTTTTTTCAGTGCATTTTCACAACCCGAGAGGAGCTAACGGGCATGTACGATATTACAAATTAAAATGCATTGCAAATTCAAATGTAGGTTTATTAGTTATGACTAGGTATAGGATTTGTATGCACTTAAAACTGCTGAAATATGCATGCACTTATGCACTATAAAAACGTGAAATATGCACTTAAATATATACTTAAAAATCATGAAATATGCGTTTATTAGAAATTTTTAATAAATATATGCACTTTCATTATTAAAAAAACACCTGTTTAGCGTTATTTACATTTTATTTGCAGAAATTATTTTAATTAGACATCCTATGCAATAATTTAATTAATTATATTTTCTAAACATAGAGCGTTATAGTTTACAATGACGTTACATTTTTAAATTTTCAAAAGTAAACATATGCCTATTATTCCTAAATATTGTTTTATATTTTGAGAAACTCCGTTCCACATCGCAAGACGTAATTGGGGCATACATAAAATTGTTTAATTCTACAAGCGAATAATGTTTTAGCTCGTCTGAAATGTCTTGGCCAGATACTGCATCGTTTATGCTTTTAATTAAGTGAAAACCAGGATTTTTGTCTATAACGGATTTAAATTTTTGTTTTATAGCCAAACCCTTTGGCCCTTTTACTTTATTCAAAGAAACACCTAACAATTTTACATGCTCAAGAGATTCATCTAATGAATTTCCCTGACTTTATAATTTCTGAATTACTTTAGCTAAACGCACAAAATTTGTCAAAACAAACAATAATTCTGCCCTCACCTCCTTAGTATTAAAAGCATCCTGTGCGCTTGGTATGCATAGTGCATCGTGTTTATTAAGTTTATTTACAAATGCTTTAATAATATCAAAATAAGTTGCATAATATTCTGCTGCAGAAAGCCAAGTACCCCACCTTGTTATTACAGGCTCAGGTGGGAGAGGCACTTCTTCTTTTTTTAAAAATTTTTTTTACATCTGAAATTATAGAATTTACGTTAGGATATGTTTCCCGCACTTTTTCCGCAACTCTATGCATTGCATGGGCAAGACAAGTTAAGTGGATCATTTTTTCGTACAGAACTTGTAAGCCTGCTCCAGCCTTGATCATGTACGGTGCCGCGTCGGTGACGAACAGGAGTACTTTGTTGTACTGTATGCCGTCCGGCCACAAAATATCCATCGAATCATTAAACAATTTTGCCACAGAACAATGATTGGTGCTCTTGAAAACGTCCATTGCTAATAGATAGGATTTGGGATTGTTCTCCGAATTTAAAACGCCAATTATAACGTTAACCACGTATCTGAAATCAAAAATTTGATTTTTATTTTATTGAACTACATAATTAATCGGTTACAAACAATTAGCGCAAAACAGTTATTTAAAAAAAATATATTTTAATCAAGCAAAAATATTGTTGTGATTAAATATGTAACTAACAAAATAGAAAATAAAACATCCGTAGATTGCTCTGCTGTCTTTAATTAGTTAAATTTTACTAACAAAACGAAGGAAATGAAGTTTCTACGTACCTTCCAGTAGTGTCCGTAGATTTGTCAATGGAAACCCATATATAGTTATTCGCTACATGTTTTCTAATTGATTTTATGGTCTCTTCGTATAAACGAGGTAAATAATTTTTCCCGAGTGTAGACTCGTCGGGTATTGGCATTTTTGAAATTTCTTCCAGAAAATTACGAAATGCTGAGTGATTAATTTTACTTAACGGGATATCTGCAGCCACTAATGCACTACATAGTTTTTTATTAAATTCGATCGATTTGCTGGACTCACCGCGCGAATTATTAAGGTACCCCGGTAACAATGTTTGTTTTTTGATTTCAGGGCAACAAACTTTTGTGTCACACTTTTTGTCGAACCGTGTTCAGATGTTGTGTAGTCACTTTATCGTCGCACACCTTATTGTCAGTTGTAAGAACACTGAATTCCTTAACATAACTTCGAAGTGTAACAGACACAGACCGTTTTTCTTTACCCATCTTTACACTCTAAAATTTCAAACTGAAATGCAGTTTGCAATTTCTGAACTGTCTTAATTGAAAGATTACAAGATTAGTAAACAAAAGTACAGGCAAATCTTTCTATGAACAGGAAGTTGTCAAAGGGTCTTTGGAATTTCCTAATACCTATTTATCACAATACCGCAGGATGTAAGTATTGAAATTTTAGGTGAAACTTTTTCTTTCTTAGAAAACATTAACAAGTACACAGATGGTTAAGGCAGTAAAATATTTTAAAGCCTAGTATTTAACACTAAGCTTAAATTACGGGTTTCCCCTAGACTCAACTAAGCCGCCCTTGGTTGGTTGTCTAAAATGCTAAAATTATTTAAAAAATATTAGAAATCTCATAATTAAAGCATGTAAAACGCTCAAAAAGTGGTAAAATATGCACACTCGTTCAAAAATGCTAAAATATGCATGCATTTATAAAAAACACCTAAATATGCATTTATATGCACTTTCAAATTGACATATGTGATTCGTATGTGGCTTAAACATGTAGAAATATAACTCTGCATATGTTTGCTATAAGCAGAAAAAACATGCAAATGCATAGAAATCCTATACCTAGTTATGACTGTTATGAGTAAATTTTTAAAAATTTCTGATGAGTTTAGAAGTTTGGGAACCACTGCACTTTAAATTATAACTCCAACACATCCCTAGCGGTTATTAATATTAATCCTTGTTCATTTTATTATACAAATATCCACAAATAAACACATAATAATGAATCTTTTATAATATAAATCATGCATGAAACATGCCAAATTAAAATAAATCAATTTTTTCATTTTAAATTAATTCACTAATTACCTCGGTTGTAATTTTACATTGTCAATATTTTGAATAATAAGCATACAAATCATTTGCACAACGCTGAAAATCTAAATTATTAATAAAATGATAAAATGTAGGTACACATACAAAATTGCTATTGTGTAAATAATTATGTAAAAAATCGATTAAACACTGCGATCAAGTTATCCTTGAAATACAGTATATCAAAATTTTTAATAATTACTAAACAGTTAAATTACACCCATTAAAAAACTGTTTTTATTTTATGAAAAAAAGCAAGTTCATTGTAATAAGCATAAACAATAAGTTATGAAATTATTTTTTTTTCAATCATTGCGTTATTGCAAGGAAAAATGTTGCAAAGTCAAAAGTTGTTTTTATGAATCACTAGATTATAAAGTAGATAAGGTTAGATATTAACAATATAAAAAAAATGAATTTGTTGAAATTCTTTTTGCATGACTATTTTCTGTTTTTGTATTGCTGAACAAATCGCGATTCAGCTAATTACGGCAATAACAATAAATTCGCCAACCCTCTGATTTTCGTTTCTATTTTCTGCAAATTCATAAACAATGAATAAAAATGTTAATAACCTGAGAGGTTTCTGTTTTTGCAAACACTCTTTAGAAACAATACTTTGAAACAAGTATTTGTAAATACTTCCAGTGTTTGCAATTCTGATTTGGATCTTGTATCTCATATTCTCACCCAGCTTTAAGACGATGTTAAAAAAGATTTTCAATCAGTTATGTCAGAAGATGTCTTAAATTGTGCCAAACGTAACCTCATGTCAGCTTCAGTGTCTCTGAGGTTTACAGTTCTTCAATAGTCTACTTAAACCTTTACCAGAATGCAAAAACCAAAACATTTAATTTTTAACATTTTCGTTATTGCAAGCTAGATTTACAATTTCTCAATCTCGCAAAGGATTTTCGCCCATTTTATTTTTAAGCCATGACCAGTTTTTGACATTTCAACAGATAGATGGCGCAGGTTACCGTACACAAAGATAATGAATGCGACGACCGTCATAATTGTAGTCATAATTGCACTGATTTTAGTTGACATTGTGGGAAATGCAATTATGATAATAAGAAACTAGTCCTAACGACTATACAATCATTATAATCTTACATCTCATAAAAAATATGAACTAGTTTTCTAGTTCAGAGATTTAAGCTGTCAAACTCAATAGTTTTCATTTAAAATATTAGTTGGCCCAATTTGGCATTATATGTATGGTTATAGTACTGCTAAGTAAGTATTTTGTCTCATATGACCTTTAGAATTTCTGGAGATGGCACGCTTCAGTTATTCCCACAAATATAAACCGTTTAAAGGTTGCTGAGTGCATTGTCTACAATTTTATAAGTAACTTTAGAAGGTTTATGTCGACAGTTAGCTCCATCACACTTTTACATTATCCAAATAGTTCTTAAGGTCGCTTGTGCAATAGTATATTACATGTTGAGTTGGTAAAGGATATCTTTACAAGCCAAGCGATAATTGTTTGACCGAGACGGTACGTCGAGGTCAAACAATATCGCGAGGCGTGGAAACTTTATCAACGAAACATGTATACTATTTTATTCACAATAATTAGACTTAAGATAATCAAAATAAAAAGTAATTTTAAATTTTAAAATAATTTTTTTATAAACTGCCATAATTTCAATCAGAGCCATCTATCGACCAAAAGAAATTTTAAGTAAGGTTTCATTCTTCGCCGCTAGATGGCGATGTATGCGCTCAGTATTTTAAAATTAGAAATTAATTCCATTGTAATTATTAAATATAAAATACGGAAAAATAAAAATAAAACTAATATTAAATAAAAAATATGTTTTTAGCGTTAAATATATTTATAAAAACTTAAATTTAAATCGGATAAAACGTCCTGTTTTAAATTATTCAGAAAAAAAAGTTGGCCATAACTTTACATGTCAGTTTTACAGACATGTAAAGGAAATTGTTAACCACTTTGGTGTTGCTATAGCAATAGCTTACTTTCCAAGGTTTTTACAACATATGAAATGTACATATTGCAATATGATTGTGAATAAAACATTTTATATAATTTTTCTAATTTGCGTTTGTAATATGTTTATTAACGTCTATCAGTAGGAGTCGTTTATGGCTATCTATAAAAGTACACTGTACTTTAATGAATTATAGGGTTATTTAGTTTTTAAGGGTTGGATGGGTAATGCGTGGAATGTGACAACTTCAAACTGCAAGTATCTGTCAAAATTGTCAACCTCCGATAAATTTTTAATTAATATCGTTGAATTGGTTCGCTGTTTGTTGATTGTTACTTACATGAAATATCACTTGAAGTTATGGTCTATTTTTACTTGGAAAGAAGGTTAGGTTTGGATATTCCTAATTAGTAACATAAACAAGTCTCGTACCTACATCAAATCTGCTTGGACAAATCAGTAAGTCCAATTCATGTTTGTAATTTTATGGTACTATAAACAAGACACGTATCATCGATTTAATCATCTTTGCTTTTTTTCGCGAATTTCGGGCGGAGTGCAAATTAAGTTGTCTTCGCTCATATTTTATTTATTTGTAACACTAATAAAGTAACAAAAGTAATAACTAATTTATTTGAAGTGACGGATGATGACAAATGATTCAAAAACTCAAGTGGGCGCCGAGTGTTACCAACTAACACAAAATTCTCTAGACGACCAAAATATTTTTTTGTATTAAAATAAGAAAAAAGGGGGCGCAAATTAGAAAAAATAGCATAAAATACTCGTTTTATAAGGGCATTGGCGCACTCATCCCATAGAAAAACTCGCCTGCGGCTCGTTTTCTAACTTGGGATTTGTGCGCCAAATCAACCCTTATAAAACTTGTTCTTTAATATACTATTATGAGGTGATCGGTTACTCGAAGGCTTTTTGGAAACCATTTGGAAGATAACGGAAAAGATAGGGAAATTTTCTACAAGATGTCGTGATCTACCGGTAGCTCGCACGCCTCAGTGTTTGAAAGAGTAGATCGCGGACAGATTTTTGACTGGTAAAGTAGATCTTATGTAAAAATTAATTCACTCCCCTGGTTCACATGATCGATTTATCCGTATTCATTGCATCCTCATCAAGCTAAATCGAGCGAAAAAAATCTAAAAAATATTTATCAGTATAGAGACAGCCAGACTACAGGATTTTTCAAACTTTTATTTATAGGCCGATTCCGATTGCGTTTTTTGAAATCAATCCAGTTTTGGTATATGACGTATGAGCTACATAGTACCGTATGACAACAAATAACGCTAGCGGGCGTACAATACAATACATACATACAAATAAGCACTATATATCTCCGGAGCGACTAGATATATCGAGATGCAATTTTTGACTGTTATGTAGGGCAGTTCTAGTAACTTTCAATCAACTCCCCGCATATATTACGATCAGGCTCTCTACTGAATCTGCTACAGTTCAGTATCGAATGTTACCAAGTTCAGTCTAAAATAAATTGTTTTCTGCCAAGTTTCGAATTATGGAAATAGCAATATCTAATTCCAGTTCGACGCCTTCAGGCGCGAAATTGGTAAATTCTTCGAAATTCTGGTTCGGAGGATCAGAACTATGCGATTCCCAGATCAGAATCGATATCCCGAAGATCCAGTGTCTATATCTATGCAAAAGAGGAATATTTTTAACTTTGTACTGATCCCAAAGCAAATCTCGGATAAGAAACATCTTTGATCGCTACCTACATCCTACACTTTATTTGGCTCCGCAAAACAAAAATTCTAGGATTCTGAAAACAAGCCGTGACAGTTCATCGAGATCAGTTGTCAAATTAGGAATAGAATCAAGGTACAAATATCTGACTCAATATATCAACTGAAACATAGTTGTAACTATCACTATTGAGCTGAGTCAACAACTCGAATAGCGTTATTTCAACGTGGCGCACCTTATGAAATAATCACCATGGTTCTCCTTTCGGGAACACCAATTGAGATAAGCTCAGTTAGTGCACTAATGCTATTGCAGAAACTACTAGTACGCACTGGTGGAAGCGAGGTACACCTATCCAAACCTCTACTAGCTGTCCAGGCTAGTACCGGCGTTATAAACGTACTCACTCATCGGCGTCCTTCTCCCGGCAATTCTACCGTTAATTTTACTTAGGTAGAATCCCGATGTGTACCCATTAAGGTAAAGTTGTCTTGAGCATTGAGGGGCTTTGTATTCGCATCAATACCCCTTAAGCGTAGTTGCTCGAGACGATTTATTTGAATCACAAGACTGGAACTGCACAGTCATTGCGTGATTCTCGTACTTGCGTCTCTGAATTCAATCTTTCTGGTGGCATGCGGTTTCTAATCGGCTAGGGCCCGCCTCCCACAACCTAGATAAACCTCATCCGTAGTCTCCATGATGAGGGCATCAGACTAGGTCAATCAGCTGGTGACTTAACACCATGAAAAACTTCACCAAGGCGAAAACCCAATCCATCCACATCGGTATTCAAGTTTGCAGAGCTTCCTCTGCAACGTTAATGAGTATCTGTCGCGAACATTTACGTGAATCTCTACCACACGTTGTTTTCTGACTGTATCATCCGTTACCCAGGTTTTTGGGATTGGGTAGAGTCCAGTCAGTTCTATGAGTGAACGCTGTGTGGTCTGCACCGCTCACCCAATATATCAACTCAAACACCGCATTACACCCAGCTGAAGAGGAACAAACGCCTATAAGAGTACTTGCCCCTATAGCATTGCAAGCGCTCTTGGCTTCTTGTGCCACATAGTAATTAACGTTTACGAACGAATGAAATAAAGGCAACAGAAAGTTTGGTACTCCGTTGTATGACCTGTAAGCATGGTATGGTATATAATTATGTAAAAACATAGGTACAGGCTTTGATTTGATGATTTTGAATACGGGCTTTTCATGCAAGTCAGAAATGAACAACATATCAAAGACAATTTTATACATGCAATGTATCACTAGCTCTAACGCAACTTTGGTGTGGCACATCCTTTGTGAACATGTGGAAACGTATCAAACAGAGTGTAAACCTATTTGAAGCATATGATATCTGTAAGATCATATGAAAAACTGCTATTCCTAAGGTGAAAAGCTTTATTAGGACCATAGTTCGTGGAATTCTAACTCTAAGGAAATCTTGTTTATATAAGAGTATTGTCAATATATTACTGTTGTTTGTGTGCTTCAGATTTGCAGAAGTTAGCACATAATGAAAATATCCAAGGTGTAACTGTATACTCAAACGTATAGCAAACTAGTCTTTGGTAATCCTTGGTAATTACAACCAGTGGCGGTTGCTGCATACGTCACACTCAGGGCACACGACAAACTGGTATATCTGGTATAAACTGTTGTTTGTGTGCTTCAGATTTGCAGAAGTTAGCACATAATGAAAATATCCAAGGTGTAACTGTATACTCAAACGTATAGCAAACTAGTCTTTGGTAATCCTTGGTAATTACAACCAGTGGCGGTTGCTGCATACGTCACACTCGGGGCACACGACAAACTGGTATATCGCTATCATGTTCGTACGCACACATTAATAAAGCAGTATATCATCATGGGTTGCACTACGAGTGCCCCGGGTTTACGTATGCAGCGACCGCCACTGATTACAACATAATGCATCTGACGTTTGCTCGACTTTATTGCTTTTCATAACGTCTCAATTTTTTATGGCCGTCAACTACAGAATCTATAGATCCATGCATATGGCGTCTATGGATGAATGTCGGAGGTATCCTTATGTGTAATGTCGATATATAAGCTTTTTCTGGAACAGCTGGTTCAGAAACTCTAACATGGTCTACATCCATCTGTTTTGATTTAATCCAAAATGTTACCTGGGAAGGAGATTTACAAAAACTAGTATGACAACTTTCATACTTCTTTCGTTAAGTGCCATAACAACTGTTCTGAAATTCATAAGTACCTATTGTAGCGTAGTGGGCATAGACCACCTTGGCATCGGTAAAAATGTTCTGGTGAAGCATTCCTCATCTTGAGAACCGAATTGTATATTTTATGCGCACTTAACTCATTTTATTTGCAGATGGCGCTTTTTTACATAATATTTTGAAAGAAATTTGATAGGCTACCACAATGAAATAGTTCTTCATATAGTAATACAGATTTGATTTTTTTCTGTTTCTCGAAAGAACATAATTTTTTCATTAAAATGATAACATATAAAAATCATAGATTTATATAACGATCAATAATTTTAAAAGGCTATTTACTTCAACGAACAAAAGCAATGGGATAGCCGGATAGAAACTATTTGGATTTTATAGAAGCATCACATCACAGAAATAGTATCTTACATTTTATTTGCTATTATGTCAAGTCACGGGAAATTCCTTCCACATGAGTAATTTCATGAGAAAATACTTCGTGGTCGAGCTAGTTTAGTGACTACTTTGTTGTTTTAGTTACATTTTAACGATTACTCGTAAGCTAGCCTAATTCAAGGGAAAGCATAGATAGAAGAACAACTCTGGCCGACATAAATAAATTCTACTACCGCCGCCGCACCGTGTTTCATATTTAACTAGAGATAAATTCGAGGATATAAATTTCCTACTTTATCTAATTTTAAATATTGTATGATAAAATACATTGATAAACCTTAATGGTAAATGAGGGTGTAGGTGCGTTGTGGAATCCTGCGACCGAGAATGAAATATAAACAGCTCTTCCGGAGTGCGTGCGGTAATTGCTACTCCTGCGGGTTTGCAGGAACTTATTCGCTTTCATCCGTTGTTCCCGTTGAAGTGTTTTACTTTCCCTGCTCTTGTTGCCTGAGTGCTTTACGATCATTTTGTTCCTGCTTGCTGCTACTGTTTATTTCTGTTTCTGTTAGTGTACTACAACAGAAACACATAGACCCTTTTTGATGCAGAAACTGACATACTCGTAATATTTTTTGGAAGGAAGTGAGTTTCTGCCTACCTTATTAAAGAAACAATGGTCTTGAATAAGGCTTACATACAAATTAGAATTGTATGGTTAATGTGTATTTAGAGTACAATGACGTAGTGGATTAAGGAACTCTAATCTATAACGAACATGTAGTCATTATAGATAAACAGGGCTTCATAGGAGGTAGATATTTTGATGATAATTTTTAAACACCAAAGATAAGTTTTATCTATTTTGAACTGTAAACGTAATTTCCATGAACTTAATACTTTTTTTGTGTAAATATAGAATGATTCAAAAGTACTTTTAGTTTTAATAGCAATATTATTTAAGATTCTAAAAGTAATCCTAGGTTAGTGCTTCTTTCTTCTTCTTTAGCCTTTCTAGGCCTCTTCTAAATTCCTCCATTACCCACGGTATCGGTACTGTGCTTTTGTGTGACATTCACGGCTCACTGATTTTTTTTAATGTCGTCAAACCCAACGCTTTTGGGATCTCCCTTGACTTATCTTTGATATTCTCGGTCTACATAATACCATTTTTGATGCTCACCGTTCTTCTGATTCCCTGGTAACATGATCAACCCAGCTTCAATTTGACCTTGATATTCTTTCTAATATATCGGTTACTCCTGCTCTTCTTATTTCTTCATTTCCAATGTAGTTTCATTTACTTATTTCAGGCATAGCAATTTCCATAGATCTCTACTCAATCACCAACTTATGCACGCTCTTGGTAGTAAGTGCCATGGTTTCCAAGCCATAGATAGGTGGCTATGGGCAGTATGTAAGAATTCTTTTCAAGTCTATAGTAATCTCTTTGTTTTTAAATATGTGTTGAGAGCTTCCTAAATGCTGCCAAAGATAAACTACTGTTTTAGTTATTTCTGCGGTTTGATTGGTTTTTCCTAGCTTAATTTCATGATCAAGATGTACATATTACTCCACCCGTTCTATAAGGGTGTTGTTGATATTAACCGGTGAGCCATTGTCTGTCATGACTTTAGTTTTACTAAAATTCATTTGAAGGCCTATTCTTTGAGATGCTCGATTCAATTCTTCTATCATCTTGGAGATATTGGATCACCCTGTCGTATTCCTATCTGAATATCGACTTTCTCGGTTAAGAATTCCTCGCCATACGCACTTGCATAGTTGCTTTCGTATATATTCTTAATAATAGCTGAGTATCCCAAGTCAACCCGTGCGTGATCCAAATTCCTTAAGACTTCCCATCTTTCGATTGAGTCTTATTATAATCGACAGATTCTAGGTTCAAGGGGATATTATATTCCGTTGCCTTTTCAATTAAAATTCGCAGGGTCTATATATCATTCAATTGTTCCGAAACTTTTTCTGAATCCAGCTAGTTCTGGTGGCTGGTAAAACTCAAGTTTATGGAGAAGTATGTTGTTAATTACTACAGTTATCGATTTTGGATAAATATCTCCTTTATTGTGCAATAATATGACCTTCCATGTTCTTCCATTGTTCTGGAATTCTTCCTTTTTGTCAACATTTATTAAATACGACGACGACGATAAAATTGATGATAACATTTCCAGCGCTTTTTAACATTTAAGAAGTTATTCTGAATATATTTCTGGGATTGTTTCTCCGAACCCACATGACGATCCCACGTGATTATCCTATTCAATGGTGCTGCATCAGGGATTGTCGATTTTTACTATAGTTGGGCATAGAATTCGTGAATTGTTTAGACAATTTCATTCTTGGTAGAGACAACGGCATTGAGGCTGTTCCTTATCTAAGTTGTTTTGGTCTTTCCCTTTGACAATTGAATTTGGTTTTCAATATTCTCATACTTCTGTTTCTTTCTATTACTTCTTTTGTTACGTTTGTATTACAGGTTCTTATATCTTTCCTAATTGCTTTTTTCTCTTCCTTGTTTAGTGTCCAGCATGCATTTGAGTCTTGGATGGTTTTTCTTCTTTGTTCTATTAACTTAAGTGTGTTGTTTTCAGATGATTTTGTTTGACCACAAGCTTTCTTTGTCACGACTTGCGTATCTGATTTTATATTAGCTGCCAAATTATCTATAGGCATAACTTTTAATGTTTCGATATTTACAGTTTCTCTTTAAGTGCGACTTCGTACTTCATCTCATTAGTTTTATATATTGTACTTAGGAGGGTTAATGTGTAATGTGTTTGGGTCTTTTTATAAGAAAAATGGAGCAAACTGGTATTGTAGCTTCCAAACTCTCTACTTCATGACAAGAAGTGGTGATCTACAAAATTCATAGTGTGGTGCATATTCCAGGATATTTGGAAAAAAAGAGGAAATATTGGAACAAAAAAAGAAATTTTTTGGAATAGATTGGGGAATAAGAACTTCTCATTATTTCGTCCCTTTGTTTTCTTCAAGTAATTCACTACCTTAGTTGTACTTAGCAGAGTTGTAAAGGGTGAAAGAGGTGAAACTAGTTTGGATTCCAGGACATACTAGTGTCCAGGGCAACGAGAATGCCGATGAACTGGCCAAACTCGGAGCCGAGGACATCTGTGTAAGACCAGTACCCTTCCTGGGTATCACGAGGCAGCAGATCTTGACAGCGCTAATGAAGTGGGTCTATGCGAGAAGTAAAGAAAAGTGGAGAAGTGCAGAGGCTATCGACAGAAGCCTCGACACAAAGCAGTTGGTCTGGCTAACGAGAAGGAGCCGAAGAACCACAAATCTTCTGATAGGGATTTTGGCGGGACACTGTAAACTAAGCAGACACCTATCTTTGGTAGGAGTAGAGGAAGATCACATTTGCTCAATATGTGGGAGAGATGAAGAAACAATCTACCACTAGCTCATTTCCGGTTTGATTTTTGAACATTTTCTGTTTTTCAATATTGTAGTTGAAACCAGAAAAGACACCAAATATGTGGAGATGCAATTTTTTATTGCAATTTTAAAGAGCCGAATTTTGATGTATAGGAAATGGACAAACAATTTATTTAGTATGCAGATGTTGGCTTGTAGCTACCATCTTGATCAGTATAAGAATCAGAGAAGATCCTACGACGAAGCAAAAGCATTTGGTAGGCGTGGCCAGCGGGAATGGCCCAGATCGCCACTTTTGCTATATAAGTAAATCCACGATCACTGCAAACTAAAACACAACATTGAAAACTTCCAGAAACCATATCGCTAACATTTTGGAACCACTAGCTTGAAAATTTGAATTTTGGACACCACTATATTATAAAAACTATAAAAGTTTAAGAAGTCTTAGGATTCTGATTCTTCACAACATTCTTCATTTCCAAAAGAAAAAGTTCTGAAACGCTTTGACTTTAACTGTTAAGATAGCGGTTCGAAATATGAATTTTGCACGTGGATCATTCATTTGCGTACATTTGGCCACTAAAATGCCAAAATTTTGAATGGCTTATGAGAACAGGCAAACGGGTTGCGCGGTAAATTTCCCAAAATTCCTGTTGCGTTTCCATTAACTTACATATTAACTTTTTTAGGTATTAGCTAAAGTTTGGGGTATAAAGGCCTTTCTTCAAAATTTCAATTTTAAATAGAATACGATAATAGAATTACGGAAAATACAATATTTGGTCTGCAGTTTTATAATAAAAATCATAGCTGGTGATGGTATGACATAAGCTAAAATTCCAATTTCGACTGATGCATTCATATTAGAAGGACTAGCAAAATTGGTAGGCCCATGTGAGCAAAATGTAAATAAACAAATGTTTTATTACAAAATTCGATTTCGGGATGATTCCTTGGACCTTCAAAATAAATAGATAGAAAAATAAGTTTACAATCTGAAATGAATTCTAAATTGGGAAGAGGGAGTGGGTAAAAGCAAAGAAAATAGAAAAATTTTTGTTATTAATCAATATTAGAAAAAAATATAGCATTTTGAGTTTAATTTCCAAAAGGCATGGTCTGGGAAAGTAGTCGGTAATGTGTTGAATATTGTGGTGAAAATTCCAGGTTCCACTGGTAGGTCGAGTGGTAGAATATGGAAAATTGGACTGTTTTCACATATGTTGTAGATTCCAGTTTCTCAAGTAAAACGTTTCTCAAACTCTAAATCACAGATCAACTCTAAATTTCAGATCTCTAAAGAACCCCTAGATCTCTAGATATTTCTGAAACTTAGAAATCTTGCAACTCTTAAGTGAGTAATGAGAGTTTGAAAGTTTGGGAACTTCTCTCAAAGTTAAGATTCGATTAACTTTTTTTTACCAAAATTGCAGCTTCCATGAACTTTGTATGAACGCCATTCTTATACGAAAGTTTTTATGTTGCATACATTTTCTATAATCAAAATAATGTATATGTAATTAGTTTATTTGTAATGCTTTTAGTATAAACATTTTAAGGTTAAATGATATTGTTATTGACTTTTATTTTACAACCTATCAAACAGAATCAATTATTTTAGCCACTTAAGCATTCAATAACAAACAATAAGAGAAAAAAAGTAATGTGTTTGTACGCATTATTCGGAGTGTGGGTTGATCAAAATAAAATTTCCAACTCAAAGCAATCTTAAAAATTGTTTTGACATTTTAAGCAAAATTGTGATTTATTAAATTTCTCGCAAAATAAATCACAGGACGATGATTTAATGCACAGATGAATTCTCAAATATATATTTTTTATTCACCGTCGTCTTTCAAACAGCAAAATGCTTTATACAATTCTGAAATTTAAGGAAAACAACATCTACAAAACTTAATCTTTACAAATCAAAATTTTAACTCTTTAATCATCTATTAAATACCTACTACCTATTTTTTAATTTAATTTTTCTTTAGATAGCTGTTTCGTGGAATTCTATTACAAATATCAAAAGAAAGAGAACCTTTTTAATCTTATCTTTTAAACACCAAGTTAAGTTTTGTGTAATTAATTTTGCCGATCAAAGAACTTTTAATAAATTAAATATTATTTTAATAATTGGTTTTTTAAATTAGTTTCAAGTTTTGATTGCATCGGGTGATAACGAGGTGGTTTCAGAGTGTAAAATTTCAAGTGTTTACAGTTACACATCCTTTACAAGGATGTGTGCAACTTTAATTCCTAAAAAACTTTTGTTTTGAAAAAAGAACGATTTCGAACACTTTTTTGCCATAGTTATGACAAAAAGTGACCAGCTTGGAAACATCAAGGTGCGATAAATGTCTACGCCAAATCTTGTCCCATGTAGGAATATGTTAAAAAGGTGGTTGTAAAATCTTGGTATACAATAACAATAATGCCATCAACGTAGAAATTAAGGAATCACAGCCAAGATCAGTTTCTAAAAATTTAGAATAAAAAAAATAGATGGATGTTTATCCGTAGATGCCAGCTTAGGCTATAGATGCAAAAGAAAAAACTATGTTTTTTAGTTGAAACACTTAAAATGATTTTGACATCACTAAGAGAGAAGTTTAGACAATAATTGTTAAATAAAATAGAAAATTTGTCTAAAATGATTTATTTACAATATTCCTATACTGTACATAGACGAACCGATCTGGCGATTCGATTCTATAGCTGAGACTAATAGCAAAAAGGAATAGACCTAATTTGTATTCGTGGTTTAGAGATATTTCCATATCTCTAGACAGTAGTTATTAGAGTAGGTGTACCTATTATTTCTCAAGATATTGTATACATATTAGAAATCCTAGTGATGATTCTAGTCAGGTTCTTAGCTTGTTCTGATATTTCTATATTTTCATTTAATCTAACAATGTGACTCCCGCAATGTTGATAATGCTGCCAAGATTTCGCAGTACAGTAGTCCTTGAATGCAATCGTTTTGGATTCACTGCTATTATATTACTACACCATGTCACACCATATCATCTTTCTCTCTCAGAACAACTGCATATCTGTATTTTTATGCCAATATTTGGACATTGAATTTTGAACATTCACTCACCAGCTAAACATTTTTTAAGTACATGTACTTATATAGATTTAAAATCCTACCTATTTGTAGGATAGTACACGAATAACACGAACTATGGAAGTGTGCACGTAAGCAAACAGTAGTATCGCATTTATTTCAATTAGTTTTCTAGCAGGAAATATTTAGAAAGTAACACGGTTACAAATAGTAACCAACAAAAATTATGCCTTGGACTGAGTTCCGATAGTCCAGTTACTTTAGGTATAAATAACATCATGATCATCTTCATCGTAGTTTCGCACCCCCGAAAGGGTGGTGCAGGCTATTATAGGCTCTTCGCCTCTTCAGCCCTGTGGAAGGCATCAATGTGGCTTCAGTTCCAAAAAATCTCAACTCTTCTTGCTTGCGAATATTTCACTTCTTATGACTCGGAGGTAATTACGGTTTATTCTTAGAAAAATGAAAGATAATTAGCTTTCCGACAAGAAAGGTTATATTCATTTGTTACGTACAGCGAACCGTTAGCGAGATATACAGCAAAGAATGTGTGGAAATAAAACGCGTCTTGTATTCTATGTCGAAGGTGGCGCGGAAACGGATACAACGTACATTATGCACAATTGCACATTCTTCTGCTGTATATCTCGCGAACGGTTAGCTGTACGTAAAAAATGAATATAACCTTTTTTATGGGAAATTTAATTATCTTTCATTTTTATACTACTTTTAATTGACCTTCGAGTCAAGACAGACACAGAAAGCGAGTTATTCGCAACTGAAATTTTGATCTTTGACCTATAATATATTTTTTCAAAAACTGTTACAAAATGTTGAATTTTTATTCTGTTTTCAGTGGGCGAACTGATCTATTTTAAAAACAGCTATTGTCGCCGACGCGATCTCACTCTAGATTTTTAATATATTGTTTAAAACTGCAAAACAGCGATTGAAGCAAAAAAAAGAGTTGAAACTTTTTTGGAACAATAACCCTAAAATAACTGGACCACGAAACCTGTAATCTTGCTGTCTGAAAAATAACAGCTTTTTGCAGACTTAATAAATGCGACCTTCTCCAGTTACCGTAGGCTGCTTGTGAAACATTGTGTAAAATATTTTTGAGAAAAACTACGGTAGGGTGTGGTTAATCCTCGCAGAGCATAAAACTAAGGTTGATATTACCAAACGGTGAACCATTTTCGTATTCGGCGTAGCAAAATACATTAGAATCACCTGGTCTTACATCTAGGAGGCCAATAAACACTTTTCCGAAATCACACGAATTCTTTTCACCCTCACTTCTCGAAAGTCAATAATGCAGTTCTGTTTAACTTTACCATTAAACTATTTCTCTGGTATGTTCTTAAAATAATTCTGAATCTATTATCACCCGGGCAGTTACAGTGGAATTAAAAATACAGCCTCAAACCACTTTGACAATATGAAGTACCCTAACAAGACAATCTTGACAATACCAGAAATATTTAACAATCCAACAATACCTTGAACAATTTGGACATTATCTAACACTGTTGTATCATTCTCAACAATATTGACAATCCCACAATATTATACAATATCGCAACAATATTGTGGAGTTTAAAATAGAGTCACTACATGTAGTCACCTAGGTCGCGCTGGTCGATCAGAGTACCGCAAAACGCCGCCATATTGGGGTAAAAGAAGCACGAAATTGTTCATTATTTATTTGTATCTGATTGCATTTAATCAAATCCACGTTTACTTTAAAAGGTTTTTCTTATTCTGAAAGATCAAACCTCTAATATGTCAAATACGTAAAACGAGGTTTTAATTTGTCCATTATTAAAAATCACCCTTCTCTGTCCCAATATGGCGGCGTTTTGCAGTACTCTGATCGACAAGCAGGGCCTAGGTGACTATATGTAGTGATTCTAGTTTAAAATCAGCAATTATGCCCTCTAGATTGTCACAGTCTAACAATATTATAGAAAAATTAACAATTTTGAAAATGTACACAATTTTCTTACAATACTGACAATCTTCATAATATCAGCGATATTTAACAATCCAACATACGTTGAACAATTTGGGCAATATCTCACAATCTTCGTTCATTTTCAGCAATTTTGACAATCTCACAAAATTTGCCGAGAATCCGACAATATTATACAATATTGCAATAATATTGTGGAGTTTAAGAGTAGCAATACTGCTCTGCAGGTTGTAACAACCTAATAATATTATAAAAACCTAACAAACTTGAAAATGTACACCAAGTATTAACAATTTTTTTTACAATAATGACAACCTGAGTAATATTTCCGACAATCTCTGAAATCAACAATACTTTAGCAACAATCTCACAATATTGATAAAATATTATACATACTATTTATTACATACATATTTTGTCGAAGTGGTTTACCTCTCGGGTATATCTAAGTATAAATATCAAAATTCTTCAATTATTAGATTTCCACCTACTCTAGATGACATAAAATGTGTACTGTAAAATCCTAAAACGATCACTTAGCAACAATTTCTCGCTGAATTGTTCAACTGAATGGTTCATTCTTTGAAAGAAATGTAGACTCTAAGGGGAGAAAGCCACATTCTTAGGTCTACTTTCAAATGCAATTATTCGTATCATTAGGCTTGCTACTATATTTTGGACAATTTGGTAAAGTTTAAAAGACAATTTCAAAATTTAAAAAAATAGGCAAGATTGTTTCTTAAAATAAAAATAAGCTCCATACATAAGACTGTATTACAATGTGAGTGAAGCTTATAGTGGGTGATGCCACTAATCTACAATACAAATAGTTCAGATTTAAAAATAATTTCGGTCTTCTTGGAATTCTTAAATACTATGTTTATTTCTTATTTTTAACAAATTTAATAAAATTCCATTTTAATATCGCCCAAACATGTTTTATTGGATTTACGTTAGATGAAAACACTGGCCAGTATTCGTACAATGTTAACAATAGCAGAAATGGTTTCGCGTTATAATCCCTTAAAATAAGTTGAACAGTAACTATACCATTTCTAAATTATACTACTTCTTTCTGAACGTGTGTCTATTGTATGTATACGTCAGACCAAATCATAACATCATAATATGACTAATCATAAGAAAGAAGCAGATGGTACCATACAATATTGAGAAATACGCTATCCCGCTTGCTTCTTTGAGACTTGATTCATAGAGACTTGAAATCTTTTGTAATGCCTTCAGTACTGGACCAATATAAAATTTTAGATGTTTAAAATGGGGGCACGCCCCCTCGGGGGTTTGAAACCCCCATCTTGTACCCCTAATTTAATAACGCAACCAAATTGAGCGAAATGTATGTTGGGAGGGTTCTTGGAGTCGCTGATTATGAATCCAATGAGAAAATTGAAAAATTCAAAATGGCGGATCCAAAATGGCGGTCCTAAAATAACGGAATTTGAGATTGAGAAAGCAATTTACGCTGTTTCTATTGATTTTAGAGAAAAACTCAAACAGTCAAAAAGTGTTTAAAATGTGATCTTGCATATGAATACACTATTTTGGTTACCTTATTATGTAACCCCTTCGCTCTGCCCTAGTAGTAGAGCCAATTTTTGCACTAAGTTCTTATTTTTTACTATCTAAAGATAGAGACTTGAGAACTTTTGTAATGCCTTCAGTACTGGACCAATATAAAATGTAATATGTTTAAAATGGGGGCACGCCCCTCGGGGGGTTGAAACTCCCATTTTACACTCCCAATTTACTCCACACTCCCCAACGCTGGAAGTTTTCAATCAACTTGAGCAAAATTTATGTTGAGGGGGTTTTCGGGGTTTCTGATTATGAATTTAATAAGAAAATTAAGAAATACAAAATGGCGGACCCAAAATGGCGGTCTTTGAGATTGGCAATGCGATTTACGCCGTTTTTAAAGAGCCAGAAAGTGTTTATGTTGAGGGGGTTTTCGGGGTTTCTGATTATGAATTTAATAAGAAAATTAAGAAATACAAAATGGCGGACCCAAAATGGCGGTCTTTGAGATTGGCAATGCGATTTACGCCGTTTTTAAAGAGCCAGAAAGTGTTTAGAATGTGATTCTGCATAGGAATACCTAATTCCGGTTACCTTATTATGCAACCTCTTCACTGAGAAGCCAACTAGGGGAGTGAAGGGGGTTACATAATAAGGTAACCACAATAGTGTATTCCTATGCAAGATCACATTCTTTTAAACACTTCTTGACTCTCTGAATTTTTCTCTAAAATCAATAGAAACGGCGTAAATCGCATTTCCAATCTCAAAGACCGCCATTTTAGATCCGCCATTTTGTATTTCTTAGTTTTCTTGAATTTTTCAATTTTCTCATTAGATTCATAATCAGCGACTCCAAGAACCCTCCCAACATAAATTAGGGGTACAAAATGGGGGTTTCAACCCCTCGAGGGGGCGTGCCCCCATTTTAAACATATAACATTTTATATTGGTCCAGTACTGAAGGCATTACAAAAGATGTCAAGTCTCTATCTTTAGATAGTAAAAAATAAGAACTTAATGCAAAAATTGACTCTACTAATTACTGTGTAATCGTATTCTGCAGTCATCGATAAATAAACAATGAAGAAACCCATCGAAGGCAGTTCAATTGAGGTGATCCGTAGCAAATCTTCCTTCCGTCTAAGTGGTGCGCTCTGGGTAAAAAGGGATGACCTATAGGTCTTCTGACTAAGTCCAGCTTCGTACAGTCTTTTTAAACAGAAAGAGAAAGACTGACCGATTTACTACTGTTCCATACAAGGTGAGGATGAAACAAGCCCAATAGATATCAAAATACTAACTGTCAATAATCTATGCACATACGTAGGGTATAATCATAGATTAATGAAAATTATAATAAGGAAAGTCGGGTGAATCTATCATTAATTATTATTCTCATTACGATCACCTTATCTTCATTCATCGCGTTACAAAAGTCACTTTTATCTCTTTCTTGCAGCACTCGTGCAGCAAAAAATTAGGCTTTTTAATTTGCTAATTTTTTTAATTGACGAGAGGTTCCGCAGACCACTTGGTCTGTAATCATTATTTGGATTTTGATTGGGCTTGTTCCATTATCAGGGTAGGAGTCGTAGCTGTACGATTTTGCGGTGCGAATGAATGATTATTACCAAGTACCTAGTACTTGGTTTTTTTTATTAATTTCAAAGAAATTTCCTGGGCAAAGTATACCTCGGTGATTTGCCATTGTCTTCCGAGGGAGATGCGATTTTTAAAATACTGGTTCGAACCCAGATCCCTTGGTCGGTAGTCTCTTCCACTCTTTCTAATATGCCTATAGTGCGGTAGATCCCAGATGTTTCGATATTTAATGTTACCGATTAATGCAAATTGGAACCAATTACTTGCAGCAGTTGGCAATTAACAATGCTTTCAATGAAGTACTAACAACAATAATTTGGATGTCCTTGGAGACAGAGTAGATTGGGGATAGATTGTGTTGATAGTAATAAAGCGTAAACAGGTACTGCAACGTTACTGTTTAAATGAGCACGGAAATAATATTTTTCCCCCAGTTTCCCACGACCCATTTCAAATAAACCATAGTGTAAATGGGAGGACACTGTGACTGTCTCATCCTATGCCTAGGACACCTAAGTTCTTAATACGGCCCTGATGGGCAGGTAATTTGAATACGATTTTCTTCGATAGTCCTGATAATTCATATTCAGTTATTAGTGGTCAATAACCTTGGTGGGACTGGAAATTATAAGCGAGATTTAATATTATTAAATGCGACACGTTGTTGCGACTCATCGGGCACACCAAGTAACCACAAAATTAACAATGAGTACAGCGCGATATAAAGTTGCATATTTTTATATTGCACATTCTTGTTTATTAATAAGAAAAGAATGAAGTTATTTGAAATTGTAATAATAACTGTGTATTATCAGGGCAAAAGTCTGCACTTTTATTAGCTGATTAAGGCATTTAAAATGGTTAGTTACAGTTAATAAAATTTCTGATTTTGTAATAAGTTAACAAACCCATAAAAATATGCATAATAAAATTTAAGACAGACCAATCCGTCATACTGTTTGATTCCAATAAACAAATCACTCATTGAATTTCCCCAATAAATAAATTCTCACATGACACAGATATTCCCCGAATTAAGCAAAATCCATATCTTTTATTTATATAAACGTTTCCAGCAAAATTCGTTTTACTCCACAATCCACTTTCAAACTTTCAGTTGCCAAAGCCGAAATTTGCAAAATGCCAAACTTTGCACGCTGGTTATGTAAACGAAATAACAATGTTTTCGTACTGCACTGTAAAGTATTAATAAAATTACCGCACCATGCGAATTTCACCCTTATGTTAGAGACAATCTGAAGCAAAATCGTCTATGTCAGGTCCGTACAATCGAATTAGTAGCAGTTTGTGTAGTGGATCATTCATAAGTAGCTGTGACGTCACGAGTCTGATCAATACTACATGGGACGGCCTTTTGGGTATAGTGCGCAGGCGCTCTTCATTACGGCCGTCACATGTGCAGATTACGGACGATTGTGATTCATATAAAAAATTAAATTGCTTGGAACTCACTACTCTGGATGGTTATACCAATGAATATAATCCCTAGATTCTGATATACGAAAAAATAAATAAAACTACTCATTTAGGTTTTGAGTCAGGGGAAATTTTAACTAAAAATGTTTTTGCAGAATTACACTGCGTGTCAATCAAAAACACATTAATTAATTAAATAAACTAAGTTAGAAGGGGTTTGACGGTTTTAATTTTTTTAATTAATGAAATTTGCATATTAAATGGGAGGCACAAAAATGAAAAAATACCTATAAGCTCTTTTGGTCTAAGAAAACTGATTTTTAAAGTGTTGAGACTAATTTAAAATTGCCAGTTTCTGAAGAAATTTGAGCTACAATATATCATTAAAATATCAGGCAATATTTTTCCTTTACAATTTCTAGAATGCGATTATAGTGTTGGTATATTGGTGTTAATGCTGGGGCACACTGTTTATATTTAAGGGTACTAATATCAAAGGCGGCAATCTCCAATTTTAGGTAAAATGAAATTATATACCTCAAATTTTCGTGTTTTCAAGCTCTAATGAACTACATTATGAGTTTGTATCAAAATCGGAAATATACCATGTAAAGGTCCATTTGAAGTTGGGTATTAGAAAAAAACGCCAATCTCCATAAAGGCGGTATTTTCAAAAGTGGCAATCACAATTGCCGCCTTTAATATTAGTACTCTCATTTGTCAACCTACCAATTGGGACGCGCCAAAGATTGAACCTGCACTCTAGCAAAATTTTATTAAATCTAATTATGCGGTAGGAAAATTGTCATACTGGAAGGTTTGAAGGTTATGTCACAACCAAAGCATACATCTCATTGGTTGCCTGCATAATCCGCATATCGATGACATTTTGTCTAATTTTGTTGCTGTACAGCGACATCTATATTTATTGGCGCGTCCCAATAGATACTGCCGTAGAAACATCTACAAGATTCAGAATGACTTCGAAACTTAATTTAGGTTACTCGGCTAGACTTCATTATGTACACTCTTTTTGTGCCCAAAGAAGATCCAAGTACCAGAAAAATAAAAACACTCTGTTAGAAAACTTCGGGACAGTGCGATGGAGGATGTTTTGATTTATATATGACAGTGTGCATCGATCTAGTAGCGTTCGCAAACTGAACATATTTTGGATCACCCTGTATAAGCCATCAGCGTAAGAACAAACGTAATCGGAGACTTCTTGTTCGGACACCCTGTATATATGAAACCTACCATATAATGTAGCCGTTGATAAATACGCAAGAAGCCAAATTCAAGACCATTCCTCCTTGGAATCAACCATCCTCCAAACTGCTTGGTGACTTTTGCAACTGTTTTGCTATTTTTCTATTTTTTGACATTGAAGATGGCCTCTATAGGAGAAGAGGCATTTAATTTTTTTAATGTAAGACATAAGTAACGACACTATAAATTTCCAAACATACTCTAGATCGACGTTCTTGCTATAACCGTGTGGATGACAATGGATGACAGGTGAATCAAAACATATGACATCTTGAATTCCTTGCCCTACGTGCTAGGCGGTAATGAAACGATACAACATTTCATTCTCGAGATATAGCTGAAATTTTTTGAGGTGGAAGCTGTGAAACAGAAGCGAATCAAATAAACCTGAAACCAGTTGTTACCAAAAGTTGTACCAGTTTCAGTCGTAGAAACGCATTACCAAACGTTTGAATATCTCACAAAAACCCTTGATGTGTTCCAATGCTCGATGTATATAGTATACAAATATTTTACATAGGACTTAATGATCGAGTGTGAAATACAATTTTAGCATTATTTTGCGATCTGTCTGATAAATAAACTGAAAAATAAACTAATTCTTCAGCAATTAATATTGCATTAGTTAGATACAGCGGTTCCCAAAGTGTGTTCCGTGGAACTCTGGGATTCCGTGAAAGTATTTTGAGGTTTCACTGGAAGAGTTGCCATAGTATTTGGAAGATAATTTACAATAATTTTATGAAGTAAATTTTTATATTAAATCAAGGTTGAAATATGAAATTATCTCGAAATGATTATTAAGTCCCGTAATATAACAAAAGGATGCCACTTACAAAGTGGCTAAATGGAAAACCTTTAGACTTTCCTACAATAACGGACTAATTACTATTTTTCTTGTTATTGCCTTTTGCTGCCATATACATAATATAATATAATAATAGGGTCGGCGGTGGACGAGTAGTGTCAGTGCATCAGTCGTGTTCCAAGGGTCGTGGGTTCGAATCCTACTTGGGGCGACGGGATTTTTCTAATTGGAAAATTCCACCTCCTCGACTATGGATGTGTGTATTCGTGTTGCATGTTAGATGGGGGACAGATGACCTTAGCAGTTGGTTCCCCCGTAGTGTAGGCGTGAAATAAAAAAAAATATAATAATAATTGCTTCAACCATATGTTTATGTGAAACTGGATTTTTGAAATATGTAAATATAAAAACGAAATATTGCAATAAATTGAATGCTGCAATATCCACTAGCAAATATTAAACCAGATTTTCAGAGAATATTGGAGTCTAAAATACAACTACATACGTTCTTCTCATTAATGATTTACTTTTACATTAAATAAAGTTTTTCTACATTTTATTCTATTTTGTTTTTTATTTTGTACACATTATCTTTTTGTATTGTATTTTGTATAGATATCTATATATTTGAAACACAATGCTGATTTTTGTTCTGAGTTCTACTGGGCCGTAGAACTTAACTCCTGTCACTTAATTCTTATAAAAAGATTTAAAAAAAATCATTTTGAGACGCTCGAGAAAAGTCAACCACTTGAAGCGCCATCTGATATCCTAGCATGTTAACTTTTGGAACTACTTGCATCATTATTAGCGTCTAGGGGTTTAAGCCATCGATATGTGCTGTAGCTATTTTCAGTAGTAATAGTTTTATATTTCAGTGGTTATAATACTAAGAAAAAATATATAAATCTTAGAATAGTAGAAAAAAATCAATTCAAAATAGGAAAAATAGTTATTATTTCTGTATTACGCTTTTATAAGCGACTGTTTATCACGGATGTGCATAAAATCTAAAATTTTAATAAGATTACCACATGACTGATAAGAGAATAAGAATATTTTTTCTGAAATTGTGAAGTTAAAAAAATTTAAAACAACAATTTTTAAGTTTTAGGTTAGTGCACTTCACGTAAATAGCTATAAAAACTACAATAAAGGAGGAGGGTAGCCAAGACCAGTTTTTAGCTTAATTTATTTTTGAGTTAAAATAATAAAATAATAATTTTTTCGTCATCTTCCATCAATATTTAATTCATTTCACCCCAAACCTTCCCCCACTCACCCATACCTCTTCTACCTCTGTAAACTACTAGATAACCAGAATTCAGGAACAGTCTCGCTAAAATTTTTTTGCATTTAAAAATTGTGTAGTACCCTTGAAGTCATATTTTCTTTCAGAAAAGTGCATTCGGGCTACCTCCCCCACTACGCCTACTTACCCAGCCAAAACATTATCTTGTTTGTGATGGAAATAAAGAATCCTTGTTCTTTCATTATATACCTGCTTGTTTATAGACTCAAGTTATTAGAGTAGGGGGTGGGTGGGTAAATAGGTGTAGTGGGGGGAAGGGATTAGTGTTGGAGGTAACCCGGTTGCACTTTTCTGAAAGAAAATATCACTTTTTACACATTTTTTAAATGCAAAAATATCTTAGCGAGACTGTTCCTGAATTCTGGTTATCTAGTGGTTTAGAGAGGTACAAGATATACGGGTGAGTGAGGGAAGGTTTCGTTTGGGGTGGAATCGATTAAATATTCATGGTAGATGATGAAAAAAATGATTTTTTTATTATTTTAATTCAAAACTAAGTTAGGCCAAGAACTGGCCTTAGCTACCCTCCTCCTTTATTTATAAAATAATATTTGCAACAAAATTTATTAATTTTATATTATAAACATACTATTTATTGATATTTATTAAAATTAAGCAATTCTGGTTTGAAACAATAGTTTAAACTTGCATAAAAACATACATTCATTTTATTACACGTGCAGTATTTACAAGGGCTACAATAAATTAATTCCAAATGCTAGAAATAGCCGTAGTACATGTCGGCGGCTGCAGCCCCTAGAGTGTAATGCCCCCTGTTTAATGGTCCGATCTAGGCAATTCCAAGTTAAAGGTTTTACGCTGTAGATTCCAGGTCTCTTTAGTTTTGCAATTCTTAATTTATATTTTTAAAAGCATTATTGATAATCGATGCATACTACAATCCCTCTATTTGCTTACTACTTCACAAATCTCTTGCTTACAAATCACATCACAAACAATTTTCAGCCGAGTGTCATAGTATTTCACGAAATTTCATATGTGTGTCTGTCTCTGCTGTCCGTTTTTTTTTCGGAATGTTTTAATTTTTATCTCAGGTTAGGATATTTAATGAAAAAGTAGAATAGGAATGTCTGAAGAACTAATGCCCTCCTATATCTTAAGGATCATGGACAAAATGACGCATAAAGTTTAGAATGTTAATATATTAAGCATATGAATTCAATGTAGAATTTCATGGTGAGAATCGGGTGGATAAGTCGTGTATAGGGGGGAGATAAGCCAAAAGGAGGAGTAAGTCAGATTATATGTCTTGTGTATCTTATACGTGCATGTTTAAATAAAATATGTTATATGTAGGTAACTTTTATTTTTTTTAATGCTCAGTTAAGCTGAAGATGTTTGTAGATATGGCAAGGGTTCCGCAACATGTAAAATGTTGTATAAGGGTTCCGCGGAGAAATAAGTTTGATTGAAGAACCACTGAGTTAGAATATTCTTATTACTTTTCCTCCGATTCGACTCGTGAGATTTGCACCTCACATATCGGTGTTTTAAGGCGTGTTTTGCAGAATGAAGCTAAAGTGGGTTTTACAACCAAATAAAAGTCTAATAAATGGTGTCACGTTTTTGATGAGGAAGCATGTATAATCAATCCATTTCTTTTGCTGAAAAAACAAGTCTTATAATATATCTAAAATAAATAAACTTCAATAATTAACATTTATAGGAATAATTAATTTATAGCTTTTAGCAATTTCATGTTCTACATATTATGAAGATTAAGGTTCGTTAAGCAGATAAAAATACAATATTTCAAGAAATACATACTTCCGTCTTTAATATACCGTTAATTAAACATAACGTTGTAAAAACCAAAATAATCCGCTGAAAAAGATGGACTGAGTATGTTAAATCGCGGTTTACGTATAAAAAATGTTTAGGTGGCAAGATGAATTTTTTCAAAATGTCAGGTTTTTATTCAAAAATATACACGCAATTTTTCACGAGTGATTTGGGTACTTTGTTTTGATTATTCTAACTTTTAAATTTTAAGAATTCGTTTTGTCAAACCTGATCCTTTTTTTGGTAACCATTAGGAGTGAACAGTAAGGGCTGTTACTAGTTTTTAATAACAGCATTAAAAAACGGACTTTTCATTATATTATCATTCTTAAACGTATTTATCATATGTAAGCAAGAAGAGTCTTCTACAAAGAGCACACACCACATCGACTTTTTTCATACCTTCATACAGGTTTCTGTCATTTGCATTTTAACGGAATATTTAGTATCTGTAGCCTCGTAATCAAATAAGATCATCTCTAAACTTGTATCTTCCGGAAGATGAAGAGAGGATGTCTGATGAGTGTTGGTAGGTATACACTGTGTTAAAAAATGTTAATTTACCTCCATTATGTTAAATCTGCAAATCGATACCTTTACAGGTTTCTGTTATAACGACTACATGAATGTTAAAGAATTTATTTTTTTACAGTTTTAAATTATACGAGGATTTCGAAATAAAGGAAAACAACAAACCGACAATAGAATTCGTTAAGAGATATTTACGTAAGCAATAACATCTTAAACAACTGTTGTAATGGCGGCTAATTACTTAGAGTGCAGGTGTATATCAAAGGCAGGTGGTAGATATGATGAACTTAGCCAACGGTTTTCTCGGGTTTTGTAATTTGTATACTGAAACGTATCGCTTTAACCAGTAGCTGATGAATTATTTACGTCTGCCATACAAATGAGAACTTGTTTTTATACAATTTTGGTTCGGTGGCAGAAGAGGGGGAAGTCGTAATAACACTGCAAGAAGCTTTTCGCTGTACTATTACTGATATTGCGTTTTTTTGTAACACACAATACAATGGGGGGGAATTGGCTAGCTGCGTACCTTTTTGTAAATTTAACTGTAGATTTAATTTGGTCACTTTAGGAAGGTTATTTCATTAATATCATTAATTTATATAATAACAAAAATAAGCAATAACACAATACAACAATGAATGCGATATCTTTTATGGGGAGCAATTTCATACTCATCAACTGTTATTTAGTAGGTATGCCGAGTAGGTAATGTAATAGCGGCAAAAGAAATGCCATTTTTTTTATTTCTCAAAATAAGTATTCAGATTGATTTTTTATTATCTTGATTAAATTACTTGGACACGTTTCATAACTTATCGAACTCATAACATCAATCTTTAATAAAGGAGATTTTGCGAAATAGCAGTTATTATTGAAACAGCATTTTAAATATCGTTTACCGTTTTTAGTTCTCTGATACTCCAATCTTTTTAGTATTTTTTGTCTAAAGTTTTCTCTCTATAACCATTTCCTGCCATCTACTGTACATTGCACATTTTTCAAAACAGTCTTCAATTTTGGATTGGAGCACATTGCTCTGGTTATAAAAATTTTCTGTTAGATAAAACCAGTATGAAGAAAACCTTTTGACAACAAATCTGCAGGCCGTTCTTGTTTGTGTGCATCATTTGTGAAGCTCTAAAGTTGGAAGGGCCCATTACATGCCAATTGGACTAGATCAAGACTAAAAAGGTAACCTAGTGATGAAGAAAAGAGCTACATTAAGCTACTGAAACGCATAATAGAGATCATAGCCTAAGCAGAACACAAATTGTAGAATGTGGGCACTATCATAACGAACTTCAATTTGACCTAATTTAGTCAATACTAAATTGGTGCAATAGAGGGCTAACCCACTTCTGCATAAATTTAACATATTTTATAGGTTCATTGTAGATCTTTCCTGAAAATTCTATACACACTCAGAGAAAAATAATACTTGTAGTAAGAAAATCGTACATTAAATTAAGAATTTTGATGCTGTTTTAGAACCTAAGAAGTTTCTAGTTTCAATTTAAGAAATAAATAAGAATAATATTCTTGTTTGGAATTCAAGAATATGAGAGCTTGAATGTAGAATAATCTATTTAAATTATGTTCTTATTTTTACATCAATTTATTTTAATTTTAACATGAAAATTCTTAATTTAAAACATTCAACTTCTTTACTTAAACTTGAAACATTACCACTTTTAAATTGTCGCATATTAATTTAAGAATAACGAAATCTTAATTCAAATCAACGTATTTCTTATTATAAACCGTCTGGTTTTTGAAATAAAGAATTGTTTCTTACTTTAAGAAATGACTTGATGATGTTTTAAGCATTTCCTTTCTCATTTCAAGAAATTCGTAAACGTTGTTTTAAGCACTATTATCTTGAATTTAGTGATTGACTTTTAGGAATTAGTATTCAAAATAAAAGAAAACAATGGCACATGAAAGATTTATTTTAAATGCAACTACTTAGAAAAATACATACACATATTTCTTTACAAAATAGAAAACTTGCCAGTCTCGAATCACATCTTAAACATACCACAAAAAAGGATTCTTCGGTAAATAATAGGAATAAAAAAACACAGCCAGTCTCGGTGAATTGGCGGCTTGTAATGTTTACTTTCATAATTCATTCATTACTTTTTCATATTCCTCCAGATTCGGCTAAATTCTAATATTCGTCATCCCGAATCCTTGCCTAAAAATAAATAAATAAATAAAAATATAAATAGCCTTATATCTAATACTTAATGAATAATTATTAATACTTTAATTGATTAATTATGACTAAAGTTATAGGAAGATTACCATTAGCACACTTAACATGGCATATTTGTAAAGGAACCATTCTACTGTGGCAATCTCTTTGTCTCAAATTTTCTATTTGTCACCATTCTGATATCGAAATAAATAATAATGGATATCATTTATCAGTTCAACCATTGTCTTTGCCAAATAATGACTTATAAGGTTAATACTTCACTACACTGGAAATGTCGCGCACTCGTACTTCTATTATAACATAACCCGAGTAGCAAAATTTGTCTATACCAGGAAAAGATTGCGCACACGTACGAATAAAAATATATGTGATGTTATTGATGAAATGTAAGCACGTACACGCAGTCTGCATTTGGTATAGACAGATTTTGCTACTCGGGAAAAGAACCAACTACAAAAAGTGCAACTAAGCAATATTGAACTAGTGTAAACAGCGACGCAGCTAGAAGCAACACTTACCGTTCTTGATTTAACTGCACTGCACTCTCATTTCCAGAAGAATTATTGTAATATGAAAAATTTTACGTTTTAATTTCAGAAATGTAAATGTTAACTAACTTAATTCAGCATAACATATACTTGACATATACAAATAACATACACAAATTACATTGATTCTTATTTCAAGAACTGTAGTGCTTGAATCAATGCACAGTTTTCAAGAACATGTTTGTTCTCACATTAAGTACAAAATTTCTTGAAACCAAAAGTTACAAATCTTGTTGTTGAATACACCTGTATAAATTGCAGAAAATAGTGTTTATTTTTAAAATGCAAAGATTCTTATTTGAAGTCGTTAAGTGCTTAAAACAATACTTAGATTTCAAGAACATATTTGTTCTCACATTAAGCATATTTTTTTTGATACAAGAAGTTAAAAATCTTCTTTAAACTTGCTTCTCTGAATAGCAGAAAACAATGCTTAAATTGATAATACAATATCTCTCTCCAAGCATTTTATGTCTAGAATTAAAAATTATCTGGATCATTTTGACTTCAACACCACGTTTCTTGACTTTAGATTTTCAATATTTCTTTGAGTGCATAACTACAAAAGTATATAGATGGCTACATACTCTTCCTAGGAAATCTCTTCAGTTTCAGAAATTAAAATGTTATAAACAAAGAAATACTGCAGAGACCGACAGAAAGGACTATAGAATATGGAAAGCTGTAAAAAAAACTGAATGCAGCATATGCGCCTCCTCGCTCTTCTACACACACTCCTCTATAGTCCAGTAAACTTGTCATCAAAAGGGGGTCTACCTTGCGTAAAATGGGGTAGTAGGTTTCTTTTTTTATATTGTATGTAATACTACCGAAATGCTAAATCCAATTTTTCGATCTCTGCGACCTTCCGGATCACCGCCAAAATGTGGTAAAACCGCCAAGATTTTGCACTTTTTTTAGGTTTGGCCAATTTTGAACATGAAGGAGCACTTTTTCAAATAAGACAATTCATTTTAAAAGTACATGAAATTAGCTACAATTTAAGATCAAAATGGTTACTATAGGCCAGTGATGGTGAACCTTTTTGAGAAGTGGGTCAAATTTTGTTCATATTTTTTTTATACTAGCTTGTGGGTCACTAAGTCAGTGACGTCACTTAGAGGGGGGGTAGAAAGGGTACCAATAATTTGGAAACACCGAAAATTTGTTAACAGAAAAAACTTGACAGTTGACCCTTTTTTTGGTTTGCACTTTTAAAATCCTCTAAAAAGGTTTACGTTTCCTTTTTGTTTCACAATTTTACTTTTGCAAGTGAAGAACAAAATTCGACATTAGATATTTATACTTTAACTTTTTAATATTTTCGATTGTCTGTTCTCTCTTTTATGATATAAAAAGTAAGTTTATAAAAGTCAAGGCGTGGGTCATTTAAAAAGCCTTCGTGGGTCAGTGTCTAACCCACGGGTCATAGGTTCGCCATCATTGTTATAGGCCTAATAGTTTCCGAGATATAGCTCCTCAAAGTTCGTCGAGAAAGCTGTAAGACCGCCGAAAATATGCTTTTTTTTTTTAGATTTGGCCAATTTTATTTTTTTAGGTATTTTACCTCTTTCGCACTTCTGAAAGTAGATTTTACTGTGTTTAGGGCCCGCGAGGCCAGTGAGGATTACCAGCAAGTCTATGTCTTCACCTACAATAAGCACTACCTCAAAATCAGAGGTCTGTGCGATAGCTAGGTCCGTGAAGCTAGCACAACCATTACAGCACAATCAAATAAAACCTTCGTAAATATTTAGTACTCATTAATTACTAATTAATTACTAAAAAGAAAAATTTATTACTGTTGCCTTTAAATAAAAACCCGGGTTGTTCCAGCCTCACAGTGAAGCTAGCACAACCGCACCAAAAATAAACAACGATTACAAAAAACTAACGTACTTATTAATTACTAATTAATTACTCAAAAATCAAATTTATTACTATTGCAGAAAAAACGATATTAATGTTAAAACATCTAAAAATGTATCTAACGTGGAATTTTCCATTTTAAATAAAAGAGAACGGGACTACAATTTATAACTCCAGCACAACCGACAAATTATGGTTTATGTCAACAAATTTGATTAGTCAGAACCAGATTCTAGCATGTTTTGACATAATTACCGTGTCCAAATTCGTTAAAACACATACAATACACTTTGATATGGGAATTTCCAATCTGAATCAAGTAGGACGAGACTACAATTTATTACTCCAGCACAACCGACAAATTATCGTTTATAGCAACAAATCTGATTAGTCAGAACAGGATTCTAGCATATTTCGACATAATTATCGTGTCCAAATTCGTTAAAACACATACAATACACTTTAATATGGGAATTTCCAATCTGAATCAAGTAGGACGAGACTATAATTTATTACTCCAGCACAACCGACAAATTATCATTTATATCAACAAATATCATTAGTCAGAACCAGATTCTAGCATATTTCGACATAATTACCGTGTCCAAATTCGTTAAAACACATACAATACACCTTAATACGGGAAATTCTAATCTGAATCAAGTAGGACGAGACTATAATTTATTACTCCAGCACAACCGACAAATTATCGTTTATATCAACAAATATCATTAGTCAGAACCAGATTCTAGCATATTTCGACATAATTATCGTGTCCAAATTCGTTAAAACACATACAATACACTTTAATATGGGAATTTCCAATCTGAATCAAGTAGGACGAGACTATAATTTATTACTCCAGCACAACCGACAAATTATCATTTATATCAACAAATATCATTAGTCAGAACCAGATTCTAGCATATTTCGACATAATTATCGTGTCCAAATTCGTTAAAACACATACAATACACTTTAATATGGGAATTTCCAATCTGAATCAAGTAGGACGAGACTATAATTTATTACTCCAGCACAACCGACAAATTATCGTTTATATCAACAAATATGATTAGTCAGAACCAGATTCTAGCATACTTCGACATAATTACCGTGTCCAAATTCGTTAAAACACATACAATATACCTTAATACGGGAATTTCCAATCTGAATCAAGTAAGACGAGACTATAATTTATTACTCCAGCACAACCGACAAATTATCGTTTATATCAACAAATATCATTAGTCAGAACCAGATTCTAGCATATTTCGACATAATTATCGTGTCCAAATTCGTTAAAACACATACAATACACTTTAATATGGGAATTTCCAATCTGAATCAAGTAGGACGAGACTATAATTTATTACTCCAGCACAACCGACAAATTATCATTTATATCAACAAATATCATTAGTCAGAACCAGATTCTAGCATATTTCGACATAATTATCGTGTCCAAATTCGTTAAAACACATACAATACACTTTAATATGGGAATTTCCAATCTGAATCAAGTAGGACGAGACTATAATTTATTACTCCAGCACAACCGACAAATTATCGTTTATATCAACAAATATGATTAGTCAGAACCAGATTCTAGCATACTTCGACATAATTACCGTGTCCAAATTCGTTAAAACACATACAATATACCTTAATACGGGAATTTCCAATCTGAATCAAGTAAGACGAGACTATAATTTATTACTCCAGCACAACCGACAAATTATCGTTTATATCAACAAATATCATTAGTCAGAACCAGATTCTAGCATATTTCGACATAATTATCGTGTCCAAATTCGTTAAAACACATACAATACACTTTAATATGGGAATTTCCAATCTGAATCAAGTAGGACGAGACTATAATTTATTACTCCAGCACAACCGACAAATTATCATTTATATCAACAAATATCATTAGTCAGAACCAGATTCTAGCATATTTCGACATAATTATCGTGTCCAAATTCGTTAAAACACATACAATACACTTTAATATGGGAATTTCCAATCTGAATCAAGTAGGACGAGACTATAATTTATTACTCCAGCACAACCGACAAATTATCGTTTATATCAACAAATATGATTAGTCAGAACCAGATTCTAGCATACTTCGACATAATTACCGTGTCCAAATTCGTTAAAACACATACAATATACCTTAATACGGGAATTTCCAATCTGAATCAAGTAAGACGAGACTATAATTTATTACTCCAGCACAACCGACAAATTATCGTTTATATCAACAAATATCATTAGTCAGAACCAGATTCTAGCATATTTCGACATAATTATCGTGTCCAAATTCGTTAAAACACATACAATACACTTTAATATGGGAATTTCCAATCTGAATCAAGTAGGACGAGACTATAATTTATTACTCCAGCACAACCGACAAATTATCGTTTATATCAACAAATATGATTAGTCAGAACCAGATTCTAGCATACTTCGACATAATTACCGTGTCCAAATTCGTTAAAACACATACAATATACCTTAATACGGGAATTTCCAATCTGAATCAAGTAAGACGAGACTATAATTTATTACTCCAGCACAACCGACAAATTATCGTTTATATCAACAAATATCATTAGTCAGAACCAGATTCTAGCATATTTCGACATAATTATCGTGTCCAAATTCGTTAAAACACATACAATACACTTTAATATGGGAATTTCCAATCTGAATCAAGTAGGACGAGACTATAATTTATTACTCCAGCACAACCAACAAATTATCGTTTATATCAACAAATGTCATTAGTCAGAAACAGATACTAGCATATTTCGACATAATTGGGAATTCCCGTATTAAGGTGTACTGTAGTGTTTTAACGAATTTGGACACGGTAATTATGTCGAAATATGCTAGAATCTGGTTCTGACTAGTCATATTTGTTGATATAAACGATAATTTGTCGGTTGTGCTGGAGTAATACATTGTAGTCTCGTCCTACTTCATTCAGATTGGAAATTCCCGTATTAAGGTGTATTTTATGTGTTTTAACGAATTTGGACACGGTAATTATGTCGAAATATGCTAGAATCTGGTTTTGACTAATCATATTTGTTGATATAAACGATGATTTGTCGGTTGTGCTGGAGTAATAAATTGTAGTCTCGTCCTACTTCATTCAGATTGGAAATTCCCGTATTAAGGTGTACTGTAGTGTTTTAACGAATTTGGACACGGTAATTATGTCAAAACATGCTAGAATCTGGTTCTGACTAATCAGATTTGTTGACATAAACCATAATCTGTCGGTTGTGTTGGAGTAATAAATTGTAGTCCCGTTCTCTTTTATTCAAAATGGAAAATTCCACGTTAGATACATTTTTAGATGTTTTAACATTAATATCTTTTTTCTGCAATAGTAATAAATTTGATTTTAGAGTAATTAATTAGTAATTAATAAGTAAGTTAGTTTTTTGTAATCGTTGTTTATTTTTGGTGCGGTTGTGCTAGCTTCACTGTGAGGCTGGAACAACCCGGGTTTTTTTTAAAAGGCAACAGTAATAAATTTTTCTTTTTAGTAATTAATTAGTAATTAATGAGTACTAAATATTTAGGAAAGTTTTATTTCATTGTGCTATAATGGTTGTGCTAGCTTCACGGACCTGCGATAGCTGTAGTCACGATCAGCCTGTCAGCATCTTGTTCACCCTGAACAGCCTGAATGTTTTTGGTTTCCATCTTTTCCTTCTCACTTTGTTTTTATCATTAGATAAAAACTGTTCTTGGGAAATCTGAGGTATGGTTGTCTCCTCAAATATAAGCTCAAGAGAAGAATGTGACCGAGCTCGGCGAATACGTTCTGCGCTTTTTGAACTCCTTTTTTGAGCCTCTTTTGGATACCCGTCAAACACTACTGCTATGAGCAGACCATATCTTGTAACAAGATATTGAATATATCTGGCAGCTATCAACTCAAATGAGGAGCCTTTGGGCCACACCACTTTGTGGAGTAGATGACCACCATCTACAACCACAAATTTAGACTTTCCTTCTGTTTCACCAATGTCAACTGGTTCAAATACGCCATAGAAAGAGGATTTTGTACCCTTCCTTATCCCATCTTGAGTGAATACGGACAGAGGATATGGTGAAAGCTCGTGTGTGAAGAAGTTCTTCAGTTCTTCATCCGAATGTTTCATAATGCTTAGCCTGTGAAACAGTGGTAGGGGGTCAACAATGTCTCTTGTCAACAGTCACAGTATTCACAGAAGAAGAAAGAGATACCACTCTTCCTTTTGAATTTCACATTTATCTCGGAAACTATTAGGCCTATAGTAACCATTTTGGTCGTAAATTGTAGCAAATTTAATGTACTTTTAAAATGAATAGAGTTGTCTTCTTTGAAAAAGTTCTCGTTCATGGTCAAAATTTGCCAAACCTAAAAAAAGAGTAAAATTTCGACGGTTTTACCGCATTTTGGCGGTGATCCGGAAGGTCGCAGAGGTATACATACATACCATATAAAAAAAGAAACCTACTACCCTATTTCATGCAAGGTAAAATGTACTAGGTTACTGAGCTATTAAAGCAACTAACGAAATTGTCGGGAAATTGAGGAATGTCGAGTTTCAGCATTAATATTCCAGCAGGAATATATAATTATGATTCCATTCCGTGAGATCAATCGTCGTGGAAACTACCCTAGCAAAATGGCCATATTAATTCTTGCCGTATGACATATTACACCGTCTTGTTGAAACCAAAACTCCATTATGGATTTAAAAGTGTAATATGAAGAGATTCTGCAACAGTTCACCGTAACGCTCAGATTTAACGATTACGGTGACTCCATGGAAGCTGAAATAGTTCACCACACTGTTACTTTCGGCAAATGTAAAGGCCGCTCATAAAGTTCTCTTGGATTTCCACGTGCCCAGAAACGACAATTCCGTTTATTAATGAAACAATCCAAATAAGAATGGGCTTTAAATTTGGATTAAATTTCAAAACTTTCAACATACTTCGGGTACTGCGAACTAAGATCGGGAGACCGACAGCATGAGTTTTGATTGATCTCCTTCAGCAACAGTTGCTGGTAAGTTTAAGTTAGGTCTGTTTAACAGTAATTGTCAAGCAGGCCTAGGTCGGATACTCGTCTTAAAGTGGAAACAAAACTATGAAGACTCCTGTTTCTCAAGTTATTTTCATCGTCCGTTTATTTGAATTAAAAGTATAATAATCAAAAAACAAATTTTATTTAACTCCCGTACTGAAGAAAAGTTGTCAATAGGGCGGTTACACTTTCAAATCAAAACTTCTAAGAAAAATATTTTCACTGAATATGAAAGTATATACGGATATCAGCGTCGAGTGACACAAATGATAACAACTCTGTTATCAAATGCAACAACTTTGTGGACAAGTCCTCCTGCCTTCACATAGAACTGTAGACCAGGTCCATCATTCAATATATGCTGTACTTTGCGTGTCGGATCACAAGACATATAGAGGAAGAAGTTTGTGCAACACCAGAGCAGAAAGTAATGAATAACTCTGCACAGCGTTTCGAGGCTATAGATTAGTTACTAGCAATAGCTTGCAGTCTAAGATTTTAATCCTCTTGGATGCAACCATTTCGTTTATAGAAAATTCATTAAAATGAATTGCTATCCTTTAGTTAATTCATTCTTGGGATCTATTAATCTTTAAATTAGTCTTAAAACTCAATTCTGTGCCAAAGCAAGTAATATTGGTCTAGCTTTCCTAATTCCATTCTGTGTTGACCAACAAAATCAAAAATTCTTTCGACACTTTACAGACATCAGAAATATTTGTTTTTGAAAAATTGCTTAAAACTAGGTTCGGCTGGTACTGATTTTGTATATTTCAAGTTTCAAACTGTCACTCATTTTTGTTCACTACTTCATCGTCTTGTTTGCCTTTAGGGTTAGACAAGGGTCTAATTTTCTTTAAAAAAATTGTTACTACAAAAGCTCCACATATGAAGGTACTCTTCTAAAACCATATTGTTGTATGTACTGGTGTAATATTAATGCATTTACTTTGCTTCGGAGACGTTCAAAAAGAACGTTCGCTGAAAAGGGAGGGGGGGTTCATTCAAAACTAACGACAGAGTGGGAAGGGGTTAAAATAATGCGTTTAAAATAATATGTTCTCGAATGATTTAGGACTAAGCCACTTAGCTTTTAAAATCCAAAGAAGCTTTTGTAAGTATGTTTCACAAATACTTAAAATAGGAATAATATTCTCTTAATCTTCGGGAAGGGGGTATGAATCGCGAACGTTTGAGGTAGGGGCGGTTTAAGGTTTGCGAACGAGAACGAACGTGGGGGGGGAGGCGAAAATTACAAATTGTTGCAAACGTTCTTTTTGATTGGTCTCTTCCCCGTTTTTGATCTCATCCTGCTTTTATAGAGCCAATGTTATGGACTTGTGTATTTGAATCTAATTCTTACTAGATTTACAAATGCTATCCCAATTTGATTTCGGACGTATGAAAAATTAGAACTCATCTACTAGAACGAATATTTAAGAAAATATGAAAGAAAGAAAAACAAATATGAAATTCAAAAATTCACAAACTGTAATTTCAGAAACCAATTTTAAACGTAACCGTAGTTAGTTCAATTAAGTAAATATGCAAAATTAATTCTAATAGCCGATCTACGGTTAAACTCAATTATTTAATTAAAAACCCCGACCCACCAAGAGGAAGAAGAAAACGGCCGTCTATTTATTGCACATTCTTCTAATTGCAGTTCGGCAATTATCAATGGATAAACGCAGTCCAAAGGCTTCGCATATTACGTTCAAAATTAATAAGCAAGAAGCATTTAAAGTATTTAGCCAGAAAGAGAGACGTTGCTAGGTGACCGCATTTGACCCTTCAACCCTTTTCATAATTCACAACGTCATAAAATACACTGCATGTTTAACTTGAAACCTTTTTTCGTTGTATCTACCTCCTCTCCTCCCTTTTTAGGAATATTTCGATCTCTATTGTTTTTAGATTGCATTATTTTACTGAAATATTTTTCGGCTTTTATTAAAACTTGAGGATTTTCAATAATTAAATACTAGGTGTCCTTTTATTATCATCCATACCATAATTATTATTATTTTATGAAAGCCCATGAAAGTTCGTTCAGTCCAAACTGATTACAATTCAAAATATGTTTTGTAATTCACAAATTTTAGAGGATTAAGAATTTTTGATCTCTTCAATGTTTCTCAACTTAACATATTGAAATGACTGAAATACTTTTATCACCATCCCCTGTCGATTACCCCCTCTCCTGCGAGTACGTAACTGTGGTATTTCATCGGTTATTAACACCAGTACACTCACTTCACTAAAACTTGTTATAATTGCTATAATGCAATAAAATATTAATTTACTGAGCTCTTCTTAGTACTGCTTTAATAATGTCCCTAGTAGCATCTAATAAGTAGCAGTAATTGAGATCGAAACTTTGATCGAGTAGTTGTTACGTAACTGGAACTAAATTTATAACTTTATAGGTTTAATTACTTCAGTTCGGAATATTTTAGTAATTATGTAGTTAATTTTACTAATTATTGGAACTATATAGATCCATTACTTCTAAGTAGCTGTTAAAGTATATGGGACGGTATTGCCACTTAGTATAATTACTTTAAAGTTGTTGCAACTTCAAAGTGGTTTGATGATTGTAGCAGTAACTTGCTCGAAGCTACTTTGAAGTTTTTAAAACTTTAAAGTAGTACTGAAAGTTCCTGCCACCTGTCTGGACCCATTGCTTAACCTGTAAAGTAACGGAACCTTACAGTAATATTGAAAGTAAATGTTACGTTTTTGCTACTTGAAAGTGACTTTTTCTGCTTGTTTTTGCATCAGACTTGTTAAAAACTTCCAGTTACTATTCAAAGAATTACAATGAAGTGACAGTAGCTTCTATTCTGAATTGTGCCCATGTTTGTACACCAGGACAGCTATTTACATCCAACCTCAACATTTCTCGGTCTGAAAATTTTAAATGTTGGAGCCAATGCAATATATTATTTTACTCCCATTTATAGGGAACAGGGGTGAAGTAAGTATATTCCCCCTTTCTTTGGTTGCCACAACGTTAAAATATACCATATCTAATTATTCTGTAGCAGTATAAATATATAATATTCATGGTTAAATATAAGGTTAAATTTAAACGTTTTTAAAGTCCCAATGGGAACTTTGCAATGACATTAGGAAATAGAACGTGGCTACGGAAACGTTGGCGTCGTTTTATAGTAAGAGTCTCTTGAAAGTGGTTACTGGTACTTAAGTGACACAAACTTTAGACACGAATTTTATAGTGAATACTACTTTAAGGTAATTTTCTCGAAAGCTACTCCATATTTACTTGTAAAATTTTGTAGGTTATTAATCAATTTGCAATTTGTTATATTTGTTAAAACATGATTTACTATACTCTTCAATAAAAATAACAAATTGATGCCTAATTGTTCCGTAGAACTAATAGAAAAATGGTTTCTATAATGTGTATCAACTTATAAGTATTTTTGTCATATTTTATTAAAGACATTTATTATGCTTTTTTGACGCGTATCGACCCAGGCAGACAAAGTACTTTTTTCCACTCCATTCCCAGAAACTTCGATTTTCCTCTTGCAAAATAGTGAGGAAAACTATACATTGTAAATGCAATATTTGAACTTAAATAAAGAGGTGTTGGATAAAACGTAGGGCACACGTGATTTAAGGATATCATTCACTCAACAATATTAACGCACTCGTGGGTCATTTTTCATTCGTGGAAAATATCTTACTTAACTCGCTTGTACCATAAATAACTATCTCCTCTCTAGTGAAGAAAAGTGCAAAATAGTGAGAGATTCATTTTTCCTATCTAGAGAGGAAAAGATTGCAGTTGCACAAATGAAAAAAATGTTGCTAACGCACACCTCGAGCGCGATTGAAAAGAACCGCTTTCCTCTCTAGTTGAAAAAATAAGTACGTATATAATAGTATATTATATACCCAGGGACTAAAGTGCATCTTTTAATCCTGAATCTGAGTTTATTTTGCGAGCGTTAGCAAGGAAAATAAACACATGAGGGATTAAAAGGCACTTTAGTCCAGTGGTATATACGCTATTTTTTGCACGTCTTAAGGACTTAATCGCAAAAATTCACGGAATTTCTGAAAATTTCGTTACTTGTCATTAGGACAATTGAACTCTGCAAACGCCAAAATCACATAGTTTCCATAAAAACATGTACGGCGATTATTTTTTTTTTTGTTGTTTACTTGTCATGGAAACACTTTACTCACTCAGGGAGTAAAAGTGCTACTTTACTCCCTCTTTTGGGGGACTAAAGTAGAGCCTTATATATAGGACGTGCAAAAAGTATTTTACATACCGCTGCGCGCTGGTGACGAGTGTATGTAATTTTCCCATGCTTCCAATAAAAATAATTCTTGAGATTTATTTTAATTCATTCTTTATACGTTTGAAGATAAAATACCATATTTATGCGGAGCTAAAGAGGCTTTTTATGCTTCGACTGTTTTACCTGCCTCACTAATGTTCGGTAGTCAAACTAACAGCCTCAGCCCATAAAGCCTTTAGCTCCTTATAAAATAATATAGAATATTCTGAACTATCCATCAAAAGAAAATCAGCAAGGTTCTACACGTAAGCTAGATGTCCTACTAAGACTAGGTAATTTGAACAATACCTATCTTGGATATGGGTTAGCATTTGCATTTGGTCATTGGTTTTTCTTTATAAAAAGAACTTATAGATTCACCTTCAAGCAGCAAACGGAGGCCAGTATTTAATATATTATTAAAAAAAGTGTTTTGTAGTATCAAGAAACTTAGTTATATAGGATAGAATAGTTGAAATACTACGCGTCCCACATTTTGGATAATGCTGGTTTATGGTTTTAGTTGTTTATTGTATATTTCAGTCTTGTTGATTTTAAAAGCTATAAAATAAATTCTACCTTGCTATGTGGCGGCGAACTGTAATATATTTTTCTAATTAAAGAAGTTTAATCTGCTAAATTAAATGGTGGGATATGTTGATCGAAAAACAAAAACATTAAAATCAAAACATCAATTGAGTATTTTGTTGTGGATTATTATTAACCTTGTACATAACCTAAATATAACTAACATCTTCAAGAAAAAGTGACGTTAGTAGGAATGGAACACTCTGTACAGATTATTTTATCTAATAAATGTAAATCTCTAACAATAACCAGAAATTTTTATCGTCACTGATAAATTATAATTTTATAATTTTCAACGTACTCATAACGATTTTAAATGATGATCAGCGCTTTAAAAAATTAATTTTTTCTTATAATTTTCTCGTTATAAAGAGTAAATAAGTAGACAAGGAGCGCAAGCTGCTAAAAAAGAACCGAAAAAAGATACCTACTTATTCAACAAAACAACTAAGTGCGAAATAAGAATTCTAATTATGATTAAAGAAAAATCAAAGATTTCTACAAGAAAAAAAATTATAACAAGTGCATTTCGAACTATTTCAGCGGACCGTAAAGCAAAGCAAAAGGGGGTGCCTGAAACGATTAGAGCAGACAGTGAGTGCAGGGGTTGTTTAAAGGGGATATACTGACATACTGAACTACCTCAAAACGACCTGCTGCTCCTCTTTAACCCCTCTAATTATAAACCAGGGTGCTAATAGCAGGTCAATTCTCTATTTAGAAAAGACCTATTGTTACAATGATAATAAATGACAATTGCTTTAAAAAATTAAAATTTAATTGTATAATGACTTTAATGACGTCCTGTCATTGCATGACTGCACCACCATCGTGAAGGTTATCGGCTACTTTTATATTAATAAACAAATAAACCAATTTCATATATGAATAATTATGTGATTACAGTTCTCACTCTGTATATCAAAAAAATAAGGTTAGGATCTTATTAAACTTTACTTAACCGATAGAACGATAAAAAGAGATTAATTCTATATTATATTAATGTCGTGCGATAAAAAGGAACATTCATAACGAGCCTTCGTAAAAGTTTGTTCTTTTAACTTTATTATCCAACAACACAAACAACTATTTGTAATTAAGGCAAATTAAAAATTCTTCACAGAAAAATGTACCAAAGTTTCAAACAAGGGGAATTCTTAAAGCAATTCTTTCGAGAAAAATGTTAATTGTAGAAATTCAATAAAATCGAAGAATGTTGAGAATTTTAATGCCTTGTTTTAAAAGCTTACAGCTGAATAAAACATACATTTTGAAAAATCTTTCCTGATTGCTATTTATGTCCACGAACTGAAAAAAGGCTTGATAATTTAGCCGTTTAAATCTAGATCTCGTGCTTTACCGACATTTTTCTTCTGTTTAATCACAAAGGAGCGATTTTCTAAATTGGAAACATTTAAAAGGAATCACGAAGATGTACGATGCTAAAATCTTTCTAAAATGTTTAAAAACTAAATAACAGACGATAACAGTTCAGGTTATAAAAGGTGTTTCATAATGTCAAGACGAGACAACTTTAGAAACGTTGACAAATGAATTTTCTTGTTGCTCGTGAAAACGTTGGGATTGTTGTATGGCTCGAGATAGTTTCTATTTATGATCGTTTCTCGGCCAAATTGGAAATTGCAAACTCCGCATTATCTAAGATAACGTCCTAGAGCTATATTTACACTATTTCGATGCACAGATGCAGTTAACGTGAACTATGATACCATATAATGCATTTTCACGAAAATGTGGACCAAGGAAACAATGCATTAATCCTCACAGAATATATACCATAGATACCTCTACATCTAACAGGCAAAGTGTTTAATTCCTATCTTGCACCTGTAATAATTTATGTAGTATAAACCATAAACAGAAGTAAATCGAAACCAAACAAAAAAGTCCAAAAAACATAACAAGATATATATTGAGCATATAGTTACATAAGGGCATTAAACCAAGGAAGGTTATTATATAGGGAAGGCAATATAACAAATTACCACAATGAAATGGAAATGGGGACGAGTGAAATTTGAAATAGGAAATTGGCGTCCATACATGGACCGAAGATCAAGAACCCAGCCAGCAACTGACGTCATAATGTCGCCGTTTTTTCGGCAGTAACGACGTCAAATTGTCGTAAAACTGACATCATTATGTCACAGCCCAAAGACGTCAATATAAGACGTCATTAAAACGTCCTATACGAGGACTAAGACAGGAATTATAAATAAATAGTTGAATATTGGAAATAACATTTATTATGTACTACAGTCAAGACATCTCTATATTGTGACCACCTGCTTAATATGACCAGTATTTCTTGGCCCCTGTTAAAATAATATCTTTTTTCCACTACTAGCTATGAAGTTGACAATTATTGCGTCTCCTAGCCAACTGAGAAGTTGAATTTCTCTAGTAGTGGTTAATAATTTTTCTATTATTAACCTAGGTTAATTAAAATTCAAAAATGATTCAGAAAATAATAATACTTACTCCTTGGCCGTGACGGTCTTTCTAGGACCATGACCTCTCTTTCGAGCTTCCCAACTTATTGACCCTTGGACAGACTAGTTAGGCCTGCGCCTGGTCTTGTACTTCTTTTACTTTCCTCTTATGCTTCTCCATTTGAGTCGGTCCTTTGCTGGCGTTCTCCAGTTGTTGACTCCTTTTCCAGATCCTTTTCCATCATATTCTATCTATCTCACCCTTGGTCTTGCCCTCGGTCGCCTTCCTGCAAATTTATCGGTGAAAACTCTCCTGGAACTTCTTTCTTCCTTCAACCTCTGTGGGTGACCCAACCACCCCAATCTGCTACTTTTAATTTCACTCACTATACTTGGTGCGTTATATCTGTCCCGTAACCCATAATTATACCTTCTTCGCCACTCCCCATTTTCTTCCACTGGCCCGAAAATATCCCTTAACACCTTCCGCTCCCACCTATTCAAAGTTACTATTTGTTTTTTTATCCAAAGTCCACGCTTCCTCCCCATACACTGCGATTGGTCTTAAGATGGTTTTGTACACTGTTAACTTTGTATTAATGGATATATCCTTGGCTTTGAAAACATACTTTAGTGCAAAATAGCCTCTGTTTGCTGCCGCCAGTCTTGCTTCTGGTAATTAGATTTGTTTCGTTTAAGGTCATTTTTGTTCCATCCCGGAAAAGGCAGGCTGCAATTTCTAAAACAGGTTCGTGCTATGACGATATCTGGTGAAAAGGTGAGTAAAACAGGGGAAAAACCTTTCCATCGTTAGATCATTTATGTCGGTTGATTTTTCTCTACTTAGTGATTCAAGTGTTGTTTTCTATTGTCATTCATGTTGTATCATAGTGCACATACCTTTAAGGTTAGAAGACGGTAGCAGTCTACCATATATCTTTTAAAAGTTGTAGACTTCCTTAAAGAGACTATACCTGAAGTCTAGCCCCAATAAACCACCTTATTTACTATCCTCTTCAAGTAATTACAATCTGCCGATTGGCGCTGCTTAAACAATAGACCTTTTGGACCATTACTTGGAAATCCTTTAAAATTCTACAAAAACAAATATCAAAGCAACTTTATATTTTATTTGATTACATAACCAACCAACGTCCTCCAGGCATCTTCCCAAAAAAGTATTTAGAAATAATAATTACGTAAGGCTATTTTTCGAGCTACGTTTGCTTAGATTAAGTCGGCTGTTATAATTTGCAGAAAAATAAAATTTTATTAGATTTAGAAGTGTGACTTGTGTGACTTGAAGGGCTTTTTTGGTCGTCTCATACAGTATATATGGTATTCCGTCCGTTTGACATCTATCAATAGTGCTGGCCAGAGTAAAAGTAACAATGAGACGTACATATGTACCTGTCCCCGGAGACTTTCCTATCAAGGTCAGAATGGGTCATGTGTCATTGGTGATACTTTTGAGTATATGACGTTCCATAGATAGGAGTCATTTTTGAGAGTTAAGAACGTTTATGGAGTCAGTTTTGTCAAGGTCATCACTACGGATCTAAACTTCAAATCAAGCTTTAGTACTGCGCGCTTGCAAAAATTGAAAAAACCGTCATCTTCCGTGTTAATACGGTAGTCGACGCGTTAACAATCCCTACTAGATGTTACAACTGCTTTCGTTTGTGCCGAATTCCTATGTTGGAAGTATCAAATTCCATGCTTCCTATGTTCTTACCATTTGATTAAGTGAAATGATTATACAGACAAGAACGACTATTAATTGAAATTCATCGCAATGACTTGCGATTTTTGTTATCCAAACATTGGAGGCTTACAACTATGCAGCCCGTTCTATCAAGAAAAATAGTTAAGATAAATTCGCCAATCGAAACTTCTGTGAGGAATAGAGTTAGAAGCTAGATATGGGTACGTAATGTACGCAGGTCGCAAATCTACATACGATCATTCACGTATACTTTGAAGACATAAGTCAAAACCAGCCGCACCGAACCAGCCGCACTGAAAAATAGTTTTTCGAATTTTCGGGCTAAATAGTCGTACTCTGACTAAATAAGAAAAACTCTAGAGGAACTAAAAATGCCCCCAGGTGTCGAGCTAAGTCACGTTGACCTAATAAATGAAATGTTTTACATTGTTTAATGGAATAGACTTCATAATAAAATAATCTTATCTTATAATAAAATTTTTCGAGGTGTCATAAAAATTAATCCAATTCTGTTTTTGCATCAGACACCCCCCCCCCCATCTGACACTCTATATAAATTATTTGAACATATCCCGAACTCACGCGTGGATAACAATATCCACATGTGATCCTTCTGAAGTATCAGTTTGAATTAGCGAAGTTCAGTTGAATTTCACATTAGCGTTTTGTAACTAAGTTAATCGAAGATCTTCAAGTACTATACATAAATCTTTCAGTTCAAGTCTAATTAACTCTAACAGCACCAAGAGTTGATAAAAAGTATAGTAGCTTCCTTTTTTTTGGTTGGATTTTTCCAATTCGTTATTAAAAATTCTTACAAAACTATTTATTCTTAAACATCGTTTTCATATCTACCCTTGTCTAGGCTAGCCCAAAATTAGCTTACCCTAGCCTAATCTAAGCAACCCTACCTTAACTCAGCCTACCCAATCCTAGACTAGCTCAAACTTAGCCTGGCTCAACCTAGTATGTGCTAGTTCAGGTCTAGCGCACCCTTACATGACATGGCCCAAAAACACCTAGTACCTGCTTAAACTGTGAATTTATGACTGTTACTAAAAACGTACACTCTGACTAAGAATTAACCACATGATAAGTGTTATTTCAAACTTACTTTAGGTACTATTATGGCATTAGGTTAGGATTTCTTTACATTATTTTGCTATTTGCATCCTCTTAGTATTTGAACCCAGAGTTCCTATTGGTCATCAAGCTGCGTGGACATTTATTATTTCCCCCTTAGTTCAACTGTTCACTAAGCTTGGTTCTTGTGCCAGGGTTCAGGAAATTGCGTTCCGTCAAGATCCAATCTAACTCTGCATTATAGTATTCACAGAGTGAACCGTAATATATTTTGTTTAGTTCATGATCACCTTACAATGTAACAGAACTTTCAAAATTTTAATCAAACTTTCATCATCATCACCAAGTACAACTAGTTAGCTTCTATTGGCCATATTGAATCTACTACATACAATAAATTGACAAAATTAATTTTAAGATAGAAATCTTCCTGGACATGCTTTCCGCTGGACTAGATACTGGAACAAATAATAAACTTTTTTCACTACTAGCTTTAAAACATACTATTATCTAGTCTGTTGTCACCTTGTGAAGTTAGCCTTCTTGCCTAGTGGTAAATAATTTTTTATTATTGACTACTAGTCAATAATCCAGATTTTAGTGTAACACGGGGCAAAAATTCATCCCATTATACACTGGCATCCAGGAAAAAATCCGTGATCGCGATAGTACGTTTTTTATGTGAGAAGAATAAAAGGAATAAAAGTACTAGTAGTGAAAAAAATTATATATACACCACGGTTGTGAAGTGTTTTCTAGAGCCTCTCATCTTATATCCCTCGATGCTGCGCATCTCGGGATCTAATAATGCTCGGCTCTAGAAAAAACTCTTCACAACCTTGGTATATAATATACTATTAAACCAAACATGCTGTTGAAAACTGGTAATGTTACGATGTAGTTTTACAGAACTATGAACGGGAAACTTAAGATGGTTATTGGATGGCAAGATATCTTCTTTACTAAAATGATTTGATTAGAATCTAATCAAGAGATCTGGAAATGAACCTTTTCACTTTATCTTTTTTTTGACAGCAGCTTGTTTGAAAGTCTTCGACAAAAACCTTGTTTCAAAGTTGAAATTGTATAAACGTGTTTGTTATTTATTTGCGTGGACAAGGAGTCCATGATAACTATGTAACCTTGAATATAAGTTCTCCTTGTAAGACAGAAAATAACATTTCAAAGACAATTTTTAAACACATCGTATATATATTCGTATTTTTGTCAACTCTAAACGTACACAAGATTCTATTGTTTAACTGTGTAGAGGGTTTTAGTAAATTTACATGGAATGCATTTTCGTTCTTTGAAAAAAAAAACATTTCAATTCGGATGGAAGAGTGGTGTCAGTTCACTCATGTTCCAAAGGTCATGGGTTCGAGTCCCACTTGGGACGATGGGATTTTTCTAATTGGGAAATTCTGCCACTTCAATTATGGGCGTGTGTGGGTGTGTTGCATGTTAGATGGTGGACATATGACTTTAGCTGTTGGTTTCCCCGTAGTGTAGGCGTGAAATAAAAAATAAACAAATAAAAAAACATTTCGTCATTCTACAAGTTGCTTAGCATTTTACACAACATGTGTACGGAGACTATCGATTTCTATACTGAGAATACTTTCTGTACTATTCTAAGAAAAATGCTAATAATGATCAATGATGATCAGTAGTAAAGTATAGCAAAGTATAGTAAGCATTATACAGGGTGAAACCACTTAAATTGTCATGATCAATCATAATTTAAAATAGTCTAGCAAGAGTAATTGAAATAAGTAGCAATGTGTCAAATATCTTAAGATATCGTAAATTGTCCAATTCTCATTGAACCAAGAGTTATTTACTTTGTATAAATCTCATTTATTCAATCAAAGTCTAGATATGTATCTTGCAAAATATAGAAGAATTAACTTTTCCTTGATGTGTCTTAGAACAATGACGCTTTACACACCCGAAAATCTAATTATAAACAAAAATGATTATTTTAAATTTTAAAAACTAAAAGGGGCGTAATAAGTGGGGGAAAGACCAACACCCTTTAACACGCACCAACACGGACGTAGTTTTTCCAGTTTGTTATCTGTGTGATATATTTTAATTGTTTCAGACATAAATGTCACTGGTTACATGAAAATAAATGTGTAACACTGGACAGCCACATTAAAAATATAGGAGTTGTCGTCCACTGTAACCGTTTCGTAAAATGAATAACTCACTTTAGGTTGTCAACATTTTTAAAACCTTCTTTTTGTTCTCATGAACTATTTTTTATTATTAGTTCTTCTTAGAATTAAAGGCGAAGAGAAAACAGGTTAGACTTTTGGTCTTGCTTAATTTGCAAAAACGACCTTTCGTCAAAAAGCTGGAGAAATACATACACCAATGTTTCTGAAAATACTTGCAGACAAACGAATATAAATTAGCTGCAAAATGGAAGAAGAATTGGATTGCAGTAAAGTATTTCAGTGTTTCCAAATAGTTTTACTATTGCACATAATTTACATACATATGTAGTAACAAGTAGTACTTAAGTACATTGTAATGTAACGGCCAAAAGTTTCGTAATTTATGTAACAACTGGCCAACTCGATGATGGTCGCCATGATAAAATCGTAATTTAAAACATGAAACAGCACATACGGGAGGGCGGTAAGTGCGGGTCTGTTTATTTATGGGTCCCCTGCTTAGGACCATATAGAATATAGATCCAAAGAGATAAAATGCACAGATGCGTAACTAAATCTTTTAAGTATACGCGATTTAGACGAGCACAGCGGAATAACTGATCCTTAATTAAACGTGTATGCATATTTCTAGTGAAATTTTTGATGTATGTAGATACCTTATATCCGAGCTTATGATGGCACTGATCCAGTTTTAATTGCTGCTTAATTAAAGTTGAGAGGAAGTCAAGAATGAGGTTGCATTGGATCTTGTTTATGTTTTATTTTTCAATATTTATTAGAATCACCCAACGTAATTCTTTTTATCATGATCTGCGGCTGGGAATAGGTACATGATATCATATACATATATCAATATGTATAGGCTTGTTAAGAACAATCAGAGCAAATCAGGACTTGTTTCTATCTCTCATCCACGAATAACATAATAACGGAAAATAATTATTGTAAGAATAACGAATAAAGGAAGTCTAAATCTATCAAGTCTGAAGAATTTTGTAATAGTATAGCAAACACGACACTCAAATGCTAACTCTAATAGTGACTCGACTACTACAGAAGTTTTCATTGCATCTCCAGGAGACATTACAAAAGAGTTTCTAATCTAAACTTTAAGCAATTGACGATGTTCTACTACGTGATGCTACGCTACTATGCTGACGCAACGTGCTATATAAGTTTCAATATATGCTCTTAGTTTCTTCCTTAGAAAAAAGAAAACTACACGATATAATAATAAAAACTACTTCTATATCACGTCTATGGCCTACAGTTTATGGTCTATGCCTATAATCTAAGGTCAACATTATTTGGTTTATGGTGAATGGCTTGATTGTATGATCTTTGGGTTAACGGGGCAGACCACACGGCGTTCACCCATAAAACTGACTGGACTCTGCCCAATCCCATAAATCTGGGCAACGGATAATACAGTCAGGAAAAAATGCGTGGTAGAGAAAAGCCGGTTAAGGAATTCTCGACGGATACTCATAAACGTTGCAGGGTTAGCTCTGTTAACATGAGGACCGGTGTGGATGGATTTGATGTTTACCTAGGATCTGGGACAAAGTCACTGATGGTGCCTGCTTGTACTCACCACTTGACTGAATTCTAGGGCGAAGAATTGAAATGAAGTTTACCCCGGTCAGAAGGAGTAACTTCTGGGCAATGGGACACTGCATGGCACCAGATAATGTGTTCGGGAGGATATTCGTATCACCCTATGACTTGTCTACAGTGAGTCCTGTGACCTGAAGGGGCTCTGGAGTCATTACGCTTAAGCGGTGTTGAAGCGAAAATATAGCCTCTCACGCTCAAGCACACCAGGCCTATAACTGGGAGATCGGGTGGCAAAACCATTAAAAACCAAGTCCTGTCACACTTGAGGTTGGACTCGATCGGGTAGTGGTCCCCAACCCTAAAAAACCTGAGAAATATCTCAACAATCTTCTTGGAGAAGGCGTCAATGGGCAAGGGCTTTTACAGCTCCGGCACTAGCCTGGAAAGCTAGTAGAGGATGGAGAATGACATACCTCCCACCAGTGAGCTAATAGTAGCATTGTGAAGGGTAGCCTGTGCGTGCTAATTGAGCGTATCTCAATTCGTCTCTTATGTTAGAGATAAGACAGGACGGAACACCCGGACGTCCGAGCAAATAAATTAATAAAACACCAAAAATTCAATGACGGCTTACTTTAAAGTTTCAGGTAGTAAGCTTAAAGTAAGAATACTACCAAACATTAATTTCAAGGTTAAAAATCTAGGTCTATGAACCACTTGTAGCTATATAGTCTATGGACATTATATTGTGGTGTATGTTCTTTCTATTACCTAGTAAGTGTATATTCTCTATTTGCATAGTGTAGTCTATCTATTTGTCTGTGTATTTCTAAGTTACTGCTTTGTTCATACGGCGTCCTCGGATGCACGGCAGTACAGTCTGCAATCGAGTACCTTGTATGGTCTTCCAAATCTTCTATCCCAATGTATGATGTATTGTCTATGGTGCATAGTCTATGGTCTATTCTTCAAAAACTTAAATAGTTTAAAATATACATGACAAACAAAGATTGATTTGGAGTTGTCCACAGCACACAAAATACTATTAAAACACTATTTACAAATCTGAAAACGTGTTGAGCTACTTACTGTCCATTAGGGTGGGCCTAAAAAAGGTTTTATTTTTTTATCGATTCGCTATACCGCGGAAAACTTGCCCCTAGGACAGACAAGTAAATTAAAACAAAAAAAACAAAAATCGGCTGATGTCTTCCGGTTGCGCATCGCCCTCGAAAATAACAAAAAATGATAAATTTCAACAATTTTTCGAAATAAAGAAAATATTTTTTTTCTATTATAGTTAAATACTACAGCTTTAAGTAAGTAAATAATAGCACAAGAAAGGTAAAAAAATTAAATAAGAATAGATATTTCAACATTTATTGGTCGCTCAGTGCGTCAGAAAAACATGTTTTTAGCATTAAAATGGCAAATTTTAATTTTTTACATAAAATACTAATTGATACATCTTACAAACTATAGCTTTATGACTATAGTGTTTTAGTAAATCAAAATTAATTGTGATAATCACAGAAATACTGCAAATTAGTTTAAGAACTTATAAACATAATGAAAAATTATCATCTCTGACTGGGATTCGAACCCAGGACTTTCTGATATCCAGGCAGATGCTCTACCAACTGAGCTACCTGAGACGACTCCCAATTGAAACGACAATTTTTCATATAAGATGGAAATAATGTTAACAAATGAAGTATACTAATTATTTGCTATGTATAAATTGATTGTTCGCTAATCCATGACTCGTTTTTACCAACTATCACAGCTGAATTAGATTTTTAGAAATATTATTCCATAGGAAAATTAATAATAGTAAATGATTAAACTAATTTGCAGTATTGCTGTGGTTATCACAATTAATTTTCATTTACTATTATTAATTTTCCTATGGAAGAATATTTCTAAAAATCTAATTCAGTTGTGATAGTTGGTAAAAACGAGTCGCGGATTAGCGAACATCCAAATTTATACATAGCAAATAATTAGTATACTTCATTTGTTAACATTATTTCAATCTTATATGAAAAATTGTCGTTTCAATTGGGGGTCGTCTCAGGTAGCTCAGTTGGTAGAGCATCTGCCTGGATAGCAGAGAGTCCTGGGTTCGAATCCCAGTCAGAGATGATAATTTTTCATTATGTTTATAAGTTCTTAAACTAATAGTGTTTTACTCATTTTTTTGGTACTTGCTATTTTAAACTCTGATTTATGCGAAAAACTAGGCATGGTGGATCGTGAAAGAAGCATCGATCTGATAAACCCATCCCTGGACCTGGCACCAACGACTTTTTGTGACGCTTCAGTCACCAGCTTTACACACTGGTTGTGTATGACATGGAAACTTGACAAAATTCCATTCAGATTCTGTTCCTGTGTTTATTATAGATGAAATCTCCTCATCACTTAATCTTCGGAGCAAAGATGGCGGTGAAAGATACATGTACTCCAGTCTATCATTTCGCTGTAGTCTGTAGCAGCAAAATTTAGTTTTGGTGTCACAAAGCTCCTAATTGACTTCCCTTTAGGAACATTGTTTCTCGCCTAATTTATTCTTCTAAACCCTAATTCTTTGATATGCTTTCTTTCATCTACAATCATACTCAAAAGCAAATTTTCGGGGTGAGCAAACAATGAGTTACATTCAATCACAGGGTCTACTACTGGTTTAATATCAAGAAAAGTAAGTACTTTACAGAAGACCCTAAACATGCGTTTGAAGCCATAAAAACATCAAGGATCTTACCTGAGAATTTACTTCAAGTAGTAGACTCTCTTTATGTTGTGAAATGGGAATTGCATTTGTGCAGATTTATAATTAATTTCTGGTATTGATTTCCAATTTTATTGGTACCGTAAGGGATTTACCGCTAGTTATTTTGGAGGTTAGAAGCACACGTTTTCGAGGTTCGTAATTTAGCTTTTCTTTACGTTCAATCTCTTATACTGTAATTATTTTGACAGGATTCGATATTTAATAGACGTTAGCCGCATTTGGTGGCGGTGTAACTAGTTCTCTATCTAAGGTACTTATTAAATGTTTGCTTGGTGCATTGTGGTAATTTGATTTTGTTTGTTACAGACCTTCTTGTTTATATTATTCTTCTTATTTTACCATAACTTCATACACTACGTTGTATATTTGGGTTGCTAAAAGACCATTACGCTAAGCTACAATACATATAGCTTTGCTCCGTAATAATTGAACAACTCACTACTGGAGTTGAGGATTGCGCAATCTGATTGATACCTGTAGTCGCGATAATTTTACTGTGCCCTTTTGATTATTTTTGAGTTCTGAACATATAGTCAGATTTAAAGTAAGTAATCCCGCTCGCATGAATTCTCATCCCGTTCAATTGTACAGAAGAATTAATCACTTGTATACAATTTTTGCCAAAGCTATTATCCTTAATTAAATATAAACACACTTGATTGATTTGTTTTAATTGTTTTACCTGATAATTTGTTTAATTGATAATAAAGCACTGTATATCTCACTTGAAGACTTATTATTTATATGTGTAGTATTTGGGTTTTATATTTACAGCTTTCGAGATACCTATATTGGGAAAAACACATTGGTAGTAATAGCAAATGTGTTGTTCTTTTCAGATTTTGTTGGCAAATACTGGAGCTATTTTAGACGATTCTTGGCGCCCATTACAGAAGACCTCTTGTGAAACCCACGACCTCACACTAGTTAGCTGGTAGCCGACAGATTTAACTGCGGTTAAAAGTTGTTACTCTTTCCCAATTAGCAATCCCCATTTTGTGGGTAACAAATGTAACATGAAATTGTTCATCTACGATTTCATACTTCGTTCTGTAAATATACCAAAATGCATTTGTATAGAGATTGTTCGACACTTGACAAGCTAAAACTCCGTTGTTAACTCAAAGTTGAAACTTGTAAAGATAATACAATAGGCTGGTTATATAACCATAAGGTCTTGCACTAATACTGTCTTAAATACACGATTCTAAGTAAGATAACTTCTGTAGAAGAGTTTAAGACTGCTTAAAATGAAAATCCACATGCGGTCACACGAACAGTATGTCGTAGGACGCAGGATAATCAATGCTTAGAAATAAAACACTGGAATGCACATCTGCATTCTATAACTTAACGAAGTATGTTACCTAGAGATGTCACCAACAGATTCTAAAATATGTTTTGAGCATTAGTGGTGAGAGTATTGTCAAATTTCCAAAATCGCCTTAAAAGGGATAACAGAGGTAAACATGAATGTCGGTTGAAGATAAAAGAGGAAGGAGCATGTAAATACCTACTACAATGCAAAAGAAAATAAGCTTAGTATCTACTATTGATAAAGGCAGTGAAAACGATATCACCTATAACCAAGTTTTTTCTCGTATTGTTAATTTCAAACGAAACAAAATCCATAAACATATTTTTCATTTTAACACAACGAAACACACAAAAGCAATTTCAGTCGTTTCACGTTTGCAAAATGTCTCTTCATTCGTTTTGTATTCGATAGATATTAAATTGTTAACCTGTCATCCTATCTTATTTCTACTTTATCCGGTGTTGCAAAGGGAGGGTTTGAAGATTTTACTGTTATGTCTTTTAGCAGCGTTTTGAGTTGCTTCTTCAATGTATCGAGTTTCGTTATATTCTCTCTATTGACGCGATCCAAACGAACCTCCTGAATTCGGTTCAGTTTACACATCTAAACTTAAATATGCTGTTCTGTGCCCTCATCTGTGCATACCTGGGAAGTGTACACAGCTGTACAATGAATGTCCTATACTTATAGATACTTATGACGTCACAGAGATTGTGTTAAGTGTAAATACAGCATAGATATTGAAAGCCATAACGATTTATGTTTGTAAAGCTTTAATTATTCAAATTAAATCAAAGAGATTTACTTTATCATATTTGAACAATTTTGTACAAATAGAAAATCGTATATAAAAAAGAATAAGCTCAAGAAAGAGCAAGAGAGTGGTAGAGGGTGAGAATAGTATTCCTTTTACTGAATTCGGAGTCAGCGTTTTTTTGTTCGCCACCATAACCATAACCACCCTAGGACTATTTTGTTTATTTTTTGTTACTGGCAGCGAGTGGGGTGCTAGAGATAAGAGCTGAGGAGGTCGCATTGGACCCAAAGGGCTTGTGTAGGGCTGCGTAGGGATGCTAAGCGAGATTGAAAAAGTGGAACATATGCAGTCTTAATGTTTTTGTCGATATACGAACACATGGATGTAACTTGAGATACAAAAAGGCATAAAAAATTTGTTACAAAATCTTTTATGTCTTTGGTTTTCAAGTTTAATTAAGTTTTTAGGTTAGAATAGATCTTTGTTAAAATAGAACACACACAGCTATATGTATCTATATTTAAGCATTTGTATTTGTTTGGTTGAATATGGGTTACTAATAGATTTTCAAAATAGAAAAAAAATGTCTTCTGCAAAGAAATTGAGATGTGTCCCACAATTACAACCGTAAATACTATAACCTCAAAGTTATGAGCAACAGCATATCATGGAAAATCTAACTCTATGAATATTTAAATATTAGTTTAATTTGTAAAACGACAAAATTTACATTTTTACCTAGACAATGTATATGCTAGTTTGAAAGTAAAAATATTTCACTAAACCTACCTTTTGCAGATTCTTCGAAAAGAAAATAAAAGCCTCTATCCAACCACACAGGGAAGCCATTGATGCAAAATGCAGGATTTAAAGGTTCAACAGGGTTCAAAGCTTGAATTGTTACGTAAAATTGAGAAGAAATTTGGATCTTTCCAAGTGTATCTCTATCATTAAGTCAAACCCATGGATATTACAATCTTCTAGGTAGAGGCAGGTGTTTGCATCGTTGAGCAAAACTTTTGGGCCTCAAGGACTAGGATCCTTATTTCAATTCGAAACATTTCAAGGGATGTCTTTGCCTAAACCAAGATTGGATTCATGGCCATAGACATCAAGTTCAAAGAATGAATTAAAGATTTCTCATCTAACTATTGTGTTTTGTGTAACGGCCTTCTATTCTAGATAAACCGTTGTCAATACAATAACTATTATTTTAACGGTACAACAAGCGGAAAATTTCAACCTCAATTTTCTGGACATGATAATGAAAATATGTAAGTAGGAGAAATTTATTGTGATTTGCAAGACAATGAAATCAGACGAGGTCATGCCGACAGCAATACAAAACATTACCGTTAACAATCAAAACCAAACAAAACGTTATCAGCAAACACCCAAAAGTTGTAATACTTTATAATGTTATCTATTGGTCACAGCAGTTTACAATACGCAAGTGTTCTTGGGCGAGATGTCAGACGTTCAGGAGATTTCCAATAGTGCCCTTGATAATTAATTTACTCAACTCATAGAATAACGCAAGAATAACGATCAGTGACCAAAAGCCATAGCCATTTTGGGGACGTCCCATAGATGCAATGATTAAAGAAATTTACTATACATCTTCTAGCATTATTTATTAAGCATGTAGAGCAAAGTCCATATTGATTGTTTTATTTGTAAGCGTAACGTGCCAGTAAGTGCACGTGAGAGAATAGTAACAAAAAACAGCCTTTGTTTAATCATCTTGTTCGGTAAGCTAAGCTTCCGCATATTCACATGCAGTCTTATTTATTAGTGATTTGTACTATTAGAAAGATTACGATGTCTACAAGATCGCCAATAGCATAACCACACACAAATAGTTGCTACGAAGCCTTTCTGTAAAATGCAGTTATAAATCTTTGAATACTATCTTAAGATTCTCTTGGCCTTAATTTTGCAGATAAAAAACAAATATGTCAAGAGTGAGGTTTCCATAGAGCAGATAAGAACATTTAGCAATAAATTTTGATTTGAAGCTTATACCTTAGTATTGGATCATTAAAGACACAAGAGGCAAGATGCCATTTGGTACGTGTAAAATTGTGCAAAATATGTTTCTTCTTGGCTGTAGCTTTACAAAGAAGAACATTATGTTTGGTTAAGTGGTTAGTCTGCTCTTGTAATTTGAAGAATTTTGAGTAGAGACTTGTTTTAGATCTCAAAGAAACATACCAAGAGAGATGCCTTTCCATGCCAGGAAATTTTGCGGTTGGTGAAAGACTCTCGCCATTATCTTAAGGTTTATCTTTATTTTATGCTTAAATGTTTCTAAGAGGCCGAAGGATTAAGGATTCAAAGTGGATAAGAACGCAGAATAGTTCTCTTCGAGCTAGTCTTGGCTGTCAAAAGGTTTTCATTAAAAAATTAGTACAGTTGTGAGTCAAATGTTTATTCTTGCTATAACTTTTAGAAACCAAGATAAAAAGCAATTAGGAAATCAAACTTCTATATTAACTTGCCTAAATTTGGTGAAGGTCACGTCAATCATTCTCCCTTTTATATTATATTATTACTTGCATTATATTGACCTTAAAATACTTTTATTAAAATCAAACGATTATTTGATGTAAGTAGCCTTGTATTGTAAGGTCGCTGATTTACTTTTATCGGAAATAACATTTAATAAAAGCAGTATTAAGGGCTCCTTCACATCTAGCGTTCATTCAAAAGGTACTGCTAATTCCAGTACATAGATGCCAATCCAAGATAGATCCATACTTGTATCATCAAACCATTCTAATAGAAGAAATTGCAGTACGATTTGTATGCAAAGTACCCAAATTTCAGAATTTTCCGGGATTTCAAGCTTCACTTTGAAGCTTTTCAAGATGTGGACACTACCACAGATAAAATACTTCTCTACAACTTGATAGGTTTGTAAATCTTCATATTTACAAATATTTAACTTAAGAATATTTTTGGTATGCTCAAAAAGTTTGCACGTATTGTGGTATGATGTGTGGTACTATGCTTAATTTAGCATAGGTGTCTTAGAAAAAAGAAGAATAAAACCCTTATATTGGAATCAGTTCATTTTTGGAGAATTCTGAAACTTACAGACTATATCTGTGTTACTCCATAACCTACTTCAATTAACTAATTCGAAATTACTCTTTATGTACAGATTGGTTGTTGAGTAAAAAGGCAAGCTTCAGGAAAACCTACAAATTAAATTAATTTCTGCGAAAATGATCTACGCTTTAATAATTTTAGAGAAATATCACATCCATATAACAACTGTTTCTAATTATGCAATAGTTTTGATTATTTATTTATACACGAGTAACTAATACCTATAACTGTGTGTATAATTTGAACATTCTGCAACAATAGCGGCAGTTCAAAGTCAAAGCATCCAAAACCAGGATAATGAAATAATTGGAAAGAGAGCAGTGTCCTCTCGAGTCAATTCTCCCCGAAGAGCTCCAAGTGCGATATGATAACTAGAGGATGGGTAAATCGCTCAACGGCGAATAGTAAAGAGCAGAGCACGCATCGATCGCACTAAACGCGCTTAGGGTTCACGTAAGCTGGCGGCAGCCAATGGCGACTACTCCTGCCCTATCTTCCAAATTACACACGGCAGCTACGTCTGTATGTATCAGAGTCTAATGTCTCTCAGTTTGGGATTTGCCAAGTTCGATTAACTAACTCCTTTCAGGGCCTACAAAATGCTTCCTGTTCGCTAGCTAGCTCTACTACTCTGCTGATGTTGATGCCACTGCTCCTCACAAAGTTTGTTAATGAAGCGCGCGAGGCCTCCTCCTCGGTTTTAGAGAGAGACCCCCACCCCCGTGAAACCCCAAATCAACCTGCACGTTCCCACTATCTAGGAAACTGTTAGTATAAGGAAATTGGATGTGTTGCTCAATATTAAATTCAATAAATATTTTCTTTTTGCAAATCAATTTAGTTTTCTACTAGTTATTTGCAATCAAATTACATAATTAAGTTAAAACTACATTCGGAAGATGAAACTAAAAAATAATATTTTCCGTTATTTTTACAATATTATTGAATGTTCTAGTCATAGTACTATTAGAACTACTCTAGTGTAATAATAGGTGTCTATAAAAACTAATTCGAAACAGTTGGCTGTTAACTCTCCGGACAAATATGTCTAACCTAACCTAAAATCGGACACAAAATCAGTTACAAAAATAGTTAATTAATGTTACATGTATGCATTTTTTTCAAATAGTCTAACCTTTAACAAAATTATTTTATGTAGCCAGAGCTGTGTTTTTTTGTGTAGGGAGAGATCTTTGATACCTATTTTTATTTAAGGGGGCGTTATTGGCGCAAAATATTAGCGTCAAAATATAGCTCACGTTTTTCATTCAGTTTTCTTTTAATAATCGTTTATTTAGGAAGATAACGTTTGATGTCGATTGCTAAACTGTTAAGGCAGTGTGGATGATAGTTTGTAAGGAGCAGATATTTAAAATAAATTTTATAATCGTAGTCGAACATAGCCAATCTTGTAGAATTAACGTTTTTTTAAAAAATAACCATAATACAGTCATTATATCACTGTTTAATAGCAAAATCTATGAAAATGGATAAATGTTTTTGCTTGCTTATTTAGTATTGATTGAAATAAAATAGAAGTACACGGCGCGAAAATTTAAATATAGCAGCACGAAAATCAGTCATTTTTAGTTGAATGCTTTCTGCACCAGGAAGCGTTGGGTGGTAATATTCGCGGGACATTTAAAAATAATTTAACTTTCCTAATCTTTTAATTATTATTTAATAAATTCCCAACTAAATGTTCTTTTTCTTTACTTAAGAGTATGTGACGGTTAATTTTTAAATAAACTATTTCACTCTTAATTAGTCCTGATTAATTTCTTAAAACGAATATATATTTTCAATATTTTAATATAATAATACTTTTCTTTTTCTTAAAACCAGCAAGAACAACTAATATTTTTAAAGATATTTAGCAGTTTTATATTCCCCTTTTTGATTTCAACTACCTTAAATTATTCCTTGGCATTTAAAAATTAAAGATTTCAGTTAAACTTAAAATATTTTGAACGTTCACGCATGTCTGGTAACACTGTGAGCACAAATTTTTGTTTTATAATAATAATAATAATAATAATTACTACAACCCATAACCTTAACCAAGGCCCCAGAAGCTAAAGAAATTAATTCCGTTTTGCAGATCGTACCGCCATCTTTAAGTGTTTATAGTTAATGAAGCTTCCTATTATGAAAACTGGCGGCGATAACGCGCCCTTAAAGCAAAACGATGAATTAGTTTAATCACAACCATAGTATGGATTTTTACCTGAAGGTTAGCCATGAAAGAGAATCATAGACAAAAAACCTGTTAAATTTTGCATAACATATTGTTTTGTTACTCTTCTGCATGACTACCTTACCTTGTGGTGATTTGAAATTGAAATATCTGATAATTAAATAATATGTCACTATTAACACTGATGTTATGACTGTTGGCGTCGAAAAGACCGTCGCCGAAACGTCCTAAACCGTTTCATACGGTTCCAACGTTGTATACTGCTTCTCAGTCTCGTCATCTTCTCAGTATCGGACCTTGCCCTGAATACAGCATCAATGGCAATGGTGATCATGATTATGTATGGCGGTAGTGAGCGATAGAGCTCTAATCTGCTTTTTATGCAAAGGTTTTCTACTGTTGTATCGATTCCATATTAATGAATGTTTCTTCCGGGTTTCTTCAAAACCGATCATGTCCAAATTCAACTGAGATGAATTTTCGACGTCATTAAAGAGTCCTATACTAGGACTAAGACAGGAATTATAAATATAAACATATAAAACAATAAATATATACTGCAGTCAAAGCATCTCTATATTGTGACCACCTACTTAATATGACCAGTATTCCTTGGCCCCTGCTAAAATTGTATTGTATTGTACGTCTAAAAGACGTCGTTTTGAAGACGTCAACGTACGTCCCATTATATGACGTCTTATGGACATCATTTATTAGTCATATGACGTCGTCGAGCAATAATGACTTAAAAATAACGTCGTTATAACCTGAGTGTGCTGGCTGGGATGTTAGGACAGGGTCGCCAGAAAGAGTGGTACTTTTAAATTCAAGGTTTTTTCCCGGTTTTCCAGGTCGTAAAATATAATTTTTCCCGGATTTTTCCTTCAATAATTTACGCATATCCACAGTAGCGTATTTAGGGGGGCTAACGGGCTGGAGCCCCTAAAAATCTTTTAATAGTGTCAAAATCTATGCTATGTAAAATCTAAGTATTTTGATTTAAAATTTTCATAGAGTAGCAGCCCCCCCCCCACGAAGAAATACCTAAATACGCCACTGCATATCCATTACCCATATTGATGATCAAATTAACCACCTTAATAGGTGGTGTTGCAGTAATTTGCGTAAATATGTAAGTTTGACATTTTAAGACCAGTTGTTCAGCAATGATATCAACTTTAAAAAATAAAATGTTACTGTTTCCAGTATTCAACTAAATCTCTTTTGGACGCGCAAATAGAAAAAAAAAGATAACGTAAAATACTAATTATTTTTGAAAGAACTATTAAAATTATTTCATTTTTCAAACATTTTTTTAATTTTTTCCCTGAAATGAAATTCCTAACATTCATCACTAATTCAAGGTTTTTCCCGGTTGTGCAAATTCCCGGTTTTCAAGGTTTCCAGGTTCGCTGGCCACCCTGTAGGAGCAGTTTAAAGTTGACACGTTTAAACATAGGAAGCGAGCTACACTTTCTTCGCGTTTTCCTCAAAATAAGTTTTCTTGGACATGACCAGTTTTGAAAAATCGCTCCTCGTATGTCTCTAGGGATGATTTCTTTAACTATTGGATACAATGTTTGCAAGCTGAAGAACACATATATTTATCATTTGAAATCTATAGGAAGAAAGATCAATACTGAATACTGAATTCATGAATCCTGAAATATACAGCAAAACTAAATGACAATTTACAGATGTATTAAGTAGTGTAAAATAGATTTATCCAACACCTCTATATAAATATCATGTTTACTATGGTCATTTTAAATAAGGAAAGTGATTGTTTACTCTTATGTTACATTATAACCTACGTTGCCCCTAGTAACGTAGGTTATTTTTAAAAAACTCACTCCTTCAAAGATAACAACCAATCACCAGCTTATGTTACTTAATATTATTAAAATCCAGTCATCGTGCTAGAGTATTACCGTCAAAACTACAGACTAACTATACATTGCAAATTTGATGTTTAAACTTAAATAAAGAGGTGTTGGATAGAATTTTGTATGGCACGCGTGAGTTAAGGATATTATCCACTCAGAAAAATTAACCCTCTCGGGCCTGCCGGACCTCGAGGGTAAATTTTTCGTTCGTGGATAATATCTTACTTAACTCACTTGTACCATAAATAACTATAAAAATAATTAACGGATGTTTTTATTTACTTCCCGGAGGTATTCCTAAACAACCACAAACGCAGCTTACATCATCGTAATATTTCTGGATAATAGACTGAAGAAAATGGAAAGTGTTTTGATAGTATAAATAAATTGTGGCGTTTTCCTTGTTGTTGTTTTGTTTTTTCTGTTTATTATATTATTGTTAAAATATGTTATAAAATAATACCTAAAGTCCAATAAATTACATACTGTAACGTTCTTTTTAAAAATAATAATACAAGTGCTGTTTAAATCGTCTATTCACAAACAAATATTTATTTATATACACTAATGAATACACTATAAATTAACGCTATGATTATAAACCATTAAAAACTATTATTTACAGACTATGAATTTCTAATACAACATTTATATTCACTATTTATTTTGTAATACACAGTTAATGACTTGCTGTTGACTGACTCTCTTTTATCCGCCATCCGCTTTTATATCTTCATATAAACGCACCAGAAATCGCTGGAACCTTCTATGTATTCTTAGAAAATGCTAGAATAAACCACGTCTAATTTACATGCTTGTGCGATGCGTCATTTTCTCGAAGGCGGCAGAACACACCACCTGTCGCTCGAAAAGAGGTTCGTTCCTTTTCTCTCCCGTTACACTGCCCCCCTCTTCAAGTCTGTTCTGTCCCAGAACAGGTTTTATGCTCTGGTTCCTGTAGAACGGGTCATGACGATATCGACAGTCTTCACCTCGACTACACGTTCCATTACGGTAGAAATAACAGTCTACACTCTTCGTTGGCCTTAATGCGGGCTGTGGGTCAAAACTGCAGACGAAGATCTTGACGTCCGTACCTCTAAAGACAACTTCCAGCATGTTTCTAACGATTCTCCAATCCAGCTGGTCCCGCCCACAGCCGAGTTTAGGAACTGCCAATTTGTTAATTCCCCTGGTAAGCAACTCGATTCTCAAATTCCATAGTGCCCTCCACAAGTCGGCGTAACTCGGTTTCTGGTAGTAAAACTGCTTGGTTACCAAGTAGTAAATGGATCGGTCATGATCAGGCAAGCGTAAGGATTTACCAACAGAGGGATTTTGTTCTCGAAGTTCATTCAGCCGTCCAAATTTATTTCTAAACACTACTGCGATCCCCCTGGACATACGGAGATCCGCGGAGACACAGTGGGCAATGGAATAATCACCAGGGACCCGGAAGAGATCTTGTTGCATCTCAGTCGTGACTCCGAATCGCGCTTTTCTAGTTCCAGAGAACGCAGCCATAAATTCTCTAAAGGTTGGCTGATCATCTTCAGGCCTTACGATATTGATAGCCACCTCGGCCTCATCTTTCCGATCCGGGACTGCGTCATTATTTCCCTCATAGTGCGCCAGACGATTGGAGTGTACCACCTTTGGTTTCCCCCTTGGCAATTTCTGGATGCGATAAATCAAGTCATTTATTCGTTTCTTCACCTGGTATGGACCCTCCCAATTTCGCTGTAACTTTGGAGAATAGCCACGACGCCTTTGCGGGTTGTATAACCAGACAAGCTCTCCAGGTTGAAACCCTCCTTCTTGGGCTCTCACATCGTACGTAGCCTTCATCCGGTCACTCGCGATTCGACTATTATTTCGGGTTCGGTCGTGAATATCCTCCAACTTCTTCTTTAAGTTGATGACATAATCATTCCCAGCTACCTCCTGCTCTATAGGTGGAGACCCAAATTCCAGATCACACGGTAACCGTAACTCGCGTCCAAACATTACAGACGCTGGTGACTGACCGGTTGTTTCGTGGACCGATGCACGATAAGCCATCAGGAACAGATGCAGGTATTGGTCCCAGTCTCGTTGATGATCGGAGACGACCTTGGCCAAATATTTGCCCATTGTCCGATTCATGCGTTCTACCATTCCATCGGACTGCGGATGTAACGGTGTGGTCCGAGTCTTGCGAATGCCCAACAATCGACAGACTTCTCCAAAGAGTACAGACTCGAAATTGCGGCCTTGATCCGAATGCAGCTCCATGGGCACTCCGAAACGACTGAAGAACTCTTTGACTAGTACGTCAGCAACAGTCGCAGCTTCCTGGTTTGGTAGGGCATATGCTTCTGGCCATTTGGTAAAATAGTCCATTGCCACTAAGATGTATTTATTCCCATCGTCGGTTTCGGGAAATGGTCCGGCAATGTCTATAGCTATTCTCTCCAGAGGACTACCCACATTGTACTGCCTCATAGGTGCTCTTCGCTTCCCCAAGGGTCCGTTGCCAGTGGCACATAATTCACATTTCCGGCACCACTCCTTCACGTCTTCTTTACAATTGACCCAATAAAAACGCTCAATAACTTTCTCCAAAGTCTTTTTCACACCGAAGTGTCCTCCTGAGGCACCGTCATGGAGATGTCGCAATACTGTAGCCACTCGGCTTCTTGGAACCACGAACTGAGACCTAATGGTGGTGCCATCTTCACTCTCCAGTACTCGCTTCAGGAGATCGTCTTCCACCTTCAAGGACTCCCATTGGGCCCAATATGCTTTGAGCGTTCTGTTGAAAGGGCTGACGGCCTCCCAGGCAGGCCTTTCTCCCACGCGCTTCCATTCCAGTACCATTTTTAGTTCGGGATCAGCCTCCTGCTGTCGCTGCAATTCTTCCGGCAACCAATTGTCGTTGACGATGGTAGTCCTTAATACTTGGCAAACCCTCTCCTCCAAACGAGAGCAATGACGGCAATCCGTTGGACAGGGTCTTCTTGAAAGAGCATCGGCATTTCGATGACTAGTGCCCGCTCGATGTTCGGTGTCAAAGTCATATCCTTGTAATCGCTCGATCCACCTTGCGACCTGGCCTTCAGGATTACGGAATTGTAGAAGCCATTTCAACGCTGCATGGTCCGTCCTCAATAAAAACTTCCGTCCGTACAAGTATTTGTAGAAGTGCTCAACGGACTTCACGACGGCCAATAGTTCTTTTCTGGTCACACAATAATTCCTTTCGGCTTTCGACAAAACCTTACTAAAATAGCCGATGACCTTTTCTTGTCCATCCTGTATCTGAGAAAGTACCCCCCAATGGCCAGATTACTTGCATCTGTGTCAAGTATGAATTTCCCTTCTGTCCGTGGATAGCTCAATATTGGTGCTGTTGTCAGGGCACGCTTCAGCTGTTGGAAAGCTGTTTCACACTCTCCGCTCCAAACATACTCGCGCCCATCTTCAGTTAACTTTGTCAGAGGTTTCGCTATATTGGCAAACCCAGGAACGAAACGCCTGTAGTAGGTACATAACCCAAGAAAACTACGAACTTGGTGTTTATCTTTCGGTGTTGGCCACTCTTGAACTGCACGAATCTTATCGGGGTCGGCTGCCACTCCATTTTGTGATACGACGTGCCCGAGATATTTCACTTCCTTTCTGAATATGTGGCACTTTTTCGGACTCAGTTTCAGATTGGCTCCACGTAGTCTTCGGAACACTTCCTCTAGATTTTTCAAATGTTCGTTGAATGATTTTCCGACTACAATCACATCATCTAGGTATACCAGGCAGATCTTCCACGACAGCCCTCTCAGGATGGTCTCCATTAGACGCTCAAAGGTGGCCGGAGCGTTACATAGACCAAAAGGCATAACTGTAAACTGCCATAGTCCGGAACCAATAGTGAACGCGGTCTTCTCCCGGTCTTCAGGTTCCATTTCAACTTGCCAATAACCGCTCTTCAAGTCCAAAGTCGAAAACCATCGTGAACCAGACAGGGTATCTAACGTGTCGTCGATGCGTGGTAAGGGATAGCTGTCTTTCTTGGTCACGTCATTAAGCTGCCGATAGTCCACACAAAATCTCGTTGACCCGTCCTTCTTACTGACCAGGACCACCGGTGATGCCCATGGACTGCTGGATGGCTCGATGACCCCTTGTTCTTCCATAGCAGTAATAATCTTTTCGGCTTCTGCTCGCCTTGCTAGAGGTAGACGCCTCGGCTGCTGACGGACAGGCATAGAGTTACCTGTATTGATTTTATGTTTTACTATATTTGTTCGTCCCTTCTGGCTATCGTCAAGAGCGAAGATATCTTGGTATCGGTGAACCAAACCCTGTACCTCTTTCACTTCCGTTCTGTTAAGGTCTTCGCACGAACTAGTAACCATACCCACTAATTTTCCACCATGGTCTTTGGGCACTGGTTTTGGAACATCAGCCATACACCTGGCTACTCGGAATACTGGCACACACTGTCCCACAAGGGTACTCTTCTTCAATGTCACCGGATCCACATTAACGTTCATAAGCCTCACCGGTACAGTCTTTCCAACCTTGATCAGCGCTTTTCCCACCAATATGCCACTATGGATCTTCTTATCACAAACAGGCTCCATCATTCTCACACATCCTACCCGAAGATCTCCATCCAAACCTGCCTCGACAACCATCTCGCTTTGACCAGGCAATATCACATCTTCTGTCAGCAAAACCCTTACAGCCGGATCCTCTCGTGGGTGCAACGGAAGTTCTTCGTTACCGACCTTCAAAACACCCTCTTTCAAATCCAACGTAAAACCAAATTTTCTCAGGAGGTCCATTCCCAAGATGAAGTCATCAGTGATATCGGCTACCAGCACCTCATGATCACGTTCTTCACTTCCAATGCCAATCTTCATCTTCACCACTCCGCGTGTTGGTATCACTTCACCCGTTGCTGTACGGAGTTGAGTAGTTGTGGGTAGCAACTTAATACTTGATCGTAGAACATCAGGGCGTACGATGGATTTTGTCGCCCCCGTATCAATAAGTAGTGGAACAGTTCGATTAGCAATTTTCCCATCTACAAACAAACTGCTGGTACTATTCTTTGATGTTACGGCATGGATGGTGATCTCCGGGGCATCTTCACTCAAGGTCAACGTTCGCCCCCTCTCGTCGACCTTCTTTAGTTTTCCGACGGTTGAGTTTGTTTTTGGTTTAGGGCAACGGCGTCGTATGTGCCCTTGTTCGCCGCAATTCCAATAACGGGGCCCTCGAACTTCTTGAAGATTCTTCTTACGGCTCTCTTCCTTCTGAAGAACTCTCATTAACAACTCTTCTAGGCGATCTTTGGAATCTTCCTCTTCTTCTGCAACAGTTCGAACTCGCCCGTGGCCTCGGGACGCTTGTTTTGCGGCTTCAAATTCTAACGCGTGAGCAAGCGCATCATCAGTTGTTCTTGGTCGCGCCAGCCTTAATGACTGCTGTGTTTCCCCATCTCTTAGTCCATCAATGAAGGTCTGCACAGCGAGTTGTCCCAGAAATGAATCGGGTGCCGTAGGGTACGCCAATCGGACAAGCCGCGCTACATCGGCTTCAAACTCCTGAAGGCTTTCTCCATTCTTCTGGACACGATTCTTTACTTGCGCGTGATAAACCTGTTGTAGATGCGCGTCTCCATATCTCATCTCCAATCTAGAAACTAACAACTGGTAATCATTTTCCTGCCCTGCTGGGATTGTTTGCAGGACGTTCAACGCGTCTCCACGCAAAGCCACAGTTAAAGAAACGGCCTTTTCCTTGCGTGTCCATCCGTTGGCCCCAGCGGCCGCCTCAAATTGTTTGTAGTAGGTGGACCAAGGTATCTTTCCATCGAACGTGGGTGGTTTTACTTTTATCCCTACGGTAGGAACCTTCTCTTCTTTAAATTGTTTCTTTCCTTCATTAAACGGCCACTCAGACGTTGAGGGAAACCGTAGTTGATTCATTCTATCTTCCAACATTTCGTCGTCTTTCTTAGCTGTTGGTGGTAATTGCATTTGGGCTATTTTCTCTTCTACCATTTTTATTACCCTATCTTGTTCCGCCAATCTGCCTTCCAATAGCCCTAGCGCGCTGGCATTCTCCAAAAATTCTTCGAAAACTTTTTCTTCTAACACTTTGACATTGTCCAGCAATTCTTCTTTAAGCCTTCTAGAACTTTCTTCGGACTTTCTAGAATTTTCTTCGGCTTTTCTAGAACTTTCTTCCATTTTACTTAACAACAAACTAGTATCAATTGCGGGTCCAGGTATCTCGAAGCGGTAATTTTCAGGATCTTCCTTCTGTTCTAAAAGCCATTCTCTTAGCCGATTTATCAAAACTTCTTTCTTTCCATTACTATCCAAGTCCCTCTCGTCCAATTCCCGTTTTAAATCTATTACTAAGAGATCTTTCAATAGTTTCATCACCATTTTAATCGTTTGTTGAAATTAATTTTAACACTAAAAATTTATTCTCACAGCACTTTATTTAATTATTACGCGATTTTATTTATTTTAAAACCTCACACCTGTAACACCACTGTAACGTTCTTTTTCAAATAATAATACAAGTGCTGTTTAAATCGTCTATTCACAAACAAATATTTATTTATATACACTAATGAATACACTATAAATTAACGCTATGATTATAAACCATTAAAAACTATTATTTACAGACTATGAATTTCTAATACAACATTTATATTCACTATTTATTTTGTAATACACAGTTAATGACTTGCTGTTGACTGACTCTCTTTTATCCGCCATCCGCTTTTATATCTTCATATAAACGCACCAGAAATCGCTGGAACCTTCTATGTATTCTTAGAAAATGCTAGAATAAACCACGTCTAATTTACATGCTTGTGCGATGCGTCATTTTCTCGAAGGCGGCAGAACACACCACCTGTCGCTCGAAAAGAGGTTCGTTCCTTTTCTCTCCCGTTACAATACGTATATCAATGCACAATTTAAAGGACGGCACAAGAGCGTTATAAATTTTCTACTTCTTTCAATTCTAGTTGGGGAATAGTTGTATCCATTCAGTAGAACATTTTATTTTACTAAATAGAAGAGTTAATTCAGGACCTCATACGTAATAAAGCATTTTAAATTCTTTGCTCTAGCGACACGCAATGTGTAATTAACTTGTTTACTTACTATTTATCTAATGTATCATCTGTCTGCTGGTTAAAATAAAAAAGGTCTTGAATAACTCACCTGAAACAAAAAAGTAGAAATTAGTACCTCATTGTTTAAATATATATAAAACAATATAGCGTTTGCTGTTAAAAACCAAACCATCTTATCAGCAGATCGAAAATTAATATATCATACGGATAATATAGTGTCATTTTGTATATAATGTATTCGATGTTGCAACAGTGCATTTAATTCTAAATATAGACCTTAGAATGTAACTGGCAAACTAATCAAGAGTTAAAAGTTTTAAATTAATAGATGCAACGTTGCAACACTGCAACTGCGAACATAAAAACTGCGTTAAAACACTGACTGCAAAGACATCACAACTCGTGAACGCAGTGTCTGAGTTTTTATGTCCGCAATTGTATGTAAGGAAAATCAGCCCTTTTTTTCTACTTAGTAACCTCAGTAACGTAATACCTCAGCAGCATCATTTCTTGTAATTTTTGGTCTGATTTATTACAATCAACGATTTGGAATGTTATATCTGATCCTGATTTCATTAATTGCATCGACTGTCATTAGATTTGTTATCAAATAGCATGCCCTATTAAATTCAATGTTCCTATCAGATCTGCAGAGACTCCATCCTCAATTCTTGCCGATAATCATTACTAACAGCTCTTTATGCATTTAGGAATTCGAAGTGAAGATTTCTTCACTGATTGATTTGATTCGTGACTGATTCTTTGATCCTCTATGAAGCTAATCAATATGACAAGTTGAACAATGAATGCGGCAAGTATATCAACTATCAAGGCAAAGTCAAGCATGTCCAGATTTTCTGATAACATGAGTCAAGCTGGTTCTAAACGCTTTCGCATGCTCAATCAAGAATTACTAATATCAAGATGTGAGTCCGAGATGGTTTCTTTCCAGATTATATTATTTTCAATATACATATTTCAAATCTAAACGACACCATACTAAACAAATATGACTCGCGGACTACATTGAGTTTGCAGAGGTAAAAGGTTCACTTATGCATGCATACCTGACAAAAGAATATTCAATATATTGTGCAAGATCGTTTTAGTGTTTAAAATAACTTTTTCTAATTCATTCCAAAGACAAGGAAAAATATGGATGCCATAAGCTCAGATGAAACCAAAATATGAAGATTTTAATTATTATTCATTTCAATAGTTTAGTATACAATGGACTCTTCTTCTTGTGCGTGCTGTGCTCTGTTACAGAGCGTTGACATGATGACAGTGATTACAAGTATAGTGGAGCTACAGCTTAAGGAGGTATCCGAACCATCCCAATTACATAGTACTTGGGTTTTTTTGATTAATTTCAGGTAAATCTTCTGGGCAAAGTATACCACGGTGGTTTGCCATTGCCTTCCAAGGGAGAAGCGGTTTCTAAAAATCCGGTGATATATTGGCCGAGATGCGAATCCGAATCCCTTGGTCGGTAGTCCCACACGTAACTAACCGAGCCACAATCGCTCTCTGCAATGGATAGATTTACATAAAGTGTTTGACATGTACCAATCAAGTTTTCCTTTCACGATCAATATGATTGGCGCAATTCCTTCCAGGCAATGCCCTGGAAGCAATTTTGAAACTAGAGATAAGATAGATATAGATGTCTTAGGACACATTATAAACGTTTTTCTAAAGTCATGACTCTTTTCCAATCCACAAAGTCAGTCCATACCCACATATTTCTTTATAATCGCAATTTAAAAGAATTTGCTTCTAATTCAGGGGTGCCTTCTAATTCTAATTGCCTCGAGCCACCTCTTGATGTGCCTCGATTTAACAACGTTGCGTACTTGTAGGTGCTAAATGTTTAACCCAACTACTATTCTGTCGCGATTTTAATTAAACTTAATAAGGTATTTGTTCTTTTCTAAATTTTTAAATTCTAAATCGGCTCGAGTCAAGTTAAAAGTTGCACACCCCTGTTCTAATTCTAAATATGGTTTAATGCTTGATATCATAATTAAGATTAGATTCTTCAAGGGCTACTGTAGAATTTTGCAACCTTTTCGCATTTTCACTTCAAAAATTTGGTTGGCTTTGATCGGGCGCGGTAAAGAGTTAGGTTATATTATTTGGGCTATTGGGGGTTAATTGAATTGATGGCGTCAGCTGTTGGAAGCTTGGTGGCAAGTCAAGGTGACGTCACCTATCAAAGACAAGGAATGTTAAAGATTCTTACAAATAGTAAAATCAACCTCGCAAGCCTCTTTTACATTTGGCGAGAAGGAGATGAATGGCAGGTGAGGTGCCGGACTAGGTAGTTGAATCGAGTCAGCAAAAACCAAGAAATGATAGCGAACAAATGGAACAAGCATCGCCCAAAAACGAAGTGCTTACAAACTTCTCATCGGACATTTGACTTGAAAATCTTCACGTCCAGCGCTGTGACAAAGAGGAGTGGGACACGTGTTGTCGTTGTCTTCCTCAGTCAGCTTCAGTGGATTAGTGATTAAGATACTGATCTCATAATCCAAGCGTCGCAGTTTTTATGCCCGTCTCTAGAAAAGAAACTAGGTCACGTGGAAGAATACTTCAAATATAACCATAAAACATGATTTATAATCTTAAACATGATTAAATTAATTTGGAAATAAACATGTGTAGCTTATAAAATACACTTTCTATACGTCTTCCTATATGTGATATCTAAAACTAGTTGTTGCAGTTAGAACCTGTTTTCGTTCCTTTTGTTTATGCGAAAATGCCCTTAATGAATGAATTTGGAGTAAGAGTCCTATAACGCATTAAATATTGTCCAGTCAAATATAGTATAATAATATCGACATTTTCAACTTCGTTGCGGTATCAAATTTAAAAGATATCCGTCGAATAATAGGAGACAATGTTCGCGATAGATTCAAAGAGGCGCCGGTATTTCTGGCTCACATGGTATATAGTGATGAACGATAGAATAAGAACCATATGGATTTTTTTATTATTGCGCTTTTTAACAAAAAGGTTTTATCGCACAAAGTTGGTGTATGTCTTAAAACTTATTAAACGCCAGTACGCTGCAAGTTGGCATGCATAGTATACAGGGTCAGTCTAGGACATTTGCGCGCGGCCGTTTAGGCGCGGGTATCTCGGCGTGACCGTTTCGGCGCAGGACAGTTTGGCGCGTGACAGTTCGGTGAAGAGCCACGTCGGCGTAGAGACAATTCGGCGCAGAGACACTTGGACGCAAGCACACTTCGACACATGTAGTTTTTTCCAAGGTAAACTAGGGTAAAACTTTCGGAGATATTTAAAATAAAACGTTTTCTTCGACCATTAGTCGAATTTTGGACAAGTTACCCTGTTATCAGTGTAATCTTGTTTTGTTTTTGTGTACACACATACACCTTCTTAACTCCAGAAATTGCGTTATTCCAGTACTTTCTGTCTTTAAGCACTGGACTATAAGCACTAAGCAGTTATCCATTTACGTATAAGTGTTACCTAGTGAGACAAAATTCATGAAGTGGAGTAGAAACAACCTACAGATTTTGTTCATTACATTAATACTAGACAATTTCTCCAAATAATGGCGTAGTACTACTTTTGCGACAGAATCTCTTCCCATGGATGCCCTTCCGCCGAACAGAAAAGTCCCTGCGCCGAATTGCCCCTGCGACTAAGTGGATTTGCGCCGAAGTGTCCTTGTGCCAAAATGTCTTTGTGCCGAAACGTCTGAGTCGACCGGTTTCGTGTACAAAGTAAAGGTAGAAAATATTAAACTCAACAAACGAATAAACTCAGCAAAAGAATAAACTACCTTGTTCTGAAGATATACAAAAATATATTAGAAAAAGTTGTTTATATTTAAAAGTTAAGATATCTAGACTAAAATTCTAATTCTAAACAACTTTTTCTTATACATTTTTTGTGGCTTCAGAAAAGGGTACTTTACAAAAAAAGGGCGCAAATCTCATATTTTCTGTCATATCCTGTACACTGTGCATGCCAACTGGGAGCTTGTTGGCATTTAATAAGTTTTAAGACATGCGCCAACTTTTTGGAATAAAACGTTTCTGCTAAACCTAATAATACGTTTCAAACCGTGCGTACTTTTTTGTCCTCACTGCATGTACACAGGTATGTATGTAAGATGTACACATGTACACAGGTATAAATGTAATGTCAAAAGTCAAAAAAGTCATGTATACATAGCAAAAACTAGATAAAAGCTCGGTTACTTGATTTTTAAAGTGTGAGCGATTTTTTTGCAAGCCCAGTGTAACTTTGAAGCAAAGCTGTAGTGGAATCAGTTACAACAATTTCGATCTAAGATAACGACTAGTCAAGACGCTAAAATTCCCATCTCACTGACATAAAAAAAATTGTAGGGGTATTAAATTTGGGGAAAATGGTGTATGGTTACGAAAGAAAATTGAGCGAATATTCTTATATGCTGCGTTTTTTGAATATGTACCATATAAAAGATCTTTTTAGTTTTAAACGAGGAAAAAGCAGAGCAAAAGCCAGTCTGATCTTCAGTTTTGGACTTTCTACAATAGCTTGATTAGATGGCTGTATATTGAATTTAACCAAGGCAACATCTACACCAACATTCTTGGTTGCAGAGGACTCCGCGATTTCCTATGGTGAATTCAGGGGTAATGATTTGGATGCCATTGTTTTTGTTATTTGGCACTCTCCAGTTCTTAGTAGCCTTCACTGAATAATTTTCAAAAGTTCGAAAAATTGACCTTAAGATGCACATAACTGCCTTATCAGTCCGGTAGTGCATTTCTTTCTTGAACGTCTTGCGGTGCACTTCGAGTACAGTCAGATGTAAGATAGCAGATAGAAGTGCTAGAGCGATGCAGATTCTCTTTTGCCTCGAATGTCGTTCTACATCCCTGTCTGCGCAACCCAACAAAAGTTCTCGTTTGATGGTCTGTACTAGAAAAATATTTTGTAAGGCAAATACATATTTTTGAAGGATCGTGTGTTCGTAAGGATGTACTATATGCTATGGATGGCGTGTTTCAGGTAACGTACTGAAGTCATTCAGTAGTACTCATATTCAAGGAGCCTAAATAGGCTTTGCTAAATATTGTTTTGCGAAATTAGCACCCCAATTGGCAAACTTATACCATTCATTTGTCCGCATTTTTCCAATACTTCCTTGTCATTTATCCGAACTTTTTTCATAAATAATGCGTGCAAAATACTACAAAAAAGAAAAATGTTTTGAACACAAAGATGAATTATTGGGAAAAGTATCTGGCGTACTATTAGTGTAAGAATTAATATTTCGAGCTCCTGTTTTGGAAAATTGTTACTTTAACATTTGGTAATTTTTCTAAGAAAATTTTAAAATCTTATACTAATAAAAAACAGGAATTCGTTTTAGGTTTCTATCAGCAACATTTCTGTTCATTTTCTCCATGTTATTTTATTTTCACCTTGGCGTGCTCTGCTTTATTTTAAACTGTTATTTGTAGGTACTAAAAAAAGATTGATAAACTCGTAGTTTTGAATCTCTACGTACGTATTTAATACATATGATAAATGACGTAATTTGAGCATCGGTTTTCGAGAAAGTACTATATACCTTCGACCTCCTTTATCCAATTTTTTTCAGCATGTTACTCTTTCAACTTATAAAAACTTCAAAAATATTAGTTCTGCTTTCAACTCTGAAACAGGCTCTTTTGTTTAAAGTTTGGAAGCTACGAGAGCGAAGCAGAATTTTTTTGTATCAAAGATCCTTTCTACATACAAATAGGACGGGTTTGGGTAATAACTTTGAAGAAGCGCTTGCGTCGAAAAGCAGTCTGCTTAATGCTAATTCTTTTGACGGCGTTTTCGAATAATATTAGCGGCTGCTTGCAATTTAAATGAACTGTTTGTTCCCCGGTGCTATTGCATTTTAGGCCGCATTCGTTATGCAGTCAAAACCCACCCTTTAAAGCCTGATGCGGAATATGCTTATGTGCTTACCGTCCTAAAGATAACATTCAAATGTGAAAAGGGGGGCCAAAGTTGTGTAATAACAACAACAAATGTTACGACAATAGAAAAAGCCGGTTGTTTTTTGGATTACTAAAATTCTTTGCATAATAAACCACAACACTGCCAATCCGATACCATTAAGATGATCGAGTTTACAAAATTTATCAGAGGATTAGAATTCCAAGTAACTCTAATTAAATCTGAGGTTCAAGAGTGGAACAATAGTGAGAGATATTTATGCCGAGTCCTGGGTATGACAATTCATTGTGAACTACCCCTTTCTAGAGAGAGAGCCCAATGTTCTAAATTATGAGTGCACAAGGTCCACATCAAAAGGAAGGGTACAAAATTATAATTTATTGGAATAAGTACCGAGGCCACGTTCAAACACAAAGGGAGAGTTCTTAAAATTCTGCATTTATAAATAATTAAATATAGGGGTAGATTATATTCCAGTTTTAGCATGAGAAAGCAAATTCGTGTGAGAGAATAATGTGTATGATAATTATTTTTAGAGGGCAACATGAAAGACTGCCGTCTTTCTCAGCCCTTGCACAAATTAAATCTTTTGAGCGTTATCATGAATATTGTGCTTCGTTAATAATATTAAGATCGCTTGAAGTGTTAGATTTAAAAAATCCATAACTTAACGAGGCAACAATCATGGTTGTAGTCCAAATGATGCAAAACCTATATCCTCGTTCAACATTTCATCCATACCCAAGGGCACACCGACCGACCCTCTTGTCAGTACCACTCACAGTGAACAATCATTGATGTCTAAAAAAGAAGAGGGAGTTTTAAACATTTTAGATTATTTACCTTCACCAAACAAGCAAAAGATAAGGCATAATTTCTAGTTTATTCCAAAAAGGAGATATCAGAAAAATTCCGACACAAAAGCACGAAGCAAGTCATCCACTTCCTTCAACACTTTTATCACATTTTTTTCATCACAATCTACTCCAACAGTAAAATTATTGAAAATGCACCACAGTATGAAACTAGACTTGCATATCACTAACAGCAAGTACTTTCCGCTCCATATGGAAGAATTAAATTATCAGTTCAATGACCCTCTGATAACTATATAACTAGGGCTACTAATAGGGGATAGCTTTAAGCTTTCCACATGTGTATATTGAGTCTGCTGTTGTTTTCAGTCTACAGTATTAGTGCATTATTGTCATGTCAAGCTTTATGGATACAATGCAATTTATTAGCGTTCCAGTTCTAGATTCGACGGTATAGGGTTTTAGATTTCCCAATATTGATACGCTATTGGAAACAAGTAAAAATCAAAGAGCCCCACGAAATCTTTAACTGAGACGAATAAATTATGTTATGGCGAGATAAGTTATAGCAGAAACAGAAAACGTAAAGCGCTATACATATACTGGTATCCTATCTGGATGGAAGTGGCTGATATCTAACTGGATGGAAGTGGCTACACAGAAAAAAAACCAGCCCATGAACAATTTTTAGAGTACTGGGTAAAGATTTTAGAGTTAAAGTTTAGAGTAGAAAAACATTTTTTTCACTTTTTTCTTATAACAAAAATAATTCTTCACTACTGAAATCTCTTTTCTCTCTATATTAGGTAACTATTAACTCTATATAGATTGAATATTCAATCTAACAGAATTCTACTTCAAAAGAATTAAAAAATCCACTCTAGTTTAATTTTTTTCAGAGAAGAAAAGTCGTTAAAAAGTGATCTAAATTAGTAAAAAAATGTTTGTTAGTGTTCATGTTACTCTAGTTAGAGTAAATAAAACTAATTGGCACCAATAGACACTTGACAGTGTAACTGACAAGAGAAGCGTGTTCGCAATAACGACACTAACAAAAAATGGCGACAATCAGCTGCAGCTGTATTTGACTTCGACTAGTTATAACTGTTGAAACTTTGCAATTTCAAAAGTTACTAAAATTGGTGAGTTTTACATATCTTTAAATAACTTAAGGTAGATGTACAATTTAAAACGTAATAGATTAAAATTATATCCACTAGACCAAAACAGGTATCTGGACATAAATAATACTATCTAGACATTAAGTTTAGATTTATAAAATTTTGAAATTCCAGCTAATTTTAGTAACTTTTCAAATGGCAAAGTTTTAACAGTTATAACTAGACAGCTGTTAGTGCATATATGTTCATGTCTTTTTACTGCGTGTAAATGTGAAACTTCGCAGTTTGTTTTAATAATTAACATAAGGTAACTTAAAATAATTTTACATTTTAAACATTTTGTTAATACATGTAATACTATTTTATAATTTTAGTAATTAATGTTACTTATGATGAGTAAGACGGAAGTACCTGGAACTTATAAGACATGTTCAACGGAAACTATTTAATATTGATATTCAACGGAGTTATAGTACAGTATTACTATAAATGATCTTTCCGACTACAAACTTGAATAGCTATCGTTATCAGACACTTAGAAACATGATATTGGTATCAATGGACAGAGAAACTCAAATAATTTCTTGTTATTTATTCGGTTAAATCACATGTGCTACTCTTAAATTATCAAACTTTAAAAATTAGAAAACATGAAATGGGTATCAACAAAAACAGAAACTCCGACAATTTTTTCCATTGAAAAACATGACACATGAAACAGAAAGAGAAACATTTGGTTCACAACCGTAAGTCACAGGTGCTCAATGTGAGCTCCTTGTGTCACACGACACACATCAAGTCTGTAGTCAAATTCCTGCCATACACGTTGTAGCATTGCCCCATCCTGCTGAAAAATGAGACCTTCGACGTCCTGTTCCAGTTGTGGAAGAAGCCATACCTGTAACATGTCTAGGTACGAATTACCTGGGACTGTCGCCTCGACAAAAAAATAAAGGGCCACACACCTTTTCACGGCTTATAGCACAAAACACGTTCACTTTGGGGGAGTCGCGTACATGTTCCACATAACTGTTAGGATTTTCTAAAGTCCATATCCTGACATTGTGTTTGTGCACTTTTCCTGATAGATGGAAAGTGGCTTCGTCACTTGATTCGACGAAACCTCCAGTTTCCATTCTGTGTTGCATCTCCTCACAGAAAGACAGTCGCTAGGCTTTGTCGTCTGGTTTCAGAGCCTGCAACACTTGTACACGGAATGGATGGAACTTCAAACGTTTCCGTAAGATCTTCCACACAGTTTGTTGGGGGATATTTAATTCTCGGCTGGCTTGTACGGTGGATTTCTGTGGACTTCGTGTGAAACTGTCTCTCACACGCTCCACATTTGCCTCACTTACTGATGGACGACCGGTTTACTTCCGCTTACAGATGCATCCCCTCGTTTTGAAGTCAGCGTACCGCTTACGGATACTGAGCCCACTGGGTGGATCAACAGCAAATCTTCTTCTAAAATTGCGTTGTACAGTGGCAACAGACTGGGATATTTGAAAATCTAGCACACAAAATGCCCTCCTGTCTACGTTTGCAGCCATCGTCTGTTATATCGTCTCCTAGAAATGAAATTAATACATATGCGACAGGTTCACCAACATAACAAGAAATTATTTGAGTTTCTCTGTCCATTGATACCAATATCATGTTTCTAAATGTCTCTTAACAATAGTTATTTAAGTTTGCAATCGGAAAGATCATTTATAGTAACACTGTACTACTTCTTTCAATAATTCATATTCAGTGTTTTATTGACAAACAATAAACAAAGATATTGAGAAATTAGGTAAGTAAAAGCAATAATTATAATAATATGTAATTCGCAGAACAACAGAGTACACTCTAAAGAATTCCCCTTGAAGTTGCCTCCATTTCTTGGGGTAAATTTACTTCAAAGTGTAATTTTCATAGGAAGTGGGAAATTTCAATATTATATATGCATGGCATATAATACCGAATTTGTTGAACATATGCATTCTATACGCAATTAAACAATGATTCAATAATAATTACATAGAATGTACCCTATTTTTAAATATTTATATTTATTGGACTTGACCTTATAGTGAAATTGTGCTCTAGAACAAGCACAAGCTTTTATAAAGTATACTTTGTTACCTCCATTTTTTGGGGTAAATTTACTTCCAATGTAATTTTCATAGGAAGTGGAAATTTCAATATTAGGTCAATATTAGGTAAAGTTATAACTTTACGCAGGTGTTTTAATGTTAAAATGAAATGTAAGATTGCATTGAGATCGTAATTTTAATCTGTAAATTTATTTAAAAAGGAAACATGACAATGCAAATTTAACCTAATATTGAAATTTCCCACTTCCTATGAAAATTACACTTTGAAGTAAATTTACCCCAAGAAATGGAGGCAACTTCAAGGGGAATTTTTTAGAGTGTAATTATATCATAATTGTAGTAATTTGAAGGAGTTCACGGAGTGCTGCGGGGGAATCTCCTAATAGAAATTTCATGAGAGTTGGCATTGAGTACGAGCAGTAGTTCATTCTAGCAACAACTAACAACCATATCAAGGACCAAGAAAAACAATTTCGATGTAAAGGTTCCGGGGTGTGCTTTAACAATAGTAGAAGTTTCCCAACTATTTAGGCTCGTATATATTTTTTCAATACGTTCTTATGTTTTAATTGTCTATATGTATATAGTTTCTATGTATGTTTGCATTGCAATAAATAAATAAATAGCTTATTTTATTATTGACCTTGACCTTAGCCAACTACTTTTACTCTTAAAATTTCAATCTAAATAGAAACAAATTATAGAAAAGTTTTATAACAATGCACTCTAAATAGGCAATATTTTTCCCATGTAGAGTCAAGAGTAATATCTTACTCCGAAACGATTAGAAATTTCACTGTTTTAGTGTAAAAAAGTTTCCATAAATGATTAAAAGATGTAATTGTTTTACACTGTGATAAATTTACACTAACATTATATTGAAGTTAACTATATGGTCCATGGTCATCGGTCATCAGTCCGATGACCATTTTGACTATATGACCATATTAACTGCAAAAACACTTAACTGCAACAATGACGGCTTGTCAGCCACGATGATCACCAAGAAACTGTCATTATCAGTAGTCAGGTGATCATTCGCGATCGCGTCATTTGGATGTTGTGTCCTAGTCGCCTTGATGTAAACATCTACGCTCTGAATACGAGTTCGACTAGAGAATAACTATAAGAGAGAATAAACAAGTGACTGAATAACCGCTGATTTTGTACTGTTTTCAGGACCTTACGGTTTGAAAAAACTTGGTGTGTTTTTCTTGCGTAGGAAAGATATGTCGATGAATTTGTTAAAATTTTAACATTTGCGATTACTATTGTAATTTTACGGTTCAATCAAAGAATTACGTTTTACCATTCGACTGCCAACTATTCCAACATATGAATTCCAAACCAGGATTTTAAATCACATTATAGAATTTCCACGAAACTACCTTATCATGTATTATTCGATAACAAAGAAGTCAGTGAATAGCATTACCATTAGTTCAAGTTTATAAACTTTGCATTCAAAAACATAGTTTCACTTATCGAGAAATTTTTAATTCTCCGAGAATAATTCCTTTATTATCTTCCATTCAGAAAATTGTTTGTAATTCCAAGACGCCTAATCATGAAAACTAATTTTCTTATAAAATAAATAAAGATTAATAAAAAGGTAATATAAATATAAATTCAAAAAATAGATAACTAGATAAAAATGAATATCTAACACTTCCAGTAATGGAGAATTACTGAGCTCAATCTGTTCATTCATTAAAGGTACCCTGAGTTTGTGTTTGTATATCTCGAAAACTTTTAAAATGTCTAATTTGCGTTTGTTATTACAAAAATGTAGGAATTTGATATAATTTTGGGGAGCCATTGTGTGATTCTGTTCTAAAAGGTGTTAGGCGATTAGATTTTTCGGGATGTTTATTTCTGTAACAATGCACGTGCTCTTTTGATCTTATGTCAAAAAAGTGTTTGTCCCATATATATACCGAACTACAAAAAGAACAACTCAAACGGTAAGTGACCGTTTTTATGATATCCTGTGTTCTGTCTTTAGCATTAAATAAGAATGAAAAAGTATTCGTGTTAGTTTTAAAGGCTATTTTGTAATTGTTGGTATTTCGTAATATATGTGCAACTTTTAAACAAACATACGCTAATTTTCTCATGTCCTCCAGGACGTTCAGGAAGCTCATAGTATGTATTTTATAACGACAACCGTAAAGTTCGAAAATATCCAACAAAAACATACTTAACATTTAAATTAACATTAGAATGCTAAGCTATTAAGTACAATACATTTTGCAATAGCTTCCACTATTTTTATACAGCACAACGATTAGTATTAGACATATGAACGATTGAATTTCCTGCGCATATATTGAATAGAATACCAGAGTTACACATAGAACAACACTAGGTAGTAGGTAGTCTCTCGAGGTAGTCCCCGGTTCCAGTCACCCGTGCGCCGTGCAGTTAACTGAGGTACATCATCTGTGTTTATGAAACTATTACTTTATTTAGTTACCACTCAATCCTAATAAGTGCTAATGTTTTTTCCTACATCAAAATAGTTCTCCAATAAACTTAAAACTAATTGAATTAACTTGGAATCAGCAATGTAAATAAAATCTAGTACTTCTTATATGCGCAGTAAATCCACTCGTGCGTACGTCTAAAGCCGCGTACAGATCGAAATTCAAATGTAATCTAAGGCACATGTGCTTAGAAATTCGGAACTGAGGTAACTCAAAAGGGACGTTAGATTTGGCATGGGTTAAATTTGCCATAACTCAGTTGTTGGCGGGCATTTTCAGAGTTTGTGCTCTTTATTTTCATAACCTTATTTTGTTTGTTATATCATTTTGTAATGAATTAAGTTTAAAATTAATAATAGAGCACTACCGGGACACTCCAGAGGTCCTATATATGATTCTGTAAATATGCTGAGATCTTATACCGATAAGCATTTTAAATTGTTCAAAAAGAAAATAGATGTGTGGAAAAGCATTGCTTCAATAAAATCTACAATTAGAAATTGAGCCCCAACGAATCAGGACCATTTGGGCGCCCTAGAACAATGTATGCCTTCTAACGGAGACATCACATTTGTTCAAAAATCAGCAAAAACCACAGAAAATCGGCCACTTTTGGCTTGAAATCTTGACAAATATGGCCGAATAAGTACAATACGACATAAGTACAAGACAGTTTCAGAAAAACGAGGGGTGGGGGTGTAATTGAAATAACAAGATGAGCACCCTTTGGATGTTGATCTATTCAACTTTCCTATGTTAAATTTAAAATTGTCCATAATGATTAATTAATTAAACAAAATTTTGAATAGGTAGAGGGGAATTCTAAATAGTTATATTTTCGCTAGTACGGACATATCAAGCTGTTTTTATATAGTCCAGGTGCACATAATCTAATTACATATGATCTTAGGCTCTTGGTTTGGGGTAGGTCCTAGAACGGATCTGGACTCCAGTACGTAAGAGCAACTAGTAAGGTTTATCTCGGCAGTGACCCCCTGATCACTGTCTTTGTAGTTTTATAGTCACGACTGTGAATGGGCAGATACAGATGTAGAATCGCTCTGCATTTGATAGACGAGGTCCATCCGGTTGTTCCCTGCAAGGCTCTCCCAGAGAATCACCTTTAAGCTGTTGATGCGAATACATGTTATAAAACACTTAGCCTATCACATCCAAGACAACCAACCCCACCTCCACGTAGTATTTGCCGGTTATCTATTTTTAGATAGAGTTGGACAGGGTCCTATCAGAGGCTCACCATGCCTTCATTAAGGTAGAAAGTAATCCTAGAAAGTACTAGGCAGACCCAAGACCAAGCCCAATCACACTTGAGATTGGACTCGGCCGGGTAGTGAAAGTCCGCATGTTGGACTATGGGTAAAAGGACTCCTCCGACGGGTGAGCATGTTAATAGCTCCGGCAATAGCTTGGAGAAATAGTTGAGGGTAGGCATATATGAGTGATTCGCTAATTGAGGGGGTCCCAGAGGGCTGTGACAGTAAGCCTTCGCGGTGGGTTATGTCGTGTAAATCCGCAATTATACATAACTAGGTGCTACACATTTCTTTGCTTTTTTGATACTAATGCAAAAGCAGCTCATTGAAAGTCTTTAGCAACTTAAAATTTGGACAACTTAACCAAACCTGTAGTTGAAAAACCTTCAGAAAGGCTTTCCAATTTTGGCGCCTAGCGCGTACCTAAACCTATCACTGAATTCACTATTTTTTTAAATTCAGACTAAGAACTTGAGCTTCTTTTCTTAAAGGAACCATTTCTGAACACGAACAGGGGTAAATCCTAACCTAAATAAGTCACTACAGAGATTGCCAGCGATTGCATTAAACACAAATTTGTTGAAAGAAACCATAAGCCTATAGGTAAGGTACTTAAAGCAGTTGAAGGCGGAAATAGAAGTGTCAACGTACGATATTATACAAGATGAACTTCCAACTAAGGTCACGACAAACGCGCAGATAATAAAATGACAGATTTTTATGAAATAGTAGGTGGGGATAATTACTTCTTGAAAAAAAATCTTAGTCGAATTTTAATCATAAATCAAATCAATGCGGATTTACGTGAAAATAGCTTATAAAAGAAAAATAGTAAGAAGATCGTAGTGTAGTTTAAAAAGTCGTCTCTAGTATAAAGCCGGAAGTTCCGAGCTGGAGGCACACGCTTACTGTTCGCGGTACGCTTGATGTCACGCGACCAATGCGGATGAAGAGAGAAAGAAAGAAGAGGGAAGGAAGACACTGAAATGGTATTTAATTGTAGCTTTAAGAAAACGGGCTACTGGTTCCAATTTTTCAGATGAAACGCACAAAGACCTTCTGAATTTTTTCTTTTCGTGTAAATTTAAAATTGATCGCATTAATTTAGTTCACGGAAGAGAAAAAAAAAACATGAAGGGAATACGAAAAAAGTAGGTTAAATAACCTTAAACTGACAATATTTTTACTCGAGATAAAAATCTTAAAACTTCGAATGAATGTATCGAATCATATAAAATTCCTAACTCGATATGGAAGTCGAAGCAATCTTTGAAAGTTTTACAATTTATGATTTTGTTATTAGGTATGGCAGGCATTTGTTGTAGATTTGGATAGGAAAAGCAATATTTTTCTATTTTCTCTGCATCGAATATTCCTACTCGAACATTTTTTTAGGATTTCCCGCAGTGGTTGAATCACAACGAGTTTAATGACTAGATTGTTATTACAGCAATGCAGGAAAATAAAATTATATGTAATTGCAGGCTAAGTATTTGAAATATGTGAAATATTCGAAAAGATATCAGGTTTAGTTTGTGCCATCACACTTTAAATTAATTAAATGTCAATCACATTCTAAATTAAACGTCACAAAACTACAGAATGTAAAATTGTCGATAGAAATGCTTGTTGTCAGAAAATTACTAGTAAATCGATACGTTATTGGTCCATTTTTGCAAAAAATGCGATGTGATTGGATAATGGATGATGCAGTATAAATGTGGTGGGATTTCTAAAGAATTCGAAGTCAAATAAACAAACCCAGCAAATTTTCCAGCAAAAGACTGATAATTGGTTTGATATTATTACCAAACTATTTTATAAATAAAAACTCTTATCTCAAAATATATTTTTTCTATTTTGCGTCTATAATAAAGCTGTTAAAGCAACCAAAACAATGCGTTAATAGCTTAAACAGTGCTTTAATAGCCCAACTTTTTCAAAATTGGTAGCATTGAAAAAAATTGAAAAAACAAAAACTTCACTCCAAAAATTCGAATTTTCAAATGTCACATCAGTGTTGTCAAATACCACAAAATTCCCTAAATTTGGAAATTGCGATTTTTTTTATTTAAAAAAGGAATAAAAGACGCAAAACAGAAAAAATAGCATAAAAAAAACTCGTTTCATATGTCATTATTGCACTCGTCCTTTTTTTGGGCTCGTGCAATTAATCTTGCCTTATGAAACTCGTTCTTTAATATACTATTATATAACGTAAATTTCCGGTTTAAGCGTTGCAGGTTAAAGTTGAAATGAAAATTTAAAATTGCACACAGTCCACTGACTCTGTATGACAGTTGTAAAGGAGTATTAATAGGCAGTGGTGAACTGTGCCATTCAGCAGCGTGCAGTGCATATGGAAGCAGACGCGATACGACGTATGCGCTATTACGCTTGTACGCAATGTGTACGAGCGTGATAGCGCATACGTCATAACGGGACTGCTTCCACTGTCTCGTATGCACGGTACGCTGATGGTGGCATTGCTAATGGTGCGAGCATTTTGTATTTTGGAGGCCCATCAGATTGATATTGGAATCGATTCAACGATAGTCAGCTCGCATCTGAATCTATGTTCTGGACGTTATAGACGATATATTTCGTATTACAGGTATAAACAACAAATAATAGGTACATAAGTGAAAAATAAATAATGTTACACTGAGAGTTTGTGAATATCAAGCTGTACCTTCCCTATACTTTAGGTAGCAAGTATAAAGTAGTAAATATTTATTTTCTCATGGATTCTCCTTCATCCAGTTTTGCACAGAACCAAAAATCTTATGTCGTGAGAAATATGGCCTAGATGTGCTTTTTAAACTGTTGGATACCAAGGCGCCACTTGGGAACATCTCGAAACGTACAGCCTCCAAGAAAAAGAAATGTAGAAATATTTTCTATTCTACTATAAAAAGGGTTAACAGAATTGATAAGACGTTTGAATTTTTGACTTTGAAGGTAGGCAAATACTTTAGATTAGCGCATTAAAAGATGCATTTTCAGGTAGGGCGAGGGAATTAAAATGGAAGTCTATGGCTCCCTTGCTATCGAATTATAATGTGCAGCTGCGAGTGGCGGACTTAAACTGAAGAACAGTGACAAAATATGACATTAGTCACGTTGTAGCAGTCTTAAAATTGAACTAGAACAAAAAGTTTATTCGTTTTTTATTGCTTTTGATGTCACAATGTCTGCAAAAGGTGGCTATTAGAACACGTTAGCCTACCTGAAAATGAATGCTTTGATGCGCATGCGACCTAACCTAACTTAGATTTAAGCTAGGTTTAATTTAGGTTTGCGTTGTTCATCAATTCATATGTGTTTTAATTTAATTTTGGTTACGTTAGGGTAGGTTAGGAGAAATGAGATTAGATTAGGTCGCATGCGCATCCAAACATGCATTTTCAGGTAGGGCGAAGGAATTAAAATGCAAGTCTATGGCTCCCCTACCAATAAAGTTTTTGGCAATTATCTCGAAAACTACTGCTCTCTCCTCAAATCTCACTATAGACACTATTGTTCAACTGGATGAGACGCATCGAATGATACCTAGCATGTGCAGCTGTGGGTGACTGATAGTTTATTAGTTTTTTTTTTTTCATATCTTTTGATGTCACGATGTCTCCAAAAGGTCGCTATTACTCTGTGCATTTTTAAAATTCAAAAATTATATTCATTGTTTTCATATACATTTTTTTCTGAATTTCTGTATTCATTTCCAAGCAAACTTTTCTATTCTAAGACTTAATAAAAGGCGGTTAAAACGAAAAATAATAAACGGTTTTATATACAATTAATGAAATGCTGACACACCAGTGATTTTTCGCAACTTCTAAATTCTGGAGTCAAATTACAGCAGTGAATCTGTTTAGAAAGTTTTCAACTGTATAAATAAAAGTAATAAATATCATTAATCCTGACCTATTTCTGATAAATAGAACAAAAAGTCGTTCCTAGTACCTCCTGAATTTGATTGCTGGGTTATGAAGTACGTACGTTATATACACGTGTACGTAGATGGGGGATGTAAAGGTTAGATACAGATCTGTTGCAGAGTGAAGCTAAAAATATCAAATTTTATTTCTGAATACTTTCATCCAAAATAGTTTTGGATAAAATTTCCTTGATTTCTGTCGAGATATAGAATGGTTAAGTCCAAAGACCTAAGCTATCTGTCAGAAACATGTTTTGGAGACACAAGACGAATCGCAAAGACAATCTTTAAAACAGTAAAAATAATTCTGAAAACTGCAACCATAGACAGTATAACTACCACCTAGAATCTAGTTCCTGTCAACCTTGAACTAAATAGAAAAATGTATGGTACAAATCAAACCAAATCAGTACGTGGATGTATTCATAAAATGTGTCTCACAGGAAAACCAAGAAAATTATAACCATGAGGATGATAATGTCAAAATATATTGACATAAAGACAAAATGAAAAAACCCTAAAAATACTCAATATTAGGATTAACTTTTTTTTAACAACCGCTATACATATGTACTAACGATATGAAGCACATGATAAGGCTTGCATCCAACGATACAACCTACGTAATTACAGTTTTGTACTTCTAGATTAATATTGTCAAATAGGACTTATTGATTCACTAGACTCACGCAAGTTTGTTGGCCGTACTTCGACACTCACACTAAGTTTATTGGCCATAATTTCTTGATCCTGGGTTCCAGCATCTGCTCCAATAAGGGGTTTGAGTGGGTTTCTAATGTTTCATGGTATTTGAATTACTTCCTGGACCGTTGGAACATGTAAGTCCATATGTAACGTGTTATTTGATACATACCACGACGCATTTACAATCTGGCGTAATATTTTTGATTGAGTTCTTTGGATTAATGCTATGTTAGACTTAGATGCACAGCTCCACAGCTCTACTCCATACATCCAGATAGGTTTTATGACTGTCTTGTAGATAAGGTTTTGTTTTCAAGCGATACTCTCGAATATCTTCCAAGTAACCAGTTTAGTTCCTTTACTTTGATATCTATTTGTTTCTTTTTTTTCGTAATGTGTTATTTCCAATTTAACTTATTATCTAGATGGAAACCTAGATATTTTACCGTTTCCAGTTGTGGTATTTGTGCATTATTTATTACCACTGGTGGACATGTCTGTTTCCTGAGCGTAAATGTTATGTGTACCGACTTGTTCTCATTAACTTTTATTTTCCATCTAGTTAACTAATAACCACTGTTGAAGGAGTACTAAGTGATTTTGTATATTGGCCGATGCTGTATCAGGATTTTCATGACTGGATAATATAGCAGTGTCATCCGAAAATGTTCCTGTTGTTGTATGCTGTGTCGTTGGTAGATCCGACTTATATAGGACATAGAGTAAAGGCCCTAAGGCGCTGCCTTGTGGAACGCCTGAGTTTATTGGAAGATAATCTGATGTTTCTTCATTAATTTTTATCTGAAATGTTCTATCGCTTAAATATAATTTTAGTAAATTGTAGTATTTTAAAGGAAATGTTTGCTTGATTTTGTCTAGTAACCCGGGGTGCCACACTTTGTCAAATGCTTGACTAATGTCTAGAAAGACAGCTGAACAATTCTCTTTGTTTTCTAGTGCTTTGTTTATAACTTGTGTAATTCGGTGTACTTGACTTGCTGCACTGTAGAGTGTGCCTGGCGAAACCCAAACTGATGAAATGATATCCAATGTTGGGGCAGGAGGTCTTATTGAATTCTACGGAATATGAGTTTTTCTAACAGCTTTGAAATTACCGGGAGCAGGCTTATAGATCGATAGGATGTAACATCGGTTGGTTCTTTTCCAGGTTTTCCGATCATTATGATTTGTGCAGCCTTAAAACGTTTTGGCCAATATCCAAGCCTCAATATTGCGTTGTAGAGATAAGCTAATAGCACTAGGTCCTTTTTTGGGAGTTCACGCAGCATTTTAGCAGTTATAAGATCAACTCCTGGGGGTCTTCTTAAGGTTTAGCAGTTTTATTTCAGATTTTATTTCAAAGAGTTTGATTTCTTTTAGTATGTCAGGAGGTATGGATAGACTTCGCTCTATTTCTTGGTCTGGTATGTTATCGAATGGTTGAAAGACTGAGGGCAGATGTTCAGCGAACAGCCTGACTTTTTCTCCATCACTTTTCGCCCAAAGTTCGGTGTTACTTTTTCTAATTGGTGGTACTTTGAATTTTGGTTTTCTAGCTTGTTTGAAGGGCTTCCAGATAGAAGCATCAGTTCTAGTTAATTGAGAGATATATTGTTGAAATTTCTCATTTCTGCAGCATTTTTGGCAGGTTTAGCTGCATTTCTATACTGTGTATGGTAATGATCCTGTGAAGCAATTAGACTGAAACACCCTAATCATGAAAGTACGAAGTCATTTTGAATTTTCACACGTTTATTGCCTTTATTAATTGTGCATCCCCTTTAAAAAGGGCTCTTATTATATAATGTGGTAACCATTGTACGAATTTGTAATTGTTACAAAGTTTCTTCAACATCGCTCATTTCTTGATTAGCTTCTATAATATACTTTTCTAAAAAAAAGAGCATGCAAATAAGAAAAATATTCCAATAATTAATTATATTAATCGTCGATTGCATTCAGAAAACTTCTTAAGTGTCTTCTGTTAATTTTTGAACCATTCGATAAAAACTACAGTCACTAGTTGAAAATTAATACATATTTAAAAACGCACAAAAGGGATTGATTATTCTACTCTTTAAACATCTACCTGATGCAAAAAAGTAGCAATAAATCTACACCTCCATGGAATTCTTTGATAAACCAGTCTACCTTTTTATGTCAATGGAAGTTTGACCATATGATTCTACCTGGCCTACCAATGGACATTTAATATAAATAAACCGCAAAAAGGTATCCTTAGATTAAACAAAACTAATCAACAATTGATTAGTTAAAATAAACAACAATAGGGAATTGAAGTTTATTCCAGAAGACATCCAAGGAACAAGCTAATAAATAATTTCCAACTAGGAAATCTGAATCCTTCGTACATATTGACAATCACGTTGTAATAACAGAAGGAACAAAGAAAAACAGATCAGAAACCACCTACCCAAACAACCACCAACGTTTTCTTATACCTGTGCATCGTTTAAATGTCGGACATTTACCGAGACAAAGGGTAAGGTGCCAGCCTGCCTACATTGGGGAGTGGAATGAAATGGGGGAAGAGGATTAGCCTGCTGTCGGCAGTGATGCGTAGGGAATCCACAAGTGTAGCGAGGTTGAGGGTAACATGAGGGAACAGAGGGAATCGGGAGAAAAAAAGGCAAGACCGTCCCAGATGACGATACAACTATTGGTTTGCGAGAGGTATCTTTTACTGAAGCCGTGCCAGGACGCAATAAAAATAGTTTTATACCTGTTTTCCTACGCCTGCAGCATTCATTATGCCTACCCAGGGATGGATTATAAAAACACGTTATTTTATCTAATCTCATTTATTTGTGTTATTTCAAAATCTTTTTGGAATTTCTTTATTTGTTGGTAGGTACCTGTAGATCATTAGATTATTTCAAAATTTAAAAGTAGGTATTTAGCTTAAAAAGACTTAATCAAGTCAGCTGAGGAATTATGTGTAGATTATTTTATACAAAGGTAAACATCGATAAAACAGTGAGTGACAGTGACAGATATGCCAAAATCAATTAAAACATATGACTAAATGACATTTGTTTTATAGGTTATATGCTTTAATGATAAATATTGTTTTTTTGTGAGTATGTATGAATCAAAGACAAACGTGTTATGTTAAATAATAAATTGCCATTTAATGCATTTCACCCAATTCGTTTTGCTTCACAAGACAATACTAATCGCTTCAGCGTATTTACACCCATTTTCTAAGAATTTTAAAGGCGAACCCTTTCCCAACTGGTCAAGTATTTTTTCTACCCCAATATTTTCGGGGGCAAGGTCAAGGGCTCCAAAAGGGTTAGTTGACTTCTAAAAGATAAAATACATATTTACAAGTTTCTTGTACATGTTGCCATAAATTCGGCTTCCTAGGGGGTTGTGTAATACCCGTCTTGAATAATCTTTCATTCGTACAAATAAAATAAACTAAATTAGTCGAACAAAAGAGCACGAATGCGTCGAAGTCGTAGAACAAAAGCGCGTTTATGTATTTCTAACAAGAATATTATACATCTGAATATTAATGGTAGATAAATAATACGAATATAACCATGGCGCGCGTTCTTTTGCTACGTCCAAGAAACAACAACATAAAGTATAATAATAAGTTAGGGTCGAGAGATCAGCAGCTTTTTCAAGTTGGCCAAATGGAATCTTTCGTCGTCGTTTGTTTCTCTCTCAGCGCACCATGTGATATAATCTAAATCACCGTGGAGGTAGTAATTGTAATAATTTCAAAGTTATTTGGAATTCAAATATTCTGACGACTGTAATAATTACTAAATAACAGTTGGAGTCCAAATCGAATATTTTCTAAATTATACCGGGTGTCCCATTTTTTCCTCCTTGAGATGTTTGTTCGGATTTTTGCATCCAGAATTCAAGAATTCAGTGCATTCCAGACTCTAGGGTATCAGGCAGGAGCTGTAAAAAGGCAACGCTGTAATTTTAACCATGTTTTCAAGGAGTATTTAAATTATATTTGTTTAAAAAAAATGCAAAACAAAATTTTTCAACCAATTCTTGGTTAGAATAATGTCAATATCTGTCATTATTAATTTGTGCAAATCTTACTACTGGGTGGAAATAAATGATTTTCATCAAGTTACCATTGCATTCCCCATGTAAAAGCACGACGTGCCGCTCTACGAAAATAGAGAAGGCAGTACCATAACCTCAAAATAAATTAATTCAATAAATTCTATGAATTGTTTGACAGATTGATTTCATTTATTGACAGAACTAATTTAGTACTAAATCAAAAAGAGTAGAGCGGTACAGAAAAATTTACATGTGAAAAAATCCCAAAGGGAACTTGATGAAAATTATTTATTTCCTCGCTGTATTAGACCAGTGTTCTACTGAATATACAGTGAGATCCAAATTGAGTGAGGTAGGTTAGAATTTCACGCCTTAGGTTTTAGTGTATATCACGTTGTTAGTGCAGCGCTATTGAAATGTGTTGCGTCAGATTACAGCGTCAACTCGTCACTTTCTCGTTTTCATCGTTGTGCTTTGCCACCCTGTTCTGGGGTTTCATTGAATTTTTGCTTTATTTCGCTTGTTTTCTTATTTTACAAAACATTTCTTTTCAGAACTACAGTTTGTTAGAGGATTTTATTATCAAGTAAGTTTATTATTTAAAATTAATGAAGTTTATAAGCTTAATTTTTTTGAGACGCCACTGTAAAATAAAAGCAAGATAAAAATGTCTAAAAAGTATTCATCTTGCCAACGCGACAATAATTTAACATGGCGGTAAATTCAAACTGCCTTGTTATTTTTCAATATTGCAAATGCAGAAACACACAGTTGACATTATTCTAACTAAGATTTGGAAAGACAATTTTCGTTTTAAATTTTGTAAAGTAAATGTAATCTACTATCGAATGCAAAAGTTCTGAGCCCTGAGTTTGAATGGACATAAGCAAAAAACTAACCGATCAAATTATTCTATGAAATAATAATAATAATTGCTACAACCCATAGCCTGTAAACCAGGCCCCAGAAGCTATAAGCTTGTGCGGGAGGGAGGGGGAAATGGCTAACAAAATGGCGAATGAAGGCTAATGAAAATAAATCGATCCAAGTTACATTGCTACATTTACATAACATGCCCTGCTGTTACACTGCATGGAAACCAAATACCACAAGCAGACTCAGCCAAATACCTAGGCATTTACCTAGATAGAAGACTAACTTGGCGAACCCACATCTGTTTGTTGCTTCTTTGCTAAAGGAAAACAGCTAGGAGCAAAACTCAAACAGCTTTACTGGATAATTGGACGAAAATCGGAATTGTAAACGACAAATAAATTGCTACTCTACAAAACCATACTGAAGCCCATCTGGACGTATGGAATACCCCTATGGGGCTCTGCCAGTACCTCCAATATAAAGATAATACAGCGGTTCCCTCCGAGCAATAGGAAATGCCCCTTGGTATATTCCAAATGCGATAATTCAGCGTCAAACACATTATATACATACAAAGGTAACATACATACGGTGGGAACTACCGTTAGGCTTAATCCACTGCACCGCATATCGCGCAGGTAGGAATCAAGATACGCTTGATTAACGCGCTAAAGCTATTGCTATAGCTACCAGTTCACCACTGGTGGGAGCGAGGTATACCTATTCAAACCTCTACTAGCTCTCCAGGCTAGTACCGGAGTTATAAACGTACTCACTCGTCGGGGACAATCTCCCGGCACAGGAGATGACCCCTAGTCCAGCTTCGGACTATTCCCATACTTTTATGGGACCACTGCCCGACCGATTCCAACCTCAATGTGGCTGGGCTTGGACAGTTGTGCCACCCCGGTCTACCATGTTTTAGGCCTGGTGTGCCCTCGACAGCGCTTCGTTTAATTCTACCTAGGTAAAATCCCGGTGGGTACCTATAAATGTGAAGTTGTCTTGAATAATGAAAGGCTATGTATTCGCATCATTATCCCTTAAGTGTAGTGGTTCGAGACGGTTTCATCGAATCATCGGACTGAAACTGCACAGTCATATGCGATTCGATTACTTCCTACTCAGAATCCAATCCACCTGATAGCATGAAATTTTCCGTCGGGTGGGGATTAGAAGACCAGAATGCATCACCCTCTATTTCATAGAATGACTTGAAACACAATATGGATACCAAATTACAAAGATTTCCACATACATACAACACTATTAGCTACTTGCTTATAAAATTACATTCAATTTTGTCAAGTAGTTATTGAAATATTAATTATTAAAGATACGCTTTACGTCAGAACTCTCGAAAAACCCGACTTTTTGTAACATAATTCGCAAAAATTCAAAAACCTAAAATCAGATAATTTTATACAAACATAAGTTGTCTGTCTATCTAACTGTTTTTGTTTGAATTAATTTGAGCGGTATTACTTTTTTTGCTATACGCGTTCAAACTCAGGGCTCAGAACTTTTGCATTTAATAGTAGTGTGACGAATGGGGAAATCCCTTATACACCGCACAGAACATACTAGAACGTTCGAGATATATAGTGACACATTGACGAGGTAATATACACGAGTATGTTCAAACGTCTTCTAGAACGTTTACATGGTGGTATAAATCGACCGTCGGGCACAGAAGAGAATTCAATTAGTGTTCAACCGGTGAATTAAAATGTGCTTTGTGTAATTAGTAATATTAGTAAATAAATAAATGTTTAAATAAATGTTGTAATATAAATAAATAGTCCTTATATAATCTACTTTAACATTGTGAATATCTAGCATTTAAGTTCGTTAACAGTTTATAATTAGAGTGGTTAAATAATTAGTTAAGATTGAATTAGTGTATGTAAATGATATTTAATAATAATAATAATAATGTCTTTATTTACAAGAAAATAAATTATATACATAATAGGTTATCCAAATTACAGGGCGAAGTTCAGTTAAAATTTCTCTTGTTAATAGACGATTAAACATCATTTTTGTTATTAATTTAAAAAGAATGCTACAGTAGTACTCCTTGAAAATATGGGTAAAATTGCTTTTATACAGCTTCTGCCTGGTACACTAATGTATGCATGCTATTGGTTTATGGTTTTAGAAGTTTATTACACCTTATTCCACTGGTATTTACTTTTAAATTTTTACATAAAAAAACGTGTGAAATTTTTAATTGATATAATTAAAAAAAGATAGGGAATCTAGGAGGACATGAAAAATGAGTCACCCTGTATTTGCTTTGAAATATAAACGGAAAAAATAATTAAATTCAAAATTTTCCCAATATTTCTAAAATGTTCATATTAGCCAAATATTAACCGATGAATTTCGATTTAAATCAAAGGTTATTTCATTATAAATAATGTAATTGGCAATATTTGCTGGATTCGTATATATAGCAGAAGGCGCACCGTTACATTCAAGATTATTATTTTATAAATAAGTGCAAAGTTATGTAAATGTGGTTTTTATCCTTTTGGCGTATATTCATACCTGTGTGTCAGTGTCAGGGTATTATTTTAATTAGCAATTTACACGACCTGCTGTATAATCTGAAATTAACTAAAAAAGCGTCAAATTATGCTCTCAAACTATTATACCGTCGCGTCGGACTAAAACTCGGCCTTATAACAGCAAATACGCTTTTTCTTTTTTAATGACGCTCTTGGCATTGCTAAAATGCAAATTTATAAATTAGGCTAGCTTAAGTCTGTCTTCGTCAGGCAAAGTGGAGTTAACTTCCTCACACCTCTGATGCCATCAGTTGATTAAATTTGTAAACAGGAAAATAACAATTCAAAGGTTTTGGGTATCATTCAGATATTGATTTAGGATCAGCTGATCAGCTGAGAAATTTCGAAAAAGTAACAAAAGGGTCGTGTCTAAAAGTGTTAGATCCCCCAATACCAATTCTCAAACAAATGAACAAAGTTTTATTTTTAAAACTTATTTGTCATTGGAACAGCATGGGACCTTTCTAAACCCACAGATTTGATCCCTTTTAAATTTTCCAGGTTTGGAATTTTACACAGCACTCGAGGCTTTCCACTCCTTGCCAAATCTTAACCTTCTACATCACGGGAAAGCACAAACAACCTAACGAAACAGGCAGGCACCACCAAAATATTTCATTTTTGCAATTCGAATTAACCCCGAATCCGCAGATACCGAATTATGTAACAATTGATTAGAATATAACAATTTTCGAACTTTCGGATGCCATTCAGGTACTGATTTAGTGTCAGCCCATAGAAATAAGCAACTGAGCAACTTTATGTTTTGGCGCACTTCATAGCATTCTCATCATTCTCGGGCGTCCAAAAAACTGTATGCGAAATTTCAATTTTTTAGGCCATCGTTACGAAACGTATGAAGAAGCCTCCGGAAAGATATCAGATAGACAAGACAGTATTTTATATACGTAAATAAGGTTAGTAGTTAATAACGACCCACTCAAAATATTCTAGAACTAGTGTCATGGTTTTCCCCAAATAGCAAAAATGGAACTCTAGAGTCTAGTGGTATTTGCTTATTTAATTCTGTTTAGAAAGATTCCAGTATCAATGCAATGCAGATTTACATAAGTCGTTGACATTTTACAGGGTGCCCTGTTTAACAGTCTACACTCAACCATTCGGACAAGTTTCTGACAATAGCAATTGTATATTTCGACCTCTAGTTTACGAAATCAATATTAGAACTCATTTTAGAACATGTAATACCGCACATTTCATTTCATTTCAAAATAGAACCGTTAGGTTTTAAGTATGAAACTAGATAGCAACCATGATTCTGAATAAAAGAATATTGAGGTACTACAGGTCTAAAATGCATAATAACGGTGCTAGAACCAATTAACGGGTTTTGTTCCGTTTAACAGTCTACACTCAACCATTCCCACAAGCTTCTGGATAGAGCAATGAAACTAAAATAAATGCAGTTTGAAAAGTTGATGAAATTACTTTTATTTATGGGTAAGAGCGATCAAAAAACAACTGATGTCTGCTGAAACTGCATCAAACTCTATCGGTCCAGATACCTTCACTATCTTTAAACTAAAAGAACTTTGTATATTTCGACCTCTAGTTTACGAAATCAATATTAGAACCCATTTTAAAAGCTTTTGGGTAGAGCAATGAAACTACAAGAAATGCAGTTTAAAAAGTTGATGAAATTACTTTCATTTATGGGTATGAGCGATCAAAAAACAACTGATGTCTGCTGAAACTGCATCAAACTCTATCGGTCCAGATACCTTCACTATCTTTAAACTAAAAGAACTTTGTATATTTCGACCTCTAGTTTACGAAATCAATATTAGAACCCATTTTAAAAACATGTACCTACTGGTACCTCATATGACGTCATCTGATTTTTTAAAATAGAACAGTTAGGTTTTAAGTATGAAAATCGATAGCAACCATGATTCTGACAAAAAAAGTATTGAGGTACTACAGGTCTAAAATGCATAATCACGGTGATAGAACCAATTAATGGGTTCTGTCTCGTTTAACAGTCTACACTCAACCATTCGAACAAGCTTTTAGGTAGAGCAATGAAACTACAAGAAATGCAGTTTGAAAAGTTGATGAAATTACTTTCATTTATGGGTTTGAGCGGTCAAAAAACAACTGATGTCTGCTGAAACGGCATCAAACTCTATCGGTCAAGATACCTTCACTATCTTTAAACTAAAAGAACTTTGTATATTTCAACCTCTAGTTTACGAAATCAATATTAGAACCCATTTTAAAAACATGTACCTGCTGGTACCTCATATGACGTCATCTGATTTTTTAAAATAGAACAGTTAGGTTTTAAGTATGAAAATCGATAGCAACCATGATTCTGACAAAAAAAGTATTGAGGTACTACAGGTCTAAAATGCATAATCACGGTGATAGAACCAATTAATGGGTTCTGTCTCGTTTAACAGTCTACACTCAACCATTCGAACAAGCTTTTAGGTAGAGCAATGAAACTACAAGAAATGCAGTTTGAAAAGTTGATGAAATTACTTTCATTTATGGGTATGAGCGGTCAAAAAACAACTGATGTCTGCTGAAACGGCATCAAACTCTATCGGTCAAGATACCTTCACTATCTTTAAACTAAAAGAACTTTGTATATTTCAACCTCTAGTTTACGAAATCAATATTAGAACCCATTTTAAAAACATGTACCTGCTGGTACCTCATATGACGTCATCTGATTTTTTAAAATAGAACAGTTAGGTTTTAAGTATGAAAATCGATAGCAACCATGATTCTGACAAAAAAAGTATTGAGGTACTACAGGTCTAAAATGCATAATCACGGTGATAGAACCAATTAAGGGGTTCTGTCTCGTTTAACAGTCTACACTCAACCATTCGAACAAGCTTTTAGGTAGAGCAATGAAACTACAAGAAATGCAGTTTGAAAAGTTGATGAAATTACTTTCATTTATGGGTATGAGCGGTCAAAAAACAACTGAAGTCTGCTGAAACGGCATCAAACTCTATCGGTCAAGATACCTTCACTATCTTTAAACTAAAAGAACTTTGTATATTTCGACCGCTAGTTTACGAAATCAATATTAAAACCCATTTTAAAACATGTACCTACTGGTACCGCACATGACGTCATCAGATTTTTTAAAATAGGGGTCGGCCAAATGATCATAGCAATCGGTGCCATGAGGTACGAAGGATGCTTCGCCATCCTGATTCCTCGCCCAAAAACAAACAAACAGTTAGGTTTTAAATAGAAAAATTGATAGCAACCATGATTCTGAATGAAAAACTATTGAGCTACTGCAGGTCTAAAATACATAATAACGGTGCTAGAATTAATTAACGGGTTCTGTCCCGTTTAAGAGTCTACACTCAACCATTCGGACAAGCTTCTGGGCAGAGCAATGAAACTAAAAGAAATGCAGTTTGAAAAGTTGATGAAATTACTTTCATTTATGAGTATGAGCGGTAACAACTGATGTCTGCTGAAACTGCATCAAACTTATATCGGTCAAGATACCTTCACTATCTAGTAAGAGACTATTAAGGTCCTACAGGTCTAAAATGAATGATAACGGTGTTAGAACCAATTCACGGATTCTGCCCCGTTTAACAGTTTACATTCAATAATTTAGACAATCTTCCGACAGTGTAGCTAAAAGGACTTTATATATTACGAACTTTAGTTTACAAAATCAGTATTAGAATCCATTTTAGAAAATATGCTGGTAACGGTATATGACGCCATCACGACCTTTTCAACTGGAACCATTAGGTTTTAAGTATGAAAATCGATAGCAAGCATGATTTTGAATAAAACAGTACAAAGGTACTGCAGATCTAAAATGCATTATAGCGGAGCTAGAACCAATTAACGGGTTCTGTCCCGTTTAACAGTTTACATTCAATCATTTAGACAATCTTACCGATCCCGATTCAAAAAATCTCGATGACGTCATATCCGGTACCAGCAGGAGTTCCAAGATGGGTTATAATACTGATTTCGTAAACTAAAGGTCGAAATATGCAAAAATCTTTTAATTCCATTGCTGTAGCCAGAAGCATGTTCGATTATTGAGTGTATACGAGGGTGGTCTGAAAAGTTTCAGACCTAACAAAGATACAAGACATTTTTTCGTTAAATTTATTTTTATTTTTCTACATAGTCTCCTTGTAAGTCTACACAGTTCTCCCAGCGATGCTCCCATCTCTTTAACCCGTCCAAATAGTCTACTGCGTTTTTCTCTGCAAAATAATTGTTCACGAAGGTGATTGCCTCCTCATTTGACGAAAATCTTTGTCCTCCGAGCGCAATTTTTAGATGAGGGAACAAAAAGAAGTCGCTTGGGACTAGATCTGGTGAGTAAGGAGGATGGTCAAGCAGTTCAAACCGTAATTCGTGGATTTTCGCCATGGCAACCGCGGAGGTGTGAGACGGCGCATTGTCTTGGTGAAACAGGATTTTCTTTTTCTGCAAATGTGGCCGTTTTTCCGCAATTTCTGCCTTCAGCTTGTCAAGTAATGATGCGTAGTATGCTCCTGTAATGGTTTTTCCTGTTTGAAGATAATCGATTAAGATAACTCCATGACTATCCCAAAAAACAGTCGCCATCACTTTCCCAGCCGACATAACAGTTTTTGCTTTTTTTGGAGCCGATTCCCCCTTCGCAGTCCACTGTTTTGACTGTGTTTTTGTTTCAGGCGTATAAAGGTGTATCCAAGTTTCATCTACAGTAATTAATCGGCGCCAAAACTCTGATTTATTGCGCCTAAACTGCGCCAACAGAGCGTTGGAAATGTTCATTCGGACACGTTTTTGGTCTAACGTGAGCAAACGCGGCACCCAACGCGCGGACAGCTTTCTCATGCCTAAATCTTGATTCATTATGTGACAACCACGTTCTTTGGACATATTCATAGCCTCTGCTATCTCTCTCACTTTAATTCGACGGTCGTTTAGCACCATTTGGTGAACTTTAGCCATGTTATCTTCAGTGGTTGCAGTTTTTGGACGTCCCGAACGTTCATCGTCTCCCAAGCTGGTACGGCCACGTTTAAATTAAGCTGCCCAAAATTTCACTGTGGTAAATGATGACACAGAGTCCCCATACACAGAGTCCAACTCATCTTTGATTTGCGTAGGCGTATTGCCTTTCAAAAACAAATATTTAATGACAGCTCGATACTCGGTTTTTTCATTTTCACAAAAACACTCACATCGACTCACTCAAACGATTGTCAAATAACAACTGCGCGTCCAAAATGGCTGAAATTTTGGTGAGTACCTGTCAAAAGATGCACAACTACATTCCTTAGCTTTTATTGACGAGTGCTGCCATCTTCACGTTAAGGTCGGAAACTTTTCAGACCATCCTCGTACTTGCCAACTTTAAATTGTCTCTACAAAAAGGAAATTTGCACTTGCTATAACTATTCGTAATAGTTAATTCTACTGGGTGGAAATAAATGATTTTCATCAAGTTACCATTGCATTCCCCATGTAAAAGCACGACGTGTGCCGCTCTACGAAAATAGAGAAGGCAGTACCATAACCTCAAATTCAATAAATTCTATGAATTGTTTGACAGATTGATTTCATTTATTGACAGAACTAATTTAGTACTAAATCAAAAAGAGTAGAACGGTACAGAAAAATTTACATGTGAAAAAATTCCAAAGGGAACTTGATGAAAATCATTTATTTCCACGCTGTATATGATTAATAACTGATTTTTCAGGATTAGGACCTTCTAAAATCTAGAATGAGTAGAATGTCGAATAACTACTTTTAAATAAACTTTTCTACGAGTCCGGGAAAGTTTCTGGCGTTTTAAATTGCACGCCATGTAAAGATAGTAGTCTAAAAAAGCTCTTGTTTGCACTACTCAAGATGCTGATTAATTGTTTGCAATGCTATTCCTTCAACAAAAACAAAATTACTCAATCTATTCAAAAATACAAAATATAACCTGATCGCGTCTTTAAATATAGCACTATTATCAATACAATAATTAATAGAAGTATTTAATCTATATTGTACAATTATTATCATGGACAGATAATGTTTTCAAATAATCACAGCTATCTTCATTTTGATTTCTTTATATGTATTATGAATTCTACTTATGGGGATTAATGGCTAAACCTACTTAAAATAACTAATTTCCTAACCAAAAAACGCAGAAAAGAATTAGAAGAAATATTAAGAATACTTCAGCTTGACACAATTTTTTTTCCATAAAAATAAAAGACCAAATATATGTGACCAAAAAGACTGTGAGTATTCGCCATTGTTGACTAAAATAAATCGTCCAGTAATATATAAATACTGAAATGAGACTACTTGGAAAATATTTCTTAGGAATTTAAAAATAATTAAAAATAGCTTTTAATCATATCTTCTATTGAATAATTCACTCCTGGAAAAACAACAAACAGATTATCTGCCAGATAAATTTAAAGGGCAAAGTTGTGAAATAGCTATTTTCCTTTTCTAAAAAACAATTTAAATACCATACCGTACCTATAGTAAGAAAGTCATCTACACTGCCTGCAGAGGTGCACCTTCAAATCTGACGCTATTCTGAGTTGAGAAGAAATTTTTTTATGTAATTCTTAATATATCGGAAATACTGGGTGATTTCATATACGTTTGGTTGTGTGTATTTTCAAATCACCAAAAACAAACCTATACCATGTCTTAGAATCTACAGATAATTTACACAAGTAGATTAACAACACCTATATGAAATACTACTATCTATCCATAGTCCAGTTAATGAAGGGATTTTACCCTACAAAAGGTCAGGTTGTTCTAAATTTTTGATATGTTGTATAGATTGGTGGGTTAGTGAAAAATCCAAGTTTTCCAATTCCATCCCCCTCCGAGCCTTCCGCCATCTTGAAGAAACCGTCGAACCACCGTTTTTCGACCTCCGTTTACTGGACTACTAATCTCTTCCTCTATTCTAGGGCGTTTCCATATAAAATGTATATTTCGAGAATATACATAAAACGAAGCACTCATTCATTCACAGTAGTTCTGCCTCTCAAATGCAAAGCCCTTGCGCCAACGTTTTTTTCAGTTGTCAAAACAATCGCTATATAATCCTCTGAAACATTGGTCCTTTCGAAACACGCATCGTGATCCTCTGGATATCTTGAACGTCTACAAAATGATGACTTTTGGTAAGTGACTTCATGCGAGAGGAAAAAAGTTGGCGAAATGAGATCGGAGCTGTAGTACGAAGAGTGGGGGAGTACTGAGATCATTTTTCCCCAGATTCACGGACGTCCTGCCACGAATGGTCAGATACATTGCTATGTTACAGATTCGGATGAACTCTCGCGACTCTCTACTCAAACCTCCTGACGCAGTTAGGTACTGGCGGACTAGGACTATGTTAACTGATTGATTGGATGGAAATATCTTGTTGTGTATCAAGAATTTGGATATAAAAAAGCGAATATGTTTTTTTCAATTGTCAAAACAATCGCTATAATCGTCTGAAACATTAGTCCTTTTGAAACACGCATCGTGTTCTTCTGGATATCTTGAACATCTACAAAATGATGGTTCTTGATGACTGACTTTATGCGAGAGAGAAAAAAGTTGTCGAAACGAGATCGCAGTTGTAGTACGCTGGGTGGGGGAGTACTGAGATAGTTTTTCGAACAAAAGGAAATAACGTCGATGTCACACAGAAAACTTGGAAAAAAACAACGTGTTTTTGAACAGTGGTGCTGGCTGTAAATCTGTGATTCTTATTTTGAGAGTTAAAGAACATTTTTAAAGTTTCGCGGAACACTAGACCAAGTAAGTTTTGTACAGAACGCAACAGGTTATTGCTATAGGTCCCATTGCATAAACCGTGGAGGTTAAAAGTCTGTCATAAGATCAACTCATTATCTTTTTAGCTGTACGTTTACCTGGATCACCAAGTATAGTGTTTTTGATGTCGAAAAAAGTTTTCAGAACCGAGATCATCGTTACAATGCAGCTGTTACATCACTTACATACACTGTTACGTATCTTTTACCAAGCTGAATAAAAAAGAGTTCCACGGATATAAAAGTTCAGACAAGCTACTGGTTCACAAAAGCTTTTCTGAAGAAGTGCTTCAGAAAGTCGGAAAAGAATGAAAATGCTAGAACAATTATTCGTATTTGACACCACTCAATAAAAACGTAAACAACTATCCTGAGATTTTGAACTGTGACTTCGCAATGGAAAGAAATTGTCATAGCCAGTCTTGTCCGATTTTAAGGCAAATAAGACACATTTTCAATTCTGATGTTCCTGAACAACCATGATTTGAATTGGTATTCGACATCAAAGAATTAGAGACAGCTTCATCAAAATGCGTGCAGTTTAAATTATTATCTCTAAATACTCACAGAGCAAGTATGTTAGTTATAATAGTTACTTGTTCTACCAGGGAAGAACGCGAGACGACTTTTGCTCTTATGTGTAAAGCAAAAATACTCAAGGAAGAAAACATTTTCTCCAGAGTTATATATAATTATGATCTTTTCTCCTCCAAAAATACAAATAAGATAAAGATTTCATCGAATACTCTTTTAACTTTATTGTTTGACAAATATAATAAATCAACAATGCTTAATAGTAACTAAGACGCGTCGCCATGAAGGACGCATAGAAATTTATTTATTCCCTTTGGGAGGAAAAATACAACCTTTTCCCTGAAATGAGGGACGAAAAGTTTACTTTATGGTAGTAAAAATATATATTCTTTGGTATCATCATTCTTTAGACATCTGTGGTGTGTACATTCCTGGTCCTTTCCGCATATGTTTTATATACGATTTTTATACAAAATGTACTACTTTACATATTTTTATTAGGTCTGAAAAATGGATGAGAACACCTTTTTAATAAATTGAGTGTGGAATTTTTTTGCACTCATGTAACAAACAACTACTTTCAATGTCAATGTTCAAATCAGAAAAACAGTCTTTCCGTGCTTTTGTAGAAAAAGAGCATTTTCATTACGTATTTTTATAGTAAATACGTAGTTTTTTCTCCCCAGGATACAATAACAGATTTTTTTCAGTAAAGCTATCATGTACGAGTATGTAGATAGAAGTTATCTATAGTATTTATAAATGTCATTTCCGGTTTCCATTATGTAGAAATTTTCCCGAATGCCTCATGTATTATATGTCAACGGAGTAATTTTTTAAATGCATTTTCCACTTGAACCAAGAAAAATACAACAATGTATCGCTAAGTACAGATAAAAGTGAGGTTATATTACTCAGATATATTTAAGATAAGCACTGAATTAAAGAAAATCAAAAATATGTACAAAATATTTAATTTTTTCATCGGTTTACATGGCCAGATTTTTAATTTTATTTTTTAAACAAGCCTTTTTAAATCTTCTACTTAATAGTATTTTGAATGGAAAATTACTTATTTAAAAATAATAAATGTATAAAAATAAGAAATATTAGTATTCTGAACACACTTTTTATTGGATTTTTTCCCATTAAACATTATTTATATAGGCATAAATTTTTACATCTGTATCGGAAATTTGCCAATAATGTCATACTATATCAAACTAACGGTCAGCCCTTCCTTACTGGCCAGGCAGAAATATATTTTGCCAGAGTAATTAAAAAGGTTGCTCTTGTAATTCATTGGAAAAGAACAAACAACAGTGTATATACTTCACTATTTAATATTCCGCTGTTGAAATGTATGTAGTATACATATTCGTTTATTGTATGCATTTGCAAGTCAAGTTTTTTTTACAAGAAACAGTAGGTAATTCAGTTATAAAAGAAGAACAATAGCATGTAATGATCCTTTGTTTTTGGTATGGTGTAAATAATATTTACTGGGAAATATTGTACGTGCTTAAAAAGCGATTTATAAAGATGGCTATACATGTACATATATTCATAATCAGTAACAGTAATAATAATTACTACGAAAACCTCCTCAAGACTTATAGAACAACTTATAGGACATATAGTTTACAAATACGAACGCTGTTATATAAAACTTGCCACGCCACTAACAATTTCTTTAATTTACGTTGTTTATTTTACATATAACCCTTTTCACTTTAAACTTTTCCGGCAAGGTTCTCCAAACCCACCATTTTCAAGCGCTCGCTTATGTTACATTGCATTATTGCAGATTAAATTGCTTCGCTCCGTTGACTTGGTGGATCTATGCTTTACTAAAATGCACGTCTCTAGTGATTACAATTCTTCGAATTTTCGTGAGTGATTATTTAAATAAACGCAACCAAACATAATCAGTTGAAAATTCTATCTCTTCTACATACATACAATTTGTCAAATTCAGCTTGGCCGTCGAAGTTTGGATGCGCATATTATTTGTGGCATTAGGGTAGTAGGGATAGCTCATATCATTTAATGTTCTCGTCTAGTACACATCGGTACATTTTATTAAGATTTTATCACAAAAACTCGTTAGTTTTAATCCTTCTACCTAAAAAGTCTTATTTTTGGATTGTTGATAATTTTACACAAGGGTATAATAAAGATTGTATCGCTAAAGTAAATTCCAATTTACAATCTTTTTGTGAGTTGAAAATACTTGCACCACAGATTGTACTTTCTCTTTACCTCCTGGAGTTTGTCTTTGTCGAACACCGACTCTTTATTTTCCCCATCTGCGCATTCCGCAGGTCAAGCTGCATTTGACGGACAATACATACGGAAATTCTACCTTACGAAATGATAGTAAAATCAAAAACCGATCTTGTTTAGAAAATTCTTGAAAATATCTATTAGTACATATTTCAAAAACATGACATAAAAAGAGTGTTGGCAAATTTACAGAAATTTATTTTTTGGTTTATTCCATGGAAATATTTTCGGAAACTTACTGAAAATCAGCCTTGTGTTTTAAATGTATCAATTTATTTAATATAAAGTATTTACAGGAATAAATCCCAAAATCAAATACTTAAAAGGAAAAAATGCAAAGGAACTAATGCGGATTTGGTGCAAATTTTAATAATTATGAATAGTTCCAAAAGCTACCAACGCTGGGGACTGCGAGGGCGCTGCAAGGATATTAGTTCCCCTGCGTATCTTAATTAATGTTTTCGAAGTATTTACTTAAAAATATAAAACTTAATGAAACAAAAGCTTCAATATAAAAAGAGAATCACGTAAATCGGTCCAGTAGAACTCTCAAACGAACTGGAACAAAAATAAGCCTTGTGTTTTAAATATATACATATGATGCGACACCGACTGATCATTAAACCGATTGAGCAGTATATTGGTTCCAAATTGCCTGGTGTGTTGGTTAAGTTTTTCAAAATTCAACAAGAGCGAGGGATAGAATGATTCTTAAGGTTATAAACTAATTGAACCCTTAATGTTTGCAAAAATCTAACCAAACAACCACCATCTTCGTTATTAAATAAAAGGGAAAACTATTTCTTTTTCAATGAGTTTAGAGTTGCAAAGATTCCATAACAGTAAAAGTGGTGGGTTGAATGTTAAAGTTTACCATCAACTATGCACATACGCTTGATTGATAAATCTTGAACGATCTTGGAAATGGACATTAAAGGATGTGACACCCTATAAAGTTTCCCGAAACCAGTGTGTTCTGAAATCTCACACAAATTGAAACGTTAAACTTTTTTGAAACTTTTAAAAACAGAATTCTAATGGTGTTTGTTTAGTATCTGATAGTCTGGAATTACGAAATTCTGAAGAACTAACCTCCAATAGATGAAACGATAACGTAACTTTTGGTTCATAACTTATATTCAGCAAAAATATGTATGACTACGTCCATACATGCATTTTTTTAATTACTCCTATCGTGCAAGATTTTAAAATTAAATTTTATTCAAAACTCATTCGTAAAAATGGTGTCCGGCTCTAATAGAAACCTTGCATATCCGAAAGATATAGCAACCTATGAAAATCTTAAAAGTGTGCAGCTATAA